>OW121742.1:81338509-82759884 GCA_933228675.1 Stomorhina lunata
TTGCAATATAGGGAAGTTTAAATCAAACACTACCTATTCCCCATCCCACAACCTTTTCCTAGTTTCAACACAATGCATTGTATTGTGATCATGTCCTAATCAAACAAAAAATAAATAACCGTTTTTTGTTTTCCAGGCGATTAAAGTTTTTTAATTGCCTGATTTGACATTTAGTTTCGTCTATACATTTCATTTATGAACCAAAATTTTAAAAGCTTTTTCTCGTTTCACTCAAAAAAATTCAAAAACCAAAAGTTTAATTTTTTCGTAAGTTGACGTACAATTTGAAAAAATTGTAGTTTCAAAAACAGGCTGTTAAGAACTAAGCATCGTCAAGACCACTTTATGGCGAATTTTGAGTAGAGATGTAGATTTACACCCAAGGAAGACCTAGCTGACTCAAGGAGCAGATGGACCAATTGAAATGGTTTACGTTTATTTAAATAGCATTGAGTAAAAGTGGACTCATATCAACAGATATTTCATAAAAAGTAAAAGTTATTCTACAGAAAAAAAAATACAAAATTAACAGCCTGTTCACAAAACTGTTATACGTTAGAAGGCAATCGAATACTAGCCTAACGATAAAGCTCTAAATTGAGTTCATTTTCTTTTTTCGTTTGGAAGTAAAAGCTTCGTAATGAAATATCAGATAATAGTATTGCCATGAGATATTTTATTACTTTTCTGAAAGCTTTTCCTGTAAAACTTAAGACTTTTGTAAAATGATGTTAACCCTAAAATTAAATAAAATCAAAAATAAATAACAACAAAAAATAAAAAATTTAACATTTTTTTCAAAATTAAATTAAACATTTGTTCAATGATGTTCTGGGTATGAAAAGACAAGTGGTTTTAGGAACAAGTTCCCTGATTTCGATAGACCGGATTCCAAAGCAACTAGAAACGGTAGAACATTGTGACACTCCAGTGGCTCAATAGAGTTGCATACCGACGAGCGCGTTCACCGTATCCTACACTCGGTCGAGTAGCTCTTACAAAGACTCTATTCTGAGACATGTATTGCATAAGAAGATTTTAGTTTGGGAACGAGTTACCTAATTTCGTTGGGGCACATTCCAAAGTAAAAACGATAGAAAAGTGTGACACTCCAGTGGTGCAATACATAGACCCTATTCCGAAACATGTATTGCGTACCGGTGAAATATAAATCTCATGTATGGGCCGGTGCTTCAAGGTTTATTTTGGAACTTCTTGACCGTGTACAGGGGAGAGCAAAATTGCTCATCGGTAACAGTAGGTTATCCAACTCTATTGTTCTATTGTTACTACTTTGGAATGTGCTCTAACAAAATCAGGAAACTCGTTCTCGATACATGAACTTTCTTAAGCAGTACACGTCTATCTGTTAGAGCTCATCCTTTCGTAGTCGATTGACCAGTAGACAGACGATACTCTACAGATAGACGATACGATAGCCGTACAGTTCGAATGTAGAATTTCCTTCCCGCAGAAGTTTTTCCAACCAGTTGCAATATAGGAAAGCTTAAATCAAATATCCACAAACAGTACCTATTCCCCCTCCCACAACCTTTTCCTAGTTTCAACACAATGCATTGTATTCTGTTCAAGTCCTAAACAAAAAGAAAAAAATTAAATAACCGTTTTTTGTTTCCCAGGCGATTAAAATTTTTTAATTGCCTGATTTGACATTTACTTTCGTCTATACATTTCATTTACGAACCAAAATTTTAAAAGCTTTTTCTCGTTTCACTCAAAAAAAAATCAAAAACCAAAAGTTCAATTTTTTCGTAAGTTGACGTACAATTTGAAAAAATTGTAGTTTCAAAAACAGGCCGTAACAGTCTAAAAAGTTTTAGGCTAACATAGAAATCAATTTTTTTGTAAAATTTTATTTTATTGTTCAATTTGCTTAGTTGCCTTCTAGGGCGATACGATTATAAGGTTTGTACAATGTTTTAAGGTCTGAGAGCAGGAACAAAGTCGCTAGAGATCAAATTCTGGGAATACGTTCCCAATTAATGCAGTATTGCCATTGTTGTCTTTACATCCCAAAATACTGACGACAAATTTTTGCCAGCCGACTGTTATTTCTTTGTACGCTCTGTCGATTGGACTTCTGTGTAAAGTGATAGAGCCTAATATTATCTATTTTCACACATCGGGGTAACCCAAAATAGTAATCCAATTTTGGGCAAAAAGTAGTGCCAAATTTCATTAAATTATATTTGAAGTTACGACCTGTACTTTGATAACAAGCTTACATGGATATCCGCCCAGCCATCCAGCCGTAATAATATAGTAGTAAATAAGTTGCATAGAGTCTAAAAAAGCATTTAAGTTTCTTAATGAAGCAAAATTCTTTAGCCACCCTGTACATATGTATGTTAGTTATTTATTAAAATGTTGACTTAAAAAAGATGGTGATAGTATTGGACAATTTTAGACTTACTCGTGTTCATATTTATGTACCGATCACTTAAATAAAAATAAAATAACTCTTTGGGTGCTTTTTGTTTTATGACTCGTGTTGTACATAAGTATTTTTTATTATACTGCAGGTATTTTTTTGTATCAAGAATTTATTAAATTATCATATGTATTTATTAAACGAGTTTTTATTTTCAATCAACATTTAATTTGATTAAATTAACTTTTTATCAAGTCAAATCGTTTTATTACATAACGTCCTAAGAGATTCTATACAATTTTAACTTTAGTTATCACGAAGACAAGAGAACAAAATTGAAAGTGAAACCGATAAATTTAAAAATGGCAATGATTAGATCTAGTTCTGATGAAAGATGTTCTCCTTGAACGCTTTAATAGAAATGTCTAAGAGTAATTTAAAAGGTGATAAGTATTGTATTAAAATAAGTATAAAATTTAAACCAGATTTTAAATAAAAAAAGGTTTGGAATATTATTTGAGTAACTATGCCACTGAATATAAATACATACCATATATAATGTATGATTTTTATTTATTATTGATTTATTTAAAATTACATTATTTGCATTAACTACATAAAATATAACAATGATTAAATTATGGGAAGACATAACATTAAATGTTGTGTGTCTGATTGGCATAATAAGATGTTTAAACATTTATTATTATTAATCTATATTATATACATATATATATGTTTTTTTTTTATTAGCTAAATTCGGATAGGATCAGATCTCTATATTTTATACAACGTGATATAAATTTAAATAAACGCATGTAATTCTCACCATTCAGAAGACTGTAAACCTCTTCAGTAGTAAGAATTCTTTTACCAAAATAGTAGCGTCTAAACCCTGAAAAAATTGGACATCTACCTATGAAGTGAATAGTGTTTTCTTGTTCATTAAAATTGCACAGAGAGCATAAATTTGAAGCTCTTCCATAAGAAGAACATGCATTTAGATTTAATAAACCACCTCTAGCTTTCAATATCAAGCTGACCATGTAGGCCGAATTACCATCTTGAAAATAGGGAGGAAAATCGTACGTTAACGTTGGATATATATCGTGGAAACCAAAACACGGATTTCTAGCACTAGCAAAGAAATTTTCAAATTCAATCGAACTTAAAGTATTAAGTAAGACATCTTGATGATGACGTAAATCATTTCTCCAAATATTCATATCCAAACTGATACCACTTTCAGAACATAGAACACTCCATTCCGAAAACCAAGAAATGTTTAGTTGAATAGTTTCTTCAGCCAGTACGCGAGGTAATCTATTTATAGAAAGATTTAAAACTTTTTCAATATAACTAAAGTGTAAATCTAAAGTTTCTAAAAATAAGGAAGATAAACGTGTTTCAATATGTAACATATAATTTGGTGTATTCATGGGCAGAAATAAAATTTTCTTTAGGAAGTATCTTAACAATTTTTCTACTTCGTCGAATCTATGAATACCCCAAATCTGTGCACCATAAAACATTATGGATTTTGCCGCAGTGTGAAATATTTTAAGTTTGTTTGAAAGTTCAATTTTCGGGTTGTGAATATAACTCAACCAAGTGGAATTTATGGCCATTTTGGAAGATAAAAGTTTTGCCTCAAGATGTTTCTTAAAAGATAGATTGTAAGTTAAAATAATACCAAGATACTTGTATTCGTTTACCACATCAATTATACAATTACCGTACTTCCAAGAAAGTTTACGACTGTATCTACCACTGTTTCTAAATATCATCACTTTAGACTTATCCAGATTGATTTTTAGACCCCAATTTGTACAATACTTGTGTAAGGTATCAATCATGTTCTGCAAGCCATCAGGGGAGTCAGACAGTAAGACAATGTCATCTGCATACATCAAAACTTTTACTACTTTATCAGCAACGGATATACCTCCCGGTAAAATAACAGGAAGGTCGTTAAGGTAAATCGAAAATAAAACTGGGCTAAGTAAACATCCTTGTCTTACACCTTGATAGACAGTGAATTCTTCAGAGACTGAGCAACCGTCCCAAATTTTAGAGGTAGTATTTGCATATAATTTTTGTAATAAAGTCACAATTTTCCTGGACAGACCTATTCGACTAAGTTTGTAAAAAAGCGAGTTACGTGGGATATTATCAAAAGCCGAAGAAAAATCAACAAAAAATGCAAAAGTTTTTCTGTTCTGGTGAAAACCCAAATTTACTATGCTGGTTAGGTTAAATAAATTGTCTATAGTCGAGTATTCCTTGCGAAAACCCGCTTGATATTCACTTAATATATTGTTTGCATTTAACCAGCTGTTAATTCGACTGAGTAGTAATCCAGTGAAAATTTTATATAAAGTATTCAATAGGGATAAGCCTCTATAGTTTGATACAGTATTTATGTCTCCCTTTTTAAACAAGGGAATTATGACAGAGCTCTGAAAAGAATCGGGAATTTCTTCTTGTAAAAAGATGTGATTCAGCAATGACAAAACTTCATACAAAAAACTAATAGGGGCAAATTTATAAAATTCATAACTTACCCTGTCTTCGCCAGGAGCTTTGTTCAGCTTAGCAGTTTTTAAAACTAATTTAAGTTCTCTCATCTCAAATGGAGAGTCTAGAAAAGGATCAATAAAATCAGGTAAATTCCAAGATACTGCATTTTCAAATACAGTATCACACAAGAGGGATTTAAAGTGGTCATAAAAATTGGCAATACTTAGATTGGTAGCCAGACACGGTTTATTGTTTTTCAAGCTGTTCGCAAGTTTCCACCAGTCCGAACTATTTTTTACTTTATTAAGTTTTTCAATATTATTTATTTTAAATTTGAACTTTTTCATTGCGCACGTTTTAGTATACACAGACCTAGATTCGACTAACTTTCTTCTAGAAAACTCAGTACCAGTTTTACGATATTCGTTTAGCGCCTTATGCATTTTGTTGCGGGCATTAAAGCATTGAGAATCAAACCAATTATTTTTGGGGTCAAACAATTTCCTTCGTGGACAAAAACCTGTGGCAATACGAATTTTACCTGTGCATATATTTATCTTATCATCAATTTGTATATTTGATTTTATATAATACAAGTTAGAAAGATTTTCGAGAATGTTTACATATTTATTTACTCTATTTGGATACCATGGGAGTTTTGGAGGGAATTGTAATTCTCTTAACGAGGAACTATTTTTTGAAGAAAAGGAAACAGCTAATGGCATGTGATCTGAATAAGGCTTACTAGAGACACGGAAGTCAGATATAATTTTCAATACAGAAGGCGAACAAATACAGTAATCTATAACTGAACTTCCCATAACACCACAAAACGTATATTCGCCATTCAGATCACCCTGTATGCGACCATTTAATATAATGCCACCAGTGTTATCCAAAAACTCCAATAACTTTTTACCTTCACGATTAGTCGTATTGTCCTTCGACACACGAGATTTTGAGATTAAAGGGAGATTTACCAATATATTTTCATCCAGCACTTGTGCATTGGAGATACGAGCATTTAAGTCCCCAATTATACAAAATGGTCCATCACTAAGTTGATTTACTAAACTTGTGAATTTTTCAAAATCACGCTCCCAATTAGTGCAGTTGAGATAGATTGGGATAAAGTTAACGCCGATGTCATTAAATTTAGCAGAAAGCGTTACACCGTTTCTAAACTCATAAAATTTAAAATTATATTTATTTTTAATGCTTTTTTTAAAACCATACAAGCAGCCGCCTATAGCTCGCCCTTTAGTATGGTTTTTTGTAGCATCAATCCAATAAAGGACATAATCTTTTAAAGAACAAGAAAAAACTGAACGTTTATCCGCGAGTACATGCGTTTCAAAAAGAAATATTATATCAAAATTGTTTAAATATGTAAAGAAATTACCAAAATTAAGTTTACTATTAAGGTTAGCAACATTATATGAAACCAATCGACACACATCTAGTTGCTAATTGTTTAATAATTCATTTGAGGCATCAGTTCTTAAGATATTGTTTGTTTTGTTGAAATCTCTGACCATAATGTCGCTCACAAAGTTGACTTTTGACAATAGTTGACGTAAATAACTTGCATCGGCATTATTTACTGCAATGATTTTATCTCCATTACATGAAAACGGTTTGTCGGCGATGAAAATTCGACTATCACCGTATCTAATTTTAATATTTTTTTCAGCTGATTTAACTTTTCTCCCAATTTGGCGTAAAAAGAATCTATTGTTACGTTCTTCAGTCGTGTAATCTTTGTCAATGAAAACATTTGTGCCCTTAAGTAGTTGACGTTTAGAAAGTACAGATTTGACTTCTAATGGAGAGTTTAGGGCCACTAATAATGATTTTCCAGACGCAATAAGACGAGCTTCGACTACATTGACAGAAGTTTTCAGTGAATTCAAACATATTTGATTGAATAATGTATGATAAAATTTGCGCTACAAAAGTATCATCATATATCGTTAATAAAATTTAACAAAATATTTTATATTTATACTTTAAGTTCCAACCTTTTACATTTCATTTTTTTTAATTTATCTCATTAAATTGAATTATGAACTAATAAATAAAACTAAATAATTCCAAAATAGATGGGAAGTCCTGTTACCAGATAAAGTACAATTTATCCAGTTAAATTTTTATACCCTTCGCCACCATAGGTGGAAAGGGTATTATAAGTTTGTGCTGATGTATGCAACGCATAGAAATATTTGTCTTAGTCTCACTTTTTAATATAACAATAGGCTTAGAATCACTTTCTGAGTCGATTTAGCGATGTCCGTCCGTCCGTCTGGCTGGCTGGACCCCCATGTAAACCTTGTAATCAAACTGCAGGTCGCAATTCTAAATATAATTTGATGAAATTTGGCACAGATCATTTTTTTGATAATGGGACCATGGCTATTGAAATTGGTCAAAATCGGTCCATTATTTATGGTACCCCCCATAGGTCCCACTTCCCGGAATTAATGTATTGGCCACAAATATCAATATTTTTTTTATGAAATTTAAAAAAAATACTGCTTATATAAATTAAAATCACTGTACCAAATTTCGTTGAAATCGGTCCACATTTGACCATAGCTCCCATACAAACTCTTCTTTAAAAACGCACTAAATGAGACAAAAATCTTCAAAACACTCGTAAATCTAAAATAACAATTTTGAGTTTATTTTTTGCATACATATGTTTTGTAACAACTGTAATCAATTTGCCAAATTTCGAGATAATCGGTCCACATTTGACCCTAGCTCTCATATAAGTCCAAATGACGGAAACAGCTTAAATATATAAGTTTTAAGAAAATGTTTGTACAATGTCAAAATTTAGCAAATATTTATCTTTATACAGGAAAAATAACACCTATGACCTTAGCAGTGAAGGGTATCGTATGGTCGGGCTTGACCGACTATAGCACTTTCTTACTTGTTTTTAATTTGTTTGTTTCATTCATGTTTATTTTGAAGGTATGAGTAATTGCGGGAGATAATTATTTTAACTTTATATTGAGTTAATTGCAAAATTAGGCTTTACTTTAATTTTCAAATTATTAATTTGAAAATTTAAAAGTAATTTTGTGGAGCAAAACTGAAAAAAATATTTTTGAACGCGGCTCAGTAGATTACAATTTCTGTCCCGCCACAGGACGTCATCAGCACTTTGCCCCCACGACCACAGTCGAGTTCTCAAATTGTAGTGATTTTAAAAATAGTAACAGGGTTATCATATGTATGTAAATAACATGAATGTATGTATGAATGCAACGTACCCTCTGCTTTTTTATTTGAAAAATAGCATCAAAAACCAAAAAGTCTTGTTCTTCTCTACATGCTGTCAGTTTTGACCTCGTAGTTTCCAAAAGAGCTACTGAACTTAATGTTTACGTTTAAATTAGACACTCTATTGTTTAAAATAAGCTCTTTAGATTTCGAATCCGTTGACCGTTCAGAAGTTAGAAGTTAAGATTGACATCTTTTTACAAAAATACCTAGGACGTCTATCCTTGGGTGCATAAAGAATCTAAACGATATAAGATATGAGGCTAGTTTTAACATAAAATCCGGAGATAAAAGAAGAATATAATATAAAAAAATATAGTCCCTTAAAAGCTTCAGTTCAATTGGATGACGGGAAATTGTGACCATTACCCGCCCAAACAAATAATTTGCTGCACTGTTTTAAACCACAATTTCTCTAAAGATAACTTAAGCGAAAATATTGGTATTGAGATAAACGTTCCAGAAATTATAAAGCAGAAATATACATTAAAGAGTTTTTGTTATATAACTACGAGTATATTACAAACAGGCCTACCAGATTTGCCGATTTATCGCCATTTTGGCGATTTTTAACCTGAATGATAGTTAAGTGTCGATATGCAGACTTTGGATAGAAAATTGGCTATTTTTAAGATTATATCGATAACAAACTTAACTCAATATATATGACAAATCAGTGATTCAAAATGATATAAGTTTTCAAAAAATGCCGATATATTAAAATTTGCAGAGTCAAAATTTGGGAACGAAATAATAAAAAGTAAAATAATTGTGATATATAAATTTTTTTCTACAGAAAAATTTTCAATATTAATTTTTGTCTGTGAAAAAAATTTCCATTTCAAATTGTTTCTGTAGGGAAATTTTTCATTAAAATTTTTTTCTATAGAAAATTTGGATTAAAAATTTTTTCTGTAGTGAAATTTTCCATTTCAATTTTTTTTACCGAAAATTTTTTCATAGAAAATTTTTTGAATAAAAAATTTTTTCATATAAACTTTATTATACAAAATCTAAAATGGCTTATCTGCAGATTTTAGAAGTTTAGATTTTGATACCATACGCTTCCGCTTAACGCGCTTTACCTATAGTGTGAATTTTTTTTATCGAAATGTTAATTTATTCGCGACTTATTCACTTTTTTTGTTTGGCTTAAATTTATAAACATTTTTTTCGAAGACAAAATGGTTTATCTACATTGTATTTGCTAAATAATCATAGAAGTTGTAGACTAAAAATTTGTAAAAACATTAAATTATTAAAATTTATTTTACTTTTCTGATGAGTGGTAATACTCTAAATTGAAATGTGTTTTCAAAATTCTTCACACTCTTTGAATGGAAAATGCGATAAAATGCAGTGTTTTTAGTCACGTTTAAAAGGCTATTTACTACGCATAAACTTCCAAAAATACATTCTATAACTCTCAACAATAAGAAGACATGTATATTATTTCAAAGACGAGAGACTTTTATAAAAATAAAAACTATTATAAAAAAATACTTTTATAAAAAAAAATACATTTTGAGAAATGCACTTTTTCAAACAATAAATTATTACCAATAAAATGTAATTTACGTCGTATATAGTAGAATTTAAATACATAAAAGGATCCCAAATCATGAGGGGGGGTATTGTTTAATAGGAATTGCTAAAATTTCTTAAATTATGTTATACAAATCCACTTTTATACAAATCCACTGTTAACAAAATGGTTTATCTACACATTTATATAAAAATTTTCGAAGACAAAACGGCTGATCTACCGTAAAATCGCGAATATTGGGTTTTATTTAACAATTTTTATTCCAGGAAATGAAAAGGAGTCTACCAATCATATTGTAAAAGATCACTTTGTTAAAAACTCACTAATGAAAGAATTAAATAGTTTTTTGCTTCTCCTGAAAAAATAGTATTTTGCAGATAAGGCATTTTAGATATAGGCCGACGATATATTTTTTGTATAGAAAAATAGTCAATATAAGATTTTTTGTATAAAAAAAGATTTATTAATTTTTTTTTGCATAGAAAAATTTTCAATATAAATTTTTTTGTATAGAAAAATTTTCAATATTAAATTTTTTCTATGGAGACATTTTCAGTATAAAATTTGTAATATAGAAAAATTTTCGATGAAAATTTGTTCTATAGAAAAATTTTCGATGAAAATTTGTTCTATAGAAAAATTTTCGATGAAAATTTATTCTATAGAAAAAGTTTCAATGAACATTTTTTTAACATTCGGCTATATTCATGATATATTTTTAACAATTTTATTTTTTTGGCGATTTCTGAAAATTTACTGCCGATAATTCCGATTTTTTTTTTGGAATAATATGCAGTTTTTTTACGAAAATGTTCTGGCAACCCTGATTACAAATAGATTTTTCCGAATGAAATCAAAAAACGTCTTCTCATCACCTAAAATGATTTGTGCTACCACAGGGCAATATATTAAGACCTCTCATTTAATACTGTATAGATCTGATGTGCAAGTTAGATTACTCACACATTTGCAGATGGTACAGCCTTGATAAGTGTTCAAAAGGATTCTGTTATAAAATTGAAAAATTACAGAGAAGATATTGGAAAGATTAATAACTGGTGCTCCGTGGTACATCAGAAACAACAACATTCATAAAGATTTAATAATTTCTACTGTACACGAAGAAATCAAGAACTACACCATCAAATATTCAACAAAACTGGCTGAACATTGTAATCCCATTGCGAGGGTTTTGCTATCAGACGCTTAAAAAATATTCAATAAATTAAAAGACAATTAAAAAAAATGCATTAGTCGGAATCTGAACCGTAATTCGATTAAAATGTATATTAGCAAGAGTGTTTTATTTTGCTGTGCCGAATATTGTATACTCACAATCTACTTGTATTAAATAAATACTATATAGTTTCCACTTCTCTCAGACAATGAACTGCATCCGATTCTATTTTTAGACTCATTGAAAGGGACCTACGCTTTAACTCCTGCTTTAACCAGTGGTTAGCTGAGTTATGAGGAGAACCGCTTTTTTGATCGGTGGCCAGGGATCGAACTTGGGACCTCTGGTATGCTGGGCGGATGACTAACCTGCATATTAATTAATAAATGTTCTTAAAACTTTGCACATTTAATATTCAAGGAAGAATTTGGACCAATTTAGATAAAATTGTGTATACTAGTTGGTATTGTTGATAACATATGTAATCATTTATTAAGTTTTGAGACGTCTTCGTGGTATTGAAGAGATTTCAGTGGCGAATATTATATGGGGGCAATGGTCACCACTTTTTAAAATCAAACTTTTTAAATAAATGAGAAATATTGTTTTCTTCCTTTTTATTCAGATCCGGTCATCTTTTTAACAGACAGACGGACATCAATCGTCTTAGAATTTTATAGGGACACTAATTTTGTTTACTTTAAAAATAATAAATTTTTGATTTCAGGGCTTCCTACAAACATTAGATTCCATCAAACCACTCGAATGTACATAAAAATCTCAGCAGATGTGAGAAATTTTTGCTCAAAAATATATTCTCTCAAACTATCTACAAAATTTTCGATATTATCTAAATATGTTCATTGTTGATGTTTGCTCTTACAAATAAATGTAGCTTAAATACAGAATCTCTTCGTTGACCTACCACAACATAAGTAAATATAAATTTTTATACTCCCGGATAAATTGCATCTCTTTGGCTTTAAAAATGAATGCAACTGCTAAAAGTCAACCAATGCTATCCGGCTGGCTTTCCTCGATACAACAACTTACAACCGCATCCATTGATGGTTTCTTTACCATTTAATGGACAAATGAATCTCTAAGATTGTGAGTATTTTGCGATACTTCTTCTTGGCCAAATAAAAGTAAAATTGTCATGCTGGATTCGAACCAGTTGTACTCTTGACGGAAAACGGTAGACACGTACACGCTTAAACGAGAAACGGTAAAAAGACGCTTGAAGAAAAGAAAAAAAGTGAACCTGGTTAACATTAAAGCCAGAAACACTCAAACCAGAGGTAGATAAGTAGTTATTTTGCAAAACGTCATACAAGCGACACGGAACGACGACGACACATATCTAAACATATCCAATAGTGATTTTTTTTTTGTATTTTTTGAACACGTACGAATGAATACCAACCAATTAATGAGTACAAACAACCAAAATAAAAAAATAAAGAAACAACAACAAATACATTTAAGACATCTTCGAATATTCATCGATCTACTCTATACAATAATAATAAAAAAATATATATATAAAAATAACTAATATTGTGTGTTGGTTTTTACTTGTTTTTTATTATTATTATTTTTCGAAATTTGAATTTTTATAACTTTTATATTTAATTTTGTTTTTCGCTTTTTTATATGTGCGATCATACAGCCACAGAGCGCCGCCGTATCAATGCGACGATATCCACGTTTTAGTTTGTGTTTAAGCTTCTGGCGCTGAAGTCGATCGGTTGTTGTTTAAATAATCGAGTAATTTTAAAGTTTGAATATTCGTAACATAATTTACTTTTGTTTCTTCTTTTAAAATATTTTCTTCATTGAATTCAAATCGATCGTGTGACCGTCTCCGTATGTTTCCTTATCGTCTTTAAAGTACGTTAATAAATCCGTCTACAATTGATTTATTTATCTTTCTGTGTATCTTTTACAATAAGTATCTTTTCCCATACCAACAACATTTATCCATCCATCCATCCAACTATCCATTCATCCATCCATTGAGCCAGCCGTTGATCGTATAATAAACGTTTGTTAATTTGGCTTGAACATACGAAATTTATTTGGTACGTTTATTCGCTATTTTATCGGATTTGATTGTTGTTATTGGTAGTTGGTTTGTTTTAAGTCTAAAAAAATTAAGGTGTTTGTTTGTTGTTGCTGCTGCGGCTGCTTCCACTGTCTATCATACATTATTTTGAAATTGGTTACTGCAATTTGGTGCTAGCCTGATGTTGTTGTAATTGTTTCTGCAACTTCAGTCGCTTCTTGGTCTGAAGACAAGTTAAATATTTGTTGCCCATTTGCCATTTAATATTGAACATTAAGGTGATCAACAGTGGTACGGATATGCACAAACATCTACTTCATGAATTTACACACATACATATGTACATATATAAATACAAACGAGTTCAAGTGTATGTAAGGAAGTGAGTATGTGTGTGTAAAAGCAAAATAAAAATATCTTTTCAAGTCACAATTTTGACTGACTACTGATTTGTCGTATAATTGAGACGGTCTGGTTTGTCGTGGTTTTAACATTTACAGATTTCTTGAACAAATTTAAATTTGCGGTTTTATTTTTTGCATTAACAACAAACAGTGTTGCTAACTTGATAACAATTTCTACCGATATTCGATATTCTACCGATATTCGAACTGAGTTTGAGAAACATTCGTTTCGAATATCAAGAAAAAAAAAAAAACAATTATTCTTAATTGTGAATGTGTGAGTGTGTTTTTGTATCTGTGCTTGCATCTGCATCTACGTATGTATGTCAGTGTTTGCTGGAATTAATGTATTAGTGAGAATTTTAGTAAGTCTTTTAAATGAGAGCTTTAGTATCTCCATTAATGTGTGATTACTGTGAAAATTCAGTCAATGGCAAAAATTTTATATTGCAGACACTATTGTGCAATTATCAAAAGTACATTTTAAATTAATAAAAAAATGTTAAAAAATACATACAAATATATGTATAAGTGTTACTGTATGGAATGTGTTTTTTTTATTATTAAGATCAATTGATCAAAAAAAAAACTTAAAAGCCATAACAAAACTAAAATAACAAGAATTATATATTTATGTACAAAAAAAAAATCTAATTAAAACTGTTATAAAAATGTTGAAAACGAAAGGAATATTTATTTTTTAATAATACGAAAACTAGTGATAGTAATCAAGTCTTAAGTTAACCAATTCATTTAACATAACTCTATTTTATACTATATTTATAATTCACAAACAAAATTAAAAAATGATCGGTTAATATTCAAGACTTAACTTTTTTAAAATAACATTAAAGGTATTCATGATGAAGAGTTCTTATCCTAGTACAAGAGTAAAAGAGTCTTGAAGCTAAAGAGCAGTGACGACATGTCGCGACATTGTGAACAAACTTTTTCAAATTACTCTTACCTTTGATGTTAAGAATTTGTTTCCGTTTAATTTAATGGCTTTCCAATTCCTGATAGTATTTTGTCGGCTCCTCAACAGTCTTTTTTATAAATTTTTTATTTAAAAATATTCAGCCTAACCACAAAACAAATTTTAAAGTCGACTTTATGTAAAATCGACTTTATTTAAAAGTTGACTTTTGTAATTTTTTTAACCACAAGAAATTTTTAAAATAAGCCTTTATAAATATTTTTATACAAATACATTCATATATTAAAAAAGCTTTCTTCAATAAATAGAAGTAATAAAATCAAATTTAAAAAAATTCCAAAAACAAAATATTAAGAAAAAAAAAAACAGCATATCTTAATATTTTTAATTTCTTCATAACATGATTAAAAATTATTTAAGTAATCATCAATTTTTACAAAAAATTAAATTTTTGTGAAAAAATAATAGAAAACAACAATTGTTTTATGTCCCCACTCCGTTTTAAAGAAATTAACTTTAAAATATATCTAATGATTGAAAATTATGAAAATTTTCCAATTTCGACTTAACATTTTTTTCCAACGGATCACAAAATAAAAAACATTCAAAAGAAAAAAAGCTTTTTTTAGTTTTTAAAATAAAGTTTTTGTGGTAAGATTTTCAAAATAAAGTCTAGTTTTTCGGCTTAAAGTCGACTTTAAATGTTCTGTGGTTAGGCTGATTAATTTTGTTTTGAAAATAAAATAATTTATGAATTTTGAATAACTTGAAACAAAGAGCAAAGTTGTACTTTTTTCAGAAAAGTAAAAGTTCCAAAAAGCTATTTTAATATATTTTGCTTTTGTAGAGTTCTACATTACTTCTTTACTCTTTTACTAGGCAAAGAACCCCGGATTATGAATACCTTTATTGTGTTTTTTATATTTGTGTTTTTATAAAATATTTGTGCTTTTTATAAATATTTTTTTAGATAGATTAAAAAAATAACCATCTTATGTGCCTATAACGTTTGATATAGTTCCAATTTTTATGAAACTCGGTTCAAATTTAGCTATTTAAGAGATAAAGAATAGAGGATAAAGAAAATGGAAGATATGCTTTTTGAAATATCCTTAAGTTAAGAACATACATAATTGATCTTCCTTGTTTTGAACTTTGAGATGATTTTCATCTAACATTGAATTATCTTATCTACAAAATTTCACGAATTTTTATCACAAAAGCTTTTTTAAATCAAGAAAAACCCAATTAAAAGGGGACTCCCACCGCAAAACTTACAGACGAAAACAACAAAGCCGGCAACTTGTTTATAGTAATAATTGATAGCTACAATTTATTGTATTACAAAATAAGGATTGAAACGAATGCATAACTTCAAAATGGTACAAAAAAAAAATCAAATACATAGTTTTAATTTTCGGAGTTAGAAAAATATTGATCGCACATGAAAAGTTTGTCAAAAATCAAACTTTTAATGCAAATCGGTTATTAATGATATCGCTTTCACGCCTTATGTGATTTTCTCTCACTTTACTATCTAAAACCATTAAAAGCAATATGCACTTTTTTGCACTTTTTCAAAATATCATAAAATTTTACCAAAAAAAACGATTTTTTTGTTACGCTTTTGCTTTTAGGTGTTAAATGGCAAAAAAAAAAACTCGGTTTACGCGGTAGTTTGAAAATTTTCATACACAATTGCGAGTGTGGTCCACGAAAACCCGGTAGTGTGAAAAGTTTACATTCAAGTTTCCGTCCTTTACACCTGCCGTATGTTATACCTCTATGGAGCACATTAATGAAACGTATATCAAACTATGCGAAACTGAAAGATCCATCAATATTTTTTTGAATACCATAAGGCGGCCGAAAAATATACGAAAAAAAATAAAACGTGGCGAAAACGATGAATGCTTCTTTCGATTTTTTATGTTTTTTAAATCTGCATGCCAATTACGCCAAGAAGTGCAAACTTGCGCTACTAAGATTTTATGTTCAATATACCTGAAGTCTTAGATTTGAAAATCTTTAATTTAATTTTTCGAACTCCTAAGAGCACCAAAATTATTTGAGTTGAAAATCGGTTTCAAAGGAACTAAAACTGTTTGATTTTTGCCCATATATTTAGTAATTTTTATTATTCCATTGACTTAAGTAAAAAATTTATCCTGTTTTCTTCAAGATTTGTATAAGTTTCTATTAATATGGTTAAATGTTCACTATATCCGCACCCAAAGAGTTAAATTGTTTTCAAAGTTACCTTATTTTATAAAATAGAGCCTAAAGCATAGAAGAATATATAGAAGGTCGTCAGCTGATCCACTAAAATTTAGTATTCTACTAAATCACACGTACACGAAATAAAAGCTTTTTTAACAAACAGAAAAGCTTTTTGCACTCAAAATTTTGTTTGAATAATTCCGCGAAATTTTGAATGAAACGCACTGTTGTAAATTGCACACATAAAACGTTATTTCTTTTTTAATATTTTAACATTATTTTAATGTAGAAACACTTTTTATTTTTTACAAACTGAAAATTTTTTTATTTTGTTTTCTTTCGATATTCTATTTTTTGTTTTGCTTAATTTATATTGAGCAAGTAGGGCTGCAATTTTTGGTATTAAAAAAATGAATGAAATTTAAAATAAAAATACATTTAATTATCATTTTAATTATCCTAAAATCAAGTAAAACTCATTCTATACCTTAAAAGATGAATTTCTTAAGAATATATCCTAAAATTACTGAAAAAATCTTGAAGAAAATTTGCGTCCCATCATATCATACTTTTTTGTGCAACTGTTTGTATTCATTAAGAAAAGTAAAAGCTCTTTTTAAGCTTACCGATACCATATTACTGATCCGTACTTTTGACATGTCCCAAGTGTACTTTGACATTTCGTTGACTTTCTAGGTATTTATTTATTTATTCTATGGCCTAAACTTTAAAATATCATTTGGTCTGAACATAAACTGGAAATTTAATTAAATTTTTTAAACTGAACAAAACGGGATTTTTTTTGAGATACATACATATCGTCACCTTAAAGACAAAATAACCTATCTGTAGTTTTCAAAAGTTTACAGGAGAGGGGAAAAATTTTAAATTAAACCAATTTGCAATATTGAAACGAAAATTATGTTTTTAGATTAAAATGAAACCATAAAAATATATCTGTTGAGAAAATTTTGTTTTTCTAAACACAGTAACCTAAGTGACATAACATAATGTCACTTAGGTTATTGGAAATTGCAGATGTCGAATTCCAGTCATATACTTTTGAAACCACGAAATTGATAGCAAACTGATAAAAAGCTGATGTTTTTAAGAACTTATATAACTTCTCCAACATGCACTCAAACTTAAGATTA
This sequence comes from Stomorhina lunata, assembly GCA_933228675.1. Taxonomy (NCBI): domain Eukaryota; kingdom Metazoa; phylum Arthropoda; class Insecta; order Diptera; family Rhiniidae; genus Stomorhina; species Stomorhina lunata. The sequence goes on from OW121742.1 coordinate 81,356,219, forward strand.
TATTTCTTTAATGGAAGATAATTTTTTCAAACTCCTATTCCGTTTAGACTTTTTTAGGAAAAAAATCAATGACTCCAAATTTGACATACAGTGTTATTAGGTAATTTAAATTCTTTTTCCAATTTTAATAAAATTTTGTAAATATGTACATTCTCCTAGCTCATACAATTTTTAAGGTTCTTCACAAATTAAAATTTTGCTTTGGTTCAGATTTTATGGCGGTTCAGAATTAGTTTAATTTAATTTATTTATTTAATTTTCACATCAGAATAGTTCTTTAAAATTTAACGGCATGGGTATTTTAACGTAAACATAGCGAAAAAAGATCAGGAAGGAAATAAAGCTATTTTGAGGAAGAGCTAACTAAACATTAAAACATATATATTTTTATTATTATTTTGCAAAAATTAACTTTTGACTCACCTTAAGTTAAATTTGTTGGTCACTAAGTAAAATTAGAGCCAAAGAACTTAGGTAAAATGACTAAGTCAAGGACATTATAAAAACTAATATGGTTAGAAATATAATGCAAAGTTAAATTTATAGCTTATAACCTAGGTATTTGTTAGTATATTTTCTTAAATGTCCAATTTTGAACTACTTTAAAGATGTGCATGATATCGGGCCATAACCACAGAAAAAGCTTAAGCAACGTCATTTTCGAATTGGTGTTTTTTATAAAAATTAATAGCCCTTGCTTATTTAGACCCAGTCCCAAAAAATTTTACCAACGTACCGTTACGATCTTATATTAAAAACAATTTAAGCTTAAGTGCATACATATTTGTTACACCCTTCACCACCATAGAGTTGGAAACGTATAGAAATATTTGTCTCAGACCTACCTTTTTGTATACCAAAAGGCCTAGAATCACTTTCTAAGTCGATTTAGCGATGTCAGTCCGTCCGTCTGGCTGGACGACTGGCTGGATCCCCATGTAAACCTTGTAATCAAAGTACAGGTCGTAATTCTAAAGATAATTTGATGAAATTTGTCACAAATAATTTTTTTGATAATGGGATCATGGTTATTGAAATTCGTAAAAATCGGTCCATTATTTATGGTACATCCCATAGGTTCCACTTTCCGGAATTGATATATTGGCCACAAATATCAATATTTTTTCATGACATTTAAAACAAATACTGCTTATATAAAGAGTGTTCTAAAAAAATATGCATTTACTATTTTAGACAAAATTTATCCATAGTGCAAGAAATAATTTATTTTTTTAATCAAGTTAGTTTCTATAGATATGTCAGATACTATTATTTTAGAAATTATTAATTTTCAATAGTTATTTCAATCAAAATGAACTGCGAAAAAAAATTTCGTGAAAATATAATTAAAACTTTTCAAAAAAATCCGTAATGGACTTTTAAAAAAATAGCTAAAAATTTGAAAGTTGACCCTCGAATGGTTTCTAATGCCATCAGACGGTATAAGGAAAACCTGAGCTTTGAAAGAAAACCTGGATCAGGGAGGAAAAAAGGTCCTACAGATATTGGTAAGGCAAAAGAAGTCGAGCGACTTTCGAAGAGCGCCTAACACTTCTTTAAGAAAAGCAGCTCGTACGGTGAAATGTTCTACGAATTTTGCACATAGAGTCAAAGCTTATGCTGGAATGAAGACATACAAAGTCCAAAAGGTTCCAGATCGCAATGCTATAAAAAACTTAAAAGCAAAAAAACGAGCAAAAAAATTGAAGTCTGATTTTATAAAAAATACACCTGTTGTGTGATGGATGATGAAACATAAGTACTGGCAGACTTTTCTCAACTTCCTGGTCAAGATTTTTATGTTGCTGATAAACGGGGCAATGTTCGGCAAGAGTTTCGCACAAAAAAAAAACAAACAAAATTCCCTAAGAAGTTTCTCGTGTGGCAAGCTATTTGCAGTTGTGGCAAAAGAAGTAAAGTATTTGTGGCATCTGGCACAATAAACACAGAAATTTATATAAAGGAGTTCCTACAAAACGGCTGTTACCCTTTTTAAGAGAGCACAGAGTGACTGCATTTTTTTGGCCCGATTTGACATCATGCCATTATGGAAAAAAGGCACTTGAGTGGTACTCAAAGAATAATGTCATTTTTGTACCACGAGAGGCAAATCCACCTAACTGTCCAGAACTTCGGCCTGTGGAAAGGTATTGGGCTCTGGTAAAATAGGAATTGAAGAACACAGGAAAGATTTCCAAGAACATGTCCGATTTTAAGCGCAGGTGGCACACATGCTCCAAAAAGGTATCAGAAGCAACTGTAAAATCTTTAATGGGAGGGTTTCCGAAAAAAGTCGATAATTTTGCAAAACCCGAGTACTAAGTAAACATTTTAATGCTAAATGATTTTGTATAATATGTCATTATATTTGCGTATTTTGTAGAGATTTTATATTAAAAGGTTTGATTTTTATTTAAGAAAATCCAACTACAAATTTTATTTAGAGCACTCTTTAAACTAAAATTACTGTACCAAATTTCAGTCTCCATTTGACCATAGCTCCCATACAAACTTATGTGTCAAAACGCACTAAATGAGAAAAAATATCACTAAAACGCTCATAAATCTGAAGATAATGAAAATTTTGAGTTTATTTTTTGCATACATAATTCTTGTAAAAACTAAGTTTGCCAAATTTCGAGATAATTAGTGCACATTTGACCCCAGGTTTCATATAAGTCGAAATGACGGTAACAGCTTAAATATATGTTTTAAAAAATCTTTGTATGATGGCAAAATTTAGCAAATATTTGTCTTTATACAGGAAAAAAACACCTTTGACATTAGTGGTGATACCCTTCACCACAAAGTATGGTCGGGCTTAACCGATAATAGCACTTTCTTACTTGTTTTTTCTCTTAATTTTTCGCACACTCTAACAGCTAGCCGAAACATTCTTGTGACATTAAATAAGATGTTAAAAGTATGTTAAGTAGTTTAAAATTTTAAATATACATATGTATTTATTTAAGCGTTTTGATGAAATATTAAATTGTGCTCAAAAATCGCATTTTTAACCGCAAACATAAAGAGGAGTGAGATGCAATTAGGGACACCAACCTTAAAATATATGAAATATAAATTTACCCTAATAAAAAACATTCAATTAAAATATGTAGCGTCCAATACGTAGAGTCCGCTACAGTTTATTGATGGTTTTTTGATGCAACCAGAAACTTTGAAATTCTTATGAAAGCTGTTTTGTAATTTTCAGACTTTATTACTAGTGGAGGCCCTTTGCTCCACTGGGAGTCAAGGATAACAGAAGAAGAAGAAGAAGACCGATAAAAGTCACTTCCATTTTTTTCACAACATTTTAAGCTCGCATATTTTTTCCTACAAAATAATATAATTTTATACAAATGCCATTCGAAAGTGCAATCAACGCGCTATAATTCTATCAAACATGTGCAAAGATATCTCGTATAGAAAGACAATGGGATTAATTTAAGTACAACAAAATCTGTACAAATGTATCGTCCGTCACGCAGGATTTGCCTAAATGTAGAAAAATTGTAAGTAAAGTTTTAGATTCTATATGACTTCTGGAACAAGAGATAAATACTCTAAGCAACCAGTTATCAAATATTATCTATAAAAATAACAAAATGGTGCTTTATAGTTTTTAAATATTAATAAATAATGGGCTTATTTTTTGATCTTTCGATAACGGTTATACATATGTACCTATAAATAGAGTTTTTAGGTCACCCTGAGAACAGTCTATGTATGGCGAGAGTTTGTGATGCTAATTATAAAAAACATGTTCTTAAGATCTAATCTATGATAAGTGTAAAATATTTTACATTTGAAATTGTTTATTTTTTCGCTTAAACATATTTTTTAATAAAATGTAAATTAAATAAAAACAATATTATAATTTCGTTGGAACGTTTTAAGGTTCGTAAAAAAATACGCAATATTAGTCATTACCAAATTCCAATTAAAACTATTCAAACATACATACATATGCGTATAACGAAACGACTTCTTAAGTATGTACATTCAGACAATACATTAAGAAAAATTTAAATATTTTCGTTGCTGCTATTAACACCTCCACCACCTACAGCATCAACGGAAATAGTTGACTTATTATAAATCGTCTCAACATGATCATCAAATTATACAGCAGAATCATCAAACTCTACCTACAAGAAGACGAATGCGTTTTTTTTTTTTGCATAATTATCAAAAATCCAACTATAGTTTTGAATAATTAATACAAAATACATATTGTACATAATTGTAAATAGTGACATATCTCAAAATCGTACTTAATTAATCATAAATTTTTACCATTTAAAATAAGCTAGAGAAAATTATCTTTGTGACTTCTAGTAATTTAATATTTTATAGCTTATCCTTTTTTAATCACTGCTTTACACCTATAAAGCATTTATAATTTCTATTGGGAATTTTATATTCGCTTAAAACTGCATTTGCCAGATCCTCCTTTCTGGCGTCGTTTCAGATACTTATTTTGCAATTTACAATTTTCCACATATGGGCAAATCTTGCGTGACTTACGATACATTTGTACAGATTTTGTTGTACTTAAATGAATCCCATTGTCATTTTACACGTGACATCTTTTCACAGATTTCAGAGAATATTAGCCCATCGATTGTGCTATCGAATGGCATTTTTTGGAGGAAAGAGATATTCTCTTATAAAGTGCTGTGACGGACGCTACAAAAAATGGAAGTGACTTTTTTTCAACACGTGTTTCTGTAATTTTTATCAAATCGGTCATAGTAATAAAAAAAATTTAAATACATTGAAGATAGAGGAAAATCAGAGGATTGCCAAAGAGCTTTCATAAAATATTTTAAGGTTTCCACTTGCGCCAAAAATCCATAAATGAACTGTTGCGGACGCTACGTGACGGACGATACAGTTTTTACTTGAATATTTTCTATTAGCAAAAATGTATATTTCAAAACACTAGATATCTTTAAGGGTTCGTAAATCAGTAAACCTAATGGTGTTATTTGTTCCCGAATTTCATCAAAATGAGATTTTTGGGGATAATTTAATATTTTTCATAACGTCTAAATAAATATATTTATTTAAAGTTTTACATTTCTTTACATACTTTTTACATATTTTTTTCGCCCCAAGAATGCTGCGGCTAGCTGTCCCAAAAATCCAAAATTTTTTTTTTCAAAAGCATCAAATTTGCCCCACTGTGTGTTTTTTTTTTAACTAAATACCTTAAATTTTATCTGTGGATATAGACAGTGTTATTGCTTTATGAATAAGACAGGTATGTGTTCGTAAATTTTGTATTTAATAAATATCATTTTGGAAAAAAAAACTTTGACGGACGCTACACACTTTCCTTTTCACATTATTCTGTAAAATACTATATTAACATCTATATATTTTTAGCCTAATCTAAAGCATACTATAAGTTCTCTTTACGAGCCAAGTTCAATTGGAGAAAAAAGAAAAATTGCACTAGTCAAATTAAATAAAAACCTTAATTTCTGTGACGGACGCTAAACACTGTAAGCCCATTTTCTCTTGACGTTATTTATATCGCTCCAATTACTTTTGATGTGGTCTTCTGCAAGTAATTGTAGAAAATTAAGCAGACATTGAGCCCCTACCGAAACTTCATACCTAAATGGATGTTTTTGCGATTTTTATGAACTTAAAAAAAAACCTATTATTTGAAAAAATTTATAAAAATTCGAGATGGGTGCAAATAATGTGATTTTGAAAGTTATAAAATTTTGTCTTTGGTCTAATGTTTTTCGGATTTGCCCATATTTTGTATCAGATTAAGATCTGTAGTGCGATTCACTACGCTTTTTTAACCACAATTGTTTCTTCAAAATTATTAAACAACTAAATTAACCACACTGCTATTCACTAACACTTTAACGATTTCTGTTGACGTTTAAAGTCAGCTGTTTCAATCAGCTGTTATTAATAAACAAATAAATTGTTGTTTATTAACGCCAACATTTATGATGCTGTTCAATGTTAAAGAAAAGTGGTTAAGAAAGGTGATTTAGAAAAGTGATTTAGAAAAGTGTATTAAAAAATTGTTTCTTTATATAAATCGAAAATTATAATTAAAGAAAATATAATATAAGAATATAACAATAAATATAATTCAACTATATGACTTGGCTGCTCAGCAGACGACCGGCTTCTTTTGATAGTAGTATGTATTCATTCAGTAGTATTCATATACCATCAAAATAAATAAAAATGTATTTAAAATAATAATTATTTTTAATATTTTACTCAAGTTGTTCTTAAAATTTACAACAAAAATAGTTTTTGGCTTGTTTTTTTTTCTAATCTTCTTTGTGTTTTTCTCTTATTTTGACAAAGTTGCCACATAACTTTACCGTGGTTTAAACTAAGTTAGTGAATCACATAGTGGTTAGTGCAAACATCAAAATGTGTTGTTAATGGTAGAACCTTTTGAAAATTTTAAAAGTTAGTGAATCGCACTACTGGTAAATGAGCAGGCCACTTCAAAACGTATACCTCAATAGATGGTAATTACTCGGTTACAACCTTATTATCATGTTAAAATCTCCAAATTAATAGCGCATTCTCCTCAGCATAATGATATATTTCATTCATTTATATTGATCTGTATCCAATACCAATTTATATTGATCTGTATCCAATGCCAATAATATGAATAGGTCCCATTCCTTGACTTGAAAAACAGCCCGGCACTAATTTATTAACACCACCAAACCTTACTGCTTTGTTAGTGTACTAAATACCTTTTTTTCCTTAGAACAAAACAGAAAGCTTTACTCTTTTTCTGATCAGTCAAATTATATGTATAAGAGGCGATCGATATCTCTTAAGTTACATTTTGACTCTTCTAAATTAAAATAATATAGTTATATTCAAAATATATCTTAAGAGGCAATCAGTATCTCTGAAGTTATATTTGACTTTGAAGTTATATTTGACTCATCCGAATAGAAATATTATAGTTTTGTCATACACTGATGAAAAAGTTATTATACTAAAAGCTTTTAAAAATCAGTTTCGGAACAGTTTCGAGTACAATGGTTCCAACCGTTTTTTAGGTTAGCTCTAGTTTTCGAATTTCTTTCAGAGACATTAATTATTTTTTTAATCCGAGATGTTTTGGAAATAAATTTTTTTGTTTGCAAAAAAAATATATTTGAAAATGGAAATTTTTGTGATTTTTTGAAAATGGAAATTTTTGTAATTTAAAAAAAAAAAATATTTTTATTTTGCATACAAAAAATTTATTTATGTTTCTGAAAGATAATTTTTTTTGCTAAATTTCGTATTTTTACTTAGTTCAAAAAAAAATGAACAATTTTCGGGTTACTCGAATATTTATAAAGCAATCTCATCCATTTTTTTATAACGCTCGAAAACTAGAGCTTACCTAAAAAACAGTTAGCACCATTGAATTGAGTGTACTCGAATTATTTTTACCCGCTAGGTCTCCCTTTTGTCGTAACCTGTTAATTTTAAAATAGACTAGTTCGCTTTGAAAACGCTTAAAAGCTTATGCTTTTAAAACCTTTACTCAGAATGATGTTATTTGAGTTACTCCATTGTTCATGTAAACGATCGATATGCATATTTATGTACATTTGCTTACATTTGAATATATACTTCTCATATACTCGTACATCCAAATGTATGTACATATACACATATAATATTTCGGTATTGATTCAAAATTTTTAAATTCACATTGTGCATCTCTGGAAATATGAAGCAGCATACATACGTATGTATGTATGTATGTATTTACTTAAGCTCGTTCACATCAAAACTCTCTAAAAGAGCATCATATATCTCAATTTATGCAGAATATGGGTAGAGTCCGATTGTCTGTCTAAATTCTTAAGCAAAAGTGTAGAGCTTCTGCAGACAGGTTATTTAAATTTGATCGTTATTTTTTGTTTTTCATTGGGTTTGAAATTGAATAAAATTCCAATTTATACGAAAATGAAGCCTTGGCATTTGAGTTGCTAAAATGACCACAAAAGAATAAAACTTCTGAATACGTAAATTAACTTATTTGCTTTTCTAAATTATTTAAGATTTAAGCTAATAAACATTTTTTTTATATGTATTATAAAGTGTGAATTTTATCACTTAAATTTTTTAAAAATAAATTGTATAATTCTATTACTTGTACGTGTTGAAATTCCAATTTTTTATATTTAAATACTTGTTGTTTTGAAAAAAAGTAAAAGTATAAATTAATCTGACGTCAGTTTTTTGCATCTAAATAAGTACGAGTATTTAAACTTATTTAAAGTTCTAATACTACATGTAGTAAATATTTTCATATATGTACAAATATTCGATTATTTGCACAAGAAATAATTTCTTAACCTGTTAATTATTTGAGTAAACACTAGAGTATCCGATGCATTCAACTTAATAAATAGCATATTTCAATTCAAAATGTTTCTATGAAATTATTTTATGCATTTCTAAAAATATTTATTTTCCGAAAATCACTACGCCGACAAAATTTAAAATTGATGTACAAATTGAAACTTTTGTTGATTTCTCATCTCCCAAAAACGAGTTTCGACTCTTAAAGGGGGTTCCCAAAGCGTTTTGATTTAACATGTAGTATATTGGAGTAACGGCCAAAATGTTAAATATCTGATAGAATTTCTTGAGATGACATCGAACATCGACATTTCAACTTTTTTGAGGTATATTTTTACATTTGTCTGTTGGAAATTTTTAAAATTTTTTTTTAATATTTATTTAACATCTTCAAAAAAAAATTGAACAAATATTTTTGAAACAGGCCTGAAAAAATGTACCAATAAGTAACTTTGATCACTATTTAGTACTTGTGAGTCTTATTTTGCAATATATTTACTTCCTGCCAAGGTCACGAAAAGGCAAATTCATAAGGCAATTCAAAATTATTTCAAGTGTTTTTTGTTTTCATGCGGGTGCTATGGCTTAGTTGGTTAGCACATTGAAAACTAAGCATAACATATCATATTCAGCCTGGGTTCAATCCCCGGTCACGGCAACATCAATTTCTTTCATTATTAATTTCTATTAAAATTATTAATTACCCAGCATCCTCTATCGCACAGTGGGTTGAACAAAATTATAGAGAAATAGTTCAAGAACATTTAAACGGCTTGATTATCATGGAATTTTACATGGCTATTAAGAAGCAGTATTCGAGCTTAAGTTTAGATTTTGGAGTCTGTAGACTTATCAGAAGGGGAGCTATGTGCCCACAAAGTAGGGCACCTCGGGTTTTTCGAAAATTTAAAATGACCCAGAAGTCAAATTTTTGAACCGATATGAAAGATTTACAAAAAAAACATGTTTTTATCTTCTATCGTTTATAAGATATTCGACTTCGAAAAAAAATTTAACTTTTTGATGACTTAGGATTTTGCTAAATCGGATCCAAATTTTTCCAGATTTTTCCGAAATTTGTTTTATTTTAAAATTAAAATTGATGACCATTTTTTTTATTTTTGTATTTTTTTCCATCAAGCAATTTTTTCGAAAATTGTTTTATTTTAAAATTAAAATTGCAGACAATTTTTTTTTATTTTTGTATTTTTTTTTTTTCAATAAAAAAAAAACACGATAACGCCTTAACGAAAGGAGATTGGTCACTTCATTTTTGGGTATTGAAATTGGGCAAAATCGGTTCGTATTTGACCATAGCTCCCATATAATGTAGCCTAGGTATATTTGGTATATAGAAGTTTTATATAATCACTAGGCGTCATATAAAATTTCATCAAAATCGATTCACATTCAGCCATAGCTCCCATACAAAACACTTATGGAAACAGCCTAAATTCCATCTAAAATGCACTTAAATGCTAATAGATGATAAAATAGCTCAGATAATAGCTCTGACCACTAAACTTAGCAGAGGGAAGTTTTATACCAATGCCAACCAGTGTGCAAAATTTTGTCACAATCGGTCACCATTTAACCATAGCTCCCATACAAAGAACTAACGGAAACATAAAAAAGAAAGGGAGTTTCTGTCCGTCCTAGAGAGCCAAAATTTTGCTTCCATATAACCCTGCCCGGAATAACATAAATGCTGATAAATTAAATCCAATTGTAATACAAGTGACAACATAATTTAAAACAGAGAAGTTGTATGGAGCTATTGATCAGAAAATCAAATTTTGTAGAAATCGGCCCATAGTTGGCTATAGCTTTCGTAGATATGTGAGATATGTTTCTTAATTTAACACAATTTGATGGTGGGTATATAAGGTTCGGCACAGACGAATATAACATCCTTACTGTTAATATTAAAATCAGCTTTGGATTTCCTTTATATAAGCAACATTATATCACTATCAGAAGTCGATCATGTAGAAAATTTAAGAAAATCGGAAATCCGGAGTATCCATCTAATGGAAGCCACATGTTCGAATACCGTGATTTTTTCGATGTTGAATAGGGCTATTTGACATATGTACCTAGATTATAGGCCTTATGTTGTCAGGCTTAAATTGAGTTTCACAAATAACATCAAACGATATAAAATGTAAAAACTATTTGACTTTATATGAGCTACCAAATATTGAAGAATGATTAACAATGAACAAATTGTGCGTTTTAGTGAATGTAACACAATGAATTAATATATTCAAAACTCTGGACGTCATATTCATGCATGTAAATGTAATCAAACACTTTGAGTGAGTATGTGATGTTTCAATAATTACTCCAATATAAAATTGTAACACTTTATGTTGAAAAATGTGTACAAAAGTAAATTAATACATGAATGTACAATATTATGTAATTTATACATCCATTCACACACAAGTACACATGTACGTTTCGCGAGTTTACCCGTAGGAATATAAATGAATGTATCCACAAACATATGTACATGGTTATTTATTAACCATGAATGTACAAATATCGCAATTTGACCATCATTATTTGTTACTGTATTTGTTTTGTTTTGTCTTTAATACTCTCCCAAAAGACATTAGTACCCTAACAACGGAAATGAATTCCAAACATTTGCCACTGATTCAAATATTTATATGAGTACGAACATGTTACACATCCATCCATCTACTCAAATATGGTGTACCTACTAATTAGTATCGACGTATCTATTAGTTACCTACAATATTTGAGGAAGATACATAATACAAAATAGATAAAATTGTTATTCATACTAAAAAATACATTCCATACACATACATTTGCATAGTAAAAAAATGTTGTTCCATTTTAAAACTTTTTTGCTCGTTTTGATTTTGCCTTAATCTATTTAACCTTAAACAAAATTAGGACACTGGCTGTAAAAAACCTGATTTATGTAGTTCAAACTACCAAAAATGCTGATTAATTAGGCAACCGCATTCAGTTATAAGTTTAAAATTTTTCAGTTATAATTTTACATTTAATTTAATCTATTTCGCTTGAAATTCAACCGAAGGAGAGGGAGGGGGGTATTTGCAAAATACCTGATTTTTTACTTTAGAATAAAAAATCCAAAGTAAGACATGATTTACAATTATATGGCCTGTAAGTACTAAATTTCTGAGTTTTGTCAAAATATTATCAAATTTTTTCTCAGGTCGGTTTTAAAAATAATTTTTTGATTTTTTGAAAATTTTGTTCAACAAATATTACAAATTATAAGAGAATGAAACACAGAAAATTGTGTCGATATCTTGAACCGTATCGCCTTACCTACGATTTAAAATCTTAGAATTTCGAGAAAATGCTATTTTTCGGTCATAATTATGTTAAATGCTTGTTAAATTGTACCTAACTTCAATTTTAATATAAGTAATAATTAACATTATTGCTTAGTCTGTGGAGAATGTATGCGGTGATGTCTTTTCTATTATTTAAAAAGTTTAACCCTTTTTTTCCTGGGGTCAATGATCAATATTTTTTTTAATTTTCCGTAGCGGAATATTAAAAATATATTACCGAATTTTAATTTAAATGTAAAAAAAGTATTTATTTTTATAAATACTAACTACCCAGCAAAACTTCTCATTACCAAATAATGAGTTAAACAGCTAAACTATTGAACACGAATTACTTACTCATTCACTTACCAATTGCAGAAAAGTAATGACTTGGGTATGCAATTGGAAAACAACAACAAAAACTTTTATTTAAAAAAATATATTTTTAAACGAAATACAAAAGTTTTTTTTATGACCCCATGGGGATTTGAACCCTACGACTGCTAGGCGGAGACTCTTCCACTGGGCTACTTCATATACCAAAAACTTAGCAGCTTATAATCAATATAAACAATTTTTACTTTTAGATCCAAAATTATGTGACAATAACTTTGTTTTCCCTGCTTATTTTGTTGTAATTTTTGGAAAAATATTTCTATACGATTTTTGTAAATGTTAAATGCATTTAAAAAAACAATAAAGAAGTTTTTTTTAAATTATTTTTATATTTAAACAATTTAAATCTTTCTTTTTGTATAAGATTTTTTATAACATTGACTCTTACTTACTTAAATGGCCTATAGTGACAACTTGTTAAGGTCATAGTCCGAGCATATTTTAGAATTCCATGGATCATTCGATCTTGTGCGAATATTCTCCAATTTTATAGGCTAAGTTTTGAAAAATTTCCCTCCACTTGATTTTCAATTGAAGTTTCGGACGTCCTCTATTAACATTAAGTGGTGGGAAATATTTATTCTAATTTTAGCCTCTTCATAGTAATTGTACTTTTAAAGAGTGGGTTACTAGCCCGTCGTCCTAACCCATTTGTTTCGATCTTATCAGACAACTCTCGGTACATGTTAGCTCACTTCATTAAGGGCTGTTAAACTAGTTCATCGCGTGATACCACGAGTAGGTCAGTGACCATAGTTGAGATGAAGGATAACCAAGATAAGTCTGGGTTTACCAAGTTAAGACCAATCAAACCCGCGTTAGGTATCCAACATCCCCTACATAATCAAAATTGACTCATGATAGTATTTTTTCATAACCGTGAGTTAACTTGCCAATTTTTTTTTACAGAAGGTAATATTTAAGTTCTTTAAAAAGACTTTTTTAATAAAAAAAAAATTAAAAAATTGTTGGTCTTTGTGGGACTTGAACAGGGGCCATTCAGTTCAAATTACCATTTTAAATACAAATAAGTACTTCTGTAATAACTTATTAGTTATTCGGAGAGTATGTTGTAGTCATTACAAGGTAACCAGTTACCAGAGTACTTGCCATTACCAAAGTTTTGCTGGGTATTTTTTATTAAAAAAAATATTTAAACTTTTTAGCTTTAAAGTGCTTTCAGGCCTTATATATTTTTTTTTCATCTATCCTGTAAAATTTTCAATGCAAAGCATGTACATTAGGGTGACAATGGCTTGTATATAAGAAAAGTTTTGTTAGAATTTTATAGCCTTTCCACCGCAATATTGTGGCAATAGGTCTAAAAGTTCAGTTCTGCAAGTTGAAGCCAAATCGAACAACTTTCTACTGACGCACATTTGGCCCATTTGTATAGTGAAAAATGGGATCTGTTTTCGTTTTTGCAAAATTTCAATCAAAAGTAAAGTTTTGGAGTTATTGCAATTTTCCCCCAAAAATGCATGCCCCTGAAATCGCGCCTATTGATATGCACCAAACCATTTTTGTAAATAAAGAAATTCCAAAGTTAGACTTGATTTATCATTTAATGGCTTGTTAGAATTAAATTGTTTAGTTTTGTAAAAACATGATCGAATTTAATTAGTTTTTTTTTCATGTTGGAATATGGTACATTTTTCTTAGATCGGTTTCAAATTCAAAATCACGTAGCAAATGTAAATTAAACATATTAAACCTTTGACATTTCAAAACCATACATTTTTAAATTGTCAATTGCAACGTAAAAAAGTTAATTCTGTACCTAGAAATATAAAAAACATTTCTGTGGCTTGGTGCTAAAAGGGCCAATGTTATTTGCTGGTGTTTTGGGTTAATCATTGCATTAGATTGTCTTCTTTATTCCTTTTTTTGGATCCAACAGCTAATCTCTAACTTTACTCAGAACATATTTTTAAGGGGTTATCTGGACAATGTTACTATGAATTTATATGAAAAATAAAAACTTTAAATCAAATTTTCTCAAAACTACTTTTTTGACATTGGCCCTTTTAGCACCAAGCCACAGAATGTATACCTATGTATGTAGTGAACCGCCGTGGTACAGCAGATTAGTCATCCGCCTAGCATACCAGAGGTCCCAAGTTCGATCCCCGGTCAGACCCACTTGAAAAAAAAATATTTCAAAAAAAGCGACGGTTCACCTCATAACTCAGCTAGCCACTGGTTATTGAGTATTATTGAGTTCAACTTGTCTAACTAATGCTTTTACCATTCAGGGAATCCTCTTGGGCAGCTCTGTATTAAATTTCAGTCCACAATCGTGATATCTTATAATTTCCCATATAATTTCTTTTGGCAAAATACAATATATGAGATGAAAAGCACTATAATGCTCGCAAATCTAAAAATATTTTCTGTGTAGGGTATGAGAAATGAATTACCATTCAAAAACCTTTAAAGGCTTAAAAGTATTGTTTGCACTTATAGATACTGGTCCAAGCGCGTATTTATGTACCGCATACGGTTCAAAATATTTTCTTTAAAGAGATATTATACACTGATAAACATAAACAAGAATTTGAAAACATTATACTATAATTTTACATAGGTACCAAAAAAGGAAAAATTTTAAATGGCAATAACTCAAAGTTCCACCAGCTAGATCCAAGCACTTTAGGGGTTTAAATAAATTAAATTGCGACCTGTACTTTAATAAAAAGCTTGCGTAGACAAGACGGATAGACATTGTTAAATCACTGATACTGAAAAATTTTACATTAAATGACTTTTTTGTATGTACATTAGGGTAGGTCATTATTTACATTAGGGTAGGTCATTATTTATCTTCTTTTTCTCAGAACCTCTTCAAATAGTAAAATTATGTTGCAGATATAAATATAAAAAAAATAATTTATTTTTAGGGCACGAGCCTGCGCAACGGACCAAAAGTTTACAATAAAATATAATGAAATCTAAAAAAAAACTAAAATACCTCAGCCGAAAATGGCACTATTAATTGTTTTTTACTTGATTTATGGTTTTTTTAAACACTTTGAGCGTTGAAACTAATTGGTTTGACAGCTATTATTTTTAAAAATTTTTACCTCGCACTCTTATCTACATATGTTTGTATGTATGTATATACAAAAATCAATAACAAAATAAAATATTTACATAAAAAGTAGATTCCCTTTAAATATGCATTTTTAAATCATTTGTACATATAATTTTAATAACCTTATGTATTTGTTGTTGAAAAAACATTGGTACTGTGAATAAGATTACAGGTAATCTTATTGATCTTAGAGGTATTAATAAACATACTACTAGAATGATTGGACTGCCTATTACTAAAATGTTACAGATCGTAGTTATCAAAAAGGTATGGAGCTAGTTTCTTTCTTGTCACTTTATCAAACTTTCATGATTTCATTGTTTAAATTAAATTTTAAGAGATGACATTTCATTAGTTAAATGAAATATTCTTCCGCATTTTGATGATGAAATGTTAAGAATTAAGCCAACATCCTTTGACATTTATTTAGTAAAAAGTTTGAAATTTTTATCTTTTATTCTTGTGAATTGGGTGTTTGAAAGACAGAACGAAAGCAACAAAATCATCTTTAGCCATAAGGCGGCCCTACGCTTCACTGGGAATCAAGGATAACAGAAGAAGAATATGAGCTTTGTAAACACACAAAATTTTCACATGCGTGTCTTAAAAATCCACACACAGTCCAAAAAATGGTGCGGTTTGTGGTCAGGCGACATTATGGCCAGTATTTTTTCGAAATGTGCAAGGAAACGACATAAACCCTATTTTTTCATTTAAGTACTTGACAAATCTAATTCTAACAAGTCAAGCCCGACCATATATACCCTTTACCATATAATAAAAATATATACACTCATTTCCACTTGAATAGGTGCACTTATTTAGTAATAAATTTATGCTTGCTGCTCTTTAGATACTTCATGAATAGAATAGTGGTATACTTTTTGTGAAAGGCTGAACAGTTAAGAATAAAAGTGTAAGCAAAGAAAGCTCGAAAAAGATTTGATAGTTTAAATATGGGCCTCTTTTCGAAATTGGTGCAGAAAAATATGCGTTTTTTTTTTGCGTCACTAGAATAGGTGCACCACATTAATTTCAGTTTTGTAGCCATTTGTTGAAGTTTTGACCACAAAATAGTTTAGCATTTACTAAAGTAGAACCCTAGAAAAATTTTCGATCGGTTTTTATTAAATTTGGTCCAAGGTAATTCATAGGATTTGGAAGAGAAATCAAACATTAATGCCAGCGGAGATTAAGGCCTCTACTTCCGTGAAATTTCTACACAAAATTAAAAAAGTGATTGCGTTGTAATGACTCGCTCAAGAAGTAACAAAAAATGAGGAAAAAATTCTAAGCGAAGGCAAACTTTTACACATTTAGATTTGACCCTAGCTTAATTATCTCGAAATTTAGCAATTTAATTATAGTTTTTACAAAAAATTTTATTATATTATCTTCAGATTTAGGAGCATTTTAGTAATTATACCCTTCACCAATAGGTGAAAGGGTATTATAAGTTTGTGATTCCGTTTGTAATTTTTTTATTAGTGATCGTAGACCCCATAAAAATTATACCGATCGACTCAGAATCGGGAGGAGAATCGATTAAGCGATGTCCGTCTGTCTGTCTGTCTGTTGAAATCAAGTTTCTGAAGCCCCTGGAGGATGGACTTACATAAATTATATATCAGATTTTAGGAAATTCTCCCGCAATGAACGCTATTAAATTTCATTAAAATCGGTTTATAAACACCGAAAATATCGAAAAAATACCAAAAATTAGACGAAAATTTGAAAATTTTTGATTGAAACACACTTTTAAATAACAAGAGAAAAAAGGTACTCCTGGTGTACATGTGATAATATGCTATATATCAGATTGTAGCAAATATTTTCCCAAAGCACTGAATTTGATGTATCGCAAATTGCCCAAAGTACACATTAGAGAATGTTTGTTGAAAAAATTAAATGCAGAAATAGGAAAAACTATCCTCCTTTAGTACGGACCTACATAAATTTTATATCAGATTTTAGGAAATTCCCCCACCAAGCACGTTATTAAATTTTATCAAAAGCGGTCTATAAACAATTGAGATATCGCCATAACACTACATTTGATGTACAGCAAATTGCCCAAAGTACGTGTCTAAGAAATTTTGTTTACATTTTGTAAGTATTGCTTCAGCGATATCTCAGGTGTTTATGGACCGATTGTGATGAAATTTGATATATATATACTCCACAAATCTGATTATGAATACCATTCAAATTGTACCGATCAACTCAGAATCGGCACAAGAATCCATTTCACGACCTCCGTCCGTCTGTCCGTCCGTCTGTTTGTTTATCCGTCCGTCTGTTTGTTTATCCGTCCGTCTACATGTCCGTCCGTCTACCTGTCTGTCCTTTTTTCTGTTGTAGTCAAGTTTTTGGAGCTCCTGTTTTGTCGATATCTCAGATGTTTATTTTCATGAAGTTTAATAGCGTCCTTCGCAGGGGATTATCTAAATCCTGATGCATTCTGTAATTTGTGGTAGATATAATTTAGCGTTTAAGCGATGGTGTTTTGATCGACAATGTTCAAATTCAGGGTGGGACAATTCAGGAGCTCCACAAATCTGGTTTTAGCAGACAGACACACTGCATTTATCTTAATTTTGTGTCTGACTTTTGAACATTATGATAACATTTGAGAATGTATTATATATCAAATTATAGGTAATCTTCCTAGGAAGTACAAAAATGCAGCTAATTACATGATATCCGTTCAAAACCTACATATGTATGTAAGTATCTCACATATCAACAAAAATTTAAATTTTTTAATTGCAATTGGGAGAAATCCGTTCACGTTTGACAATTGATCCCGTATAACTTCGCCTAAGGCAATCTCTTAGTAGCTAATAAATGACAAATTATAATAGATACGATGATGACATTTAGTAAAAAGACGTTGTACAATATTGATATTCAGGACAATAGCGCCTAAAATAAACTTTCTAGAGGGACAACATTTGACAAAATTTAGTGAAATCTCCCATATAAACCCGACTGGGAATCGATTTAATGCTGATAAATTAAATCACATTAAAATTGCACAAAGAACTAGAGCAAAACTTTCCAAACATCCATCGGACAGATCGAAAGAACTATACATCCCAAATATTATTGATGAAGTGTTCATTTTAATTATTTAACTAACTTCAAATTAATAAGTAAACTTTTCCGACAAAGCTGATAACCATCCATTCAAAAGCTATATATTTGACGTATGTATCTAAAACTAAGAGTGTATACCCTATAATTTTAAGGCTTGTATACATTGACAATCATTGTTAAAGCTTTGACCTAAATCAGTCCGCTAACTTCAGAGTTTTATATAACTAATCAAGAACTTTTACTAGTTGGATAATTCGTACGAATTAAAGTGCACAACCCTCACTGGGCACAGCGTTTTTGGGTTACATGTCAGAATACTTAAACTTTATCAAATCGATGTGCTATTGCAAATCTAAGGGCATCTACATTTTGAAGCATCTTTTCTGCATGGTTTATCTGGTCTATCGAACTTTATTAAATGTTCGTAAAATATGTGTCTATTTTATTTCGAAGCTACTGGCTGGCTTAAATATGCATTCTCTACTTGTAGTCTAGTAATCATTATCTTTCACAAAGGGACCACTTTAGAACCCAAGTGAAGCTTCCCTAGACATCAGCCACCTGCCCAACCTAACCTTTGGGTGCATAACTATTCTAGATGATGACGCCACCGAAAAGGTTTTCGTTTTCCGACTCTTAATTTTAAAGACTCTTTGCATATAATACTAGTATAACCAAATATTGCTACGAATTACATTAAGTACTTTTGGAACACCATTGGTGAAGGGTATCCAAGATTCGGCAAAGCCGAATATACCACTCTTACTTGTTTTTATCTCATTTAATGAGTTTTAAAGAAGAAGTTTGTATGAGAGCTATGGTCAAACATAGACCGATTTCAACAAAATTCTGTACAATGATTTTTGTTTACATATGTTTAGATTTTCGGACTAAAATCGTAAAATTGACTCAGGAAGTGATTTTAAGTCTATTGGTATACTTAAAGGTAGGTGGTTTTCCAACTAAGGTGGAGAAGGGCATAGAAACTTTATATACCCAAGTTAAAAACACAATAAATACGAATTATGTTTCAAAATCAACAAATAAAATAGTTCACATTTTTTTAAGAACTTATCAATACATTCTTTATTAGAATTATAAATAAATAAAATAAATTAAGAGACTTGGTGCAATACACTTTGTGTAAAGCTTCCTAAATAAAATATTTAATTTCCCATTAACAACTTTTTAATGATAAAATAATTTAATGTTTTCCGTTAAAATTTTACAACCGTTTTAAATAAGCACACATTTTTTAAATATTATTTTTATACAATATTTATTTATTTGCTTAAATGAAACAAGTTGAAATTATTAGATAAAACATGATATAAATGTTAAGTAAAACATTAAGCCAATAAAAGAAAACTTTACTTTTTTAAATGTCAAAGTAAAACTGTATTTCAATAAAATACAAAAACATGCTTAATTTACTAGAAAAACTTGCTGCTTATGTTTATGTTTTTTTTTTTTTTATTTTACTATATATTTAATTATAAATAACTATTTGTTGTTGTTACTGAGTCTACATACATACTACTATTTTGCTACCAGTATCTACAAAATACTTGAACAACTGCTAAATACTTGTTGAAGCTACAGCTTCATTGAACTTGAAAATTCTTCAAATTCATTGATGTACACACATTTATATGTACATATGTATGTATATTCATATGTACATTAGACCGGCACAATCTCCATACAAATCGACTTTCCGGTCTTACTCTGAAAATTAAATTTGATTATAATTAAGATACATTTTGGTAAAGGACCTATGAAGAACTAATACCATTATATTATAGAATAACATACATAGAGAGCCGAAGATGTCAAATTACTGCTGGTACTTGTCAAAAGTACGGATTAGTAAAATTGTATTGTAAAGCCTAAAAAAGCTTTTATTTTTCCTAAAGGTAGAAGGCCAATGCACGTATAACTTTGTTCTACTTTTCCGCGCGGCAGATTTTTTCAGTACTGCCAGATTTAATTATATCCTACTCAAATATATTTTTATATATTTTTGTAAACAAACGCACATTTTATGTACTGGCAATACTACGAGCGCCCGCGGCCGCATGCCGCGTATTTTGGCTTTGTGCCTTAATGAATACAAACAGTTGCATACAAAAGTATATGATAGGACGAACATTTTTTAATTTTTCTCTGGTCGGTTTCAAAACTCATTTTTTAACATTTTGAGAATTTTGTTAAACAAATTTTACAAAATTGAATTTCTCTCATCGGTGTGTTATAGATAAATAGGATAAATAAAATGGATAATTAAACCATTTCACCATACCTTGCGTTTGATTTCGTCAAATTTCGCAAAAAATTAATTTTTTGCTCATAATTTAAGTAAATAAATCTTTTAATAATGTTTATATGGAATAAAATTATCTATACTATGAAAAATATAAACAAATTTTCTTTTTAAAAATTGGGTACACTTAACCTTTTTTTCCGGGATCAAAAGTCAAAGTTTTAATTTTTTGTATTTATTTATACCCTTCACTACCATAGGCAGAAAGTTTGTGCTGATGTGTGTAACGCAAAGAAATATTTGTATATATTTTAGTATATCAATAGACTTAGAATCACTTTCCGAGTTGGTTTAGCAATGTGAGTCCGTCCGTCCATCTAGCTAGACCCCCATTTAAACCATGTAATCAAACTACAGGTCGCAATACCAAAAATAATTTTATTAAATTTGGCACAGATCATTATTTTGATAGTGGGACTATGGCTATTGAAACTCGTCAAAATCGGTCTATTATATATGGTACCCCCATAGGTCCCACTTCCCGGAATTGATATTTTGGCCACAAAAATCAATATTTTTCATGAAATTTCGATGAAATCGGTCCACATTTGACAATAGCTTCCATACAAACTCTTCTATCAAAACGCACTAAATGAGACAAAAATCACTAAAACGCTCGTAAATCTGAAGATAATGAGAATTTTGAGTTTTCAATTTTGAGAATTTTGCAAACATAATTTTTGTAAAAATTGTAATAAATTTGCCAAATTTTGAGATAATCGGTTCACATTTGACCCTGGCTCTCATGTAAGTCCAAATGACAGAAACAGCTTTAATATACAAGTTATGAGAAAATTTTAGCATGAGGCAAAATTTAGCACATATTTGTCTTTATACAGGAAAAAGAGCATCTTTGACCTTAGTGGTGAAGGGTGTCGTATAATCGGCCTTGACCGACTATAGCACTTTCTTACTTGTTATTTTTTAAATACGTCATATCATGAAAAATATTTTAACCCTTAATAAGCATGGGGGCAAAAATTACCCAAATTTTTTGCCACTTAATTCATAGATAGAGTTATTGACACTAAGATTATTTTTTTATTATAAAAAATAGCTTAACCCTTAACAAACATGGGGGCAAAAATTATCTACAAATTGTTATGTTACTTTTTTCAGCGACTTTTTATAAAAAGGCATTAAGTAAATATTTTACACTAACATTAAGTTTATTTATTAAAAAAATATTAACTTTAAAAAGATGTGGGAACAATATTGTCCCAAATTTTTTTGTCACTTTTTAAGATAAAAATATTATTTATAATAAAAAAAAACTCAATCTTAGTGTGAAATTATAACTTTTATGCTTTTTTGACAAATCGCTAAAAAAAAAGTTGCAAAAATATTTTTTTAATAAGAAAAAACTTAATCTTCGTGTAAAATAATTACTTTTAAGCATATTTATCAAAATTCTCTAATAATAACATAATATTACGTATTTAAAAACTAAAAAAATACAAAAAATAAAAATGTTGACCTTTGACTCCAGAAAAAACGGTTAAGCCTACACAATTAACAAAAAACTGTTTATTTTTTTTAAGTATGGATAGTTTTAATTCATATAAAATGTTCAAAATTCGACGAATTCGAACACAAGGTACGAGAAATGGCAATAACTCCAAAACGGTTTAATGGAAATTTTTTAATTTTTATGACTTCAAGGAAAGCTGCATTAGTTCACTTTTAGATTCCATTATCTTTTCATTTAAAAATAAATTTTGAATGAACAAGATGTTGCAAGATGTTGTTGTATGTTCCCCATACAAATGTCTCAAAAAATTTCTGCCCGTTGCACGGGTTCGTATTCTAAAAATAAATTAATAATATTCCGATTGACATAATTTGTCCAAAATGTGAAAAAAGGACCCACCCTAATGTGTAATAAAATGAAGAAATTGAAAATTATTATAACAACCAAATCAATTCAACATTGCTAGTCCTACTGGCATCTCAGTTCAAGTTTATCTTTTAAAAGCAGCTGTCAAAGTACATATACCAAGATTTTATCCAGACAACTATTTTGTTTCAACACGATAGGTGGATCCACCTTAAGAAATTATTATTTTTAACAGATTCAGATGTTAAGTTAAAGTGACAGTATATCACTATAACTGCTATTGACATAATAAAAAGGATCATCTGTGCCGTTTCGTTAAGAAAACATCACGTTAAAGTCTAATACAATCTTTAGTTTAAGTTGTTAAGACTTTGATAATGCCATTTAAATTAAAAAAATCTCACGGTCGTAACTAATCAAAAAAGTCTATATAGTGGCGGCCACTTTGGTACTGCAAACAAATGCAATTGTCATGCTCATGCAACTCACGTCTCAATAGAACAGTTTGACATTTTGAATAATATACGCACTCGGAACGTTTCAGAACGTAACTAAATTAATTAAATCTTAAAAATTTGCGTTCGATGTATTGATGAACTTAATTAGTGCTAATCAATAGTTTACTGAATTCAATCGAGGTCGTAGTTTGCTCAAGTTCATGTTTTGTAAAAATCGGTTTGTTGTTCAAAACAAACTAATATTGATGCTGTTCGTTAACAGATACCGATCAGTTACATGACTGCAGATCGTCATGTAACTTATATTGAAATTAAATTAACCTTAAATATTAAAGAGATCAGCGAATATTCAATAAAAAATATTTATTCGCATAGGATCCCTTATAATTAAACAATTGCGTAAAAAATACTCGTGTCAATCGGTCGTTTGGAATTAGGATCGCTGTGCGATATGTTCGTAAACTACTCTACTCTCTGCACGTATGAGACCGAAAAAAAAGAAAAAGTTTAGTGAATAGAAAAATTTGTTCATTTTAATTCAACTTTATTAAATGGTCCTTTTTCGCCAAAATTGAAAATTGTAAGTTTTATTTCTCAGTATAATTCGAAAAATTGTAGGTTCCTTAATTGGAAGGGAAAAGATGCTATAAATATTGATCTTCATTGTCCCATATCTTGAAACATATGAAGCAACTACCGTTTATAAAAAAATATACATACAAACATAATTCCCACGGCATTCCAATTGGAACAAAGAATACTTCTCTCAGACAATGAGAGCTGCATCCGATTCTATTTTTAGACTAATTGAAAGGGACCTACGTTTTAAAATTCATTGGTTAGAGATTTTTTTTCAAGCGGGTCTGGCCGGGATTGAACTGTTGTTGTTGTAACAGCTCTAACATTTACAATTTTATAATTTTGTGTGTTATGAGGATCTGCAAGGAGATCAAGGCCAAGAAATTATGCTACTTCTGCTGGATGAGTCCACATAATCTTGTGTTCCTTTACTGGAAGGATCTTTGTTTCCTCATAAAGATGATGCGGTGAGGTATTTTGTAGACAGCCTGTTATAGTTCTTAGGGGTGCATTTTGGCAGTATTGAACTGAGTATCACTTAGCGACGCTGACCACACCGCAGAAGCATAATTTGCCACTGACCGACCAATCGCTTTATAGGTAGACAGCAAAGGTTTCTTTGTCCATTCCCCAAGTACTGACGGCTAGTCAATGGACAAAGACCTTGTTTCTACATCACAATTTATGCATTGTGGCATGTGCTGATGAAGTAAAAAGGCTGTCGAGTGTGACTCCCAGGATTTTCGGGAGGTTAACTGTAGGAATTGGCACACCATCGATCTCGACTCCAAGTTGTAGGCTTACTTCTTTTGTCCAGGTGGTTGTATCTTCATGTTGCGTTCAGTGAAGAAACTGTGGATGTACTGAGATAACGATTCATCTTACCGCATAGGTCTTCCACACTATAGCTGATTGCCATTATTGTGCAGTCGTCCGCATATGATATCACTTCAACGCCTTGCAGTAGAACTGGGAGTTTAGAGAGGCAGACGTTAAACAGGAGTGGCGTCAGGACTCCGGCCTGAGGAACCTTCTGTTTGACTCTACGGTGTTTTGAACGCTGGTCCTTAAAGTCTACGAACGACTGACGACCACTCAGATAATTTAATATCCATCTCTTCAAATTTGTTGGCATTGTGGACAGCAGGATGTCCTGGAAGAGGTTGGTATGTCTTACCGTGTCAAAGTCTTTTGACAAGTGAAGCGCCAAAAGGACCGTTCTTTCACAAGGCATCTGCTGGTTTAAGTCTTGTGCGGTCTCAGTGGTTACGGCTGTTAACGCTGTGGTGGTGCTGTGTATTTTGCAGGAGCCATGCTGCTAGTGAGCTGCTGGTAGTTGGCTGGTCAGCTGGGGAAAAAGTAGAGCCTCGATTGTTTTCGCGACTGGTGACAGGAGAGATATTGGTCTGTACGATGATCCCTCAATCGCGGGTTTCCCAGGTTTTAGTATTGGTATCACTCTACCTACTTTGCAGACATAGGGTATAGTAAGGCTGGTCATAGACAGATTTATGAGAACTATCAAGAACTCGACTTCCAACTCTCCTCGTCAGGGTCAATTGCCTTTGAAGACTTAGCTGTACGGATGTCCTTTGAAATTTCCGCGGGCGAGACTGGGATATTATGCAGCTGTTCGCCTTGTCTCTCACGGGGTACTCAATATGGTGTTATCGGCAAACTTAATCGCGACCGATCATCCTTTTTATAGGGTTAGAGAGAGATCGAACAGTCATTCCCGAGACAGCCGGTTCTACGTACCGGAATGACCCAAGGTTTCTCGGCCAAGGGCTGTCAACTCGGCAACAACATATTTAAATAAAAAGGTATCGAACTTGGGACCTCTGGTATGTTAGGAGGTTCAAAACATTATATTAATATTAAATGATATTCAAAACATTTACTTTAGGGCTAATGTCAAGATGTCAATTTATAAATGTATATTACTAAAATAAATTGATATCTGTTAATGGAATTAAAAAATAATAGATATCTCCCCATCTACCAACGATACTCAAATTGACACAAAAGCTTATTAAGATATCATAAAAACCACTGACTAATTTTAACAATAATATAAATAAATGAATGCGTATATTTATTTAAAAATCAGCAGGTCTTGTCAAAAAAGACATTAATATTGTTTGGCCAAATTTAAAAATGATTTATTTATTTAAAATTGTGTCTATTCTTTACCAGAAAATATACATTAATAAAATACATATGTACATACATACAAATAAATATTAAAAGTATTTTGTGTAAAAAAGTCGAATATGATTAAGTATTTAAACGACAGCTAAATGTCAACGCTACCGCAAGATATCATATTTCATTTGACAGTTACCACCTGTTAGATACATATTACATTGCAAAACAGCATGAAACAAAGAAAACAAATTTAGAAATCGAGTGTTTTATGCAAATGTGGATTTAAGCTGTTTCGATAAAAGTTCACAGAATTTTTCATCTGCAAATTATTATCAATATTAAATGTTAAACATAGCTTTAGACCCGGTATACATTGATAACCTCAAACTAGTTTTTAAATTATTGTTATTCCTCTGCAATTTAAATAACAACCAACCTTGATATAAACGGAAACACATCTTTCCTCACACAGATGGACTTCTATCATTTACTTTAATTTTCGGTCGTATATCTCGTCGAAAAAGCTTCGGCAATTAAGGGCTAATGGTTAAGGGCTAATGGCAGTATGACTATCAGAGAATATATTTTTGCTCACTTTTGGAGGGACAATTCCAACCCTAGAAGCAGGAGTATTTATGCTAATTCGGTCCACAGTTAGTAAATGCAGAGTCACATTTAGAGCATCCATTGCTTAACCCTTTCGAATATCTTGCTGTACGTCGATTTCTGAGGAGCCCACCACCTGATGATAACATTGTATAGCATTACACAGGTCAACTATATACATTTGATGTATCATGGCTACCTTAGTACAAAAATGGTAAAATTTTTAAATTCTATGGCAAGATTTAAAAAAAAAATTTTTTTTTTTTTAAATTGCAATTTTTTTTGACGTTTCTTCAAATAATTAATGATAACTCAAAAACTACTAGTCTGATATTATTAAAATAAAATCAGAAAAATTAAGATTTACATAGCCTTTAATTCGTCTATATATCGCGTTTCAATCGGATCAATAGTATCGGAGTTATAATAAAAAACTTAGGAAAAAAATATATTTTTTACATAAAAATGACAAAAATTTTCGTTTTGAAAAAATCATGAAAAATCGAAAACGGCAAAAAAAACTTCCAGATTTATTATTTTATCGCATAGCGACATATAATAGCAACAAAATGAGATATCGACCATACAAATCGATTGATTTTTTTCGAATTTATTCACAATTTAGTGAATTCGCTCATTTTCACAAAATTTTTGTTTTTTGCTTGATATACGCATTACAGCGGATTTTCAAATGTATGAAAAAAATAAATTTTCCAATTTCAAGGGGTGCATGTCGGATTATTTTACAAAAAAAAAATTTTAGTCGAATTGGACAACGTTAACACGTAGTGCATAGGCCCTAAATCTGAAAAATAGCGTTTAAATCGAAAAAAATTGTCAAATTTTCAGTTTTTGCAAAATTAAAGCCATTTATTTCCCCTCTTTCAAAAAAGTGGATCATGGTCCTTAGGGCAAACACAATGAGATTTCCAATAAGCTACATATCTTTAAAATCGGTCGAACAGTTTTCGAGTTACTACAATTTGCACTGGCCATTACATGTCCTTGAGGACTTGCCGAAGGCAATTGACCAAAAAATTTGACTAAGTCAAATTTTTTAAATTTATTACAACATATAAAATAAGGAAATAAATAAATAAATATTATAAACTACAAACTTTATTTATTATTGAATAACGAAGTGTTGTTCTGAATACGCTGGCAAAAATCTGCCATCATGTGTGCATCCCAGCGACCCTGGTATCTTTCCTCCATTGTCCGAATATCTTGGTGAAATCGTTCGCCCTGTTCCTCACTTAAGTCTCCTAGATTTTCAGGAAAACGATCTAAGTGACTGTGAAGGTAATGTAACTTGATGCTCATGTTGCATCCAAGATTCTGGAAGTGAGTTAACATCTCTTCAACGTGATTATGTTCATCATCCTTGTTATTTCCTAAGAAATGTTGAATAACCTATACAAACGAATCCCATGCATTTTTCTCAATATCTGACATTGAACTGAGAAAATCGGTATCTTTGACCAATTTGCGAATTTGTGGGCCGTCAAATATTCCTGCTCTCAGCCTTAATACTGTATTTCCACAGTAACACGTGTCCCACAGAAATACGTGTTTTGCCCAAAACAGTATTTCGCGTACTTGTTTTGCCATACATTTCTCATTCATACAAAACACTTTCCAGTACCTGGATATTGTATAGTGGTTTCAAAAGCATCGAATTTTTTTTTTTTTTTTTTTGTTGCGTTGTGTATTAGGAAGGTATCCGTCAATTTTAGCGAAATTTTATATTTTATCGTTGACATGTATATTGTAAGTTAAAAAAGAAAAAAGTAAAAAAATTTGAACTAAGTAAAATGTTTTTGTAAATTGTCTTCGGCAAGTCCTCAATGACATGTAATGGCCAGTGAAAATTGTAATAACTCGAAAACTCTTTAACCGATTTTAAATGCATGTAGCTTATTGGAAAAATCATTGCCTTTGCACTAAGAACTAGAATCCACTTTTTTGCAAAAGGGGGAATAAATAGCTTTAATTTTGCAAAAACTGAAAATTTGTCAATTTTTTTCGATTTTAACGCTACTTTCCAGATTTGGGGCCTATGCGCTACGTGTTAACGTTGTCCAATTCGACTAAAATTTTGTGGGTGGATGTTTCTAACCAAATAATCCGACATACACCCCTTGAAATTGGAAAATTTATTTTTTTCATACATTTGAAAACCCGCTGTAATGCGTATATCAAGCAAAAAACAAAAATTTTGTGAAAATGAGCGAATTCACTAAATTGTGAATAAATTCGAAAAAAAATCAATCGATTTGTATGGTCGATATCTCATTTTGTTGCTATGATATGTCTCTATGATAAAATAATAAATCTGGAAGTTTTTTGCCGTTTTCGACTTTTCATGATTTTTTCAAAACGAAAATTTTTGCTATTTTTACGTATTTGAAGAAACGTCTAAAAAAATTGCAATTAAAAAAAAAAAATTTTGCCATAGAATTTAAAAATTTTACCATTTTTGTACAAAGGTAGTCATGATACATCAAAATTGTAAAGTGGTTTTAAGAGCACATGAATTTTTTTTTATTTTGTTGTGCTGTTATTGATCTTATTAAATACCGTAATGTGGAACCGTGTTTACACGGTACAACTGAATACAGTACAACTGAACACAGTACAACTGAATCCTATGGTGTCGGGCAACTGTTTTAGATGTTAAGCTTAAAATTAAAATTTCGGTGACCACAAAGACCCTAATACGCATCCTTGTAAAAAAAGCGTAAACAAGCTTCTTTATGAAAGAAACGAAGCTAAGCTGATCTAGAAGCTTTCGTTCCCTTATGAAAAGAATTATATTGTTTAACAGAACTTACTTAAATGGCCTATATTTACAATTAAGGTCAAAGGCCGAGCATATTTTAGAATTCCATGCAATCCATATTGTGCGTTTATTCTACAATTTCGTAGCCCAAGCTTTGAAATATTTTCTTCTACTTGATCTTTCCGTCGAAGTTTCCTACGTCCTCTTCTAACATTAAGGGATCTGTTTTTATTTAAATTTAAACTTTTTAATAGTAATTGTTTTTTGTTTGTTACGTTGTTGTTGTTAACTCACTACTTTAACTGGTGTTAACGTAGTTCCCCGGGTGATACCACGAGGAGGTCAGTGTCCACAGTTAAGATGAGGAATAACCAAGATAAGTCTGAGCTTGCCAAGTTAAGACCAATCAGAATCGTTGCTTGGTATTTAACATCCCCTACATCATTGTAACAGTATTATTAGATTAAATAACCAATTGGCACAAACAATTTTCTTATCGAAAAACATAATTTTAATTAAATTATGTTTTTTGTTTTGATTAATCTGGATATTTTATTTTCAAGATTATTTTGCGTTCACTTTTTCGGAGGTCCCCTAATGGTTAGTTAAAGATAAAAGTAACGCACATTTTGGATACTTTTACGTGCATTAAAAACACAATCCAAAATAGAAACGAAACGTCAAGTCAAATGAATGAAATTTGTTACAAGGGCAACAAACACACACACACTTAAATAATTCATTCAAAAACAAAAACTATTCATCAGATCATCAACAATGGCAAATTGGTAAATCAGACAAACATGAATGATATCTATAAATATACAGTAAAAGCTTTCATGTTTGGACACGGATCGTCAATACATATTAGGAAAAAATAACTTTATCTAAAAACACTGGGATCTCAAAAACTCTCCACCAGAAGCAATGTCCGTCTGTTATTGTAAATCTATCCACCTCTGGAATTGTCCCTGTATATTCACATTAAAAACTTATTTATATCTTCTTCTCTTTACCAACTAAAAGAAATATTCATTTAAACCTATTTGGATTAAAAATGTATGTTAAAATGTCTAAAAATAAATTTTATGGGCTATACTCATATTCAGAGTCAAAATTAATGCAAATAAATATATAAATATGTATGAATATATATTTATAAAATTAAAGATGTTTTTGCAAGTTAATCGAAAAAATATGTATATACAAAGCTTTAAATAATCGTCAGAGTTAAATATAAATTCAAGATCACTTCCGGTTACAAAAATTTGAAATATTTGGAATTCACTTTTTATACCCATCATCAAAAAATATCAAAAAAAAATAATAGATATAACGAATATATTTCTCGTGAAATTAAATCTTTTTAGGTACAAGTAAATTAGATAAAGAATTTAAAGAAGAAATATTCTTCTTCTTCTGTTATCCTTGACTCCCAGTGGAGCATATTGTCTCAACCATCCTTTTATATAGAACTCTATTGCCAAATGTTAGGCATACATCATTCCATGAATACTTTGCTGCTTGTAACTCCGCATTGATCTAGCAGGTGCACCAACACGACGGCCGCCTTCTTGTGGATTCCAACGAAGCGCTTGTCGTGCAATGTTGGTACTTGGACTTCGAAGTGTGTGGCCTATTTACCGCCATTTCCGTTAACATATCTCTATAGAAGAAGAGATTTGGTTTGTAGCGTTTAGTAGATCTTTATTTCTTATGCGATTTGGCCACCACATATAAAGGATTTGCCGCAAGCATTTGTTTCCAAAGGTTTGTAGGCGCTTATCGATGGCATTTGTACGTTTCCAAGTTTAGCAGCCTTAATACAAGATCGACTTGACATTCGAGTTATATATTCGTAACTTAGTTGTTGTTGATATTTGTCGAAATTTTCAAATAGCTCGGAGAATTCCGAATGCAGCTTTTGCCTTATTAATACGCGATTCAATATCCTCGTCGGCGCCACCTTTTGCAGATACCAAACTACCAAGATAATTAAAGATGTGTGGCGACAGGTTTGCGCCATAGCCTGCAGGCATAATCTTTGTCTTGAAAATATTGATTTCCAGCCCAGCTGCCCGAGATTCAACAGTAATAGAGCTAGTGTTTTGCTGAAGGTGACCTGAGCTTTGGCTTAGAAGACATGCGTCATAGGCGTATTCCAAGTCCTCGAGTTGTTTAAAGGGTGTCCATTGGATACCACGTCTATCCTTGTCCATGACAAGGATAAAAAGTATGGGATACATCCTTGTCTTACTCTAGTAGTAACTTCGAACGTATTAGACAATTTACATTTATAGTCCACGTACATTCAGAATTTTCGTTGGCATGTTACGGTTTTCTAAAATTCTCCATAGATAGCTCCTGTTGACATTGTCGAAGGCTTTCATTACATTGCTCCAGTACTATTCTTACTGTGTTGATTAGATCAATACAAGATCTATTCTCTCGGAACCCAAACTGATTTTCTCGAAGTGTTTCAGAAACTGCGTCAGACGTTCTATTCAAAATTACTCGACTTAGTATTTTGATCGGTATTGGAAGAAGTGTTATTCCCCTGTAGTTATTGCAGTCTTTGGAGTTACGCTTTTTTGGTATTTTGACTAGTATACCTTCATTCCAGCCGGTTGGTAGAGCTTCTTCTTCCCATATTTTAAGCACAAATGGGTGTCTCGCCGATCCTTCAACATCACATAAAAGCATCTCCGCTGAGATGTTGTCATTTGGGAGTCGATTGTGCCGCCCCAGTACAATATAGGCTGAAACCTTAAGCTCCCCAGCACTTCTGCTAAACACATAAAATTTTTTTTAAATTCGCCCAACTGTTTAGAAGTTACAAAATTATTTCCATTATATTTTTAAACCATCCTACTGTGCAATGGCATATTTCTTAAAGACCCACAATAGTAAAAAGTTGAATAAGAACATGGTGATTTATCCGCAAAAATGGTATTACCGATAAAAAGAAAAATATTCCATTAAAGGAAAGTTTATTAATAAGGACATATAGATTATGATCGGTGAAAAGGGAGTAAATGATCGGTCTTGATGAAATCAAGAGGATTGTCAGTATAAAGATAAAGTTAATTCAAAACTAAATAAGGTATATTTTAGTATTGTTGGGAAATGTTCCATAATATTAGTAGCGAACATTAAAAGGCATATTATACATTCCGATCGGAACGATTTTAATTTCGTAGTTACATTCGAATCTAATAATTTGAGCTTCTACAGATTCCAAGTACCAAAGTCCAATTTGACCTAGATTATTCCCTAACATAAATGTCAATCACTACCTAATTTAAATCCGTTTCTCACTTACAAGGCGCAGTTTTGACATTGCTTCGATAAGAGCTACTATTTAGGTAATTTCTTCCATCACATTTATTTCTGAAGATGCAAAAATGGCTAATTGTGGAATATTCTGAATGTCAGTAGACTCGCCGAGAACTAAACTGAATGCCACACACTGTTTTTCATATTTTTGCCGATTAAGCCGATTAACTTACTTCGTGATGTCGACATAAATTGATTAACTTGTGATTGGAAATGATACCTTTTCAAAAAAATTAACGACTATTTATTGGTTACTATTAGATCCATTGTTCTTTAAAAGCCCTTTTTCTTTTTCTGTTTTTATATTTTTTAAGGTTAGTTTAAGAATAATTTTTAGTAAATTTATTTCTAAAGTTTAAAACGAGAATTTATTGAACAAAAAAATACAAAAGAATCAAATTTTCAATGAGCCGCAGGTTAAACAATAAAGAGCCGCGTTTGCCAACCGTTAATATATATTACATCCGAGTAATCCCAAAACTAGTGTAGGGTTATTATCGAAACTATTCCATTACACTTTTTAGGTAAACTGCTACCGCCTTACAAAATCACTTTCGAAATAAAACATAGTACATGACAATAGCTTTTCTCTAGTCATATTTTTATATATTTTATCAAGTGTAAATCTTCGTTGTCGATGCTTGAGTTACATAGGACCATGTTAAAACTATGTACTACATTTGACTTAAAACGGATCATATAGTCCAATAACTTCTGAAGGGATATTACATTAAAAAAAACCTCCATATATATATATATATATATGTATGTATGTCTTGGTAATATTTCCTTTCTAAAATTTTTAAAAAATAAAAAAAATGATACTTATATTAAATAATATTTTTCCTTTATCTCTAATTACAGGTACTCGAGCAAAATGTCATTTTTTAATTTTTAAATACAAAAACTTAACGGCTGTTGGTTTTATCAGAATTTGTCCGCGAGTGTGCTTAAAATATTAAATGGCATAAACAGATCCGACCGTGAATTTAGACAGAAGTGAGAGTGACTGACGACTGTCAAAACGGAGGAAAGCAAAACCGACAAGAACACAAACAAATATTTAACAAAAAATCTATGGACTAAAATGGATTACAGTTATAAACTATTATGGCTCTTTGGCGTTTTACTTGGTAAGTCCATTCACACATACACACATCCATATATGTATAAGAAAATATACATACATACATTCATACGTTTATATGTGTACGTACAGGTGTGTAATCTATTAACTATTTAGTACATTTGAGTAAGTTTGTACTCGTATAGTTACTAACCCAGAAATATACATTCGAAACTAAAACTTGCATTCTATTTAATTAAAATTCAAGACAACGAGTTTCAAAAATAATAAAAGAAAATATTGCTCATTTGCATTAATAGTGGCATAACTCAAAAACTAACTTTTATTTGCGTAAGGAGAATTCGTTCAAATTCGTTTTAATTAAGTCTATTTTCACACACACATCAGTTTACCTTGATCAGTTTTTCTTTAAATTTTCTTGCGAACCTGCATTCTCGTTCACACACAAACATTTTCTTTATCAGTTTTAATTTTATTTTCCTTAAATTTCATACAAATTTTCAAAATGT
This sequence comes from Stomorhina lunata, assembly GCA_933228675.1. Lineage (NCBI taxonomy): Eukaryota > Metazoa > Arthropoda > Insecta > Diptera > Rhiniidae > Stomorhina > Stomorhina lunata. The sequence goes on from OW121742.1 coordinate 81,390,190, forward strand.
TCGTAAACTTGATAGTACAGTCATGTTTGTATCAATTTTAATTCTATCAGCTTTTTCTCAAGACTTGACGAGCCAAACTTGACTGGTGTGAAAGTAGACTAAGTTCAGATTAGCTGTTCTTTTTGCAACTGACATATGTTTTTGTGTCATGTAGAACATTTCCAGGGGGAGTTAGGGTTCAATTTCGCAATTTAGTAAAATAAGGTGTACCCTAATGTATATACATTTTATGTGTTATGTTCAAAACGTTCATATAAAAACTTAAAATATAAATAATTGTAATAAATTGGGATCTTAAAGCAGACAAAATTAAGTAAAGTTTTGTAATTAATGGCCTGTTCCACAATTCCGAAAGAAAATATACTCGAAAGAATGTGAGTAACTCGAATTCGAAATAATGTTGGTTCCACTATTTCGAAGCCTTTCGTTCGTTTCTATTCGAAAGCAAAATATCAAGTGACTCATTTTAACATTTTCTTTCGTATTGCTGGTAGCGTTGCCAAATGGTAAGATTTATCTTATTTTTGAAGGTTTTTGGACCGCTGGAAAGATTTTAAAAAAATACGATTTTTTGTAATTTGTCAGATTTTTTCCACATAAAATTATGAAAAAACATTCAACTTTATTTTTACTTTGTATATTTATAATTTAAAATATTTAAAACACTGATGATAGTTTAATTTCAAATTTTCTAATGAAAACTTCAAAACTTTTCAAAACCATGGATATAATTTTTTATTTCGTGATACCGGTACGCACATTGAAAGAGTTTCAAACCTAGAGCCACATTGTTTTTATTAAAGAAACTTTCTGCTATATTCAATTTAAAAGATCTTAAGAAATATTTTTTGTGAATATTGAACCATAAAATTGTTTCAATTCTCTTTTGATTTCTTGATTTTTTCCATTAATCATTTTTTCCAAAAAGAATATGAAACATAAAAAAGGTATGAAAATACAATTCAATATTTCAAATAGTTTACGAGATATAGACTAACTTAAACCCCAGCTGCGGCTTTTCTTTTACCGTCATAAGCTTTCAGATTTTGAGGGTCTCAATTGTTTCAAGATTAAGAAATTGGATTAAAAAATGTGCTACTGTGTTATACATTATTCAAATTAATTTTTGTTGTGTATTTTGTTTTAAAATAAAAACTAAACCTAGTTATATTGCCATAAGTCATAATTTAAAAATCGATCGTTTGTTTTTGGATTTTTTAACATTATTATCAAAATATAACAGAAAGGGATCGATAACTAGTGAATACCTCTAAAATGAATTTGGTAATAATAAGTTTTTGATTTTGGTTCATATTATTGATGAAAGATTTTTCTTCCGAAAATAAGATTTTTTTTTTCTGAAGTGGTAAGATTTTTTACCAATAGCATATGGCAACGCTGATTGCTGGAACAGAAATTTGTATAAAAATACTTACGTTTTCTTTCGACTTGCTTTTCGACTTATCTTTCGCATAAAATAAAGCTAATGAAACGAAAAAAAATTTCTTTCGTATAGGATAAGAAAGGAATCGTTCTTTCGTAATCGTGGAACAGGCTATAAATGTTGAAAAAATCCATTTTTAAAAAAGCTCCACTTTCGTGTCATGTGATTTAGCCTAATATTAAATAGTTCCCTTTCTCTATGCGCGCAAAATACCCTTGGGTCCCTTTCACTATGCGCTGTCACATATGGTCTTAACTACTTTTCGTTTTGTCTTTCTATGCCAGAAAAATTTTTTATAGAGTTATTCTATTTTAAATGTAAATAAGAGATATGTGTAATCATACTCAACACAACCTACCGCCAGACAAAAACTAGTTAATTACTAAATTAATAAAAACACTTTTGCATTCTCTGTTTACCAATAAGTAAACCGAACCGAAGTAAGACCAGCTCATAAGAAGTTTTAAAATGTCTGTTGATATTTTGTTAATCTGCAGTGTTAATATGCAGTATGTATATGTATTAGAGTGTCCCAAAAAATTAAAAGTAATTTTACAGAAAGATGTATCCACAAATAGAAAGTTTCACTCAGATCGGATAACGGGAAAGCGTGCCGACTTTTCGCCAAAGTCAGTTATATGGGAAAAATAAGGGGATTCCTCAAATTTAAGAAAAACAAGTGATATACTATCTTGAAATCGTTTGAAAACTTTTCTAATTATTATACATCCTTGAATTCACCTGGGCTTATGCAATAAAAAATTTATAATTATTACAATTATTTATTACTTCAGTAAAACTTTTTAAAAATTTATTATTTTTGAAATTTTTAATAAGTTTGACTCTTTTTACTTTTTTGAGACCTCAAGATATTTAAATATACATTTTTGTTACAATAGACTAACGACTCCTCCCTTGCATAGGACAAACAAGTTTTTTTTATACCCTTCACCACCATAGGTGGAAAGGGTATTATAAGTTTGTGGTGATGTATGTAACACAAAGAAATATATATCTTAGACATCTTTTAGTATACCAATAGACTAAGAATCACTTTCTGAGTCGATTTAGCCGTCTGGACGGCTGGCTGGACCCCCATGTAAACCATGTAATCAAAGTACAGGTCGCAATTCTAAAGATAATTTGATTAAATTTGGCACAGATAATTTTTTGAATACTGCTTATGTAAACCAAAATGACTGTACCCAATTCTAAAACACTCATAAATCTGAAGATGATGAAAATGTATACATAATTTTTGTAAAAACTGTAATCAATTTGCCTCATATAAGTCCAAATGACGGAAACAGCTTAAATATATAAGTTTGGAGAAAATGTTTGCATGATGGAAAAATTTTGCAAAAATTTGTCTTTATACAGGAAAAATAACACTTTTGACCTTAGTGGTGAAGGGTATCGTATGGTCGGGCTTGACCGACTATAGCACTTTCCTACTTGTTTTATATCCTTTTTTGGTTTTTATCCAAATTTTATTGAAATCAGTCCACATTTGACAATAGCTCCAATACAAAGTCCAACTGACGGAAACAGCTTAAATGTATAATTTTTGAGAAAATGTTTGTATGATGGCAAAATTTAACAAATATTTGTGGTGAAGGGTATCGTATGGTCGGGCTTGACCGACCATAGCACTTTCTTAATTGTTTTTAATATATTTTTTTTATTTCAGAAATTAAAAACTACCATTAAATATTTTTTTTATGATTTTAGGACCAATATTATTTACTGTTGTTTCGCTGCAGGACATAGCCAGTCCTGTTTTTCAAAATCACAAAACAAAAGAATGGACAAATTTAGATAACATTACGTTTTCATTCGATTGCAGAAATCGCCCAGTAGGATTCTACGCTGACATGGAGTACAATTGCCAGGTAAAGTATTTAATTTTACTTACACAATCTTAATGCGGTACCTTATTCGCTTAAATAATATTTTTTTTTTTAATATTAAAACCCAAATAATGAAAATATTTTCTGTTTTTTGTTTTTGCACTTTAGATATTCCACATGTGCGATGAGGAAGGCAATCGAATACCACATTTGTGCGCCAACGAGACATCTTTCAACCAGGAATATCGAATTTGTGATTGGGATTATAATTTCAACTGCACCGAATCACCTGTAAGTACTTCCAACTGACAACTACTTAACTGTTGAAGTTCATATTAACTGACAGATTCATTTATTTCAGAAATGGTTTTATCTGAACGAACTAACTTATGCCACAGAACCACCAGATGAAGATGAAGACTATTAGGAATAATTTAAGACGAATCTACATTAACCCACTACATGTTGAAGAGCTATGTTCTAATATGCATATGTACATATAAATAAATAAATTCATGCAAATGTTAATGAAATACTTATTTCCATTGTCATCTCAATTGTAAAATATGGAAAATTGTGTCAACGAATTTGTTTGATATTGTAGTAATATTCGAGAAAATTCCCGCTCTATGTCATACTATTCTATTGGTAAATAAATGTATTAAAAGATTCTGTAAAATTGATTCGAGTTATATTTAAAATTGTATAATATTTTTTTCTTCTTCTTAACTATTCTACAACTCTTTTCTTCTCTGTTTAATAAAAAGTGTTAAATTAATTACTTATTGTATGTATGTATTGTATTTTGTAAATGTTTAATAATGTATCGTATCTATTTGTAAATTGTTTATTTAAAAATGTAAAAGAGCTATAAGTTGTTTTAAAATTTGTTGATATTTTAGCTAATAAAATGTGTTAAATATTTTTATACTGTTATAAAAATACATAAACGTACAATAAATTTGACTGAATATGTTTTATTTTTCTTCGTCTTCCTGTTTATTAAACATTTATTATAACGTCTAGATTAAAATATTTTGATAAACTTAAAAGATTAAAGAGTTTTTTAACTTATAGCACGATAACAGTTATAACTTTATCTCAGCATTTTTTTTTCAACATATAAAACTAAAACAAATTGTAATTTGAAAACCAAGGATCAGAAATTTACGTTATTATTAAAGTGGTTATTTAAGTAAAGATCAAGATCAATAAATTAATATTGAAAATAATTCACATTTAAACAAATATGAAAAATTTCCACACTTTTCAACAAATGAACATCTTTTGAAAATTGCAAGGTCTTGACTATATGGGTCCTTTTCTATTATCAAATTGTAGTAAAACCCTATACTCAGTTTGACCGTTTTATTTTTATGCGCCACAAAGTTTTCCAATATTAGCATGATGCGTAAAAAAGGTGCCATCAGTTTTTCCTAAATAGCTAATCATCACTTAAAAATATCGATTAACTATGTTAAAGTTTTATGATGAAATGTATTTTATCTTAGGCTTGTTCTAAAAAAGTCAAAGATTTTTTTTTTATTTTTTGATCATAACTTTTTGGAAATCCTGATTTTCCCACACTATATTTGGGAAAATTTTTGCCACGGTAAAGCTAAACAACTTTTGTGGACACACTTATATAATCTGAACCAAAAAATGTCATAAAAACTCCCTTCTGCCAACAAATTAAAATTTTTAGTTTAAATTTGAGCAATTTAACAAAAATTTTAATTGCTGTCTGAAATGAAATCGTTCGTCGGTTCAAATCTCCCAAGTGGTGTAAGATATACATTTTTAATTACATATGAACTCCAATTGCTTCAAATGCACTTAACATATTGAAATTTGAATGAAATCGTGGAAAAAAAGTGTCAGATTCGGTGTACTGTTAACTACTTTTGCCTCTAGACTCCTTATTTTATGTCGAAATTTCATCACCGACATCTCTTTTGAAAGTTTTTGAGAGTATCTATTTTTGCGTTTCTAAAAATGTTGCAAAAAATTAGGTCTATTCGTTTACTTTCCAGTAAAAGTCCAGTAAGCTGAGTATTTACTGAGTAAATGAACGAATTTACTCTCACCAAATCATTTGTACAAGAAAAGTAAACGAACAGAAAATTTGTAAAAATCCAGTAAGAAAATCGAGACAATAAGAAAAAAACAATACAATAGGCAATAAATAAATAAAAAAAAATGACCTAAGCTTTTAATTTTTAATTAATTATATACTTTTTAACTTTACTCTAGTTAATTTTATTTCTTTTACTTCAAATTGTTCGTTAAAAAGCTGTCTGTTTTTTTACGTTTTTTATTCATATGTTGTTGTTACTAAACTTTTACGGGCAAAAATTTTGCCAGTAACATTTTACAAATACCCAGCAAATAATCTGTCACTTTTTCTCAATAATTCTCTCTCTTTACATATCCCCTTTGGGTAAACGAACGACTTTCCGTAATGTTTTGTAATAATTTGTACAAATTTTACCGTAAACGAATGAATCTATTATAAACTTTTATGAGTTTTCCATAATGAAAACACCATCGAAAACTCTATCGTTCGCATTTTAAGAATTTAACAATTATTGGGTTTTCTGCAAAAATTTTGTTTAAAAAACGACCACCAAACACTTAATTATTTATTATTGAATGAAAATAGTATTGTTTTAGTAGTATGATTTTGATTTTTTTTAATTAATTGTTTGTTTTTTATATTTTCATTTCTAATTAAAAATGGAAAACGTAAGTAATTTTTTTAATTTATTATCTACTTTTTTAATTTATTTTCAATTTTTTATTGTCTTGATCTACTTACTGCATTTTTACAAATTCTCTGTTCGTTTACTTTTCTTGAGAGTAAATTCCTTTATTTACTTAGTAAATACTCTGCATACTGACATTAACTGGAAAGTAAACGAATATACCTATTATAAACCTTCTGTAAAACAACTATTTGAACAGACATGCAGAAAAACATGTAACTTAAATTCAAAAGTCACATGTAAAAAACATGTAACGTCACTATAAAGAGAATTGCTTAAAAAATTACTTAAATACTTATTTGGTTACTAAAAAGAACATATTTCTTAATAAATTTGTCTACATCTAGCAATAGATAAAAGAAAAATTGCTCGTGAAGACGAAGTGTTCGAAGTGTTTAATGTTTCAGTTGTATTTTGTGGATAATTGAACCAAATTTAACAACGCTGTTAATAAATCAAAAGTGTGGAAACTCTGTTTCACATGTAAATATTCTGGCAACCTCAAATAAAGAGTTTAGAAAAAATTTAGTTAGAGCACGTTCGTGAGTGTTGCTGGTCGTTTCTGTTACGTTATTTTTGTTCCTGAAGCGAATTTTGTAATCATTATAAATATTTTTTATACATTAAAAAAACCGTGCTAATAATTTGAGACGCATCTCCTTTTTCAAATCAAATTGGAAAGGAATACACTGCCAAATATTTATCTGCTCGAACTTGGAAAAACAAATTTTTAATCTGCAACAACAAAACGCTTTCACTTTACAATCGGACGGACAGACGGTGGATTCATCTAAAGAAGTACCTGAATTTTAATTTGTAGTCATTTTGTTACAAATCTTTGAAGAAAATAATAATATTAAGGTCATATACAATTTAAAAATGATGACCAGTGAAGAGAAACCTATTCGTGTTGGGTCCAGAAAGAGTGAGGTAACATATCAAATTTTAATTAAATAATTGTGCACTTTAAAACATTTGTTGTTGTTGTCTTTTTATAGTTAAGCAATCAATCAGTCGTCTGTCTGTCTGTCTCTGTGCGTGTATTATATTGTTAAGTTTCATTACTTTTGTTTTAAATCGGAGTTTTAAACAAAGATCTCGCATAAGATTTATATTATTATTGAAAAGATTGCATTTAATGATGGTTATTTCTTATTTTCATTGACAACTTTACACAGGTTAACTTTGTTATACAATCAATCTTGCCACAAAATGTAAAGAAAATGAAAACAAAAATCTTTATAGGTGTATATTTAAAAAGTTTTCTATAATTTACATTTTATTTTTTGGATTTACCAAGTCTATACATTTTCGTATACATCCGTGTATCATACATACAATTGTTTGTACATATTTATAAATCTTAGACTTAAATACATGCCAAGTATAATAAGATTGAGTATGTATTTATTATTTTGTCTGAACCGAGATAATAAAATACCTTCAATTGCAGATAAATTGTTAAAGATACAAAAATGTTTTATTATTAATCACAGACCAGTTATCAAAAAACCACAAAAACAAACAATCACGAAGTAACGACTTTTTTTTCAAATAAACAATAACATATTGAGAAATTATATACAATTGGTTAATTGTATATTTAAAAAAATTGTTCAGGTTGATCAAGAAATCCTTCAACTTTAAATCTTAAAAAATTAAAATATTTTATTAAATTTAACAAAATAGAATAGGTACATGGGAAATAAATTATTGTAGCGTGTTGTACTTGTTGCTGACCATAGTATGTATGTATTTATTTATTTTTTGCTTCTTAGTAAATTAATTACCCTTTAAAGGTGGAAGGCCAATATACGCGTCAAGTGTCTCGGGGCTGCAATCAGCTGTTTTTTTATCTGTTAAATTTCATACGGCAATGAAAAAAATTACCAAAGTCTAATTAAAAACTTTTGTAGAGGTGACCTCTACAAAAAGTACAAAATTACAAGAACACATGTAATTTGGTTTTTGTATGGTCCTTAGTCTTGCCAGTCTGGCTGGATTCGACTGGATTATCCAGTTTTTTTAGTGCTTGTCCAGTGAAAGGTGAAGAATTGAATTTTTTTTAATATTTTTAAAGAAAAGCTATATTTATGAAAAGGAAAGCAATAAAAACATTTTCAAAAGTTCCTTTGATTTTCTTTTTTACTTTAGTTATTTATCCGTTGATTTATTGATTGCTTGATAAAGTTCATTTTGCAATTAAAAAATAACCTCTATCAAATTTTCCCATTATACCTAGTTACGTTATTTAAATGGCATAAATCAAAAACCATATTTACAGTTCTATGCACTTCAATCATGTGCGCATATTCTCCAATTCGTAGGTCAAGCTTTGTAAGATTTCCCTTTACTTGGTCTTTTTATCGAATTTTCGGACGTCCTCTTTCACGAGATTATTCGGGATCGTTTTCGAATTCTTTTGTTGCTGGAGTATTTTACATACATTACCACAAGATGTCCCAGCCAACACAGCCGGTGCTGTTTGATGCGTCGATGTCAACGTATAACTCATACAGCTCATTGTTTATTCAATATCGATATTTATTATTGATTCAAACTGGTCAAAAGATTTTTCGTAGAATCTTCCTATCAAGAACTCCATTCCTTTGCCTGTGCAAGTGCTCATGATTCAACACCATAAAAGAACACGGGTAGTATAAGCGTTTTGTAGAGCGTAGTTAAAGTTCTTACTTATTGCCTGCTTATGATTATATTTGATTTTGAAACTTTTGTCGTTATATTTGTTGACGGCGGTACCAAGGTAAACAAATTCTTTTACAACCTCGTAGCTATAGTTCTCGTCGATCACACGTGGTCCAATTCATGAGGATTGCCTGCTTGTAAAAGCATGTAGTTTTGTTTTGAGGCGTCAGTCAAATAGCGCAATGTGCGTCCCATGATATCTGTCATCGACAAACGCGAGTATCATGTGTTTTCTGTTGAAAATTGTTTCAGATCTCGGACAATTTTATTTTATCTCGATATCGCTGCGGTATTCGCAATTCTGTTTATCAAAAATTGAAAGATTCATCGAAGCAAATTATTAAAACAAGTTCTTTACTACTAATGTCCAGCTAATTTTTGGGTTGTCAAGCTTTTTTTCCTTATGTCCACCTTTTTCAGGATTTGTGTCTGGCACCCTAATGGTCCTACATCTTGTCCTACGGCATGCCGTGTATGTTGGACTTTCACCTTAACATTCATATCGTCGGCCTATATCTAAAATGACTTTCTGCAAAGTACTAATTTTTCATGAGAAGCAAAAAACTCTTGAGTTTTTAACAAAGTGATCTTGTACAATATGATTGGTAGACTCCTTCTCGTTTTCTGATATAAAAATTATTAAATAAAACCCAATATTCGCGATTTAACGGTAGATCAGCCGTTTTATCTTCGAAAATGTTTGTATAAATGTGTAGATAAACCATTTTGTTCGCAGTGGATTTGTATAAAATAATCTAAGAAATTTTGTCAATTCCTATTAGACAATACACCCTCATGATTTGGGATCCTTTTATCTATTTAAATTGCACTATATAAGACGTTAATTACATTTTATTGGCAATAATTTGTTTTTAGAAAAAGTTTATTTCTTAAAATGCATTTTTTTTATATTAAGATTTTTCGTCTGTCCTATTTGAATAAAGACTTCTTATTGTTAAGAGTTATAAAATGTATTTTTGGAAGTTTGTGCGTAGTGAATAGCCTTTTAAACACGGCTAAAGTCGTTGCATTTTCGTTGAACAGTTTGAAGATAGAGGAATTTTGAAAACACATTTCAATTCAGCGTACAACTTTAGTTTACAACTTATGATTATTTAGCAAATACAATGTAGATAAAATTGAAAAAAATGTTTATGTAGAAACGCCAAACAAAAAAAGTGAATAAGTCGCGAATAAATTTATATTTTGATAAAAAAAAATTCACACTATAGGTGAAGCGCGTTATACGAAAGGCATGGCATTAAAATCTCATTTTCTAATATCTGCAGATAAGCTATTTTAGATATAGGCCGACGATATATATTTGAGACAATATCATATTTTCATTATTTCCAAGAACATCGTTATTTCTGTAAATATCGAATTCCCATTTAATAAAAAATATTAATAAAGATATGATCTGTCTAGACCGACATCTGATACTCTATCAGAGCTGCCGAATTAATTACTTTAAAAACGTAAAAACTTCATTAACAAATTTTAACTTTTACTTAATAAGCAAATAAAACACGATATAATTGAATGTTTTACATATGCAGAAGTAATGTATTTTAATACTACAATTGTAATAAAAAAATTATTTTAATTCTACAATAAATATTTTAGTGTTTTTTTGAAATGGTCAGATGTAAAAATCATTAAAAAAAATGTGATTTAGATTGTGGGTGATCCTGAAATTAGCTCTTTTTAAAAAATGCAAAACTATTCCAGTTACCATTAAAATTTCTTAATGGTAGAAAAAATATTTAAAAAGCAAAGAAAAATTAAAAAGAAAAAAATTAATTTCCGTTGGGTTTTTATTTCAAATTTGTATCAACCTGCAGTATAATTTTATACTTTCTCAATGAAATACATTTTAGGACAACAATATTTTCTTAATTTTGTTGCATTTAGGGTAGTCTATAGTCTTAGAAATATAATATTTTAATATAATAATAATACTGTATTTATTACTGATTTATTATTCTTTCTTGTAGCTGGCTCTCATTCAAACAAAGCATGTCATTTCACGCTTACAAAAGCTCTACCCGAATAAAAAATTCGAAATACGTAAGTAAATAACAGAAATTCAAATTACAAATTAAAATGTATAAACATATGTATTTAAAATCCAAAAGGGCGTAACAACAAAAAATAACCCAAAAATGGTTTTGTGCTTATCAATAAATATTATATACATAAAAAAATCTTTAAAATCGAAATAATTCCTTTTTTGTTAGTCTACGTCTTACGCCACTTTGTTTTTCTCACTGGTCTAGAAAGTGAAAAATTGGTCTTGCGTCTTAGTTTTTTCCTTAGTGTCTCTAACTAAACTATTAATTTGGAATGTAAAAAGACGTTTTTATGTCAAAAGTAGTTTGCAAATTTTGAGTTTGAGTTAGCAACTATTTATTTCAAAGATTAAAAATTATACGATATAAGATTTTTTTGATCAATTAAGAACATTCATTTTGAATATATTTGGCTGCCAAAAAAATTTATAAAATTACAAACATAAACGTTTTAACTTTGAAATGTATGTATATCATTTGTATACAAATGGAATATAGAGTGTATTGAATATAGGCCGTCGATATACAATATCGACAATATTGCTGCTAAATACTCTGGATATGTACAATTTAGAATTTAATTAAAAAGGGTCCTATTTTTGGCAATAGAATTTTTTATTTATTTATACTTTTATGTATTTGTGTATAATTTACGTTTTTATGAACGTGCATAAATTATTTGAGAATAATTGAAAATTGGTTAAAATATACGAGTATCTTTATCATTTGTATGTTTTTTCTTTTGTCACAAAACGACATATTTTAATTAAGAAAACGAAAACAAGTAAATAAAATCCAAAACACAAAAACATAATACATTTATATTTACATATTAGACCCCTCTTCTACAAGCCAAATTTTATATTAAAACGTCAAGCAATGAACTAAAATCTAATTAGTCATTGTTGCAAACACTTTTCAAAGTACAAAATATTTTTCATTATTGATAAGTGTTTCTTTCTTACACGCAACAATAATATGTACTTTTAGAGATAAGGTAATTTTACTTTCGTATTATCAATGAATATTGTTTTTGACCATTAAAGTATTATGCTTATGATAATTTGATAATGAAATAATAAAGTTATCCTATTCTATTTTATTTAAACATTTCATCATTTATTGTTATATGATGGGGAAACCGTTTCAAATAAACGATAAGATAACAGTAAGGGAAATTTCAGTATTTTAGGCGGTAAAAGTATTATGGATTTTATCGATAACAATTTCTAAGCGGCAACAGTATTTTTGGCTTAAATTAAATTTGAAGAATTTAATCAAATGTTTAACTAAGCTTCATAAAAATTTAAGTTCACTTTACCTGTAATTAAATATCACTAGCATGATTTTTAGCAATGCCTATCGTACTAAGCGAGATTTTTTTTTCTAGGAAAAGGCCGGTGACAGTGGAATGTTTTTAACGGGATATTATGACACAAGGTCTAAAAGTTTAGTTCTGAAAATTTGAGCCAAATAGGACAACAACGGGTCCAAAGTTTAAGAGCCCATTTGTATGATGAAAAATGACTGCATATTTAATATTCAGACCATCATACAACTTCATTCTCAATTTCAAATCCCTGAAAAGTCAAACAAAAGAAATATATATTAAAGTAAACAAAAATAATTTTTAAATGTTCATGAAGAAAGCACTTGACACGTATTTTATCGGCAAAACTGAGTAAAGGTATAAAATATCTGGAAAGTAAGATTAACAATGAAGTGATGCGTGCGGTGCAAATCCTCAATTCATGTCATTCAATATTTTATTTTACTTTGACATAACGGGGTCTTAAAAATTGACAAATCTCTCTAGTGTTTTTACCTAGTATATATACTCGTAGATTATACCTAGATTGAGAATCGCACGGCAGTCGGTTCTTCGTACCGGAACGACTCGGAAGTTTTAGGATTCCAAACAAGAACTGCCACTGCTGCTATATTAATAATAATAATAATACCTCAGTTACAACAACAACTAGATTGAGGGCGAACTGTCAAAGTACATCTTAGAAACGTCAATGTACATATTAAAAACGTCATGGTACATTTTTTGGGTTCCTTAGTATGTAGACTGAGACCATATGTTTTCAGTCTAGTCAAGTCTATGATATAAAAATCCAACGAACCGAACGATATATATCATAACGTTATAATTTATTTTCCCAGCAGTTCCGAAAATTATAAAATTATTTTGAGGGTGATGGTCTGGGGTCAAAAAAATTGCTATGCCAAACGAAAGCACTAGACCAGTGTATTCAAACCACAAAAGCGTTTGGGGCTGGTAGGTGGAACATTTTGAAAGTTGCAATATCTTATTTTCTTATCATTTTTGGGTTTGTTGGGACATTGCTGATATATTCGAAAAAATACTAGACTTATATCAAAGAGTTAAATACCTATAAAGATTTCAAATTTTAAAATATAATTACGATATGCTTATCAAAAAGCGTTTCCGGACAAAACATAAATTAATTTGTATATGTATTTTAGGAGCAACATTTATATATGTGTTTACTTCAGTGTTCTTCAAAATTAAAAAAAATCGCGGTACCAATAGCTTAGCGGTAACGGTATTTTAAAAAATATTGATAATAGGTAATAGGTATCAGCATTTCTGCTGTATCAGTTTTCATCCTTGATTTAATTTTAAAGTATATTATATGTATATCAAACATTATTTAAGCAATGTTTTACGGTGAAGAATTTGTTTTAAAATTTGATATGTTTTCCAGATACCATGACAACTATTGGGGATCGTGTCCTCAACATATCACTGCCAAAAATTGGAGAAAAAAGTCTTTTTACTAGAGATCTTGAAGATGCACTACGCAATGGCGGTGTCGACTTCGTTGTACATTCATTGAAAGATTTACCCACCGCATTGCCGACTGGCATGGCTATCGGCGCAGTACTTGAACGAGAAGACGCAAGAGATGCTCTAGTTCTCAGGTCTAATTACAAAGGTCATACAATTGATACTCTGCCAAAAGGAAGTGTTATTGGTATGTTATTCACATTGTAAAATTCCTAAAATAAAACTTTAAAACTATATATTTTAATTTTAGGTACTTCCTCACTGCGCAGGACCGCTCAACTACGTAGACAATATCCAAGTTTAGTTGTTTGTGATATACGTGGTAACCTTAATACGCGCTTAGCTAAATTAGATGCTACTGATTCAAAATTTGCTGGCATTATTTTGGCTCAAGCTGGTTTGGTGCGTATGGGGTGGCACGATCGAATTAGTCAGGTTTTAGAACCAACTGATTTATTATATGCAGTGGGACAAGGTGCTTTGGCAGTAGAATGTCGTGCAAATGATAGCGATATTTTGAGCATGCTGCGAAGCCTTATGTGTTTGTCCACAACTTGTCGTATTTTGGCTGAACGGAGTTTTCTCAAAACACTCGGAGGTGGTTGTAGTGCTCCCGTTGCTGTCTTTAGTAAACTTAATGGCGATTTAATAAAAGATGCTAACAGTTCGGATGCTCTTAACTTACACTTAGACGGTGCAGTTTGGAGTCTAGATGGCTCTGTAGAAATTCGAGATAAAAAATCTTGTTCACTTGCCGCCGAGATTGAAAATAATAATTTAGATGCTGATGACGATAGTAGCAATGAAGAGCCTCCAACGAAAAGAACCAGAAAGAGCTACAGTAACAGTCCACAGAGCCAAGATAGTCCCCCAATTATTAATGATGACGCTGAGGTTGAAGCTTTATCCGAAACCTATAATATAAACGAATTAGTAGAAAAACACATTAACTTAGCTAGGAAATGTCCAGTTGTAAGTTCGGAAATGAGCAATGATGCTGCAAATGGCAATATCAATGCTGAGATCGGAGGTGGAGATGCAGACAAATGTATAACAAACGCCTGTCCTTTACCTATTGATATAGGACAAGATGTTATGGGACAATGCCCATTTGTGGGTAACGATACAAAAATAGCTCTAGCCGCAGTCGGTAAATGTCCTATGACAAAAAATAGTAATAATGGCAATATCAGCGGAGATCAAGTTGATTGTACTCCCTCTATCTCTGCAGCTTTAAAATGTCCGTTCGCCTCCATGCACAAGCCAAATGACCCTGTTTTCGGTGCAAAACCTCTGGATGCTGAATCTGAGGCCCATGGGAAGTGTCCCTTTTTACAAAAGACTGTTAAAATGTTTGACTATACCGACGATGAAAAGCCTGAATCACAACATATCGGGAATATTTTAATAGAGGATGTAGAAAATTTATTCTGTGGCCTGTTTCAGCATGCCTGTCACAATCGAGAACTTTATGTTAAAAGCAACCAATTGGGTCAGCAATTGGCAGAAGATTTAATTAAAAAAGGTGCTTTAGATGTCATGAAGTGTGCTCAAGCCGAAATTCACAGTAAATCTTAATAAACGATGCACTTTTGGATCCAATCGTTGACATTCTTTATTTGTTTTGCAATATATTTATAAGTAAGTTCTTCCAAACTCAAATTATTCATCATATTCTCAGTTTTTTTGGGGCATTGAATTACAATTGTTTTTGTTACATTGATTGTTACATAACTGTTATGTAATTTTTTTTCTTTAAGTTACATATGTTAATTATCATTATCATTTTTTAAATTTCATAACTACATTACATTTAAACATTTTCTATTCATTTAGTTTACAATTGTTAGAGTGTACGAAAAAAACTTGTTAACTGATAGAATGAAATATAAAGTTCTGTGAAAGAAATCAATTTCGATCGAACGTGGAATTAATTTCGTACTTCTTTAGAAAACGTTAACAAATTTTGAATTTTATGTTTCAAAAGTGGAATTAAATACGTTTTTATTCTTTTTTTTTATTTAATATTTATTATTATTTTCGTTTCTAATTCTCATATTGTAGAAAAAACTCAATAAATATTAAATTCATTTAATATTTAAACAATTTCTTCAAAAAATAGTCTTTAAAATTTGTTGGTTTATAAGGAAACAAAACAATCGGAATATAAATACGAAATTAAAACCATTCCGATCGGAATGTCTGACATGTCCGATAAATCTATAAATATTTACTAGTTACATTTTATTAGTTAAATTTATTTAAATAAAGGAATGGCATTATTAAAATTTGGTATTTTGAAACAAAAAAAAAGGTTGTGCTTATTTTTTAATTAAGTTTTATTTGGGAATAAATGTTCCGTTGGCAGTAGGATTTTTGTACCGGAACGACTCGAAAATTGGATTCCAATCACGAACAGCCATTTTTACGATATTACCAATAATATTGAGGTTACAACAACATAATTTAAAAAAGTGATGTTTTTCAATTATAATTATCAAACCTGAAAAATAATTGCCTTAAAAGTTTGTTAAAAGATGCATAATATATCGTCACCTGAAATGCAAAAGGGCGTAACTAACAAAAATTAAAATTGATTTCTTGATTGATTATGATACGGCAACCTAATATATATGTATATCTATGTATATACAAAATTTTTTATTCATATGATCAAAAACAGCGATTTTATTCACTAAAAACGAACGGTTTAAAATATTGCTCAGAATTTGTATTGTAGTTAAGCCCTTTTTGTTTTTCTACATTGACCTGTTTGCCTACAGATCAACCCTAAAGCTCCTCTGTACTAACTATATAAAATTTCATTCAAATATCTTAAACCGTTTAATAGTTACGGGGTTAATTCTGAAATAAGCACTATGTGTCCTATTTTAAATTATGTATTTAAAACTTATATTTTACATTGAATTGTGATTCGAAAATAAACTGGTACTATTTTAGACTCGTCTCTATATTTTTGACAAAAAACTATGCATTTTGTAAGGTTTAAATTTTTGCTCAAAATTTGTATGGTAGTTAAGCATATTTGGGTTATATTTTTCTGAAAGTTCATACAATATACACAGGATCTTAATTTCAGACACATACTACGTAAGTGTTATAAGTATATTTTGAATGGATACCACGGCAATATGTGGTCTGATTTTTT
Source organism: Stomorhina lunata (assembly GCA_933228675.1). Taxonomy (NCBI): domain Eukaryota; kingdom Metazoa; phylum Arthropoda; class Insecta; order Diptera; family Rhiniidae; genus Stomorhina; species Stomorhina lunata. The sequence continues at coordinate 81,407,014 of OW121742.1, forward strand.
GCAATGAGTTGTATTTTGCACAACTCCTGGAAAGTTTACCTACAATATATGACAATGTTCAAAAGTCATACCACTAATTTAAGACATACAGTATCTCCGTCTGCTTAAATCAGATTTGTGGAGATCCTGGATGACAGTGTTCTACGGAGCACGCTGTTAACTTCAACAAATAGTTCTATTAACATCTGAGTTATAGCTAAAACTATGAAATAGTTTTTTGATAAAACCAAAAAAAAAAAAATTATTTTCTTTTAAGCTATTTAAAAAAAAAAACTTTAAAATTCGTTAATTGGTTTAAAATTTGTCATATGATATGTATCGGCATGATTTACATACATATATATCAGATCTACTAAAATCCTCCATATCAAAACTCCAAATTCGATGTAAAGAAAATGAGGGAATTTTTTTTAACAGTACTTTTTTCAAAAAAATATTTTGAATATTATATTTTAGAAAATCCTCCAACACGGCACGCTATTATATTTCATCAAAATTCGTCCATAAACACCAGATATGTATATCGCCAAAATTCAAAGATATCACTGCAAAACTGCGAAAAACGTGCAAAGATCGTGACTATATGGGTCCTATTCTACTATCAAATTGTTGTAAAATACGCAGTTTGGGTAATTTAGTGACCTTTTTATTTTTATGGACCTCCAAAGTTTCCAAATATTATCATGATGCCTTAAAAAGGTGTCATCAGTTTTTTACCAAATAGCTAATCAGCACTTAAAAATATCGCTTACCTAAATATGTTCGGAAAAAATGTAGCCAATAAATATTTCTTATAATCTTATGATAAAAATGTAGTTTATTTCAGACTTTTTAAAAAAAAGTGAAAGAAAAATTTTTTGTTTTTAATTTTTTGATCATAACTAAAGCGAAGATTATCATCTAAACAGAAACACACAAACATTTTTCAGTTTTATCTTTTCTTTATTTCCCAGACTTTTGTTTTTGCTTTGTTGGCGACTAAATTTTAATTTGACAATTTGTGCACATGAAATTTCAGTATTTTGGCAATATCTCAGTTGGACTTATGGACCCATTTTAATGAATGAAAGATCCAAAAAGATTTTACGTCAATGGGATGGATCTTCTTAGAAATAAAATAGATTTATTTGTAGAATTATTTTGATTAAACGGTTTCTATGGTTTTATCCAATCATACAAATTGATTGTAAAGGTAATTTATTAATTCAAATTTAAAAATAATCTTATCCAAATGTGCATACATAAAATATACGTATTAATGCATGTATTTATGTTTTTACATTTGTAAAATATTTATGTAAAAATGTCTTTCCGACATATAGCCTAAATATAAGGACTTATTCTGCTTCCGATTCGTTTTGTGATGAATGCTTCTGATGCATGTGTAGTTCCATTTTATGTACAGTTTTAAATCGCTTGTTGCACTTTGGATACTGACACACAAGATTAGTATTTTTGCATTTTTCACTAAATACATGGGACTCGTATTTTTGTTGCGAACGGAATTCCGAGGAACAATGTGGACATGTTTTAAGTCGCTCCCCCATATGGCTCGTTTCGATATGTTCACGCAAGGAATTCTTTTTATGAAATTCTTTTCCACAAATACTGCAATTCAATGATTTCGTTGCATTTTTCTTGTCTGTTTCATTGTTTGAGTCGATGCCTTCATCTTCGTCCATGGTTAAGTCCATTGCCGAAATTGAAATTGATTTATTACGTTTCATTGGTGTCGCTTGAGAATCAACAGTATCATCCAAAAAACTATTGTTTACGGAACTATTTACACTCTTATCGACAGATGCCACCAGCTTACGTTTTGTTGCCTTTGCGGTTTTCTTTTCTAAAGGAACAGCATCAGGATCCGCTATTTTCTTAAACTTTGTCGTTTTTATCTCTCCAGTACATACCATATCATTTATTTCCTCATTAAGTTTTGAAGAGATCTCAGTATTGACCACCTTCTCATCGGGAAATACGGATTTACGCCTTACAGCTTTCTTGGGTGTCTTAGTTTGGATCTTTTGAGTTACAATTTCACCTGATTCTTCAGAATTTGTAGTTGTATCCAAATGACAATTGTTAGCAGAGCTATTTAAACTCTTGTCTACACCTGATACCTGCTTACATTTTGTTTCCTTTACAGGTTTCTTTTCTAAAGGAATAGCATCAGGATCTGCTATCTTTTTAAACTTTAATGAGTTTGCCTCTTCACTTGAAATATCAGTAGCATTCATTTGTTTATCTTCGTTGAACAAAGATTTTCGTCTGGCAGCCTTTTTAGGGCTCTTCGATTTGGTGCCATTTTGGGTATTTGAGTCATCTAAATTTGCCACTTCATTTATTTCTCCAATTAATTTGGAAGAACCCTCAGTAATGAGATGTTTCTCTTCGGGAAATACGGATTTACGCCTTACAGCTTTTTTAGGTGTCTTAGGTTCGACTTTCAAAGAAACAATTTCACCTGAAGTTTCAGAGTTTTTAGCTTGAGTACGCTGAGAAGTAACTTCACCTGATTCATCATAAGTGTTGCTGAGTGCATCGTCTTCTACTTCAACGCTTTTCTTATTCGGAGTGGTTGTCTGAACTTTTAAAGTATTTTTAGGTTTAGTCTCCTTCACCAGTTTTTTTAGGCGTTGTAGAGTGTTTCGTACTTTATCAATTATCCCATCTATATGAACCATCTGAACGGCACACGATTGGCATATGAGCACCCCATTGGCTTTGCGCGGGCACAACTATCAACAATAAGAATATGTATATAAGATAAAAAACTTGCTGTGTATGTAGTATGATTGGAAACTTACGTCTATTCCAGATATTTTCTCAATCAATTGTGGCAGTAGTTTTCCAAAATATTCTCCAGTTATTGGAATATTATCAGGTTCAATAACTGTACAAATTTTACATCTTTTAGAAATTACCATTTTGATGAATTCAACAAAATACGAAAATCAAAGAAAAACAAACTTAAAAACACGTTGTTTTCAATAATCGAATGGGTTTTCAGCTACGAACAGAATGGAATGAAACGAAGATGCGACACCCTCTGTGTTCGTTGTTGCCAGATTTTATGAATGAAGTCAGTTTGTACAATGAGTAATTAAATTATAGAGGTCCACTTTTTGTCGTGTGTATAGATTTTGTTGTTATGATTAACTTTATTTTAAAACTCAAACTTCATTTCTAAACTTAAACTTAATTTTTTTTAGGTTTAAAGTGACTTCTACAAATAAATAACATAAAATATATTATAAGAACAATGTTATTTTTACTGCAGACGATCCATTTGCTGATGTCGATAGTAGATGGTATTGAGTTCAAGTTCTAGATGCTGTTGCCACGGAATTTGCTTCAACTTATGAAAAATTCAAGTAATAGAAGTGTAAATTAGAGAAGTTCGACTTTACATTGTTTTTAGTTGGGAATGTAGTATTATATATCAATCTAAATGAAATTGTGTTCTTAATACAAAAATATGAAAAACTAAAAGGCATATGACACTTTTGATAGAAAACATTAATAGATTTTGGCTTAGAATAATTATTTATAAATATATTTCAATGCAAATTTAAAGTGGTATAAAACTTTTTAAGCAAAAAAAATACAAAATTTTTTTTAACAAAAATCCCAGAATTCCCAAAAAGATTTAAAAAATTTATAAAAATGCGTATTTTTAGTTTTTTTTTTCATTAGCTGCTTGACCATTATCAGGGTGACAAAATACTTTTGCAACGTAATTAAAATTTTATTGGCCCATAAAATTTAGGTGCATTTTTTTTACAGCTCGCGTGCGTTCGTAGGTATTATGGATAAAAATTTAAATTTCCGGAAACAATAAGTCTAATTCGAGAGATTCTGGTACTGACACCTAACAAACAAAAAAGAATTTTTTAACTCAATTATTAACTATGTGAAGTTTTCTTTTTGAAAATTAAAAATACTAAACACTAAAAATTATTTTTACTCAAAAAAAAAAAAACGGGAAAATTTTATTTTTTTTAAATATTGACTTAAAGCACTTATAACTATGTAAGTGAAGCTTTTAATACACTTCTTGCTTGTCAAATATTCAAAATTCTGTTCTTTTAAATAAAACTTTATATCAAGAAAATCGGTTTATATATAGATCAGATATAAAAAAAGCGATGTAGTACAAAAATGTAGGGACAAAAATTGAAAATTTAAGTTTTTGAAGTCGAATATCTTTTAAACCGTAAGAGATAGCATATTAATGCAGTGATGGTTTTTGTAGATGTAGATGTATATTTGTTATACAGTGTAATCAGCGTTGCCATATGCTATGGGTAAAAAATCTTACCATTTCAGAAAAAATTCTTATTTTCAGAAGAAAAATCTTCCTTCAATAATATGAACCAAAATCAAAAACTTATTACCAAATTTATTTTTGAGATATTCACTAGGTATCGATCATTTCCTGTCATATTTTCATAATAATGTTTAAAGATCCAAAAATAAGACAGTAGCATATTTTTTAATCCAATTTCTCAACTGAGACCCCCAAAATCTGAAAGCTTATGATGGTAGAAGAAAAACCCTAGCATGATTTTAAATTAGTCTATGTCTCGTAAGCTATTCGAAATATTAAATTGTATTTTCATAACTTTTTTTATGTTTCATATTCTTTTTGAAAAAAATGATTTATGAAAAAAATCAAGAATTCAATTCTTAAAAGATAACCGAAAAAAATGTATGGTTCAAAATTCACAAAAAAAAATTTCTTGAGATTTTTTAAATTGAATACAGCAGAAAGTTTCTTCAATAAAAACAATGTAGCTCTAGGTTTGAAACTCTTTCAATGTGCGTACCGGTATCACGGAATAAAAAATTTTGTTTATGGTTTTGTAAAGTTTTGAAGTTTCCATTAGAACATTTGAAATTAAACTTTCATCAGTGTTTTAAATTATAAATATACGATGTAAAATAAAGTTGAAAGTTTTTTCATAATTTTATGTGGAAAAAATTTTAAATCCTGACAAAATTACAAAAAATCGTATTTTTTCAAGCAAACTCTTAAAATCTTACCAGCAGTTCAAAAATCTTGAAAAATAAGATAAATCTTACCATTTGGCAATACTGAGTATAATTGAAATGTTTTGTAATCCTCTGATTTTCTCCTATCTTCAATGTATTTATATTTTTTTTTATTTCTATGACCGATTTGATAAAATTTACAGAAACACGTGTTGAAAAAAAGTCACTTCTATTTTTTTGTAGCTTTCTAGGTTCAAAACTTAAGCTCCACTTCTGCTATATCCACACATTTTTTAAAATCCGCCCAACAGTTTAGAAGTTACGTTCTTATTTTCATTCTAATTTTAAACCATTCCACTGTGCAATGTTTTATGACATTACGCATTTTTCCATATCTAGCATAAAGTCGTTGTTTTGAACCTTTGCCTAACATTTTGTAGAAACATATATTTTAGTCTGTGTGCCAGATTTTATTATAAAACAATTTTTGATTTTTTGAGGGTTACATTTTTGAGCATTTCAGGTGACGATATACATTAACACCATCTTAAATACTTAGACTACTTAACTCTAGATGGTGCTTAAATTTAAAATTGGCATTACTTTAAAGTTGACTCCCAAAACTATTCTATAGAAAATGTAAAAAAAATTAATGTTATTATCGTAAATCTTATTGGTATTCAAACAAAATGTTTTTAATTCAGAAAGAAATAAAGTTTTGCAAAGTTTTTAATAATTTTATTTTGTAACAAAGGTACTCAAAAATGTTTTTCATACAAATTCTCTTATTGTAGATAAACGAAACAATAACAATTTTAAATATAACGATATCGCTACTTAGTACCTTAAACTTGGCAGTTAATGTAGGTCGAGTCACGTCCGATTTAATAAATTAAGAAATTCTTTTAATGCTTGAAACAATAATAATGTATATTTAAGATGCTTTTTAACGTTATCTAAGCGTAATACAATTTTATATTTCGATTACTGGGATCAAAAGGAAAAAAGCTGGAGGGTATGCGTATCTGAATTCCAAACAAAAAAATTCCCAATATAAGCGTGGGACAGCGTGAACATAAAAGTTTACTTATGGTTCATAAGATGAATTTTGATTTTTCTCAAAAATATTATTACATACCTATTATATTATTTATTTATTTATCTATCAATTTCTATTTTGTTTCCTTCAAAGTAGCCTCCTTTAGGTATAATACAATTGTGGCAGCGTTTTTTCCAATTCTTTAAGCAGTTTTGATATGCACTTTTTGGTATGCTCTCGAACTCCCTTAGCGATTCGATTCGTATCTCCCCATGGTTCTCTTTAACCTTGGGAACAGAAAAAAGTTGCAGGGCCAAATGACGAGTTAGCAAGTGCATTATCGTGATGCAAAACCCATTAATTTTTTTCCCACAATTCCGGACGTTTTCTTTGGTTTCGATGTCATAACCTATACCTCTGATTCGTCACAAAGAGCCCTTTTAAGCAAATTTGGTTCGCCGTTGATGTCATTTAACAATTCCTGACTAATGGTCATGCGACGATTCTTTTGATCAAAGTTCCGCAATTTTGACCAAAAAACCGCCGAACACGCAAAACACTGTGCACCTTATTTTTTGACGTCATATAATTATGTTTATAAGTCCGTCCGGATGTATGTATGTCCTTGCAAATCTTATTATAAAGTAAAATTGCCACAATTTTGAATTTTACTCATATCATTTACTCCATTTCGGGTAACTTTCGGAATTAGGATTCACATTTACTTATTTAATTGTCGCCGATTTTCGCCAAAATGTAATTATACCCTTCACCACCATAGGTAGAAAGGGTATTATAAGTTTGTGCTGATGTATGTAACGCATATAAATATTTGTCTTACCTTTTAGTATACCAATAGGCTTAGAATCACTTTCTGAATCGATGTAGCGATGTCAATCCGTCCGCCCGTCTGGCTGGCTGGCTGGACCCCCACGTAAACCATGTTATCAAAGTACAGGTAGAAATTCTAAAGATAATTTTATGAAATTTGGCACTGATAATTTCTGATAGTGGGACCATGGCTATTGAAACGCATGGAAATATTTGTCTTAGACCCACCTTTTAGTATACCAATAGGCTTAGAATCACTTTCTGAGTCGATTTAGCGATGTCCGTCTGGCTGGCTGGCTGGACCCCCATGTAAACCTTGTAATCAAACTACAGGTCGCAATTCTAAAGATAATTTGATGCAATTTGGCACAGATCATGGGACCATGGCTATTGAAATTCGTCAAAATCGGTCCATTATTTATGGTACCTCCCATAGGTCCCACTTCCCGGAATTGATATATTGGCTACAAATATCAATATTTTTTCATGAAATTTAAATTGAATACTGCTAATGTAAACTAAAATCACTGTACCGAATTTAAAATCGGTCCACATTTGACCATAGCTTCCATACAAACTTTTCTTTAAAAACGCACTAAATGAGACAAAAATCACTAAAACGCTCGTAAATCTGAAGATGATGGGAATTTTAAGTTTATTTTTTGCATACATAATTGTAACAACTGTAATCAATTTGCCAAATTTCGAGATAATCGGTCCACATTTGACCCTAGCTCTCATATAAGTCTAAATGTCGGAAGCAGCTAAAATATATAAGTTTTGAGAAAATGTTTGTATGATGGCAAAATTTAGCAAATATTTGTTTTTATACAGGAAAAATAACACCTTTGACCTTAGTGGTGAAGGGTATCATATGGTCGGGCTTGACCGACTATAGCACTTTCTTACTTGTTTTTTTATAGATTGATGTTCAGATTAATGAAAGCGGAGAATTGGCACAATGAAAAAATATGTAATTTGGACTGTGCTTTCAAGCTTTATAGTCCGCAATAATAACTTTTTGATAAGATGTCGCACATGTGTCACCGAGGTTGGATGCCATTTGAATCCAATTATTTTTAAAACTTCATTAATTTAATAAATATGTATTATTTTTCAAATGAATCAATAAAATATTAATTACATAAATTTTACAAATGTTACGACAAACTAATAATACCCCTATCACCCACGATGAAGGGTATACTAATACATAATAAGTATCTCGTGCTCTGATTCCTTACATGCCAAATCTAATTGCTCAGCTCACTTTGAACACTTTTAAGACACTTATTTAACAATCAAAAGAGTCACGGCTTAACACTCATTTATAATACAAACACTTATGAAAAAAAAAAACTAAATAAATATGAAAATATTATTGAATGAATTTGAACATGATTACATACAGAATGATACAGATCATCTGATCATAAACTCACAATAAGAAACAGTGTGCAAGCCCATAAGAGTTGACCAAAGCGACAAGTGCCACTCGAACAATCAAGAATTCAATCCTATTTCGTATTTAAGAAAACAAATTTTGTTGACTTAACCGATTCGATTACTGTGCATTCATTTTGTTCTCTTCAATCTCAAGTGGTAGATCATTAAGCGCCCCAATATGGGTGGTATTACTTTAACGATATTACCCCATATGTACATTAGATATGAAATGCTGACATAACATGATTTGCTGTAATAATTATTCCTATTTTGCAAAGGTGGCGTACATAATGTATTAACATTTCTAAATTTTTATTTTGTCACTGCGTCGAGTTCTGTGAAAGTAGTTACCTACAAAAATTCTTCTGCTAAAATAAATAGAAGCGACAATAAATACACAACTGTCAAAAATAAAGGATTTTAGTAACAATGTCAGCAAGTGCACAGACATAAATATTTTATGTGTAATCACATAACACTAACATCGTGTTACAAGTAAAAGTGATGACTGTGATTTCATGTCAGATTTAGGCGAACCTTTAAAGTTTACATCGACACACAGTAGCTGATTCTGAAAATAGAATGAAAATATATTTGCAATTAAACAAAACTTTATAGAAATATTTCAGAAGTTCTTTTTGGTTTTAGCAAGTGATTTTATTATAAACAAAATGGTAAAGAAGGAGATAAGGGCGACACGAAATAACTCCCAATTTGAAAAATTAAATAAATCCCAAAACATAAACAGTCACAAAATAAATATATTGGGTTTAATTTCATTTAAAATCTTTGTGGGTCTTATTTTGTAGTTTAAGGAATTTTTTCATATTCAAAATTTTAAATTTTTTTAAGAAATTTACAATTTCAAATTGCATTTTTTTACAGTTATGATCCACTTGAAATATTTATACCCTTCACCACCTTAGGTGGAAAGGGTATTATAAGTTTGTGCTGATGTGTGTATGTAACGCATAGAAATATTGGTCTTAGACGGACCTTTTAGTATACCAATTTACATAAAATCCTCAGTCGATTTAACGATGTCGATCCGTCCGTCTGGCTGGCTGGATCCCCATGTAAACCTTGTAATCAAAGTACAGGTCGCAATTCTAAAGATAATTTAATGAAATTTGGCACAGATAATTTTTGATAGTGGGACCATGGATATTGAAATTCGTCAAAATCGGTCCATTGGTACTTCCCATAGGTCCCACTTCCCGGTATTAATATTTTGGCCACAGATATTAATATTTTTGCCACAAATATTAATATGTTTTCATTAAATTTTAAACATAATGCTTATGTAAACCAAAATCACCATGCTAAATTTCGTTGAAATTGGTCTACATTTGACCATAGCTCCCGTACACACTCTTCCGTAAAAAAGCACTAAATGAGACAAAAAACACTAAAACGCTCGCAAATCTGAAGATAATGTGAATTTTTAATTTACATCATTTTTGTAAAAACTGTAACCAAATCTAAATTTCGAGATTATCGGTCCACATTTGACCCTAGCTCTCATGAAAGCCTAAATGACCGAAATTGCTGAGTCTTGCAAAAATGTTTGCTTGATCACAAAATTTAACAAATATTTCTCTTAATACATGAAAGTGGTGAAGGGTATCGTATGGTCGGGCTTGACCGACTATAGCACTTTCTTACTTGTTTTGAAGTAAGTTTGATCCAAATTCTTCATTAATTAGTGTGACATTATTTTCCCGTGTTGGATGAAGTTTATTTTTTTTAAATTGGATAACCATATCAAAAGTTATACTCACATAAAATGGGTATGTTTTGAAAAAATTCTTGAAAAAACTGACTAATTTCCTATAAAAATAAGAACTTTTCGAAAAATTTTCTAAAAAAGAAATTTTTTAAAAGATTCCTAAATAATAAGAAATTTTTGGAAATTTTTCTTACAAAAATTCCTATATAATAAGAATTTTCTGAAAAATTTCCTAAAAAAATAAGAATTTTTAAAAATTAATTGAAACAATAAGAAATTTTTGAAAAGTTTCCTAAAAAAATAACAAATTTCCGAAAAAATTTCGATATAAAAAAAATTTTTGGAATTTTTTTTTATAAAAATAAGAAAGTTTTGAAAAATATCCTAAAAAAAAATAAAAAAAATTTAGAAATTTTCTTTAAAAATAAGAAATTTTTGAAAATTTTCCTAAAACAAAATTAACAAATTTTTGAAAAATATCTTTAAAAATATAAAATTTTTGAAAAATTTCCTATAAAAAGTAAAAAATTGTAAAAAGTTTTTGAAAAAAATAAGAAATTTTTGAAAAATTTCCTATAAAAATAAAAAAATTTTGAAAAATTTTCTATAAAATTAAGGAATTTTCGAAAAATTTCCTATAAAATTAAGAAATTTTCGAAAAATTTTCTATAAAAATAAGAAACTTTTTTAAAATTTCTATAAAAATACAAAAATTTTGAAAAACTACCTATAAAAATAAGAAATGTTTGAAAAAATCCTAAAAAAGAAATTTTTAAAATATTTCCTAAAAAAAAAATTTTTGAAAAATTTCCTAAAAAAACGAAATTTTTGAAAAATTTCCTATAAAAATAAAAAAAATTTTAAAAATTTCCTATTAAAATAAGAAATTTTTTTATACATTTTTCATATAAATAAGAAATTTTTGAAAACTTTTCCATAAAAATAAGGCATTTTTGAAAAAAATTCCATAAAAATAAGAAATTTATGAAAAATTTCCTACAAAAATAAGAAATTTTTAATAAATTTCTAAAAAAGAATTTTTTTAAAAAGATAAGATATTTTTGATATTTTATAAAAATAAGAAATTTTTTAAAAATTTTCTATAAAAATAAGAAATTAAAAAAATGCTATTTTAAAAAGTAATTTTTAAAAAATTTCCTTAATAAATAAGAATTTTTTGAGAAATTTCCTACAAATACAAGAGTTTTTTTTAAATTCCTAAAAAAATAAGAATTTTTTAATAAATTTCTAAAAAAAATATTTTTTTTAAAAAGATAAGATATGTTTGAAAAAAAATTTTATAAAAATAAGAAATTTTTGAAAAATTTTCTATAAAAATAAGAAAATTTTAAAAAATTCCCGTAAAAAATAAGAAATTTTTGCAAAATTTTCTATAAAAATAAGAAATTAAAAAAAAAAATCCTATTTTAATAAGTAATTTTTAAAAAATTTCCTTAATAAATAAGATTTTTTTTAATTTACTATAAAAATAAAAAAAAATTAGAAATTTTAAAGTTTTCTTATAAAAATAAGAAATGTTTGAAAATTTTTTTTTGAAATAAAAAATTGAAATTTTTGAAAAATATACCAGACTGATTTTTGAGAATTTACGCACAATTGAAAACCAGAAAGAACCCAATTTCACAAATTTCTGTGAGATCAATAGATATCTCTCTAAGAATTAAAACAAATAAAATAAAGAAAATAAAATTTGTTGACAAGTGGCCTAAACAAGGGGTGGTTAACATGGCACAATTCTACTTTTTGTTGGTACATTTAGGTACTTGTTTTACCATGACCTACTTGGTACAATTTAAATTCTTTAAATTATATACATATAACAAAAAAAGTTCTAGTAGCATTTTCAAATCGTAGCTAGAGGTTGTGGATTTTGAACAAAGGGTGAATAAATCTGAAGTTTCCAAACGGTCAATTTTTAACAAAATGTTGGTTAATGAGCAAAAAAAAAATAAAGGTTGTCGCACGATAATTTTTTCCTCTGTGAGAAATCGGCTTATTTTTTATCTTTTAGGTCACTCTTTTCGTCTGGGCTATTGTATTTTGTAAGTGCTAATAGTTGGGCTAAAACTCTTTTAGCCCAATAACAAAAAAGTGAAATTTGATCTTTAATTCAATATATGTGACCCGGTCTATAAAAAGGAAAAATTTGGATTATGACTCAAAAACAAAATTTCGAAAAATTAGCTCAAAATTTCAAAAATTTCTCAAAAAAAATAGCACAATTTTGCCATCGTATTCATTGATTCTGATTTGTAGTTTTTTTTGTTAATTGTGAGGCAACCACTTTAAAAAAAGCTTTCGCACATCCAAATACAAATGGAAATTGTCGATATTTCAAACATATTTCTTTGACATCTTAAGAGTCTTTGCTATCTCGATCAACTACACTTTGCGTTCATCCACAATTATTTCGAATGATTACAAAATGACGGAGCTTGGTCCGATTTGTTGAAAAAGAATGTACACAAATTTAACCCTGCATAAAAAAAAAAAATAAACAATAATATAAATATATCGTTCTATCGATATATAATAATATGTTTTTTTTAATTAAATCTTAAAAAAATGAACCATTACAAACATTATAGTAGTGTAACACAATTAAAGCCCCACCCTGTATCAAATGGTTAAATAACTGAATTTGAAAAATTAGTAGAAATTACAAGAATTAGAATATCTAAAAAAGATTTAACATGGATATGATTTTTAAAACGTAAATGCCTTAATAATTGAAAAAAATGGAATTTTAAAATTAAGAGTAAAAGAGTGATTCTTCTGTATAATTTTAGTGATTGTTTTTGTTGCAATATTTGCAATTTTGATTTTTTTAATCGATTGTGTAATATCGCAAGTGTTTGCTTTGAAGGAAACGCAATAATTGCATCTGCGTGTTGATTGTTATTAATTTTTTATTCTTTCTTTATTTCGTATTTATTTGTAGATTCGTGTTGTTTTCTCCCGACTTAATTTTATTTTTTATATTTTTTTGTTATTCGTACCATAATCATGCTGCACAGTAGGCATATCGTAAATAAAATGGTTTTTGTCTGAAAGAAGAATAATTTGTTTGCGGCAGTATCGGGCATTTGCGTGAAAAATTACATAACTTATAACATTTTCAGTTGTTTTATTTTAAATGGCTTTAATAAATAGATATTATTATTAAGAATCTTTCACCTTAAAATTTTTGGAATTATGTATTTCAATCTAATTTGATATTAACTCCTGTAAAATATCAAATCTAACTTTTTTTAATTCAAACCTTTCAATCTTAAATCAATAATTTAGGAATCATTTTGATGATTTTTAATAAACAATTTAATACTTATTGCACAGATGTGCATTTTAGGCTTGAAGAAAGAATTTAGAACTTGACCTATTCTTATAACAAAAAGGATATTTAAATAACGTTTGTAGACTTTCTTTAAAAGATTTTATGTTACACAATAACACTGTGCGCCAAGGAATTTTTCCCGAATGAGACCAGTTGTAAGTGAAAGTAGGCTATTAGTAGTGCAAAACCCCTAAAAGATTTTGAAAAGTTAGCTCGAATTTTTAAGTTATAGCTCTTTGAAGTTGGATTATTTTAAAAAATGTTTTCAATGTATTTTCTATGTGGAGTAAATCTGTAAACAAATTTAAATGTTATAATTGAGTATTTAAATGATATTTTAATCATATTTATTCATTTTTATTATTTTCATCAATTAAATTTTAAGTTTTATCTCATTTTCTCGCAAAATTTTAGAGAATTTCCAATAAATTGGTGAAATCTTTTTTTTAGTTTTCAAAAATTTCTTTATGAAGAAATATTTCTTTGAATTAGGAAAGAAGTTTTATATTACTGACAAAATATATCTTTCGATGAAAAATAAAACGTTAAAATCTAATGAATAGTATAGCAGTAATTTCCAGTTTTGAATCATACAAATTGATTAAACGCTACTATTTTTTCATTTATTGACTCTTTTTTTTTTGTTAAGAGAATTACATAAAATTAGAAAATTTTGTCTTTAGTGTAACCTCCTAATGATATCCAAATTTCCATAAAAATTTCCTACTATAAAGCTTTGATAATTTTATTATTCGTTTATAAATTAGGGAGATTAGACTTTATTATTATTAATATGAAAAAAAGTTTCCTAAGAGAAAAAATACATTAAAACTTATATAGTTCACCCGGTTTTTGTCTTCTGAATCGATTCTGGTTAGCAAGTTTGGAGTACATTACTTTTAAATAGTAAGGAACTACATAAGACCCCTCCACAATTTATTTAACACACATAAGACATATTCAAATAGGAAATAGATTCAGCAAAAAGTTAAATACTCGATGTTGTAAATTTCCCATTTAACTTATATGGGAAATTTTATACCCAAATAACCAAACTTCAAATAGCTGTAACTTCAAAACTCGAGCTAACTTTTCAAAACCCATTTAGGGGTTTGGTCTACTAATTGCATTCTATCATCTCCATTTGGTCTCATTCGGGAAAAAATCAATGACCCCTAATTTGGCGCACAGTGTAATTCAAAAATAAAATTTATTTGCGTTTAATCCCTATCTATTACATTTATTTATAAATGTATTAGACAAATTACACACTGATACATTTTGAGGAAAAAGAAATACACTTCCCAGTAAAAAATATATGGATTAATCCATAATCGAGCAACAAAGGAGTAATGACTTGTTCATCCATTTGGAGTAATAAGCGAGCTATCGAAACTTTTTATTTTGTTTTGTTGTTTATGCCTCGCTTAATACTCCAAATGGATCAACAAGGGATGCATCAGTTAGTTTTTTTTTTTCTTTGACATAACAAAAACTATTTTGCTCAATGGATCCAAAAATAAACAAATAGAAATTTGTTTACTTTTTTGTTTCGGTAATTGGTGAATTTTTAATTGCATGCTTTAAATAATATATTACGCGTTGTCTTTTCTTTAATTTTCTTGCAGAAGCACTTAAAGACACGTTTCCAATATAAATAAAAATCAATATTTTCTTATTTTTCTAAAAAATAAACAAATTTGTATTTTATATGAATGTTTCCCTTTATGCTCCTTTAGGAGACAAAAACGATTACTCCCTCTGTAGTCGGTTTCCAGACTAAAGGGAGTACTCCATAAGGAGCTTAAAAGGAGTACTCGTGTCTGCGGACATGCTGTGTTAAAAATCCTATGAGTTTCGGAGTTTTATGGAGTAATCCATCACTCGCAAATTAGCGCTCCAAGAGTACTCTTTGGATGATCCTATTTTTTACTGGGTTTTAAGGAAACCTATATCAAAGGATAGGCCTTATTGAGTGTATCAGTTTGTAATTTTTAGAAATTTCGATATACCCTCAAAATCGAAAGTTATCGATAAAAAACGATTTTTTTGGTCTTCTCGAACAAAAATAGGCCTAGCTAAGTCATTTGTTTATCGATTTGAAATTTTAACACGGTTTAAGACAGACAAGACATCAGACTTTCTTCTTGTTAAAAAAGATTTTTTATTTCATCAAATTATCACAAAAATATTTTCAAACAAATTTAAATTTTTTTTTTTCAATTTTTTCACATTGGGACGCCGTTTTCCTCAGTATTTTGTTAGGAATGCCAAACTTTTTTATATTTACTTGAAAAGTGCATTAAATATTTTGTGAACCTAGATTATTTAAATTTAAATTAACAGCGAATTAAAAAAAAAAATATAAGTTTTTTTTTGTAAAAGTTCCAGTTTAATTAACGTACTATATACGTATAAGTACTTATATTTATACGCACTTATGAATGAAGTTAAAAAAGGATAGAAACAAAGAAGTACGACATAATGTCCAAGCTCTATTTATGCCTCTATTGCCGTTCTCGGTTTGACTGTCTTGAAATCATCCCAACTTTCACGACCAAACCCTTTTCTGGTATTGCGAAGCCTAACGGTTTTTAGTTGAGATCGGTAATACAGCTTTCACACTATGAAACTAGTTGCATAGGGTTCTGTAGAAAAAAGGGCGTAGGAAAGTTTTATTTCACCATGTAAGAATTTCTTGGGGAACCATAGAAGTGAAGATTATATTCAGGTGGTAAATGAATTCCTTGAATCTTATGCTGAAATGGAGTGCCGGATGTCAATAAAAATTCATTTCCTGCACTTCTTAAGTCACTTTTTTCGAATTTGAAGGAGTGCCGGCCAGAAAAATTTGCAATTTTTCGGTTTTTGCAAATTTGACCTATAAGCTTAACTTTTTGACAAAATCTGAATGTTAATTTGTAATTTAGACCCAATTTGCTTTCCATCAACAAATATCATAAAATCAAATAGATGTCTTCAAGGACCCAAAATTTCTATGAAAATTTCCGATAACTCAAAAAATCCTTAGCCGATTTATACGCTACTTACATAGATAGAAAGCTAATTGAGTCTACATTATGAATTAATATTTACACTTTGTTAAAATGTTTACTAAAAAAGTTAAATTTTGCAAGAACTAAAAAATTGGCCATATTTTTTCTTATAAACGCAATTTTCAACTTCATGGCCTGTGCGCCACGTGATAACGTAGTCCGATTTGGCTTAAATTTTGTTATTTGAAGTTTCTCACCGAATGCCATAATAATCCGGCCGCCATTTCTCTACTTTCGAAAAAAGTATTAAAAAAAGGTCTTTACGAAGTGAAAGCCTATTTTGTTTTCTGTCGAAACACATTTTTAAATTTAAAATCGATGTCAAAATTACTCAGTTAAGCCTTCTTTTCTCCGTTAAGTCCAAAAAAAATAGTTTTTTATCGATAACTTTCGATTTTGAGGGTATATCGAAAATTTTAAAAATGGTAAAATGATCATCTAACCGAGTTCTACTGGTTGAGCTTGGTTTCGTTCCGAGTGTATTTTCACTGTATCAGAGTGTTATTGATAAAAGCCAAAAAATGTTTGTGGGGCCAACCAAATTCGATGGTTGGTTAGGCCATCTCCTCAGCAGGAGTATTCCTACTTTTACACATATCTTATCGTCGTTGACTACAAAGCTGCTTTGAACAGCGCAATACGAACTAAGGTGTTAATAAATAAACCTCATCAGTAAAAATAAAGTGTCTTTCATAACCAATCGGGGATTCGGGCAAGGCGATCGTTTATTATTGAGATGTTGAAGTTCTCCGTTCAACATATCGTGACCTATCCAACAGAATAAAGAAGTATGCAAGGAGGGACAAGAGAATGTGGATAGACAAACAAGCAAGCAAAGCTGAATCAGCTGCAAGTATAGGCGTCATTTATACCTTATACAATATATCAAGAGCGTTGTGTGGCAAACCCGCATACACCAACAGTCCCAAATTGAGTAGTAGTGGTAGTCTTCTTTCAACTCTGAATGAAGAATTAATACGCTGAATGGAACACTTCAAGTCGATATTAAACAACCCTATGGGATTAACACCACTGATTGAAGTGTAAATGAAGTAAAGAATGCCATTAAAAACCTTAAATGCAACAAGGCAACGGATAATGACAATATCTTAGCGAAGATGCTTTTATGTGATGTTGAAGGATCAGCGAGACTGTGGCACCCATTTCTACGTAAATTATGAGAAGAAGAAACTCTGTCAACCTCCTGGAATGAAAAATACCAAAAAAAGTGACTCTGGAGACTGCAATAAGTACAGTTGTATAACACTTCTTCCAAGTAAGTAATTTTGAATAAAATACCAGACGAAGTTTTCTCTATACTCCGCAAATATCAGTTTAGGTTCAGAGAGAACCGACCTTGTGTTGATCTAATCAACACAGCAATAGTACTGGAGCAATGCAATGAATTCCGCAACCCCTTTTACCTAGCGTTTATCGATTTTATAAAGGCCATTGACAATGTCAACAGAAGCTATCTATGAAGAATTAAAAAAAAAAAAACGCAACATGCCAACAAAAATTCTGAACTTAATTCGGGCAATGTACGTGGATTTTAAATGTCGAATCCTACACAAGGGTAAATTGTCAAATCAGTTTTAAGTCACTACTGGAGTAAGGCAAGGATGTATCTTGTCACCTATACTTTTTATCCTTGTCATCGACAATATAGTGCGCACGGCCTTGAATGGTAGACGCGGTATCCAATGGACACCCTTTAAACAACTCGAGACTTGGAATATGCTGATGGCATAGGTCTTTTAAGGCAATGCTTAGGCCACCTTCAAGATAATACTAACGCTATCACTGTCAAATTTTTGAGGAGCTGGGCTAGAAATTAATATTTCCAAAACAAATATTATGCCTCGCTTTCTACATCAATGTAGAAAACGGGGTTATTCGATGTGTAGGTACCTTTAATTACCTTGGAAGTATGGTATCTACAAAAGATGTCACCGTCGAGGATATTGAATCATGCACATATTAACAAGGCGAAATCTGCATTATCAACAACAACCAAGTTACTAATATACAACTGAATGTCAAGTCCATCCTGTAGTACGCCTGCGAAACTAGAAAACGCATAAGTGCCATCGATAAGCGCCTGCAAACCTTTGCAAACAAATGCTTACGGTAAATCGTTAATATATGGTGGACGAACCGCATAAGAAATGAAGATCTACTTAAAGCGACAAATGAAATCCCTGCTTCTATAGAAGTATGTCAACGAAAATGGGGGTGGATAGGCCAAACACTTCGAAGGCCAAATACCAACATTGCTTGACAAGCGTTTCGTTGGAATCCGCAAGGAATAGGCCGTTGTGTTTGTTAAGTGCTAGAACGTGGAGAAGGTCAATTAATGCGGAGTTTCAAGCAGCAAGCTATTCTTAGAATGACGTATGCCTAATAACTCGCGATAGAGTCCGAGTAGATAAAAAGATGGTTGAGGCACTATGCTACACTGGGAGTCAAGGATAACAGAGGAAGGAGATAATAGTTTATCATTCGATCTATTCAATTTTGTGTTAGAGAAAATCCTACGAGATGCTATAAATACCACTAGAACAATTTTTCACAGAGAACACGTGCAACTCGCGTTTGTCGATGACTATGAAATAAAGAACTTTATGTATGTAGTGTTTAAAAATTATCTCGAGGGAACTCATTAAAGAGGACGTCCGAAACTTCTATAGAAATACCAAGTAGAGGGAAATCTTTCAAAGTTTGGCCTACGAAATTGTGGAATATGCGCATAAGATCGAAGCGTATATGATTTTAAAATATGCTCGGCCTTTAACCTTAACTCGTTGCAAATATGGGCGATTTAAGTAAGTTATTTCATATTACGATGCAGCGTTGAACTATCCGGGAAAGTTTAAAAAGTTCTTAAGGCAATCAACATCTATTTTAGCTGGAACGTCTCCTTTTCTACGACAGGATAGGAATGATAAAGTGGTAAAAGATAAAAAGATGTAATGATACCCACAGATGCAATTTTTAGCCTGGGATGCAGTTGTTGCCTGGGTTTCCGGCTAACAGGTAATTCCTACTCACACCTCCTCGTGGTACATCCTGGAAACCTGAGCAACCTAGTTGAAGATGCGGTAAGCAACCCGAGTGGGATTCTAGGTCAGGGCTAACATGAGGGGGAGTTATCTTGGAGCCATTCCGACGTATTTGGTCTAAGGATCTAAGATAATTGTAGTTGGTAAAGTACGAAACTGTAGCGTCTGTTCAACATGTTAGTTGCGGCTGCAAGCGGGCGTCTGTTTCGGATGGAGCGGCTCTTGTCTTTGGATTCATCATCCATCGAATTAGCACTTATGATGTTTTAAGCATGAAAAGAAACAACATTATAGAATATACTATTTCAAGAGTAATCAAGCGAAAAATCCCCCTGCTACGGCAGCTGGCACAATGATTTTGGAGGTGTCTAATCTATTCAAGATTATCCTAATGAATGAAACCAATTCTATCCAAGGATGGTTGAGGCCCTATGCTCCACTGGAGTCAAGGATAACAGAAGAAGAAGATGAATCTTTAGCCTGGCTATCAGACAGTGTAATTTAGTGCCAGACACAAGTTAGGATCTAAACAAGTCAACCCTAGAAAGTCGCCCACATATAATTTTTTAGCAACAGATTCCAATTAATCTGTAATTTGTGAATTAGCCCCAAGACTTTCTAACTCGTTTAATCAACAGTTTCGTTGGATGTCACTAAGGCCCAATACTAACTTAAGTAGGTTTTTAAAATGCAGAGACATCGCGTTGGTAGATCTGCGAAAATCTAGCGCTAGTCTTTGTGCGAAATTAAGTTGTAAATCTTTTGAGGATTTAAAGTTTAAGTCTAACCAGTAATTCAATTACTATGATCGTATCCAACTATATTAATCGATCGTTTGCTCACTTAGTCGCAGATGCAAATATTTGAGGTCCTTGTTATGTCCAGAGGTAGCAAATGCAGAGTTGTGATGCTTAGAATTACATACCATTCTTTGGATCATGAACTTCTGAAGAACCTTCCACCAACGATAATACTATGCAACATAATAGTCTTACCTCCGCTTAGTACAACCACTCTACTAGTTTTCAATTTCTATGGTTTCCAGATTTTCGATTGGTTTTTACCACTGTCGGTACTAGTTATTTGTTTAAGATGCCTTGTTTTTTGTGTTGTTGTTCTGTACATAAGAGGAGTATTAAATAGTTGTTGTAGTTGCTGTTAGTTGTTGCCGGTTAGTTAATCAGAAAGCATCAAAGTGTGTTTGCATTTCTGTTTGCTTTCAATGTCCTGTCCCATTCGAAACTGTCCTTTTGGAATAGAGAGTTGATGATGACGACGACGACGAAGCTACTGCTACTAAGATTCACCGGTGAATTGGTTGTGTCGCTGAGTGGAAGAAAATTGTGTTTAGTTTTCTCCTCTTAGGTGTATGACGAGACTGTATTCTTGTTAGTATATTTGTGTACGTGTGTGTATGTGTAGTTATTTAAGATTACAGTTTACCGTCCGTCACATTACGAATCACGATTTGATGATATTGGTTGAAGGAATGCTTTGGAGTTTGAGTTTGAAAAGAAGAAGCAAAAAATCTTCATGTAACTTTGGCATTGGACAAGAAAAGAATCCACCAAGATGTGTATGGATATAGCAAACAAGAGGCCTTTGCTGAAGCTGTTGTCGGCTTTTATGTTTTGTTCTGTTATTTGTTCGTTTTCGTTTAATTTTTGTTGTTGTTGCTGCTGCTGGAGGTTTCTTCTGTTTGTCCCTTCGTTGGGTTTGGTTTGGATCGGTTTGGTCTCAGTTCTTTGTATTCCTTCATGAAATACTTAAATATTTGGTTTGATGATGAGTATGCGTGCAATGCATCCAGTCGGTAGTGAGTGTTGGTTGTTGTGTCGGATGAACTCGCTCGTATTTGGAGTTTTCTTTTATTTTCTTGTTGTTTTTGTTGCTGCTGTGGGGAATTAAATTTGATTCTTATTAAAAAGTCGTTGTGGCAAATTAAATTTAAAAATCCTGTTTATTTTGCATGTGCTTCTGGGCATGAGAATCTGCTAAGGGTGTTGCATGTTTCAACAACTCCCTGCGTCAACAATCAACAACTGCATGGAACACACGTTCGCCTTACAATTCAGAAGGATGGATTCGTTTTTTTTTCTTCATTTTAGGTTTCGTTTCTTCTGTTTTTGTCTCATGTGCAATTTGAAAGATTATTTTGATTTCGCATTCGGTTTCTTTAAGTCAAAACTACACGAATTCACGTACATACTTACAACATGAACACTCATCATGGTATAAAATCTGCAAAATTGTTGTGTCAATTTAAGTGTCCGCAAAAAAAAAAAGACTGGGAATACTTATGTTTATTAGAGCGACTCACTTTGTGAAGGCGAAGAATGCGATTTTGTAACCCCCTTAAAAATTAATCCTAGACTATTTTTCAGAAAGGGAGTTTTTAATTTTCTGACTATTGCCTTTTTTTAGTTAGGACCAGCACTCATGGGATGGCCCCTTCTTATGCTATTCATTGTGTTTGAACTAGGAAAATAGGAGGAAAAATGGAGTAGTGTTTGTGGACATTAGATTTGATTTTTCCTATATTGCAACCGACAGGAAAAACTTCTGCGAAAGTGAGTTCCACATACGTACTGTACGGCTATAAAACGAATTTTCTCTATAGTGTGTTGTTTGGTCCACTGGCCAATAAACCACAAATGCATAAGATCTAACGGATTGACGTGTGTTGCGTAAGAATCTTCGGGTTTCGTTAGAACACATTTCAAAGTAGTACCGATAGAACAGTGTTATACAACCCACATTGCAGAAGTGCTCCAGTGAGTCAATAGAGTTGGATACCCTATTGTTACTGATAAGCACTTTCGCCCTCCCCTGTACGCGGTAAAAAAGCTCCAGAATACACTTTAAATCACCGGCCCATACATGAGAGTTTTACTCCATTTTTAGTCGGATACAGGTGGGGTAAATTTTAAGGAGAGAAACGGCGTAAGAGATGGAGTGAAGTATCTCTTACGCCGTTTTAGAAAACTATGCACTTGAATGCTTCTTTCGATACTTGATAGATGTGCTTAGTCCAACGGACATCACTTTGAATTCTCATGCTCGGAACATCAAGAGCATCTGATTCCTGAATATTTAGACCATTCATGGATACAGATGAAGTAACATGATCTGCCGTGCGTTTATGCGTAAGCATACAATAGTGCGTCTTGCGCGCTTTAAAGTCGACTCTATTCTTACATCGAGATCGCGATTTCATGATTCATTCATGTTTTGTCTCATAGCCACAATCTATGGAAGATCCGATTTATGATTAAATGACTACGAATGACAAATGTCATCTGCAAAAGAATAGCAAATGTCATCTGCTAAAGAATAGATAGGATTGTAAGTTTGGCATAGAAGGTCATCAATGAATATTAGAAATAGAGCTTTGCGGCCTATCATTATTTTTAGAGGGTAACGAAATGTAGGTACTTTTTAGTGAGCTGCCCTAATATTTATATTTGTATTAATCTGTGTGTGTAAATTTATGTACATATGTATTTAGATACATATGCACTAATATTTTCTGAAACTTTTTTTTGTCTATTTACTGCGTTGTCTAATTTTCGACATATGATAAAAGTGGTTTGGTTCGTCTGCTTTACGACCTCATTAACATTGTTCAACATTTAATTCTGATTTGAAGATCAATTCGGGCTACTACATCTTTACATGTACATTTAAGACCGGTCCATGTAGTCTTTACTAAGCCTTGGGTGAGTCTTAAGGGGGGCTCATGACTTTTTCCCAAAACTTTTTAAGGATTTTTATTATATTACGTTTTTGTATGAACATTTAGAAAAAATCATAATAAAAATATAATCAAGTTTTTAATTGAACATTTAGAAAAAATCATAATAAAAATATAATCAAGTTTTTAAATCATAGAAAAAGTCATGAACATTAAAAATGTATATTGAAAACTAGAAGTTTAAAGGTGGATTCACTCATCGTGTTCGAACAAAATTTTTGTAGAATTTAGTTAGTATCCCGACCAAGGACTGCAACCTTTGAGATAAATATTATGAATAATATTGCATTTAAAAATTGTTATAAGAATAATTTATAAGTGTTAACTTCGATTTGATTGAATTATTTTATTTCATAAAATAGTTTGATTCAGAGCTTCGAAAGGCTTAATTAAATATTAGCTTAATTCCTAGGAATTCAAAAATGATTTAACAATACCTTAAGTTTAATTCCCATAAAACAATTAAAAAAAATGTGTTGATTTTTAATTCTTAGTGAATTGATTCACATGGGAATTTAAAATCAACTTGAATGAATAAAATGTTTCTTCATTCCTCTACTCCAATTTGAATTAACATTTTTTATTCTTAATTAAAACCAGTCCAAATTGAATTAAAATATTTTTTGGTAATTCATTTTGTGCAAATCATTAGGGTAGATATAAACTAAAGATACTTGATTTTAAATCAAAAACTTAAATTCTGACTTTTTCGAGGGAAAAGTTTTTTAAACTATACCACTCATTGAATAAAAGTATATCAAACCAAAAAACGAAAATTGAAGTTTTAATTTATAGGGTATTATTGCATCAAGTGCGATATACATTGTTTGTAAAAACCCTAGATATAAAATAGAACAAAATTTATCATAACCTATTAAAATATTCTTATGTTTTATCAGAAAGCATACACATTTAATAAAAGTATGCATGTATTCTTTAATGTTCGTTCAAAAAAACGGAACTACCCTAATGTGGCTATTTCACCGCAAACTTGTGTATATTTTGCATTTATTTGTTAAACTATAACTTTTAAAAGATATTTAGATATGCAGGAATATAGTAATATTAATGGTCTTTCGTTTATAATGACCTAATCTTTACCAGAAATTCAATCAGTGAGGGAATCTGCTTAATTAAAAATTTTTTCTAAAAAAATTTTAAAAAATAATTTGTTTTTTGTGACATTAGTTTTTGTAAATACATACATATACATGTAAAATGTGCTAATATGTAAGAGTATATTATCTCTGGTTTTGTTGTGTTGCTGCGAAATAATGGATTTTATATGTTTTCGAATCTGGATGAGATTATAGATTATGTGTACAAAAAATCTTTAGTTTTATGTGTATCTATATTTTATTTTAAATAGTTTTTCTGAAAGTTTTACTGTAGTGTATTGCACTAAAAATCCCAATTTATTACAATTATTTATTATTGTAATAAATAGCTTTTTGATAAAACCAAAAAATGTTGGTGGGGAAACCTTTCCTCGACGCGTTCGATGGTTGGTTAGACCATCTCATCAGGAGGATTATCCCTAATTCTAGACAGAGCGAAAACCTCACATTATGTATAATTTGAGGGACTGAATAAATACGAATTATTATTATTGTGTCCAACAAATATCCACATAAAGCAAAGATTATCATCCGAACAGAAACACACAAACATTTTTCACTTTTATCATTTCTTTATTTTTTTAAATTTCGCCTAAGTCAACTTAATAAATTTTTGAATTTTTCTACAAAAATGTTATTTGTATATGCCCTGCAGTCTCTGAAAAACATCAGTCCCTTAGCAGGAAGATATATTACATAGCTGAGATACATACACAATTATGATGGAATTAGAATAAAATTACAAAATTCAGTACAATTAGAAAATGTATATATACATATGTATATATGTCGATAATGAATAAATCACATTTTAATCATATGACTTTTCATACATGTTTTTTAGACAAACCAAGTCCACGCTTTTGTTAAAATCGAGATGGAAATCATCTCAGCTTAAAAACCCTTTTTTAACCCAATAACTTAAGAAAGAGTCATTTCTTTATCCTCTAAAATGGGGACTTTTTTTCATGGGTATTAAATGATATTTAATCCCTAATGCAATCCTGAAACTTATTTTATGGTTAAGGACTTGTTTCGTTGAGATTTATTTTATTCCGCTCTTTTATAGGTATTATATATTTTGGAACTGTAGGGTTCGTTTGAATATATTTATTTTTGTATGCCTTTACAAAATGATTTGTTTATAAAATTTTAATTATTTTTGTATAAGATTAAGAATTGAAATAATTTAAATTAAATCTAACTGATTTTAAATTCCCTAAAAATTAATTCTTAAAAGTTAAGGCTTATGACTTGATTCAGGTGAATGTATTATGGGAATGATATAAACACTAAAATAAATTTGATTTTAAAATATGGAATTAGGAATTGAGCCTTTCGAACCTCTGGTTTGATTGAACGAAATTACAGAATTGAAACAATGAAACAAGAATTTGAATAGTACGCCTCTTTTACTCATTAGAGTCTGTTATAATCACGGGTCGGCGTAAAGAGAACAGAACAAAAAATAGTCTGCAGATTTGCCCTTTTTATACTTTTAATTAAAATAGGTATTTTTTTAATGTATAGTTCCAACGTTTTAAAAGGAATAAAAGTTTTCTACTACATTTTTTTTTTCATATTTTTATGAAAAAATTTTCTATAGAAAATTTTTTTATTAAAAATTTTTCTATAGAAAATTTTTTTTATCAAAAATTTTTCTATAGAAAATTTTTTTTATCAAAAATTTTTCTATAGAAAATTTTTTTTATCAAAAAATTTTCTTTTTTTTTTATCAAAAATTTTTCTATAGAAGATTTAAAAATTTTTTGCTATAAAATATTTATTTTTTTGGATCGAAAATATCTAAACAATATAAAAATCTAAAATTGTTTAATATTTGAATATATTTCTGTTTTGAAAAATATTCCCAATGTTTACAAAAATAATAGTGTCGTGGCAACAATATTCGAGATTAAATTTCTTTGTTCTCTCGAACCATGTATTTTGTTGCTATAAATTGGATTTTGACTTGATTCTTGGCAATTCTGGTTTTCGTCTTTTCTTTAACAACCAACCAAATCTGTTAACATACAAATTCTAACTGAATGATTTTAATACTAATTTTCACGAGTTTTATTAATGATCGTGGTATTTACGAAAATTAAAAAATGCATCGGCTTCTGGTGGTATGGGCTGCCTACTCCTGGTTATAATAACTTTTTGATAAGATGTCGCACATATGGGCATTTCCTGGAAAAGGTCAACCGCTACAAAAATATTAAAGTGGAAGAAAAAAGACTTTTCTGAGAAAATTTAGTTAGTTAATGCATTGGATTTTAAGAATATATCTAATTAAATACATATTACCATTTGTAATTTAAGAAAAGTGGTCTGCAAAGAGCATCTTTGCTTTTTTTTTGGTTTTAGCGCTTTTTATTGACATTTTTCCTTGAGTTATTTCTGAGTGTTACATATCATGTCGATTGCACTCTTCCTAGAGACTAAATATACCAACAATAAATATTTAAAAACACAACAGTAGAGATCAAGAAAACTCCGAATAACGGTATAATTCAAAGATTCTTTATACTACATTCTTTGGAATCATTGTCCCTATCGCGATGTCCCGTTCGCGATTTAAAAAAAATATTAAAAAAATAATAAGGATAATTAAAAAAAACAAAATGCTAAATAAAAGCTTTATATCTCTACTTTAGTTAAAAAATAATCTCCATTTAATAAACTCACAAAATTCGCAGACTTTTAAAGAAAACCACACACCGAAAAAAATTACTTACATTTTTTGTCCCGTTCGCGATCGCAAGTTTATCGAAAATATTTAAAAAACGTTCATATTTTATAATTTTCTTTTTGTTCTCAAAAATTGTTCTACTAAAATGCTATTAAATATTTATAAAAAGTTAAAAAAAAAATTGAGTTTTCATATTTTTTTCAAGTTGAGTGCGTACGAATGTCCCGTTCGCGATCCTGGAAATGCCCATATGTCACCGATGGCCATTTGAATTAAATATTTTTTTTTAAATTTCAAGAAATGTATTACACAGTGCAACACAAAAATATAACCATGTACGACCACTACGAATACAAGGCCAAAAAAAAGACCCCCGTATCTCGCAGTTTTGCCTCAAGTAATGCACTTTCTTTAGGCGACCAAAGATTTGGGGGTCTTTCTTCTTTTATTCAGGTCCATAGGTAGCAAACCGTTCAAAATTTAAGGCAACAATCATCAACAAAGATCAATAAACAACTTCTTAAAACATATCGCACTTGTACGACAAGAGGGTATTAAGTCAAAATTTTAAAGTTTTCAGTAGAGTCAAAAAACTGTTTTATTTAACTACTATGATGTAAGATTTTTACAGTGGGTAGATAAGACAACTCACTGCACATCGATTTCTTCTTAAAAGTGAAAATTTTGAGGTAATGTTAATAGAACAGGGGAAAAAACTAAAAAAAAAATATATTTTTAAAGTTTTTTTTTTGCGATTATGATCTAAATGATTTAATATGTTTACAATTTTTGTACTTTATGGCAGGACAACTTTGCCTCAAAATTCCGAACGGTTTGCAAAAATCACACCGAGGCTAGGGATAAAACGATACGAGTAAATACAAGTACTTACTCGATACTTTTCCTTCGACACCAAGTACTTTTGCTATCGATACTTTACCACCAACACCAAGTAGGTATCGGTCAAAAGTACTCATTACATATTACGCACACAGAGACAATTAAAATTTTATTTTTATTAATTAAATAATTAAATTAATTGTTAAAAATAAAGGGCCTAATTCACAAGGACGGAAACAAGTTGTTTGAGACAATTTTGTGTGGAAAGTAGGTACTTCAATTTTTTAGTTCTTTTCATACAAAATTTCCTCAACCGTCTTTTTTTATTTACGACTCAGGGGATGGCCCCTACTTATGCTATGCATTGTGTTGGAACTAGGAAAATAGGTTGTGGGAAGGAGGAAAGACGGAGTAGTGTTTGTGGACATTAGATTTGAATTTTCCTATATTGCAACTGACAGAAAAAACTTTTGAGAGAAGTGAGTTCTACATATGTACTGTACGGCTAAAGAACGAATTTTCTCTATAGTGTGTTGTTCGGACAATTAACCACAAATGCATGTGATCTAACGGATTGACGTGTGTTATGTAGGAATCTTGAGGTTTCGGGAACGAGGTCCCTAAAATCGTTACAACACATTCCAAAGTAGTACCGATAGAACAGTTTTGTACAACCCATATTGCGGCGGTGCTCCAGTGAGTCAATAGAGTTGGATACCCTGCTGTCATCTATAAGCGCTTTCGACACTGTACGCGGTCGAGAAGGTTCAAAATAGATTTTGAAGCACCGGCCCATACATGACAGTTGTACACTATTTTTGGTCGGAAGTTGAAGTGAAGCTTTAGAAAACCTTGAATGCTTCTTTCTACACTTGAAAGATGTGCACATTGAATTTTCATGCCCAGAACATTAAGAGCATCTGATTCCTGAATATTTATACCATCCATGGATACAGATGAAGTAACATGATCTGCCGTGCGTTTATGCGTAAGCATACAATACTGAGTCTTGCAGGCATTAAAGTCGACGCTATCCATACGACCCCATTTGGAAACGGTTTCGAGATCGCAACTTAATGGTTTATTCATTTATAGCCACAATCAGTGGAGGATCCAGAATATGATTAAATGAATGTTACTATTATCTGCAAAGGAATATATAGGATTAGAATTTTGACATAGAAGGTCATTAATGAATGTAAGAAATATAGTTGGAGAAAGAACAGAGCCTTGCGGTAGCCCTGATTTGAGCTTAAACTCGTTTAATGATATCCCAGCTACAAAAACTCTTATAGTGCGATCCCTGAGGAAGTTTGATATAAATAAAAGTGCATTATGCCACACTCTTTGGAACGCCTTGGAAATATCTAGAGCTACAACTTTACTTTCGCCAAAATAATGAATGGAACGGCACGATTTTTCTGATAGGAGTGCTAGTAAGTCCCCCGTAGAGCGCCCCCAACGAAATCCATACTGGCGGTCGCTTAATAAGTTGTAAGACTCTTAATATTTAACCAAATGGTAATTTTCCATTTGTGGCGCCATGCTCCACTGGGAGTCAATGATAACAGAAGAAGAAGAATTTACCATACCCTTCTACTAATTTTCTGAAATGATACCAAATGTATCGAAGTTTTGGACATACTCCTCTAGAGTTCCTTC
Source organism: Stomorhina lunata (assembly GCA_933228675.1). Taxonomy (NCBI): domain Eukaryota; kingdom Metazoa; phylum Arthropoda; class Insecta; order Diptera; family Rhiniidae; genus Stomorhina; species Stomorhina lunata. The sequence goes on from OW121742.1 coordinate 81,436,596, forward strand.
GATTTTTTTAATCCTTACTGGAGTTTTTTCATCCTAACTTCTTGCTCAGGCCGAGATTCTTCCTTAATTTTGAGACTGTCTTTAGTGATGTTCACGGTGGTTTCAAGGTAAACAAATTCTTTTCTAACCTGTAAGCTCAGCGTTTATACATTTATGTGAAAAATAATAAACTTATTTTTTTGTTGTCCATATAAAGACTCTACAGTTAACGATAAACTTACATATAAGTCATTTTGCAAGCACTGGCTACTTTATGTATTAAATATTTATATTTTTTGTGGTTATATTAAAAGATTTGCACGTACATGTATACATACAATACATACATATAAATGTTTAGACGTATGTTTGTATCTTTGACAGACTAATAGTTAAATTCCTACTGTTGCCTGATGAAATTAAGCTTCTGTTTAAGCACCAGTGTTACACACATCACGCAGCTTTTTGTTCGAATCTAAATAAATGTAGGCCTGACGTGATTTGCACATCAATCATGTTTCGTTCGCATTTATTTCTTTTAAATGGATGGATATTTTTACGTACATACAAACGTAAGTCCATGTACGCATGTGTTGTTTCTATAGAATACTTTAACTTATACAAAAGTACGTTAGACCTGCACAACAAAAACAGAACATCCGGAGCTGCACAAAAAATATTCAATTTGATACGATTAGAATCGTTGATAAGTTAACCAAATATGTATATATTCATATGTATACATTTATTATACATATCGAAAGCCTAAATGGAAAAGGTGCTATATTTCTTGTTCGCCATTTTTTATAATTTTATTTAAAATTTTCAATATTTTTTAAAATTGTGAAAGTTAATAGACATTGTATAAGCCAATGATAGTTTTAATAACTCAATTAAAGTTTGGACATTAAACTCTCCTCCAATAAGTGTAAAGGTATTATAAGTTCGTTAATCGGTTTGTTAAAAAAATTGACAGCAAAGTCAATTTTTTAAAATTTAGGAATTTGTAGTGCTAAGATTGATAAAAAGCAATCAAGAAACACCTGAGATGTCGCCGAAACATCAAGTACTGAAAATTAACGACATTTATGACTCTAACTTTAGGTCTCTGACTCTTGAATGTTGTGAAGGCCTATATGTATTATATATGAAATTGTAGCTTATAACATAAAATCAACTCAAGCAATTTAGAAAAGTTAATCCAGTATCCTTTAAATCTATGTAGTATCCTTTAAAATCTATGTAATGTATATTAAAACTTAATACAGGCACCTCGCGATAGAACGAAAGATATACAGGCAAAGCCGGGTATAACGAATCTCGATTTAACGAAAATTGTATATAACGAACGTTATAAATTTTTCCATTGAATACTATTTATTATTTATTTGCTTAATATTATTTAGCGAATATTAAGCAAATTTTATATGCGGTGTAACGTATAGTAAAAAAGTTAAAGTAAATTTGTATAAATTTTCACGTTGTATTAATGAGTTTTTGAAAATCAAGTAAAAATAATGTAAAACAAGTGAGAGTGGTATATTCGGCTTTGCCGAATCTTGGATACCCTTCACCAATGGTGCTCCAAAAGTGAAGTACAAAATCGTAAAAATATATAATTATATTGTTTCTGATTACTAACTTAGTTGAACTCCAGCTAAATGCTTGATATCTATATTAATTTTCTTTTGTTCATACTAAATGTAATTCCTAGCAATATTTGGTTATACTAGTATTATATGTAAAGAGTCTTTAAAATTAAGAGTCGGAAAACGAAAAGCTTTTCGGTGGCGTCATCATCTAGAATAGTTATGGACCCAAAGGTTAGGTTGGGTAGGTGGCTGATGTCTAGCTTCGAAATAAAATAGACACATATTTTACGAACATTTAATAAAGTTCGATATATCTGGTTTATCTACCATGCAGAAAAGATGATTCAAAATGTAGATGCCCTTAGATTTGCAAAAGCACATCGATTTGATGAAGATTAAGTATTCTGGCATGCAACCCAAAAACGCAGTGCCCAGTGAGGGTTGTGTACTTTAATTCGTACGAATTATCCAACTTGTAAAAGTTCTTGATTAGTTATGTAAGACTCTGAAGTTATCGGACTGATTTAGGTCAAAGCTTTAACAATGATTGTCAATTTATACAAGCCTTAGAATTATAGGGTATACACTCTTAGTTTTAGATACATACGTGAAATATATAGCTTTTGAATGGATGGATATTAGCTTTGTCGGAAAAGTTATTGAAGATTTACTTATTAATCTGAATTTAGTTAACTAATTAAGATGAATACTTCATCAACAATATTTGGGATGTATTGTTCTTTCGATCTGTCCGATGGATGTTTGGAAAGTTTTGCTCTAGTTCTTTGTGCAATTATAATGTGATTTAATTTATCAGCATTAAAGTGTTTACGGTCGGGGTTATAAGGGAGATTTGTCAAATGTTGTCCCTCTAGAAAGTATATTTTAGGCGTTATCGCCCTGAATAACGATATTGTATAACGTCTTTATACTAAATGTCATCATCGTATCTATTATAATTTGTCATTTATTAGCTACTTAGAAATTGCCTTAGGCGAAGTTATACGGGAACGGATTTCTCCCAATTGCAATTAAAAAACTTTAATTTTCGTTGATATGTGAGATACATACGTATATATGTAGGTTTTGAACGAATATCATGTACTAAGATGCATGTTTGTACTTCCTATGAAGATTACCTATAATTTTATATATAATACATTCTCGAATGTTATCGAATCTGCTAAAATCAGATTTGTGGAGCTCCTAGAAGGTGTACCCATATGCATTTCATACAAAATTTTAGGATATCGTCCCACCCTGAATTTCATCATTGTCGATCAAAACACCTGAAATATCGCTTAAACACTAAATTATATCTACCACAAATTACCGAATGGATCAGAATTTAGGTAATTCCCTGCGAAGTACGCTATTAAATTTCATCAAAATAAGCACCTGAGATATCGACAAAACTTGACTACAACAGACAAAAGGACAGACAGGTAGACGGACGGACGGACAGACAAACAGACAGACGGACGGACGTCGCGAAATCGATTCTCTTGCCGATTCTGAGTCGATCGGTACAATTTGAATAGTATTCATAATCAGATTTGTGGAGTTTATATATCAGATTTTAGGAAATCCTCCCGCAAAGAACGCTGTCAAATTTCATCACAATCGGTCCATAAACACCTGAGATATTGCTGAAAAATACTTACAAAATGTAAACAAAATTTCTTAGGTACGTACTTTGGGCAATTTGCTGTACATAACAAGTAGTGTTAATATGTCAGATCTTAGGAAATCCACTAAAGCAAAACGTTTTTAAATATCATCAAAATCGGTATATAACAATCTGAGATATAGCCAAAAACTCTAAATTCGATGTCCCGCAATTTGCCGAATTTAAAATATTTTTTTTGTAAAAAAAATATATTTTTTTGAAAAAAATATACTTTTTTGAAGAAAGTTTTCTGAATTGTGTATCAAATTTTAGGAAATCATTCAACGCAGAGCACTGTTGAATTTCATCGTAATCGGTATATCAACAACTCAGATATCGCCAAAGCAAAATATATCGATGTACGCAAATTGGCAATTTTTAAAAAAACAGCATTTAAAAAAATAGAAAAATTTCGAATTATATGTCAGATTTTAGAAAATACTTCAACGCAGCACGCTATTAAATTTCATCAAAATCGGTCCATAAACACCAGAGATATCACCAAAATTCAACCCATTGTACCCATCGAATTTTAGTATTTTGCCGATATCTCCGGTGTTTATTGATGAAATTTAATAGCGTGCTGCGTAGGTCGATTTCCTAGAATCTCGCTACACCCTCCAGGAGCTCCACAAACTTGATTTCAACAGATAGACAGACAGACGGACATGGCTAAATCGACTCTCCTGGCAATAATTTTTATTTTTATGGGGTCTAAGACGAATAATGAAAAAATTACAAACTGAATGACAAACTTATAATACCCTTTCACCTATTGGTAAAGGGTATAAAAACAAGTAAAAAGTATTTTAGTCTGTCAATCAGTCTTTCGATTGGTCGGTGCAAAAAATAAGCATTAATTTTACATTATCGTTAGATTTACGATTGACGTTGCTTTTGAAAAATTTTAACGAAAATTTCATATATACTAAAATTTGAGGCCAAAATTTAAATTCCGGGAAGCCCCCATGGAAGGTACCTAAAAAACGAAACCGATTTCAGTGTCACAGCTCTACTATAAAAAAGATGTATGTATGTACCAACTTTTATCAAATTATCTTAAAAATTGTGACTTCGATAACAAGATTCATTCGTAATACCGAAAAAAATCGTTATATCGCAAATTTGTTTTTTCTATTATCCTTGACTCCCAGTGCAGCATAGGGCCTCTAAATAAACCTGGACCCATGTTGCTTGGGTGAGCCACACTTTCCTTTTATGGTCGTCTGAGTGACACATCTTGCAATTTCATTTATATTAGTGTCGTTGTTGTCAACAACATCTGGAAGCCGATTCCTTATGGAAGTAATAAAGGCATTTCGATGTCTCTCTGATTCCAATTTCCCAACATCAATTTTTCAAACGGCTTTTGCAGTCTCAGACCTCACTTTCCATCGAACTTTAGATATAAATAAATGGTGGCCGCTGTTTATATCTGCTCTGCGCCTCGAGCGTACATCAAGTAAAAATGATCGCAACTTAAAGTTGATCAAAATATGATCAATTTGGTTCTTAGTGACGCCGTTCGCCGACATCCAAGTTATTTTATAGTGGAGCTTATGAGAAAAAAATTCTGCCACCTACAACCAATTTCCTTTCACAGCAAAGTTCGATTAATCTTTCTCCGTTGTCGTTTCTTACGCCGAAACCGTGCTTACCAATGTAGTGTTTCAAACCGGTATTGTTTGAGCCTACTTTGGCGTTAAAGTTTCCCAGTTTCGTATAGCGTGCATACGTTCCATGTCGCAAACTTTAAACTTTCTTTCATACCTATACTAGTTTTTGTAGTCCGATTTATTTGGATACAATTGGTTTCATTCATTTCATTGCATAGATTGGACACCTCCAAAATCCTTGTGCCAGCTGCCGTAGCAAGGGGGTTTCTCGCTTGATAACCCCTTGGAGTAGTATTTTCTGTAATGTTATTTCTTTTAAAACATCGTAAGTGCTAAGTCGATGGATGATGAGTCAAAAGACAAGAGCCACTTTTGTAAAGCGCTCGATCCTCCTCCTTTCCACAACCTTTTTTCTTAGTTCCATCATAATGCGAATGCATACAAAGAGGTCATCCCCTGAGTGTTGGTCCAATACAAAAAAGACGCTACAGTTTCGTACTTTACCAAGTACAATTATCTTGGACCCTTAGACCAAATACGTCGGTATGGCTCCAAGATAACTTCCTCTTACGTTAGCCCTGACCTAGAATCCCACTCGGGTTGCTTACCGCATCTTCAACTAGGATGCTCAGGTTTCCAGGATGTACCACGAGGAGGTGTGAGTAGGAATTACCTGTTAGCCGGAAACCCAGGCAACAACTGCATCCCCAAATTTGTTTTACTTTGTTTTTAATAGATTTACAACAAAACTACCAAAAAACGGCAACTTATTATATAAATAGTTTATCCATAGCTCGATATGAAAAACTATCGTTATGGAAAACAAGTAAGAAAGTATTTATTATAGTCAAGCCTGACAAATGTAAAACAAATGTTTTAATCAATTTGTAAATTTTTTTCAAAACATTTACTTAAAAGATTTTCATAAGTAATTATAAACTTGTTCAATGGTTCAAACAACGCATATACGTCATTATTTTATAGTTACTCGTGTATGTAACTCAATAAGAACTTTTTCAAAATAGTCATGATAAGTGATTAACCATCAACTTTTGATATATACATCTGATATCCATTCAAAATCTTTAAATCTCACTATATGTTTAAATCTAAAAGAATTTACCCTAAGAAGCTAAAGCTGGCACAGATCGACAAAAGAATCACTCCCAAATAAAGGGTGGCTGATGAAATTTGCTACATTAAGAAAAAGTTAAATAACTATTTGTAAAATTTATGTAATTTCTATTTATTAATTTTCATTAAAAAAATAAGTAATTCATGAAGTTTTGAAAACAATTAAAATTGTCGCATTTGGAGTGAGGAGAATCCACAAGATGTCTTCAAAAATGATGATGGTCAAAATGTCGCTTTCAATGGTGAACGGTATAGGAACATGATTCTACATTTCTACCTTAAGTACGTGGCATTAATCTTGATATGAGGTTCCAACAGGATGGAGCCACATGTCACACAGCGGGCGCTACAATTGATTTACTCAATGAAACTTTTGATAAACAAATTATTTGACTTAAGTGGCCAGTTAATTGGACCATTAAGATCTTGTGATTTAACCTAATTGGGTTATCAGTATCGGTTATGCGGTAAGTTGTTAAGAATTGTTGTTCCATTGCCGTGTCACACAGAGAAGTATTTTGGGGAAATGACGATAAGTCTCTGGTTAAAAGAGATATAGTGAGGATATTTGGCACAGCTTAGTTTTTCATAAACATTTACTTCTGTTTTAAATTTTGTGACAATCGGTTAACATTAGGCCATAGCTCCCATATAACCCCGCCTCCCGGAAAGCACTTAAATGCTATTAAATGTCGATATATAGTAGCAATAATGACCAAACTCGGTACATTATTTGTATAGTTTTTAAATATGTACATACATATGTATAGAAATTACTTATAATTTACATGCACTTTATAAAAGATTTCAAATTTAACAAAATTAAATTAATTAATTCAATTATATTTCTTCATGTATGCCAAAAAGAAGTAGTTCATTAGAATTTGATGAAAAACTCCTTCTATTTTGCAGCTTAGAAAATGTGCATAGATTTTAGCAGACATAATAATGCGGTGTCCACTAGTTATCGCTCCCAATATAATGTTGAGGCGTTTAAGTAATTCTTCATATATGCCAGTGATTTGTGAAACTGTTTCTGGGTCTGAGACGAATCTTCTTGATGTGTTACAATTATTTCGCCCTTTAGCTTTTTTTGGATAACTGTCTTCCTTTATTTAACAAAAGCTTTAGGATTTTGTGAAAAATAAACAATTTTGTCAATGAAAAACAAAAAAAAAACAAATGTGCCTGATTGTCAAAATAGAGCAAAATTAAGTTATTTTCTTTTACTTCCCGAAGAAATCTTTTCACCTGGCTTTCAAATTTCGTCTTTTTGAAAAAAGTTTTTGGAATATTAATAATTTCCACGACAACATTCGGAACAAGTGGTACATCTCTCAGACAATGAGCTGCATCCGATTCTATTTTTAGACTCATTGAAAGTGACCTACGTTTTAACTCCGGCTCCGAATGGCAAATGCATTAGTTAAAGAAGTTTTACATAGCCTAATACTCAATAACCAGTGGCTAGCTGAGTTATGAGGTGAACCGCCGCTTTTCTGAAAATTTATTTATTTTGACCAGGGATCGAACTTGGGACCTCTGTATGCTAGGCGGATGACTACCCTGCTATACCACGGCGATTCACAATAACGAATATTATCAAATGTTATTATTATTATTAAATTTGAATAAATCTTTTATATAAATAAGTTATAGAAAAGCCCCAACTCACACTCAAGTCACAAAAACGTAAAATAAAAAATGCTTACATTAATACTAAGTACAAAAGCACTGCTTCATGAGCAAATTTTAAAAAGAAGGACAATTTTTCAAAAAAATCTTTAAAAAAAAAATCGCTAGATCAGGAGCAAACTTTTTTTCTTAGCCCTTATAGAAGACATTTCAGATCCTATAATTTTGGGGAACTTTTTGGAACACTTTCAAAAATCTTTTGCTTTTTTATTTTTAAAAGAAAATTAAAATTTAAATAAAATATTTTTTTATTTAATTTAAATATCTGTATTCTTCTATATATATGGACAAAAATCAAATAGTTTTAATTTTCGGAAATAAAAAAATTCAAAAAATTTTTGATCGCACACTAAATTTTTTTTGGGGTTCTATTAAGGGAGCTTAGGGAATGTAAAATCCGTTCGCGTTAATGGTTTTATGCGATGCGCGCAGAAGTTATGACGGTTATAACAAAAATTTCTAAAAAAATTAAAATCTAATTTATTTTTATTAGTTATATGTTGATTTTGACACAACTTATATATTTTCAGGTATTCTGTCGTTTCATGATATTATGGTAATTTATATATGCCTTAACACGAAGAAATAATGCAATTACGCAAGTGAAAAAAATATTTTGTAACAATATTTTTTGACTTTTTTACCCGCGATTTTCGCGAAATTTGACAAAATGTGAGGCTTAGTGAAATTCTGCTGCTAATTTAAAATAATTTTTTATTTAAATATAAGTTTTTAATTCTTATTTGGTCCATAAAATCGTTAATCCTTATAATATTTTGGTGCACTTCAAATGTAAGGTAAAGCTTTATTAATGAATAGTTTCAAGTCCTTTCCTAAACAATTTTGAGCTAAATTCACGATGTGCTTCATTGAAATGTTTTTAGATAAAACCTTCGCATTCTCAGTTAATAAAGAGATTTTTGACAAACTTTTGAAGCAAATCGGTTATAAATGACATCGCTTTCATGCCTTATGTGATTTTGTCTCGGTTTGCATTCTAAAACCATTTAAACCAATATGCACTTTTTTGCACGATTTTCAAAATCTTCATAACATTTTAGCAAACAATAATTTTTTGGTGCGCTTTTGCTTTTAGGTGCTAAATGGCAAAAAACTCAGTTTACGCGGTAGTTTGGAAATTTTCATTCATATTTGCGAGTGTGCTCCACGAAAAACCGGTATTTTGAAAAATTTACGCTCAAAAACTCCTCATTTATACCTGTCGTATATTATACCTATATAGAACATATTAACGAGATATATATCAAACGATGCGAAATTGAAAGATCTACAAATCGTTATCTATTTTTTTTTAAATTCTTTGAGGCGGCCAAAAAATATGCGAAAAAAATAAGAAGTGGCGAAAACGAGCTTCAAATTTTGGCTGCCATTAAGTAGTATTAGAAGTGACAAAATTAAAATTTAGAGGGAAGTGGATTTATCCCCTAAGTGTGGTGTCTATTTCGTAGAACAACGACTTGGGTCCAAATGTTAAAACAAATGCAGAAGAAGACGAAAGACGTTTTTTTAATTTGCATGCCAATTACGCTTAGAAGCGCAAATTTGCGCAACTAAGATATTGTGTTTAGTATACAGAAGTTTTTGCGAGTTCAAGCTCTGTAATTCGATTTTCCTCACTAAAAAGGGTACAAAAATTATTCGAGTTGAAAGTCGGTTTCAAAGGAATAAAAACTGTTTGATTTTTGCCCATACATAAAAATGGATGTGTTTAAGTATATAACGTATGGACACCAAAACGACTCGGCCGATTTTGATTAAATTTTCTGGGAATCTTAAGAATATCCAGGCGGGTGACACTGTGAAGTCTGATTTTCGTCCTGCGGGCGGAGAGGCGTGGCAAAATCCAATTTTCATATTGCACCACCAATGACATCTATCTATATCTTATGTTTGCTTAGGGCCAGCAACGTGGACCGGGTCAGATAGTTTAAAATAAAATCTTTTTCATTTATCCCCAAAAAGAATATCTTAAAACCTTCTGATATCGAAAAATTAACACAAAAGCATGAAATTTGTTCAACTTAAAAATTCAAATTATAATGCAAAATGTGTCGGTCATATGGCAGAAATTACGTTTAAACAATAATTTCATAAAATTTTTTTCCAATAAAAGTCATTTCATTTATATTTAAAACATAAATATTTCCATGATTTAATAATTCTGAAGGTTGTTCCATTCTCTCTTTTTGTCGCCATGATAACTTTCTGACGTTTGTTAGGATAGTAAAAGTTTGTGCTACCATATTTTTGCCGACAATCCCACTTTTCTAATATTTTATGATGACAAAATTTATGTAAATTTATGCATAAAAAACTTACGAATATTTACGAAAAAGCTTCAATAAATAATCATACAATTAGTTCTAACTATATTTTCTTAATATTGAATGTCTTCATTATATGCTTAACTTCAAAATTACACATTTTTGATAACTAATCCCAATGTATTACGTACCCCTTTTCTTAATGTGGCAACATTTTTCTTTCAATTGTTTTCAAATATCAAACTTCAAAAACCCAATATACTTCAAAATAATTTTGAAGAGAGAGAATGAAACTTCCTTGTTATTATCATTTCATGAATATTTCCTTGTTTTATTATGATTTAAACATGTGTCACTCTATTAAAAAACGATATTATCGTTAAGGCACAAATAAGTCAGTCCTGTAATCAGCGTTGCCAAATCAGCAGATTTATATGTTTTTTGAAGATTTTTCAAGTTAAAAATTGTGGAAAACAGGTTTTTACCAAAGAAATCAGTTTTTTTAAATTCTATAATTTGTTAATTTTGCATATAAAAATATGTATTTTTTACAGTTTCTTGAATTATTTTTGAAGATGCATTTTTAAATATGAAAAACCAGAGACCGAATATTGTTTTATTTTTTAAATCAATCAAGTATAAATATCATTGCCGATGAAAATTTATTTTCATTTCGATCGATGAATAAAAATGAGGGATTTTTATTTGAAATATTAATATCCCTCATGATGAAAATTTTAAATATCTTGAACGATAAATATCCAAACAGAAAAATATTTTATTGATTGTTTTATTTTTGAACTTCTGTTTTGACTTTGAAAAATAAAATATTTTTGAAATTATAAAACTTTTAACAATGAATGTATGAATATGTTTCCAATTAATTGCAATGTTTTAGGACATCGAAGTTAAACCTAATAGTCCTAATGGAACTATTGGTGGTTTATTTGACTCGCAAAACCATTTCAACATAAAATTTGCAACAATAATTGAATTTATTGTTATTTAAACGTCCTAAAGACTTTTTATACCAGGACAAATCTTCTTCTGTCATTCTTGGCTCCCAGTGGAGCATAGGGAATAGAAGGATGCAGAATTGCCTGACGTCTCTAGCTACCAGGTAAGAACTGTATCCAAATCACACTCTAACCTTCTCGTGGTACATCCTGGAAACCTTAGCAACCTAGTTTTAGATGCGGTAAACAACCAGTGTGGGATTATAGGTCAGGGCTAATATAAAAGGGAGTTATCTAAGAACCATTCCAACGTATATGGTCTAAGGGTCTAAGATAATTGTACTTCGTAAAGTACGAAAATGCAGCGTCTGTTCAACATGTTAGTTGCGGCTGCAAGCGGGCCTCAGTCTCGGATCGAGCGGCTCGCTATACAAACGTGCCTTGTGTCTTTGGACCCATCACCCAACGACTTAGCACTCACGATGTTTTAAGCATTAAAAGAAACAATATTACAGAATATACTACTCCAAGGGGTAATCATGCGAGAAATCCCCCTGCTACGGCGCAAGGATTTTGGAGTTTCGTAATCTATGCAAGAACATTATGATGAATGAAACCAGGACAAATACAGAAATAAAATTTGAATATTTTCTACCAAATTTTTTTTTTCATCGGATGAAAAAAGATGAAAATAATTTTGAACTGATAAATATCCCAAACGATTTTTTTATTTTTTATTTTCATCGGATTGAAAAACGATAAAAAATTTTTTGAACAATTAAAAATCTTTGGGGATATTTATTATTTTTTAAACTTCAATGATTGTTTTTGTATGGATTAAAATATGAAAATATTGTTTTAAAAGTATTAATATTCGGTCTCTGTGAAAAACAGATTTTTTCTGGAGTTGTTAATGACAACACTGCCTATAATACAATTTTGGAAAAGTTGGATCGTCTATTAAGTACTAGTTTTCCCGTATTTAAAAATTTGGTAAAAAAAAAAAAAAAAAATCGACAAATCCGGCAGGCCTGCTTGAACATACATAATCCAAATTTGCACCACAGCTTGACTTAATAAGTTTTTCTTCAAAAATCTTTTGAACCTGCATTTACGTTCACACACAAACATTTTCTTCATCAGTTTTAATTTTCGATGTCCCAACATTATCAGTTAAATGTTTTTTCAAAATTTTTAGGAAATCAAAAAATGTAAACATTTTCATGGGAAATACATTTTACCACGCCCTAATCTACCGAATCAAATAAAATATCGTTATACGGTTAGATTTTTAAATTCGTTTTATATAAATGTTTCAAACTGTGTAATACAAAAATTCAAAATTTTTACACATAACAAGACATTTTTATAAAATTTTGTAAACTTGATAGTACGGTGTATAAATTTCGATCACTTCACGTTTTTCTCAAACAAACTCATGACTTGATAAACCAAACCTGACGTGTGTGAAAGTAGACTTATCGACCTATTTTCAACTTCAAAAGGTAGATGTGTACTATTTCATAAATAAAAAGTGCCTGAAGATTTTATTTACAAGTATACATGTGCAGATTTAAGACAGTAACTTATCTTGGAAGATTAACACGCTAGAAAGGATAAGAAAATCACTTAACTTCTGGATTGGATTTACACAACCATTGTAACGCCTTTTATAACATACGGGTGTACAGTTGGTAGGAAGCTGTTGATTGTTGTGCTAGTATGGGTATAAGCGGTGCTCAAAAAAGCACTCCTCAAACATGCACTGTCATGACAAACTCTTGATCTCTTCATTTAGGGTATTGCAACCAGAATTCTAGTAAGGCTGCGGAAGTCTGGTATACTTAGATATAGGCGATCGGGACACACTAGAATACTGAGCTTAATAGGCTCCTTAGGCTTGAAGAGAAGAGTGGCGGATATAGCTTCCCCTATATGCCAATTCTATTTGGGTGTCAAGTCTTGGATCAGTTAGAAAACCTTTAGGATATGGGATAACATGGTTACCTGCAGAACATCTAGGACCTTGTAGCCTTAACCGGACATTAGCGGAACTAAAACTCTACTAGGTCTGAACAGGTCAAGTTTTAGACGATGTATAGGTACACTATTCTAAACAGGTGGGACGATAGCATTCCGGACTTCTGCAGACTATGTTTAGGTGGGCATTCGTCCAAATCGGTGGAACACATTCTCTGTCGCTGTCCAAAATCAGAGGCTCAGACATCTAGTCAATGGATTTCATGATGAACTTCAGGATCTGCAGCAGTGCAAACTGATTGATCTTGTAATGTCTATAAATGGACTCAGTGGCTTAGTTAAGCCTTTTACTACTATCATATCTTATTATATATTCTTTTAACTCTATCTCTCCCTCCTTTTACACTCACTTCATCTTTAAAGGATCACAATGGACCCCAGGGGTCTCCTAGTGAAGGTTTCGTTTTTGATACCGTTTTTCAAATCTAACTTAACCAAATCTAACTTAATTTGTAAAATACCGGATATGTCTTCCCTGAGTGTGGAGCGAATTCGAAATGTCCAATATGTATTAACTCTGGCGAATAAATGGGGCTGATTTTAACCATTGGCATGGTTTGCGACTTATTCGCATACATGTGCGACTTTATTACACCAAATCGCACGATTTCAGTGGTAAGTTCAAATAATTCTAAATCAGGTCTCATCGCTTATGATAATTTTTCACATGGTTAGTTGCCCAAACAGATTAATCAAACAATTTTACTATTTGCAAGTGCTGTTTAAGGCTATATCAGTCGACATGACATACTGAACAAACGGCAACTAATTTGACAGATATCTATAATGGATTTAGCAAAAGTATCGTTACTGTTCCTGTTGGAAGATCCTTTACATGATTTAACCTACCTTGAGAAACATCCCTTTCCGACGGAATCTTAAATATTTTGCTATTTATGTTAAGTAACATTAAACATACATCAACATTTTCGATATCTATATCGGCATAAATAATTTTCGCCATAGACATTTTTGTGTTTTTTGGGTGTTAACAAATTTGTGCAACTCCATAATCAAAATTATCTACTTCTTGCTTCTGTATATGACTGGTTTGATGTTGTGGTTTCTTGTGCTAATAGAAATAATGAATCGAACATTTTACAACTCGATGTAACTTTAATTACACTTCAAATTGTCCACATTAAAACAATAACAAGAAAATAAATTCTTCCAGTACTTAAAGTCACACAGATACAAATACGAGTACAAAGATATAAGTATACGTTCCCAAAACCCATAACACCTCCAAACAAAAGCCACCAAACTCACAGCCCACATTCAATTTGCATAAAAGTGTTTGCGATTCGATTAGAACTTGACTGATGTTCTTTTATACGACACACACAAATCCATAAACTACACATTTCGATATAGGGTTCCTATATCTCTAAATAAATACTTGGTTGTGCTTGAATGTAGTCAAATCGGACTTATGCAAGTATGAGCGAGCAAAAAGGTGAGACCGAGTTATTCAGTCAAAATCCACTAAATACCACAAACACATAAACAAAATGTATACGTTCGTTCTTTAGTCTGTACTTCTGCTGGTGCTAAAATAAAAACCTATTAAATTGTTGTTTTACTCGCGTAAATAATTATGTACAAACATACATACATTCATATAAATACGTTTGTAAGTACAGATGTATGGATGTATTGTGGGTATTATGGAATTGTTGGCATTCAAAGACGCAAGCATGTGCAGCTAGCACTGCCTACTCGGTAAGATATTTTAAATGATAATTGCTGCCGTTTGTGGGAAGGGCTCGTACTTTTGTTTTTTTTTTGTATTTCCTACTTTTCTCTATTGTATTCTGTCTTTTCCTAAGTGAGCGAGACAAATATCTTGACTATAGTAATGTGTCATCTCTTTTACTCCTTAAGAAACTCAAGTTACAAAAATATATATCTAGTACGGGGAAACAAAACCCCGTTGCTATGGCCGCCATTATTGAATGTCCGTTGTGACTGAGTGTGAGTGATAATACTTGTGAGAGAGAGGGAAGAAATGTTTAAAATTGAAATAGAGAGCAACTAAATGGGAAACTGGTCTGTAAACAAACATATACACATCCATATAAACATTTGTTTGTATCTATGAGTATGGTAACGTAGTGCTTTGTAAATGTGTGTGTGTTACCAATGTTTTCTTATTTTTTTTGATATTTTTGATTGAAATGAGTGAATGAGCATTTCGATTCACTCAATCGTTAAAAAGGTAGTTAAACGGGTACAACAAACACATAAAGGTATTTGACTTTTACGCTGGTATTTTTTGTATCTGGAACAAGTTAGCGACGACTGAAGAAGCAGCTCACATGAGCAGAAATCACAAGTGACTTCTGTTAAACTCAAACGGAGTAAATGTCTCAGTATGATAACTGTTGGTTTCGTGTTTGGATCGTGATTGCGCTTCAATAAGATTAAAGAGAAATCTATAATATTAATACGGTGAAACAAGAACTATTAAAACATTATACCCAAATACACAAAGAAATAAAACACAAAAAAAAAAAGAATACAACACATTTAATAAAAAATAAAATAATATAACAATACAAACACATGTAATTGTTTAAATCGTACCAAAAATTCAGTTAGTTGATGGATGGATTGTGTTGTAATGCCACCAACGAGTCCGAGAGCAAGTGAATAATTTAACCAACGCAACGAACGCGTTTCATCGTTCCATCGGAAGTGTTTAATAAATTCCTATTGGCAAAATAATCAAAAAATAATCTTAAGGATGATGATTGATAATGAATTTAAAGTGACGAATATTTTCAGTTTCTAGTTAAATTAAATAAAAAATAACAAATATTTTTATAAATTTAACAAAATCTTAAATTAAAGAAAAAAGTAAAATTAAAATTATCAAAAAAGTTAAGTAAAAAAACACGAAAGAAATAAAAAAATTGTGCTTTTTCTAAAGCGATTAATAAATTGTCATGTTGATTGAACCGGGAATCAATCGAGAATTTGGATCTATTGCCCCAGCCAGTTTTAATATACCATCACACTGGAAAATGGATCCTCCAAGAATTCCAACGCTTAACAATCCAACACCCGGTAGCGTCGGCCCCATGCCACCGCTACATCCCAATGGTAAGTTAAAGCTTTTTATTCACTGTTTTACCGACGGCTTACAGATTCGAAATATTAAATACATTTTGTAAACATTTTTGATTCGGTTTTTTGAATGAGCGAAATAATTTTAACTTTTATAAGGATTATAAAATTCTAGTTAAATTTAAAGTGTGTTTAAATTTTTTTTTAAATATGGGCAAATCCTGCTTAAATGTATCCCATTGTCGTTCTACACTAGATAGCTTTGCACAGATTTAAGGGAATATTAGCCCATCGATTGTGCTATCGAATGTCGTTTTTTAATTTACATACTTCTTTTGGAGGAAAAAGATATTTGCTTTTAAAGTGCTGTGACGGACGCTACGAAAAATGGAAGTGTTTTCAACACGTGTTTCTGTTATTTTCATCAAATCGGCTATAGTAATAAAAAAATTTAAATAAATTAAAGATAGAGGAAAATCAGAGGTTTACAAAAAAGCTTTAATAAAATATTTTAAAGTTTTCACTTTCACCATAAATCCAAACTGAACTGTTGTGGACGCTACGTGACGGACGATACAGTTTTTACTTAAATGTTTTGTATTAGGAAAACATTTATATTTCATATTTTTTTAAGGATTTGTTAATCAGTGAAAATGGTTTTATTTGTTCCCGAATTTCATTTCCTTCCTTTTCAAATTCGCGGTTAAAATGCGGCTACATATATATATATTTATTTAAACTTTTCCACTTTTTACATCTTATTTTTCGTCGAAAGAATGCTGCGGCTAGCTGTTAGAGTGTCCTAAAAATCCAAATCAAAAGCATCAAATTTGCCCCACTGTATATTTTTTTTAGCACCTAATATCTTAAATTTAATCTGTGGATAAAGACAGTGTTAGTGCTTTATGAATAAGACATACACGTGTTCGTCAATATTGTATTTAATAAATATCATTTTGTAAAAATATATACTGTGACGGACGCTACACACATTCCTATGCATATTATTCTGTAAAATGCTATATTAGCATCTATATATTTTTAGCCTAATGTTCTCTTTACGAACCAAGTTCAATTGGGGAAAAAAGAAAAATTGCACTAGTCAAATTAACAAAACCTTTATTTCTGTGACGGACGCTACACACTGTGAGCCCTTTTTTACTTGACGTTATTTATATCACTCCAATTACTTTTGATGGGGTCTTTTACATCTAATTGTATAAAATTAAGCAGACTTTGAAACTTGGTACCTAAATGGATGTTTTTGTGATTTTTATGTACTTTTAAAAAACCTATTATTTTGAAAAATGTATAAAAATTCGAGATGGGTGCAAATAAAGACCTGCCATTCACGAAGAGATCAATCAAAAATTGTATCCATTATATATTCTACGGGATCAATATATGGTAAATTTGTTCATAAACAGAAATAAGTGATTTTGACAGTTTTAAAATTTTGTCCTTGGTTTAATGTTTTTCGGATTTGCCCATATGAAACTTTTTTAATTTTAAACTATTTCCGGTATAAGTATTTTAATTTCAAATTTTGAGTCGGTTAGTTTTAGATGTTTAGGGTTATAATAAAACTGGTTGAACTGTTGCTTTCAGGGCCATTTTAATATGCCTAAATTTAAAACAAAACTGTAAAAATTAGACATAAATCTCAAATATTAAAAAAAATTGTATGACACTTTCTGTACCTTAGGTGAGAAGATTTAAAGGTTGACATTAGTAGATAACAAATTGCCTATTTATGTTCCATTTTGATATCTTAAATAAACTTTTCCCGCATATGTCTTTACATCCGCCATATAGCTAACTTAAAAGTTTTCTTGGACCTACTCCTCTCATTTCATCCAGCGTTTTTCGATATGAGATATACAGCCATTTCACAGACCTCAACTCCTTTCGGAAGTGGAATGAAATTCGTATTTTGCTTTCATAGAAATAGCAAAACGAAAATTTTTTCTAAATAAAACCACATTCAATTTTTAAAGTGGAACTGAATTTGTATGTTTTTCTTTGTTTCTTCATTATTCAAATTACAGTCGAACTTCTATAAATTGAATCACCATTATCCCGAAAAAAGCTTTATTTATTATTATTTACTTATGGAAACTTTAACTTTATTTTATTTACTTATGGAGACTTTAACTTTGGGAATCAAATTTAAAAGCTTTTAATTTAAAACCGTTAAATTTGAAAACGAAATTTGCTCCAACTTATGGAAAATTCAAGTAATAGAAGTTCAAATTAGAGAAGTTCGACTGTATTTTTACAATTACTCTTGTATTATAATACAAGAGTAATCGGAATTCTACTATGGAATGGTTTCAATTCCGAACGGAATTTGTGACATACCTGATTCGTTGAAATTCCAACATATATTTTATTATAGTTTGTTTCTCCTTATCATAGTATGGTCGCTACTGTACAACATTCTAATTGTCTTCTATTCATTTAAGTATTGGAGTAGAGTATTATTGTTCCTAGAAAAAATCATTCCAAAGTAGATAAAAAATAAAGTACGATTCTAAATCACTTCCTGAATAGAGGTTTTAACTGCCTGGACCGCAGTATTTTCATGTAAGGCTTGTAAAAGACTTTTATTTTAGTTGAATTTGGTTCATATTAAAAATATCACTTTTAAAAAATAAAATTTGTAAATATAAGAATATTGAATTTTTTCATATATATATAATTCTCACGATATTCCAATTGGAAAAAGGGGTACTTCCCTCATACAATAAGCATCCGATTCTATTTTTAGACTCATTGAAAGGAACCTACTTTTTAACTCCGTCTCCGAATGGCAAATGCATTAGACAGAGAAGTTATACATAGCCTAATACTTAATAACCAGTGCCTAGCTGAGTTATGGATAAACCGCTTTTTTTTTGAAAATGTATTTTTTCAAGTAGGTCTGGCCAGGGATCGAACTTGGGACATCTGCTATGCTAGGCGTAGACTAACCTGCTATATCACGGCGGTTCACAATTTTAAGGATACAATTTTTGACCACATATTATTTCTTTTCGTTTTTCTGAAAATAGAACATTCTTATTGGATCATTAATATATTTCTAATTATATAATCTATTAAATGTTGTGAAATTGGATCAAACGTAATGAAGTTAAATTTTCATCACTACAATTTGACAACTCGACTGTGGTCGAGGGGCGCAAAGTGCTGATGACGTCCTGTGGCGGGACAGAAATTGCAATCTTTTGAGCCGCGTTCAAAAATATTTTTTTTCAGTTTTTCTCCACGAATATTATTTACTTTCAAATGTTCAAATTAATAATTTTGAATAGAATTAATGAACTCAAGCCTGATAAAATCCAATTTTTCATATATATGAGATATACGTTAATACAAATTAACTCAAATGGAGAAAGTGGGAAAATTAAAAGTGGGATATATTGGGTTTGGGCAGATGTTTGTAACTCATAAAAATATTAGTCCGGATATTTGAATGACATTTAGGACACACATTTGGTTTGGTACGATGATGATCCCTACTAAAATTAGATCGGGCCATAATTTTGGGTACCGTACACAATAAATATTGCATTTGTCAAGCTAAATCAATGAACCAAATTTTGTTGAAATCGATAAATATTTGATAGTGCCTCGCATACATGACCATTTGTTAAAAGTTTTATATCTAGAAATTTAGAAAAACATTGCACAGATAAGTTTTTTGTAAACATTAATCGATATCATGATAATCGGTTCATATTTGAGCCATATCAGAGCGGTCACCGGAAATGACATAAATATACTTAAATTTTAAATACTACCTATTAATACCCTTCACCTCCATAGGATATTTATAAGTAAATACTTACTTTCTTATATGTCCTGTATTTACAACCTATTAAGGTCAAATGACGAGTATATTTTAGAAATCTATGTGCTTCGATATTGTGCGCATATTTTCAAATTTCGTAGGCCAAGCTTTGAAGGATTTTCCTAAGCTTGGTCTTGCCATCAAAGTTTCGGACGTCCTCTTTTAACCTTAGGGGGTAATCGTTTTTATTCTACTTTTTCATAGTAATTTTTTTCCAGGAGTGGGTTACTAGCCCGACCCCCAAACCCATATTTTTATCGTTCTTATGAGAGAACTCGTGTTAGATCACTTCATTAACGGGTGTTACCGTAGTTTTCTGGGTGATACCACGAGGAGGTTGGTGTCTGTAGTTGAGATGTGTGCACATTTGAGATGATGTAAGTAACCCATAGAATACACTTTTATCAGTCGACTTAACGATGTCCGTCTGGACCCCCATGCAAAGCTTGTAAAGGGGTACTTCTCTCAGACAATGAGCTACATCCGATTCTTTTAACTCCGGCTCCGAACGTCAAATGCATTAGTTAGAGAAGTTTTACATAGCCGAATACTCAATAACCAGTGGCTAGCTGAGTTATGAGGTCAACCGCCGCTTTTTTGAAAATTAATTTTTTCAAGTGTGTCTGACCGGGGATTGAACTTGCGACCTCTTGTATGCTAGGCGGATGACTAACCTGCTATACCACGACTGTTCACATTCAAATTGTAGTATGTTTTTATGAAATTTATAAACAAAAATAACTGTACAAAATTTTGTTAAAATCGGTTCATATAGCCCCCATAAAAACCCTTCTATCAAAAGTCACTAAATATAACGAAAATCACAAAAACTCTCATAAATGTAAAGATAATTACAATTTTATGTTTATTTGTCGCACACATAATTTTTGTACAAACTGTAATAAAATTGCAAAATTTTCAGCAAATCGGTAAACATTTAAACCTTGCTCCCATATTAGCGCCAATACAAAAAAAAAAAAAACAAAAGGCATTTGACCTCAGTGGTGTAGGGTATCATATGGTCGGGCTTGACCGACTATAAAACTTTCTTATTTGTTTCGTTACATGAAAGTTTTAGAGCTCAAAAGGTAAAGAAGTGTGGCAGATAAACGAATAATTTCCCTGCTATGTGATGTATGATATTCAAATATTTAGACATTTTAAAAATTTGAAATCCAATTAGTCAAAAACCTCTCCCCGATATACTTAGGTAGTACATACAAATATTGATATACGTAAATGAATACGAGTATTTAACTCTAAATTATTGAGCCAACGGAGACCTGTTTATGTCGTGAAACAAGTAAAAGTTGCTGTAGTAGTTTCAGCTTAATAAACTAAATTAATAATAATAAAAACAAAAAAATAAATAAAAAATTAACTTATTTTTTAGACAAATAACAACAAGTGTAAATTTATTAAATTGTGAAACTTTCATGAAATGCGAGCTGTCAATTAGAAGTTAATTACTGTCGAATACGATCAAAGTCTTTTAAAATGGCTGTGTTTATGTTTAATCATATTTAAATAATTTTATTGTACATAACAATAAATTTAAAAACCTAATTTAATTCTTAAATATTTGCTCATATGTATGCGTTCGTACATGTGTATACAATATAAATATATATGTGTGTGTATACAGATACAATATGTATGTGATTCCATCGAATATTCAGACAATTAATGAATCATTTGCACAACTGGGTTTACGATATCTTAATGATCTTTTGAATAAAATTTTCGGAAACATTTTTCAAAAGAAAGCTTTCGGTAATGATTCAAGAATGCGATAGGAAACTAGAGCAGAGGATTATTATGTAATTCGACTCAAATTGAAAGCTTCCGATTCTAATTGTATCAGTCTAAACCGAAAGGTTTTTCTTTCGAATCAATTTACATAATAACTCGAATCAAACTACATAATAATTTTAGTAGAATTTTATAATAATTGAAAGCTAACTTAGTATAAATTATTTGTCCGTTTTGTCTTAACTTTAGAATCAATTCGGTACGTTTTCGGTATTCAGTCATACTACTAAGTATTTAAATGATCGGTATTTAAAGTTTTTTCGTTTTAAAAAAGACTTTCGTTGTCCTGGCACACTCGAATGAATACATTTGTCCAAACACTAATGCCAAGGTAGTACGTTTTTCGATATTCGGTGGTAATATTTTGTATTTAAATTTCAATGATTCAATAATCATTTTTCAGGAACACTTAAATATACACATGTTTTGATCATAATGATCTTTCGAACACTATTTTTGCAACAGATTTTTAAAACATGGCATTCGGTAATGATTTAAGAGTTTATTTTATAATTCGATTAGAAAAAAAGGTTTCGATTATGATTGTATAAGTTAGATATATGAAACCAAGAATTTTCCTTTCAAATCAATTACATAATAATTTAATCTAAAATTTCATATTCAGACTAAATACAAGTCGTTATATTTTTCGGTATATTTTATATTTAATTTAAGGCCCTTTATTAAAAAAAATCGTTATCCCGGGTCACTCGAATACATACATTTGTTTAAACATCGTCGCCAAGTCAGTGAGTTTTCCGATATTTGGTCGAAATATTTTGTATTTTAATTATCGTTATTCAATAATAATTTTTCTGGAACACTCGAATATATACGTGAATGTTCTTATCAATTTGATTAAATATATGAGCTGGCTGGGTCTGGCCGGGGATTGAATTTGGGAGCTCTCACGGAAAACTCTATACGTAAAACAAACTTTATCAAACGAAATATGTTTGTTTTGAAAGTTCTGGGGAATATTATAATATATTCGATATTATGTGGTATATTATGTATTATAAAAATGTCGTTGACCTGGAACTAAATATCCATCATAAAGCTTGCTTCTATTTCGTCCATTGTTGTTACTAAAGATTAAAATAAATCGTTTTACCAGGCTCTAGAAGTTCATAATAAACATTTGAATCACAATCGCACCAGGAACACTCCATAACCGTTCTTAGTAGTATGATCGTTTGTTCATTTTCAATACTTTTTAGGAATAGGTCAATTTCATTTTGTTTTCGGGATAAATGGCAGAGGTAAATTCATGATTTGAAATAGTATAACTACAATCAAAAATAGATAATTCGTACGCCGATAAATCGCAATGCCCTATAATTCGTAATAAACTGTCGGTCCATTAAAAAATCTTCATAAAATGTCCATACGTTTTGGTTCCCTCGCAAATTCGTAACTTTTTTTTCCAAATAAAATCTTCTTTACCTCTTATAATCCACCACTTACATATAATTCAGAATAAAAACATCAGAAACGTGGAAAGAATGATTTTTTGTTTATTGCTGTAGGTGGAATTTAACGTTAATTTTAGGTGCTATAGTCTAAAGCTGGGGATTTGGCCATTATGATTCTCAAAACTTTAAATTGATGGCAATGGAAGATATTTTTCGATTTTTTGATTATTTGGGTATTGGGGTATTGATTGAGGGCATCTTAATTTACCATTAATTCATAGTTGGAATATTGAATATTTTCTTAAAATAAAAATACACCTAGAATGTTAGTTTTATGCCAATAGAAGTAGAAAACCCATAAACAAAAATTAAAATTTAACCCGCGATAAAATAGCCCCAGACATAACTGAACATTTGATAGCAAACATTTTAAGGTGATTTATAGTTCATATTTATATACATAAAACGAAAAATAAAATTATCAAAGGCTTATTTTACATCGAGCCTTTAGAATAAAATGATCGCAAACGACAACAAAAATATTGATCGCAAGCGACAAAAAATCTTTATTTAATAAAATGGGGCAAAGTTTTCATCATTTTATTAAAATGATCGCAATCAATTTTATCCCACTTGTTTAGAAGTTATTGTGCAAAGTATTGTATGTGAAGTAATTAAGTTTTAACTCAATAACTTTTAAACTACTGGGCGGATTGTGGCACAATGTGCCACAAACGGCAAACAGGTAGTTTGAGTTTTAGACCAATTTTTAAAAATATACCTATTTTTAGCCTAATATGAAAAATTTGAGTCATAGGCTTTTCATAAATTTATGTTTAGTTTATGAAAATATTCTATCAAATGTTAGTTTTGTATCGCTGTGTGTAGTCTTAGACAGAGCTTCGAAAGGCTTAATTAAATATTAGCTTAATTCCTAGGAATTCAAAAATGATTTAACTATACCTTAAGTTTAATTCCCATAAAACAATAAAAAAAAGTGTTGATTTTTAATTCATAGTGAATTGATTCACATGGGAATTTATTTACATCTTTTATTCTTAATTAAAACCAGTCCAAATTGAATTAAAATATTTTTTGATAATTCATTTTGTGCAAATCATTAGGGTGGAATAAACTAAAGATACTTGATTTTAAATCAAAAACTTAAATTCTGACTTTTTCGAGGGAAAAGTTTTTTAAACTATACCACTCATTGAATAAGAGTATATCAAACCAAAAAGCGACAATTGAAGTTTTAATTTAAAGGGTATTATTATATCAAGTGCGATATACATTGTTTGTAAAAACCCTAGATATAAAATAGAACAAAATTTATCATAACCTATTAAAATATTCTTATGTTTTATCAGAAAGCATACACATTTAATAAAAGTATGCATGTATTCTTTAATGTTCGTTCAAAAAAACGGAACTACCCAAATGTGGCTATTTCACCGCAAACTTGTGTATATTTTGCATTTATTTGTTAAACTATAACTTTTAAAAGATATTTAGATATGCAGGAATATAGTAATATTAATGGTCCTTCGTTTATAATGACCTAATCTTTACAAGAAAATCAATCAGTGAAGGAATCTGCTTAATTAAAAATTTTTTCTAAAAAAATTTATAAAAATAATTTGTTTTTTGTGACATTCGTTTTTGTAAATACATACATATACATGTAAAATGTGCTAATATGTAAGAGTATATTATCTCTGATTTTGTTGTGTTGCTGCGAAATAATGGATTTTATATGTTTTCGAATCTGGATGAGATTATAGATTATGTGTACAAAAAATCTTTAGTTTTATGTGTATCTATATTTTATTTTAAATAGTTTTTCTGATCTTATGACCAATAACAAAGAATTTTTTTATTTTTTTTAAATTTCGCCTAAGTCAACTTAATAAACTTTTGAATTTTTCCACAAAAATGTTATTTGTATGTGCCCTACAGGTCTAAAAAACATTAGTCCCTTAGCAGGAAGATATATTACATAGCTGAGATACATACACAATTATGATGGAATTAGAATAAAATTACAAAATTTAGTACAATTAGAAAATGTAAATATACATATGTATGTATGTCGATAATGAATAAATCAAATTTTAATCATATGGTTAAGGACTTGTTTCGTTGAGATTTATTTTATTCCGCTCTTTTATAGGTATTATATATTTTTGAACTGTAGGGTTCGTTTGAATATGTTTATTTTTGTATGCCTTTACAAAATGATTTGTTTATAAAATTTTTAATTATTTTTGTATAAGATTAAGAATTGAAATAATTTAAATTAAATCTAACTGATTTTAAATTCCCTAAGAATTAATTCTTAAAAGTTAAGGCTTATGACTTGATTCAGGTGAATGTATTATGGGAATGATATAAACACTAAAATAAATTTGATTTTAAAATATGGAATTAGGAATTGAGCCTTTCGAACCTCTGGTCTTAGATCTGAATGTATAAAAGATAATAAATGTCTTGTTAATCTGCAATATTTCGAAGCCTATTACTCGATCAACATTATTGATGATTAAAGTATACGTTAAATTCAGCACAAGTTACTCCATTATTCGATAAAATGCTAATAAATATTACGGTGACTGCTGTGGCACGTCAACTACTAAGCATAACACATCAAATTCTACCTGGGTTCGACCCCCAGTCTCGGGGCATATTAATTTCTATTAAAATTATTATTTACCACAGCACTCTTCATCGGTGGTAAAAGAAATAAAATTAACTGTAGGACAATTTTGGGCAAAGTCTCTCTGATATTATGTTTTGCTAGCCCTAGGGTTAGCAAAATACAAATCAGAAAGACTTTGCCCAACATTGCTGTAGAACCAAAATCTAAGTTCAAAAGTTGTTTAGTTTTTACCCGGCAGATTTACAATTAAATGTACTTTTTCTAACCTAACTTCACACTTGAGCCGCATAATTATTTTATCTTTGGACAGCTGGCATTGTAAATTTAGTTAATTCTTCGCAGTAGTTCCTTTTAAATATTAAGCATTTTTGCCAGAAAGAAATAAAGTCCCGTTTCACACGAATCAGGTTTACTTAATCAGTTTTTCTTTAAATTTCTTTTGAACCTGCACTTCATACATAAACATTTTCTTCATCAGCTTTCATTTTATTCTCCTTAAATTGTATACAAATTTTCAAAATTTTCGTAAACTTAATAGTACGATCAGGTTTGCTTAATTTTAATTCTGTCAATTTTTTCTCATACAAATTGAAGACTTGATAAGCCAAACCTGATTAATGTAAAAGTAGACTAACTATGGAGAAGTTTACAGAACTTATTTCTAAAATTTCGATGTCAGAAATGCCCAAGCATAGGAAGGCCGGTTGAAGCTAATAAAGACACGATAAAGTATTAGTTGAAGCAAAACTTCGAATAAGAACACGTGAGATACGTAAGGTTAAATTAATCGAATTCAAACAACTGAAAAGCTTGGATTTATCTTGAAATTTGATATATGAGTTACGAAATAAATATTTAAAGAAGTGCCACTTGAAAATTTTTAACTATAAATAATATCTTTGAAGTTTGTATATTTTGTCAATATTACACAGATCGTTGCCACACTCGTAGATTATTTTATGGAAATTTGTAAACTAAAATGTGCAGTTTTAACAAAATTGAAACTTAAAATAACTTATATTTTCAATAAATAGTCAAATTGTGAACCGTTGTGGTATAGCAGGTTAGTCATCCGCCTAGCATACAAGAGGTCCCAAGTTCAATCCCGGGTCAGACCCACTTGAAAAAATAAATTTTCAAAAAAGCGGCGGTTAACCTCATAACTCAGCTATGTAAAAACTTCTCTAACTAATGCATTTGCCATTCGGAGCCGGAGTTAAAACGTAGGTCCCTTTCAATGAGTCTAAAATAGAATCGGATGCAGCTCATTGTCTGAGAGAAGTACCCCTTGTTCTAATTGGAATGTTGGCGGGGAATTATATATATATATATATATATAGTCTAATAAAATTTGTAACTTGGGGCTTTGTAGATGCTAAAACACATAAGATCTCAATTATGTCATTAAATTAAAAAAAAAAAAATATTTCGTGAGTGTTACTGAATAACGAATTACGGGCAAACCGCTGAGCCGTTTGAGATAATCAGCCTGATTCTAAATATTCCCAGGGAATTGAGTTCCCTGGGAATTAATTTTTCCCGAGAAACAAATTCCCCTATTCTTAATAAACAGGGAGAAGAATAATAGGAATTTTTGAAAAAAGTAAGGTAGCCTCATTTTTTGAGTAAACTTCAGATATTCTTTCTTGTCAAATGGTTAATATTGACAAAATCGTGAGATTCGTGCAAGAAATCATAAAGCAGAAATGAGAAACCTACTAAAAGTATTTAAAAAGCCAACATACATAAAAAAGTGGTTCTGTCTGTTTGGAAAGATTTCAGAGAAAGCTTTTTGGAGAACTTTTGTCGAAAAACAACAATTAATTCAAAAGTCATTAGATGAACAAACTTTCACAGGAATGACCAGAATTAATCGACAGAAAATGTTTAGTGTTCTACCCTGATAAGACCTTAAACAAGTTTGGTCACTCGGTAAAAGCTTTTACAGCTAAATTGGGATACACTTCCATATTTTCCAGATTTGGTGCCTACGTATTATTATTTGCTCCAGTCATAGGTAACATTTTTTGATTATTTTTTCTTAATTTGAAATAAAGGTTTTATTATTTCAAATTAAGAAAAAAATATTCTGGATCAGTTTATTTTTTTGCTAAAAATGTCAGATGGAGTTGGATCGGAATGGTTTACTTGAAAACGAAATTACTTTCCCAACAACCTAACAATTTCACTAGCTTTCAATTGAAATGGAAGTTTCCAAAAATTGTGGAATTTAAACAGGTCTGGGAAAAAGATTATCGATACTGTGTTTTTAAACACGAATAGTTATGTTAAATGATGACAAATTATACTAGTTAGTTGATTGTATTTAATTAAATAATTATTTTTAATACATGATATCTCGTATGTTGTATTGCCGCTTTAAAAGAATGTATTCATTCATTAACTCATATGAATATATTTATATATTTTTCAAACAAATACGCAGTCATTGTTATAGATTATTTGATAAGAAAAAAATCGATTTTCTTAAAATTAAAAACGAATTTATGTATTTTTGGGTATATAATGAGTTGTCGCTTTTTATTATTTTATATTTATATTATTTGCTTTTTTTAATACTCAACGAATCAAATATTTGTTTGTATGTATCGTACTCCGTTTTGAATACACTCACATGCATATATTTAAGTACACATTTACATGTTCCAGCATTAATTAGTCCAATATTGTTTGTATTTTTCAGTGGGTTTAGTTGCTTCTGGACAAATGCCACCGGGAGCTGCATTATTTGCGGGCGGAGCCAATAGTCAACCCTCACCAACCACCTTGAGTGCTCTGGTATCCCAGCAACGATTACTTGAACTGTCACGATTCAGTGGTTTGCGGGGATATGATATAGCGCAACATATGTTGACACAACAGGGTGCGGTATCAAAGCTCTTGGGTAAGTTTAAACATAAATTTTCTTAATTATCCCACAAAATGGTCACCACATGAATGAAATGCATGAGTACTACGCGTATTGTAATGTATATACATATAAATGTTTATATGTAAGTATGACGTATTTATGGATAATTATAGTTACAAGTTGGGGTGGAATAATAGATTACAAATCAACCCGCATATATACAAATAATTTTAATATTTATTATTCGTATAAGAACTAAGTTATTATATTACTTAATTAGATTTGAAAAATGTTAAAAATATCACGGATTCAATTATTGGAAATAAGGACATTCTGCTCCCCGTCTGCACGACATTATCACTCTTTAAAAATGTCGTTGATTTTATTTATAGAAATGGCGAACGGAGTCGTACAAGACCATTTTTTTTAAACATCCGCCGACGAGATTATATCTTTTCATGTGAAATTGTCGATAATTTTTCTTCTGTGATTATTAAATGTGTATATTTAGTTCAAAATCCTTGAATGGGTCTTATATTGTTCCTTAGTACCTAAAATAAATGTTTTCAAAAATCGAAATTAATCAGTAGAATACGAGGGCAGGTCAATTAGTTCGCGTATTTTTGAATAAAACGCCTGATTTAATAAAGAAAAATCAATATATTTTTCAACATAGTCTCTTTTTAGCTTTACAAACTTATAGCTCATTCTAAAACTATACCGTCCTCATTTACAATTTTTTACACTTATCGAGTTTTCGGCATGTCACAAATTTTTAATTCACGCAATTTGTTTCAAAAAAAGACCGAACTATGAAAATAAAATTAAAAAGTGTTACGAAAAAATTGTTTATTTTCTATGTTTATGATTTTAATTACAAAAAATTTTATAATAATAAATAATTGTACTAAATTGGGATCTTAGTGCAATACACTACAGTGAAATAAATTTTTTTGTTTTCGTTTAAATTTGTATTTATTTTGGTATTTTTTTGCATTTTTTTTTCTTACCAATAATTGGGAACATTATAGTGTTGTATTCTTTTTGTATATGAAAACTTAAGTTTTCAATATTGTTTTGGGTTGAAAACTATTTTAACGAGTTTTCGAGCTTAATGTGAATGAGCTATTAGTCCAAAGTTTCTTCAGTTTATTTCTTCCTAAAAAAATATTATTTGTCAAGTTTATAAAATATTAATTTCTGTTTGAGATGATTTCGTCGTTTGAGCCAAATCTATTTCCTCTGAGTCATTGCTGCAAGTTTGGGAAGAAGAAATGTTCACGCTAAGAATATGGCGGATAAAGGGGCAATACGTAGCCAAGTTCATGGATTTTTGCCATGAAAACTGCACATGTGTTCTCCATTGCACTTTCCAAAAGGGAAAAAAAATCCTGCCTAAATGGTTCTTACATTTTTAATTTTTTTCCAAAAACGGTCACCTTGACTTTTAAGGCTGACAAACGTATCTTTGACTTATTTTGTCCGATTCACGCTGACAAGTGAGTCTCGTTTCGTCCACGGTTACAAAACAGTGCAAAAACTCGTCCATATTGCAGATGAACAACTTCGAACATTCAAGTGAAATTATCAAACGATTTTCAAATTTTTATTACGTCTTATATGTCCCCTTTTATAGTGATTTAGCATCTAGCCAGAATCTATATTCAATACCGACTATGAACCAAATAGAATATTTTTAAGGAAAACTTCTTCTTCTGCTATCCTTGACTCCCAGTGGAGCATAGGGCCTTACAGACACAAATTTACCTCAAAAATATGCTAGATTAAAATTTGTATCTACATAACATTATTATCCTTGCAAATTACCCTTAAATAGATTTAACAAAATTTCTTAAACAAATTTTGGAAATTTGCAATTCGAACTCTAGTGATTTATTACGAATGCACTTAAAGTTGTTGAACTTCGGAAAAAGTAGCTTTTTTGAAAAATTTTAGAAAAGAATTAATAATTTTATATTTGTTTAAATTTTTATCAAAAATATGTTTATTGATTATGCGTCACACCCTGTAGAATCAGTGGATATAGTTTTGCCAGAATTTTAAATGTTTAACTCTTGCGCTACCGATGACAAACGGGGGCTTAGCAGGAATAGCTTAAATATTCCTAAAAAGTGGAAATTTGTATAAAAATTGCAAGGTTTAAAGATTTCCAAAAAAATATAACAGTAGAAAAAATTGAATCTACCATTTTTTGGGGGTAAATTTATCTTTGTAAGTCGTGAAGGAAATGAAATCCGCAGAAAAGAACGCTAGAACTCTAAAACTATTTGAGCAATTTATAAGGCATTTACTTCAAAAGAAAGCTTGTTAAGTCTATATTACAAATCAATCCTCACTTTATTTATAAATGTTAGCTCAAATCTGACAAAACCTGAAAAAGACGGGTTTTCCCCTTGCGATTCGTGTAAACGTTGTTCGATAATCCTACCGACACTCGAAATTAAAAAAAAGTAAATGAAACACCCTAATGTAAGTATTTATGTAGAAAATACTTACTTAAATGGCTTATAGTTACTGTTTAAGTCAAATTCCGAGCATATTTTAGGATTCCATGCGCTTCTATCTTGTGCGAATATTCTCCAATTTCTTATGCCAAGTTTTGAACGATTTTCTTCTACTCGGTCTTTCCATCGTAGTTTTGGACGCCCTCTTCTACGAGTTCCCTCAGGATCATTATCGAACACTTCTGTTGTCGGAGTATTTTCATCCATTCGCACAACATGTCCTAGCCAACGCAGCCGCTATATCTATGTCAGCATACACTTATACAGGTTCATTCGAAGTCGATACTCATTGTTGACGCAGACTGGTCCAAAGATTTTTCGTAAAATTTTCCTCTCAAACACGCCAAGGATAGCTTCGTCTGCCTGTGCAAGTGCCTATGATTTAGCACCATACAATAACACGGGAAGTGTTATAGAGTGTAATTTTAGTTCTTACGGAGAGGCCTTCATATCTTAGGTGTTTGCTTAGGCCAAAATAGCATCGATTGTTAAGTATGATTCTACGTTTAATTTCGAAGCTTATATCGTTGTTGATGTTTACAGCGGTACCAAGGTATACAAATTCTTTTACAACTTCAAAACTATACTTCTCAATAGACACATGTGATCCAATTCTAGTGGTCTGTCTGCCTTTAAAAACCATCAGTTTTGTTTTTAATTTATTGACAGCTAGACAGAACCATTTTGTTTGATTCCTTCTCGATACTGGAAAAGGCGGCAGTTACCTAGCGCAAAGCGCCTCCCAAAATATAAATGTAATCGGCAAACGCGAGTAGCACATGTTTTCTATTGAAAATTGTACCAGATGTATTAACTCCTGCATCTCGCAAGATTTTCTCTAACAAAATATTGAAGACATCACATGATAGACTGTCACCTTGCCTGAATCCCCGTTTAGTTATGAAAGACTCTGATAGGTTCTTAACTATCTTAACAGATGATGTATATAGGAAATAGTGTCGAAATTTAAGAGAAAGTGTCTTTCTTTTAAAAATGTTTAAGAGTTTCTTATAGTTTCGATAAGAATATTTAATAGTTTGAACTTTACAAAAAGATGACATACTAAAAGAAAGTTCCCCTCTTGTGTAGTTGTGACGCCCATGGTCTGAAACGCCAATGTACGCGGCATGTGGCGACATCAATACTAGTTTTTAGAAAATTAATTTGTTTACCAAAATAGTCAAACGCACATTTTGACACATTATTATTAACATTTTTTTTTGTGAAGCTGTGAGAAGCGCCTAATTATTTTATTTTTTTAATTGAATTATATTATGGAAATGGTTAGTTAAAATGTAAAAAA
Organism: Stomorhina lunata; assembly: GCA_933228675.1. Classification (NCBI taxonomy): domain Eukaryota; kingdom Metazoa; phylum Arthropoda; class Insecta; order Diptera; family Rhiniidae; genus Stomorhina; species Stomorhina lunata. The sequence goes on from OW121742.1 coordinate 81,469,070, forward strand.
TATTTTAAATGTCGCTGCTTTAAAATGATGTTGTGTAAAGTAACAAAACTTAAAAATTTAGCTTTAACTTCAAATATTTTCAAAGCTTTTTTATGGATTTTCTCTAGTTTGTGAAATTAATATTAATATTAGGTTTTTTATTGGACAAAATAATATTTACAATAACTGTAATGGTCTTATTAGCTCTTTGCTTATTTATTTAAACACAATCGCAACAGCAGGCTACACGAACACCGACTATAAAAGTCGTTGGCTGCTACCGTCGCCGCGTAGTTAGCTACTTAATTAACGGTCTCCATAATAAAACTGGAAAAAAGTCGAAGGAGTTATTGTAGTTTAATGAAATTTTTACATTTTAGAATATAACATTATTTTAAACATTTTAGTATTTTTATTGCTTAAAGTATTGAAAATACTCATAACAGGTTGTAGCCCGTCGTAGTGATTGTGTAACTGCAATGGTGCAATTTAGCCTTATTACGGTTGTAGAATATGCGACTTGGACTAAGACTGTTTGTAGTAGATTAATGAAATTGTATTGATGTTTTCTTTAATCTGGTACTAACTGTCGTAGTCAAAGTCGTATATTCGACAACCGTAATATTCGATTGTCAAAAAGGGTAAATGTGCCAACATTGTGTCTCTTTAACCAATAAAGATAACAATGACATACATATTTTAACGTGATCGTTAACAATGTTTAATACTTTTTTCAATCGGAATTTTAACAAGGGATAAACTGTATAAAAGTTAATATTTGTTAATTTTTAGAACCAAGATACATGTACATTAGGGCGTCTCGACTTATATGGCAAAAAAAAGTTCTCCGTACACCACCGATCATAAAGTATTGCTATAAGTTTCGAAAAATTTTTGTAAATTTTAGCGACCCCAATGTGCGGTCGCTAAAATACATTTTTCGTCTTATCTTCGGTATTTACAGTCTGATCTTAAAGTGTGATATATCGATATTTTTTTTTCTCGAGGAGGCCAATATTTTGCTTTAATAGTCATTGGTCTCAGATATCCGGTTTAGTACTTATTCATCAGACTTCAGTTTTTACCACAAGGTACCTCCCAATCATGTTTTGAAACGATCCAAGTTTGCCAAATTTTTAACGCCTCTCAAGTTAAGAAAAAATGTTTCCCATGCGTTTCCTATCGGTTACAGCCATGGCAGATTCATGTACTATATGAAAAAAATGCTCGGTGTTTTGTGAACGGTATAGATAAGCTGTGAAAATAATTATGTTTAGCAAATAAAACTATCAAAAGAAAGTATTTTAATTGTGTTAACCTAATATTTCTATTATTGCTTTGGAAAATTGTAATGCTATGTGCGACATTAAAATATTCTTATTTTTAATAGTTCGGTTGGAATTGTCAAAAAACTTCCTTAGTAAAAGTTTAACGATTTTTTAAGAGCATTAATTTTCTGATATTAGCGAGGTAAATTAGGATGGTAGGAACCAAGATCTGATGGATAAATACTAGAACCGGATATCTGAGACTGATGACTATTAAAAACCTTCTCGAGACGAAAACATCGATATATTACACTTTAAGATCCGACTGTGAATGCCGAAGATATAACGAAAAATGTATTTTGGCGACCCTTATGTGCGGCGAAATTTTTTTTCGAAATTGCCTTATAGCACTACTTTATATGCGGCGAACTTTTTTTCGATTCGCCCTATTGTACATGAATACAAAATTAATCGAACAAAGTCAAGAAGTATTATATTCGGTCAAGCTTTTTTACACCAGGAATTTTTATGACTTTTGACAATAGATAGAAAATAGTTCGATTTTAACAAAATTTGATACAAGCTAAATTTGTTTATTTAAACAAAATATACTTAAATTTTTGGGATGTCAGCTTTTTCAAAAGTAACCAAAACAAATTACAAGAATTATATAATATAGATTACGACTTCCAAAATACAAAACTTGAGTTTTCTGCGCATGTTGGACAAATGACGTCACAGAACAGTGGAATATTTAGATTTTTTTCTTTAAAATTCTTCTTCAAAATTTAATGATGAAATTGTTTCTCCAACTTCATTATTTTAGTTGAAAAAGAACAAAAGTAAGATTAATTAGAAAACAAACACACTTTCTCACATGATTTTGATTTTTTTTAATTTTCTTTAATCGTTTTGATTGAATTTGCCTCACACATGCTTACAATTTGCTTAAAATTTTTAAACAAGATTTTTAAGCACTTAAAGTTTTCAGGTACACTTTACTCACGGTTTTTATAATGATAATTATTTCTTCGTTAATAACGAAATCCAATAAATATTTTTTTAAAAACTGTCAAATTGTTTTTTTCTGCAGGATTGCGAAATCTTCCACATTATATAAACTTTTTCGGACAAAATTAGGAATTAGTCTCAAACATATTGAATATATTCAATAATTTGAAATTATATAGAATAGGCAACCCTTGCATAGGCTAATCTACGTCATCATATTGAAAATCATGTGCATGACGTTATCCATTTTTTATAATTCTTCAACAAATTATATACGGGCAAAAATCAGATAGTTTTAATTTTTGAAGTTAAAAAAAAAAACAAAAATGTTTTTCATCGCACGTAAATTTTTTTTGGAGTTCTGTTAAAGGAGCCTTAGTGGATGTAAAATCCGTTCACGTTAATGATAATGAAATGCGCGCAGAAATCATGAAGGTTAAAATACAAATTTCTAAAATTAATTTAAAAACTATTTTATTTTATTAGTTTTATGTTGATTTTGACACAACTTATATATTTCGCGAAATTTGACATAATGTGAGTCTAAGTGAAATTCTGCTGCCTTAATTTATGGACAAATTTAATTTAAAAGAAGTTTTAATTTAAATATAAGTTTTACTAGGAGCATATCTTTTTATAATATAAAATTCTTATTTGGTCCATCAAATCGTCCATCCTTGTAATATTTTGGTGTGCTTGAGGTCTAAGGTAAAGCTTTAATAAATAATAGTTTTAAGACCATTCCTGATAAATTTTGTGCTGGGGGCATACTGCGTATTTCGATTCGAAAGAAATTCTTTTCGAAACACAATGCTTTAAGCATAGAAATTGGAACAGTTTTATTTTCGAATTGAGATACGCAGTAACCCCCCTGAATTCGCGATGTGCTTCAGTGAAATGTTTTTAGATAAAACCTTCTCGTTGAAAGAAATTAATTTTTAGTTGAACCATGAATTTATGTTAAGAGGTTGTGGGTTCGAATCCGGGCTCAGGTTCATATCATAAATTTTTATTTTTTTTTTTTTTATTAATTTTTAATAATTTTTATGATTTTTAAATTAGATTAATAATTTTTAAGAATACTGAAAAAACTATGTGACACTTAGCAGTGTGGAATGCTGCATTTTCTGTCCCGCTACGGACTTCATCAGCACACTGTGTCACCAACTGTTAGATGCCAGTAGTTAAGATCATCTATTTAACTGAATTCTTAAGCGAAATTGAAATTAACACTCATTTCTATTTCACCTATGACCATATGATCGATTCAGTTAGACGAACTTATCCATCATAGTTTTTTCCTTTATGTTTTGTAAACCTTCTCTCTCGTTCTCAGCTAATAAAGAGATGTTTGACAATTTTTTGATGCAAATCGGTTATAAATGTCATCGCTTTCATGCCTTATGTGATAACTGAGTGTGCACTTTTTTGCACGATTTTCAAAAACTTCATAAAATTTTAGCAAATAATGATTTTTTGGTGCGCTTTTGCTTTTGTTAAATGCCAAAAAATTCGGTTTACGCGGTAGTTTGGAAATTTTCATACATTTTTACGAGTGTGCTCCACAAAAAGCCGGTATTTTGAAAAATTTATGTTCAGGTTTTCGTCATTTACACCAGTCGTATGTTATACCTATACGAAGCACATTAATGAGAAATATTAAACGATGCGAAACTGAAAGATCTACCAATTCTTATCCATTTTTTTGGAATTCCTTAAAGCGGCTGAAAAATATGCAAAAAAAAAATAAAAAGTGGCGAAAACGAGCTTCAAATTTTGTCAGCCATTAAGTAGTATTAGAAGTGACGAAATTAACTTTTAGAGGGATTTATCCCCCAAGTGTGGTGTCTATTTCGTAGAACAGCGACTTGGGTCAAATATTGAAATAAATGAAGTGAAATACACTTAGAAGCGCAAACTTGCGCAACTAAGATATTATGTTCAATATACCTGAAGTCTTGGGAATTCAAAACCTGTATATTTGCGACCTGTCATTTTATTACAATTTGCGTCCAGAGTCGATCAGAATTGTTAAATATAACAATACTTCTTCTATTTTATTATATCAACACCTATGTTAATACTTTTTAAAAAATTTGCCATTTTTGACAGAAAACACAGTTTATACATCGTTAAAAAATTTTTTATTTTGTATAAATTATTATTTATTTTAAATATGAAATTTTAGTTTTTTCTCGCAATGTGGACGCATTGCTCTAGTATACATATAAAATATTATTTTATTTATTACTTTATTTCCTCAAAATGAATTAACGTATGTAAAACCAAAAAAAAAAAAAATTCAATGGTATCATTAAACTAATAATAATAATGTATTTCGAATAGTTTTTTGATAAACCCAGATGGAAATCAGTGAAAAACCACAAAAATTCCAAAATTGATTTAATCATAACAACATTTTTGAGTTAAGCTCCTATTATGGCAAATGTATATAATATCTATGATATGAATCCATAACTCTTAAATCAATTTGAAAAATATGTGTGTACGGATCGTAAGCTATGGTTATCAACTTACACGCTTCTCAATTCGACTCATAGCAACTCCATACTCGTAAAATAATAATTGTGGGTTTTATATTATCAACCAATCATTATTTTATATACATACATATATTCTTCTTTTGTATTGTCTAAATACAATTAGAGCTACTTCTTTCTCTTCTTTTAGCTTTTAGTTACGAGTAAATGAATTATCACAGTGTTGATTGGTTAATGTGAAACGCTGGAGAGAAAAAAGAGAAATAAACTAAAACGAAGTGGTCAAAATGAAAAAAAAATATATTCAACAGAAGAAGGAAACAAGAAATTATCTTGTCTTTTGTACGGAAGTGGCAAAGTTAAATAAGAAACTTTATGTATTTTAATTGTCAAACATGATAATTTATTTGTGTATACCTAGTCGCTCCAAAAACACACAGACAGATACTTTTACATCAAAAAATATTTCACTTAGCTCGAGTATATTTTGTGTGAAAGCCAGGCAACAAGTATTGGAACAATAAATATTTAAAGAAATATTTTTTGTAGCAAAAATATATTCATATTTGTAGACGTCCAGACTAAAATGTAACAATTCACTTCTAAATTTGGGAAAATATTTAATATAAAGGCTTAACTTCAAAAGATCATAAAGAAGTTAAACTTCTTCGCGTTTGTATCCGTTGCTTAAAGATAGCATGAAATTTCGATTTGAAAAATTACGTTTTTTTTTTGATAAAATTTGATTTTATTATTTCAAATTTATATATTTCAAATATTGTACGTTTTGTATATATGTATATTTTCAATCAATGCTTAGTGTGATATTGCGCCATCTATGTCTCGGTTCCAACATCTCTAATATTTAAGAATGAATTGTAAAAAAAGTAGAATGTAAGAAATGTGTAAACAAAAAGAAAAGAAATAAAAATAGATCACTCTTATTTAAACTACCAAAGACAAAACATCGCACTTAGAAAAGTCCAGATCTGGAAAATTCGGTGAATGCGAAATTAATTCGAAGTCAAATATATTAAATTTTACCATCGTTTTTAATGATTTGTCGATGAAACAATAAATTCTTCTAAATCATTTGGATATAATATTCATCCCAACTGTTTAATTTTTCAAAATATATATTTAAAATCGATATTATATATCCCAAATAATTGCTCGTCGTAAAGACGAATGGTTACGCTTTAAAGGGTGTTTTCGAAGGTTAGTAGATTAGGGTTAAAAGGTTTTTGACACCTTATACTAAGAACATTTTTCTACAAAAATTATTACAGATTCTGAAAATGTTTAGTTTTTCTATATTTATATTTTTAAAGAACTCTAAGTTGAATAAAATTGCACTAAATTGTTTTAAAGTGATTTGGTTAGTTTTGTTGCGTACGTCTACATCTGTATGTTTATTAAATAGAGTAAGATAACTACACTTTTGTAAGCTACATCACACGTTCCACATCAATTTATCATGTACATTTTCATTCATTTTTTGTTAAGCACAAAACAAATGTACACACATCGAAACTGACTCAAACATAAATTATTGGTTACTTTCGGTTAAGGCGGCGAATTTGTTAGTTTCTTCTTGTTATTTAAGTCAAATACGCGTTTGTTGTTTTCTTAGCGAAAACATATTCGTCGCTTTCAGTATAAAATCAAACATTTACATTCAAACCTGCAGAAAATAAAATTTTACTGCATGTAAAGAGATACATACAACAAACAAGTATTTATTGTAGTACTTAGTCGTACACAAATATTATTATCCTCATTATAATCATTCATTCTTCGCTAACTATTGTTCGATTCTGTATGAAGAAAATGAAGAAGAAGAGGTAACAAAATATAATAAAACTTGGCTACCAACCAACACGTATGAAAGCAGTAACAACAACAGCAACAACAACAACATTAAATACGGGAGGCGCTTTGTTGGCAATTTACTATTGCAACCACGGAGTCACGGTGCGACTGCCGGCAGTTCATTAATCAAAATGTTTGCTTTGTTAACTTGGCTTTAATAATACGTGGTATTATTGGCTGTTGGTAGCATTATTGTGTGAGCATTTGGATCACAGCACTTTCTGTACACCTTTAGAAATATGTATGCACTTACATACATACAAATATTTACAATATCATATACATTTTTACATATTTATATTTATGTAAATACTTATTTATTACAGAATATCAATAAATTACTGAAAGAATTGATTAATAATTTTCTTCGAACACTCCATAACCAACTGAAAGCTTTAAGTAGCTTATGAGTTTGACTAAAGAAAATTTTGTGTTATATGTGTGAGTAGTTTATAAGTATGGATTTTACACTGTTCTATTGTTACTACAGGGAAACGCACGACATGCTACAGCGAAATTTTATTCTTCAGCCTAATGCAAGTATGGGAAATTTACATCCTACAGAAGTTTTTTCAGTGGCAATATAGGAAATTTTAAATCTAATGTTCACATAAACTACTACCTCCCTTTTATAATCAATTTTTTTCCAACTAAAGTTTTTCATTCGGGAATTCACGGGAATTTTCTAAGATCCCGCTGATTTTTTTGGAAAAAATTCCTGAGTGATGTAGGGGATGTTGGATACCAAGCAACGGTTCTGACTGGTCTTAACTTGGTAAGCCCAAGCTTATCTTGGTTATCCTTCTTCTCAACTGTATACACAGAACTCCTCGTGGTATCACCCGGGAAACTACGTTAACACCAGTTAACATAATGAACTAACTTGTGCCGCGAGTTCTCCCATAAGAACTATAAAAAATGGGTTAGGACGTCTGGCTAGTAACCCACTCCTGGAAAAATAATTAATATGAAAAAGCTAATATTAGAATAAAAATGGAGAGGACGTCCGAAACTTCGATGAAAAGACCAAGTGGAGGAAAGTCTTTCAAAGCTTGGCCTACGAAATTGGAGAATATGCGCACAAAATCAAAGCGCATGAAATTCTAAAATATGCTCGGTCTTTGACCTTAACAGGTTGTAAATACATGTGATTTTGCCAACCCTTCGAATAGTTTCGTCCAATTCATACATTTCTGAATTAAGCTGAATGTAAAATAGAACTTAAAAACAAATTAAGAACACTAATCAGAAGCACTTAGAATAGGAGGGTTTTTATGGACTCCTCCACCTCCTTTCAATCAGACAGTCTCATGTATTTTTAGTATTTTGAAAACATTACATCTCCGCGTACACTCAACCAAAAAAAGTCAGTAATATTAACGAAAAAATTTCGTAGACCCTTAACGATAATAAATTGTTAAATCAATAGATTTTTTTTCAAATCTAACAAAAAATTATTCAGAAGAACAATTTTTTTTTAATATCTACGGAAATTATTTGAGTTAAAATTTAACAAAAATAATTCGTTTCATTTAATACAATTTCGTTATAAAATGACTGAAATTACTTTAAAACAACAATATTTTGTTAAAAATGTAGTAAATATTAGTAAAAAAATCTACACATATAATTCTTCAAATATACCTGCCTATAGACGTTTAAACAAATAAATATTTTCGTTCATCTAAAGAAAATTATTTAATTTAAATAATCAAGTGTATCAATAGATATTATAGATTTTTTCAACAAAATAATTTTGTTGTATTAATAAAATTTTTTAATTTTGCTATTAAAAAAATTTATGTGTATTCCAAAAGATAATTATAGAAAATATAGATTCTTTTAACAAAAATATTTGTATTACATTTATAATTTTTCGTTAATTTTGTTGAAAAAATTGATAAGACTCAAAAAAATGTATTTAAAACATTTTAGTGTTAAAAATGTTGTTGAATTTGCAAAAAAACTAAACGTGATTAATAACAAAAATAAATAAAGAAAATTCACTACAAAGGTAAGTAAAATTAAAATCTTAGTTAAAAAAAAATATTTTAAGTTTCCCTTTAAAAATAAGAGACTTTTAAACAAATGCATTTTAAAAAAAATTATTAATTAAAAAAAATACAATGAAAAAAAAAATTGTTAAAAAAAAACTTTTTGGAAAATTTGCTATAAAAAAAAGACATTTTAAAAAATTTTCCTAAAAACAAGGAATTTAAAAAAAAATTTTTGTAAAAAGAAATTTTTAAAAATAAGAAATTTTAAAAATATGAAATTTTTGAGAAATTTCCTATAAAAATATGAAATTTTTGAGAAATTTCCTATAAAAATATGAAATTTTTGAGAAATTTCCTATAAAAATATGAAATTTTTGAGAAATTTCCTATAAAAATATGAAAATTTTGAGAAATTTCCTATAAAAATATGAAATTTTTAAAAAATTTCCTATAAAAATATGAAATTTTTGAAAAATTTCCTATAAAAATATGAAATTTTTGAAAAATTTCTTATAAAAATATGAAATTTTTGAAAAATTTCTTATAAAAATATGAAATTTTTGAAAAATTTCCTTAAAAATATGAAATTTTTGAAAAATTTCCTATAAAAATATGAAATTTTTGAAAAATTTCCTATAAAAATATGAAATTTTTGAAAAATTTCCTATAAAAATATGAAATTTTTGAAAAATTTCCTATAAAAATATGAAATTTTTGAAAAATTTCCTATAAAAATATGAAAATTTTGAAAAATTTCCTATAAAAATATGAAATTTTTGAAAAATTTCCTATAAAAATATGAAATTTTTGAAAAATTTCCTATAAAAATATGAAATTTTTGAAAAATTTTCTATAAAAATATGAAATTTTTGAAAAATTTCCTATAAAAATATGAAATTTTTGAAAAATTTCCTATAAAAATGTGAAATTTTTGAAAAATTTCCTATAAAAATATGAAATTTTTGAAAAATTTCCTATAAAAATATGAAATTTTTGAAAAATTTCCTATAAAAATATGAAATTTTTGAAAAATTTCCTATAAAAATATGAAATTTTTGAAAAATTTCCTATAAAAATATGAAATTTTTGAAAAATTTCCTATAAAAATATGAAATTTTTGAAAAATTTCCTATAAAAATATGAAATTTTTGGAAAATTTCCTATAAAAATATGAAATTTTTGAAAAATTTCCTATAAAAATATGAAATTTTTGAAAAATTTCCTATAAAAATATAAAATTTTTGAAAAATTTCCTATAAAAATATGAAATTTTTGAACAAATTCCTATAAAATAGGAAATTTTTGAAAATTTTCCTATAAAATAGGAAACTTTTGAAAAATTTCCTATAAAATAGGAAATTTTTGAAAAATTTCCTATAAATAGGAAATTTTTGAAAAATTTCATATAAAAATAGGAAACTTTTGAAAATTTTTCTATAAAAATAGGAAATTTTCTATTTTTATAGGAAATTTTTCAATAATTACCTATTTTTATAGGAAATTTTTCAATAATTTCCTATTTTATAGGAAATTTTTCAAAAATTTCTTATTTTTATAGGAAATTTTTCAAATATTTCCTGTTTTTATAGGAAATTTCCTATTTTTATATCAAATATTTCCTATTTTTATATCAAACATTTCTTTTTATGTTTTAGGTACTAAGTTAAGTCTATATGGGGGATACACAACGACATCCCAACTGAATAAAGGGACCTCAAATGTGCAGAGAAGCGACTGTGATTAAGTGGCAACATACCAACTTTGACGATGATAATTCACTAATGTTGTATTTAATATAATATATCTAATTAAGTATTTTATAAGATCATATTATAATTTTAATTAATTTTGTTCAGTGTATAAAAAATAAAAAAAAAAATTAAATAATAAGTTAAAATTTTTAGTTTATTTTAATAAAAATTCTTCAATATGAAAAAAAAGTCGATTGCATTTTGTGGAAAGTTTGAAGAAAATTCTTTAATATAAGTAAAAATTTAATAAAAAATTTTTGTATATTCAACAATTTTTTTATTTAACTTAACAAAATTTCATAAAAAATATCTAAGCAAAACAACAAATATGTTTAGTAGAAACAAAGAAAATTTATTTAAAACAACACATTTACTACATTTAAAAAAAAATCCATTAAATTTAATAAAATTTCTGTTAGCTGTATAATAACCTACTTTTCTTTAATATTACATGCCATTTTACAGTATTTACGAAGTTTTTTGGTTGAGTGTATTTTGTACATCTTTAATGGCCAACAAAGTTATTCTTAACCTATTTCAATTTGGTCTTCAGACATTCAAAGTACTAAAAAGTATCCATAATTTCATAAAAGTACTTTTGGTCGATTCTGAAGTGCTTACACCTTAAAAATTGGGTAATATAATGTAAAACTTTTAAAGAAAACTTCTGAAGTATTAAAAATTTCAGATTGTAAAATTTAAGCCAATTGTACGTGTTATTCTATTGAAGGGAAATTCCCCGAATCCCAAGAAACTAAAAAATATTTCCTGCTTTCCCGGGAAAAGATCAACTTTTGTTCCAACCAGGGATGGCTTGTACAATAGTACTTTTTTGTGCATTTTTAACCTGATTGGTACCGTAGTACTACCGCGACATAAGTACTTCATACAATTTAAGAATTTAAATTTTTCTTTTTGTATAATGCCTGTTTAGTATCTGATATTTTTAACCGTAGAGTTCGCATATGGAATGTTTTAAAAACACAAAATCGTACCTATATACATATGTATGTATATCTTGATGGCATTTCATAGAAACATTCTCTGGTTGATCCACTAGAACTAGTTCAATGGGTCCCTTCGCTGGCTTTTTATGCCCTTACCACCATAGATGGAAAGGGTATTATAAGTTTGTGCTGATGTATGTAACGCATAGAAATATTTGTCTTAGACCCACCTTTTGTATACTAATAGACTTAGAATTACTTTCTGAATCGATTTAGCGATATCAGTCCGTCCGTCCGTCATGGTTTACATTGCCAGTGGATGGCTGGACCATGTAATCAAACTACAGGTCGCAATTCTAAAGGAAATTTGATTAAATTTGGCACATATCATTTTTTTGATAGTGGGACCATGTCTATTGAAATTCGTCCACATTTGGCCCTAGCTCTCATATAAGTGGCAGTGATAAAAGAAGCTTTAATATATAAGTCTTGGGAAAATGTTTGTAGGATGACAAAATTTAACAAATATTTGTCCTTTTATAAACAAAAACTGATACATTACCTCAATGGTGAAGGATATCATATGGTCGGGCTTGACCGACTATAGCACTTTCTTACTTGTTTTGTTTTGAAATTTGTTAATATAAGCTACAAAAGAATAAACTAGAACTATTATCCCATAAAAGTTTAGCCAAGGCAAAATATTTAGTTTTACCTAACTTCCAAAAAAAGATACATTTTAGGAAAGTAGTTTTTTTTAAACAGGTAAAATTTTGAAACTTGGAGTTGTCTTATGTGTCTTCTCAACCAAAGCAACAAATATCAACATAATATCAGATGATAATCTTCGCTTTATGTTGATATTTGTTGGACACAATAATTCGTATTTGTTCTGTCTCGAAAATAAGATATAATGCGTGGTTTTCGCTCTGTCTAGAATTAGGGATAATCCTTCCGAAGAGATGGCCGAACCAATCATAGAAAAGGGTCGAGGAAAGGTTTTTTAGTTTTAGCAAAAAACTATTTGTTACAATAATAAATAATTGTAATAAATTGGGATCTTAGTGCAATACACTACAGCAAAACTTTTTAATTACGTATTCATATTTCAATAAAATTAGAGCTGACTGTCATGGACTAATATATTAACATCAATTTAAAAAAAAACTTACATAATTGCAACATTTTATATAACTAACATAAGTATATAAATAAGTTACTTACTTTACCTAAATGGCCTTTGGCCTGTTTAGGCCAAAAGCCGAACATATTTTAGAATTTCAAGCGCTTCTATCTTGTACGCATTTAATCCAATTTCGTATGCCAAGTTTTGCAAATTTTTTTTTATTTGGTCTTTCCATTGAAGTTTTGGACGCCCTCTTCTACGAGTTCCCTCAGGATCATTATCAAACACTTTTCTTTTCGGAGTATTTTCATCCATCTGCACAACATGTCCTAGCCAACGCAGCCGCTGTTGGTTAATGCGTTTTACTATGTCTGTCAGCGTAAACTTATATGGGATATATAATCACTTCGAAATCAAAATATGTATGTGGTTACCAAAAAACTGATGATGAGATGAGGTCAGTCAATATTATGGGGAAAATTAAAATCCGTGGATCAGTTATGCCAGTTGTAATTAAACATAAATTTGATTTGGTATTTAAATCCAGGATAACATCAATAAACTTAAGAATATCAGAGATGAATTTCACTCTTGTTTTCTTAGGAATTAATGGTTGTTCGCATATAATCCGAAAGCAAAACCAGAGATTTTGAGTTTTTCATTCACTTAGATTTAATCCAAGGATGAAAAAATGCTTCAGCAATTTTTAATATCTACAGTAGTTATCTAGGGGAGAGGGCTGAGAACGGAGAAAAACAGCTGCAGCAAATTCGATTGAATGTGTTATTAGTGTTGCTATATTTTTTTCGAAAACTGACAATTTCGAAAAAAATCTGTTTTTCATATTTAAAATCTGCATCTTCAAAATAAAATTCTAGAAAATGTAAAAAATATATATTTTTATATGCAAAATTAACTAATTAAAAAAATGTTTTCTTGGGTTTTCCACTATTTTTCACTTTAAAAATCTGCAAAAAACAGATAAATCTGCACACTTGGCAACTCTGTGTGTTATATAAATATGCACTAGAACATAATCGTTCTCGTCAGTCATTGACTGGATATATTGATCTAAGTCCCATATTAAAAGTTGACTTCTTCTGATAAACTGTTTTGTTTATAAAGTAATTTTAAATCCAATCTAATATACGATTTCCTTTAATAAATTAAGAATATTTTTTTCGCGGTGTATATCAAACGTTAACCTTTTAGTAGAGCCACTTGGCGCGTGGCAATTTAAAAGAACGCTTCTTCTTTTAAATGTTTGATGGCAGGAGGAAAATCGATAAAGTTATTACGAAAAAAATGAGTGATAATAATAATCTATACTTCAAATGTTAAAAAGATTTAAGCTTCAGTTCTGTTTAGTTTATTTTGTTTTTATTATAAAACTTTTTTTTCATTTTAGTGCCAATGCCACGAAATCTTATCAGAAAATTTGTTGTATGGTATAATTTTTTTCTTTTGTTTTTTTTTAGGTTCTTTACGACCACCTGGCTTAATTGGTGGCTCCAAGCCAAAAGTAGCAACGCCAACCGTTGTTTCGAAAATTGAACAATATAAACGCGAAAATCCAACAATTTTTGCTTGGGAAATACGAGAAAGATTGATATCAGAAGGTAAGTTTCCTTAAATTATAAATACATACTGATATTCATACCCATACACATACATAAGAATAAGTAAATATTCGTATGTAAACGAAATGTAAGCTCAGAAAGATACTTTCCTGCTCTTACGTTTTTAAGTAGAAGAATATCGAAAAAACTTAGTGGTAGTTCCCACACTCCAAACAAATGCGCACTTCGTTCCCAAACACACTGACTGACTGACTGACAGACAGACTTAAAGTTACTCTTAGTTATCGGAGTCTTTAATCTGTTATTTGTTCATTTGGTATTGTGATTGATCGCGGTTGATTAGTTGGCATCTTTACTGTCATACAGACAGACATGAATGTATGAATGTACACATAAGACCTAATACACTTACATAACTTTTTACTGGCTAATACCTACATTGATGCTGTTGATGTGGATCTTTCCCCATAAATCTTTTGCGGTTTAAATTCATTGATGGGATTAACTAAATGATCGCCTTAACGTTTTAGGAACTTTGTTTTTTTTGTAAAAGCTGGATTTTACAATGAGTCCAAATTATAATAATTTTTTTTATACCTATTTATTTAGTTTTAATCTGATAGTTTAATTCTGTTTTGGGTTCGGCTCCATTTCCATTTTATTTGCAGGTGTTTGTACAAATGCTACTGCTCCATCGGTATCCTCAATTAATCGCATACTTCGAAATCGTGCTGCCGAGAGAGTCGCAAGTGAATTTGCTCGAACTGCAGCTTATGGTTTATATCCTCCGCATCCATATGCTGGCTTTTCTTGGCATCCTGCAGCGGCGGCAGCAGCTGCTGCCTCATCTAACACAGCTCCTCCACACTTTTGGTCGCCGGCAATGGGTGGGCCTACCTTAACAACTATGCCGCCAGTAAGTCATTCAGCCTCAGCTATTAACACCAATAATCAGTCGAATACAACACGCGCAATTTCACCCAGTTCTGGTAGTCATGATACGCTAGAGTCGCCGGATGATACACGTCATATTGATTCGGATTATATGGATGATGATGATGAACCTAAATTTCGACGCAATCGAACAACTTTTACTCCCGAGCAATTGGAGGAATTGGAGAAAGAATTTGATAAAAGTCATTATCCATGTGTCAGCACAAGAGAGCGTTTATCCAGTCGCACTTCTTTGAGTGAAGCTAGAGTTCAGGTGAGAAATTATTTGATAGATACATAAATATAAGGTAGCTAAAATCTAAAAAAACTGAATGCGATTTGAAATGGAAATAGAAATTCATTTTTAGAAAAAACAAACTTAATATTATATGTATATGAGAAATATAAAAAAAAATGTTATTGTATAAAATATTAAGAAAGTGCAAATCAATGTTAAGAAATGGAAATTAAGAAAATCCAATTTGATATTGGGTTATCATTTGTCTCAATTTCAGTTTATCTTTTTTAATATTAATTTGTACGATCTCAATATCAATTTGTATTTCCCATTTTTAATTTGAGTTTTATTAATATCGATTTGTATTTTCTTCATATCAACTTACATTTCTTATTTTCAATTTGTATTTTCTTAATTTCATTTTGAATTTATCAGTTGCAATTTGTACTTCCTCAATATCAACTCATATTTCTCATGTTAAATTTGCACTTTTTCATTTTCAACTTGAAATGGGAATGGTACAATTGCTTGCAATAGTACAACGTTAATTTTTATATCTTCGTGAATCGCATTATAAATTTGTGCACTTTTTCTATTTTTTTAATGAAACAGGTTTGGTTCTCAAACCGGAGGGCAAAATGGCGCCGACACCAACGTATGAATCTTTTGAAAAGACGTTCCAGCCCATCAAATAATTCTTCTGGTGCTCACTATTCACAGCAATCGTTGGAGACCTGTAGCAATCCGACATCTTCGTCACCTACACCAAGTACGAATAGCAATGCATCGACCTGTCCTAATGATCCTCCAACAAATGCACATCAGTCGCCACAGTCTGCACCGCCATCATCATCAGATATGGCACTATCGTCTGCTCACCATACTGGCCCCTCAACACCCACAACAGCTTTGCCAGCTCACATGACCAGCATTCATCCACATCATCCCGATCCACAGTCAGCGGCTGCTGCGTTACTCCTTAACCATTACCATCAACATCAGCAGCTTTCGAAAAATCAAGCTGCCTCACCTTCTTCATCGATGCCCATGTCTGCATCGTCTTTTGCAGCATTGGGTAATGAGTCACATCAACAACTAGCGGCTGCTATTGCCATCAGTTCTTCTTCGGCTACTACAACGCCTGGACTTTCAATGGGCGGAGAACACAGCGCTTTTCGTTCCTTGGTAAACACACCATCGGCGGCTGCTTTCGCTTTAGGTTTAGCTCGCCAATATGCGGTAGCTGCTTCCTTATCAGCGGCCGATCACGAGAAGCAACAACAAGCTTGTCTGCAACCTAACGACGACATTTCAAAGCCCGTATCTGTAAATGATTCCGATTCGGAAGATGAGGAAATTAATGTACACGATGACTCGAACGATGCCGAAGCAAGTTTCTACTCCTCTGCCTCCGGATCTGAGGCCAATCAACAGGGCAGAACTCCCATACAGCTGGTCAAACATGAACGTTAACATGACGACTGAGTTAATCAAAAAGTCGTTCCAATGGTGCTATTATACCGTTCAAACGCAATTGTTAATGTGCAATCATACGCTTAAACAATGATATTTATTTTTTACCAAAGTTTTGTTAAGACTTGCCAAGAGATTAGCACAACTTGTCCCTGCAGTTGCATGTGCTACTTGTTGCATTGCATCTTAGCGCAATTTCAAATTCTTGTATTTTGCTCTTTTGTAAAGTCTTCAAGGTACTTCTCTTCTCTCTAAAGTATCATACCTCAATTACATACTTGTGTACGTATGTATGTATATATGTAATTTAAACTTACATACAAACATATATACAAACTAATCTCAATAACTACCTAAATAAGTATTTAAATTGTATAACTAAGTTTAGTTTTATTTGTTTGATTTCTTTTCTTGTTAAAAATCCTAAATAACTACAAAAACAAAAAACACTAGATGCAATCACACACCACTTCCTTCTCGAAACAAATAATTACACAAACTTATTATATACTTTAGATTTATTATTAATTAAATTAAATTATATAATACTTAACAATTAGATACATACTGATATACATACAAAAGCATAGATACATACTTTACTTATTAAAACTATTTAAATTTATCTTAAAACTAATTAAAATAATAGATTTCTTTCGACAATTAAATAAATTTTAAAGTACAATACAAATTTATTTCAGTTTTTTATTTTAATCTCAGACTCAATACAGATTAATTCTAATTGTGCAATAACAAATAGGTAAGTAGATACCCAGAAGATTATTTTTTGAAAAAATCACCAAAATTAATCTTTTTTGACCAGTTTGGAAGACCAAACAATGACTTGTCGTCTGCGCTCATGCTTTAAAACTTACTATTTAAAAATACAATAACAAAAAGCATATCCATTAAAAATCAAACACTTAAGGGATTGAAGTTCGATAGTTTGTTGCACTATTTTGCAAACAGATTTTGCACAGTTAGATAATAAAAAGGTTACTCCTATAGTGTTGTTTTTGAAATACTATTTAACGCGCATAGATAGTGGGTAATGTGGCTAAATGGGTTAGCACGCCGACTACTAAGCGTAACATATCATTTTTAGCCTGAGTTCGATCCCTGGTCGACTGGGTAATCTATGCGTATAAGTATAAGTAAGTATGCCATTTTTCACAGTTAAAAATATGTTTTTAGCGATAACAGAATCTGACTGAAAACTGAATAAATGATAACATTATTGGCAATCATTTTCAGAAGTTACAAAAGGAATCATTTTATTTAATTTAAATAATTTTGAAACACTTAAGAGATGCATGTAGATTGACATTAATTTTTCTTCAAAATACTTTCAGACTCGATAACGACGATTTTCAAGAGTTGCCTTAACAGTGAAAATGTTTTGCTGGTAACTATACAGTTAACAACACTCTCGACCTTTTCATCTGATAAGTACGAAGTAGATGTTTTTGAAACTTTTGGCACTTCGGATAACTGGTAATTCTACTCACGACATAAAACCTAGTTTAATCAGTTTTTTAATGTAACGCCAATTCCTAAAGAGGGCGCAACCCCGAAAATTACCAAAAATGATTTATTGATTGTAGAATTTTGTTAACCCATTATTGCCCAACCGGTAATTCCACTTAACGGTCTTAAACAGCTGTAAAGCTAAAAATATGTAATAAACAAGTAAGAAAGTGCTATAGTCGGTCAAGCCCGACCATACGATACCCTTCACCACTAAGGTCAAAGGTGTTATTTTTCCTGTATAAAGACAAATATTTGCTAAATTTTGCCATCATACTCGTACAAACATTTTCTCAAAGCTTATATATTTAAGCTGCTTCCGACATTTGGACTTATATGAGAGCTACGGTCAAATGTGGGCCGATTATCTCGAAATTTTGCAAATAGATTGCAAATAGATTACAGATGTTACAAAAGTTATGTATGCAAAAAATAAACTTAAAATTCCCATTATCTTCAGATTTACGAGCGTTTTAGTGATTTTTGTCTCATTTAGTGCGTTTTTAAAGAAATGTTTGTATGGGAGCTATGGTCAAATGTGGACCGATTTTAACGAAATTTGGTACAGTGATTTTAGTTTACATCAGCAGTATTTGTTTTAAATTTCATGAAAAAATATTGATGTTTGTGGCCAATATATCAATTCCGGGAAGTGGGACCTATGGGAGGTACCATAAATAATGGATTGATTTTTACGAATTTCAATACCCATGGTTCCATTATCAAAAAAATTATATGTGCCAAATTTCACCAAATTATCTGTAGAACTGCGACCTGTAGTTTGATTACAAGGTTTATATGAGGGTCCAGCCAGCCAGACGGACGGACGGACATCGCTAAATCGACTCAGAAAGCCAATTGGTATACTAAAAGATGGGTCTAAGACAAATATTTCCATACGTTACATACATCAGCACAAACTTATAATACGCTTTCCACCTATAGTGATGAAGCGTATAATTAAGCTTTTTCTTAAGTTATACCATAATTTGGAATATTTTGTGAAAACGAATTGAAGGATTTATAAATTTGTTATTCATAAGCCTAACGTTTTTGCAAACCTCCAAAAATGGAAATTTTTTTAAACTTATATAAAAACAAGTAAGAAAGTTCTATAGTCGGTCAAGTCCGACCATACGATACCCTTTACCATTAAGGTCGAAGGTGTTCTTTTTCGTGTATAAACCCCTTAATTTTGTTAAAATACAAACATTTTCTTAATGGGCTGTTCACATATTACATAACGCTATTTTCGCAGATTTTTAGCCGCCTCCCCCTCTGTGTAATATATTTTAACAGAAATACGCATACAGAGTACCTCTACAAAAGTCATAAATATAGCCATATAGGTCACACTATCAAAAAATGATCTGTGCCAAATTTCATCAAATTATCTTTAGAATTGCGAACTGTACTTTGATTACATGGTTTACATGGGGTCCAGCCAGCCAGACGGACGGACGGACTGACACCGCTAAATCGATTCAGAAAGTGAATCTAAGTCTATTGGTATACAAAAGGTGGTTCTAAGACAAATATTTCTATGCGTTACATACATACAACAGCACAAACTTATAATACCCTATAACCACCTATGGTAGTGAAGGGTATAATTAAATAAGAAATAAATGGACCATACCCGTTTTAAATGCCTATAACTTTGCCTAAAACTTTAAATATATCATTTTAATGTATCATAAAACTAATACACACAAGATTTCAATAAAGTCGCTTAACGATTTCAGGTACCGGACAATAATGGGTGAATTCCCGAGATATTACCAGCTTCAAAAAAAATCGTTAAAAAATTAAATTCCAATAAAAAGTTACAAGTTTTTGAAAATTAGCAACTTCATGTAAGTGTCTTGTTGTTTTTAGTTCACTCAAAAATATTTAAATTTGATGTAACGTTTTAATGTTATTGTTAGCAAATTTGGAAAAGTTTTTGCATTTTCTTATTTTATAACAAGTGTTCTTTCATATTTGATAAAAATATTTTTCCAAATTGAAACTCAAAAAACGACTTTTGTCCAGCTAGATTAACGAAATCTTACACTGTGCAATGTTGGTATTTGGCCTTCAAAGCGTGTGGCCTATCCACCGACATTTCCGTTGACATACATACCTCTACAAAAGTAGGGATTAGGTCTCTTGCGATTAGAAGATCTTAATTTTTTATACTATTCGCCCACCATATATTAAGAATTTGCCGCAAGCATTTGTTTGCAAAGGTTTGTAGGCGCTCATCGATGACATTTGTGCGTTTCCAAGTTTCGCAGCCATAGTACAAGATGGATTTGACATTCGAGTTGAATATTCGTAACTTAGTTGTTGTTGATGTTTGCCGAGATTTCCAAATAGCTTGAAGAATGCAGATTTTGCCTAATTAATACGCGATTCAATATCCTCGGCGCCACATTTTGTAGATACCAAACTACAAAGATAATTAAAGGTACCTATACATCCACATTGATGTGTGTCGACGGGTTTGCGTCATAGCCTCCAGGTATAATCTTTGTTTTGGAAATATTCCAGCCCAGCTGTCCGAGATTCAATAGTGATAGCATTAATGTTTTCTTGAAGGTAACCTGAGCTTTGACTTAGAAGACATGCGTCATTAAGGATACCGTGTCTACCATTCAAAGTCGTGATAATGCGCACGATGACGAGGATAAAAACAAGTTGTTACTAAAATTATCGATTTTCATTCCTCAGGTGTAAAGGGTATATCAATTTTCTGCTGGTGCTTGTAAGGCATAGAAATATTAGTTAATAACCCATTTTTGTGTATACCAACAGACAACAGACTCACTATATATACTCGTTAATAACGTACAGTTCATAAATTTAAATATCTATAGTTTAATGGAATCGGATCAATACTTCAGGTACATACATACATAATTCCCACGACATTCTAATTGGAACAAGGGATATTTCTCTCAGACAATGAGCTGCATCCGATTCTATTTTACTTATTGAAAGAAACCTACGTTTTAACTCCGAACTGCAAGTGCATTAGTTAGAGAAGCTTTACAAAGCCTAATACTCAATAACCAGTGGCTAGCTGAGTTATAAGGTAAACCGCTTTTTGAGATATTATTTTTTCTAGTGGATCTGGCCGGGGATCGAACTTTGGACTTCCGGTATACTAAGCGGATGACTAACCTGCTATACCATGGCGATTTTCAGTTACCTTCCACAATACTGCCTTTCCGGAATAGAGCTTTTGAAATCGGTTTACCAAATTTTGTTGGAATCGGTTCATATTTAATCATACTTCCCATACAAACAAAATCTCAAATGTCATTTAAGTACGTAAAAAACACAAAAAATCGTATTTGATTTTAGTAGCAAAGGTTATCAAATAGTCGGGCTTGACCGACTTTAAAAATTTTTTTTATTCTTTATATTCATATACGAGTTAATAAGTTTTTTTAAAAAGTTAATTGCAACGTTTTAGTAGGTATTTATGACATCATATGAAGTATTACCAAATATAATAAAAAAGTAGTATTTTATAAAAGAATTGGAGAGTTTTATCCGATTTAAAAAAAAAATATATAATATAATCTGTGGGCAATAGAAGAGTTGTACACGAAATTTTTCTTATTATACCCACCATCAAAAAGAATGGGGGGTATATTGAGATTGTCAATCCGTTTGTAATTTCCTTAATATTGCCTCAAAAATCAAAAACGATATATATTCTGAATCCTTATGAAATTCTAAGACGATTGAGCTATGTCCGTCTGTCTGTCTGTTGAAATCACGATAACGTCTAAACGAAAAAATCGGTTAGCATTTGACCATAGCTCCCGTATAACCTCGTCTAGGCTAATCGCTTATTTGCTAATAAATGACAAATTATAACAGTTATGATGACAAAATTTGGTATCTAGAAGTTTTACATAAGCACTAAAATTTCATCGAAATCGGTTCACATTTAGCCATAGCTTCCATACAAAAAACTTACAAAAATAGCCTAAATTTCACCTAAAATACACTTAAATGCCAATAAATCTAAAAGTATAACAGATATAACCACTAAATTTGGCACAAGAAAGTCTTATGTCAATGCCAGCCAGTGTGCAAAATGTCGTAATCGGTCACCATTTGACCTAGCTCCCATATAAAAAACTTACGAAAACACAAAAATTCAAAAAGAAAAGGGGATTTATGTCCGTCTGTCCGTCAGATAAAATCATGATAGCTCCTTAACTACAAGAGCTAGTAAGACTAAATTAAGCACAAGGAAGTCTTATGTCAATGCGAGCCAGTGTGCAAAATTTTGTCACAATCGGTCACCAATTGACCATAGCTCCCATATAAAAAACTTATGGAAACACAAAAATACATAAAGAAAAGGTTGTTTATGTCTGTCTGTCCGTCAGATAAAAGCACGATAGCGCCTTAATAAAAAGAGCTAGAGGGACAAAATTTATATTTTTTGGATATCTTGAAAAAGATGTGTGTTGAAAATGGACAAAATTAGTTAGAGCTCCCATATAACCCCGCCTCGGGAAACACATTAGTGCTGATAAATTGATTACAATTGAGGGGCTTGGAGCACAAGGGATCTAAGTGACTTTTTTCTAATAATGTGAAATGAAAGGTTAAAGTTAAATTGCAATAAAAAATGTTGGATGCTGTGTGGATTATTATTTTTTAATGAGTAGAGATCTTGAGATATATTTTAAACTGATTATTTAAAAAAATACCATATTCTGCATTTGCAAATATCCAAAAATTACTCTTGAAGTAAGCACCTAGCACTTATTCCCCTTGTGCTCCAACTTTTTTTTTTTAATTTTTAAATAATTTTACTTGTACCCCAAAATAAAGATAAATAAAGATTTAATGATGAATTAATTTACAAATTATCTTAAACATATTTCCGCTAGATTTTAGCTCAAGAATTTTCTCTGCTTCAAGCACGTAGTTCATGTGAAAAATTAATTTTAAAAAATTGTTGGAGCACAAGGGATCTAAGTGAATTGTTTCTAATAATGTGAAATGAGAGGTTAAAGTTAAATTGGAACAAAAAACTTTTGATGCTGTGTGGATTATTATTTTTTAATGAGTAGAGATCCTGAGATATATTTTTAATTGATTAATTAACAAAATACCACATTCTGCATTTGCAAATACCCAAAAATTACTCTTGAAATAAGCAACTAGCACTTATTCCCCTTGTGCTCCAACTTTTTTTTAATTTCTAAATAATCTTACTTGTACCACAAACGAATGTAATATCCTGTAAGTAACTTCTTTCATGAAAACAGGAAGGATAAAATTTTTAAAACAACATTTTATTAAGAAAAGCTTTAAGGCTGCTTTGTTAAATTTTTTAGTCGTTATAATCAGATTCCATTACATCATCGGGCTCAACTTCATCCTCACTTTGGAATAAAATGAATAAATTTTCAACATGTTTAAAATTTCCATGAATAGTTATGTCTACACTAAAGCTCACTGAAAGATCTATACCACGTTTAAATATTATGACGATCGGCTCAGCAGTTACCGCTCAATTGACCAATATGTAGGACTTTGACGCCATCTATCGAACGAAAATAGAACTCCACACAAACGCTGCTCACGTCATATATAATACACAGGTTAATTTTGGTCCAATTCGGTGCATTAGTTTTTGAGTTTACTTATTAGAAATAAACATGATTAATTTGTTAATGTAAGTAGATTTAATAATGAATTAATTTACAAATTATCTTATACAAAGTCCAGGTAAATTTTAGCTCAAAACTTTTCTTTGACCCAAGTACATAGTCCATGTGAAACATTAATTTTAAAATTTTGTTGGAGCACAAGGAGTTCAAGTGCACATATACCCCTTGTGCTCCAACCAAAACAGGTATTTTAGTTGGCAAGTTTAGATATGGTCGCCATATCTCACTATTGGATGGCAATCTCACTTCCACCTTTTATGCTCCAAATTTCCCTGTACTTCACGAACTAATTCCACATGCTAACTCAATTTTTTTAAAAAAGGCACTTAGACCCCTTGTGCTCCAAGCCCCTCAATTGTAATAGCTATGACGATTAAATTTAAAATAGGGAAGTTTTATGCAATTTTTGATCAGTTTATCAAATTTTATAGGAATCAGTCCATATTTGACTTTAGCTTTCATATAAAAAACACTCACGGAAACCAAAAATTTTAGCAAAGGCCAGTTAAAACCTTTTAAGTTATGATGACAAAATTTGGTATATAGAAGTTTTACATAAGCACTAGGCAGCATATAAAATTTCATCGAAATCGGCTCACATTTAGCCATAGCTTCCATACAAAAAACTTACGAAAACAGCCTAAATTTCACTTAAAATACACTTAAATGCCAATAAATCTAAAAGTATAACAGATATAACCACTAACCACTATGTTTCTAAATTTGACACAACTTGATGGTGGGTATATAAGATTCGGCACAGCCGAATATAACACTCTTACTTGTTTGTATATTAATATTCCTATAGAATCTATCATATTAATTTTTTTATTATAGCCCAAAATATCTTAGATTATTCATATTAATTTGTTTTTGAATGTGAGCATTTCAAAACATTTAATGGTTGCTTTTTATTGTGAAGTTTATAAAAAAAAGTATTTAAAATCAATTAATCAGTCAATGTTGCATAAATTCCAAAACTTAAGTTTATGAATTTTTACATACGAACCTACATTTCTACAGAGTCATGAGTAAGTATGTATATTAGGATGCACCTTATTTTACGAAAATGCAAAATTGAACCGTAACTCCCCCCAGAAATGTTTTTTTTTAATTGCATAAGGGGAACACGAGCAGCATCCAGCCACAAAGTGTTAAACTTTTTTGTATGAAAAAAAATGGGAGTATTTTCGGTTTTACCTAAATTTTAAGCAATAAGAAATAAAATATTTAAAAAGAATTAATGGAATATAAAAGAGACTAAAGTAGATTTATTTTAAGTCATCGTAATTAAAAATCCATGAAATAGTCTCGGCGTTATTGCAATTTTCCCCCGAAAATTCGTGTCCTTTACGACATGCCTAAGGATATGCAGCCAAAAAATTATATTCTATTCATTCTTTTTGAATATTTTAATTTTTATTGGTTAAAATTTAGGTTAAACCGAAAATACTTCCATTTTTCCCATACAAAAAGTTTAACACTTTATGGGCGGATGCGGTACATGTTATGCAATTTTTTTAGGAGTTACGGTTCAAATTCGCACTTTCGTAAAATAAGGTGAACCCTAATGTATATTCTAAATAATATTTGGTCCTTAAAATATCGTCGAACACCAACGGTTTTAAACAAGCTGAACGACGCAAGTCGTTAAAATGATTTTAATGCTCATTAATGCTTGTACTTTTATTGCGATCATGGCTTGACCACAATTTGCAACAAACATCCGCATATATCCACACAGGGCCCAACAGTTTCGAATATATATCTGCAACTCCAAATTAGTTTGTCATCATAAGTATCCATTGGTTTTCTATCTTTGCTGAGTTCCCAATAATCACAATATTGAATAGAGTCTTCATTTGTTGAAAAAGACTCTGTACGTTAGAGACTACAGGGCTCTTTCTATTTGTTCCTCAATGTATAGACAACAACAATGTTGAAGATTTAATAGCTCTGATGTCTTGAGTATTTTAAAAGAACTTTAAGAAGGAGTTTTCCAGAATATTTTGTTGATAATTTGTTGTGTATGCAAATATGTATGTATGTACTAAAGCTTTCTGAGTTTGAGCGAACGGCGAAACAAGATTTGTGATGCCCCATAAACGCGTATAATGAAGAGGTGCATACTTACATACTACATGTATGTGTGTTGTATGCATCATTTGAATTGACGTTACTACCGAGAAGCGCAAGAGCTAATACTTAGTACTCAGCTATACTAATTCAACATTGTTGCGAATTTTATGTCATGTACCATTTAGGACTTGTGTGCACAACAATAACATCAAGAATGCAACAACAAGATTGAAACAAGGTAACAAAGTTATTATGTCGTAAAAATAACTGAAATTATTATGGCGCTGCTTGCAAAACGACAGCGCGACGTCGTTGATTTGTCCCACGCATTAAAAATAAAGCATTTAGTTAAACTAAATACATTGCATTTTACACTAGATGTTTGCCTTTTAACGCTTGGGCTAAATATGTGCTGTGCCTTTACTTATGCCCATCAGTTTCCTTAGCGCCTCTGAGACTAATTTTTGTTGATCCTTTCAATAAACAGCACATTTATATTATGTGCATGAATATTGGGCTGAACATTTTTAGGCTAACACACTATGTCCCGTTTCACACGACTCAGGTTTACTTGATTAGATTTTCTTTAAATTTCTTTTGAACCTACATTCACGTTCACACACGAACATTTTCTTCATCAGTTTTCATTTTATTTTCCTTAAATTTCATATATATTTTCAAAATTTTTCTAAACTTGATAGTACGGTCAATTTTAATTCTGCCAGTTTTTTTTCATACAAATTCGAGACTTGATAAGCCAAACCTGACTAATGTAAAAGTAGACTAAGTTTTCAATTTTGATTTTCCTTTTTAATATTTAATATATAAAATTATATTGTCGCAATGTTTGTTGCCAAACTTCGTCGAAATAGCTCGACAGATTTTCATGAAATTAAATGTGTGCATATCCGGTAGGTCTAAGAATCTAAATGTTAAGGGTGACCCACCACAAAGTATAATTTACGACTCACCTAAATAAAGTACCGACTTTGATGAAATTTCAAACTAAGATAGATCTGCGGCAAAACATTGTTTGTCGGGTCATTTTACTTACTTAAGTGACCTATATACAACCTGTTTAGGTCAAAGGCCGAGCATATTTTAGAATTCCATGCGCTTCGATCTTGTGCGCACGTTCTCCAATTTCGTGGGACAAGCTTTGATAGATTTTTTTACTTGGTCCTTTCATCGAAGTCTCGGTCGTTCTTTTCTACGAGCTCCCTCGGAATCATTTTCGAACACTTTTCTTAAAGAGATCGCATGATAAACTATCACCTTGCTTGAATCCCCGTTTGGTTATGAAGGACTCCGATAGGTTTTTACCTATTTTAACTAATACAACATTAGTTAATATCATCCTGCATAACCTTTTTAGCTTCGTAAAAATAAAATATTCGAAAGGTTGAAATTAACTTAAAGTCAACCTAGCTATAAATTTACTACTTTAAATTAGATTTAAGATGGATTTTTTAAACAAACTATAAGTTAGCTAAGTTTTAGTCGATAAAAAATTAGTTTTTTACACGTTGGCTCGATCTATAACCTGGCCACAACCGAATTTCTACTCGATAAAATGCAACAATGTCCCCAAATAAACGAAATGTTTTGTGGGTTTTGAATCTATTTGTGTGCCAATCGACTTGGTACTTTCAATACGTCAAAATGTATGCTTTAGTTAACGTAAAATTTGCATTGCGTGGTAGTTGGCTTTATGTTAGTCTATACAAGCAACAAACTTTAAGTTGGTTTTTTTGTAGTTACCTACACATTTGACAGGGAAAGTATGCATTGGATCATGTTATGATCTTAAATATGTTGCGCATGAGCCGACGAAGGTTTCTAAGTTGGTATGACTAATTTCCGGCAAATAAGAAATAAAGCTCTCTCTGTAAGAACTAAAATTACGCTCTACAAAAGGCTTATTATATGGTGCTGAATCAGCAACACTTATACAGGCAGATGAAGCTATTCTTAAAGTTTTTGAGACAAAGATTCTACGACAAATCTTTGGACCAGTCTGCATCTATAACACAGTACGACAGTGGTTGGTACACATGAGAAATTTTAACAGAATATGAAAATAGGCTTAAAATAGAGAAATACGTGTCTCGGCGTTTTGCTGTAGCACGTCAGAATTTTAAGAAAATCGATTTTAAAGATTCGAAGGACAGTGGAGGTTCACTTGTAACGTAATACTATTATAAAAAGTTCTATAAAAATAGAATGGGTAAACCGATTTAAATGCTTGTCAGCTTTGAAAAGGGAATTAAATTTGTTTTTTTTATAAAATTTGTTTCCGCTAGAGAACGCTTATATCTTTATTTTAAGCCTATTTTCATATTCTATTAACATTACTCATGTGTACTCAAAAAAAATTGATTTTGTCGTACTGTGTAATGAATATGTATCTATGAGTTATACGCTGACATCGACATAGTAAATAATTACATCAAACAGCAGCGGCTGGGACATGTTGCGCGAATGGATGAAAATACCCCAGCAAGAAAAGTAGAAAAAAGAACTTTTAAAATAGGACGTCCGAAAATTCGATGCAAAGGTCAAGTACAGGAAAATCTTTCAAAGCTTGGCCTATGAAATTGGAGAATATGCTCACAAGATAAAAGCCCATGGAATTCTAAAACATGCTCAGCCTTTGACGTCAACAGGTTGTACTTATAGGACATTTAAGTAAGTAAGAATTAAATCGTAAACTGTGCATTTGATCATGATATAATGTTTAGCAAAGTTGTTGGGCATGAGTTGGAAGTTTCTTAGTAGGTAAACTTAATTTTCGATAGATGGCGCCACTAAGATTATTTAATATAAATTTATCCGTAAATTATGCATTTGATTATGTAATGATCTTAAGCAAAGTTGTTATACATGAGCCGACGAAGGTTACTAATTTGAAAATTAATTAAATAAATTGAATCGTAAACTATGCATATGATCATGGTTTGGTCTGACAAAATCAATAAAATGATTTAAAGTTAATGGGATATTTAAGTAATGTCTTTCCTTTAAATTTATTTTAGTTAATGGCGCAGCAAAGCGCGCATTGTAGAGGTAGTTTTAAAAAAAATATAAGGATAATTTTTAAAAAAATTCCTTTTTAATTTAATTCAATTCAATTTCTAGTTTGGATTCTGATCCATTAATTGACTTAAATACATATTTGGTTATATTTGTTTTAGTCCGACTTTTTTCAAGTGTCAAGTGTTGAAAAAGGTTTTTCTAAAACAGTGTAAATATATTCGACCGAAAGTGGAATATAACACTTACGTATAGACTTTAAAGTATATTTTAAAGCTTTTTAAAATCAGGAAAGAGCCAATGTGCGCATCTGTAGCACCGTCGCAATATAGGTTGTGTCACACTTTTCTATCGTTACTACTTTCCATGTGCTCTAACGAAATCAGTGAACATGTTTCCGAAACTATTTAGAACCTTCTTATGCAACACACGTCTATATATTATAGCTCATTATAGCTTCGTATTTAGTCGATTGGCTAGTAGATAGAAGAACACAGAACACACTACAGAGAAAATTCGTTCTTTAGCCGTTCGTATGTAGAATTCGTTTATCTTAAAAGTTTTTGGAGATATAGGTCTACATTAGATCATAGCTTCAATAAATTCTAACCCTGAATATCAGTTAAATCAGATGTCAAGTCTTATGGTGTATATAAATGTAACTCGGGCAAACAAAGTTAAATATCTGACCTCTTCATCGTTGTCCTTCTTGGGAATAATCTAATGGATTAGCGTAACAAATTATGAAATTCGTAAGCTATAATATAATATCTCTACATTATCTCTACCACAGTAAGAAATACTATGCTTCCGCACTACAAGTGTCCATAGAGTTTGGAAACTTTGGTGAAGATTTCGTAGAGGATACCTTTTATTACTCCTCTTTTACTTCTGCCAATAGGCCGTTAAGAAGCACCCCCTTAGGAGGTATCCTAATTATTGTTGATCTTTTAGTTGATTAGTGTTTAAAACTGTTTGATTATATTATCATATGATTTGGACTTTATTGATTTGGAATTAAAAGAAGTTGTGGGAATTGATAATTATTTAAGCATTTGAAATTTTTAGATTCCTTAAAATACCCGTCGCCAAACATTTTGATGTTTTTCGATTATATACAATACTTTTATTAATAGATCGTGATTAACTTGTTCGAAAAGTATTGTTTTTTTTTGTGTTTAAATTCAATACAATTTGAAAAGCTTTACGAGTCCTGTGAATTTACAATAAAATTAAAAGCAAAACTGAAAAAAATCCAAAACAACATATAAAAGAAGAAAAATCTGCAACGATGTTGTTACTGTCAAAGGCTCTCAATTTTATCGAAAATGTCAAATATTAAATTATGCTACAATTACATGTACGAGTACGTAAGTATGTACATACGAGTTTAGATGGATATATCAGGCGTATGATTGGATGTGTGGCGATTCAATCCTACGCGTATGGACGGAATAACTAAACCATTTGGTTAAATTGCTAAAAGTGTGAAAATCCAGATGTGCATTAATTATTGCCATACAAGCCTTAGGCCTTGTGTTGATATAAAACTAAAATAAAAAATACACTGCAAAAATAATTTTATCAATATGAAGGCAACACACAAAGTTTTCTGAATACGAGACGAGTATTAACTTATTTTGGTCGGTAGACTTGATGTAAGATTTTCTAGAGTATTGATACCAGTTTGTAATAAGTATTTCTTTTTTTTGTGTTGGTTGATTCGTAGATACAATATTTACTTGTACATTCGCAGTGTAAATGTTTGTCTGACTGTCTGTTTGTACAGTGTAGCACTTATTCCTATGGAAAATGTGTTGGATTGTGTTGTTGTGCTCTATAGTGTTATGTGTTCGATAAGAGATAAATATAAAATTTATGCATCCATTTAGCATAAAGCTTGAACAAAGTAAGCCATTGCGGTCCTAATTTAATCGATACATCGATGAAGCCGCTATCACAAAAATCTGTATCGCTATTTATTTCCGATACGTTAAAATACAACTGTTTTCTTAGGTGTTTTTTATTCGTCATCATCATCGTCGTCATGAGCTGCAACATCTTTGTCATCATCGTCCATTGCTTTATCACCGTCAGCTGCAGTTCCTCTAAATCCAAGAGTAAACAACGGTTGTAAGGCATTGATGCCGACCAACAACACACTCGTATAGCCACAGACATATTCATATCGCATCTCAATGATGTGTTTCGCCTTAAGCGCACATTATAGTGATTTTTAAAAGCATCGTGCCTGCACCCTTCGAAAATAATGTACGATTTTTTATAGCTATCAAAAATAAAATAGTTAACTAAAAACCACTAGTTTTAAAAATCGAATAAAATATTCAAGTTACATGGATTAGTTCGTGGACTGAAACGATTTGCGTAATATAAATACTACATTCTTAAACACTAATCCAATTTTTTCAATACTAATAAATTAATTTAATAATACGAGTATATATGTATATTTGGGTTTAGATTTTTACACAATCGAAGTAAATATCATTTTGTTTTTAATAAAAATACAGTTTTTATTAGAAATTTAACCAGTAATCTTTAATTTAAGTTAAGTAAATTTTGTTTCTTTCAATATGTTGTCTTCCATAATTTACAGCAAAGGCTTAATAAAATACATATTAGATCGAATCCATATACATTACACCGTCCTGCACTTTTATAAATGTTCTTTCGATTTCAGATACCATTTGTTTTTAAAATTACTTAAAATATGAAATTTTACTGTAATCGGATAACGAATATCGACTTGAGGCCAAAGTTTGAGATAAAGTTCAATATTAAACATATAGAATAAGTATCGAATTATTACACATCTTTTGACTTTAATTGTAACATACATACTTATTTATTTTTAAAAACTAATAAACAGTATCAGAAAATTTTACATAACTCTCGAGTCGGTTTTGAAAAAAAATTAATTTCAAACAAATATTTCAATAATTAATAATTGTAATAAATTGGGATCTTAGTGCAATACACTAATGTAAAACTTTCCAATATTATATTAGCTAACTATAAAAAGATCGACAGTTTCGAATTACCTGTGAATTCGTCGAATTTGGCGAAAATACAATTTTTTGGTTCTATTTTGATTATTTAATATTTTATGGATAGCTCAAGTATGAGTGTTACATTCGGCTATGCCGAATCTTAGATACCCTTCACCAATGGTTTCCAAAAATTAATCGAGTTTATGGTAAAATATATGTGTTTCTAAGACTAATTTAGGTGAATCCTACAGAAATGGTTGATATATGGATTTGCTGATCTGTGCAAGGTTGTTGCAATTAAAACAGTTTTTTAAGTGTAGATATATCGTCGTGCGGGAGTTTATGTGCTCTATCCGCCATTTTACACATTTTGAGTTTTTTAGGTTTTCGA
The DNA here is from genome assembly GCA_933228675.1 of Stomorhina lunata. Taxonomy (NCBI): domain Eukaryota; kingdom Metazoa; phylum Arthropoda; class Insecta; order Diptera; family Rhiniidae; genus Stomorhina; species Stomorhina lunata. Next base: position 81,501,477 of record OW121742.1, read on the forward strand.
CCCTAAATTTTTGAAATCTTCAATCCGTTTTCGTCTATCTCGTCTAGTTTTTGGGATAAAGAGTGTCTGTTTTGTTCTATATCCTTCAAAACAGATTTTTTGAGATATTTTGCTCTATTTATACGCTAAATTTATGGTGTAAAAATCTCAATAAGTTTTTTTAAAAAATAAAGGTAAAACTGCAAGATCGATTTTCTCAAAATTTTGGCGTATAGAGCACATAAGCTCCCGCACGACGATATTCTAATATTTTTTACACTGATGTAGTTTATAAACGGAATAAATCCATCCACTTTTAAAAGTTTCTATGTTATAAAAGTAAAATGATGAGCAAAACGATAAAAATTTCATTACATACATGATTGAAAACTATTGGTGCAGGGAATAATTTTCATATAAGTAAAATCATGCTTTAGTTGGGACGACATATTTTGTATTTTTAATATTAACATTTGCCTTTTTGCAAGTTTATTTTCAACATAGAAAGTTTTGCAGTCTCACAAAATTTAAAAAAAAAAAATGTTGTATCAGTATTACATACATTGGCACCCTACAGTTAACCCCCGGGTTTGTTCGAAATTTGAGGCCCAAAACTATTTTGCAAGATTTTTTACTTTGATTGTAAATAACTTAGAATAAACAAAATTCAAAATAAGACATGATTTACAACATAGCTGTATAGTGTGATTAAAATAAGAAATAAAACTACTTTTTGAATTATTTTAATTATTTGTTACTTAATATGAATAATTGTTATTCTATTTCATGAATTTTAAATTAAATTATTTGCTTGATTTATTCCTTCTAAAGAAATTAAATTAAAGTATAAATTATTATTCTTGATATAAATAAATTTTTCAGAAAATTATTTGAAAATTTTTGAATCCAATATTCTTCATTCTAAACAAAAATATCATAATTTAATATATTTGAATAATACTAGCAAGAATAACATTCGATATATTTTTATTCAAATATTAAGAAGTTTCATATTTTTCCAACAATTTTATTTCAAACAAAATTTCTAAAATATTAAAATTTTTTATTTATTTCAAACTTTTTGTCTTGATTAATTTTATTCAAACCAAAAAATGAAGAATACAATTTATTTCATACAATATTATAGAATTTTTTGAATCTTCAAACATTTAAAGTAAATAAATTTATTTTTTTTGAGATTTGGAAAATAAAACAAAAAATAATAATAACAAAATCTAAACTACTCTCAATACACATGAGCGTAAAGCAAAAATTCATACAAGCGAAAATTGATTTTCCGTATTAAAAAACGACGTTCTACATCCTAAGATACTTTTTTCTTATGTATACATTAGTATAAAACTTGATTTCGTTAAACCTGGTGTTGTGTTCAATTAGCCGATGTATCTTATATCCGATAGATAATCCTAGTTCCAAAACAAAGATCCATGCTAACTTTAGTCAATATATCGTGATTACTTACTGCATTACAAACTTAGGTATAAGCGAGTAAGATAATCCTATTAGTAATATAATTCTATAGTCACTTCTATGGTTATATGATATGGACCAATAAGTTACAAATTTTAATAAATTCGAAGATACATATCTGTGCTAATTTTTCACCATCTCGAGTTGATTTAACACTCCATCTAGGTGGGTGATATGTATATGTATTTAAGAAAAATCTGTAAAGCTTTTGATCCATATTCAACCTTAGTAGTAAAGGGTATCAAAATGAAGTATTTTTTTTTTTAATTTCACATTACGATTTTGTCAAAAAGTATTGGGATCTTTCGTAATTTTCGCAATCAAAATATAGGTCGCAAAAAAACTTTATGAAATTGGCTGAAATCGATCAATTATTTCGGAGAACTCACATTAGCCTGAATTCCCGGAATAGAAATTTTGACCACAAATTTGTGTATTTTGTATTTAATTTCGAAGAAATATTTATTATACAAATAAAAATCATTGTACCAAATTTCATTGCAATCGGTGATCGACCCGTTGACCAATTGCGCAATAAAAAATATATAACAAGTTCATACAATTTTGTTTACTTGGAACTTATTTCACCTTAGTGTAAGGTATCATATGGTCGGCACTTGTTGTTTTTACTTGTTTTATCAAAAAACTGTGATCAGCGACGAACCTCAATTTAAATTGAATCAAAATTAAGGCTCATACCTAAGACCACAAAATTATATAATGTCGTGGAAAATATGGTCACCATAACTATAATAAATTTACTTGGATATTCAGGCAGCAGGCTGGACGAACATCGTTAAATTCATCTAGAATGTGATTCTGAGTTGATGGTGTACTTAACCCTGGATGGATGGATGTAAGACAAATATTTTATGCGTTAGAAATGCAGCACAAACCCAATATACCCTTTCCACTCATGGTGACGAAGGATAAATTTATTTCTATACTTAAATCGCTAACATTAAAATATTTGTAAATTAAAATTTATGTCCGACCTTCTTTACCCACACTAGATCGTTTACATTATTATGATTATAATCATCACACTAAAAACCATCGTCTTCACAAATTTTTTAATATTTTTTTTTATTTTAAAAAATCTGTAAACAATTTTCAATAGTCAAAAAATCTTGTTTGAAATAAATTCTCCAAATATTTTATTTTTACTGTTCACAGAAAATTTTGAAATAATCAAAAAAATTTGTTTGAATTAAAATTATTCAAAAAATTTTGTTGTGAATAAAATTATTCAAGCTAAATTTTCTTAAATAAAAAAATTTTGGGAGTTTTGAAGAAATTTTAATTTTATTTACAAGCAATAAAATGAAATAAAGAAATATTTTATTTCTTTGAAAGGAATACAAATTAAAATTATTTCAATTTTTACAAAAAAATATTGATTTCATTTCAAAATTTGTTTTTGAAACGTAATGATTTTAAATAATAACTTAAAATAATAAATCCAAAAACCACATGCAAATTGTTATTTTATTTTTAACAATCTTAAATAATTCTAACTTAATTATATTCCTTGTAAGTAAACTAAATAACAAATTAATTAAATTTTGTTCAAAATTTTATATAAAAATAATCGAAATGTACAGCTATGATTTACAATTATATTTCCTGTAATGCTATGTCTACATGATGGTCAGATCTTACAATATTGTAAGAAAAATTGTAAGAAAATTTCTTACAATCGTGTAAACTTACAATTTTTTGCTGACAACGTTGTCAGCTAAAGCATTGTCAGTACATTGTCACACAACCACCTTACAATGAAATTGTCAGATATCTTACAATCGTGTAAACACTCTATTTAAAATTGGCAGAACATTTTAAAAAATTGTCAGCTTCGTTTTTATTGTCAGCTGCATGAAATTCCACCATCTTACAATGCAATCATTGTCAGACAATTTTAACTTCTTGGTTTTAATTGAAAACATACGGTTCTTAGGATTTATATCATTAAAAAATAAATAAATAAAAATAGCAGCATAAAATTATATTGAACATGCATTTTAATTGGGAATATAGTGTTATTATATATCAATCTAAAGAAGTTTTTCGAATAAAAATATTTTACACTTTTAGCAAAAAACTTAAAAACAGCCAACATTTTTGTTTTATCTGAGTTAACACTAATAGATTTTGGATTAAAAAAAAATTTTATAAATATATTTGCGATGGTATAAAACTTTTTAAGCAAAAAATTATGGATCGAAATTAAAATTTCCTGAATCAATAGGTCTATGTCATGAATAAAGTTCTAAAGACACTTATTTAAGACATATTTCGGTATGCTGAAATCAAGTTTGATGAGCTCCTAGATGGCATACCGACATAACTTACATGTATAGGTATTGTATGTTAATAGTGTTCTACCAATTATACTATTAAATTTCAACATGTAGTTCTACTAACAAGTGAGATATAGCAAAAATTCGAAATTCGATGCCGAATTCAAATTTTTGTATTTTCTTTTAAATTGTATTTTTTTTAATTTGTATAAATTCCTCAATTTACGTATAGTATACCGACACGAATTATATATCAGATATTAGAAAATCCTCCTAAGCAAAACGATATTATATATATTTTCAAAATAGGTACAATCTGAGATATCACCAAATTCGTTGTCTCACAAATTACCGAATTTAAAATATTTTTTTTTTTTGTAAAAAAACTTTATTTAAAAAAAAAAAGTTTTTTGAACTATATATCAAATTTTAGGAAATAATTCAGAGCAGCTTGCTATGCTCCACTGGCAGTCAAGGATAACACAATTTACCGCAGCGCAATCATCAAAATCGATAAATCAATAACTGAGATATCGCGAAAGCACAATATATCGATGTCCTCAAATTGGCAAATTAAAAAAAATAAATTTTAAAAATCGTATTTATTTAATATATATCAGATTTTAGGAAATTTTCCAACGCAGCACGCTATTAAATTTCATTAAAATCGGTTTACAAACACTAGAGATATCGCCAAAATTCAAAATTCGATGAGAATTGAATTGAAACATTTTTTAACTACATTTAAAAAAAAAGATTTTAAAATTCTAAGAATAGTCAAATACGACTCCCTATGTCGATTTAGACCCCGACTCCTGAGTCGATCGGTATTATTTTTATTTGTTTTTAAACGAATAATGAAAAAATTACAAACTGAATGGCAAACTTATAATACCCTTTTACCTATTGGTTATATATAGATCAGATATTAGTAAAAAAATCGGTGCAGTATGGTACAAAAATTAAAAATTTTAATAAAACTGTAAAAATAGGATTTGTATTTGTTATATAGTATGTTTCCTCAAATTGGTTGGAAAATGACAATTATATATAGTTTTAAGTAATTTTTGAGTCTGGGAGCCGATTGCGCAGCCATAGTGAAAGCTAGGCTTTTTAGGTTTAAACATTTCTGCCAAAATTATTTTAAAATCGGCCTAAAGGTTTAAAAGTTGCAGACTTATTTCCATAATTTTTTCCACAATCCCACTGTGAGACGTTTTTTCTCCACTTCACATTCATCTTCACAGCTTTCTAAACATACACTGTTAAAATTTTGGCAATTGCCTGTTTTTTCCATTTTGATTAATATTTTATAACAAACAAATATAAATTTCAAGTCAAAAACACAAAAATGAACAATATTTTTCATGTGCTTTGTGACTGACAATAGATCTGGCAATTTTTCGTGTACACATATCTGATAATCGTGTGAACTGCCAATTTATTGTAAGCCGAGATTGTCAGCTTAATTAATTGTCAGACAATTTCTGACAATGAAATTGACAGCTTTTCTTACAATTTTCTTACAACCGTGTAAACACACAATTTGCCTTTTGCTGACAATTCTTTATTGTCAGTTTATTGGCAGCACATTGCCAGATGTGACAATATTGTAAGATCTGACCATCGTCTGAACGTAGCTTAAGTATTAAATAGCTAAATTTTGTCAAAATATTATCAAAGTTACTTAGTTTTCTTCAATCATGTTATAATTTCCAATTTTTTTTTGCAAAACATAAATAAAACATGTTTTGCACTCACCAGCTTTATCCACCTGAAGTTTCACTGAGATATCTTAATCAGTTCTCAAGATATCGAATTATATCCAAAACTATTTTTTTCCAAAATTCTATTCAATATGTAGGAAGTGAATATTTTCAGGCCTCGCGGCGCTAGCTAGGATTTCATTTTAGACACCTGGTTTCTTAGGGAAACTTTCTTAGAATCAGGTGCAGATTTCGATTTTGCTATACGATTGTTCACTAAAAAAATCGACCCACCCTATTGTCTATGCTTTTCTTCATAATTTAACACAATTTTATTTATTTTGTTTTCCTTTTTTGCTTTGTTTTTCTTAATGCCATATGCTTACAGCAATGTAAAAATAGTAGTAGGTAATATAAATTACGATCGAATACCGGGATCAAAAAAAAATGTCGCCATCGAAAATTTTCTCTACTAGAAGGTGTATTCGATATCGAATGCGGTGATTTGGTCCCAGGTCTTTTAGGAGTATGATTTTTCTTTCTTTTTTAAATGTATATGTACAAATAATGACAAAAGTACAAACTAAATGGAAAACTTATAATACCCTTTCACCTGTTGGTGAAGCGTACAAAAATATATGTATATATTTAATCCTAAACAGACATGGGCAACAAAAAATTTGTTGTCTTACTTTAGACTACATGTGCGTTTTTATCGAAATTTATTATTTTTATAATTTTGTTATTAAAAATTAAAAAAAGAACTAATAAATTTTGTATTGTATAACCCCGGGAAAGAAAGGGTGCGAAAAAAAAATTCAGCATACATTCTCCATAGAAACACATACTATTTCTTAACAGTTTTATTGAAATAGATCACAAAAATGTTGACCCAAAAGATTGCATTAAACTTATTTAATTTTTATTTTGTTTTTATATTTAAACATAACAATGAGAAATTTGTAATATATGTTAAAAAAAGTCTTAAAGGTTTGGAGCATGGAAAACTTTATCCACCATACGAATATATGTATTTAGAAAACCCTTTATATCAGCATGATCGGAGTGGGGAAAGATGCTTCTCATGATCATATCGCTTATTTGATGCAAAACCATCATACTTCAAAAACCTTCGTTTTAACACAATTCTTTTTTTTAAATTTTGATTGATTTGATTGTGAGACGATGTCTTAAAGTACTGTTCTAAGTATTTGTACCAAATCGGACAACGTTTTCTGGACACGCATCAGGTTCAAAATTTGAGATCTCCAAATTTAGCTAAAACAAAAATAAAACTCCCGGTTTTTCCCATACAAATGAATTCTGGAAATAAATATCTTGTGTGCCACCTCAGAATATTGCTCTAGGAAGACAACATTTTTTTCTGAGCACTTTAGGATGTAGAGCATTTTTAATACAGGATGTTGATTTCAAAAACAAATATATGTACATACTTACAAACATATACTCGTATGAAGGTTCAATTTATCGACCTCAAATTTTTTGAGGAGGAAATTGTTGATTAATATTTGTTAAACATAATTTTTAAAAAAATTAAAAACCTGAGACAAATGTACCATACACTTTCCAATATAAAAAAAAAAACTAAGTTAGTTTGAAATATATATTTTAACAAAATTTAAATATTTAGTAGTTTCTTACATAGATTAATTCCTAATTACATAATTGATTTAAATTACGTAATTGATTAAAATTTCGCTTAAACCAAAAAAGTTCAATTTTTCCCAGATGCGATTTGATTCAAATTTTTAGAACTGAACTTTTATACCTAGTAATTACAAAACTGAAAGAGTACTATGCCTCATAAACTTTTTTGTTACATTCACATTTGGAAGGAGACAAATTCAATCTTCCAATTTTAGATTATGACGATGTTACTGCAAATGAGCGATATATGTATGTGTGTGCATGTGAATGATAGGTGTCTACCTGAGAAAATTGTTGGATAAAAAAACAAGTTTTACCTTTTACGTAAATGGAGTCATTGCTGTATTGACAATTTGCTAATTTGTTCGTAAATTATGGCTGAACATTCAAGTAAATAAATAATAATTAATTTAACTTTATTGGGTTTTATCTATTTCAAAATACCACATTCTACTTAATAAGAGACACTCACACGTCCGCGACACTATCTCAACGTATAGCTAACATTAGCAAATGCGCTGATACATTAAATTATCCAATGGATATCCATGAATCCATTGAGACTAAAGAAGATTCAGTTCACACCTTTAAGAGTACAAATACGAATACAGTGTTAACATGGACATTTACATTAAAAAAATGAGGATGAAAGTGTTAAAAAAATAATATAACCATTCGCTTGTAGGTTGGAGTGAAAATGTTAATGAATATAAATCTATAAATGATTTTAAAATTTAAATGCTCTTTAGTCGATGACCACATTTTGTTGATTGCCAACGACTAAATCCACCTCTAGATTTTATCATGGAAGTATATATACTAAATATATTCATAATTTTTTTATTTATTAATAGACTATCAACTTAAAGAAGTATTTAAAACTAATCTACCTACCAAATAATGAATAATCGTTTGTGAAAAACTATGAAATTATATACGAAACTATTTATTTTTTTTTGCTTTAAAATTTAATGTACCTACTTAGATAATGACAAACCGACCATTTGTTCAAAAATTTGATCTAAATTGTACAGGACCTAATGGTGGATTTTTTATTTATTACTGTAAAATTAATACATAACTGTATGATCAATTGATAAATAGCAGCTCGTTAAAAAATTTTTGTATACCCTACAATATTGAACTTTTTGTTAGGATTTAAATATAATACTTAATCTTGAATGAAAACAAATTTAGAAATTTAACAATATCTCTGTAACTACTTATCCGATATACAGTTTGTATATCGTTAGGTATACTTAATGAAGTGGCCTATAGTTATTACCTGTTTAGGTCTTATTCCGAGCATATTTTAGAATTCCATGCGCTTCTATCTTGTGCGCATATTCTCCAATTTCATATGCCAAGTTTTGAAAGATTTGCCTTTACTTGGTCTTTCCATCGAAGTTTCGGACGTCCTCTTTTACGAAGTATCATTTTTTAACACTTTTCGCGTTGGAGTATTTTCGTCGTATTATCGCACAACATGTCCTAGGCATCGTTATTGAAATTGGCTAACATCGTGATGTTAGCCGATGCATCGGCCCATTGTTTTGAGTACTATCCCAGCAAAACTTTTCATTACCAAATAATGAGTTAAACAGCTAAACTATTGAACACGAACTACTTACTCATTCACTATTTAAGTCATTGCATTAACATGGGGATGTCATTGGAGGCAAGTACTTACCAATTGCAGAAAAGTAATGACTTGGGTAAGAAATTGGATAACAACAACAACTTTTTTTGTTGTTGTTTTATTAAAAAAATATATTTTTAAACGAAATACACATTTTTTTGACCCCATGGGGGTTCGAACCTACGACTGCTAGGCGGAGACTCTTCCACTGAGCTACTTCATATGTTGAAAACTTAGCAGCTTATAATTAATATATACAATTTTTATTTTTATATCCAAAATCATGTGACAATAACTTTGTTTTTCCCTGCTTTTTTTGCTTTGTTGTAATTTTTGGAAACATATTTCTAGACGATTCTTTGTAAATGTTTAATGCATTTAATAAACAATAAAGAAGTTTTTTTAATTATTTTAAAATTTAAACAATTTAAATCTTCCCTTTTATATAAGTTTTTATATAATATTGGCTCTTACTGACTTAAATGGCCTATAGATACAACCTATTTTCTTCGATCTTGTGCGAATATTCTTCAATTTTATAGACCAAGTTGTTCCTCTACTTGGTCTTTCCATCCCATTTTTTTATCGTTCTTATTGGACAACTCGCGGTACATGTTAGCTCACTACGTAACGTAGTTCTTTGGGTGATATCACTAGGAGGTCAGTGTCCACAGTTGAAATGAAGGATAAACAAGATAAGTCTATGCTTACCAAGTTAAGACCAAGCAGAACCGTTGCTTGGTATCCAAAATCTACATACCTACATAATCAAAATTGACTCATGATAGTATTTTTTCATTACCGTGAGTTAGTTTTCCAAAATTTTTACAGAAGGTAATATTTTTTTTTTTTTAATTCAAAAATCATTTAAAAATACATTTTTAATAAAAAAAAATTCAAAAAAATGTTGGTCTTGGTGGGATTTGAACCCGGGCCATTCAGTTCAACCATTTTAATTACAAATAAGTACTTCAGCAATAACTTATTAGTTATTCGGAGGGTATGTTGTAGTCATTACAAGGTAACCAGTTATCAGACTACTTGCCATTACCAAAGTTTTTCTGGGTTGTTAAAAGTAACACCTCTTCAGAACAATTGAAGAAATGGAATAATAACAAAAAAAATATCTGCTTAAGTAGACATTTTTAAACATTTAAAAGAAAAGGATATAAGCTTCACATATATTTTGAAAGTTGTAGAATTTGGTTTATGTTAGTTAACCTGTTTTAAATGCTTCCACGGAAAGGGTATTTTGTTGTATTGAATTTAAACAATATGAAACATGATAAAACAAATTTATTCCACAGAAAAATGCTAAGATAAGTTATTTTATATTTTTAAATTTCAACTTACATGAATCCTTAAATGTTTGCTTAGTAGTCTTAATATGAGTAAAAATTAATATCAAAAGTTATCTGCGTATTACGTAATGATCTTAAAAACTATGTTCTTATAACTTTTTTTGATATGCATACATTAGCGTGTGTGTTTACCTAAACATCTTTACTTACTATTTATAAAAATATATTTTTGTTCTGTATTTTGGCTAAAAATGATGAAATACTAACGGAAATAAAAAATTTAGTTGAAATCGGAAACGCTCGAAAATCTAAGAATAATGATAATTTTATATATTTTGGTATACATTTTTGTATAAACTAAAATATGTAACAATACTAAATTTAGGCAATTGGTGTAGTTTTGACCTTAGGTATCATTTAAGAAACTAAGACGACATTGGCTCAATTGTATGATTATAAAATGCAAATCTCTAAAATTTTAAATTTGTTGACTATTGCACCCCATTTGATCTTATTTGTTTTTACTACAAATTGTTAAAGAAGGTACTAATTTATTTATTGTAATAATTAGTACGCTAAAAAGATTTAAAGTAAAAAGTAACGTTTTGGTGCGCAGAGTAACGATTTGAAAAAATCGATATAAGAAAAAAACAATCATTTTTTTTAACGCTTTGGTGAGGACATCTACATTTATCTATGTAATTAAGATTGTTCGGTCCATACTTAACAATATCTAAAAAACATACTTTCTAACAGGCCTGCGTTTTTGTTTTGGGTTGTTCTCTCTAAAAAGTTAAAATTTATTTCCCCAAAAACCTCCAATTCATAAGATAAAAAGATCGATTTTTTTACAAACATACTGATTTTTTAAATAAAATAATGAACCTATTTCGACGAAAAACTTTAACCTGTCATTCATCACGAATTTTAGGTGAACAGATTCTAGTCACCCAATAATCGTTAAATTAAGAAGAGATTCTAAGTGCATATTAGTAATGAAAATTTAATGATTACATCCAGAAGCTTTTTTAGACCAAAAATAAAAAGAAATTAGACACGCAAGCAAGCTGTCCGACCCCGAGAAGCTAGTGCAATAACCAAAACTCAGTTACTGATTTGCTTCAGAAGCAGGTGAGATGTTCGTGTGCCAAGTTATAAGGTGCGAGAAATCTGTGTATTAGCAGCGTCTTCGTTCTAAAGTTCTTGGAGCTCCTGTTAAGTTCAGTATTCTTAACAGGTTCTAAGTATACCCGACTCATACAACCTCTTTAGACTTCTGGTTGCTATGCCCTTCATGAAAAGATCCAAAAGGTACAGTGATAGCATGATGTCAAGGGATGATTGGGGAGTGCTTTTTAAGGCACCGGTTATACTGTTTATCACAAATCACTAATTGTATACAGGAATTTGGCCTTTGTTCCCTGGTCAAGCCTTCTAGGGATGACATTGACATACGGCAACCATAGTTTTGGCGATAAAACCTCTCCTTGTAGAGTGCCCCGGATCACTTTTTTACGAATACTACTGCCACCTGGATTCAAGTTGATGGCCCTAAGCGTGTTCCCAATCCACTCTTTTAGAAAAATAACAGTATGTTATGCACTCTTTTGATTCACTGGAACACAGCTGCAATTTAAATTGGGTCTATCAATACTACTTTCAAATATGTTCTAACAAAATTAGGGATCAAGTTTCCGCAACACAAACATTCTAGAGCAACATATTGGCCTGTTTACTGAAAACACAATATGGAGAAAACTCGTTTTTACCCGTACAGTTCGCATATGGAATTCACATCATGCAGAAGTTTTTTCTGCCAGTTGCAATATATGAAACTACTCACATTCCCACAACCTATTTTTCTAAATCCAACACAACGTATAGTACAAGTTGGGGTCATCCACGGAGTGCTGGTCCTAATTAAATTAATTCAAAAAAATTAAAATAATTAATTCTTTAAAGCGCAATCTTTTCAAAGTTAAAAATTTATGATAAAAAGTTCTTTTATGTTCTAAATATTAAGACAAAACAAGTAAAATGAGATGATATATGAGGAATATCTGGAATCGCGGTTTCATTACATACATAAGTTTATTCTGCAATACATTCTTAAAATGTTTACCGATCAGTTATGTGTTTACGAACAAGAGTATGAATCAAATTGATATCTTTGTGATACGGGCATACTATGTTTGTACATATGTACGAGTATAAACTATATTAGGTCGCCATATGCATCCATGTTTCCAGAAGTAGTGGGTCGTCTGTGTGTATTTAAAGGTGACAATTAATATGTTTCGTTTCGTTTAATTTCAAATTGAATTTTGTATCGTGTGTTGTTTTGCTTTCGTTTCGGTTTAACGTTGAAACGTTTTTCAAAAACGATTTAATTGATTTGTTCTGTCGATTGGAAGTTGTGGTGTTTAATCGTTAATGTTGGGTGATTAAAGATATTCATTTGTTTGTGTCTGTCGTCCCCTCCTTAAATAAATATGTAAAATGGTGACGATGATGGTGAGGCTGATGATTTAGGTGCGGATGCTTCTTGATGTTGATGCTAATGCTGATTCTTTCGGTTCTGATTCCTATAGCCCGTTAAAGATGATGATGATGATCGAGTCTAGTTATTAGCGGGAATACCGCAGCCACTTGTCAACTCATTAGGAATTGTGAGATAAGACAAATTTGTTTTTTTCTTGTATTTGTCTCCTCTCCTTTCCAAAGCTTTGATTACTTTATTTTATCAAATTAAATGCATTTCTATCATTTAGTTTCGGTGTTTTTTCCCATTTTTATTGAACGAATAAATATATTTTTTATTGATTTTTGTATTTTCATTGTTATTAAATTTATACTTTGTTTATGTCTAAATACAAGTGTGTATGTATGTATGTATTCATACATGTGAATGTAAATTTAGTATGTCCGTATGTGTAATAGTCGGTCTGTAAGAATCGGTTTTTCTGTTTCATGTGAGTCTCCGTTGCGTACGATAAAACTACAGTGGAGCTGTATCTGTCACCAACGTATTCATTCGTACATCCATATTAACTAAGAAATGAATTTTAATTTATTTTCTTTTTACATTTTTTTACGGGAACATTTACAAATTAACCCAACAGTTGTTATGAGTATAACCATCCCCCTTTATATAAAGGGCAATATTTATATCCAGTAAATTTCTTTTCAATGAGTCTAAAAATAGAATCGGATGCAGCTCATTGTCTGAGAGAAGTACCCCTTGTTCCAATTGGAATGTTGTCGGGGAATTATATATATATATATAAATTTCTTTTGGCAAGATTTTATATATTTTAGGATCTAAGATTTGCACTTACTTAATTAAATGGCCTATACATTTTTACAACCTGTAAAGATCAAAGGCCGAGCATATTCTCCAAATTCGTAGGCTTTACTTGGTCTTTCCATCGAAGTTTCGGACGTCTTCTTCTAACATTAAGGAAGCCGTTTTGATTCTAACATTCGATTTTTCATGGTAATTGTGGATTGGATTACGAGCTCGACATCCAAACTAGGGTTGCCAGACACAAATCCTGAAAAAGCTGGACATAAGGAAAAAAACTTGACAACCCAAAAATTAGCTGGAATTAATAATAAAAAACTTGCTTTAGTAATTTGCTTCGATCTTTAAATTCTTGATAAACCGCATTGCAAATTCCGTAATTAACAGCAGCGATGTCGAGAGAAAATGAAATCGTCCGAGATCTGAAACAATTTTTAACAAAAAACACATGTGATCGTTGAGGACTATAGCTATCTTGTAAAAGATTTTTTTTACCTTGATACCGCCGTCAACATAAATAACGACATAAGTTTCAAAATCATACTTGCCAACAGATGCGATTTTGGCATAAGCAGGCAGATAAGAAATAAAGCCTTCTCTGTAAGAACTTAAACTGCGCTCTAAAAAATGCTTATACTTTCCGTGTTATTACATGGTGTTGAACCATGGGCACTTGCACAAGCAGTGGAAGCTATTATTTTTGTTTTTGAGAGGAAGATTCTACGAGAAATCTTTGGACCAGTTTGCATCAACAATTATTATCGACATTAAATGAACAATGAGCTGTATGTGTTATACGTTTACATCGACATAGTAAATCGCATCAAACAGCACCGGCTGCGTTGATAGCCGGTGCTGCAGCAAAAATATTCGAAAACGATTCCAAATGAACTCGTAAAAGAAGACGTCCGAAAATTCGATGGAAAGGTCAAGTAGAGGAAAATCTTACCAATTGGAGAATATGCGCACATGATTAAAGCTCATGGAATTCTATAATAAGCTCGGCCTTTGACTTTAACAGGTTTTTAATATAGTAAGTAAAGCAAGTACAATGGGAACTTTTCATAGAAGGTAATTTTTTTACAAAATTAACTTGATGCAGCTTAATTAACAACGCTTAAATAACATAAGTATATATATATTATTATATTATATTCTTAAACGAGCAATAATTGTATGTATATATATATCTATATATATATAGAATGGCTATCTCGAAAACGGCTCTAACGATTTTGATAAAATTTGGACAGTGGGTACCTTTTCTTATGTATAGGTCGAATAAGAAGGGACTTTTGGAACCTTTGCCTCTAAGAGGGTAAAAACGGGTAAAAAGGGAAAAAATCGAAAACGTTATATCTCCTAAAGTAATAGGTATAGAAACAAAATTAAAATTACGTTTTAAACAGCTATGAAAATAAGCGGACAGGTACTTTTTTGAAACTATGTCCGATAGGGGGTAAAAAGGGTGAAAATAGTTTTTTTGGTACTTTTTTAACCCACTCTAATATTTTAAACCAAAGAATATAGAAAGGAACTTTGTACAGCAGTCAATAGATGTGAAAGAAATATTGAGCACGTACTTGGTACTTTTTGATTTTGGGTCCAAAATGGGTAAAAAGGGATAAAATGATAACTTTACATCTCAAAAGTAATATGAATAGGAATTATGTTAACTGCGTTTTAATAAAATGTACCGAATTCAATTGGTACCAAAGAAGTACCAAATAAGCATATGGAACTTTTTGAAAGTAGTGGATGAAAAGGGAAAAAATGAGTAATGTTATAACTTTTAAACAAATGAATGTTGTATGTATGTTCTTTATAGAATAGTAAACTGTGAATTTGATCATAGTACCTGGTTGACCGAGCCTTGCTCGGAGCTTTATGATAAGCATTTTGAGGCAAATTTTAAAGTTTTTATATATTTTATATTATAAAGTGCTAAAATAAATTTAGAGGAAAGACATTGTACAAATATTCAGTTAATTTTGAATTATTTGATTTATTTTGTCCGACCAACACATAGTTTGCATAGTTTACAGTTTAACTCATTTTGAATAATTTTGGAAATTATTCATATCAACAGAAACCTCTGTCGACTCATGCGCAACAACTTTGCTAAAGATTATAGTCTGATCAAATGCACAGTTTACGATTTAATTCATTTTGAGTAGTTTTCTGTGGCGCCACCTGTCGGACTTTGCTTATTCCAATTCATAAACCTTCTTCGGCTTAACCGTAACAACTTTGCTGAAGATTATAGCATGATTAAATGTACAGCATACGATTAAATTGACTTTGAGTAAATTTCAGTAGCGCCACCTGTCGAAATTTCTTCATACCAACTAAGAAACCTTCGTCGGCTCATGTGCAACAACTTTGCTAAAGATTGTAGCATGATTAAATGTGCAGATTAAGATTAAATTGACTTTGAGTAAGTTTCTGTAGCGCCACCTGTCGGAAATTATTCATACCAACTAAAAAGACTTCGTCGGCTCATGCGCTACAACTTTGCTAAAGATCATAGCATGATCAAATGTACAGTTTACGATTTAATTAATTTTTAGTAATTTTCAGTGGCGCCATCTGTCGGAAATTAGTCTTATCAACTTTAAAACCTTCGCCGGCTTATCCGCAACATCTTCGCTAAAGAGCATAACACAATCAAATTCACAGTTTACTATTCTATAAAGAACATACATACAGACAAACATTCATTTGTTTAAAATAATACTAATTTTTCCCCCTTTTTATTCCCTAATTTCTAAAAGTTCCATATGTATATTTGGTACTTTTTTGGTGCCAATTGAATTCGGTACATTTTTTTAAAACGCATTTAACATAATGTATAATGTTCCTATTCATATTACTTTGGAGATGTTAAGTTATCATTTTATCCCTTTTTTACCCATTTTGGCTCCAAAATCAAAAAAGTACCAAATACGTGTTTCATGTTTTTTTTACATCTATTGATTGCAGTACCAAGTTTCTTTCTATATTCTTTAGTTTAAAATATAAGAGTGGGTTAAAAAGGTGCCAAAAAAACTCTTTTCACCCTTTTTTACCCCCTATCGGACATAGTTTCAAAAAAGTACCAAACACCTGTCCGCTTATTTTCAAAGCTGTTTAAAACGTAATTTTAATTTTGTTTCTATACCTATTACTTTAGGAGACATAGCGTTTTAGATTTTTTCCACTTTTTACCCGTTTTTACCCTCTTAGAGGTAAAAGTTCCAAAAGTCCCTTCTTCTTCGACCTATACATCAAAAAAGATACCCACTGTCCAAATTTTATCAAAATCGTTAGAGCCGTTTACGAGATAGCCATTCTATATATATATATATATATATATATATATACATACAATTATTGCTCGTTTAAGAATATAAGATATATACAATTATTGCTCGCTTAAGAATATAAGATAAGATTATGCTCTTTAGCGAAGATGTTGCGGATAAGCCGGCGAAGGTTTATAAGTTGGTAAGACTAATTTCCGTTAGGTGGCGCCACTGAAACTTACTTAAAATTAATTAAATCGTAAACTGTATATTTGATCATGCTATGGTCTTTAGCAAAGTTGTAGCGCATGAGCCGGCAAAGGTTTTTTAGTTGGTGTGAATAATTTCCGACAGGTGGCGCTACTGAAAATTACTCAAAGTCAATTTAATAGTAGGCTGTACATTTCATCATGCTATAATCTTTAACAAAGTTGTTGCGGATAAGCCGACGGAGGTTTATTAATGGGAATGACCAAAGTCCGACAGGTGGCGCCACTGAAAATTACTCAAAATGAATTAAATCGTAAACTGTGTATCTGATCATGTTATAATCATTAGAAAAGTTGTTACGCATAAGCAGCGAAGGTTTCTTAGTTGGTGTGAACAACTTCAGGTGGCGCCACTGAAAATTACTCAAAATGAAATAAATCGTAAACTGTGCATTTGATCAGGCTATAATATTTAGCAAAGTTGTTGCGCATGAGTCGACGGAGGTTTCTCTTGGTATGACCAATTTCCAAAATTTTTCAAAATGAGTTAAACTGTAAGCTATGCAAACTATGTGTTGATCGGAAAAAAATAAATAAAATAATTCGAAATTAACTGAATATTTGCACAAAATGCTTATCATAAAGCTCCGAGCAAGGCTCTTTCAACCAGGTACTATATATATATATATATATATATATATATATATATATATATACAATTCCCCGGCAACAATCCAATTGGAACAAGGGGTACTTCTTTCAGACAATGAACTGCATCCGATTATATTTTTAGACTCATTGAAAGGACCTACGTTTCAACGCCGGCTCCGAACGGCAAATGGATTAGATAGAGAAGTTTTACATAGCCTAATACTCAATAACCAGTGGCTAGCTGAGTTATGAGGTGAGCCGCTTTTTTGTTTTTTAAATTTATTTCTTCAAGTGAGTCTTGTCTGGGATCGAACTTGCTATACCACGAACCTGCTTACCACGGAGGTTCACAAAATAACATAAGTAAAAAAGAAAAAAACACACTTTTGCAAAAGTTTTTAATGTGTTCTTTTTCATAAAAATAGCTTTTCTTAAAAAATATTCAAACAATTTCAATTCATTACCTTTCAGCTGGACAAATTTAGTTTTAGCTTGACACTGGACAAGCACTAAAAAAGCTAGACAATCCAGTAGAATCCAGCCTGACTGACAACCCTAATTCTAACCCATATTTGTATCGTTCTTATGGGAGAACTCGCTGTACATGTTAGCAAACTACATTAACGAGTGTTAACGTAGTTTCCCAGGTGATACCACGAGGAGCTCAGTGTCCACAGTTTAGATGAAGAATAACCAAGATAAATCTTGGCTTATCAAATTAAGACTACATTACTTGACACTTATTAAAAATAAAAAAAGACTATTAAATGTTCTTAATATGGTTACATTCGAAAGATTCCCCTAAATAATCAAACACATACCAATCTACAAATAAAAAGAGTTCTTGCTGAAAAGAAAAGACTGGATCTTTTTTTTGAGAAATGTATTTTTGCTACAAACTCCACAACTGCAGGGCAATTCAATTTTTGTTGCATTTGCGATAGAGTGTGTGTGTGATATACACACACGCGGTGCAAGTAAGTGATCAAGTGAATAATGAAGTGTTGATAGTGATGAAAAGTTGGGTTCATTAACAGCCCATTATCCATCGATTCATAAAATTAACTACCTCATATGATAAAAAAAAGTAACAATGAATTGACCAAATATGTAACTAGACGACAAATTTAAATGACCAGTTTAAAAATTAGATGGTATTCTCATAGAAAATATTTTTTTTTTAATATTATATCGTTAGTTGAAATGCTAAAAAACGTTACTAAGATCTGAAAGAAAGCAACTAAATTTAGTTTAAAAACCCGCAGTTTTGTATTCCGACAAAGCTTTTTATATGGTTAGAAATATTGGAAACTAGATATGCAGATCTGGTGTTGGCTGTGATACTGACAACTTTTTTTTTAATTTTCTGAATATCATATAATTGTTTAGTATTAAAGATAAAGTTTTCTTATGCCGCTTGAATAAAAAACTTTGATTCAAACAAATGAGTTCTACTATAATTTCTTTTATCAAAAACGGAAAGCCAATTGCAATGGGAAGAAATTTAGAGTTTTATTATATTATAAGTTGTGATCAGCATGTAATGACAGTTGAAGCAGAGATGAGATGATATGAAAACCGCGATTCCGCTAGATTGGTAAAGGAATTGGCTTTGGCCTCACCACTTTTTTAAAACGAAAAGGTTTTTACCTTTGACGTGTGGACGAATTTTTAAAAGTTTTTGCACGAAAATTTTATAGGGGCCAAGTTTACGTGCAAGAAATCATCATCATATGCCTTTTATTTCCGAAGTTATCAATTAAAAAAAAGTCATTTAAATTTGTTCCATAAGAATAGTGGGAGTGTCTGTGGGCGGGTTCCATTAATTTTTTGTCAAAATGTTTAGTTTACTTCCGAAGTTTTTAATTTTGGCTAGCTATTTAGATTAAAGAATCGAGCACTCTACAACGGTGGGCAAATGCGGCTCTTTGGTGCTTAAACTGCGGCTCTTTGAGCATTCAATTCTTTTAATTTTTTCAAATATTTGCCTGCAGTTGAATTTTTTCATAAAAAGGAATCACAAAAAAAAGTAAACATTTTCAGTAACCCATATATAGTTTAATAAGTATAAGTATGTGACCAATGCACATAATTTTGGACGCAATAAAAATTGTAAAAACCAAGAATTTAATATTATTCAAGAACTCATCCTTTTTTTATAAAAATATTGGATGTTTCAAATTTGTATGTAAATTTGTAAATTTCCGTCATTCAAACTTATATGAGAGCTAGGGTCAAATGTAGACCGAATATCTCGAAATTTGGCAAATTGATTACAGTTTTTAAAAAAATTATGTATGCAAAAACTAGACTCAAAATTCTAATTATCTTCAGATTTATGAGTATTCTAGAGACTTTTGTCTCATTTAGTGCGCTTTGACAGAAGAGTTTGTATGGAAGCAATGGTCAAATGTGAACCGATTTTGGTGAAATTTTAACAGTGTCAAAAAAATTATCTGTGCCAAATTTCATCAAATTATCATTAGAATTGCGACCTGTACTTTGATTACATGGTTTACATGGGGTTTTAGCCAGACGGACGGACTGACATCGCTAATCGACTCAGAAAGTGATTCTAAGCCTATTGGTATTCTTAGACAAATATTTGTATGTGTTACATACATCAGAACAAACCTATAATACCCATTCCACCTATGGTGATGAAGGGTATAAAAGGTCAAAAAATGACCAAGTAATTGAATTTTGGCCGTATTTTCCCATTAACTTTGATGAAGAATTTTGATTTTTTTTCCTTTAGGGTGAACGTTTTTAAGTTATTTTTGGCATTTTATTTTTTTTTATGAATTTTTAAACAGTCTTTAGACCTTTTTTAAATTGCGATGTATATACATAACTCCAAAACCGTTGACCACTTAAACAATTTGTGTTACCACGACTTAAGAACAATTTTGTTCTTAATCCCAAATTTTAGAAAAAATCTATTAAAAAAAATGTTTCTGAATTTTGTGTACCTATGCTAGTAAAACAATTACGATTTTAAAGGGGTAAAGAAGATTTTGTTTGGAAAAATTATTTACGAATTAGCGAGGGGACCAAATTGTATGGCAATTTTATGAATTATCGGCATTCAATAGGAGATATCTATGGAGAATTTTAGAAAATCGTAACATGCCAACGAAAATTCGGAACTTAATTCGGGCAATGTATGTGGATTTTGAATGTCGTTCGAAGTTACTACTAATTATACTTTTGATCATCGCATGGCATTGAATCCAATGGACACCCTTTAAACAACTCGAGGTCTTGAAATACGCCAAAGTTTAGGAAAACACTAACGCTATCACTATTGAATCTCATTTCTTGACTTTTGTTCTTGAAATTTTTAGTGTATATAAATAATATGCCTTTACATAGTTCAACTGAAATAGTTTTTTAAGAAAATATAAAGTCTGTGGTCACATAAAACTGGACTACTAAACATGCTGAAAAAATCTTTGCTGGCGATTATAAAAATTATTTGCTTAAATAGGATAAAATATGAAAAGAATATCTATCCTACGATACATGACTTGATAAAATCGGACATGTTCTCTCAGAGATATTGGCCTCATACTATGAGCTTAAAACCAGATTTTGTATGCTTCTAACAAACCTACAGAAAAACTCTAAACATTAAATATTTTTATAAAAAAGATTACGAGTTCTTGAATAACATAAAATTTGTAGATTTTACAATTTTTGTTGCGTCCACAATTATGTGACCACTACCTATATACTTAAATAAATTATACAAAGGTCATTCAAAATTAAAAAAATTTGTTGTTTTTTATCTTTATATATAAATTTTGCATATAATTAGAAAGGAAAATAAAGAAAATGGCATAAAAATATTACATCACGCCTATATTTCACTTCAAGTAGTGATTTTTTCGCGATAAATTGCAAAAAAATTTTGAAAAAGGGGTGTTACTAAAAACGTTATAATTCTTAAAATGGGATGCAAAGAGATATGAAATTCATAGAGCTTATTAATGATTCAATTCAGCTATTAGAGAGTGTTGTGCTTCAGCCTCTAAAAATCTCTAAAAAATTCGCGGTCTATCAAACTTTGTATTTAATTTTCTGTTTTAATTTTTTTGATGGTTGTTTTAACTGCTAATATTCTAGATGAAGCATAGGTCAAACAATATTGAAATTGGCGCGGTTAATTAGTAAAAGGTATCTACTTTTTAATCCAAAAAAGAAGAAGTTAAAATTTTGCACATATTTCAAAATTAAGCGAATTTCATATATGGGTTCATATATACAAATAATTTTATTAAGAACATATCGACGCTTTATATTCAAAAAGTGCTATCTACATTTTTGACCAAAATGGTTTTTAATGGAAACGTGTTCCTTGGCTTATTTGTCATATGTTATATAAATTTTAAGGAAGAAAAATAATTTAAAAACATTTTTTTTTTATAAATTGTGTTTGTGCTATCTACATATAATCAAAAAATAGTGCTATCTACATTAAAAATATTTGTGGAAATATTAACAATTGTTATAAAATATACATTGTAATTTGTGATAAACCAACAAAATGGACCACAATCCCTGCAACGTACTGTAATCATGGATTTCTAAAATATACTCGGCCTTTGACCTTAACGGATTGTAAATAAACGTTATATAAGAAAGAGAATACCCTGAATTCTATTGACATATTTATAATAAGTCTTGTTTTTTTCAAAAAACTTGTTATTTTAATTATAATTCGTGATATTTGGATAAAAGCTTCAATTTTCGTTATATTTTATTTTTTTCTTGTTAAAATAATGCTATCTACTTGCTTTAGTACTTGAAACGATAAAATTTTAACTCGTAAAAAGTGCTATCTGCTATAGAACCGAAAATATAAGGAGTTAATAAAAAAACTTAATTTGTACAAGATCTTAGCCCCGATTTGTATGGTATTGTAAAACAAAGTTTATTTATTTCTCTTATAGTTAATGACAAAAACAGTTTTTCCCTCTCCTGTAAAATTGTGAATTTGTAGATAACACTTTTTGAATATAAACCCTCGATATAAACAAATATTCCAACTTTGAGGAATTATTACAGCCTTAGTAGGCAATGTAGTATGGTAAAAATTTGGGATTACATGTTTTTAAATGTCAGCTCTAATTTGACACTAGAATTTCTTAAAAACATTAATGGGGGTTTTGGCCGTAATTTCCTACTGTGCAATGGAAACGGCGTTGGATAGGCCACACGCTTCGAAGGCCAAATACCAACATTGCTCGACAAGTGCGTTGCACCTGCTAGAAGGTCGATTGATGCGGAGTTACAAACAGCAATCTATTCATGGAATGACGTATGCCTAACATCTCGCAATAGAGTTCGATAAAAAAAAGGATGGTTGAGGCCCTGTGCTCCACTGAGAGTCAAGCATAACAGAAGAAGAATATCATTTCCGAAATTTGTATTGAAGTAGTATGAGTTGTTTTACAACAAGTCTATTATTTTCCGATCCCCCAGTGGGACCTCTTATTTTGTTTTTTGTATTTTATGTCAATACTATAATGCATATTTGAGATCAGAACTTTTTGAGATATCCTTGAGTCAAGGACATAATTGATTTTCCTTGTTCTCCAATACATGATTTAGTTTTTTAATTAAAAGAACATGAAATATGAGCATAGTTTTTTTTTATAAAAATCTGATAACAGTTATAGGCAAATAAAGTGTGTATGTTTTGAAAAAAATCTTAAAAAAATAAAGTGAAATTGAAAAATTTGAAGAGTTCTAAAAATTGAATAATCTAGGAGAATATATGTACCAAATTTCATTAAATTTAGAGATGCTGTGGTTCAGTACGTGTTCGAAAATGTTTGATTTGACTCTATATTCAATTTTTCAGTTTTGCTCACTACTGTAAAAACATATCCATTAGCATAACTGCTGTGAATGCTGTTCGAAAAATTATTTTTATATCAGAGACACATTCAATTCAATTCGAATTGATTATTCTGCTCTTAGTCTATCTAGTGTGTAACGATTTGGAGCCGTCGTTAGATTAGAAAGTTTATGATTTTTTTTCTACACGGACGGCATCGCATCTAATTTTAACTCACCTTTTCTATATTTTTATTTAATTTATTTTTTATTATTCTCTTTCTCGGCTTGTGTTCATTAAATGTGTTGGAGTGTTGAGTGAGTTGGTGAAGTTAGTGGCTTGTTTTAACGAAAACAACAATAAATAAATTAATAATAATAAATAAATATTTAGTTAATTTGCATTTGATAAATTATATCGTTATTTTTCTCGCCATAGATGATTTACGATCATGTGTTGTCGAACCCCAGCGTGTCCCAATGTACGAGTATACAAACTTCGAATACCAATTTAAATTCATTTGTATCTATGAATGTATGTATGAATGTATGTTTTTCTGTTACGGGTTCGGTATTTGTATTTGAATTTTTATTATAACAAATTATAGAAATGTCTTGTGGTTAATTAGGTGTATTGTAAGCTTTATTAATTTCCTAATTAAGTTAGCTTCTGTTTGATACGTAAATACTACATACGACTAGAGTATAGTAGATTAGAGTAAAGTACAATTATTATTAGCGAATGCTAATGCAAATGTCAGGAGAATTATTGTTTTATTAGCGGCGGCTCTTTTTAAAGTTGTAAAAATAAATTAAGTATTTAAACAAATGTTTATACATATGTATTTACCGATAAATTGAAATTTCTAATTTACTACATACATATGTACGTACTTGTACATCATACATACATACATTTTGTACATGTTTACACATTTAAACATTTATAGTCATAAGAACAAAATGTATAAACCTCGAATTAATTATTTAATATTTTATTTGATTATTCTAATTATTGTGTTCTTTTCTTTTCTCATTAATCTGTTCTGTGTTTATCTTTCATCGGCGTTATATTTGTGATGTTTTAGCGATTGATTAATCGTAAATTAAAATGTTGATTGGATCGAATATTTATTTTAATCATGTGAATAAAGATTTAACTAGAAGAATATTTGAACATTCCTTAGTGGTGAGTGCATTTTCATATTTCTTTTTAAACTATAAGATGTATAAAATAGTACAGTTTGCAATATTTTTTGACTGTATTATATTAAAATCTTGTTTCAGGAATTCTCTTGAATTTAACTTTGGAATTTATGTCTTAAGAGCATTAACAATATGTTTTCTATTAATATTTGTAATCCCATCTACAATCGCCTTTACTTTGCTGTTAGATTTAGGACATTTGGTACATTTTTAATCTCAATAACTTTTGATCGGTGTGATATATTGTTTTAAGGTTTCGACTCACGTGTTAATTTTTGTAACAATACTATTTTCAAAATATTAGGCATTTAATGTAAAGATGTGCCGAAAAAATTGAAAGTTACAAATCTTGTATCAGATACCATTTGGTCCAATGAATATTCCAATACAAAATAAGAAGCTTTTGTTGTCTTTATTAACGAGAATTGTGTATAATAATTGAAAGTGTTTTTCATTAGATGTTACACAAAATGTTTTCTTGTTTGTTTTGCAAATAATAATTTTGTCAGATTTAGCCTTACTTCAGCTATTTTCCCCGCTTTCTAGTGAAAGATTTAGAATAAACTGTTGTTGTGGCAATCTATGCGAGTTTTATAAAGTGGTAGCTTTAGTAGGTTCTACTCCCTTTTATCCTTTTGTTAGCTCCAACACAACTCGCTCTCATGTTTTTGTTAGGCTTGGCATTTTTAGTTTTTACAAGATTTGGATATGTTTTGCAGACGTAGCAAGATTTAAAAATTTTAAACTATATTTTGCAGGCTTTGAGGGCATAAATTGTCAGAGGGAATTTCATTCCTTCAAACCAACATGTTACTAGTCAGTTGTAACCTTTTCATTACGATTGTTAAACATTTGGGGAAGGACATTATAACGTTCTCACAGTTCTCGAATATGAACAAACTTGTAGTTGCTACGTAATGTCGTCAACTTGAAACGTTATCAAAGCGGAGCGGAGCGCTTGTAGAAATTAGTTTCATAAATTGGGCACCAAAAATTTTCTTCAAATTGGCCATGAACATTTTCGTTTTTTCTACTGTGGTGTACAAATTTTACATAACAATTATGTTACTAAATAACTGAAACAATATTGTACATACCGATATAGTCCTCCAAAAATGGGAACAGCAATTAATATCTGTCCATTTGTCATCAAATTTAATTTTTCTATAAATATTTTCGTTTCCGGCGATTAGCCTTTCTATTAAAGGTGGAAAAAACGTTAAAATACTGATGCATTTAGAGTTTATAAATCTAGTTGGACTCCACACGATAAGTTTTTTTGCTTTTAACAATAGATCAGCAGTAATTGAAGCCACATCTGATTCACTTTCAAAATCACTTTTATATGTGATATACACGTTCAATATTTGAGTCTGGAATACCAGATTAACTTTCATAACAGACGGATAAATGGGATGATATTTAAATTATCATTGATTATGTTTGTAAAATAAGTAATAATGCAAGATTTTTTATCTGCCTAAAAGTGGGGATACTCCTCCTTAAGAGATGGCCTAACGAACCATCGAAACGCGTCAAGGAATTTGATATCAATAAATTGTCTGTTACATTAATAAATAAATGTAACAGATAGATTTTAAAAGCAAATAATCTTTCTTTTATAATTTATAATTTGTATTAAAGTATTTAATCATATTACTTACGAAAATAGCATTGAATTTGTATCTACATATTTTGGACCAAATGGTCTCTTGATATAGGATTTCCATATTTGTTTATCTAACAGAAGGGTTGATGTAAGCACCCGACCAATACATCATGACTATGTATTGATCTTATTATACTCCTCAATAAGAAGTATATGTATGTACTCGAATTTTAGAGAAATGAGGGGAGAAGATGTGAAAAATTTAAATAAATTAATGCATTGAGTATCGACGAATATCACTAGGACTTTTATTTGACGAAAATAACCTTACAGACCTGGTAGAATTGTACTTTTTTGGTGCATTTGGTGCATTCCATTAGTACTTCCACGACTTATTTTACTTTTGAGGATTATTACAGAACTTTTGTTTTAAAAGCCGAACATAGAATAAAATTCCAAGTTTTGAGATGTCCACCTCTTCATGATCTTTCCATAGGGGCTTTGGGTTCCCCTTCTGCGAGAACCATAACCGAGTTCATATTCCAACGATTTTTTAGCTGGAGCAGTTTCATCCATTCCATTTTGTGTGACTTAGCCAGCGTAAACGTTTTATTTTAATATGCTTGACTATGTCAAATTTGCAATATAAGTCATATAGTTTATGGTTCATACGCCACCGGTATTCTCAATCAACGCAGATTGGTCCATAGACTTTCAGAAGAGTTTTACTCTTGAACATTTTAAGTACTACCTCAATTGATGTTGAAAGTACCCATGTTTCTGAACCATATAATACAATAGCACAGGTAATATCAGTGTCTTGTAAAGCGTGATTATTGTCAGTCAAGAGGTGGCTTTGTTTTTAAACTGTCTTTTTAAGTCTTAGAAGCACCTATCAGCCATTATTACTCTTCTTTTTATTTTATAGGATGATAAATTCGTTAACTATTTGAAAGTTGTAGTTACCAACTTCCACTTTCTGTCCAAGTCTTTCGTCGACACATTATGTCAATATCATCGGCATAAAGAGTAACATATGTAGTTTTCGTGTATAGCTCACCAGTAGGAAATTAAAAAGATCATACGATTGACTATCTCCTTGTCTGAAATCTCGTTTAGTATTGAGGTTTTTTCTATACGTATTAGCTTTGTAGGAATACCAAACTCAGACATGGCTTGAAACACCCTTGAACGTATAGGGCTATAGCACTTTCGTTATCAACGAATAAATAGTTTAAAATCCGAACCAAAGCAATTCAAAATTTTGAAGAACTTCAAAAATTGTATGAACTAGGAGAGAGAATGTACATACAAAGTGTCATTAAAATCGGAGATCAGAAAATCAAGCAGAATCAGAATAGATTGCGAGAATAATTTAAATTTAAAAATTCATTATTTTGACCTAATCTTTCAAAAAGTAGTATGCCACCGTGTGCTTTCGTAGCCGATAGATTTTAAAATTTTTCAAATTTTCAAATTTTTCAAATAAATGGCAATCTCAAAGACCATTCCAATAAAATTTAAATTCATTCGGACAAAAAAAAAACTGAGATATTGCCTTACAAGTATTAAACTTTTCGAAGTGATAGCTTAACCCATATCTTCCCAAGCAACCTTCCTGTCATCAAATTTCGATAATAAAAAGTATAAGACGTTATATGCAACCCATCCTGCACAAATGTATATAAGGAAAAACAAAAATCAGCTTCCCATTCTTAAGTTTTAGTAACGTTTCAGAAATGGAACAGTAGGATAATTTTCCACTGTTCATAAAAAATATCACAAAAAAGAAAAAAAAATGGTTTTTATTAAGTAACCTTTATTAAAAATTATGAAAATATTCAAAAGTATTAAGTTTTTCATTACAAATTTAGATAGTTTATATACAGTGGTGGAAAAAATAATTAGAACATACTTTCTTAATTTTTTTGTGACTGTTACATAAATAAGATAAAGTAACTACGTTAAATTAAACATATTCAATTGGACTATCTAAAAATATTAAAACAAATAGCAGCTCTGCATAATTCTTTAAATTATTTCGGTTTTTTGAAAAAATACCTGGAAAAAGTAAAAAGAACTTTTTATATTTTGCAAAATATAATTAATTTTTTGTTTAAAAATACTATCAAATCCTAATTTTATTTCAATATTTGATTGAAGCCATTTCTATCACTTCTTGGCACATCCGCGTCACGGAGCCTATAAAGTTTGCGCAAACGCTCGGCGAAATGGAATAACAAAATTCCTGAATTTTTCCACATTTCATTCCTTTTTTTACTTTTAAAGCCTACAATTTGTTATTTTATGACTCTCTACAGATGTTCAATAAGATTCATTTTCGACAAACCATGATTAAACACTTTTGGCATAGTGTTTGGGATCATTGTCCTCCATATATTCCCATTTTAAGTGCATTTCCTCCTCCGCAAATGGAAGCATTTTATTTTTGAGGATCTCCTAATAATTACTGGTGATATTTTTTTCCTGTTTCAATAAAACTGCCCGCAGAAAAACAGTCCCAAATTATTAGAGTATAATTTGCAAAAAACCGCCAAACGTGGAAAGGGGAAACAAAATAAATTTGTTTGGATCGGATGGAAAAACATATGTTCGACGTCCTGCAAACAAGTAAAAGACCCAAAATATACATCCATTGAAATAAAATTAGGATTTGATAGTATTTTCAAACAAAAAATTAATTATATTTTGCAAAATATAAAAAGTTCTTATTAATTTTTCCAGGCATTTTTTCAAAAAACACAAAAAATTATGCACATCTGCTATTTGTTTTAATATTTTCAGTTAGTCCAATTGAATATGTTTAATTAAACGAAGATACATTATTTTATTTATGTAGGAGAAAATAAAAATTTAAGAAAATATGCAATTTTTTATCCGTTCTTATTATTTTTTGCACCACTGTATGTATAAACTTTTAACAAAACAACTTATGTTGCACAGTGGGATGGTTTAAAAATAGAATGGAAATAATTCTATAACTTCTAAACCGTTGGGCGGATTTAAAAAAAAAATTGTATGTGGATATAACAGAAGGGAGCTCAAGTTTTGAACCTGGAAGGCCTAGACTGTACTGGGGCGGCACAGTCGGCCCCCAAATTTGGGCACCTCGGACTCATAAATCACTTAAATCGATTTCAAAACCGATTTGAAAAATCATACTATATAACAAATATATAGATCAAGATCTACAAACATCATGCCTATTCTATCTCTTACGGTTTAAAAGATATTCGACTTAAAAAAAAATCAAATTTTCAATTTTTGTCCTATATTGTACCGATTTTTTACTAATATCTGACCAATGTATAAACCGACATTGATTTAAAGTTTTCTAAAAAAAAAAACAAAATTTCAAATATTTTACGAGCAAGAAGTGTATTAAAAGCTTTACTATATAAAAAGTTATAAGTGCTTAAAATTAATATTTAAAAATTTAACAATTTTCCCTGTTCTAATTCGAGTCTCTCGAATTAGGCCTATTGTTTACGGAAATTTCAATTTTGATCCATAATTCCTCCGAACGCACGCGAGCTGTAAAAAAATTTAACCATATTTTTATGGACCAGTACATTACAAAAGTACATTGTCGCCCTGAAAGTGGCCAAGTAACTAGAGCAAAAATAACTAAAAATACAAATTTTTGAAATCTTTTTAGGAATTCTGGGATTTGTGTTGCTAAAAATATTTTCTTAAATTTTTTTCCTTAAAAAATTTTATGCCATTGCAAATTTTCATCAAAATATATTTATATAACTAACGAAAATTATTTGTTAGCTGACAACTTCAGTGTTACCAGAGTACAAAAATAATAACGATTGCACTTTCGTTAAAAAAAATTGCAAATTAGAATAATATGGGTTTACATGGATTTAAATAAAATCAGGGAACAAACAATTTTTTTGCAACTGTTTCGTTTGAAAAATCTAAAATTGTAAAATTTTCATTGTAAATTTCACAAATATCCGAAATTCCGGATATTGATATCTTTTCTCTTTTGTTGTAAAAGTTGGAGTTTTTATTTACATATACATACATATGTATACTAAAGTAATGTAGGTATGAATGTTTTTGAACACGATGTTCTACTAGTCAAAATTTGTGCATTTGGTTTTAATTGCATACAGTAATATCTCAATTAATTGAAAATGTTAATTATTTTAATTGTTAACAATATAGTAATTCCATGAACATTCTCGTGTATGAATCGATGTGTGGTTAGCGATAATGATTAAAAATATATGTATGTATATATATATGTTAATATTAACTGCTCTATACAATGCATTTAGTCATTACTATGTACATAGTTACATATGTTTGTTTGTAAGAATGTATATATGTATTTAGTATGTATAAATTTCGTACATAGCGAGATATTCGTTTAATAGTTGCTGTAATGAATTAATGCATAAATATGTATGTACGTTCTCGTATGAACCTTTAACGGTGGCCAAGAAGAATTAAAAATGTTTTTGAAAACGGTAGCAGTGGCTACAGGAGCGGACAAGGCAACAACAAAAACAATTATCAAAGAAATGTATACACATTTGATAGAGATCTCTGTTGACATGTCATGTTGACAATTCATTTTATTTGTTTCAACAAAACTTTTATCGAATGAAATTCATGTGACCATCAATAAAACGAACGAAACTAGTGCACGCCATCGTCATCATCATCCTCATCCATCGCAACGTAATGTTACTAAATTTTACTCTATGTCAAAAGTATTCATTCAGCACTTGCTGGTACAAATGTATGTACATTTGCACAAAAATATTTACATACATACAAGTCCATACATACTTACGTACAATAAATGCATTAGCAATAGTTTTTAATGCTGACCCTCATTGTTATTTTGGACATTTACTCGTCCTGCCTGGGGACGCATAGCACAGGTGGTGGTCTGGCTTTGAATTTGTTGTCAAAACAAAAACAGCAGCAATAACGTCCAATGGTAACTTATCAATGAACAACCGAGAGAAACGGAACCGAACAATTTATGCAAAACGAATTCAATTAACACCTAGTTTGTACGACAGTTTGATAGTTTGCAAATGACACGTACATTCATTAAAAGATACATACGAGTATTTGTGTACCTATTCGTTGTTGTGTACACAAATATCTGCATCTTAAGAATGAATGAATGAATGAATGAATTTATGCTTTCATCACCGTTTTGCAAATATTATATGAATATATTAATACAGTACCCCAAAGTCTTTTCATTAAAGGGTCTTAAATGTAAAAGGTTAAGGAAAAGTAAACCTGGTGTATTCGATATCTTAACATTTTTATCTTGTCCTTCTCTCTACTTCTCTAGAAATAATAGCAGAGTGCAAAGTGGATACAAACATATCGTGGTTTTTATACCCTACTCCAATAGGTGAAGAGTATAATAAGTTTATTAATTATTTATATTTTGAACATTGACCGCTATAAATAATGTATCATATAATCCTTCTAATTAATAGCGAGGTGGTTTTTTATACCCTACACCAATAGGTGAAGAATATAATAAGTTTATTAATTATTTATATTTTGAACAGTGACCGCCATAAATAGTGTATCATATAATCCTTCTAATTAATAGCGAGGTGTATTAATATTTATTATCGGTCCGGAAACACCCGAGATTTCATTGCCCACCAAAATCGATACACTGAAAATTTTGGATTTTTTTTAAATACTCGTATGTACAGAAGAGTGTCAATTAAATATACGGGGAATTTTTTTTTTGAAACCCCCAAATTTGTTGGAAATGCTAATAAAGTAGTCCCTTGATAATTTGATCATAATCGGATAAGGGGAAAGCGTCTCCATAACCCGCACAAAATTTGCAAAATACCTGATTTTTTTACTTTGATCGTCAATAACTTCATTAATACTTTAAAATAATGAAATTCCAAAGTAAGACATGATTTACGATTTTGTGGCCTGTAAGTACTAAATAGGTAAGTTTTGTCAAAATATTTACTTAGTTTTTTTTCATATTACAAAATTATAGTTTTCTCTCAAGTCGGTTTCAAAAATAATTTTTTGATTTTTTTTGATTTTTGATTTTGTTCAACAAATATTATAAATTATCGTTCCAGTTTCATAAAACAAACAAAAAGGAGAATAAAACTCAGAAAAAATGGTATGTAATTTTTAGGTCATAATTTGTGTATATGTTTGTTAAGTTGTACCTAATTTATATATTAATAGAATTATTAATGAATATTTTTGCTCAGTTAAAATTTAACACTTTTTTTCCCGGGGTCAAAGGTCAATTTTTTTTTTTTTTCATTTTCCATAGCAAAATAGCGAATATTAAAAATATATTATCGAATTTTAATCCAAATACAAATAAGTATTTATTTATTAATATAAATATTAAGTATTTATACCCTTCACCACTATAGGTGGAAACGGTATTATAAGCTTGTGCTGATGTGTGTAACGCACAGAAATATTTGTCTTAGATCCATCTTTTAGTATGCCAATAAAATTAGAATCACTTTCTGAGTCGATTTAGCGATGTCTGTCCGTCCGTCTGGCTGGCTGGACCCCCAGGTAAACCTTGTAATCAAACTACAGGTCGCAATTCTAAAGATAATTTGATGAAATTTGGCACAGATCATTTTTTTGATAATGGGACCATGGCTATTGAAATTCGTCAAAATCGGCCCATTATTTATGGTACCTCCCATAGGAAATGAAACTTAAAACAAATACTGCTTATATCAACTAAAATCACTGTACCAAATTTCGTAGAAATCGGTCTACATTTGACCATAGCTCCCATACAAACTCTTTCACTAAAACGCTCGTAAATCCGAAGATAATTTTTTGCATACATAATTTTTGTAACAACTGTAATTAATTTGCCAAATTTTGAGATAATCGATCCACATTTGACCCTAGCTCTCATATAAGTCCAAATGACGGAAACAGCTTAAATGTATAAGTTTTGAGAATATGTTTGTATGATGGAAAAATTTAGCAAATATTTGTCTTTATACAGGAAAAAGAACACCTTTGACCTTAGTGGTGAAAGGTATCGTATGGTCGGGCTTGACCGACTATAGCACTTTCTTACTTGTTTTTTATTAAAAAAAATATTTAAACCCTAAACGCTAACCCCCAGATTGCTTCGAACTGCTGAAAAATAGTCCCTTAGCTCAATTCCAACTTTGAAAAATAACTGGCACCCTTATGTACAACTTTTTGCTAGGGACAAAATTAGTGCTATTGACAAAATTAGTGCTAGGAACAAAATTTGGTTACACCTCTAACGCACAGTATTTTTGTGACTGACTTTATATGTATTAGTTATATCCGGTATTTGGGTATATATCAAAATGTTGGTAATCTTTCCAGGAATTAAACTAAAAATAACGCAATACAAAAAACCTATTAACCAGTAATTTGCCCGATGTATTAATCCATTATGATCTACTTTCGAATTAATAACAGACCGATTATATTCTATAACTTTGGTTCTATCAAAATAAATGTCTATACCAAAATTCAATATATCTATATATATATATAGTTCCCACACAACATTCCAATTGGAACAAGGGGTACTTTTCTCAGACAATGAGCTGCATCCGATTCTATTTTTAGACTCATTGAAAGGGACCTAAGTTTTAACTTCGGCTCCGAACGGCAAATGCATTAGTAAGAGAAGTTTTACATAGCCTAATACTCAAAAACCAGTGGCTAGCTGAGTTATGAAGTGAACCGCTTTTTTGAAAATTGTAATTTTTTTCAAGTGGGTCTGGCAAGGGATCGAACTTGGGACCTCTGGTATGATAGGCGAATGACTAGCCTGCTATACCACGGCGGTTTTTCACTGATGTATAAATACAAAATAAATTAATACTCTATTTCTAGAGCTGCAGAACTATCGATAGTCGGCATCATTCGATAGTTTTAATAGTTTGAGTAAAACTATCGATACAAACGAATACTATCGCATCTTCTGAAGTACTGCTTTTGGCAAATAATACAAATAGGAATAATCGGTCAAGGTCGAACGTATGATACTTCACACTGCCAGACCTATATGATGTGCCTAAAATGATTGTCTGAATACATGCTTTGGTTAAACTACCTAAATAAACGTCTATACCAAATTTCAATATAATTATCTTAACAAAATGACAATATAATATTGAAAAAATACGAGATATAACCTAAAAATTTAACAACGGCTAAAAAAATCGACATTTTATTTAGTATTAACATTTTATGATAGTATCCATAGTGAAAAACGCACTCGATATTATATAAAAAAAAAATTAAACTATCGATTGTTCTGCAGCTCTATATCTTTTATATTCTATTAAGATTTAGCATGACAAAATTTAGCACAGATAAGTGTCCATAGAAATTTCAGAATATGTGGCATAGACTAAGAGATAGTCCGATAGTCTTGAACTTTTGGTCAAATACTTGAACCCAAAACTTTGCTAAATGGCATAACATATTTTGCTTATTGCTACCATTTAGTATAACATTTTGACATGTTTTGTTAAAATTTCCTTTGGTTGTCTCCTGCTTTTGTCGACAAAGAACAAAAAAGTATAATATGTACCAAGTCGTAATGTATGAAAGAGTATCGCAACATATGATTGTTGTACATTTGTATCGCTTATTTAATGTGTTTTCGCGAGTTGTTTGTATTAATCATCGGTGTCGACAGGTGAAACATGAATTGTGTACGTACTCGTAGATTCGTATAAATGAATGAAATGAAACAACTGAAAAATATCGTTTAGAGAATTGACAATGAGAATGACAATGAATTTGTTGGCTGTTTTTGTTTGAACTTTTCGTTTTTTGTTATTCGATGCAAGAGAACATTTCACATGCAGTTTTTCATTTCATTCTTTTTTTTTTCAGCGCACTCTAATCGATCTTTTCGCGTTCATAGTTATTTATGTGACAAAATTTTGCAAATAATTGGATTGACTGATCACAGATAGCACGCATGGGTAAACAAGACTATGGTGGTGCTTAAATGGCGGAAGAGAGCAACAAAATAATAAATGATACTTGAACCGAATTAAAGCAACACAAAAGGGATGTCTAACTAAACGGTGGTGGAAGTAGTGGAAGTGACCCTTCAGAATTTTTGGTCTCATAATTTAATTCAATTAAACGTGAATTGCAATTCAATTTCGCAAATCGATTGACGATCGGTTATTTTTG
Source organism: Stomorhina lunata (assembly GCA_933228675.1). Taxonomy (NCBI): domain Eukaryota; kingdom Metazoa; phylum Arthropoda; class Insecta; order Diptera; family Rhiniidae; genus Stomorhina; species Stomorhina lunata. Next base: position 81,536,899 of record OW121742.1, read on the forward strand.
TATCTACTTTTTTCTTTATGGGCCATCTGGAGAAAAAAAAAGTATAATATGAGAAAAAGTCAAATTTTAAGTTGTGCAACATGAATGAAAACATGTACCGCGACATGCTACGAGTACACCTTGAGACAAGATTTGACATCTTCATAACCACCGGTGATCGTTAAAAATGATATTGACAATTTATGAGTTCTCTTTTGTTGCAAGTTGATCAATTTATGTGTGTTATTATATATTCGAATCGAGTTATTGTAACCAATGACATAATTAACAAAACTTCTATTGCTTCATGATGTATAAAAGCTGTACAGCAGTTATACAATTACAATATCATCTAACGAATTCAAGATTTCATGTCACATTTATCTGCAATTATGTGCGACGCAAATATTGGAGTCCATTGTACTAACACTTTTTTCAAGTGTCTCGGCAGAAATAAAATAAAAAATTTATTGGCTGATGAATTTTACTACATTATGAACACAAATCGGTAATAGGGTACCAAATCTCTCATGCTAAAAACACGATGAGGAGTGCCGCAACGCCACTGCTGAGAAAAATGCGGCCAACAGGGCAACTCTGCAGTCAGTAGCTACTCGTGGATCTTAAGAAAGATATCGAGAGAAAAAGAGGGAAGAAGACCAAGATGACACGCCTGAACAAATCAACGACGACGGCGTTATATGCCCACCACCAAACCTGAATAATGTTAGAACTGAAAAATCAACCACTGAAAAGATCTTTACTCTACGTCCTGGAAAAGACCCAAGAGAAACAAATAGATACTTAACATCTCTTTGATGACTACAACCCAGCTTTTGACAGCCCGATACGGAAGAAGGTGTTTAAAGCAATGTCTGAGTTCTGCATCCATACGAAGCTAATAAACTTATGCAGAATGACACTAACTAATTCAACATCATCTATTAAGATAGGTAAGAACCTATTAGAGCCCTTCATAACTAAACGGGGATTCAAGCCTATCTATCTTGTGACAATATTCTATTAGAGGTACAACTTTCAATAGAAAACATATGCGACTCGCGTTTGCCGATGACATTGATATTCTGTATTGGGAAGGAATCAAACAAAATGGATCTGGCAGCCAATGAATCAAAAACAAAACTGATGGTTTTAACAGGCAGGCAGACCACTAGAAATGGATCACATATGACCGTTGAGAACTAAGCTTCGAGGTTGTAAGATAATTTGTATACCTTGGTACCGCTGTGAACATCAACAACGATATAAACTTCAAAATCAAACGTGGAATCATACTTGCCAAACGATACTATTATGGACTAAGCAAACAGCTAAGAAATAAAGTCCTCCCCTTAAGAACTAAAATTACGCTTTATAAAATGCTTATACTACCCGTGTAATTGTATGGTGCTGAATCATAGGCACTTGCATAGGCAGATGAAGCTATTTTTACGAAAAATCTTTGGATCAGACTGCGTCAACAATGAGTTATACGCTGACATAGACATAGTGAAATGAATTAAGCAACAGCGGCTGATTTGGGTAGGACATGTTGTCCGAATGGATGAAAATACTCCGGCAAGGAAAGTGTTCAAAAATGACCCTGAGGGAACACGTAGAAGACGGCATCCAAAACTTCGATGGAAAGACCAAGTAGAAGGAAATCTTTCGAAACATGGTATACGAAATTCTAAAATATGCTCGGCCTTTGACATAAACAGGTTGTAATTAAAGGCCATTTAAGTAAGTAAGTAAATATGAACTCAAATAACTTTTGGTAAAGTTAATGTAATTTATTTTTTATAATTTTATTTCAAAAATAATATATATTTATTAAAGTATTTCATTAAGTTTTGAAAATAATTGAAATCAAATGGTCTCAATTCTCGGTGACACATCTTATCAAAAAGTTTTTATTACGGACTCTAATGAGTAAAAGCAGTGCACTATCAAAATTCTTGTTTCATTATTCCAAAAATAAAATAAAAATGGAACAGTTTACATCAGCCAACCTATATTTGCGGTAAACTCTTCGACATATGAAACCTCTTAAAATTTAAGTACAATTTTATAGTTAAAAGAAACCGCTTAAAATATTTGTTTAAAGGGTTTTAACACTGACTTATGATAATGAACAATTTATATTTTATACCGTTTTTTATAAACCCCGTAATTCCAAATTAACATTAAACAGATTTCCTTGCTCTGAAATTGGAAATCGGTTCGTATAAAATGGAAAATTTTTTGTATACAATCAATTTCATTTAGGAAAAATAATAACAAAACTCTCATCAAATCAACTGTGATTAATTCTTTTCTCCAAATCTATCCAAATTGGATTAAACTTATTATCTCGTTTCATTGATTTACGAGTCATTGATCACATTTGTTCATTTTTGTATCTTTCCATTTGGAACCGTTGTTTGTTTTCCCATAAATGACATTAAGTGACTGCTCGAATGACTGAATTATCGACTGACCAATGACGCGACCGACATCTATTTACATGGAATTTTAAATTCGTCTCAGTTTGAGATAGAGAAATCAAATAAAATCTTCGTATTGTGAATCAATATCCCTGGGAAAGATAATGAACTAAAAATTTATAAATACATACATTCAACTTATGTGCATATTTGACTGTTTTGATCCCCTTTGATATACATATAAAAAAGCTTCTCAAATTTGTTTCAATATTTGATAAAATGTTTAACAAAAATCACTATTAGAGTAAATTTATACTCAGGTAGATTTTTTTAGAGAATCCCAACTAAACCATCCTTTAATAAAGTCACACATAAAAACTTGGTCGCCAAGAAAATGTTTCTCTCCAGCCAATGAAGACTGATTTTATATTGACTTACTTCCTTATTTGATTTCATAAGAACGACTTCCGGGAATTGTGAGTTTGGACGCAGGCATTTCTAAATTTAAATCTCTATCATAAAATAACATAACCATAATATGATTATGATTTTTTTCGAAGTTTAAGTGGTATTAGGGGTTTAGGTCCGTTTATTAGTTTCTATCTGTAGAAATACTTAGTGGTAGTATTTCTACAGATAGAAACTAATAAAAAACAATTTTCACTCAGATTTTTACACGAAAATCACTACTTTTTACCGTTTTATGACTTTTGGGGCCAAAGTTTGCATTCGCTTAGAGTTTTTTTTCTTCATTTTTTGTTACTTCTTAAATGAATCATTACAAAGCAAACATATTTTCCACGAAAAAGTTTTATTCTTGAAATATGTTAACAATCGAAATCTATCAAAAACAAGTAAGAAAGTGCTATAGTCGGTCAAGTCCGATTTTCTCAAAACATATATATTTAAGCTGTTTCCGTCATTTGGACTTATATGAGAGCTAGGGTCAAATTTGGACCGATTATCTCTAACTTAAAATTCGCATTATCTTCAGATTTACAAGCGTTTTAGTGATATTTGTCTCATTTAGTGCGTTTTGACACGAATGTGGCCGATTTCAACGAAATTTGGTGCAGTGATTTTAGTTTACATAAACAGTATTTGTTTTAAATTTCATGAAAATATATCAATTCCGGGCCAATATATCAATTCCGGGAACTGGGACCGTTGGATGTTACCATAAATAATGGACCGATTTTGACGAATTTCAATAGCCACCATCTCTATCAAAAAATGATCTGTGCCAAATTTCATCAAATTATCTTTAAAATTGCGACCTGTACTTTGATTACATGGTTTACATAGGGGTCCAGCCAGCCAGCCGTTCAGCCAGACGAACGGACTGACATCGCTAAATCGACTCAGGAGGTGATTCTAAGACTATTGGTATACTAAAAGGCAAATGGACAAATATTTCTATACGTTACTTAAACTTATAATACCCTTTCCACCTATGGTGGTGAAGGGTATAAATATACATATATATTCGTATGCAGTGACAAATCTATATGTATACTAGCTGACCCGGTAAACGTTGTTTTGTTACATAAATTATTTATTTCTACGCAGATATATCTTAAAATTCCATCAGAGTCAGAAAGTTATTTAGGTAAGTCATAAATTATTCCCTGTGGTGGGTCATCCTTAATATTAGTGGTATCAAAAATAGATGTTGACTGATTCTCAGACCTAACGGATATGCACACAAAATTTCATGAAAATAGGTAGGGCTACATATTTCGGAGGAGCTCGGTAACAAACACTGCGACAAGAGAATATTATACATAAGATATACATATGGGCATTTTCACCGGATGGTCAAAAATGAAATGTTCATAAAAATATTTTTTTACTGCTTATAATTGTAAATAATGTATATTTTGTATAATAGAATATGGTTTCATATCATATGTCAGCTTTTGTGCTTGAGAAAATTGAGCCGGAAACTGGAAAATTTCTTTTTTAGCTACTTCAAAAGCCATTTTTATGTGTAACTTTATTAATAACTTTACATGCTAAATAAAGTTAATGCTATTCCTTAATATTATTCGAAAGTGTTGCGCCACACTTTAAATTGAGTATTTAGTTTGCTTTTAAGAAAATTTTAGGATATTTTTGGAAAAATGCATGGCAAAAAATAATGAAAACAATATATGGAAAAAATCGTACGTTCGCGACCCTTATATGCGCGACCGGAACTTAAGTCAATTAAACAAAAACCAATAGAGATATTTTATTTTATAAATACTGAACTTTTAAAAAAAAAAACTAATCAATTAAACGTGAACTTAATGAGTTAAATTGATGATTATCTCTGCAATTTGACAACTCGACTGTGGTCGAGGGCGCTAAGTGCTAATGACGTCCTGTGGCGAGACAAAAATTGCAATAATTTTTTCAGTTTTTCTCCACATTATTACTTTCAAGTTTTCAAATTAATAATTTAAAAATTAAATATAAACTCAAGCCTGAATAAACCTAATTTTTCAATAAATTAATCACTTTTGAATATTCCGTTAAATTTCGCAAATTTTTATGTTTCATTACTGTCGGGAAAAGTTGACTTCTATTTTGCGTACGTTCGGAACCACATGTTTATAACTATTATTATGAAAACTTAAACTCGATGAAATTCATATTTTACACAAAACATAGAGCTACAAAAATGCTATCGAAAAAAATATATACCGGGAAAAATTATGTTTTCTATGTAGGAAATGCCCATAAGTATGTTTGGATGTTTCATTTTTTAACCATTTTCTAATATGAACAAACATACATTTGTTTTATATTCGATTATATTTTAACAAAATTTAACTATTCGAATTCCTTTAGAGCACATACCAAAATTGTTACAGGTAAGAAAGTCAAGCCCGACTATTAAATACCCTTCACCACTACTTACTTACTTACTCGTACTTACTAAAACTTGTAAAATTTAGTAACTTCATGACAGATATCACTCTCAACTAAAGAATTAGGATTAATATAAGAATTTTGTAATGGACAAAAACGAATTTGTAAGATTTGAGTTTTGAAGTGATATAAGCAGTATATACTCAAAGGACTTCACATTTAGCTTAAGCGGATTGTTTTGGGTGTTTCAAGGAACGTTCCAATATTTTTTGGACTTCAAATGTGGATTTAAGAAAGCCTGTCATATTCCGACAATCACCTTTAAGTACACAGATAAACTTGGAATCACTTTCTTGAGTCAATATTTGCGCATTGAACCATATAGATTCCAAAATGGTTCCATATACCTGTAATAGAAATAGGCGAACGGGTATAATAAATTTGTCATTATACCGATGGACTCAGAATCATGTGTCTGTTAAAATCAAGTTTGTGGAGCTTCTGAATTGTATATATATATATTTTAGGATATCTTTGGTGCTTATGAACCGATGTTGATGAAATTTGATAGCGTTCTGCGTTTGAAGATTTTCTAAAAATTGATATATCTAACTCAAAATGTTTTTTTTTTCTAAAATACTTTTTTTTTCACATTTTTTTCCTAAATTTCGCCCATTTACGATAGATCGAATTTAGAGCACTGGCGATATCTCAGTTCTTGAGGAACCCATTTTTACGATTTTAATAGCGTGATGAGTTGAATTTGATTTCCTAAATTTTGATGTACATTTTTTCACAAAATACAGTTAACAAAAAAAATAAATTTGGCAATTTCCTGGGATATTGCTTGTGCCAAATTGCCGAATAAAGAAGTTGAATATATTAAGAGAAACTTTCAAAAAGTTTTAAATCTAAGAATAAGCTCTAACATATAGGCGTTTATTGTGTAAGAAAGATCAAGTTTCGGGATCAAGTCCCCTACTTTCTTTTAGCGAACATTCCAAAGTAGTGAGAATGTGACGCAACCCACTGTCACCGATGATGACTTTCGCTCTTTACTGTATTCGGAGCTAAAAAATAAATTTTAAGAGATATCACTCACAGATTGCTTAAACACAATTAAATCACAAAATAAAAAACTATAATTTCTTGATATTTATAGTTTTAACTCCCTTTAATTCCACCAATTAACTCATTTCATATAAGCATTTTTTTATAATTTTGGTCAAATGTTTAACTCGTTAAGCATTTCAGGAATTTGTGCTTATAATTTTAAATTTGTAAATATTTTCACCTAAATAGTAGATGAAAGTTTATTTGTTTATATTTTGCGCTATGTAAAATCAATTTGCATTCATTTCTACTCACATGTGTTTCTTTTAAACATTTCAATGATGATTTGAAACTTGGAAAATTCATTGGACTCTGGATTAAACTGACAATGACAGCGGCAAGTGTTTGGGACTGAAGTAGTGAATGCATTTTATAACATTAAAGGGCATTCTACTGTCATTCGAGGCACAAGTAGATGACAATATATTCTTGTTTACACTGTCCAGTTCAGTAGAAGACAGTGCATCTTGACACCTGTGTTATTTTCAAATATCAACCAACAGCTTTATTAAGTTCTCTTTGGCTAAATGCCGCTTACATCATCAGTTGTATTGAAAAACGTTAAAAGACAATAAAAACAATGAGATATGGCATGAGTATTGAAAAGAATAAACTTCTGACGATATGTAACGACTTTTATTAACTCGTTTGAAAATAAGCAAGAGAGTGCACGACAAGTTGATACCCTACGCCTCTATGAATCAATTGTGAACAAAATCAAGTTTTCTTAATTATTCGTGATATATCTGTGCTTAATTTTCTTATCACTAAATTTTTTCGTGATTTAGATATTCATAGACTAACTCTCTAATTCATAAAAAAATATAAAATTATTTTAAACTTATAGTACGAATTTTGTATGGAAATATTGATATTTAATACAATACTTTTCGTTTATGAATTAGGGGTAAAGCTATTATACTTAAGAAATAACACAAAAGTGGAAGTATTTAGTATGGAGACGGAACTTTTCCTACCTCGATTCTTCATTTTTGCTAACAAAACTCAATAAAAATGATTCGTTATTTTAAAATATGAAATATGTACTATAGAGTGGTTTAAAAAAAAAGAAAGAATATTTAGCGAAAAATTTTGCCATATATATAGGCAAGATTTTAAGAAAATCGGTCTACATTTGACCCTAGCTCCCATATAATCCCCAAAGGCGGAAATGTCTTAAATAAAAAAATTGGATGTTTTCATTTTTTTCTGAAATCAAAGCTGATTTTATTTAGAATGCTCAAGGTTTTAAGATCATGGAATAAAAATTGACTTTTTTTAACTTTAAAGCACAATAATCCTTTAAATTCTTAAAAAAACTATTTTAAAGCTACTTTAAGATAATTTTTTTAACAAAATCGTTCCAAAGATATTATAAACTCTTTCAAAAATATAAAATTTTGTAAATTTGTTTAAAAACCAACTAATTTGCAACGGAATAAATATATATTTGACGCCAGCGGATAGCTTAGTGCTAAATTGTTTACATCAAAATATTGAAGAGATCGAGGTGATAGGTGCAAGGTCATTATAATTAAATTGCTTACGAATTTACCAGCACTGGAAAAGGCACGGATATAAGCTATGACGTGCAAACAAGCAGTCAGATCCCTAGAGGAAGCTTTTAGTAACTGGCGTAATAACCAAAATCCAGCTACTGACTTGCAACACAAACGTGAGATGCGGCGTACATGTGCCAAAGTATTAAGACGTGAAAAAGCTTTGTACTAGCTTCTCCGTACTAACATTCTTGCTGCTCCTCGGGCAGTAAGAGTTATTAGTCATTCGTTAAACGAGTTAAGAATAATGTTAGTTCTACAATTTCTTCTCTTTTAAAGAATGGTCAATCATTCACTGACCCGGTTAACCTTTTAGCTGAATTATTTGCAAGTAATTCCCGCTTGCCGGAAAGCACTCAACCTCCGCCCAAGCTCGAAAGAGTATCTGTAACAACGCCAAAGATATTCTTTCGCGCCCGTACTGTAAAAAAGGTTTTTAGCAGATCTCAACATAAACAAGTCGTTAGGGTCGGATGGTATTCCAGCGCTGGTCTTGAATCAGTGATTTCGCGTCCATTAGCTAACCTTTTCAGCACCTTGTACCATGCTGATAAATTTCCTAGGCGTTGGAAGGTTGCTAATGTAACGCCAAACCCAACCTTGAAAATTACCACCTAATAGGAATTAGTTCTGCAATGGTATATGGTAAACCACCATCTTGTTAAATATCTGGAATCTAAGCGTCGTTAGTATGGATTTTGTAGGGGACGCTCTAATCCAAGGAAGACCTGATAGCCTTCCTTTCGGAAAAACGGTGTCATTCAATACACCGTTTTGGCGAAAGTAAAGTTGTGGCTCTGGATATTTTCAAGGCGTTTGATAGAGTGTGACATAGAGCACTTCTATCAAAACTTATTGCTTTTGGTGTCGGTAATAACTTCTTTCGATTTATATCGAGCTTCCTCAGAGATCGCACTATAAGAGTTGTTGGGATGGGATCTCATCAAACGTTCCGTTCTTTCTCCTACTCTATTTCTTATATTTATAAACGACCTTCTACGTCAAACTTCCAATCCTATCTACTCTTTTGCAGATGATAGTTATTCAATCATAGACCTTTTAGAGATTGGCACTATGAGGCAAAACATGAATGAATCATTAAACCGCGAGTTGGAAACAATCTCAGAATGGGGTGTAAATAGAGTCCATAATGCGCGGAAAACTCAGTGTTGTTCAGAAATGTTTCCTGCCAGTTGCAACATAGGGAAGTTCAAATCAAATGTCCATAAGCACTACTCAGTCTATCCAGCCTCCAATATCCTATTTTCCTAGTTCCAACACAATGCATTGTATAAGTAGGAATCATCCCCTGAGTGCTGGTACTAAATGAAAAAAATAATAGCGGACGCTATATAAATTATGGCAGATTTTCATTTCGAACTTTCCTTATTACGAGTGGGTGAATATTTGTTACTACTTGAGAGTAGTAACAGTTTTCAGTTAATAAAAAGCAAAAGTGTCATTTCATTTCAGCTCCTCTTTAAGAATAACAATATTTTTGACGTGGTTAACCCAGCAAAAAAGTCTATCGAAATGTAGTTCTTGCGGTCCTGCAGTGAAACAAATTCAACTAATTTTTAATAATCTCATGAAACCTTGATATTTACCTCAAAAACAAAAAAAAAATTTTTTTAAAAAACGAAAAGGAAAAACTTCAATATTATTTTGCTGGGTAATTTAGGTATCGCACAAACATATATTCATACCCTTAAGAATGTCACTTTTTTGTTCCATTCTTTTGCAAATGATAACTCTGTTCACCAAAATAAGAAACGAATTTAAAAATGTTTTCACACCATTATCCAATAACATTTTTCTTTTTTTTTATTTTATTTTGTTAATTTGTGTCTAATTTAAATAATATGTTTTAACTTAAAATGACTTACGAGACACTTTAACCAGAGTCCAAGAAAAAAAAAACTGAAAAAGAAAACAGAGAAGAAAAAATCTGAATTAAAGATGAAAAGAACAAGACATCATCGGTGTTGTCGTCAACATTAATAACTAAAGAGGTTTTAGGTTATCGCGCTTTTAAGTCGTTCATGACGGCAAACGAGATTGAATTAGCGCTGGTGACGACAAAACAGCGGATATCGAAACAAGAAAAAAAGAATCTAAAATGAAATAAAAATAAAGGCATAAAGGTTGAAAAAAACTTTGGTTTTAATATTAAAGTGTTTTTAGAACAATTTAATTCACTTTGTTCGATGAGCATTATCAGTCGATAGCAGATTAATGAGGATAGCTTCACGCTTTTAATGGTGCACACATTAACATTCAAATAGATATAAAAAATACAACTGCAACAGCTTCAACTAAACCAGAATTTTCGTATCGTTAAATTAGCAGCTAAGTATATATTATAAATAAAATATTTACCGATTGCCCGATAAACTGACAAAAAAAATCTACATAAAAATTCAAATTCAATTCGGTACTAAAGAATCTGGATCATTTAAAAATATAAAGTGTTTGGCCAATTGTGAATCGAAATTATGTCTTCATTCCCAATACATATGGCCATAGACCATATCGAGCCTTTAGATTAAAATGATCGCAAGCTACAGCAAAAATATTGATAGTAAGTGACAAAAAATCTTGTTCTTTGTTAATTTGCTACTTCGACAAACTAATTAATTTTTTTCTAAATGGTTTAGAAGTTATGGTGCAAAGTATTGTGTGTGAAGTTTTTTAGTTTTACTCCAATAACTTTTAACCTACTAGGCGGATTGTGGCGCAATATGCAGAAATCGGCCAATGGGTAGTTGGAGTTTTGGTCCAATTTTTAAAAGCATGTCCACTGAGCCAAAGTTGAGCACCATTGTATGTAAAACGATTTTGACACATTCGAAAACTACTTAAGAAAGAAAGAAAGAAAAATATGCTTACTGTACTACGCTATCTCTAAGTTTAAGTTTAAGAAATATTTAACGGAATGTCGCTTACGATTATTAAAATCGATATCATTATTTCTAAAGAATTATCTAGAAACACTTGCTTGAATGTGTATCTGCTTAAACATCATAAATACATATGGATCCGCTTCTGAGTGCTAAAATGATTGGATCAATTAGATATAGAAGAATTGTAGTCTTTTCTTTATCTACCCCCGGAACTCTGCGTTAAAGCTGTAGTTAAAATGTCAAAGAAAAGCAACCACACCTTTTAATAAGGTTTTAGCATATATCTTACATTCCAGGTCAGAAGGATACGATATTCGTCAACCGTTATTGCCCTAGCCCCATCTCTAAGAATGACCTATTTAAAGAACAGGAAAGTCAACAATGCCCACTGAAATAGCTCAACAAAAGTAGAGCTGGATTTGCCATGTTATGAGAAGAGGTACTCCCGAGACAGCAGGATAATAGGTAAAAGGAGATCTACCCGGGTGAAGGAAAATAGAAAACGAAAAAATCACCTGGGCTGAAGTAAAAGTCTTGGCGTATAAAAGAAAAAGCTGAAAAGATTATTGTTGTGGCTTATTGTTCCAATCTTGTATTTTAAGAATTATATATAATTATCGATCCAATTCGAAACCAAAGAGTTTTAAATCGAAGGTTTAATTGCAAATGTATTAAACATATTGACTGAGTGAACTGACAAAAGCTAGAGAGCTGAAATTTGGATATTTGAATTTGGGTACCTTTTTTGATGTATAGATTTAGAGATATTTTTTTGGAAAATCGACAGTTTAATTAGTTTAAAAAAAGGGTAAAATGAGTTACGCTTTATCTCTTTTGATGTACAAAGAAGGTATTTTTGGAAATTTGTTCGTTTAGTTTTCAAAGGGGTAAATAAGGCTTTAAAGGGAAAAATATAAAGGTAAAAAACTAACTTTTATTATTTATTTTAAATTGTGTTGAGAATTTTTTTTTAAGAGAAGTAACAGTCGGTATTTTATAAAAAATAAAACTTTCGATAGTACGTTTTGCAGTTGAATTTCGAGGAGTGTCGGATTATTGTGTCATTTGGTAAGAAACATTTACCCTGATGGCACCCAGTCCCTAAAGTTGAAAAAATCGTTTAAATACAAGAGAAAAAATAGGTCATTTAGTGCCAAATTTAAGCTATTTGGACTAACTTAAAAAAAAACTGACTGACTGATTAATTTGTAATATAAACTTAATAAGTTTTCTTTTGAAGGCATCTTCCTTTCTGAGTTATAGCGTTTTTTCCGAATATTTTATCTCCTTGACTTACATACATTGACAAATATTTTTTACTTTTCTTACCTTTGTAAGTAAAATATAAAAATTTGTTAAAATTGGTTCGTATCCTCCCTCCTATTATCCTTGATAACACAAAATTGAAATTTTATATTTTTGTTATTGCTGTGGCTCAAATAATATTTCTTTTGCTAAGCCTTCTAAAAAACTATTCAGTTAATAACTAAAATCACATAAACTAAAAATATTAACCCTTTCGTGACCAACAGGGGCCAATAGACTTCAACTTATTTGGGTTTTGTCCTGCCATTTTCTTGCTTTAACCACTGATGAGCAAATTCTAAATTTGTATTTTTAATAAACAAAATTTAAAAAAAATAAAAAAAATAATTTTGAAACTATTACATTTGATCAAAATTAAACAGGTACTAAAATGGTTAACTACAATATATATATATCTTAGTTTGTAATTTTCTTTTTTAAAGTAATTTCTTTGTAGTATATCCTTTTTCATCTTTTCCAGCCTCCAAATCCGTCCAATCTTCCTAAAATCTGGTATTTAAAACTTTTATATTACCGAGAAAAACAAACCTTGGGTAAAAATAAAATACCCTAATGTATATACATTAGGGTGACAATGGCAATGACTTGTATTTAAGAACATTTTTGTACGAATTTTTGGCTTTTTCAACGGAATATAGTAACAATAGGTCTGAAAGTACAGTTCTGAAAATTTGAGCCAAATCGGACAACGTTCGTATTCAAATTTGGGGAAAAATAGGTTAAAATAATAAATTTTTAAAAAAGAAAATAATGGAATATTATGAAGGCCTTTGACAGTGTCAATAGAAGTTAACTATGAAGAATTTTAGAAAATTGTAACATGTGAAAACTCGAAAATTCTCAACTTAATCCGGCCAATGTACGTTGAATTTAAATGTCGAGTCCTGCACAAGGGTAAATTAACAAATCCCTTCGACGTTACTACTCGAGTAAGGTAAGGATGTATCTTATCACCTATACTTTGTATCCTCGTCATCGACAACATAATGCTCCCTGCTCTAAATGGTAGACACGGTATCCAATGGACAACACCCTTTAAACAACTTGAGGACTTGGAATATGCCGATGACGTATGTTTTCTTGGCCAAAGCTCAGGTCATCTTCAAGAGAATACTAACGCTATCACTGTTGAATCTCGTATAACTGGTCTGGAAATTAATATTTCAAGGACCGGAGGCTATGGCGCAAACCCGTTGAGACACATCAATGTGGATAACCTTTAATTACATGGGAAAATAAGTAACTACAAAAGGTGGCGCAGACGAGAATACTAAATAGCGTATTAATAAGGCAAAATCTCCATTCGGCTTTCTTCGAGCTATTTGGAAATCTCGGCAAATATGAACAACAACTAAGTTACGAATATACAACTCGAATGTCAAGTCGATCTTGTATTACGGCTGCTAAACTTGGAAACGTACAAATGCCATCGATAAGCGCCTACAAACCTTTGGAAACAAATGCTTGCGGCAAATCCTTTATATGTGGTGGCCAAATCGCATAAGAAATAAAGATCTACTAAATGCTACAAACCAAATCTCTTCTTCTATAGAGATATGTTAACGGAAATGGCGGTAAATAGGCCACACACTTCGAAGGCCAAATACCAACATTGCTCGACAAGCGCTTCGTTGGAATTTACAAAGAAGCGGCCGTCGTGTTGGTGCACCTGCTAAAACGTAAAGAAGGTCAATTGATACTGAGTTACAAGTAGCAAACTGTTCATGAAATGATGTATGCCTAACATCTTGCAATAGAGTCCGATATAAAAAGATGATTGAGGCCCTATGCTTCACTGGCAGTCAAGGATAACAGGAGAAGAAGAACGCAGCTTTATTTCAAATAGTCAAAGGCAATAAAAGATGAAGTTGTTTTGGAAACTCGCCTAAGGACATGCACCAACCTTTCTACATTTTTGTCGAAATTTGCTAAAAAAATTAAAAAAATTTCATAATTTTGTATTAAAAAATATAAAACATCAAAATTTTCCCCGGGAAAGAAAACATTTCTGTATAGATTTTTCATAGACTCAGCAATGATACTGAAAACGTAGGTACGCAAAATGGTTCTAGATATCGACCTAAGCTTTTTAGAGTCTTATTATCCTATTTTTCTGCTTTAGCAGACAAATTTCGTAATATTCCGTTAAAAACCCTTCGCTGTCACCGTAATATATATGTGTGTATAATATTAAGTGGATTATAATATCTAAAATTTTTTAAAAATATATAATTTTGTTGCGGATGTCTACATGTGTTATTTTTTTGTATACATATCCTGATCCATATGTCTAAAAAAGGTGTACAAAGTGTATGACAATCGAATGTATCGTAGTTAAATATGCACATTTAAAGACAGTTTTTGTCTGTCTTGGCTATTTCATTGTTGAAGCAAAAGTTCTCACAAATGTTTTGTGGAGTAGATGAAACTCGGTCGATGGCTCGATTGATCGTTCATTCGGCCGTTATTAAAGGTATCACAATAAATTAGGAAACGAAATCTTCGCTAAATAAAGACATAAATTTTAATTCTAGTAAGAAAAAAAGAAAAACAACAGCAACAATTCTATAAAAATATGTTTAAGAATCAACAAGCTCTGCTTAAAAGATTTTGCAGTTGGATACTTAAATCGATCTGTTTTCTTAGTCTTTTGCCAAAATGTTGAGTTCGTTGAGTTGGTCTGCAAACACGCACCGGGTTGACAAAAATTGAATGATGCGCCGCAGTAACCCGTTAATGTGGTTAATCGAACTGATTCGAACGTTGATGCTGATGACGATGATGCTGTTGTTGCTGTTAAAACTTGGAAACGGGCAGACATCTCGACGATACAATTAAACTAAACCAAAGAAGTAGAAATCAGAACAAAACAATTCCTAAAATAAGATCAAAAAATAAAAACAAAAAAAAAACAATTTTAAAACCGAAACGAAAATAACAAAAAGAAGAATAAAAGAATGAAATAAACAAACAATCAAAACGAAATGTATTTTATGGGGTGATAAGAATCAATGAAGCCACTGAAATCCAATTGAGACATTTTATTGTTAGTTTGAAAGTATGAATGTCCTCTCCTAAAAGGCATGACCGTCATCTGATGAAAATATTTAAATTTAAATTCCTACCATTTAATGTTCGAGTAGGTAAAAATGTAAAGATCTGACACCCAATACACGCTCAAACACTCTCGCATTTGTACAGATGCATGTTCCGAGTTCTGAATTGAGGCATTCAACGTTAACCTTTTCTTAATTTTTTTTTTGTTGTTCTTTGGTTTTTTGATATTTAGATATTTACGTTTTGATTCGTTTCACGCTTTCATCACATCCCAAATGAATGAATTGAATGGTACGTGGCTGCATCAGGTTGTTTGTTTTACTTTTTAAATCTTTAATTCTGCACTTGTTTGTATGTATTTGTATATGTCTCTCCCTATTGATTTTGTCCCTTCGACAGATTGTCGGTTAGTTAGTCTGTCTTTTCGTCGTCCGTCTGCCGTTTAGTGTTCATGTCATTTAAAATTCAAAGATCTCGAAATGCATCTGTTGAACTAAATGTTGTTGTTTTTATTGTTGTTGCTGTTGTCCTATGTGATGTCAAGTTGCCGAGAAAGGCATCATTAATTTCTATTAATCTATTAAATACATTCACATACTTACAATATTTCCATTTCCAACATTTGTTAATAGATTTGTTCAAAATTACCTTTGATCAAACACGAATAAATTGATAACACGATCGTCGATACTCTTAGTTCTATTTTTCTTACTGGCTTTTAGACATGTCATAAATCTTGTTTTCTAGTTTAACGACTCCGAAATTTAAAATCTATGGAAATTGTTAATTTTAAAAGATTTTTGGTAGTAATTAACCAGCAAACAAGCAAGCAAACGATATCATCCTAATGATGAAGACATTCTTCTCATCGTTCACATTTTATTTATGTTTAGTACGCAATTTACATGAATTTGTAAACCAAAACGGGGGAACACGATTGGAGACATCATCTATCACCCTGGACCTGGGCATAAGGAAATAAGTTAAAGTTTTCTAACGCTTCAAGTTTGTACATTATTCCATTACTGTTATCTCGCTGCATGCCGATCCTGTTGAAAAATGTTTTAAAACTTTATTTTTAATTGTTCAGGGGTTACTTGAATATATATATTTTGAAGTAATAACTGTAATTTCATGTTTTGATCCAGCTTTTTTTCTTACTAAACTCGATAACAATGAAAAATATGTTGGTCATACTTAGTATAATTGTTATAATTAATTTATGTTGTGTTATACGCCTTTAGAACAGTTAGTGTTTGGTAAAGTTGTGGAAAGCTCTCGCTGCTAGTGATTTTTTCACTTAACTACAAAATCTTTCGACCTCCTGGAATGAAAGTATACTAGGTGACTGCAATAACTACTGGGGTATAACACTTCTTCCAATTCCGAGCAAAATACTAAGTCGTGTAATTTTGAATAGAATATCCGATCTAGTTTCCTCTACACTCGGCGAAAATCAGTTTGTATTCAGAGAGAACTGTTCTTGTGTTGATCTAATCAACACAGTAAGAATAGAACTCGAACAATGTAATGAATTCTGCACGCCCATTTACCTAGCGTTTATCGACTTTATAAAAAGGCCTTCGATAGTGTCAATAGGAGCTATCTATGGAGAATGTTAGAAAATCGTAACATGCCAACTTAATTCTTGCAATGTATCTGAACTTTAAATGTCGAATAATATACAAGTTAAGTTGTCAAATCCGTTCGAAGTTACTACTGGAGTAAGGCAAGGATGTATCTTATCATCTATATTTTTTATCCTCGTCATCGACAACGTAACGCCCATGTTTCTGAATGGTAGTCACGTATCCAATGGACACCCTTTAAAGAACCCGAGAACTTGAAATGTGCTGAAAATAAAATACTTACGCTATCACTGTTGAATCTCGGGCAGCTGGGCTTTAAATCAATACGAGGATATTGTATCGCGTAAAGTCTACATTCGGCATTCTTCGAGCTTTTTGGAAATTTTGGCAAATATCAACAACAACTAAATTACGAATTTCAAGTCCATCCTGTATTACGGCTGCGAAACTTGGACCGAAAAATTCCATGCGCTTTGATCTTGTGCACATATACTCCAATTTCGTCGGCCAAGCTTTGGTCTTTCCATCGAAGTTTCGGACATTGTCTTTTAACATTAGAGACCGTTTTTATTGCAATTTGATCTTTTTAATAACAATTGTTTTTTCCATACGTGAGTTACTAGCCCGAAGTCCCATATTGCTTTGAAACATAAAAAAGTGGTAATAAATCTGTTTCTTCTAAACTTTAAGTCTGATTGCATTGTTAGGGAGAACCCAAGCTTTCTAAATTTTGGATTTATGGTTTCCCTGTGTTTACATAGTGTGAATTATTGGGCTTAAAGTAGACCACCTCAGATGTTAAAAAGATTTTGGATCGTGTAGCTCTTTCAATTATTGTTTAATATGGTTGATTTTTTAGAATGAGCTTAAAGAAACAAAGAAAAAACATAATAACTGTTATGGGTTTTAAGTGATTTCCCTAAAAAAAATCACTTTTCTTTTAAACTTTTTGTTTTTGACCTATTGTAAATTCGATACTAAACCGATAATTTAAGAAAAAGATACAGATTTATTACCATTTTTTGTTTGTTTTAAGCCTTAGGACGCACTAACCCATATTTTTTATCTTTCTTATGGAAGAACTCGTGGCATGTTAGCTCACTACATTAACGGGTGGTAACGAAGTTCCCCGGGTGATACCGCAAGGAGGTCGTGTATAAGGGATAATCATGATAAGTCTGGGCTTACCAAGTGGATAATAATCAGAACCATTGCCTGGTACCCAACATCCCCTACATCACTCATATTTAACAATTACCAAAAAAAAAAAATATATATATATATACATCGCATTATTTTTCGAGGCACCATTCCTCAATGTACGTTTTGAAGGGCTTCATCGTTAGGAGAAGTATCCATAATTATAAAATTTATATTTTATAATTATTTAATCTTCAGTGAGAACTGTCAAAACACACATGCATAATAAACAGCTGTTAAAAATACGTAAACAAACAGAAATTGATAGGTATTTTTTTGGAAGTGCAAATGAAGATTTTAGCGACTCCGAAATTTATGAAAATTTAAATAAAACAATTATAAGAAAGTTAAGAACTATTAGAACACGGCCAAATCATTTTTATTTGTATAATAACTATGAAATTCGCGCAATGTCTTCTTCTTCTGCAAAAAAAGTTATGTAATTTTGACAACACATTTGACATTTGCAAAAAAGGGTTACCATTTCTTGTTGATCGACATGGCAACACCATGAAGTTTAAACCACCACCCAAAAAAATCAAATGCAAATAATATGCACTTTTAGATTAGTTAATTAGAGAATAAATTTAATTTTGATCTCAAACTCAAAAAGTGGCTCTTAATGAATAAACGTAATAAAACAGTAATGTTAGTGCAGGTTTAGGTAAGATAAAAGTTTTCAGTATAAATATTATTTTCTAAAAAAATCGTATTAAGTATATTAAAGGATCAAACATATGTTTTACCTTGTTACTATGTATTTCATTAAAAGAAAATACATTTTGACCTCAAATATCACAATGAGCATCGAGTGTTTTCTTTTTCCCCACAAAATGAATATGTGGATTTACTGAACATATTTACGAAAGAGACACTTTTATTGTTATGTAGATTAAATAAATTTTTTTAAAAGAGTCATCTCATTCGATTGATAATAAATTTAAAATAACATTTATACACACTTAAAGGTGCACATATTAAATAAGCATTTATATCACTTAATTCAAATATAATCAGCTCTAAAATGTGATACTTTTTAGATTTTGATTTGGTTAAAAATGTCTAAATTCGTTTCGGTCTCTTTTCTATTCTTCGTTTTAAATTTAATCTTTTTGTTGTTTTTAAAACAATTCCTATCAAGCTAAAACATCAACGCAATTAACCATTCACCCATCATTCGGTTTTAACAATTAAGTATCGACTTTTTTTATTTAATTCTTTGATGGACATCATTTTCACAAACTTTAACTAAGTATAAATATTCATGTTAATTAGTGATATAAGAAAATTTTTGACACTCAGTGAAATAGAAATGTATCTTACTTACAATCGTAGGGAATTAGTTTGACTTATTAGTCAAAGTCTCGATTTTATAATAATGTTTATATAATGAAGACATTTGCTTTTTTTGATTTTTGATAAAATTTAAAATAAAAGTCGAGTTCGTATTGATATAATAAACAAGTTTATGCCCTTTACTTTACTTACTTAAATGGCCCATATTATCAACCTGTTAAGATCAAAGGTCGCGCATATTTTAGAATTTCACGCGCTTCAATCTTCTGCGAATAAAAGTTTCCAACGTTCGCTTCTACGAGTTCCCTCGGAATCATGCAAATTTACCTGATCTAAAGCCACATTTGTGAACCGCAGCAGGTTAGTCATCCGCCTAGCATACCGAGGTCCCAAGTTCGATCCCTGGCCAGACCCACTTGAAAAAAAAATAAATTTTCAAAAAAGCGCCGGTTCACCTCAAAACTCAGTTAGCCACTGGTTATTGAGTATTGGGCTATGTAAAACTTCTCTAACTAATGCATTTGCCGTTCGGAGCCGGAGTTAAAACGTAGGTCCCTTTCAATGAGTCTAAAATAGAATCGGATGCAGCTCATTGTCTGAGAGAAGTACCACTTGTTCTAATTTAAATGTTGTCGTGGAAATTATTATTAAAGCCACATTTGTAAGAACCAATTATTTCGTTAATTTTGGGATTAACCTTTTACAAAGTATGGTAGATAAATTCTTTTGTATAATTGATAGGAAACTTATATCTCTATGATAAAGCATACGGTTTTATCTCCTTTTTTTAAGAACACTGAGACTTCAGTCATTGGGCATGCTATAAAAAATGGAACACGCATCTATCAAGTTATAGGTGCTCTGCTCCATCGGTTGGTTTTGCTTTATAACCTTATTTCGGTTGGGTTGTGGACATATAATAACCTTAACTACTGATATAATGATCTGGTTTTTATGAAATAATCTACATATATCATAAAAAAGCGCATATCTGTATAAGCAAAAGAGGGTTTTAAACCAAGATTTTTTAATGATTTTTTACAACAGGAGCTGTGTTGTGCTCCTAAAGTTATGACCAACATTAGTTACTTGGAAAATCCCCATATAAGAATAACACATAATAAAGAACAATTAAGAAAGTTCAGACCACATACTGCCTGATATCACAACCTACGTATATAGGCTCACACATATTTAAAATTAATAAGTAGAGTTGGGAAATGGGTAAATACCCCGTAAAATGAATAGTTTGGGTAAACATAGGAAAATACATGGGTATTTACCCAAAAGCAGGGCAAAAATAATATTACATGAAATTTTGTGAATAAGTGCATTGTAAAACATTGCAGAAAATTATTATTAAAGTGCATTGGGCGGTCAATATGCGAATATCAGTTCCGTATAATTCCGTTGATATACAAATACTTTTTCACCAAGTAGAAGGAGATATTGCTTTTATTAAGCTCCAAACTAAATTGTTGGCCCACATACCCACTCTAGCTTTATAATTTGCAACATCCATCATTGGATATATATCTAAGTCGGACTATGTTTCTTAAATGAACTGCATCGCAGTAAAATATTTCGATGGAGATAAGTCGTGTCTTTGACTACTGGGGTCGTCAAGAAAAGTGGCTCCCAAATGTATAGATTTTACTGGTTTTTCAGTCGAAGAGTCAAAGGAAGATTATAATTGTTGTTTTTAGTATCATAAATCGCAGGTATCACTTTAAGTGCATCTTGTTACTTGCTCCGTATATCTTTAAATATTATATTGATTAGACTCTAATATAGTTATCTATGAGAAATTGGTAGAAATAGTTTTAAATTGAAATTAAGGCTATTCCAAAATTCCTCCTTGATTAAAATTCATATTTTTTGAAAATAATTACAAAATTGACATTTGAAAACATTTTTTTAAATGCCCACAAAAGGTAGAAAAAAATGGTATAAACCAGGAATTTACCCACTGCCTTGGTGAATACCGGGTATAAACCCATCTCTGCTAATAAGCGGTATAAACTATAAGATTTAGGAGTACATAGGCATAAGCTCTTTGACGATGAAAAATTTTACTTGAAATTTTGTAACTTTCGATAACCTCATTCGAGGTGGAGTCTAAAGTTTACATTAAACGAATTGTCAATAATATGACGTGCCGGTATGTAGGCGATCACGCCAAGTTTGTCACTGACTCTACGTCAAGCGTGGCTGGTAGCCGCTTTCAGCCTAGGGGAGCAATAGTCCAATCACCTATTCTCTAAATCCTACAAGCATTATTGCTGAAAAATTAATAACATTTTAAAATTTTCCCAAGTTTTATGTACTTATTCAAGAAATGCCATCAGTATTTGGAAATAAACATTTTGAAAAACTGTATTACATACTTATTTACATAAATGCCCTATATTTACAACACTTTAAGGTCAAAGACGGAACATTTTTTTAGATTTTCATAAGCTTGTGCGCATATTCTCAAATATTGTAGGCCAAGCTTTGAAAGATTTTTTTCTACTTGGTCTTTCCATCGAAAATTCGAATGTTATGTTCTTCATAGTAATTGTTTTTTTCCAGGAGTCGGTTACTAGCCCAACGTCTTAACCCATATTTTTTATCGTTCTAATGTGAGAACTCGTGCCACATGTTAGCTCACTATATTAACGGGTGTTAACGTAGCTCCCCTGGTGATACCATAAGGAGGTCATTTTGCACAGCTGGAATGAATGATAACCAAAATAAGTCTGGTTTTACCAAGTCAAGACTAATTATTTAGAAACGTTGCTTGGTATCCAACATACTCTACATCACCCATGTATTACATTGGTAAAGTATATATCATTCCAATATCTCATAAATATTATTGCTAAAGAAATCAACTGTATCAGTACTTTTAATTTAGAGATAACTTTGGAATTTCCAACAGAGGTAAAATTCTAAAAATATTCCTACTTACATAAATGAATAAATTTATAAAATAATTTTGAAATAAATTAAGTTTTTTAGCTCTCCTGTAAAATTAGCTGAAAGTGAGTTAACAGGTTTGTAAATTAAGCCAACGATATTAACTTTATTGATATTAAAAGTTTTAAGTTTTTTGTCTTCTTCAATAGATTTTTAAAATTATAAGCTATTTTTTCTAATTAACAAATCTTCTGTCACAAGATATTAATAAATGGCAGAATTAAAGTGATTGCCCTCATTAGAAGAGAAAAATTTTATTTAAAAATTTACTTCAAAACTAAAAAATCTGACTTAAGTATGAAACACAATTGGAACGAACGACCAATTTTTCGGAACGAATATTCGTCGTTAGAAATAGAACATATTTATGTGAGTGTGCTCACAATTGATGCGTACGACGAAATTCGTCGTGCGGAAGTAATTTGTGCAAATAAAAAATCAACAAAAATGGCGTCAACAACGTTTATTCGTCCCAAATGCGTTTAATGGACGAATTTACAAGACGAATTTTTGAATCCGAATTCGTCGTGCTGGACGAAATTAGTCATTCGTCCCAACTGTGTTAAGCGCTTTGCCACAGAAATCACGCTAAATTAAGCCCTAAAGAACTTATATTTCCATTTATAGAGAAAGCAATTTCTACTACTAAATATATATTAAAAAAAATAAAATATTGAATTTGTAGATTATCAGACCATATTTGACCTATTTGTTTTGAAGTAAAAATAATAGTATTACCAGAGGTATTACATTTCAGAGCCATGTACCTATAATTTATAAACAAACATTTCCAAAAACCAAATGTTTATCACATGATTAAAACTTAACTTTGGTAACAGAAAGCGCCTTTCGTAGCATAGAGTTAATAAAAGTAAATAGGTCTAAGACATTGCGATTAAAGTCGTTTATATTTTTTAGTTTCTTTTATTTTAACTTAATTATATAGTAAGTACAAAACGATATGACTATAGAACGCAAGAAACTAAATCCATATGTATGTATAAATTTATCTGCTATCTGTATATACTTATATAAGTAGGTAATAAACGATTCCAATGTAACAACTCCCAAATATTCAAAAAAGTCAAAAATCACCTGAGTATGTCCCTTAAAAGAGGTAACTATTAATTTAATAAATTGGGGTTATTTTGTGTGTGAGACTAAACAAACGCATGCAAGAAAAGGTTTCGAATGGTTTCAAATATAAATGAAACGAAATGAAATGAAAAATACAATAACTAAATAAATAATTAGTCATGACTGGAAAACGTACGAGTTACTACCATCAACTTGAAATACTTATGAATTTATAAATAAATATACTTACATAAGTATATTTCAATGTATGTTTGTATGTATATATTGAGGAGTATGTATTTGTTTTATAATATACTTAAATAATTTAAATTTAAAGAAATGTTCAATTTACATTTTATTCGTATTCATATTTTTCTTTCGATTCAACTAAAATAAATATAAAACTTTTTTGTTCGTTCTGACAAATGCAAATAAAACATGAAACGGTCTAATTATAGTTTAAACAAATAGCGTAAAAATATAATTTTAGGTTACAAACATTATATCAATTATAGAAATTGTTTTATTTTAACAGAGTGTTCTCATATGCTCTTGTACGAGTAGTAGAAACGTTGGCTAAGAGTCGAAGTTTATCTAAACAGACCCTTAATGGATTTAATTCATTTGAATTATAAAGATTTTGAATACTTTTGGGCCCAATACTCACTTTTCGAGTAACTATACTCGTATTTGAATTTGGTATTGTGAGGATTTTGAAGCTTTTACTACTACTTGTTGATCCGTTTATTCGCTAATACATATTATATTATTCCACTATTCATTCAAGAAATACGTAGAGATAACATTTAAGGTATTCACTAGAAAATATACATGATCTACTCCATAACTAAAGCACAAGGCAACTGCAATAACAAGTGAAAAATTATTCAAATTTCCTTCGACAGACAAGGGGCCGTCTGTGAAAGTAGTCAAAATCAGAACTAAAGGTAAATAGTTCCTTTAGTGTGTGCTTTAATGTACATATGTCTTAAGATTTATACTTTTATATGCATATATGTATGTGTATTTGTATGTATGTAACATATGAATATTAGATTAGACGAATAATAGTACAACTTAAAAAACTTAAACCCTAATTAGAAAAACATTGACCTCCGAATTTATTCTTTATATTTGGGATTAAAAAGAAGTCACTGGATGCCAAATCAGTATTTTATTTCGGATGACTCATTAACTCCAATATTATATTGCTCAAAAAATACCTTGCCTGACTGATGTGTTGGAGCTCGCTTCTAGGAAGCCCATGGTTGTTCCATTTTAGAATAATGAAATTGCAAAGTAAGACATTATTTATTATTTTATGTTGTTTTTGGTACTAAATACTTAGTTCAGTTTTCTTTAGATACAATAATAGAATTTACTCAGTTTTTTTGTCATTTGGAAAATGGTACAAAAATTAAGAATTCGCTAATCAGTCGATATTTTTAACTTTTTTTTGAATGGGCAATTTTACTTGTTTTAAATTTTAATCAATTTATGAAAAATTTATGAAAAAATGTGTCTTTGAAAACAGTATAAATCAGCCAGATTTTGGATCAGAGTAAAAATATCAAAAATTGTATGGCATTTCTTAAAAAAATACTCATTTGTTGTCTAGTGTGATTGTAGATTTTTACAAAATATTGCCACTTCTGTCATTTAAAAAGTTCTTTAATAACAATGATAGATTGAGTTTATTGCATCCGTTTTAAGATCATCCATTTATCCATCTTAGTTGTCCTATAGCCCATTGGAAATATTTAGTTCAGAATATTAAAATTAAATAAAAGTAATCGTTAAAATTTAAGTAAGCGTTAAAATTCGCTTTCTACCTTTTATGGTTTAGATTATACAGGCTCCCAAAGTTGGACGTTTCGGGTATTTTTGTGAAAAATTTACAATGTTTACGACTCAATAACTTCTAAACGAGTTGTCTTAGCGTCGTTGGACGACGATTCAAAGATTATCGAATAAAATGTATAAATGTAGAATAATCCTATCTCAAGGACTTATACCATGAAAAACTCCAAACATCCAATATTTTTATAACAAAGATTACGAGTTCTTAAATAATATAAAATTTGAGGTTTTTTAAATTTTTATTGCGTCCAAAATTATGTGACCACAAAGTGTATCAATTTTCTTAATTTTGCAATGTAAAACTAAAAACTCTAAATTTTTAAATTTGACCCCGAGAAAATGTTGCCAGGGATGGTTAATCTTAATGATGACCAAAAACTTAAATTCGGCGAATTCAAAGAGCAGGTATGGCAAAGCTGTGTATGATATCGACCTTTTTCGGTTATTATTCTTCAATTTGTATACTTTTGCCCAAATTTGTGGAAATTGGTGGAAAGGGTATTATATGTTTGTGCTGATATATGTAAAGCATAAAAATTGTCCTAGACCCACCTTTTAGTATACCAATAGACAAAAAAATCACTTTCTGCGTCGATCTAGCTGGCTGGACCCCCATCTAAACCCTGTAATCAAAGTACAGGTCGCAATTCTAAAAATAATTTGATGATATTTGTCACATATAATTTTTTTTCGAAATTCGTCAAAGTCGGTGTTTTGGCCACAAATATCAATATTTTTTTAATGAAATTAGTGCTTATGTACCAAATTTCGGTCATCACCAAAACGCTAGTAAATCTGAAGATAATGACAACTTTAAGTTTATTTTTTGCATACATAATTTTTGTAAAAACTTGCTAAATTTCGAGATAATCGGTCCATATTTGACCATAGCTCTCATATAAGTCAAAATGACGAAACAGCTTAAATATATGTCTTGAGAAAATGTTTGTATGATGACAAAATTTAGCAAATATTTGTCTTTATACACGAAAAAGAACACCTTTGTCCTTAGTGGCGAAGGATATCATATGGTCGGGCTTAGGGTAGTCAGATATGGAAGTTCCAAAAAAGTACATTGATGAAAAAAAGAAATAAAAACTTTTATAAATAAGATAAGTTTTGCAAATGAGATCATTTTCAAATATGTAAAATCTACATAAAATTGGTCAGGTATAAAAATGTATTTATTTTTTTAATATTGAGGTAGGCATGATCACCGTATTTCTTTTCTTGGGAAAATAAAAATTGAAAGACTTAAAGTTGACGCAGTTTCAAGAAACCAATGTACACGAGCTCTATATATCAGTTTTGGTTAGGTTTTACAAATATTTATCATTCAGTTTTTAAAAAAATTATAAACCCGATTCATGAAGTTTTACTGAAAGTTAGTTTTTATTAAAAGTCACTTTCCAAATTTTCAATTAGAAGCTTACTTCTTTTTTATTGCTAAATATTCTTTCAAGTGCTGTAGTCGAATGTGGTATCGAAAATATAAACTGACAAACTTTTTTAAAATTAAGATAAGATAAGATAAACTTTTTAAAAAATTCTTTCACTTCTGTTCTTCAGTATTTTCTTTACAAGCGGCTTCAGAAAAACATTAAACAAAAACGAATCATCCTGCAATAAGAACAATTTTAATAGTAAAACCATCATAGTTAGAACAAGTAAGAGTGCTATGTTCGGCTATGCCGAACCTTAAATACCCTTCACCAATGGTATTACAAAAGTAAAGTGCAGAGTGGAAAGAGTTTTTGGTCAATTACAAGTGTGTATGTTTCTGAAGACTGATTTAGGTGAATCCTACAAAAATACTAATATATGTTTATTGATTTTCTAATCTGAAAAAGTTTCAAATCTCATACATTTAATTTTTAGGCGATATATGAACAATACTTTAATTAGAGAATAACCATGTTTTATATTGGGTCCACATTTTGGAGGTAGATTGAAATACAAACAATTTCAGAAATTACATTACATTGCAACATTTCGCACCTTGAAAGAGGTCGTATTTAAATGCATATATCTTTAAAATTAGAGGACCGATTAAATGGTTGCTTTAATGAGAATATTTAGCGGACCTATTTAGATTAGGCCATCATAATGTGCAAAATTCACTTATTTAAGACATATTTCGGTATAATAAAATCAAGTTTGATGAGCTTCTAGATGGCATACCGCCATAACTTATATGTATAGGTAATGGGTGTTTTTTTTAGAGGTATAGAACTTCGAATTGAAATAAAACACAAGAAAATCGTTTTAATGTCCATCAATTTGGCTTTATTGGAAGGATAATTTTATGCCATTAATGTTTAAATATGATTTCGGGCATGTGGCCGCCGCGGCTGGCTCGAATAAAGCCAATTCTACAGGTCCAATTTTCAACTACTTTTTCGAGCATATGGGGCCGTATGTTGGCAATAACGCCACGAATGTTGGCTTCCAAGTCCCCTAACGTTTCTGGTTTGTTGGCGCAGACGAGCGACTTCACATATCCCCAAAGAAAATAATCCAGTGGTGTCAAATCGCTCGATCTTGGTGGCCAATTGACAGGTCCATTCCGCGAAATTATGCGCTCATCGAATGTTTCCTTCAATAAATCAATTGTGATGTGAGCTGTGTGGCATGTAGCGCCGTCTTGTTGGAACCACAACTCATCCACATTCATGCCATCCAATTGGGGAACAAAATAGTCGGTTATACCGGTCTCCATTTATGGTAACTGACTCTCCAGCATTATTTCGGAAGAAGTATGGCCCAATGACTCCACCAGCCCATAGAGCACACCAAACAGTCAGTTTTTGTGGATGTAATGGCGTCTCAAGGGTCTTATGTGGATTCTCTTCACTCCAAATGCGGCAATTTTGCTTGTTGACGTAGCCATTCAACCAAAACTGAGCCTCATCACTGAACAAAATTTTGCGATGAAAATCAGCATCGAGATCAATCTAATTTTCGGCCCATACACCAAAATCACGACGCATCGAATGGTCTCGCGGCTTTAATTCTTGCACAAGCTGGATCTTGTAAGGTCGCAAGCCAAGATCTTTGCGCAAAATCTTCCATAAAGTTGATGGACAAAGCTCCAATTGCTATGCACGGTGGCGAATCGATTCATTCGGGTCCTCTTCAACACTTTGCTCTATAGCGGCAATTGTTTCTTCGGTGCGCACTGTTCTGCGTCGCTGCGGATGCGTATTATCACATAGAGTAAACGTAGTGCGAAAACGATCCATGGTTAACCGAATTAATTGCTCTGATGGACGATTATGTCGACCATAAAATGGAAGGAGCTTGCGGTAAACTTCGCAAACTGAACCATTATTTTCGAAATAAATTTGCACGATTTGCAAGCGTTGTTCTTTTGTCAACCTGTTCATGATGAAATGGCAAACCAAACTAAATATTAATCACTTGACAGCTGACAAAATGGCCGCCAGTTAAAAAAGTGATGCCAACTTAAAGTTCTATATCTCAATAAAAAACACCCATTATTAGATGTTAATAGTGTTCCACGAAGTACACTATTAAATTGCAACATATAGTTCTATTTACAACTGAGATATAGCCAAACTCGATTTGTTTTTTTAATAACAGTATTTTTCAAAATAACTGTGTTTTTTAAAAAAAGTTTATTGAACTGTATATCAAACTTTAAGAAATCATTCAACGCAACGCAATCAGTAACTAAGATATATTTTTGAAAAAAAAATTTTAATTTTTTTACAATATTTAAAAAAAATCGAATTATAATGATTGTAGAAAATACTCTATTGCAGCATGCTATATTTCATCAAAATTGTTCTATAAACACCAGAGATATCGCCAAAGTTCAAAACTCGATGAGAATTTAAAAAAATTTTGTTTAATAAACTGTATTTTTCATAAAAAAAAATAATTTCGTCAAAAAACTGTGTTTTTTTAATTTTTGAACTGTACATCAAATTTTAGGAAATCATTCAACGCAGCACACTATTAAATTTCATCAAAATCGGTGGATCGTAAGCGAGATATCGCCAAAGCAAAAGATATCGATGTACGCAAATTGACATATTTAATTTTTTTTTTAACAGTATTTTAAATTATATATCAGATTTTAGAAAATACTCTAATGCAACATGTTATTAAACTTTATCAAAATCGGTCTATAAACACCAGATATATCGTCAAAATTCAAAATTCGATAAGAATTTAATTTTTTTTAAACTGTATTTTTCAAAGAAAAATTTAATTTCGTCAAAAATGGGTATTATAAGTTTGTGATTCCGTTTGTATTTTATTTATTAGTGATCGTAGACCCCATAAAAATTATACCGATCGACTCAGAATCGGGAGGAGAATCGATTAAGCGATGCCCGTCTGTCTGTCTGTTGAAATCAAGTTTCTGAAGCCCCCGGATGATGAACCTACATAAATTATATATCAGATTCTCCCGCAATGAACGCTATTAAATTTCATTAAAATCGGTTTATAAACACCGAAAATATCGAAAAAATACCAAAAATTAGACGAAAATTTTTAAATTTTTGATTGAAACACACTTTTAAATAACAAGAGAAAAAAGATACTCCTGGTGTACATGTGATAATATATTTGGGGAAATGGTTCGCCAAAGCACTCTGTAAAATTTTATCAAAATCGGTCCATTAACCACTGAGATATCGCCAAAACACCAAATTTGATGTATTGCAAATTGCCCAAAGTACGCATTAGAGAATGTTTGTTGAAAAAATGAAATGCAGAAATAGGAAAAACCATCCTCCTTTAGCACGGACATACATAAATTTTATATCAGATTTTAGAAAATTCTCCCGCCGAGCACGATATTAATTTTATCAAAAGCGGTCCATAAACAACTGAGATATCGCCCAAAGTAGAAATTTTGTTGACATTTTGTAAGTATTGTTTCTCAGGTGCTTATGGACCGATTGTGATGAAATTTGACAGCGTTCTTTGTGGGAGCATTTCCTAAAATCTGTATAAACTCTACAAATCTGATTATGAATACCATTCAAATTGTACCGATCGACTCAGAATCGGCAGGAGAATCGATTTCGCGACGATCGTCCGTCTGTCTGTTTGTCTGTCCGTCTGTCCGTCTACCTGTCTGTCCGTCCGTCCGTACCCTTTTGTCCTTTTTTCTATTGTAGTCAAGTTTTTGGAGCTCCTGCTTTGTCGATATCTCAGATGTTTATTTTGATGAAATTTAACAACGTACTTCGCAGGGGATTACCTAAATTCTGATGCATTCGGTAATTTGTGGTAAATATAATTTTGTGTTTAAGCGTTATTTCAGGTGTTTTGATCGACAATGATGAAATTCGGGGTGGGACGATATCCTAAAATTTTGTGTAAAGTGCATATGGGTATACCTTCCAGGAGCTCCACAAATTTGATTTTAGCAGACAGGCACACTGCATTTATCTTAATTTTGTGTCTGACTTTTAAATATTATGATAACATTTGAGAATGTATTATATATCAAATTATAGGTAATCTTCCTAGGAAGTACAAAAATGCAGCTAAGTACATGATTTGCGTTCAAAACCTACATATGTATGTATGTACCTCACATATCGACGAAGATTTAAATTTTTTCATTGTAATTGGGAGAAATCCGTTCACGTTTGACAATTGCTCCCGTATAACTTCGCCTAAGGCAATCTCTTAGTAGCTAATAAATGTCAAATTATAATAGATGCGATGATGACATTTAGTATAAAGACGTTGTACAATATCGTTATTTAGCGCGATAGCGCTTAAAATAAACTTTCTAGAGGGACAACATTTGACAAAAGTATTTCCGATCTCTTGAAAAGTTTGGTATTGAAAATGAAATGAAACTCGGTTCACATTTAGTGAAATCTCCCATATAACCCCAACCGGAATCACTTTACATTATAATTGCACAAAGAACTAGAGCAAAACTTTCCACGCATCAGATCAGAAGAAAAATACATCCCAAATATTATTAATTAAGTATTTATCTTAATTAGTTAACTAACTTCAGATTAACCCTTATGTCTACAACCACCTACCCTGGTATGTTTTTCATTTTCAATTTGATATATTTTGGTCACTGAATGAGCTATCGACTTGAAATTTTAAATGTGCTCCTAAAATATAGTTTTTTAATGTTAAAAAGAATAATTTATTTATTTTATTTTTTTCGAAAAAATCTACGAGCAGTTTTTGAGATTTACCCCTTTACCGTACAACCGACATACCCGGGTATGCACGAAACAAATCAAACAATTTTTGGAGTAAAAATGAAAAAATATGTACAAAATGCTCAATACATATGTCATTTACATACATATCATTAAAAATAGCATCTCTTTATAAAAATAATAGAGATACCTACGAAAATGTTAAGTAGTTTTTTTCTAATTTTTTTTTGTTTGAGCATGTATGGCAAATGCTTACATTTTGCGAGTGTTCCGCACATACCGATCTTTGACATCCTTTGCAAGCATTTTTTGTAGATCTCCTTTTATTATACACATAGCAATTTCGTTTGTGCTTCCAGTGTCATCATCTTCTTCTGGAACACATACTGAATGATTATTTGATTTACTGTTTAGCCTAAGCTATACTCAACTATACAGCGTGATGAAAAATGCCTCATTATTTGTGGATCTTATGGACATATCTGAATTTCCTTCATAGCTTATTGTTCACTAAGTTTTTGAAGTATAATTCTTCTACTGTTTGTAAAGGATTTAAGACCATCTTTACAATTATTGTAATCTAGCATCATAACTGGTTTTCTGTTTGCACCTTCAACTTGTAATGAGATGTGGATAAAAGCTCAACGGACTTGTTTTTTTGAAAATATATAATCACATACTAATGTTGTTACTAAATCCAAAAACTAAAGATTCGACTTCTCTTTCTTTTGGATAATAAAATTTAGCCGAAACAAATGTTTGCCTTTTGTTGATGGTACCCAAGTGTAAAATTGTATTTAAAAAATTGTCTCACACGATGTTTCTTCCACCTTTAAAGACTCGTTTACCCTGCTTTTTCCCTTTCTGCAGAAGGCACCAACTCAGTATTTATATGTCCCCTTAGTGGATAAGATGTAAGAGAATCACAAGCCCACCAGACCTGTATCTCAAATTTTATCAGCTTCGACGGAATATATTGCGTGAATCTAGCTCTACCACGGTGCGGACAGTATTCATCAACAGTGATGTTAGCTCCTGCTATATAGTTGTTTTGTAGGTTTCTGTTTACCACCTGGAACACGGCTGTTGATTTATGACATTCGTTGCGATATTCCCGCCTATTGTTATTATCTAATCTTATAAAACGGCTTATAGCAAAAAATCGTTAAATACTCGTCGATGCACAATGCAAGGGATGTCAATTAGTTTAACATAAGTCAATTGCATGGACGAAATTTGATTGTCTGACGTCAGCTTGTAAAAATGTTCCGAGAAGAATACTAGTAAAAGTATTCCGATGCATCAAACGGCTTTCTTTTTTATGAAATGGGATGCAAAAGCTTTAATTTATAGATATAAACACAAAAAAGTTGTTCAATCTATACAAATTCCCATATAAACTGTATGACATACCCGGGTATGCTGGTTGTATATATAACATATTTTTTTTTTGGTTGTAAACATAAAGGTTAATAAGTAAATCTTCAATAACTTTTCCGACCCTATAATTCTAAGGCTTGTATACATTGACAAAACAATCATTGTTAAAGCTTTGATCTAAATCGGGCCACTAACTTCAGAGTTTTACATAACTAATTAAGAACTTTGATACGTACGTTTTTGAGTTGCATGCCAGAATACTTAATCTACATCAAATCGATGTGCTTTTGCAAATCTAAGAGCATCTATGTACATTTGGATTCATCTTTTCTGCATGGTTTGTCTGATCTATCGAACTTTATTTAATGTTCGTAAAATAGACACATATATCGAAGCTACTGGCTGGCTTAAATAAGTATTCTCTACTTGTAGTATAGTAATCATTATCATTCACAAAGATAACCCAAGTGGCGCCGCCTTCGATATCAGCCACCTGCCCAACCTAACCTTTGGATCCATAATTTTAAAGACTCTTTGCATAATACTAGTATAACCAAATATTGCTAGGAATTACATTTAGTATGAACAAAAGAAAATTTGTGTTGTGCTCAACTAAGTCATCAATCAGAAACTATATACCTAATTATTAATAAATTCTTACGATTTTGTACTTTATTTTTGGAACACCATTGGCGAAGGGTTTCCAAGATTCGGCAAAGCCGAATATACCACTCTTACTTGTTAAAATTTTTTTTTGAATTATATATCAGATTTTAGAAAATACACCAATGCAACATGCTATTAAATTTTATCAAAATCGGTCTATAAACACCAGAGATATCGTCAAAATTCAAAATTCGATGAGAATTAAAACTTTTTTTTAAACTGTATTAAAAAAAAAAAAAATTTTAAATTCGTCATCGAAGTTTAGTATTTTAGCGATATCTCGGGTGTTTATTTACCGATTTTAATGAAATTCAATAGCGTGCTGCGTATTTCCTAAAATCTGATGTGTAATTCGTCTGGGTACACCCACCAGGAGCTCCACAAACTTCAACAGACAGACAGACAGACAGACAGACAGACGGATATGGCTAAATCGACTCTACTGGCGATTCTGAGTCGATCGGTATAATTTTTATGGGGTCTAGGACGAATAATGAGAAAAAATACAAACTTAATGACAAACTTATTAATACCCTTTCAACTATTGGTGAAGGGTATTAAAAGAAGTACAAAACGCAAAAAAGTACATTTGCGTACTTCTTCGGGGTCAATGCCAAAAATAGTACATTCGTTCAAAAAAAAGACGCGTACTGTTGAAAACAGTACGTCTGGCAAGCCTAGTCGGACTTGACCGACTACAGCACTTTTTTACTTGTTATATCCTTCACCACCATAGGTGGAAAGGGTATTATAATTTTGTGCTGATGTATGTAACGCATAGAAATATTTGTCTTAGACCCACCTTTTAGTATACCAATAGGCTTATAATCACATTCTAAGTCGATTTAGCGATGTCAGTCCGTCCGTCTGGCTGGACCCCCCATGTAAACAGGTCGCAATTCTAAAGATAATTTGATGAAATTTGGCACAAATAATTTTTTGATAGTGGGACCACGGCTATTGAAAATCGTCAAAATCGGCCCATTATTTATGGTACCTCCCATAGGTCCTACTTCCCGGAATTGATATATTAGCCACAAATATCAATACTTTTTTATGAAATTTAAAACAAATACTGGTTATGTAAACTAAAATTACTGTACCAAATTTCAGAAATCAGTCAAACCTATGTGTCAAAACGCACTAAATGAGACAAAAATCACTAAAACGCTCTTAAATCTGAAGATAATGAGAATTTTAAGTTTATTTTTTGCAAACATAATTTTTGTAACAACTGTAATCAATTTGCTAAATTTCGAGATAATCGGTCCAATGTGACCCTAGCTCTCATATAAGTGTAAATGACGGAAACAGCTTAAATGTATAAGTTTTGAGAATATGTTTGTATGATGGCAAAATTTAGCAAATATTTGTCTTTATACAGGAAAAATAACACCTTTGACTTTAGTGGTGAAGGGTATCGTATTGTCCGGCTTGACCGACTATAGCACTTTCTTACTTGTTATTTAATACTTTTAAGTCTTGAAATAGTAAATCAAGTCTAAATTTGCATTTTTTGTCTAATGTAATTTTTATTGCTGCATTTTATTAGGAATTTGGGACATCAAACATTTAAATAAAAAGTTTTACTGTTGTGTATTGCACTAAGATCCCAATTTATTACAATTATTTATTATTGTAATAAATAGTTTTTTGATAAAACCAAAAAATGTTGGTGGGGAAACCTTTCCTCGACGCATTTCGATGGTTGGTTAGGCCATCTCATCTCATCGAATCAAAAACTCTTCTTCTTCAAGTATTTTCTAGTGCTTTGGTTAAATACTATTACTTTTTAGTTATGTCACTATTCACTTAGCATTATGAATGTATGAAAAACTATTTACTCACTATAATTTTTTTATGATTCTTAGTAATTTTGATGTTGTCCATTCAGAATATGTTATTTTTCAAATACGAGTTATGATCAAACATAATTAAGGTGCATAAATAAATAACCTGGGATATTTGGTAATCGAGATATTCCATTGACCCGCATTATGTTTTACGAAAAAATATTATTAGGTAGTATCATAATTGAGTTTAATTGACAAGTGGTCCTAATCAGTAGTAGGTAATTAAACTGGTTACATGGGTCCAAATCGGAAAGAGATGTTTTTGCAAAACAATAGCAAGGAAAGTAAAAGTTATAACAGACTTCATGACGTATAACAAGTTTTCTAATTTTGAGATTTAATGATAAATTGAGGTACATTCAGATAATGAAGAAAAGGTAAACAGAAAAAAATAAAAATCGGTAATAATCAATATATACATTTTTCACCGACAATCGCGATGATTTATTTTAACCCTTTTGCTTAATTGGTACGAATTTTGCATGACTCTTTTTTGATACGAGTGTTTTTTATTGTTTGTGAAAAAAATACATATTTGTACCTTCTTTTAATTTTTACTATTTGTTTTTGTTTAGCGTTATTGTTGTATGTTTTGTTGTTGCTTTGTTGTTATCTGCACACACGGTGTATAGTAATTTGCTGTATTATTTATGAATCCAAAATACGGTAATAAATAACCGAATAAACACTTGCGACCTGTCATAATTGGGAAGTGGCTCTGCTTCAATTGTTTACTTCACCACCATCCATTCTTTGTGCAAAAACTCAACTTGTGGTTGCACCAAGTGAAATAATGGCTACATGCATAAAGCTTTCATACTTTAACAAACATACATACTTACAAACATATTTACTTATGTATATTAGGGTGGAGCAGTTTTTGCAAAAAAATTGAATTAAAAGGCAAAATCGAGAAAAAATTTTATTAATTTATTTTTGGGGTATAAGCTAGAGAAATGTTTTAGAACTAATTTTCAGATCAAGTTTTTTTACTAAAAATATTTATTAACCCTAAAAAGTAATGGGTTTTTGTACCCAGAATATAGTATTTCTTTTTTACTTAAATTGCGTTCATGGAAAGCTTTTTAAGTTCTCATTTAGATCTGATTAGTTATACCGGTAAAAATTTGAGAAAAGAAAAATTATTCTAACTTGTCTATTAAATTAATAAGTTTCCAAACTTTCAATAATGTATTGCATGCTTAGGATTAAACGTCTGCAAGAGTATACAATATTGTTCATCAAAAACGAATACACCATAGTAGTACTCAATACTTGTAGTATAAATGAGAGAATGAGTGTAACCGATATTGTCTGCTTTTGTTTTTGCTCATCCACTCTACCCACAAAGTCAGTAACTGATGCTTTTGCTTATAAGTTGAGAAAGATACATTTATCTGTTTACAACTGTTTCTTGTTCCAAAATACTTAGATAACTATAAGTATTTATGAGTATTTCGAATAACTTGTGTTCTATGTTGAAATACTAACATTTTTCAGTGTTTGTGTGTATATATTTAATTGACTATAAAAAATGAATAATATAGAAATAAAAGGAAAAAAATTGTCAAAAGAATATAAAATAAGTGAAATAAGGGTAAAAGTGAAATTTTTTAAGAATTTAAATTTTTTAAAAATCCTATAATAATAACAAATTTTTTTAAAAATTTCCTATAAAAAAAAATTAAAAATTCCCTATAAAATTGAAAAAAATTTAAAAATTTCCTATAAAAATAAAAGAAAGTTAAAAATTTCCTACAAAAACCAGAAATTTTTTAAAAATTTCCTATAAAAATTAAGGAAAAATTTTCTTTGAAATTAAAAAAAAAAATCTATAAAATAAAAAATTTTGAATTTTTTTTTTTTTTTTTATAAAAATAAGACATTTTTTAAAAATTCCTTATAAAAATTAGAAATTTTTCAAATTTTTTTTATAAAAATAAGAAATTTTTAACATTTTTCAGTGTTTGTGTGTATATATTTT
The DNA here is from genome assembly GCA_933228675.1 of Stomorhina lunata. Classification (NCBI taxonomy): domain Eukaryota; kingdom Metazoa; phylum Arthropoda; class Insecta; order Diptera; family Rhiniidae; genus Stomorhina; species Stomorhina lunata. The sequence goes on from OW121742.1 coordinate 81,574,160, forward strand.
AATTGACTATAAAAATGAATAATATAGAAATAAAAGAAAAAAAATGTCAAAAGAATATAAAATTAGTGAAATAAAGGGACGAAGTAAAGTTTTTTTAAGAATTGAAAGTTTTTAAAATTATATAATAATAAGAAATTTTTTAAAAACAAGAAATTTTTTAAAAATTTCATATAAAAATAAAAATTTTCTAAAAAATTGAAAATAAATTAAAAATTTCCTATAAAAATAAAAAAAAAATTAAAAATTTCCTAAAAAAACCAGAAATTTTTTAAAAATTTCCTATAAAAATTAAGGAAAAATTTTCTTTGAAATTAAAAAAAAAATTCTATCAGATAAGAAATTTTTGATTTTTTTTTATAAAAATAAGAATTTTTTTAAAAATTCCCTGTAAAAAAGAATTTTTTCAAATTTTTTTTATAAAAATAAGAAATTTTTTTAAAATTTCCTATAAAATAAGAAATTTTTAAAAAGTTCCTATGAAAATAAGAAATTTTTTAAAAACTTCCTATAAAAATAAATAAAAATTAAAATTTTCTGCAAAATTAAGAAATTTTTATATAATTTCCTATAAAAATAAGAAATATTGAATTTCCTTAAAAAAAAAATTTTTTAAATTTTATATAAAAATAAAAAAACCAAAATCAAAAATTTTCTATGAGGATAAGAAATTTTTGAAAAACTTCCTGTAAAAATAAGATATATATTTTTTTATTTTATATGAAAATAAGAAATTTTTTAAAAATTTCCTATAAAAATAAAAAAAAATAAAATTTCCTATAAAATTAAGAAATTTTTGAAAAATCTCGTATTAAAATAAGAAATTTTTGAAAAATTTCCTATATAAAATAAGATATTTTTAAAAAAATTCATATAAAAAGAAGAAATTTTTAAAAGATTTCTCACAAAAATAACAAATTTTTGAAAAAAAAACTCCTACAAAAACAACAAAGTTTTGAAAAAAAGTATTAAACTAATCGAATGTCGTTTTTAGTTTTTATTTTATCCTATAAGTAAACTTCATACGACATACTATAAGTTATCTATTGTATAAACACTAATACTCATTCCATCCATTTTGCAAAACTATAGGAAAATAAATATGTTATTCTCATTGTCTTTTTACCCACTCAGACTTACTTAGTGGGAGAATACAACAATACTCACTTATAACAAAAAACTTAACTACTCATCAATACACACTCAAAATGATAAAACACAGAAATGGATATACACGGATGGAACTATGCAGATGTTTACTTAGGATTGACGTGTTCGAGTAATATAATATTACTAGTAAAAAAGCGAACCACCCTAATGTACATACACGAATTTATATACTTTTCTATATAATCTTTATTATTTTGTTTTGTGTAAAGGGCTTTGTTGAGGCTGCTATTCAGTTGGACAGCCAACCTACAATTATATTAAAGGTTGGCAACCGATACCGTTATTAACACCGGTACGGTTTAAAAGTTTTTTGTTTTGCTTAAAATAGAGGTAATTGTATACCGATTCTTTTAAAATCGATAATATATAAGATTAACCAAAACTAATAACACAATTTTGTTACCAATATAAATATAATATTTTCAACTATACCGAAATATCGAATTAATATATGAATACTGATCCCGAAATAAAATATTATTTACTACAGTTACTGAGATATAGCATTAGATGGAACTTAGAATAATGTAAATACCGTTACCGGAAATACATTTCGATTTCAAGCTTGATTATGCATATAAATATATTTTCTATGTTTAGTCAGCAGTGGATACATAGAGGTTCTAACATTGCTGTCCTTTTTTACAGCGTTATCTGCTAATAGGAAATGGCACCCATTTTTTAAAAGCTATTCCAGCTTTAAAATCACTCAATTTACTAATTAATAGTTTAAATTTCTCTCAAAATTCATAAGAATGTAAGTCGCGCTTAAGTTCATGTCATAATTACTTTTATGATTTTTAAATAGATAAATAACACTGTGCTAGTTGAAAATACAACAAAGGGCCACCCAGTGGATAAGGCTAACTCAAGTTATTAAAAATGGATGTTGCGCAACAAATATTTGGGTAACTCGAAAACGGTTTAGTTACTAGAATTAAATAAAAAAAATCGTAATTCGGCAACAAAATTATAGTTATCTGTGACTAAATACTTTTTGTAAATAACACTACACAACAAATGAACGTCTCTTGAAAAATGCAAGGTCGTGACTATATCGGTCCATTCTACTATTATGTTGTAGTAAGTCCCTATACTCAGTTTGGCCAATTTAGTGACCATTTTAATTTAATGGGCTACCAAAGCTTCCCAATATTAGCATGATGCATAAAATAAGGGGTCATCAGTTTTTCCCAAATAGCTAATCAACACTTAAAAATATCGCTTAACTATGTTAAGCAAAAATGTAGCCAAGAATAGGGCAAATATTTCTTGATAAAATTTTATGATAAAAGTTTATTTTGTTTTAGACTTTTTTTAAAGTTAAGTATGAAACACAATTTGAAAGAACGACCAATTTTTCGGAACGAATATTCGTCGTTAGAAATAGAACATATGGGCTTATATAAGTGTGCTCACAATTGATGCGTACGACGAAATTCGCCGTGAGTATCGAACCGTACGATAGGTTTATTTCTATTTCATGCGCAGACGAACGACGACTAAACTGGTTTCGAGTGGCTATATTTCTATTTCTGTTGTAAAATATTAGAAATTATATGTGTTCTTGTTAAATATGGTCACCTTATAAAATGTAAACAAAACATTATTTATTTTAAATAAAATTATTTAAATATAATAATCTTATGAAAGAATAGAAGAATAAAATAAAAAAAATTGCAAACGTTGTGAGTGCGCGATATATCTGAAAGTGTAAGTAATTTGTGCATATGAAAAATCAACAAAAATGGCGTCAACAACGTTTATTCGTCCCAAATGTGTTCAATGGACGAATTTACAAGACGAATTTTTTAATCCGAATCCGACTTGCTGGACGAAATTAGTTCTTCGTCCCAATTGTGTTTCTGCCTTTAATGATTTTTTTTTATTTTTTGATCATAACTTTTTGGAAGTCCTAATTTTTCCCAAACTATATTTGGAAAAATTGTAGCCACGGTAAAGCTAAACAACATCCGTGAACACACCAATATAATCTGAACGTTTCTATTTACCAAAAAGTCATAAAGACTTCCTTGTACTAACAAATTTAACCGCCTTAATAACATTGGAAAATATTTGAGCCAAGGCACTGACATTATTGTTGAGGAATCATAGTTTCCAATAAGATTGCCTACGGCCAACGACCAATAAAACGGTGTCGCAAGTGAGCAACTTTTGTAAAAACATGAAAAACGACCTAGTAAGAGTTGGTGGTGAGGACATACAAAAACCATTTTCAAAGATTTCGAAACAAGTGCAAAATTTTAAGATATTCGCAAAGAACTGTTTTCGAGTACGCTGTATGACTTTAGTACCCCCAAGACTCACATTTGCAGAGAGTTTTTAAAATTTTAAACAGTTTTGGAAAGTAAAAGGAACAAGCTTTCAAGAAATAAGTTAAGTTTTTATCAATAGTAAATTAATTTGATTAATTTGATTTACAAATGTATCAAAAATTATATGCAACTCTAAAGCGCAATCTGTTTTCTTTTATTTGCTGTTAAAAAAATAAAATCGGTTTTTTGCGTATAACTCCTAAACTTGGATGTATTTCCGAAATATCATGTACTCAATAGGCCTACAACCTACGCTAGATCGTTTTCAGGGTTTTTTAGTGTATCGGAGTGTAATCCTACCATAAAAAAATATAAAAAGACTCTTCTTTAGTTGGTAATTATTTTTTTGGGCTATCAATTATCATGTTTTTATACAACTCTTTACTATTGTGACTCTTTAAAATATAAGTTATCCGAAAATGGGTTCCATTGATATTACACGCCACCCCCGTTTTAACCAATTTGATAACAGCGGAGAGATCGGTGCAGAGAAATATAAAGTTGTTACTTTGTATAAACAAATTTAATGATTGTAGAACAATTTTGAAAGGCCTTCTTTTTTAATGCCCTCACCGTTGCATACATATGTATGTAAATATATAATTGTACAAACATCGTATACCTTTAAATACATTCTCATATACATACCTGATATATTCACATCATTTAGCCGTTGTTTTGTGCAACCCTTTTACTCAACCATTTCTTTGTCCGCATGATTACATGGTCATAAGTTTGAATTGGCCCTTTAGCGCACTGGAAATATGAAAAAAAACATAAGGAAATAAAACGCTTCAGTAAAGCAATGAAAACCTCAAATAGATGAACGAATAAAGGAAATGTAGATAATGTGTCAGACGAATAATTTCTTTTTGTTTTTGGGGCAGCAACATCTAGTCAGTAGTGAAAAGTTGTTTCGTTTGCAATTTGATAAACAACGAGAAAATGACAGCCCACAATGTACTTGTAAAAAAAATTGCGAAAGTACTTTTTGAACCATAAAATTGTAAATTGTTAAACTTAAAAAATTAATTAAGAAATTGGTAAAAAATTCTTCAAAACAATTTCGATTGAATCCCAATTGGCCACAGTCCTTAACGGCTAGGTTCATTGCAACACTTTTAAAAATTGAAAATGAAGGTTTACTTGACATCATTTCGAATTTCTCGTCGAGAAAAGGTTGTCTTCACCAACCTTTTTTTTTGGTTTTATCAAAAAAACTGTTTATTACAATAATAAATAATTATAATAAATTGGGATCTTATATAAATAAATTTACGATATTTTTTTCCAAATTTTTCTAGTTTCTTGTAAAAATTTATTATTTTTGGTTGAAATTTTGCAAAAACAAAAAAAGAACACATTTTTCTCTATATAAATGGGCTCTTAAACTTTGGACCCGATACGCGCCATTAGAATGTTGTCCGATTTGGCTCAAATTTTCAGTACTAAACTTTGCCCAAAAAGTATCATTTTCGCGAAATTCTTAAATTTTTAGTAGCAGGTACGGCGAAACTTTTGAAGATATCGACCTAATTTTTAAATTTGTAATATTTGTTGAACAAAATTTTCAAAATATTAAAAAATGTTTTTTGAAACCGACCTGAGAAAAATGTACCATTTTCCAACGTGAAAAAAACTAAGTAAATTTGATATTTAAACAAAACTTAACTATTTACTAGTAACAAGCCATTAAATGATAAATCATGTCTAACTTTGGAAGTTCTTTATTTATAACATACAATTTTTGGTGCATATCCTTAGGCGTGTTTTCAAGAACATGAAATTTCCGGGGAAATCTGCAATTACTTTTAAACTGCCTCATGGATTTTCGTCTTTCACGATTTAAAATAAAGCTGTGTTAGTTTTCTTTACTACTCTATTATCTTTTATTATTTATTTATTATTTGTTTTTGGTCTAAATTTCGCAAAAACAAAAAAAAATAACCCATTTTTCCCCATACAAATGGGCTCTTAAACTTTGGACCCGATGCGCGTCCATAGAAAGTTGTCCGATTTGGCTCAAATTTTTAGATCTCAACTTTTAGACCTAGTGTCACAATATTCCATAGAAAAACATTTGAAATCAAAAAAAAATTTTTCTGTCACCCTAATGTAACACATTAAAAACTAAAATATTCTTTGGCTGTTATTTTAACATGATTAAACTTCCATTAAATTCGTGTTGTTCAAAATCAAACTTCTGGTTTATCTATTTTTAAAGGTATTTTTATAATTTAAATTATCTATTGTAATCAAATATAAGTTTTTAATATCCGTTTCACTTTTTTTTACAATCTGCAACGCATATGGAAGATACAGGTAAATTGAATAAAGTAAATAAATATAGAGTTTTAAGTAATTGCTGCCCAACTTAAGTGTCTGGGTTGGTTTTGTTTTTAGTTTTTTTTTGTTTTGACTTGACATACGCCAGATGTCTGCGAAGTCTATTGTTCATATATATTTGGTTTTATTCAAAAAAATTGTGTATAAAAAATGCATTCGTTTTTATTATTTATGGTAGCTCATGCATCAAACAATTCACTACAGGAGCATTCGCATTCATAAATGACCAAACCGCAATAAAAACACAAAATAATTATAATTTGCAAGTATTAATAAACGATAATAATCGATCGATTATAAGAAATGAATAGATGTATTTATAAACATATGCATGAACAATGTTTATGTGTATGTATGTACATTGAGCATTAGGGTATGTCAATTTGTTGAGGTGACAGAAAAATGTTAAAGGCGTTGAGCAAAAATGAAATGTGCACCAAAATCCAAGAAAAAATTCCTGAGAAACTAATGGATCAAAATTAAAATCTAGCTTTCTACGATTGGTTAACGCTTTCAGTTTTCATAATATTTTGTTTGACTTAACAACTATTTTTTTTTTTTTTTTGACTTAACAAATAATACATTCATTTTCGGCTATAAGCCACAGCTATAGTTGCACAACTTTTGTACTATAGCCAACTTTTTTATAAGCCATTTCATGGACTATTAGTGAACCTGGATATAGTCCACCTTTGGACTTTAAACGAACCTGGATATAATCCACACTGGACTATAGACAATTTTGTATTTTCTTCAATATACCACTTTTTTTGAAAAATTAAAGTTTAATTCATAACAAAACATCACCAAAAATATTAATTGTGATGAAATCAATAACGCAGGTCCACTATATTTTGCGGCACGAGATTTATTGGCCAAATCTAGGTGGCTTTGGACTATAAAATCCGAAAATGACAAGCGTTTTTCCAAGTTGGCTTTAGTTTTTGAGATATAATATTTTATCCGAAAAACCCGTTTTTTTGCTAATAGTGTTAACATAACTCCAAAACTGTTAGTTCTATTGACCTAATAAGAAAAACCATGATTCGAAAAAAACTTTATCATTAAGTCGTTTCCACATTTTTCTTAATCCGCTTAGTCGTTTTCGAGATAGCATAGAATTTACACCGAAATAATGATTCTTTATTTTTTTTTTCGTTAAAAAAAATCGTAAAAAGTACAAGAACTAGCAACAGACCAATTTTTTTTTTCTATTATTATATATTTAAGTAGAAATGTGAATACTGAAATCCATTTTGAACTTTGATGAGCAGAAAAAATATTCTATCCTTTCTTTACTTAATTTGTAATAAAACCTATAGAAAAAAATGGTTTCAGTGGTAGTATTTCTACAGATAGAAACATTTAAATGGACCTCGACACCTAATACCACCTAACTTTGAAAAAAATTCATAATTAGTCCAAAAAAAAAAAAAAACAAGGACTAATGGTTGAATTTTTGCAAAAAACATGCGATTAAAAATGGTAAGAAGTAAAGTAGTATTAGAAACGAAAAAAAAATAGATTTTCATGGATTCGATGGTTTAAAGCTTAAATTTATTACTAAAAAAGTGCATCTATTCAAGTGGAAATGAGTGTAAAATTTAATAATAACTATTGCCAACCAATTTTTTTATTATTTTTTTTTTTTTTCAATTAAATATTCATATTTTTAAGTAATGCTATAATTATAAACACAAGTGTAGTTATTTAACTATAAAATAATAAAAGGATTTTAATGGATAATAACCCACAGACAGCTGTGAATGTAACACATTTAATATAGGGTATACATATACTATGAATGGACACTTACGTTTTTTTATTCCAATTTATTAGTTATTACGAATAAATTGTATGTACAAATAAGCTATACTTATTGGTCCTCTGTTGTTTGAAAACCACAAAGATAAATATTGCAAATGGTCGCAAATTGGTTTAAAATTAAAATATATTATTCATAGCAAACATTTGCATATATGTCTTATTTTCAATTTAAATAAACAACATTTTATTAAAAAGTTTTACTGTAGTGTATTGCACTAAGAATCCCAATTTATTACAATTATTTATTATTGTAATAAATAGTTTTTTGATAAAACCAAAAAATGTTGGTATGGAAACCTTTCCTCGACGCGTTTCGATGGTTGGTTAGACAATCTCATCAGGAGGATTATCCCTAATTCTAGACAGAGCGAAAACCTCACATTATGTATAATTTGAGGGACTGAATAAATACGAATTATTATTATTGTGTCCAACAAATATCAACATAAAGCTAAGATTATCATCCGAACAGAAACACACAAACATTTTTCAGTTTTATCATTTCTTTATTTCCCACACTTTTGTTGTTGCTTTGTTGGCGACTAAGACAAAACTGCTATAAAGGGGGTTCAAAGAAATAAAGAAATGATAAAACTGAAAAATGTTTGTGTGTTTCTGTTCGGATGATAAATATCAAAATTTTGAAAGGCCATATCTAAGAAAATGGAGCTAAAAGAGGTTACACATAAATTGGATCTTCTACTGTTAAGTACTAGTAGTATATATTGCGAATGCCGCATTCTCTTGCCGGCCTATTTACCAGAATCATTTTACTAACTTCATCTTTTTATATATTTTAAACACTTTTAATTACACCAGGGTGCAATTTAGTAAGAAAAAGGTTCATAAAATAATTGAAAATAATCTAAAGCAGTATTTATTAAATGATTAGATTAAAATTTACTTTAGTTACCACCAGAAAACCAATTTAGGATAACAAATTACATGATGAGTTCAAATAAGTTTAAAAGACCTCTATAATGAAAATTTGGGCGTGGCTTTGAATTTTTCAGCCCTCTTTTTTAGCCAACACGTTCTTGAGTTACATTTTTACAATAAGATTGAGAAAAATGGAACAATACTTTGTTTTTAAGGAAATTTTGTAAGCAATACATTTACACAGGTGGTGGCCACATTACAATGAACAAATCAAAAATGCAGAAAGAAGATGAAAATCACAGTCTTAAACATTTTTTCATGAATTTTCAACATTTTATTGAAATATTGAGCTTTTTGTTATGTTTTTCTATATAATAATAAATCTTGACTAATGCACAATTTTTTTCAGAAATTTAAATATATCTCTCAAACTACTCATCCAAATTTTATAAATTATATATATTTATGCCTGTGCATAAATGGAAATTATTGAATATTTTTCAAAATTATTAAATACATTTTATTAATGTATCTTATATGTCGCCTTTTATTTGGCCAACCACTTTTAATTTTACCATATAATTTATACAATATAAAGAAAGGACCATAATTTGTCAGCTCAGTAAGTTTCAGTCAAGAATATGAAGAAATAAACAAGTTATTGATTTTTGGCCGTATTTTACCACCGTGCATTGGGGCCTTTCAATAAGTCTAAAAATATAACCAGATGCAGCTCATTGTCTGAGAGAAGTACTCCTTATGCCAATTGGAATGTCGTGCGAATTATGTATGTATGCATTTTTATTTTTACTGCAGATACACTAGTGGGCATATTTATTTTGACATACCAGTTTTTTTTCTTCTTTTTTTTATTTCCGGTATTATGAAATTAAAAAAATATATTTAAAATATTAAAAATAGTAAAAACAATTTAGTTATTTATTAAACAAAAGACCTTTCACAATAAAAATGTTTTGTATATTTTTTTTTATCAAAACAAAAAAAAGCAAATTTCAGGATTTGGCATAAGTATTTTACATGTTTTTTTAGAGTGTATTTAAAAAAATGGGAACTTCAAGGCAAGCAAAAATTAATAACAATTATTTGAATTAATCAAAAATGTATCCTCCTCTAGTATTTTTGGAAACTCCATTGAAATCCCTTTCCAAGCATTTGCTCAATGATCATTATATTTTTTGTTCTTGTCAAATCCGAAGATCTAGCTCGCTTTATCTATGACTACACACTTTCTATGGCGAGGCCAATTAAACTTTCTTTGGGTAGGCCAATCCAGAGTTAAAACACCAGCCTAGAAATTTTGTGATTATCTTGCTCTTTTTTATGATTGCCTTGTACAATAGAACCTTGCACTTTAGGTCTAGAGAAATATTATTAAAAAATATGTTTTAATTTTATTTGTTTCGCAGCAAAACTTTCAATTACCAAATAATGAGTTAAATAGCTAAACTATTGAACACGAACTACTTACTTATTCACTGTTTAAGTCATTACATTGACATGGGGATGTCATTGATGGCAAGTACTTAACAATTGCAGAAAAGTAATGACAACAAAAACTTTTTTGTTGTTGTTTTATTTAAAAAAAATATATTTTTAAACGAAATAAAAAATGTTTTTTATGACCACATGGGGGCTTGAACCCAGATCCATATGACTGCTAGGCGGAGACTCTTCCACTGAACTACTTCATATGTTGAAAATTAATCAGCTTATAATTAATACAAGCAATTTTTATTTTTAGATCCAAAATCATGTGACAATTACTTTGATTTTCCCTGTTTATTTTGCTTTGCTGTAATTTCTGGAAAAATAAAATAATAATTTTTTATATAACATTGACTCTTACTTACTTAAATGGCTTTAGTTACAACCTGTTAAAGTCAAAGTCCGAGCATATTTTAGAATTCCATGGACTTCGATCTTGTGCGAATATTCTCCAATTTTTTAATGAAACATCTAAACTGGACATAGTAAAATCTTAATAATCATCAATCCATTGCTTTAAAGATCACATAGGTTTTTATTAATAATATTATGTACAAACTTGTACTTAAAGTCAATATTTAGAGGAAACATTTTGTATTTATATTGAATATATTAACTTATATGCATTTACTCGTAGTTAAGTTATATATCTGGCGTGGGTACATAAAAACCAAAGATTGAGAGCTGGAGATGGAAACGAATGTCAAGAAAAAACATTTTTAGGTGAAGCCCCATAAATAATGTTTAATCGATGTTTGCTCTTCGGTTTAATGTGCTTATGGTATTTTTAATAAGTCTCTCATTCCGTGCAACATTTTAACTTTATGTTGTCTAATGACATTGGTATGTGTGAATCTGTTGTAAACAAAGAAGCCAAAAGAGCGCAGCAATTGTTGCTAAACAAACATGAACAACACGTAAATCGTAAAAAATTTTCATTCAATATTTATTTTCACACTTAGGCCTCGTTTATCAAACCAACATACATATTAAGAGAAGTAATAATGTCTTTTTCCATGATTTAAGTACGGTTTAAAGATTGCGTATAAATTGTACCTCAGAGTGTCCCGAAAAATAAAAATTGGGTTTTCTTAATTTATTTTACTCAATTTGTTCTTGAATATTGTCAGCGATATTGCAAAATAAATTTGATGTACATAAGACCATTAGATCCCGTGTTGACTTAACGACTTGATAATGTACTTTTTTTAAATAAAACTGAAAATTTAGATACTATTTAATGTTCTTAGTTTTTTAAGTAATATAATTTAATTTAAATTCTTCTTTTATTAAGATGCATGGCTTCAAGTTCATTGCCTTTCGTGAAATCATACAAAAAAAGTTAATTTGTCTAAAATATTTGTAATAAGAGGTAGAAATTTTCTACTAGAAAAGAGACATTGTTTTCACAAACAATGATTCCCGAAGCTGACCAACATTAGTAGCGTAAAACGAGGTTGTGCTGTATTTAATAGAAAACATTTGCCAGTGACTTTGAACTACAGTAAACCTTTTGTACCAAATACAATCAACTGTTTGTATTAGGAACATCATCGACTACCAGTGAGTAGTGCTGGTGCTGGTTAAAGAAAGATTTCGGTCAGTAACATAAATATGCCTACGTGTACCGAAATGGGAGTATTGTTACTGTGTTGTGGGAGCGAAAAAGTGAAGAGATTTTATGTTATGTAAACTTGTAAAATTGACATTCGTTAGCAATTAATTTTGCTTGTAATACATAAATGCTACAATGTTGCAAAAATTCAATTCGTAAAAGAGCTATTAAAAATAGCATAATAATATTCATGTAGAATTATTTACACTAGAGCGGCTCTACACAAATGACAATCGACTTTTAGCTCACCCCTGACAATGAATTTTAATTGATTTTGATGTTCTTTTTCGAATTCCTTTTCCTCAAAACATTGAGAAAATAAGAACCTTCTTTCTTTTGATTGATGTATATGAAGATAAATGTAATATCTTGGACCAACTCGATCCTTCTTATCATGATCTTATTACAAAATTTGAGCTTATATTTCTTTAATTTTCTGCACGTTATCAATAATTTTAAAGCAACATCATCACTTGAAATAGATTTACATATAAAATTTCTAGAATGGGAACATTTTTGCTTTGGAGTAGGGGATATACACACGTTTTTTGAAACTTTGTAATTTTTTCAGTGTAAAACTTTAGAATACATATGCATCTTAATTAACAAAATATGTACATTAGGGATAATACCTATCGATGCCATATAAACCATGAAAATCTCTTATGAAAAGTTGGGTCACTTTTTTTGCAGGCGTCAACTAGTTGTGGTTGATGCTTGGATTACTTTTACCGAAGTGACTATTGTTACATGGCGATGTCAACTAGCTTAAAATTAGTTTTTTATTAGTTAGTTAATAGATAAAGAGAGAAAAAGAGAGAAGTAACACTCTGGGTTCCCTTTTTTTGAAAGGGGATAGTAGGGAAGCCAAAGGTGGAGATGAAAAGGAGAGATAAATGTTTATATCATTCAACACTTTACAACTGAAATTGATTTTACCGAGACCGGGGATTGAACCGAGGATGAATGAAAAAAATGAAAAAAAAAATCATATTATCAGTTATAATTAAAACAAAAAAAAAAAAAAACAGAAGTCAAAAAAGTAGACAAGCATGAATGCTAAAAATAGAATAACTTCACTGTACATAACATGATCACAATGAATTGGGAAATTTCTGCTTGACTTTGTAGTTAGATTGTAGTTAGTTGCTCAAAAGTTGAAGAACGAGATATTAAAACAACTACAAAAGCATTTAGTAAGTCAAATCTGAATGTAAGTTACCCGAAACCACTAAGATCAAATGTCTTTTTTTTATATTTAATGCATCATAAAAACATTTTTTTAAGAGATACATATTTTAGTCATTCCCGCCATTGAGTCAAATAATGATTTTCAAAAAATTTGGTATTTTTATTTCCTTCCAAAAAATATACTAAAATCTTAATTCCGGGAAGTCATAGGTATCCAAAATAAAAGTCCGATTTCCCCCACATTCAATTTACTTACAAGATTTTCCAACATTTTTAAAAATTGCGGGCTATAATTTGATTACAAATCTACATCCAGCAGGCCAGCCCACGTACGTAATCTAGGGTATAAAAACTTAACTTTCTAACCTTTGATCAACTGTTGTCTCAATGATGGTAGGACTGTATCAACTATAATGCATTCTTAGTTGTTATAAGAAATCAAATTGAGTAAAATTTGATTAAACAAAAAATGTTTAAAATCCATGAATCTTCATTTTTAGGGGGTTCCAAGTAAGTCATTTTTCATTTGTATCAGTCAACCCGCTCCAACATATGTGTAATGAATCATTCTTCTAAAATGTATGAATTGATTACTTCTTGTTCTGTAGTTTTATGTGATGTTAGCAAAATTTACAACCTCTTGTTAAAAGACTGCACGTATTCAGACTTTGACGTTTTCTATTTAACGCCATTCACATAGATTCGATCGTTGATGTAGGTCTTTATACAGAAAAATCTTATTCCAGAAATACTCAGTGACAAAGACTTTAAAAATGCTAATGACCATTTGGTCCTACAATCCATCTTTTATTGTAAGTAACAAAAAATATGTTTCAAGATGAAATTTGTAAATACATATAACGTACCTTGTCTATATCCCATTAATTTTTACGAGCATTAATTAAATGTGAGCATTAATAGTCATACCTTTAATATTTTGATTTAATCATAATTTAAGATTATATACCATGTTTTGTATTATTGACGTATCGGGAAGGGCATCTAATATCCCTTTTACTGAAAAGTACCTTTGGATCAATATTTGTTTATTCTGATATATTTTGAACCAGGGAATTACCGCGTAACTCGATTCGAAATGCTTTAAGCATTCAAATTCGAAGAGTTTTATTTTCCAATGAAGATACGATTGATTTAAATAAATAAATTATTACCAAAACTTAACAGCAAACTTAAAAACTTGAAATAAAATTTTGTCGTATGAATATTTTTTACTTTTAATTCGATGATGAATAGTTTCAAAACACGAGTATGTAGGTGAAATTTGTATTCTCGGAAATGTGCACTTATATCTCTGAAATTTGTTGACCGATTCAGTTGAATTATTTATTATTATCATTAGGAAATATTGTTGATTTGTACATGCCTTATATTCTCCGGGTATATGCACGCCCATTGTTTTAAATGTGTATGTATATATCAGTGGCTTGGTGCTAAAAGGGCCAATGTCATAAAAACTAGTTTTGAGAAAAGTTTTCCTTACAGCTCAGCCAGTTTACAAGTTTCGCTGATAAAATTTGGGTTAGACATGTATTATGATCCTATAGAGGGCATGGTAAAATCAATTCTTTGAAAAAAAATCCAAATTAAGAAAAAAAAGTATGACATTGGCTCCTTAAGCACTAACTAATTTTTACATTTAGGGAAAATTTACAAAAAAAAAAAAAAACAATATTATTTAGCAACTGTTTGTTATATTACTACAAATATTATTGAATTTAGATGATATATGTATATATCTCATAACTTATCGTATAACATATCGTTACTTTAAAATAGGAAGGCCCTAACTAATATTTTTCTTACATTACAGGAGAGGGAAAAAAACTAAATAAAATCTTAAGTTTTGAAGATATAGAAATTTTCTAAACGCAGTTTTTTACTAAATTCTCTAAAGAACTTAATGCTATAACAATGTTTTTTAAAATTAAATAATTTTTATAAAATTATATTAGATAAAGTTTTTAGAAGCGATTTGAACAGTTCAATACTTAATCTCGAAGAGTTCGATCATCTCTTAATAAGTTGCGGATAGTGAATATTGAAAATATTGAAATTTTAAAGCAAAATAAACATTTTTATTCTTGTAATTGTCGTTTTTGTTCTTATTGAACTCCAACGTGTGACAATTACAACACACAAGCAGGTATAGTCACACTGCTATGGCCCCGGGGGCCAAAAGTCAAAATTTTAACATAAAAAAGACAAGCATGAAGAAACAAAAAAGTTCTCGACCACTACCTATGAGTATGTTTTATGACTTACCATCAACTTCAAGGAACAAGTTTAGTCCTCTTGCCAGCCTCAATGATACTGAAATGGACCCCGTATCTAACATAAGTGAAGAGAAAGTTGTTAAACCTCCACCATTAGTTGCAGATGATAAAATTACTCTTAAAGATCTTCAAGAGTTGTTGGGTAAAGATTCGATTTATAAACGTACATCTATAGGAACAAAAATTTTTCCACGAAATACTGAATGCTATGAAAAGTGCAAGAGGATATTATTGGCCAAGAAAATTGAATTTCATACCTTCAATTCCAAAGAAAATCGTTTATATACAATATTTCTACATGGACTTCCAAGAATAAGCATCGAAGATATAAAGAATGATATTCAAGGCTATAACTTAACTCCTTCTTCTATTACTGAAGTTAGTACCAAATTTAGTTCCGTCAATAATGCAGTATATAAAGTTCAATTTGTAAGAAAAAATTTCAATCCAAAATCGTTAAATAATATAACAGCTATATGCAACGTAATGGTATCATGGAAAAAATATAAACCAAAAAGAGGCGACAATCCAACCCAATGTTGGAATTGTTTAATGTATGGTCATGGAGGAGAACACTGCAACCGTCTGCCAGCATGTATGATATGTGCAAATTCACATCACACCAATGATTGCCCACTACGGAATCAAGAAAAAATACCAGCGGTATTTTCTTGTTTCAATTGCAAAAAACATGGTAAAGACCGCACAGACCACGCTGCAAATGATATTAGCTGCCCATTACGATCCCTTTATTTAGAAACTAGAGCTAAAGCAACCAACAAAAACACACGCAAAAATCCAAATCAAAATCAACAACAGCACATTAATACTGATCTTCCAACAAATAATTATAACAATTCTTTTCGTAATAATTTATCATATGCTGACTGTATTAAGCAAAATAACGATCTATTTGATATAGATGAGCTTTTCAGTATTTTTACAACTGCTTTAAGTGATCTCCAAAAATGTACAACAAAAGTACAACAAATACAGGTTGTAATGTCAATGGTAAAATATGCATATGGTCTACGGTAATTACAATGGATTAAAAATTCTTCATTGGAATGCTAATGGCATTACTACATATTCACACTTATTGCAATTCGAAAATTTATTAGAAAAAGAAAATATTCAAATTTCCTCTTTAAACGAAACACATCTTAATGAAAACCACAAAACTTATTTCAAAAATTATTTAATATACCGTAACGATAGGCAAGATTCAAGGCGAGGAGGCGGTGTTGCTTTAGTAGTCCGCAGATCTATCAAACATAAACTTATGACTATTACAAATACCTTAGGAATAGAAAATCTTTCAATTGAAACTGAAGTCAATAACAGAAAACTTGTTATCTGTACTGCTTATTCGCCAAAATATAAAAACTCTTTTGCAAATGATATCACAAAACTGACAGCATTAAATGTGGACTTTGTCATATTAGGAGATTTTAATGCTAAACACTCCTCATGGAATTGCGTTAATAATAACACAGCTGGTAATGTTCTACATAATCTTGAACAAACTAGTAACTTTTTTATATATCATCCTAATACCCCTACTTTTTATCCGTACCAAAGCAATAGAAACTCTTCTACTATTGACTTGGTGCTGAGCAACAGTTCGTTTAACATAAATCTTAAAGTACTCGATTATGATATTCCATCAGACCACAGACCTGTTGTGTGTCAAATCGGAAATGCCAATGTCAATGAGATAGAAACCGATTACTATGATTATAAGCGTACAGATTGGATTGCTTTCCGTAATATTATTAATAATAAAATAACTATAAATACAGATAGTTACAGATCAATAAGTTCAATTGACTTAGAAATTGGAAAGCTTGTTAAAATAATTATAAATGCACGAAACGATTGTACCACAAAATACAGTAATACCTTTAAAATTAATTTACCTTCCGAGATCATTAACCTCATAAGAGCCAGGAGAAATTTTAAAAGGAAAAGTCAACGAACTTCAATAGCATCCGACGTTAAGTTTTATGAACAATGTGTCAAACTATTGACAAAAATGATAAATAGAGAGATAAATACCTATCGCAATAATAAATGGAAAAAACTGTTGGAAAAATTAAGACCAGGGGATAAATCATTTTGGAAAATTAGCCGAAGTTTAAGGGGCAAACAAAACAAAAAAATACCATATTTTAGTCAAGGTAATCTAAAAATTATAACGGATCAGGAAAAAGCTCAGTTACTTTCAAATTCCTTTTCTCATGCAAACAATCTTACATCTGGTTATAAACACTCAAATGATAAAATTGTAAACTCTAAAGTTAATAGATTTAAGTCAACCTATGTACTTTCTGAAAATATACCTTTGATATCCTTGAACGAAATCAACTCGATTATTGGAACTCTTAAAACATCTAAGTCACCTGGTCTGGACGATGTTCCAAATATTTTGATAAAAAATCTTCCCATAAATGCTATAAAGTTACTAGTAATAATTTTTAATAGTTGTTTGAAAATAAATTACTTTCCGAAACATTTCAAAAAAGCCAAATTAGTAGCCATGCCCAAACCAAACAAACCCAGAAATAATCCCAATAGTTACCGTCCGATTAGTTTATTGAGTAATCTTGGAAAAATCTTTGAAAAAATAATTAAAAACAGAATTAGTGACGTAATTGAAGACACGTCGATAATTGCTAATGAACAATTTGGCTTTAAAAAACGACACAGTGCTGTACATCAAATCAATCGTATCGTAAATATAGTAAAATCTAACAAACGAAATAAAAAGTCTACTGGGATGATAGTTTTGGATGTGGAAAAGGCGTTTGACACCGTTTGGCACAATGGGCTTCTATACAAATTAATCAAAACTAACCTACCTAAATATTTATGTATGATTATTGCTGATTTTCTAACAGATAGAACTTTTACAGTAGCTGTCAATAAAACATTATCTTCAGAAAAGACATTTACAACAGGATTACCTCAAGGTTCAATATTATCTCCTCTACTATACTCTATTTATACCTCAGATTTTACTCCTCCATCATACTTAAAGGTCGCCTACTATGCAGATGACACCGCACTTTTAACTGCTAGTAAACTCACGAAGGCATTACTAAAGAAAATGGAAAAAAGCTTTGAAGCCTGCAGAAAATATTTTTACAAATGGAAAATAAAACTAAACGCTAATAAAACTCAAACCATTATATTTCCTTATAATCAATCTCCTAAACGACTACCTAATCGCCCATTAAAGTTTCAAAATGAAAACGTAACAATTCAAAATAATGTAAGATATTTAGGCATGTGTCTGGATAAAAAACTTAACTTTGGAAATCATATCGGGGAAGTTTGCCGGAAAACGCACAAAATAGTTAAAGCTTTGAGGCCTATTCTTAATAAACGCTCAACACTCAATACAAAAAACAAAAATCTTTTATTCAAAAGCGTAATAAGACCTAGTTTGACATATGCAAGCCCCATCTGGTTCAAAGCTGCAAAAACTCATCTGAAGAAGCTCCAGATAATTCAGAACAAATGTCTCAAAATAATAAATAATAAACACTGGAGATATTCAACTCAACTTCTTCACCACGAAACTGGCTATGAACGTATTATAGATTTCATAAAAAGAATTAATGATAAATATCAAGAATCTATAGAAAATTCTCCTTACCAACTGATAAGAGAATGTCAAGACTCGGGTTAAATTACTCCCAAAATTTAAAATTACCAAATTGAAAATGATATGTATACAACACATTATTTGTTAATAATGTACTTGTATACCTAGCAATATATCAAAATAAGTAGGTTTTTAAATTTCAAGATAATCACATGAATTTATATACATTTTTTCAGACACATATTTAGCTATCCTTGGTGCTACATAAAATGGCCCAAGCTATTTTGGTTCCTGAAATACAGGGTGTTTTCTATAATTTTGGCTTTTAAACTAGAAGCAAATTTTGCGCTGTAACTTTCTTAATAGGTCATAAATTATACTTTTTTAAATTTGTATAGTTAGATAAGTGTAAAAGATTTCATCACCATAAAAAAAACATCAGTACACTTAGAGAAAAGATATGTATAAAAGATAATGCAGGAGTGAAAAAAGTATAAAATTTGCATTTAAAATGGCACAAAAGCGGATAAAGATTTTGAGACCAAATTTTACGTACAGATAGCTACTATCGATATCTAAAAATTTGATATGGCGCTTCCCGATTAAATGTTTGGTTCTTCGACAAATTGAGAAAAACTAACAAAAAAAATGAAAAAAGGGTCAAAATTCTGCATTTTTAATATTTGTCTTCCTATAACTCATTAACTAACAAACGCATCGAGAAGCGCCATATCAAAATTTTAGATAAACATGTTCTTAATATGTGTGCAAATTTTGCGAGAAAAATATATAGCCATTTTTGTGCCATTTAAAAAACAAGCAAGCCTATTTGTGTCATTTTTCACTTGTTCACCTTCGAAAGACACATTGATGTATGATAGCAATGTGGTACTTAAAGGTATATTGCTCAAATTCACGAACATATATCCTGAGGCCTACAGTGAAGCAAAAATAATACGCGATTAAATCGCGACCATTGATTTTCTTCTACATCTTAAAGTGTGTATACAGCCTACATTGAATCTCTTAAATATGTAAAATGTAACAAGACAACAGTGGCTTCTGATCATTTTGTGTTCTAGGAATCTAAAAATTAAATATTTAGTAACATGGAAACTTGCCACCAAAAACAATTCCGACCAAAAAAATGTATTTAATACCTCACCGATTTACAGCGATTATATTTTTTAAAAGTAGAGATGGAAAATGAAATGGACTTAAAAAACAAATTAACATATTGAGAAACTAACCAATTTCGCGATAAAAAAATCTGGCTAACAAGATTTTTGCATATGGATGCTGAAGTTAAAGAAAAGTTAAAAACTTTCACTTTTATATGGAATTTAAGCCATACCCCTTCTTATTACAAAAACATTATTTTTACTTCTAATATTGTAAACAGTGACTAAATTTTACACAAAATTTTAAAACAATCGTTCAAAAAAGTATCAGAATTGGTATACTGTTAACTACTTTTGCCCCTAGAATTCTTATTTTTTGTCGGAATTTCATCGCAGATATCTCTTTTGATAGCTTTTGAAAGCATCTATTTTTGTGTTTTTAAAAATGCTACAAAAGATTGCCGCAAGGCGGCGGTATTGACATGTTTCTTACAAATGTATCAAATACATATTATTTGGATCTTTTTCGATGTTGGTACATTCAGAAAAAAGTTAGACCAAATACTCCTGAACAAAGTCGCGGAACATTGTCAAACCAAATTTTTAACTTTTAATTATTAAAAATGCGATTTTCATATGTAACCTGAAATTAGCGCCATCTTTTAACAGGATTTAGAAACAAAAAAGTTGTAAAATAAACATTATTTTTATAATTCCAGAGATTCATTTTCTACAATAAAAAAGTTCTTTTTCGCAAAAAGCCGTTTTTGATATATTGCTATGTATACCTGTATATTTTCTACTTATATTTGAAATTTAGTTAATCAAATAAAGGTTTTCCTATTTTTCCTTTAAAATGTTCATTAAACAGATTAAATTAAAGTTATATGATTATTTAATATATTACTCGTTGTAAATCTATTGATAAAACTCGTAAAATTGTAAATATGCAAAGAAGCTAAAGTAAATAAAGATGAATTTGAAAATGAAAATGAAAAAAAAAAATGAAAAGAAGCGATTTGAATGAAAGACTTACTTACCTTATTAAAGTAACGATATATATATAATAAAATATGGTATAAAATTGCTAAAAAAAAAGTGAAATAAATTGTTGACATTGGCTCTTTTAGCATTTAGATTTCATTTCAAAATAAAAATAATTGTATGAAATAAAAGGACCAATGTCAACATTTGCCCTTTTAGCACTAACAATTTAGAGTGACATTAGCCCTTAAATTTCTTATGAAGCTGTTCTGGGATGAGCTAATGATTGGCTTTTGGAACGAAATAAAAGAGAGTAAAAAGAGGAACCTAATGCAACTCAAAACTTCCAAAAACTGACATTGGCCCTTTTAGCACCAAGCCACAGATATGTAAGAAACATAAAATGTTCTGACGTTCAGTTGAGGTCTCCGAAACTATAAAAAAATTATGTTATACATATATTTAGGTGATCAAAGATAAACAGTGAGGGATTGAGGACACCATGCATAGTCATACCAAATGGATCCGTGGTTTCAAATTTGAATGATCACTTGGGTATCACAAAGCTTTCCGCATGATGGCTACCGCATTTGCTCACAATCAACCACAAACTTAACCGTTTGAATATTTGTTCAACAGCAATATGGAATGAAACCTTTAAATAAACGTGAAACGCATTATGAAACCTTTAAATAAACGTGAATCCACCGCAACACATCGTTGAGCGAAAAGTAGGTTTCTCGGGGTGAATAGTCGCCAATGAAGGCAAAGGTGGGTTTTCAGTCAATGAAGTCATGGCGACCGTTTTGATACACGGAGTATAATCCTCATTAATTGCCTTCAAAAGGGGAAACTAATGTGCAAATATTATACCAACTTATTGTGTTGAAAAAGTTATTTTCCATCAGGAAGTGTAAGTACGAACAGATGAGTAGTTTCCATGGCAAAATCCATTGCTTACTAATACTGACTATTTCGTGCTCCGAATCTTGAAGAACTTGCTTGGCGGAAAGAGAATTTACAATCACATTTTTCGGAAGGTATACAAAAATGGCAGAAACGTTGGTCTAAGTGTATAGAGCTAAAGGGAGACTATGATAAAAAATAAATTAACTTTTTTATAAAAAATTGTGCTTTATTGAAAAAACGTACTTATTAACGAGTCTTTGTATTTGGACGTATTTAATAGTTTATTTACATATCTATTTTTTGTATATTCAATAAATATTTTGTTATACACAGGGTTATAATTTGTATTGCTTGTATTGTTCTTTTACAAATGTACATACATATGCATATTTGTAAAGTATGTGTATCTGTATATAAGTATACATACATACTTTCTATAAATATATGCATATTAAATATTACACCCTTATCTACGTTCAAATTCATTTGTATAAATGTTAAGTCGTCGACCATATTGTTTTCAAAGTTTCCCTAAAAATAGTTTTTCTTTAATGATGTCCTTAATTGAATTACCCCACAGCGTCAGGGTTATAAGCTTATGCGGACTCATCGGGAACAAAGTCACCCTTCGAGCTTCAACTGTTTTTATTGGTTACTTGATGTTGGGTGTGCTTTATTACAACGATCGATAACTATACGTACATATAATTTACTACATACCCAAGTATAAACTCGCATATAGTACACTGTAAGAAATATTACAACGAATTGAAATAAATTAGAAATTTAATATATTTTAAATTACAGTCATACAAAATGACTTTGCCTGCTGAAAGTGGGATTCCTCCTAGCACAAGTGTAAGTAGTAATCCATAATGGTCACGGACTAGTCCAAAAGTACTTATTTTATTTACTTAAATGGCCTATATTTACAACCTGTTAAGGTCAAAGGCCGAGCATATTTCAGAATTCCATGCGCTTTGATCTTTTGCGCATATTCTCCAATTTCGTAGGCCAATTTTTGAAAGAAGTCCTCTTCAAACATTAGGGAGACCATTTTACTAGCCCTACATTCTAAACCATCTATTTATAGTCCTTATGGGAGAACTCGCGCAACATGTCAGCTCACTTCATTAACAGGTGGTAATGAAGTTCCCTGGGTAATACCAAGAGAAAGTCTAGTCCAAAAGTAATCCAAAAATATGAAAAACCATTTTCCTGTTAACATTATAACGTCATAGGAGAGGATCATGTAATCCAAAAATGGAGTAAATCTAAGTAATCACAAAACTAGTTCTTACCTCTTACTTCGCTTGCGTTATATATTTAGGACAATGTTAAAACTACGCCTTTTTACCATTAATTTTTGCAGGGTCTTTTAACATTGATTCTTCTGCCACTAATTTTCTAAATCCATGTTGGACAACGAAGAAAATATAATAAGGATATTTTTAAAATAGGAATATTATTGACTAAAATATATATAAGTAGGTGCCTTCAAACTAATATAATAATGTTTACTAATTTTCTTTTTTGGTCAGTTCAAAAATAAAATTTTTTACGTGTACCTTTTACTACCAGTAAAAATTGCAGACATTCTTTTTCCATGTCTAGAAAAACAAATGGGAAATGTTACATGTTATTTAAGAGTTTTTTAAGTTTTCTTTTGTTGGCAGGCTTCGAGCAAATGGAGAACTATTCATTAGAAATGCAAATTTGTATATGGAAACAAAAACATTTTATTCCAATTTACATATTTCAAATTCCATTACCTTTTTTGTAGGCAGCAAAATAAAGTTTTCGAATACTTTTTGGTTGCCTGGACAGTAAAACAATATTTTTGTACAGACATACTCTAGTATACGAGTATTGGATCTTTGAAAAAGTTCTGTTACAAATTAAAGACAAATGAAATTTTATTTTTAACTGAATATTTAGAGTAACTTCAGGTATTGTGGAACCCCTATTTTTGTTTTTGAATTCTGCGAAAAAGTACATGCATTTTGCATTTCAAAAATAAATGTTATCTTACTACTTAAAAAAGTTGTACATGGAAAATCTAAGACACCACAAACTCTCCCTGGTGGGTAATGTGGAACACATATTTCGTTGTTTTTAACCTTTTCGACGGCTTGTCTTATGTTTTCCAGATCCCATTTTCTAATTGATCCTTTTTTGGCATGATTCAAAATTGTCTGTTATAAAAAAACACATCAAATTAATAAGCGGATAGTGTGGAATACGGTCCACAGTACACGCATTAGATATTCCACATTAGCCAGTCGGTATATTTTTTAAAAAATTAATACTTACAAATTAGAAGCGTTGTTTAGTTCAATAACTGCAAAACTTCGAAAAAACACAAACTCTCAATGTCGTTAACAAAAAAGCTGCTGGATTATAAACACACAAAATGTCGACAAGACTTCTTTTAATTAAAAGATCAACTGAAATTTAATTGTATATCCTACTCAACAGCTAAACAGCGCACAGTGAACGGTCCCCATAGTAAAACTGGAAAAAAGTCGAAGGAGTTATGGTTAATGAAATTTTTTGCATATATTTCTCTTGGCCTACTATTTTCAAAAATGAATTAACATATTTAGAAATGCTTTTATTTTTCCCCCATTTCAGTAATAATTATTTTTTTTTTTAATTTCAATCTATCATTTCATTTCATTGAGTCTAAAAATAGAATCGGATGCAGCTCATTGTCTGAAAGAAGTACCCCTTGTTCCAATTGGAATGTTGTCCGGGAATTATAAATCAATAATATACTAGGGAAACCACTTAGATATTTTTAAATGTTGAATTATAAAGCTACTGCAACCGAATTTAGTCCAAAGATTTTACCAACATCACCAACTAGCGTAACACATTTTTTCGAATTTGGTCTACATTTTGAATTAGCTGCACCCTCGTAGATTTGTGAGATATGTTTCTAAATTTAATGAGATATTAATTTTTGTGTTAATTAAAGAAACCACAAATAGAGTTCGTCAAGTTTGACGAAAGTAACAATTTAACTTTTCTATAGAATGGGAATAAACAATATCGTAACATAAAAGGCAACTCTTAAGAGTGGAGTAGTTGAACTTAGCGTGCGGCTGCCTTAACGGAACGTCACAGCTGATCGTTTCTATTGTATGTAAATCAGTTAGATGAGTTAGTGAATTCTGCTCTCACTTTCCCTTAACGTCTGAATCTGTTTAAAATAGAAAATCCTTAAGTTCTTAAGTGACAGTAATTAAGAGTGTTGTCAATATGTTGATATGGAAAAACGTTTAAATAAAAAATACATTGTAAAAACGCAAAATATTTGTAGTTCTATAATTTATATATAATAATATTATAATTATTATGTATAATTTATATATAATTATACTGAAATCATAGCAGAGTTTGCATGAACAAAGTTTGTACTTAATTTATTATACAATATTTTCCATAAATTATCTGTTGTTTATACGATTTCATAAATTTTTTAACAAAAAAAGGTAATTTTATGTTCTGTAATGAGTCGAACGTTTGATAGCCGAAATGGTAATGCCAACAGTCCTATGACAAACCGTGATCTATTTTCTGTTCGGAGCTGTTATGTTATCCCGACAAACCTGAGACAATTGAGTATTTTAAGGCCGAAATTTTTGATTTCATTGCTGAGATACAACCAAATACACTCGAAATTTAGTCAGATTGGATGACTGTAAGGTAAGGCCCGCCGTGTCATAAATATGAATAAACTAATAATGTACTTCTAACCAGTAAAGTTTTATTTTAAAACAAAAAGGAAATTTGGCGAAATTTTAAAGTCTTTTTTAAAGATTATAGATAGAATTTTAAACATTTAAATCACTCACCCCTAAATGCCCCACACTATATGTGGAGCCGTGGAACAAAAGGTTCTTTTTGCATACTTTTTAAATTTTCGTTTTAT
Organism: Stomorhina lunata; assembly: GCA_933228675.1. Taxonomy (NCBI): domain Eukaryota; kingdom Metazoa; phylum Arthropoda; class Insecta; order Diptera; family Rhiniidae; genus Stomorhina; species Stomorhina lunata. The sequence goes on from OW121742.1 coordinate 81,599,882, forward strand.
TTTATTTTTTAATATTTAGGTTGAAACCTTCCAAAAAAAATTGAGAAACCATGATATTTTTTTTTTATTTTAGTAATTAAATGGACATTAAAAAATTTTTGCTAAACAAAAGGTTCTTTTCTATCTTTTTTTTAACAAAAGGTTCTTTTTTCAAAGTAAGTTCCATATTTTTTCTCCTATTCGTGTAGCTTAGGGTACACCTTATTTTACGAAAGTACGAAATTGAGCCATAAATCCTCCTAGAAATGTTCTATATAACACAAAAGTTTTTTTTTCAAAATTGTATAAGGAGTACACAAAATGTTAAATATTTTTGTATGGGAAAAAATGGGAGTATTTTTAGTTTTTTTTTTTTTTTTTTGTCAAATTTTAACCACTTGGAATTAAATTATTTAAAAAAAATATTGGCATATAAAATAGAACTAAAGTAGCTTTATTTTAAGTGATCATTCATTTCTAATATTTGTTGAACAAAATTTTCAAAAAATAAAAAAATGATTTTTGAAACCGGCCTAAGAAAAAAGTATAATTTTCTAATATGACAAAAAACCAAATAAATTCGGTTAAATTTTAACAAAACTCGACTATTTAGTACTTACAAGTCATAGAATTATAAATCATATCTAACTTTGAAATTTACATATCCAATTTGGCTGCATATACATAGGGGTGTCGTCAAGGACACGAATTTTTGGAAGAAAATTGCAATAACTTTAAAACTACTTCTTGAATTTTTAATGTTGATGACTTAAAATAAAGCTACTTTAAGGTAGGAACACAATTGGGACGAATGACAAATTTCGTCCAGCACGACGAATTCTGCTTTAAAAATTCGTCTTGTATATTCGTCCATTGAACACATTTGGGACGAATAAACGTTGCTGACGCACATTAGCACAAATTACACACACTTTCGTATATATCGCGCTCTCACAACATTTGCAATTTTTTTTATTTTATTCTTTAATTTTTTCACAAAAAGAAAATATTTAATTAATTTTATTTGAAATAATTATTTTTTTGTTTACAATTTATAAGGTGACCATATTTTACATAAACACATATAATTTCTAATATTTTACAACAGAAATAGAAATACAGCCACTCTAAACCAGTTTAATCGTCGTTCGTCTGCGTATGAAATAGAAGTAAACCTATCGCACTATTCGATACGCACGACGAGTTTCGTCGTACGCATCTATTGTGAGCACTTTCATATAAACCCATATGTTCTATTTCTAACGACGAATATTCGTTCCGAAAAATTGGTCGTTCGTTCCAATTGTGTTTCATACTTTAGTTCTTTCCCAGTAAATTTTTTTAAATAATTTGATTCTTGTGGTTAAAATTTGGACTAAACCGAAAATACTTTTATTTTTTCCCATACAAAAAAGTTTAACACATGTTTTTAAATTACGTAGACCATTTCTGGGGGAGATACGGTTCAATTTCGTACTTTCGTAAAATAAGGTGCACCCTGATGTACATACATATATAGTATGTATATTACAAAATACATTTTTCGTTATATCTTCGGCATTTACAGTCGGATCTCGAAGTGTGATATATCGATGTTTTTGTCTCGAGGAGGCCAACATTTTTCTTCAATAGTCATTATTCTCAGGTATCCGGTTCTAGTATTTATCTATCAGACCCCTATTCCTACCACCCTAATGTACCACCCTAATATCAGAAAATTAAAGCTCTTAAAAAATCGTTAAACTTTTACTCAGGAAGTTTTTCTATTTTTCAAACCGATCTATTACAAACAAGGAATTTCTTATTTTGCCGCACATAGGGATCGCCAAAATACCTTCGCCATTTACTGTCGGATCTTAAAGTGTAATATATCGATGTTTTTGTCTAACGAAGGCCAATGTTTTGCGATATTAATCATTGACCTTAAATACATTCTTCTACATAGTACCTACCCAAGATATCTTAACTCATACAACAAGAATTATAAAAAATTAAAATCTTTTAATCAATTATGTTTTGAAAAGACTCAAGTTTGCTGTATTTTTGAGGGCTCTCAAGTTCTGAAAAAATGTGGCCCATGCATTGCTCACCAGTGACAGCCATGGCAGATTAATGTACTACATGAACATTTTTTGAAAATGATGAGGTAACAGCTCGAATTACTGGGGTCGACAATCATATTATAAAAAGGTTGGCAGTTATTCTAAATGTTATAAACTGTAAACGGTCCAAAGAAATCGTAAAACTGCCCAACTTTTGGCTAAAAAGTATCCTGACAAAAAACTTACTCCTACGGTCCATAAGATTTTGGCTTATGGTAAAAATCTGATTGAATATCAGATTATTTTCGTGAATCTTCTGATTTTTTATTATTTTTTGATTTATATGGCATAAAAAAATTTCCAGGATTATTTAACGAAAAATGGTCCTGTCTTTTCATCAAGATAAATAAAATAGTTTGGTCAAAAGCAAATAGGATAGGGCATGGGTAAGTTCCTCTGCCTATGCAAGGAAAATACCTTTTGCACTTGCACTGTATATTCAAAACTTTTCAAACTAGTGTCTACGGACTTTTTTGGAATTATTCTTATCATTAAGTGCATTTCCCAAAAAATAAAAAAAAAATTACAGGATCGGAGCAAGGTGTGATGTTTTCCCCGTACAAGAAATAGCTAGGAGCACTTGGTGATTTAGGACAACTTAGTTTTAATTTCGAAATGTCAAGTTTATTAAACTATTTAGTAGGGATATGTAATATACAAAAAAACGAAAATAGGGATTATTTATTAATCAAATATAAAATAACTCTCACTTAAGTGCTAAACTGTGCTAGAAATGTATAATTGCGATACGAATAATATTTCGTTACGAAAAAAAGCATAGAATTTATACCAGAAAATTTTTCTAGATTTGACTGTAATTTTTGTAGCACTGTGTAATGCCATCAGCATCTAGTGAACACCGTCTGAAAGCCCAAGGTGTTTTGTTTGAACATCGTTTAAATTTTTTAAAATACCTTTATTACTTTAGAAGATATGATTTTTGCAACGAAAAAAGTCAAAAGGCCCCACTGTGCGCGGCTAAAAATTAGAAGACTGTTCAAGCGGCAAATATGTTGTTTTGATTGTTTATGTCTAAATCATATGGCACGTCTTAAGTTGTTCAATAACTGCGCTAAAGTCAAACGTTAAGTTGGACGTTAAGGCAGCCTCACGCTAAGTTCAACGAATCCACAACTTTACATTAACATTCTGCAACGGCACACAGTGGGGTGAATGGTACAGAAAGTGGCGATTAATTCATAAAAGTCATAATTTTAAAATATTGTTATTTTTTAATGATAAATATTAATAAATACATAAAAGCCCAATATTTAAAAGAACAAATTTTGAAAAAACATAAATTGTTAACCTATTATGGGCTTTTTTCTATTTTGGATAAAATGGTTTTATTTGACTATTTTTGCTGTAACTTTGGAATTAAAATCGATAAATTAATAAATTAAATTGTAAATTAGAGCATATTTTATGTGTCTTTAGAAAAAATATTTTTTTTTGTTTAAATAAATAAAATAAATATTAAATATTTGTTTATGTTTAGTTTTAACAAAAAATACGTTTTTTTCAAAATTCATAACTCCAAAGATTTTACTCAAAAAAGTCACATTAGAAAGTATTATTAGTTTTTATTTTTAAATATTTGTAAACACAAAAAAAAACATTTCAGAAAATAAACATTAAAAAATATAAAGCTTCTTTATTTTCTTCATTTAGTTATTTATAAAAGCAATATTTACTACATAATCATCATACTTTTAAAATTTCGCGGAAATGTAATTTTTTGGTCATAATTTGAGGAGGTGCTTGGTAAATTTCATTTATGTTCAAATTTAACAATATCATAATGCATATTATTGTCCAGTATATAGAGAATGTATGCTGGATGTTTTTTCGAAATTGTATGACATTAACCCTTTCTTTCCCGGGCTCAAAAGTAAAAATTTGGATTTTTTACTTTTTTTATGACAAAATTAGGGAAATTTAAGAATTTATTAGTGAATTTCGGAAAATCATATAAAAATAATTATTTGTATCATTAATTTCATAAAAATAATTATTTGATTATTGCTATATTACCATGAAAAATAAAAAATTAAAAATTTGAGCTTTGCCCCGGGAAAGAAAGGGTTAAAATTATCAAATTTGAAAAAAAACTCACTATAAATTTTTTATATACTGAGCAATAATATTGATTAACAGTTTTATCAAAATTGAACAGAAATAAATTTAATAAGCACTTGTAAAATAAAGACCAAAAAATTAAATTTTTCGCCGAAAATCGGCGAATTAAAATCGTTGGTACGGCGAAACTGTTAAAGAATTGACCTCCGTTTTTCATTAATTTTATTTTACTAGTAGTATATTTCTAATTACCGGTGAAATAATTTTTATATTCTTATATTTTCTAAGTAAAATTTTCGAAAATATAAAAAATGAGTTTTGAAACCGACCTGTCGGCAACTAGAATTCATTCACAAAAACTTCCATAACTCAAAAATCGCACTAACGCGCAACAAAATATTTTGGGATTTATTAGCTAAAATATTATATTTTAAGACCATATAATCATTTTTTCCTGCACTCATCCTCAAAGTTGTTAAAACTCAATGTATATATTAAAATTACCAAATTTTTAGAGCAGTTTATTTTTTTATTTTTTAAATATTTTTAAAACATTTATTTAAATAAAAAATATCTTTTTAAATGCTCATATACCTGAAGTTAACGGTTCCATTAAAAAACTTTTACTTATAAAAGTTTTAATAAAAACTATAATCACTTGAAATATAAAAATTTTTTCTTTTAATCAATTCGCGCAAAAATAACAAAAATTATTTAACTTTGAACACACACTGTAAATAAAATAAACTACCAAGAACTTTTATTTTTGCAGTTGGTGATGTAGAATTTTATCTACTTTCATATGGTACCAAATATGGTTGTGAAAGTTAAAGTTCATCTTTTGAATTAATCGCCATTATTGAAGGCTTTCGCCCCAAAGTGCGGCACTGTAAATTCTCCCTGGAAGCATCAATATAAGAAGTTTTAAATTAAATGTCAACACATTATGCATCTTTACTTTCTTTTGGGAGTGGAATTGCTATTATTTTTAAGACAGAAGTCAACTTTTTAGGAAAGCTTTCTTAAAATGAATAAGACAATACTTCTAAGCTCATAAGTTGTGTAGGCCGACAATATATATGTAGATCAAATAAAAGTGTTAAGATTATGTAAAATATTCCCTGTTAAACATTTTCAAATAGTCATAAAAAATTAAAATTGGTTTAGCTTACACTTCCCAAATGATTAATGAATAAATACTTTTAACATCTACTTATGTATGAGTACACATTTCATTTTACATTCCTTCAAAGTTATAGGCGTTCAAACGAACATCCAAACGTAAATTTAAATTTCAATGATTTGCATAAATATTAAATGATTAATATATTTATTTTTGTATTTTTCGTGAACTCTAACTTAAAAAATAACATTTGGAAAAGGTCAAACACACACTTAAATGTTTTAGCTTCTGGTCAATTATGTTTGTTAAGGCAGGTGTAAATTTGTAATCTATGCACATTCGTAAGAAATGATGCATTTGCTCGTGTTTATTCGACCATCCATCCATCCATCTATCCATCCAAATATTCAGCCGTCAGAGGCACCCTTTCATTAATATTAAAGATTTAAATTAATTCAAAAAATGTTTCTCTCGTTTTAGAAAAAAAATAAACACTTTGTAAAATTATTCGTTTTTTAAGATAAAGAAAAATGTTTAATACCTTAAAAACATTCTATTACGAAAAAAATTAGGCGTTAAATGTGTGCGCCAGTTCGTTTTTGTAGTCCCAAAATAACCAACTAACAAATGACTGGATAAACGAAGACATAGAAGAAGGATATTAACGAACGAGTTGTTATACGATAAAAAAATTCCATACCCCTTCATCAATTCATCAAAAATGCATTCTTGATTGGCAGGACAGAGGGCGAGCACATATTTAAGATAGAAAGGAAGAAAAGTAGGCTCGAAAATTAGGGCTAAAACAAGGTCACAACAGAATAAATTAACATGAACTATCGACCAGCCACGTTATTAAGATCGATATTAACGGAAGTACATACATACATTAGGACTAAGATACATATATTTACATTCATATGTACGTATGTATTTGTTTTTAAGATGCCGCATTAACCCAAGACAGGTGATTTGTGATGGACAGATGAATGTTTCATGGATGAAACAAAGAATTTAATTGATTCAGCTTTTGAGACAAAAGATAAAAACGCAAAGTGCCAAACTATGCAGTTAAATGCGTATGAACTCTTGGGTTTCTTGCGTTTCTGCTCCATCTTTTAGTTGATGTTTTTACATAGATTGCGTGCCACAAATAGCCAACAGCAACATTTGATGTAGTAGCATCAAATTCTATCCACTGTCTGCCACTGCAACAAATTACATATTAGTTTTATTCAAATTATGGTTTTCAAAATGTTTGTATCTTCGTCTTCTATTGTGAAAAAATACACACTCATACTCAAGTATTTAGGTTTTAATTGAATAAAACACCCAGTTACTCGTATAAAAGTATACGGAGTTCCTCAATTTTGAAATCAGAAAAACTATAATTGTAACACGAATAAATAAATGCTCGTTGTAATTTCAAGCATCACCTGTTTGATGAATCTTTTGTGTTGCACAAATTCTTGCCTCTTAGGATGCAGCTAGTGCATCAGTTTGGTGTACTGTACAATTAATAAATTATTGCGTGATTAAAACATTTGCTTCCTGAAACCTGTGTAAGTGCGTGAGTACGAGTATTTCAACATAAGGGTAGATTCTATTGTATAGATTTTTTATCAATTACAATGTAAATCCCGGTATGCTTAGGTGCCCCTCCATGTAGCTCCTATTATACTTTTGTCTACCTTTACAACGGTTTTGTTAAAGAAAAATTAACGTTTTTCTTAGGGGCATAATGTTTCCCTGCTCCGTTACTGCATTATTTTGTCCAAACTATGCAAATTAAAAAAAAAAAAACAGTTGTGTACAGACTTTAATACCTCTACCCTTAACAGTTCTAAAGAACATACGAGTAAAACACGTAGGAAAAGCTATAGTCCGTCAAGCCCGACTATACGATACCCATCACTACCAAGGTCAAATATGGACCAAAATATAACAAAGTTTCCTTAAGTCTTAAAAACATACATATACATATGTACATATGGGTTATTTTTTTTCAAAATTTCGAGATTTAAGTATATTTATGTAATTTCTGGCTGGGGGCATATTAATGGAGCTAGGGTCAATTGTGGATAGGTTGTTACAATATTTCGGTTTATATTTACGAAATATATATCTGTGAAAAGTTTTAGTAATAAAATGCAATTATCTTTATAAGCATTTTTGTGATTTTCTGGGTATTCAAGCGACTTTCAGGATGTGTATGGTTGGTTAAATATAGGCTGATTCCTACAAAATTATGTACACTGATTTTGGTTACCATAAGCAATATTTATGCTGAATATTATTAAAATACAATTAAATTTGTGGCTGTTAAGCGCTAAAAACTTTAAGGCATCCCTATAAGAGATACCCGAAATAGTAATCCGATTTTGCCAGAACGAGTTCGAAAAATTTAATGAATAATTTTGAATACAGAAAAATACACTTTTTGCAATAAATTTATGTAAATTTTTAACATACTTTGTAATTTTTTTCGCAAAAATCGCGAAAACTGAGCAAAGTATTATGACCATTTTTGGACACAGTATAGACCAGTATCTGAGAAATTCAGAAATATAAATTTTAGAAAAGGTTCTGAAATTTTTATTAACATTTTTGAAAACAGATGAGAACGCTTTTCGAAAAATTTATTTTTTTTAGTAAAACGGGCCATGTGACCCCATTAATGGCCGGGCCCTATCAGATTTTTCATAGACCTTACAAACATAACACTTAATATAATTTAATTATAAAAGGTTTTAAAATCCAAAATCAAATTTTTTATAGGCACAAAAATCTCAAGATTTTTCCAAAAACTGCTAATTTTCGACCACCACTAGTTGTAAGGGGCATGTGTAAAATTATTTAAAATATAATTTATACGCATCCCTGAAGCCTAGTCTTTTAGAAAATGCTAAAAAAATTAGGTTATTTGAAAAAATATTTCAAAAATATAGAAAAAATAAAGTTACTTTTTTCAAAATATGTAATTTTTCAAGATTTTTTCGGTACACCAACTTTGAAGATTTTTCTGTGTTATAAACTTTACATAGTTAACATTTTTTTTTTCTAATTTAGTTAGAAATTTATCAGCAACCTCACAACATTTTTTAAAAAATTGTCCGTCTTACCAAAAATGATTTTTACGCCAAAAAAGGCCAGAAGTCATACCAAAAAATTAAAAAAAAAATGTTTGGTGTCAAATATCTCTAAAACTATAAGATATAACACACTGCGACAAAAAAAATGAAGTGAAAGTTTCTGGGATGTTATGCCATTTTTCAAGTAGGTACTGTTGAGTAGAACAACACTCTGTTTTTGGAATTTTCAAAACACCCCCAAAATCTGGAAATGCCAACCGATTTTAAGTTTTTTTGAAAGATATTAATACATGTGTTTTTTTATAACACCAAATATATATTTTTTGTTTTTTTTCCATATTTTTCTATTTTCGGGACGTTATATTTGTGTAGGAACCGTGCACTTTGTGATCTGATTTTAAAAATATATAAGGTTAACAATAAAACTGACTGATTTATTCAGCTTAAAAGAAAAACTAATTTTTAAAAATAAACAAATTACTTTTTTTAGTGATTTTTTGCTTGATGATCAATTAAAAAGAAGTAATCAGCAAACATTTTTGATCGAAATCGTTAAAAACTGCTTATTTTTAAAAATTTGTTTTTCTTTTAAGCTGAATAAGTCAGTCAGTTTTAAACGGATTTTTAAATATGAAGGCTTATTTTATTGGTAATTTTACATATTGAAATCAGATCATTAATAGTACTTTTCCTATAAAAACATGTTGTGTAACAACGTCCCTAAAATAGAAAAATGTGGAAAAAACCGGAAAAAATATATTTGGTGTTATAAAAAAACATATGTATCAAGGGTATATTTTATAAAACTATATACCGTTGAAAAGGGCTAAGCCTCTTCTTTTAATATCTTTAAAAAAATCGGTTGGCATTTGTCTAAGTTACAGGGCGATAAGTGCATACGGGTATTAAAAACCGGTTTTACCCGTAACTACAGATTTTGGGGGTGTATTGAAAATTCCAAAACTTTCACTTCATTTTTTTGTCGCAGTGTGTAGTATTAATATAAGAATTTTTCGGATCGTACTAAAAAAGTTTTTACATACCCGAGGTGGCCAACTTTGCTTCACTGTAGATACGTCCTTAAACGTTGTTCAAAAAGCCTAACTCTCTTCTACTGATGTTCCAAATTTCGCATAATTCGGGTAAATGCTCGGTTAATTTCGCTTGTGTTCAATTTTGGCAAAAATAAAAATCTTGTTGAGCTTTTCAATTTTAATAAAAATAATAATGAATATTATTGCTTAGATTATGGGAAACCTATGCTGAAAGGTTTTTAATATTGTACGGGATTAACCCTTTCTTTACCGGGGTCAAAATTTGGATTTCCTTAAAATTTGCATAGCGAGATTTTAGAATATTGATTAGTAATTAGCGATTTTTAATAAAAATGCATGGAAATAATTGTTTTTTGACAAGATTATATTTTAACCTTCAACAGACATGGGGCTTAAATTATCGAAAATGTTGTTTTTCTATTAAAAAAAAACAATATTATGTTGTTTTTTTGTGAATTTTCAGGAGAAATTTTCAATACTTCCAAACAGTGTTAGTTCTCTTTTATATTCTATTACTTTTTCTTGTAAAATTAAATAATTTTTGTTGAAATTTTTGTAAAACGGAAGCAAACCCCTTTTTTCTTCATACAAATGGGCTCCAGAACTTTGGATCATATGCGCGCCCAAAGAGCGTTGTCCAATTTATGTCAAATTTAGAACTGAACTTTTAGAGATATTAATTTAATATTCCTATAAAAAAAAAACTTTAAAATTCGAACAACAATTTTGGCTGTCACCCTAATGCGCATCCCAAAATACTGATGCTATTTACCTTAAAGTTAATATAAAATGTTTCAGTTTAATTATACTGTCAATTGTAAAGCTTAAAAAATTCTTATAATGCATTAAAAAATAATTAATTTGTTACAAACTAATTTTAAGGAAATTCTACTTAATTTTATACATATAAATAATTAAATAAGTACGTAAATATTTAAAGTAAATATTTTAATACATACATACAATATTTGTTGCCGTACAGGTGCAATTGTATGTTTATTTACGATTAATTTTAATTATAAAGTTTGATTGTGATAGATCGAGTCGGGTATGTCACTGATACCAAAGACATTACATTAATGACATCACGTAAATCGACTTTGAAAACTTATTGATGTACATAATATTTATGTGTATGTGTAAGCTACTACACATACACATGTACTTAATGTGTGTATGTTTTAGCCATATGTAAATCTTTAGTTTATTACCACTTTATTATCTTGGCACATCATCAACAACATTTTCATCACTATCATCACTGATTCTGTCAATATTAGTCCAAGTTTTACTTAATTTATGATTCTCCAATAAAAAAAAAAAACACATATGTACATACTTCGAAGTTTGAACAATGAGTTGATGATGAGATTAATTGGTACTTAAGACCCATTTACATGCCGTATTAATGGGTAGATTGTTTGAATTTCGAAAATATTTAGATTTAACGCGTGTAAAATTTCGTTATGGTTTAAATGGAATGTTTCGTTACTGAAAGGTGCTTTACACGGTTAGTGTTTTACGAGTATGTATAATGTTCTTTTAACTCTAATATATGTATGTGTGTATAATATTAGAGTGCCAATAACCTATATGAGGATTTTTTTACAAAACATATCCTATAGCCACCTTAAGGTTGTTGTTGTGTCTATCTAATTTTAAAATTTCATCAAAATCGGTCGAACCGTTTGAAAGAGGTTGTCCCCTCATTTAAACAAACAAATTTACAAACACATTTATAATATATATATTAGGGTGACAATTTTTTGCATGAAGGAAAATGATTTTTCGAATTTTATTACTTTTTGTACAGAATATTGTGACACTAGGTTTAAAAGTTTAAATCTGAAAATTTGAGCCAAATCGGACAACGTTCTATGGGCGCGAATCGGGTCCAAAGTTTAAGAGCCCATTTGTATGGGGAAAAATGGGTTATTTTTTGTTTTTGCGAAAATTAGACCAAAAATAAATAATTTTTATATGAAAAAATAATAGAATATTAAAGAGAACTAACATAGCTTTATTTCAAATCGAGAAAGAAAATCAATGAGGTAGTTAAAAAGTTATTGCATTTTCCCTGAAAATGCATGTCCTTGAAAACGCGCCTAAGGATATGCACCAAAAATTGTATGTTGTAAACAAAGAAATTCCAAACTTAGACATGAATTATCATTTAATGGCTTGTTGCTAGTAAATAGTTCAGTTTTGTTTAAATGTAATGAAGTTTACTTAGTTTTTTTATGTTGGAAAATGGTACATTTTTCTCAGGTCGGTTCAAAAATCATTTTTTAATTTTTTGAAAATGTTGTTCAACAAATATTACAAATTTAGAATTTTCTCTCCAGTGTATTAAAACAGACAAATTACCCAAACCAAACCCAACAAAAATTACTTCGATATCTTGAACCGTTTCGCCGTACCTGTGATTTCAAATTGAAGAATTTCGCAAAAAATGTAAATTTTTGATCCAAATTCGATTAAATGCTCGATTTTGGGTTTCATTCTGCCATTTGTCTGTTTTAACACACTGGAGAGCAAATTCTAAATTTGTAATATTTGTTGAACAACATTTTCAAAAAATTAAAAAATGATTTTTGAAGCCGACCTGAGAAAAATGTATCATTTTCCAACATAAAAAAACTAAGTAAATTGTATTATAATCATGTCTAACTTTGGAATTTCTTTATTTACAATATACAATTTTTGGTGCATTCCGTAGGTGCCTTTTCAAGGACATAAATATTCGGGGGAAAACTGCAATAACTTTTAAACTACCTCATGGATTTTCGCCTTTCTAGATTTGAAATAAAGCTGTGTTAGTTCTATTTAATATTCTATTTTTCTCGTAAAAATTATTTATTTTTGGTCTAAATTTCGCAAAAACAAAAAAATAACCAATTTTTCCCCATACAAATGGGCTCTTAAACTATGGACCCGATGCGCGCCCAATTTTTTTCTGGCTTTAACATAATTTTTACATTTTTGTGACATATGTAGCCAGCTTTGAAACGGAATATTTAGGATTTTCATTATTTTCCTAACAATGTAGTTTACATCAGCTTATTCAAAAAAAAAAAAATTATTGGGATCTCTTAATACATTCAGATACATACATACTCGTACATACATATGTACATACTCATACATGTAAATTATAATTTAAACTATCATCACCGCCATCAATTTTATCAGAAACAATATCAACGACAATTTACATTATTATCATTATCATCATCATTGATTTGCCGTAATATTCATTATTCTCACGGATTTCATAAATATCTTAAAAGTAGCAAGTCAATCTAAATGTAGCAGGTTCCTGTACACAAACACCCTCTGTATTAATCACTCACACATACTTGCATAAGAGGAAAATCCTATAGATGAATATACTCGTATTAAATGTGAGATTGGTGGTGCACGTAAAAGGTGCCAAAAGGCAAAACTTGATTTATTGATCCTTTTTCTTTTGCGATATATTTGATTAAGTGCCTGCGATTTGTCAAAATATTTTATGGTCTACTACTTCGGATGCTGATGATGCGTTCGTTGTCTGTATTGGTGACGTTTCTGTGTGTGAGTGTGAATACACTCAACAACAAATAAAACAGACAAATTTGATAAAAATTCATCATCATCCGCAGTCCTCATTAAGGATTGACTGTATCTTTATCAAAGGTTTATTGTTGGCTGAGAAGCAAGTGGTAAGTCGCTTGGATGCCGGCCTTGGGAAAACATGAATTTACCGATAAGAACAGTCAGTCACTTAGTCTGTCTTTTACGCTATTGTTTTTTGTTCTTAGCTGCTTTTGCTACCTGTGTCTTAAGCAAGTGTTGTTTTCAACAGAACAACAACAACAAAAATAAATAAAATTCAATCGTTAAGAAAAGTGTCTAATATGCGTTGCGATGATTCAATAACACCTTATCGAAGAAATGTGACATTTGACAAAAGGCATTTAGTTGCAACATTTAAAATATTATCCCTGCCACAAAAAGGCATTTATTACTGTCTGCTATGAATACATCAATACATTTAACTGATCTACTACGTGTATTTATATTTAATTCTTTCTTTCTTTTTATTTTCAGTTCTTTGTTCACATTCAATCATAGAATTGACTTCTAAGAAAATTTAAATGCTATTGAATTGGGACAGGAGTACAAGTAAAATGAATAATTGCACTAGTTTTACTTGGTAGTTGGTATTCTATACTAGTTCTTTTGATTTAGTCCAGAATGACAAAAAATTTTTAAATTAATTGCCAATAATTCATCAATCGCTTATAAAAGCATTGTTTCATTTATTTCAATCATAAAATATTCTTAGATTTACTTAGATTGAAACACATACCAAATGACGAAATATTAAAAAAAAACATATATTTTCATTTTCTATTTTGAAAGGAATATCCAAATTAAGCTCCAAATTTAAAAGTTTATATAATATCAAACATAAAAACCAAGCAACGGTTCTAATTGATCTTAATTGGGTCAGCTCACACTTATCTTGGTTATACTTCATCTCAACTGTGGACACTGACCTCCTCGTTGTATCACTCGGAGAACTACCCGCTAATGTAGTGAGCTTACATGTGCCGCGAGTTCTCCCATAAGAACGATAAAAAATATGGGTAATTACGTAGGGCTAGTAACACACTTTTGTAAAAACAATTACTATAAAAAGCTTAAATTAGAATAATGTTAGAAGAGGACATCGATCGATACATCGATGGAGAGACCAAAAAAAAATCTTTCAAGCTTGGATCACAAGCGCATGGAACTCTTAAATATGTTTGGACTTTGACCTTAGCCGATTGTAAATGGAATTTGACCTTAACAGCAATAAAAAAGAGTTTGAGACCGACCATATAAAAGTTATTTTTTTTGACACCACTCGAAACAAATTAGAAAGTATAAATAAAAAACAAGTTTTATTTTTTTGGACCACTCTATTTTTCTGTGAGATGTGTTAGGACTAAATTAGGGTCGTCGGACTTAAATATTAATAGCATTCCATTACTAAGAAATGTCGCATTATATTAATATTGTAGCATTATTAGTCAGGACATGTTTCTGACTACACTCAGAGATATACGCACAATATCCGGGTGGACGATAATGACTTCTGCACAATAATGCCTCTTGACGTAATAACCAGAAAGTCTTGGGGATCAACTCTAAAGACCTAGCGGGTAACTTGCTCAATGACATCAAAAGTTTCACTAAGATTCCAATTTAATTTTTTCGAATTTTTTAGATTTGAAATATAGACTTGGGTACATAGAGGTAGGGCATAATTCAATCTCCACTTATTAACAAATTGAAATTATTGTTTTAAAAAGATGATATAAGTAATATATGTATTTATAATTGCCTCTATCCTAGACCCATAGCTCGTAGTGAGGGCTATAAATATTTTTTAAACGAAATGTCTAGTTACATGTAATTATAGAAATACGATTTTAAAAACTAATAAAAATGTTAATTTGCGTTATAGGTATATTAACTTATATTTTAACGAAAACGATGGTCAAGCTGAAATTAAAGGTTAACAATTTTATTTTCGTTTGTGATTTATTTGACATTACTTACATTGTTCATTCATTTTTGTTTATAGTTGAACACTTTTAACAGGTACGAGTATCTAGATCTTATTATGAAGTTTGTAGAAAAAAAAATATTTCTAAACATCTAAATCCGAAAATATGTTTGTACTTATATTGCCTACAATATAAATGTACAATAAAAAAGATGTAAAAGAACAAAAATTGAATTCTTTATTTAAGTAGAGTTTGCTAGTACTAATGTACATTGGCAAATGCGCATGTACTTAAGCCTCTAGTGATGATGACGGTCAAGAAACTGCCTCTCGAAGATAAATACTGAATTTATGGCTTAATTTAACAGAGACACACATCAAAAGACAAACGACGATCTTGTGTAAATTTGCCAACAAATGGATTAGTCGCATAAAAAGCTAGATACATACATGTATACATATGTATGTTAGACTGTCCCACGTTTCTATGGGGATTTTTTTTGAATTCACACGCGCATACTCTTTTGTTTTTTCCTTTGGTTCCAATAATCGAAATATTAAATATTATTCGAATCGGATAACGTTTACCCTTGCCGACTGCAGGCTAGAGTTTGATGTAAAGGTTAGTAAGATAATAAGTATGGAATTTTAACCCGTCTTTATATTTTACATCGATAATAATAATGATTAAAATAATTCGATAATAATAATGGTTAAAACTTCGCTAATTTCCAGTATTTTTTAAATCCTTTAGTTTGATTTCAAAACTCATTTTTTAATTTTTTTGCAAGTTTTGTCAAAAAAATATTACAAATTAAAAATTTTCTAAAGTATATAAATTGCAGAATACAAGTCAAAATGGAGGAAAATATCTTTGACAGTGCCGCCGTAATTTACGATTTTCGCTAAAATGTTATTTTTTGGTCATGATTTGATTAGATGTTTGTTAAATTTTAGTTTAATTTCATTTGAATAAAGTTATTGATAAATATTATTTTTCAGTTTCTTTCCCGGGTCAAAGGTCAAAATTGATATTTTTACCTTAAATGACATAATCACGGAGTTTTATGAATTTTCTAGGAACATAAAATTGTTCAAAAGTATTGTTTTATACCAAAATTAGGTAATTAAAAAAAAATAGATTTTAACAGTATGCAAACATAGGTCTAAAATGCCCCAAAAAAATTTTTGTGGACCCCATGTTTTTAAGGGTTAAATTGAGTTTTTTTAATTAAAAAATTTTTTGTTGGTAAACATAAATTATTTTATGTGTTTTAATCGATATTTGCTTCTAAACTCATAAAATTTCGTTATTTTGTATAAATATTTCAAAAATACAAATTTTTATCTTTGACCCCGGGGAAGAAAGTTTTAATCTTATCCAATTTAAAAAAATAAGCGTACATTCTGCATAGACTGGACAATTATATTTATTAATTGCCTTATTAAAATAGAACATTTGCTAAGCATCGCCTCAAGTTATGATTAAAATTAATTTTTTAGCGAAATTAGGCGAACTCAAGTCCCTGGTATGGCTAAACGGGTTTAGATATCGACCTCAACACTGTAGAGTTTTATTATCCCATGCGTTTGCTTTAACACACCGTTAAAAAATATCTGTTGAAACCAATTTGAGAAAAATGTACCATGTTCCAATATAAAAAAAGAAGTCAGTTAAATTTAATTAAGGTAATTTTTTCCACGATCTCGAAAGAATGCTTTCTTTCTTATCCTATACGAAAGAAATTTGTTTTTCGTTTTACTAACTTTATTTTATGCGAAAGATAAGTCGAAAAACAAGTCGAAAGAAAACGTAATCGAACAAGTTGCCAGCAATACGAAAGCAAATGTCAAAATGAGTCACTTGATATTTTGCTTTCGAATAGAAACGAACGAAAGGCTTTGAAATAGTGAAACCAAAATTAATTCGAATTCTAGTTACTTACTTCCTTTCGAGTAGATTTTCTTTCGAAATCGTGAAACAGGGCTCTTACCGCGTAACTCGATTCGAAAAGTAAAATCTTTCGAAAGAAATTTCCGAATCGAAAGGTTAACCGTACCGTGTAAATCGTTCGAAAAGAACACAGTGTTGTATTCACAAACATAAGGGAAAATTTGTGAAAATGTTGGTAGCACTGCTGTTTGACACACAAATTTCCCAAAACAAAACATATCAATGAGCAATTTCAAGTTATTTTTAAATAATTTTATAATATAAATTGCGTTTGCTTATTGTTTGATGATGAGAATGATACGGTACCTGAACGAGTCAAAAAAAAAATCATTAGAGACTCTTCAAACATAATGGATCTTTCTAATAAAATGTAAATGACCATATACACCCACAATTAAATTAGCAATTACCACAATTAAATTAGCAATTACCACAATTAAATTAGAGTATATTGTTTAACAATTTCCAAATCAAGGTCTACAATAGCTTTCTTCATTTCCAATTGTTGAACCTTTCTTTTGAATTTTTCCAACTCTGTCAATTCTTTGAAATCGAATTTTTCTTTTAGTAGTTTAATTTTTCTTTTTTAATTTGATTTTTTTAAGTTAAATTTCTAAATTTAATTTAGGTGTTCGAGTTTATACTTTAAAAACAGTTATTGCTATTATAAAAGGTCATTACTTGGATATCTTCTTGATTGGAGGAATTGAAATTTTCATTGTAATTATTTTCAAGACTACATCTTCGTATTAATGTTGGCACATTGTGTTATTAGATTTTTGTTCCAAACTTTTGTGTCCCAGACATTCCGCTTACAGCTTCCTCTATCGAAAGAAAATTGGACGTTTGCTGTTCTAATCTGCTTGGTCCACCTCCAGTCCGAGAAATACTGTTACGGTTCCTATGACATTTGCTTCTTACGTTATTTTTGTAGGAAGCCCAAAAATAAAAATAAACTTGTCATATATTCCACCATTTCCTCATATTGTTTTTTTGGTTGTGTAAATATATTTTTTCGGAATATTCCTTTAAAATGTTAACAATACTAATTTATTATTTGATTCACTTTATAAAAATGGAGTTTTATTTAAAAAAGTATAATTTTTATAAATACTTACATTTTCCCCAACTGTCACTACCTAAATAGCTTTCGAACAATTTCCTATCATTTTAAACGACAAAAATGTCTGTTTTCGTAATACACAGTTGGATTTACGAAAGGGAAATTTATTTGTCGAAAGCTAAAAAACTTGTCCGCACTTTCGAAACAAAACATACGAAGATCGTATTAGACAGTACCATTTCTACGAACTCGAATATTTTCCGTTTCGAATCGAGTTACGCGGTAACCCCCCAGGCTATTAAAATAGTAAATCATGTATGTAATACTTTGCAATTTTATTTTCTAAAGTAAAATTTTCTGCTCTATACATGCCTAATGATGCCGTTAAGGACACGAAATTTCGGGGGGAAAAAGGAATAATTCCAAGACTATTTCATAGATTTTTGAAAGCTACTTTAGTTCTGTTTTAGATTCTTTTCTTGTAAATATGAACCCTTATTAGTGCAAATTTAGCTTAAAGGAAAAATACTCCTGTTTTTCCCCAAACAAATTCATCCATGGCTCTTTTCGATAAAGCCGTTTTACATTGTTTTTGATATCATACGAAAAAAATAGGATTGTATATGTTTCAATACAATAATTTTTATTTTTTGGGACACTCTAATGTATGTACGTAAATTTGTGCGTTTGCCTATGCATGAATTTGCTTGCTACGAATTTAAGTGAGGCATAATAAGCAAGTAGTTTTTAGTGACAACTCTATTTTGGTCAGACGGGAACCGGATGGATCAACGTGACGATGGTAAACAACAAATTAACTGCAACGAGTGCGAATGAATTTATTGGTTAATTTCATTCACAAATTTCACATGGGCGACTAGATAACATAAGTTGCAAATACTTGTCAACTTATGTACATTAGAACAGCTAGATTGCCATATGAATGTAAATTGACTTTTGGGTTACCCCTGGTAAATGAAGTTACATCGATTTTAAAGTACATATGTATATATTATCTCATAAATTTTTTCCGGTCTTTTGCTTTAAAATTGTATACCAAAAATATATTTTTTCTGGAACATTTGTTAAAAACAAGTAAACAGAAAAAATCTCCTAATGTTTAAGATAGTAGTAATTATGTATTTTTTGAGGCCCTATGCTCCACTGGGAGTCAAGGATAACAGAAGAAGAATTATGGATTTTTGCAAAAGAATGAACTCTTGTTAAAATAAAAGTGCTACGATGTTCCGTAAATCCATAGAGTTAACTACCGTCCCAGTCGGCATTTTTGTTATTTTTCAATCATATTTATTTGACTCTTTTTCGACTCATAATCAAAATGCCATCATTTTCGATTCGAAAACGACTGTGCCTTCGGGAGAAAATGGTACCCTTGCCGCGACTCCTTTGAGAGAATCTTTTATGAACACCTTTTGGATTCGCTTTTGAGTTTACGCGCCATTTGTAACTCGATTTTGATAATTTTTTCAGTTGATTTAAAAAAAAGTAACATTGCCTTTACAATTTGCCTTTACAATACGAGAAATCATTTTTTGGTCTTCCAAACTGGTCGAAAAAGACTCTCTTTGGTGAATTTTCAAAACTTCTAAATGCTGACTGGGGTACAGTCACGCTAAGCAACTTCGACTTCTATTTGGTACAGTCGAGAAGCTCCAAAATTGTCTTTAAACTTTCGGTCGGAGTTAGGTGAAATAAATAGTAAGGAGTTCACTTAAAATAAAATCAATACACTTGAATTATTGAAAGGTGTGTTTAGTTCAATAAAATCAGATTCCTCAATATTTGCACCACCCATATATACAGATAAAGCAATATGTGTTTACGAAAGGAGTCGTTCTTAAGCTATAGGTTTTTATAAATTTAATATACATTAATACATATATAATATCCCATTTATGAAGATTCATATAAAACTCTACATTGTACACTGTAATTATAATAATAATGTTGACTTTTAAATAGTGAAGTTGTTGAGTAGATCATTTTAAGATTTTTCCACAGGCTTATTGCCGATAGAGTATAGCGTGATAATTAATAATTTGAATATAAATTAATAAAGGTATTCATAATCAAGTGTACTTAGCCTGGTACAAGATCAAAGATGAAATGTAGCACTCTACAAAAATTATATATATTAAAAATAAAAAAAGGGTTCAAAAATATTCGTAAGGCATTTAAATTATTGTATTTTAGTTTCAAAAGAAAATTAATATTTCTAGATACAAAACTAATAAAAAATTGAGGATAAAAACCGATAAAATACCATCGAAAATGGATAGCCAATAGCTAAAATCCACAGTTTTAACAAATTATTTATGACAAAGGTAAACGCAATTTAAAAATGTGTGTTCACAATTTAGTCACTGCTCTTTTGCTTCAATACTCTTTTACTCTTGTACTAGGACAAGTACTTTACATAGTGAATACCAAAAATAATTACAGAAATTAATATTTCCGTAACTGAGGCTAAAACTTTACTTTGGCCAAAACGATAAATATAACCGAACTACGCTCGAGGCGCGCAGCAGATATAAATAGCGACCACCGTTTAACAATATGTAAAATTCGATTAAAAGTAGCGGCTGTGAGGTCTAAAACGGCAAAAGCCGATCAGAAAATTGATGTAGGAACATTCAAATCGGAAAGATATTAAAATGCCTTTATTACTTCCATAAGAAATCGGCTTCCAAATGCTAATTACAACAATGGAGCGATTATTAACGAAATTTCTAGAAGTATCATTCAGACGTACAATAAGATTGGTCAACAAACATTAGGATTTAAAGATTGTTTGCAAGGTGGTGTCAACAATGACACCTTTACTTGGAGACCCCTGGAGTCCGATGTGATAAGGATTTAAAGATCATAAAAGGAAAATTTGGCTCACCCAAACAACATGGGACCTGGTTGAACAACGTAAAATTCTAAAAAATACAATTTTAAATGAAAACGGAGATGTTGAAGTGCTCTGTACAACATACCGTAACCTATTTAACAGAATAAAAAGGTCTTAAAGGAGGGACAAGAGAATGTGGATAAACGAACAAACAAGCTAAGCTGAATCAGCTGCAAGTATAGGCGACATGATGACCTTATATATTAAGAGCGTTGTGTGGCAAATCTACATACAACAAAAGCTCCATATTCAGTATTAGTGTCTTCTTCTTTCAACTTCGGATGAACAGTTAATACTCTGGAATAATGAATTCTGCACCCCCATTTACCTAGTGTTTATCGACTTATCGACTCGTTATACCTGTAATAGATGAAAAATATTGCGTTTTAATAAACATTGGTGAAAATAGGTAAAAAAAATATTTTAAACGTAGCGGAAATACGCAAAATAGATGGTTATCTTTTGGAAGGGCATTCTTACCGCGCTATTGCTCCAAAAATTGGATTGGAAATCACAAAACTGTGATGAAATATTTAAAAAGACACTGAAACTATGAAAAAAAACTACAGAGGACGGATTTATGCCGCTTTAACGCCACTAGAATAAGAAAAATCTTGAGAATTTCGTCAAATTCTTCACTAACTGTACCGCAGGACCGGATCAGGTGTTAAGGTAAGTGTTTCAACAATGTCAAGAGCCATTGCAAGCTGTGAGTATCTAAAATTAAGAGATGAAGAAAAAGCCACCGCTGAATAACGTGCGCAAGAAACTCGATTACATTTTGCAAAAGAGCATATGAGTTGGTCTGGGGTGCGATAGCTTATTACGGCACAATATATTTAGAATTTTAATGTTCAAAAATGACTGGAGAAGCCTATAAGCTTCAGTCGGCATTCCCTAAACTAAGTGACAGTTTTGGGCCTATTGAATAGATTTTGCAATAAGATAATGCCCCAATTCACAATGGAATTTATTTCGAGCCAAAATGTTCGAAACCTTAACTGTCGCCGTTGAAAACATAATTGAAAATGTTTGGTGTTGGCTGTCGCGAAAGGTCTATGTGGGAGGAAGACAATTCGATATTAAGGAATCATTATGACATTTATTTAGATTATTTAAAATCACTTTATGATTCAATAAAACATTACATATTTGAAGTTATTGTAAACAAAGGTGGAAGCATCCACTACTAAAACATCTAATTTATTATCAATAAACTTATGATAAATGATAATTTTTACCAAACGCTTAAAAAATATGGCCTGCTAAAAATTGAAATTTAAGTGGTTCTAATAATATGATTTAGAGTGTATGTCAACGGAAATGGCGTTGGATAGTCCACAGACTTTGAAGGCCAAATCCCAACATTCGTTAAAGTCCACAGGGAAAAGGCCGTCGTGTTGGTGCACCTGCTAGAACGAAGGTCAATTGAGCAGGCTATGTTTGGAATGACGTATGCCTAATATCTCGCATAAAAGGATGGTTGAGGCCCTATGCTCCACTGGGAGTCAAGGAAACAAAAGAGAAGAAGATCTTCTTCTCGTAGAGCGACACTTACGAAATACGTACTTCCGGCCATATAATAGGTTAGTGGACTCCAAATGTTTAATCAGATGAAAGTTAAGCACATTTACCATTTTTTTGGAAATTGCCGAACATATTGCAGTTTTTGGTATTGGCCTAACATGAGAAAACAAGTATGCTTTTGGGCAAATTTGTAATTAATACTTGCAAATAACTCAGCCAAAATGTTTGCTTTATCTTCCGGGTTATTTAAATCCTTTAAAATACTTCGAAGTACTTTTTTATACGAAAATATCAGAAAATTAGTATCTGGAGTACATATCGTCTATACTTTATATAGACTAATTTTCGCCACAAATCCAAATGAATTCCTCTCCCATCTGCAGTGGTGTAGATTATAAAAAGCATGACAACAATTGTAGGAAACGTTAAATTTTAAATTGACACTCTGGTGTTCTCTGAAAAAAAAAAACATTTAGAAGACTTAAAATATTTTTAATATTCATATGTACGATTTTCTATACGGAACATATGAGTAGTATAGTAGATACAACAACTAAATCAGTTTGGCCCAATTCATTGTGGTTGGAATGAAAAACAGGAAGAAAGTTATTTTCTTTTTCTAAATTGTGAATGTTCTTAATAATGAATTTTATTGAACGAACGAACGGACATGAGTGTTTGTTCTTGAGTGTTTGTTCACAAACAAAATAAAATCAAAACTTAACATTTTAAATATATGAAATACAAAAAAACAAATGTAACATGAATACGAATAAGTAAATGAATTTGTGTACAATTTTTATTGTATTATATTATTGTGCAATAAACATGTAATTATTTATGTGTTCAATCATACAACTGTCACATAATCATTGTCGCTTATCATATGCACGCAACATGTGTTAAAAGTATTTTTATAAGTTGGGTATGATGAAGTCCATACTTATGCTACATAAGAGTATCTTCAGTATCTACTTGCTACTCGTATAATATGTGCAACATGAAATTATTTTATAGAAAACAACTGCTAATTGTTTCAGATTAGCTAGTGGTAACCAAATGTTTGTTGTATATCTATCACTTTTACGTTAGTACTCCACGTTACACGTCATTCTCATAAGATACTTATGTTCATCTATTCACACATTCATGTCTCATAATGACCAAAGTATAGTAAAAAATTATTCAAAATATAACAAGAGGGTACTTTGAACTTATGATGGTGCTCTGTGCTTGACTGATAAATTGTATTCAACATAAAAAATTTTCACATTTTTTCTTTCATGTTTAAATTAAAATTTAGGTGGAGACAAAAACATTTTGTTGCGTCTTTAATTTTCGGTTAAAACATATTCGTTTTGCGGTAAGACCTTTTTAAGACAGCAATTATTGAAAGCATTCACCCTTGATAAATTTCTTTTTATTTTCTTCGCATTTAATTAGTTGAACTATAATTTTATGGCTTATCATCTTAAGAGAAACGTTTCTAACTTAAAAAAGAAAAAAGTGTTAACAATTGCCAATTGATATTTATTATACCTATTTTTACCCTACACCATATTAGGGTTTGTCTTGATGTTTGTAAAGTATACAAATATGGGTCTGACAAAAATTTTATTTTTGAAGATAAGATATTACAGTCTTATGATTTGGAGATAGTCTACTGAAATTGGTTGAAGTTACTGGATTTCTTTAATTAAGCTGTTGTTCCCTCACATCCACAAATTTAAATTTATTTCAATTTAAACAGTTTTATCGCATTAGACTTGAGTTACTCAAGCCACATTTAACCATAACTTTCGTACAAAACCTACTCGCCCAACTCTTAAAAATCCCGGGAATCAAATAAACACTTATAAATCTGAAAAAATATATATACAAAAATTTTGCATATCATGAGCCTATATTTAATACCGTCTATGAACCAAATTTTTTAAAATCACCTTTTATTGGAAAACTATATTTCTTATAATAGTTGCATCACTTTTAATAAATATTAGGGAGAAGAGATCTATTTTGGAACATTGGCT
Organism: Stomorhina lunata; assembly: GCA_933228675.1. NCBI lineage: Eukaryota > Metazoa > Arthropoda > Insecta > Diptera > Rhiniidae > Stomorhina > Stomorhina lunata. The sequence continues at coordinate 81,624,345 of OW121742.1, forward strand.
TTAACATATTGTAGAAAAAATATTGACTTCTACTTAATTATTTTGGATATTAAATAGTTTTTTGCCTCTTCTTGAAAATATTCTATTTGGTTCATAGTCGGTATTGAATATAGGCTCACGATATGTAATTTTTAGAAAAATATCGAGCTTTTTTTACAATAATATTATTAAACTAGCTTTATAACCCGCTACTTCGTTAGCGGCACCATTTGAATTGATTAAATTAAATACTTATTGGTTCTTAAGATACATATAGGAAAAAATAAGTACCTACCCTCTACATTTTCAAAAAAGTACTACACACGCCTCCCTTATTTTTGTTCTTGTTCTTGTCGCTTTTGATTTTGAATATTTTACAAAAGTTTCCGTTTTTACCCGTTGTTTACCCCTGATCAGCCAAATTAAAAAAAAAATCCGGATACATGTCCTAATATTTTTATTGCTGATCTTAACTCCATTTTTGTTAATTGAAAAAAATACCAAACACCTGTCACATATTTCTTCAATGTCAATAGAACAGTCCATAAATCATTGATTTATTTATTATTTTATTGATTTAAACAATATGCACAGTTTGAAAGGAAAAAACCTATCTTTAAATTTTTGACCCGTTTTTGTTATTTTCGATTGCGGTATAAATTTTGTTTCTATAATATTTGATTCAAAAATTATATATGGGTCAAAAAAGTACCAAAATTTACTTTTTATCCTTTTTATTCCCTATTTTTAGCTCATTTACGAAAAGTACCTACTAAAAACATGACTTTTTATTTTTCTATTCGATCTAAATCCAATTTAAATTTTTTTCTGTCGATATTAGTATCAGAGATATAACTTTACTAATGTTTTTATTTTCTACCCTATTTTAACCCCAAAACTGTTTATTTGCAAAAAGTACTGAAAAGTCCCTTAATTTTTAGGGCTGATCTTAGACCATTTTAGTGTTTGTTTCCATCCATTAGGTTTAGAAGATATAATTTCATCGATTTTTCCCTTTTTTACCCCTTTGATTGACACATCTCTAATTTATACTTCTGACTTCATTAGCTTAAATGAATATTTTCCCGTTTTCACCTTTTTGAACCCCATTTATCGTAAAAGTACCAAGCACATGTTTAATATTTTGTTAATACTTATTGATTGTGGCATAAAGTGAGTCTTTATGTTTATAAGTTCAAAAGATACGTATGGGTTAAAAAAAAGTACAAAAATATAGTTTTTACCCTTTTTGCCCTTATTAGTGCCATTTCCAAAAAAAGTACAGAACACATGTCCCTTTCTTTTTCTAGCCGATTATATGATTTTTTCATTTTCTAGCCTGTTTTAACCATAAGCGGCCAAATTAAAAAAAAATACCGAACCCGTGTCCTTTAATTTTTAACGCTGATCGTAGACCAATTTAATCTTTGTTTCTATCACTTTTGATTTAGAAGATATTACGTTACCGATTTTTCCCCCTTTTTACTCCAAAAATTAAAAAAATGAATCAATCGCGTGTCTTTTACTTCTGCAATGTGAATAGACCTGTCTGTAAATTATACTTCTGGCTTTATTTGTTTAAATGATATTCATAGTTTTTACTCTTTTGTGCCTCATTTATCGTAAAAGCGCAAAGCACCTTCTTAATTTTTGTTAGTCCTTATCAATTGTGATGTAAATTGAGTATTTATGTTTATTAGTTCAAGAGAACTAATAACTTTATTAATCCTATAAGGGTTAATAAAGTACCAAAATATAGTTTTTTCCCTTTTTCTCCCTTATTAGTTCCATTTCCAAAAAAGTACCAAACTCGTGTCCCCCTTTTTTTGCAAGATGATCCAAATCCAATTTCAACTTTGTTTCTAACGATGTAAATTTCGGAGATATGATGTTACTAATTTATCCATTTTCTGTTTCTATTTAACCACTAAACAGCACATGTCTTATACTTTTTCAATATGAATCCACCCGTCTGAAAATTATAGTTCTGGCTTCATTAGTTAAAAACCTACCCTTGAATATTTCCCAGTTTTTATCTTTTTTACCTCAATTATCGTAAAAGTACCAAATACGTGTCTAATAATTCTTTGTTACTTATCAATTGTGACGTTTACTGTTTCTCTATGTTTGTTATTTCAAAAGATACGTATGGGTTCAAAAAAATACCAAAATATAGTTTTTGCCCTTTTTTACCCTTATTAGTACCACATTCAAAAAAGTACCAAATACGTTTCTCGTTTTTTTTTTTCAGCCCATCCGAAGCAAATTTCAACTCTATTCCTATCGTTTTGAATTTCGGAGATATGACGTTACTAATATTTCCCATTTTTTCCCTGTTTTAACCCCAAAACGGCCGAATTAAAGAAAAAAGTACCGAATACTTAATTTAAAGTGCCGAATTTAGACCGATTTAGTTTTTGTTTCTATCACTTTTGGCTAAGAAGATATATTTTTACCGATTTTTACCCCCAAAATTAAAAAAGTACCAGACACTTATTTTACTTTTTTCAGTGTAAATTTACCAGCCAATAAATTATGCTTCTGGCTTCATTACCCGAAAAGATATTCTTAGCTAAAAAGCAAAAAACCTACTCTTGAATATTTTCCCTTTTTTTACCCTTTCGTCCCACATTAATCGCAAAAGTACCTATCAGTTGCGATATAAATTATGTTTCTATGTTTATTAGTTCAAAAGATATATATGGGTTAAAAAAGTACCAAAATATAGTTTTTACCCTTTTTTATTCTTATTAGTACTATTTTTGAAATAGTACCAAATACGTGACCATTTATTTTTTTATCCGATTCAAATCCAATTTAAACTTCGTTTACATCGGTGTTAGTTTCGGAGATATGATGTTACTAATTTCTCCCTTTTCTACCCTGTTTTACCCTTTGAAAGGTCGAATTTCAAAAAAGTACCGAACACGTGTCCCTTAATTTTTAGTGCTGATCTCAGACTAATTTAGTTTTTGTTTCTATTACTTTTGATTTAGAAGATATATTTTTACCCCCAAAATTAAAAAAAGTACCAAAAATGTATTTTGTTTTTTCTTTTTCAATCGACCAGTCAATAAATTATACTTCTGGCTTCATTAGCCTAAAAGATATCCATAGCTAAAAACAAAAAACCTACCCTTAAATATTTTCCCTTTTTTACCCTTTTGTACCCCATTAATCGCAAAAGTACCAAATACGTATTTAATTGTTTTTTAATATCTATCTGTTGCGATATAAATTATGTTTCTATGTTTATTAGTTCAAAAGATACATATTAGTTGAAAAAAGTAGTTTTTATCCTTTTTTATCCTTATTAGTGCCATTTCCAAAAAAGTACCAAGCACGTGTCTCCTTATTTTCCTAGCCGATTCAAATCCAATTTCAACTTTGTTTGCATCGATGTTGGTTTCGGAGATATGATGTTACTAATTTCTCCCTTTTCTACCCTGTTTTACCTTCTAAGAGGTTGAACTTCAAAAAAGTACCGAACATGTGTTCCTTAGTTTTAAGTGTCAATCTCAGACCAATTTAGTTTTTGTTTCTATCACTTTTGGTTTAGAAGATATACTTTACCGATTTTTACCCCCAAAATTAAAAAAAAGTACCAAACACGTAGCTTATTTCTTTTCAATGTAAATCTACCAGTCAATAAATTATACTTCTAACTTCATTAGCCTAAAAGATATCCATGGCTAAAAAGCAAAAAACCTATCCTTGAATATTTTCCCTTTTTTTACCCTTTTGTACCCCATTAATCGCAAAAGTACCATATACGAGTTTAGTTCTTTTTTAATATCTATCGGTTGCGATATAAAATATGTTTCTATGTTTATTAGTTCAAAAGATACATATGGGTTAAAAAAAGTACCAAAATATAGTTTTTACCCTTTTTCATTCTTATTGGTGCCACTTTTAAAAAAGTACCAAACACGTGTCCCCTTATTTTTCTAGCCGACTTAAATCCAATTTCAACTTTGTTTCTATCTGTATTGGTTTCGGAGATATGATGTTACTGATTTCTCCCTTTTCTACCCTGTTTTACCTTCTAGGAGGTTGAATTTCATAAAAGTACCGAACACGTGTCCCTTGGTTTTAAGTGCCGATCTCAGACCAATTTAGTTTTTGTTTCTATCACTTTTGGTTTAGAAGATATACTTTACAGATTTTTACCCCCAAAATTAAAAAAAAGTACCAAACACGTAGTTTATTTTTTTCAATGTCCATCGACCAGTCAATAAATTATACTTCTGGCTTCATTAGCCTTAAAGATATCCATGGCTAAAAACCAAAAAACCTATCCTTGAATATTTTCCCTTTTTTTGCCCTTTTGTACCCCATTAATCGCAAAAGTACCAAATACGTATTTAGTTCTTTTTTAATATCTATCGGTTGCGATATAAAATATGTTTCTATGTTTATTAGTTCAAAAGATACATATGGGTTAAAAAAAGTACCAAAATATAGTTTTTACCCTTTTTTATCCTTATTAGTGCCATTTTCAAAAAAGTACCAAACACGTGTCCCCTTATTTTTCTAGGCGATTCAAATCCAATTTCAACTTTGTTTCTGTCTATATTGGTTTCGGAGATATGATGTTACTAATTTCTCCCTTTTCTACCCTGTTTTGCCCGCTGATTTTCAAAAAAGTACCGAACACGTGTCCCTTAATTTTTAGTGCTAAACGCAAGCCAATTTAATCTTCCCTTCTATCGCTGTTGGTAAAGGAGATATAATGTTACCGATTTTTCCCTTTTTTACCCTTTTAATTGAAAAAAGTACCAAACACGTATTTAATATTTTGTACTGGGCAATCGACCTCCCTATAAATTTTATTTCTAGCTTTATTGGTTCAAGTGAAATACAAAGAAAAAGAAAAATGGACCTACCCTAAATTTTTTTCCCCGCTTTTCCCCCTTTTTGAACCCTGAATCAAAAAAGTACCAAACACGTGTCTAATATTTTTTTCTTGTTTACCGGCTCCGTTTTGAATTTTGTTACTCTGTGGATTGGTTCAAAAGATACACATGGGTTAAAAAAAGTACCAACATTTTATTTTTACCCTTTTTACCCCCTATTTGTCCCATCTGCTAAAAAGTACCAAACACGTGTCTACTTATTTTTGCAGCTGATCCCAACGCAATTTCAATTTTGGGCCTATGACGTTTACTTCCGGAGATACAGCATTACTAATTTTTCCCTTTTTTACCCCTTTTTACCCCCTTAGAGGCCGAATTTCCAAAAATCCCGTCTTAGTGGATCTATACTTTGAAAAAGGTACCCGCTGTCAAAATTTCAGCTCTCTAGCTTTAGCCGTTTGGGCTGTGCGATGATGAGTCAGTCAATCAGTCAGTCAGTCAGTCAGTCACGTTAGAGTTTTATATATATAGATATACATATGTGATGCGCAAAATAGAAAGTAACCTAAGGGTTCAGGAGAGACATTTTAAAGATTTAAATATTATTTTTTTATCCTTAGGTCCCTTTCTCTATGCGCTGTCACATACATATATCTACATCTACACTATCTTTGATATCAGGGCCAATGCAGAATAAATAACATTGGCAAAGGTTTAATCATTAGGAAAACTTGTTTCGAATCGGTCTATACGGTTAATTTTTTGAAGAATTAGATTAGTGACTCAAAAGGACGTATAACGCTTAATTGAAAATTAAATAGTAAAGTGGAATATATTTCACTTTGACCTTTTCCGATTATATCAGAATCAGCTATGGACACAACTAGATCTATTAAAACTTTACCTCAAGTCAACCGCAAACGAACAAAAATACTTTTATTGAGAAATTGAGGATGATTTGAAAATAAATGTATTTTTCAAAGGATTCTTAACAATAAAGGGAAACAAAAAGGGAAAGTGAAATATCTTTATTCTCAAATTTAGAAATACCTTTATTCTCAAATTGAGAAATACCTTTAATCTCAAATTATTATCAAACATCATTCTCAAAGGTTTTTCAAATGTGGATATCATCTACATGCGGAATATATAAAATATAACCTATATTTTTAACATTTTTAAGTTTTTTATTTTAAGAATAAACCTTTTTTTACTAGGAATATATTAGCACATACATACTCACTTACAAACAATTTCTATGGATGTATATAATAAAATATAAGACATTTAAATTTCGTGTCTTAAATAATTATTAATTATTATAAAAAAAATATAAAGAAAATATTGGATAATTGTGGCTGTGGCTTGAATTAATTTTTGGGACAAAAAGTACAAAATTAAATGAAATTAGTCGAAATTACTTGTTTGGTTTGGAAATTGGAGTTTTTATTTTTTGTATTTTAATATAAGGGTATCATCTATTTTCGACTGTGTATGCGTGAGCGATTGTGTTGGTAAGTGAATGCAGATTGCTCATGCGTGAGCAAATGTGGATCTCGTGAGAGCGTTCATTCGTTTGATTGAGCCGACAGATGATAATTTGTGAATAGAAAATTTTAAAAATTTTAGCTTCTTCAAATGCCTTAAGATTTCAATGACACTCATGTAATTAATATACTCTACACGCATACCGACGCAAAGAGTTGGGGCAACTTTTTGGCCTCGAATTTTGAATATTTTTTAAAGGACAGAATTCAATAATCTGTCACCCGATTTCTTCTCTACCAATTATTTTAAGTAGGTGTATCCTGTTAGAAGATTATGTCTGAATGGATTTTTTAGCATGAACTCTATTAGGTCATCACAATCTGCGAATTTTTCTTGAATGGCTTTTCTATATATTGAGGGAGCTTTTAACAACATTAAGCCTAGGTCGATTACATCCGCAATGGCAGACTTAGGAGTACGTATCTCTATTATTTCCTTCGTAGGTAAACTTCTATTCTATAGAATTATCAGCTCAATCATTTACATAAAGTAACATGCCTTGGTACTCCTCAGGGCGGTGTTTTATCACACCTGCTATATAACCTAGCTATTAACAAATTGCTAAGGGCAGCGATTGGAAGTCGCTCTTTCCACATTTACTGAATGAAGCGTTTCCAATGGCTTGGGAGTTTATACCGCCAAAACGGAACTTGTTTTATTTACTAGGAAATATAAGATTCTGCAGTTCACACTCCCGAAGTTAGACGGGACTGACGCTAAATATCTGCGACCATGGGCGAGGTTCTGGACTCCAAGCTGTCATGCAGCTAAAACACCCAATCTAGGGTGTCTTAAGCAGCCATTGCACTCTGTTCGTGCAAAAGAGCACTAGGCAATACATAGGGCCTTTCCCATTCAAATACTGCCTGGTTGCAAAACCAATACTCTTGTCTGGTGACCTGCTCTAAGCAAGGCTAATCAGCGAGAATCTTTTGTCAAAATCCTCATATCCGCTGCCATAATGATTGCGGGGTCTTTTTTTTTGCTATGATTAACTGGCTTCCGACTGAGCTAATGGCTCAAATTGTAGCTATTAACTCAGCATTTGGAAAAACTTACTAATTTTCCAGATAATATCGATTACTGCATTCCCAGAAACTCTTCGATCGCTCCTTATCTGTAGAAATCTCAGGAGCTTAAATCAATTCTAGAGATGGTGCCCTGAAGATTTATACGGATGGATCTAAATCGAAAAATGGAGTGCGTGGGGGTCTTTTCATCCCACTATAAGGGAAGAAAATCAATTTTAAGCTCCCAAAACTCTGCAGTATTCCTCAAGCTGAAATCTCACGACCTATCAAAGATAGAATAGGTTCATTAATTATTTCATCTGGTTGGCTCTAACAGAGACTTTTATTTAATGTATTTTTGAATTAATTTTATTTTTTCCCTGCAGACTACACAAAGGGACTACTTTGGACCCAAGTGATGAGGACTCTGGCTAGCCACCTGCTTAACCTAACCTAAGTATCTTTCATACAATTTTAGAAAACAGAGTCACTTGCTTCTCGGAATATACCACCGAATATACTACAGCGATATTTATTTTTAACGGATAGTCTTGCCGCCATTCACTCCTTACTACCGGTCTATACGACATCCGTTCTTACCCGTGAATGCTGGAAATCCCTAAATTAGATAACGAGTCATTCTAATATTGAACTCTGCTGGGCACATGTACCAAGTAACATCATTGCGCATAATCAAGCAAAAGGTATACTGCTATCAGCGTTAGGTCTTTACGTCCGCGCAGACCAACTTGTCCACAGAAACAATCTGCTCAGCCTCCAGACTTACCTGGCTAACTTGCAATAGTAAACGTTCTGAAGTCTTGGTCACCTTTCCGCGAAGAGACTACACACCCTAATATCAGTGCTCACAGGACACTGTTTAATAGGTTTACATGCTAGAAGACTTAATCTTCAAAGCAATGACTATTGCAGAAGTTGTCATAAAGTCGAGGAGGTAGAAACTGTCACTCATCTCTTCTGTCACTGTCCAGCCCTGTTGACATTAGGGCTCATTACTTAGGCTTCCCGTTTCTGCACGATCTATCAGAGATCTCGAGCAATAAAATTTGTAAAATAGGTTCATTCATTGTTGCATCTGGTTGACTCTAACAGAGCCTTTTATTTATGGTAGTTTAGAACTTATTTTCTTTCTCCCCTGCAGATTACACAAAAGAACTACTTTCTTGGACCCAAGTGAAGCGGACTCTATGGCTAGCCACCTGGTTAAACTAACCTAAGTATCTTTCACACAATTTTAGAAAACAGAGCCACTTGCTTCTCGGAATGGAGCGCATCGTAATTTTCCGCATCCCGCCACTCAAAAATGATGCACCGGGAATGCTGCTTACTTTTATCGCTATTCGATTAAGCATGTGACCATTAATGTCGCAGATCCAAGCATAATGCATCATCAGTTGTTACAATCTGTTGTTGAGAATGTTTTTGGAATTTTTCTACACAGTTGAAATATATCAAACAAATTGTTCGTGTTTATTACTACAATTACACTGAAAATAATGTGTTTAAGGAAGATCATAATAAAACACAAGAACTACTTTAATTACTACAATATATACAGTACTTATGTATTATTAAATTCTAATATTCTTAAATATGTAGATAAATTTAATACTACTTTAAATAGCATCTTAGCAAATATAGCTAAATATTATAATTGTTGCTAGTCTTCCCATACCACCAGAGCACTGACAACCGCAGTTAACACTTAAACATATTTAACACTTTTTGTTAACTGAACACACAACTTAAACAACCTCGAATAAGAAGAATCTAAAGCGAAAACTTAAGAAAAAAAACTAAACTAAATATTTTTTTTTGCAACGGACAAAAACAACAAAGATAATTTTGATTTATGCGACGAAATCATAAAGCAAAACTCTGAATTCCCATTCCATTCGGCAAAGATTTACGATGGATCAGGGTGAGATTTATTACTTTTTGATATAAAAACACAAATGGAAAAATTAAAGCAAAATAAAAGGACAAACAATGCGCTCCTAACTAAGACTGCACACATTAATTGCTTTGGACCATGGAGCAGGAAGATGACAATTAATTGTTAAAAAATTATTTGAAATGATGTGATTATTGAATCTGCAGATATAGAAACTCACAATAAATTCCTTCTAAACGTTATTATTTAGTTGCACTTATAATTTCCTTTTTTTTAATTTAACGACTTTCATAATTTGAATAATATTTAATATTACAGTTAAGCACTTTAACAATTGTCACAGTTAAAAAATGCAAATTTACTTTTTTCGATTGAATTGTGATAAGTTCACTATAAACGAGGTATGTTCAAAAAATAAGGTGAATTTACATTTTTCTCAAAAAATATTTATTTTTTTTATGCACTTTTTGGTATGCTCTTGAGCTCCTTCAGCGATTCGGTTGGTATCTCGTCAATCGTCCCAAGACGTCCTTTCATGCGACTCTTCCATCTTGGGAAAAGAAATAGCACCAGTGGGACAAATCTGGTGAGTATGGTGGCTGAGGTATAATGATTACAGTGTTGTTTTTGGACAAAAAAATACGAGCAAGCAATGATGAGTGAGTGGGTTCCACAATTTCTGAAGTTTTATTTGTATTGCTTCTCGCAAGCGCCGCATAACTTCAATATAATACTTCTTATTGACTGTACGACCATATGGTAAGAACTCCAGCAAAACCTTCGCATTTTATCATTATTAATAAAAACAACTTGTTTTAATAATTTGCTTCTACGAATCTTTCAATTTTTGATAAACCGAATTGCGAATAACGTAATTAACTGCAGCGATATCGGGAGAAAATTTAATCGTCCGAGATGTGAAACAATTTTCAACAGAAAACACATGCTATTAGCGTTTGTCGATGACAATGAATCATGGGACACACATTGCGCTATTTTACTGCCGCCTTTTCAAGTATCGAGAAGGAATCTAATAAAATGGGGCAATGAATCAAAACAAAACTGCTGGTTTCTATAAGCAGGCAGTCCTCAAGAATTTGAACTGTGGCTACGAGGTTTTAAAAGAATTTGCTGCGATGTTGTAAAATAATTTGTTTACCATGGTTCCGCAGTCAACATAAATAACGACATAAGTTTCGAAATCAAATGTAGAATCATACTTGCCAACAGATGCAATTTTGGCATAAGTAGGCAGATAAGAAATAAAGCTCTCTCTATAAGAACTTAAACTACACTCTACAAAACGCTTATACTACCCGTGTTATTATATAGTGTTGAATCAATGCAGTATTCTTCAAGATGAAATCTCAGCTATTTATAGGGCGAGCAAGTGGCTCACGTACCATCGAATATACTCAAATGATATTCGTTTCTGTACGGATAGTCTTGCCGCAATTCATTCTTTATCATCGGTCTACGCGACAACCGTTCTCATCCGTGAATGCCGGGCATCCCTAAATGAGATGGCGAGACATTCCAACATTGAACTTTTCTGGGCACGCAGTCATAGTAATGTACCAGGCAACATCACTGCGGACAACCTAGCAATAGGTGGTGCTCTCCTTGGTCAGAAGAACATTGACGAATTTATAGGTATACCGCTATCAGCATGCAAACTGCTCTTTAAGCAGTTTCTTTTTAGGTCCGCACAGACCAACTGGTCCACAAAAACGACCTCTTCGATCTCTAGACTTACATGGCCAACTTTCGACTGTAAGCGCGCCATAGACATTGCACCCTCATCTTAGTACTCACAGAACACTGGTTAATAGGTTTACTTGCTAGAAGACTTAATCGTCAAAGCAATGATTACTGCAGAAGCTGTCACAACGTAGAGAAGGAAGAAACCATCACTCATTTCCTCTGCCACTGCCCAGCCCTTGCTGATATTAGGACACTCCATCTGGGATTCCCTTTTTTGAATGATTTATCAGAGATCTCGAACATCAACATTCGTAAAATTTGCTCTTTTATTGGTACAACTGGCTGGCTCCAACTGAGCCTCTTATATATTAGTAGTTTAGAAATGTTTCTTTTCTCTCTCTTGCAGGAATTACAAAGCGACCTCTTTTTTGGACCCAAGTGACGCGGACCATACGGACTGCATCCTGCCTAACCTAACCTATGGGCACTGCACAGCAGAGAAAGCTATTCTTGGAGTTTTTGAGAGGAAGATTCTATGAAAAATCTTTGGACCACTTTGCATCAACAATAAATATCGACATCAAACAGCACCGTCTGCGTTAGCTGGGACATGTTGTGCGAATGTATGAAAATACTCCAGAAACGAAAGTATTCGAAAACGATCCCGAATCAACTCGTAAAAGAGAACGTCCGCAAATTCGATGGAAATACCAAGTAGAGGAAAATCTTTCAAAGCCTGACCTACGAATTGGAGAATATGCGAATATGATTGAAGCTTATGGAATTCTAAAATATGCTCGGCCTTTGATCTTAACAGGTTTTTGATGTAGGTCTTTTAAGAAAAGTAAGTACAATGCGGAAATTTGATAGTGGGTAATTTTATTACAAAATTAACTTGATCAAGCAATCAATTAATCAACGCATAAATCACCTTTGCAAAAATTTTTATTGCTTTTTTTTTTCATAAAAATAGTTTTTCTTTAAAAATATTCAAAAAATTTCAATTCTTCACCTTTAAGCGGGACAAATTTTAGTTTAGCTTGACACTGGACAATCACTAAAAAGGCTAGACATTCCAGTCGAATCCAGCCTGACTGGTAACCTTAAGCAGAGCTGCTAGAAAAGCCTAAAAGCTACGTAAAATTTCGAAATTTACACTCGGGATAGATAAAAGATTAAGCATTGCCCAGTATTAAACTTTAATTTGTTACTGTTTAAGTGTTTAATAAAGCGCCAAATTATAGGATAATGATGCATATTTCTTCTTCTTTAAACACTTTATTCTTATTAAATTAATGACCATAAAAAACAAATATTTCCATTGTTTTCAACCAGAGGTTCGAAAGGCTCAATTCCTAATTCCATATTTTAAAATCAAATTTATTTTAGTGTTTATATCATTCCCATAATACATTCACCTGAATCAAGTCATAAGCCTTAACTTTTAAGAATTAATTCTTAGGGAATTTAAAATCAGTTAGATTTAATTTAAATTATTTCAATTCTTAATCTTATACAAAAATAATTAAAAATTTTATAAACAAATCATTTTGTAAAGGCATACAAAAATAAATGTATTCAAACGAACCCTACAGTTCCAAAATATATAATACCTATAAATGAGCGGAATAAAATAAATCTCAACGAAACAAGTCCTTAACCATAAAATAAGTTTCAGGATTGCATAAGGGATTAAATATCATTTAATACCCATGAAAAAAAGTCCCCATTTTAGAGGATAAAGAAATGACTCTTTCTTAAGTTATTGGGTTAAAAAAGGGTTTTTAAGCTGAGATGATTTCCATCTCGATTTTAACAAAACCGTGGACTTGGTTTGTCTAAAAAACATGTATGAAAAGTCATATGATTAAAATGTGATTTATTCATTATCGACATATATACATATTTATGTATATATGCATTTTCTAATTGTACTGAATTTTGTAATTTTATTCTAATTCCATCATAATTGTGTATGTATCTCAGCTATGTAATATATCTTCCTGCTAAGGGACTGATGTTTTTTAGAGACTGCAGGGCATATACAAATAACATTTTTGTAGAAAAATTCAAAAATTTATTAAGTTGACTTAGGCGAAATTTAAAAAAATAAAGAAATGATAAAACTGAAAAATGTTTGTGTGTTTCTGTTCGGATGATAATCTTCGCTTTATGTTGATATTTGTTGGACACAATAATAATTCGTATTTATTCAGTCCCTCAGATTATACATAATGTGAGGTTTTCACTCTGTCTAGAATTAGGGATAATCCTCCTGATGAGATGGTCTAACCAACCATCGAAACGCGTCGAGGAAAGGTTTCCCCACCAACATTTTTTGGTTTTATCAAAAAACTATTTATTACAATAATAAATAATTGTAATAAATTGGGATTCTTAGTGCAATACACTACAGTAAAACTTTTTAAAAAAATTCCTTGTTATTGGTCATAAGATCAGAAAAACTATTTAAAATAAAATATAGATACACATAAAACTAAAGATTTTTTGTACACATAATCTATAATCTCATCCAGATTCGAAAACATATAAAATCCATTATTTCGCAGCAACACAACAAAACCAGAGATAATATACTCTTACATATTAGCACATTTTACATGTATATGTATGTATTTACAAAAACTAATGTCACAAAAAACAAATTATTTTTATAAATTTTTTTAGAAAAAATTTTTAATTAAGCAGATTCCTTCACTGATTGAATTTCTGGTAAAGATTAGGTCATTATAAACGAAAGACCATTAATATTACTATATTCCTGCATATCTAAATATCTTTTAAAAGTTATAGTTTAACAAATAAATGCAAAATATACACAAGTTTGCGGTGAAATAGCCACATTAGGGTAGTTCCGTTTTTTTGAACGAACATTAAAGAATACATGCATACTTTTATTAAATGTGTATGCTTTCTGATAAAACATAAGAATATTTTAATAGGTTATGATAAATTTTGTTCTATTTTATATCTAGGGTTTTTACAAAAAATGTATATCGCACTTGATCCAATAATACCCTATAAATTAAAACTTAAATTTTCGTTTTTTGATTTGATATACTTTTATTCAATGAGTGGTATAGTTTAAAAAATTTTTCCCTCGAAAAAGTCAGAATTAAAGTTTTTGATTTAAAATCAAGTATCTTTAGTTTATATCCACCCTAATGATATGCACAAAATGAATTACCAAAAAATATTTTAATTCAATTTGGACTGGTTTTAATTAAGAATAAAAAATGTTAATTCAAATTGGAGTAGAGGAATGAAGAAACATTTTATTCATTCAAGTTGATTTTAAATTCCCATGTGAATCAATTCACTAAGAATTAAAAATCAACATATTTTTTTTAATTGTTTTATGGGAATTAAACTTAAGGTATTGTTAAATCATTTTTGAATTCCTAGGAATTAAGCTAATATTTAATTAAGCCTTTCGAAGCTCTGTTTTCAACTGCTCCACTTTAATTACTCCCATTGTAATGATTTTAATGATTAGAAACAATAGATCACATTAAACTTCGTTGCATTTGCGATAAAGATCAAAATGATGACTTGGGTCGACTTTTCTAAAGTGTTTTATTGTTTCAGCAGTTGAGGGTTTTGTTGTACGAGTACATACGGAGTATGTAGTAAAATATGTTAGATGGATTGTTGGCTGTTGGTATCGTTTTGTTGGTGGTTGTTGCAGTTTAAGTTGTTTTTGTTTCCTATTTATTTTCATTAAGGGCAATTATAACGGTCCACAAACGAATAGCAATTTAGTTGTTTTGCATGCTAAATATTTATGCACGTTTGTTGCATGTACCTACACATCACCTTTGGAGGTAAGTTAACTGACTGATTGACTAACGTATGGTCGTTCAGTTTCTCTGGCGATATTCCAATTAAGTATTCAGTTCATATTAAACACTGAGACCAAAAAGTTTACGTACATCCAGAAAAATAAAATTTCGAAGTAACTAAGAAAGTGTTTTGAATTTCATTTAAATAAAAAAAAAAATTGTTTCCAATGACTGCTTTCCCGATTGATATTTAATAACAAAACTAGAAATTCATTACTTTTCTTAACAGCAAAAGAACTAAGAGAAACTTTTGTAGGGGCGTAGAAATATTGTCAATTTCGAACTCTGATGTCGCCTACATTTAAATAGACTGCGGCAGATGGACAACTAGTAGATCGAAAACATTTGAGGTTCTTATAGAAACACACTTTACACACAAAACCACAAATCCTACTATCTATGAATTAATTCCGATCACCTTTAACGGGGAAAGAGTGAAATGGGCTCTAGGCAGTTTCAATACATACAAATGCATTATTTCAGCTGACTTGCAACGTAATGCTGATCTCATAATGCCCTAGCTATTTTTGATATTCACGGAATGCTTAAGGTTGTCTCATATACCGGAATCTTAGACTAGGTGCAAGGTAGTCTTTATTACGAAAGTTTGTAAAGCAACTCATACAAAACCTAAGGACTTTAGACCAATTAGTATTCGTTCCTTCCTTCTTAAAGCACCGAAATATATCATTGATGCGCATTTTTTTTTTTTGTTTAAATCCACAAGAGATTACAGATTTTCATTATTAGCCCTTAAAAAATTCATGGGAGTTAGATCTGACGACCTCGGTGGCCATGGGATGTCCAGAAAACGACTAATCAGTTTTTGGGGAAATTTATCGAAGCTCTGGTTGGGTATGCAGACGCCCCATTCTGTTGAAATTTTGGCAAAAAGAATTCCATAATCGTGCGTCGATTTTCACCGTTAACATTCGTCCCCTGGCCCCGAGAATTTTGAAAAAGAAAATGGTGCAATTACCTCATGGTTGGATAAGGTTTGGGTCATTTCAATCGAGTTTTGATGGTTCTTAAAAACCAATAACGGCAGGTTTGCTTGTTGATATGGCCGTTTAAGTAAAAATGAGCCTCGTCGCTCCAAAAAAATGGGATTTATGCTCCAACATCGTTTCAGAAAATGTTTGCGTAAATCAAAGTCACATTCTTTTAGTTTTTAAAAGATTTGAATTCTAAATGAATGGAACATCCTCCTTTAACTTAAATTTGCTGTACGAAGACTTTTTAAATCCAGTATCCTAAGTTTAATTTAAATAAACGAATGCTTGGTTGGTTGGATAGATGGATGGATGGATACGTTGCTGATTTTCTTTGCACCGTGAATAGTTAGTTGTGTTATTAATGCAATCACTCCTCATAAAAAAAAAAATATAACAAAACTATAACGAATTAAAAAACACAACAAAAAATTACATATCAAACCAGCAAATAACAGGTAGACACCAATCCAGGCCATATGATACCTTACATCGGCAATATCATAAGTATCATGTAAATGTTCTTGGGGCCCGATGCTCCACTAGGAATCAAGGAAGACAGAAGATGAAAAAAACTTTTTTGAGAGATTTAGGTATATCTAATTCAAAAAATAAGAAATAGTCGGGATGTTAATATTATTCAAAAAGAAAAATTATTCGCACTTGATTCCAGTCTATTACATTTATTTATTAATGTTTGTGGGGACAACCAATACCTTGATCACCTTCATATGCCTTTTGTCTTCAAGTTGTAGAATGAAAAAAGTCCTGTAAATTTCTTACATAAGAATAGTGGGCGTGTCTGTGGGCGGATTTTTTTAAAATTTTAGTTGAAAGTTTAAAGTCTTCAAAAATAGACATTATACTCCATTTACTTCCGAAGTTTTAAATTTTCGCCAGCTACTTAGTTTGAAGAATCAAACATTGTGCAATGGACCATTTACAAATATGGACCATTTACAGCAAGAATTTCTGAGGCTTTAAGCATACATATTTGTTGAGGAATCAAATGATCAGTGGTTACAAAAGACTTATCCGGGTAAAGTTTTATCAATTTAATTACTTTAAATTTAAAAGCATTTTTGAGATTATCGGAATATTTACGTGACTCTTGAAAGTTTGTCTTGTATGGGAGGTATGATCAAAAATTCCGTTTACTATAAGCAATACTATACCGACTCAGAATAATATTTGGTGAAAGGTACAAATATACTAGCTTTAAAACTTGTGTTGCAAATACCCACCTGACCTAAGAACCGAAAATGACAAAAATTTCGATAAAGAAGTGTATGATTGTGTATATGAGACTATTTATCTTTTAGAATGGAGGTGATGACTTTATTACCTGTTTAAGACAAAGTACATAATTGAATGGTCAAATTCGAAAAGGCCGCAATCTTCAGTTTTTTTACATATACGTTTATTGACACCTATAAGTTCCAAATGCTTCCCTGCATCTACTGTGTTAAAATGAAATACTCCCAGCATTATTTTTAATGTAAGTCCCACTAGCTTCCTTATTTTTTTAGATATTTTACTTTATAATAAAATAATTAGTTTTCTTAATTTCATAAAAACTTTTAGTTTGTGGAGATGTGACCTTTTTGAATTTGATCATTCAATTTTAATTTTTTTTTAATATTTGTTAGTGAATGACAGATGAAGCTATCCTTGGAGTGTTTGAGAGGAAAATTCTGCGAAAAATCTTTGGACCAGTCTGCGTCAACAATGAGTATGGACATCGAATGAACCATGAGCTGTATGAGTTATACGCTGACATAGTCATAGTAAAACGCATTAAGCAACAGCGTCTGCGTTGGCTAGGACATGTTGTGCGAATGGATGAAAATACTCCGGCAAAAAAAGTCTTCGATAATGATCCAGAGGGAACGCGTAGAAGAGGGCGTCCAAAACTTCGATGGAAAGACCAAGTAGAAGAAAATCTTTTGAAACTTGGTATACGAAATTGGAGAATATGCGCTCAAGATAGAGGTGCCTGGAATTCTAAAATATGCTCGGCCTTTGACCTAAACAGGTTGTAATTACAGGCCATTTAAGTAACTAAGTAAGTAAATAAGTATTTGTTAGTGAATATTAAATAAGAGTATCGCAAGCAATTTCTTTAAAAGTCGGCTTTAGCTATCAAAATACATTTTCAAATGATTTGCCAAAGACCGTCCGAAAACAAAGGTTTTCCTCCCAGTAGCAGAGCTGCGGCAGTACTCTACTCACATTTTTACAGTCCTGTTAAGAATGTCAATTTCTAATGGGTTTTACGAAAAATATAAGACAACCATTCGAAAACAAATTCGAAGCTTTAAACTTTGGTCAAGGGAGTACCTTCTATAATTGCTGTAGTTGTATGTAGATATTGTGTTATTGTTCGAATGTATGCTTTGTAACAACTATGACCAGTTTTTAAAACCCTTTTCTAAAGTTTAACAATAGAATTATAAAAATTCATATTCACACTATAATACAAACATATGTATATTGTACTAAACATTCGTACATGTAGAAAAGGTTGGTTAAAAAAAATTGGATGTGTGCTTTTCTTGAAATTTCTCCATAAGAAAAAATTCTTATTTGGAAGCGAAAACAATTTTGAATCTATATATAATTCCCCGACAACATTCCAATTGGAACAAGGGGTACTTCTCTCAGACAATGAGCTGCATCCGATTCTATTTTTAGACTCATTGAAAGGGACCTACGTTTTAACGCCGGCTCCGAACGGCAAATGCATTAGTTAGAGAAGTTTTTCATAGCCTAATACTCAATAACCAGTGGCTAGCTGAGTTATGAGGTGAACTGCCGCTTTTTTGAAAATTAATTTTTTTTTCAAGTGGGTCTGACAGGGATTGAACTTGGGACCTCTGGTATGCTAGGCGGATGACTAACCTGCTACACCACGGCGGTTCACGATTTTGAATCTAGATGCATATAAAACGTTTACATTGAAATCAACTCTTTCCAATTCTTTCCTTAATTTTGTAACCTTTCAGTTTTGTATTTTGGATTATTTTGGTAAATGTATTTAACCGGAGTTAATCATACTTTCGATTATAAAGTTCTGTTTAGGGTAGCATTTATTTTACAGAATTTCAAAATATTTTACTCTCACCGCCGAAACATTTCACACTCACCCCCAACAGTGTCTTACGGCACATTATAGCGTATTTTGTATTTAGATCTACACC
The DNA here is from genome assembly GCA_933228675.1 of Stomorhina lunata. Classification (NCBI taxonomy): domain Eukaryota; kingdom Metazoa; phylum Arthropoda; class Insecta; order Diptera; family Rhiniidae; genus Stomorhina; species Stomorhina lunata. The sequence continues at coordinate 81,643,412 of OW121742.1, forward strand.
TACATCCATATAAAAGTCCAGCTCACACAACAACAGAAGCCAGCTGACCATTCACAACGTCGTAGATACGTGGAATGGGTGCTTGAACTAAAGGCGGTGGACGGCGTTTTTTTTTTAGCAAAATTTTTTTCAGCGATGGAGCACATTTCTCACTCGGTGGGTATGTTAATAAACAAAGTTGTCGTATTTAGGGTTCTGAGAATCCTCAAGTAATTGAATAGAGACCATTATATCCAGAAAAAGTCACTGTTTGGTGCGATCTTTGGTCCGAAGGTGTGATTGTACCTTACTTCTTCGAAAACGATGATGGAACAACAGTCACCGTGAATTCGGAAGTTTTGGTCATAGGATGACCGACTTTTTTTTACCTGTTATTGAAGAATACGACTTGGAGAATATGTGGTTTCAACAAGACCACAAGTTGGCCACAAATTTTAAAATTTTTTTATTGAACCGCCGTGGTATAGCAGGTTAGCCATCCACCTAGCATACCAGAGGTCCCAAGTTCAATCTCCGGTCAGACTCACTTGAAACAAATTAATTTTCAAAAAAGCGGCGGTTCACCTCATAAATCAGCTAGCCACTGGTTATTGAGTATTAGGCTATGTAAAACTTCTCTAACTAATGCATTTGCCGTTCGGAGCCGGAGTTAAAAAGTAGGTCCCTTTCAATGAGTCTAAAAATAGAATCGGATGCAGGTCATTGTCTGAGAGAAGTACCACTTGTTCCAATTGGAATGTTGTTTTTATTATTTATTATTATTGTTTACTTTTTTTATTTAGCTTTTTTGTGTTTTCGAGATAATCGGTCTACATTTGATACTAGTTTCCATTTAAGGTCCAATGCATTGCAATGGTGAAATTGAAACAAAAATAACCCGTCAAAACTTTCATTGAAACAAAAAAACCATCACAAGTTATTTTTTCTTGAGAGACGGTCTAAGGCAGTGAAAAACAAATTTTAATTTTTATAGTTTGCTTAAGATTCGGGTGACTAAAGACGTTTTACTACCATTTATATGCAAATTATTTAGATTTATCAGCATTCAACTTGTTTATACTCATTTCAAAGTATTTCATTATAATTGCAGCAGCAAAAAGCTACTGTTGCCGTTTTTTTCTTTTCTTCTTTTTTTTATTTAAAATTTGAATTTTTTCTATTTTGACACTATAGCTACTCGTAGTAGTAGTTAAATACATTATAAACTTTGCATTGTTTGTATTTAAGTTGCCGGCATGAGTTTGGAAAAACTTAGATTATAGCAATTGTTCCAAAGTGTTACGGTAAAAAATAATATACATCACTCATTTGCTACAACGTCGTCGTAATTCAAAAACTTAGTTCCAAGTAAAATGCCTTTGAATGTTTCATGACATTTTACTTTTTATTAAATAGTTAATCAAAGTATTTTTTGGAAAACTGAGAACTAAATCTAGTTTCAGTTTTCTAAAAATTACTAATGAAAAAAATTTTTTGGAGGATTTGAAAAAATGTTGGTAATTTCCGGATACCTGTATTTTGAAAAAAACCCAAGATGTCCCACGCTGAGAGCATATAACTCTCCTCCTGATAAATCTATAGAATATTCCTTCTTCCTTCTTCTCAATAGTAATGAAATTTCATGATTTTCGCGATTATCGTTGAAAAGTTCTTAAATTGCTACAACGTCGTCGTAATTCAAAAACTTAGTTTCAAGTAAAATGCCTTTGAATGTTTCATGAAAGTATTTTTTGGAACTAAATCTAGTTTTAGATTTCTAAAAATTTCTTAATGAAAAAATTTTTGTTTTGGGATTTGAAAAAATGTTGGTAATTTCCGGATACCTGCCATCATTTGAAATAATTTGCCAACATTTTTTTCAAAACCCAAAAAAAAATTATTAAAAGTCAATAAAAATCTTTTATATCGCATTAAAAATGTGACTTCTGAATTGTTTTAATTTTGAAAAACCCAAAATGTCCCACTTCGAGAGCATATAGCTCGCCTCCTGATAAGTCTACAGACTCCAAATTCTAAAATAAAGCTCGAATACTCCTCCTCATTAGTAATGAAATTTCATGATATTCTCGCTTACCGTTGAAAATTTCTTAAATTGTTTCCCTATAATTTTCTTTTCAACCCACTGTGCATTCCTCAAATCCTGCGTGACGGACGATATATTTAGACGGATTTTGTTTTACTTAAATGTTATTCTTATTGTCGTTTTATACTAGACATCTTTGCACAGATTTCAGACAATATTAGCCCATCGATTGTGCTATAGAATGACATTTGTTAATTTACATATTTGTTTTGGAGGAGAAAGATATTCGCTTTTAAAGTAATTCTGTAATTTTCATCAAATCGGTCATAGTAAATACATTGAAGATAGAGGAAAATCAGAGGATTACAAAACAGCTTTTACAAAATATTTTAAAGTTTCCAGTTGCACCAAAAATCTATAAATGAACTGTTGCGGACGCTACCGTTTTTACTTGAATGTTTTTTATTAGGAAAAATTCATATTTCATATATTTTTAAAGGGTTCGTTAATCAATGTAAATAATGGTGTTATTTGTTCCCGAATTTCATCTCCTTCCTCGTTATGTTCGCGGTTAAAATGAGATTTTTGGACAGAATTTAATATTTCACAAAACGGCTACATGCATATATTTATTTAAAGCTTTACACTTTTTTCATATTATTTTCGTCCCAAGAATGTAGCCACAGCTGTTAGAGTGTCCCAAAAATCCATTTTTAAAATTTTGTCCTTGGTTTAGTGTTTTTCGGATTTGCCCATATGTAAAAATTATAAAGAATACTAATTTAAAATATATACAAAATACAAGTGGATATATCGATTGTTGTTCAGAACCTATTTTTTCATCACATGTTTTTTGTTACGTAGAATATTTCCGGGGGGAGTAAAGGTGAGATTTCGCATTTTTGTAAAATAATGTGTACCCTAATGTGCATACAAAAATTCTATTTAAGATTTAACCTAATTTAAGATTTATAATAATTTAAGTTGATTTCATGGTATTAAGGTGTTGTATTGTGAACCGCCGTGGTATAGCAGGTTAGTCATCCGCCTAGCATACCAGAGGTCCCAAGTTCAATCCCTGCCAAGACCCACTTGAAAAATAATTTTCAAAAAAGCGGCGGTTCGCCTCATAACTCAGCTTGCCACTGGTTATTGAGTATTAGGCTATGAAAAACTTCTCTAACTAATGCATTTCCCGTTCGTAGTCGGAGTTAAAACGTAGGTCCCATTCAATGAGCATAAAAATAGAATCGGATACAGCTCATTGTCTGAGAGAAGTACAACTTGTTCCAATTGGAATGTTATCGTGGAAATTATTATTATAGGTGTTGTCCGTTGGAGAGGTATTTATGAGATATATATGGTAAAATGTGGACCGATTCTTGTAAAATTACAAATACTAATTGTCATATACAACTTTATTGTAAAAGCATTTAAGTGGACCGATTCTGGGCCCTATTTCACTAAGCTACAAGTCTACAATTACGAGTGTTTTTGCCTGTAAAATTGTAAACTTGTAAAAAATTGTGTTTCAGTTACAAGTTTGTAGCTACAAGTGATTTTTACAATCACAAGTTTACAAGTCATAGTTCTTCAAGCGGTTTTGTTTCACAAATCTAAATTTGTACTTGTACACTTGTAGAATTGTAGAAAAAAACATAGGGTCGACCAAGGTAGATTATAATGAAGGTAATTTCACTTAAGGTTACTAAATTTAATTCCACTTTCTGACAATTTTAAGGGTTCTGACATTTCCATAGAAATAAAGCTACCATATTATGTTAAGTTTTCCCATTTTTTCTGTCGCTGCTCCGACAATATGAGTTATGTGTAAAAATGTTAATACATTTTATTGCATGTGTATCTTCATATCTAATAGTTAAACTATATTTTACTAGTTGATGGAGAACTAAGCGGGATAGTATATAACTACTATACACATTAAATAAAATTTTGATTAGCTACGTTGATGTTCTAGGTATTTAGGAAAAAAACACATAGCTGATATTGTAGTCGCAGGGACCATTTGAAGTTGTATAAATTAATTTTGAAATTTTGAAAATACAAATATAATTTTATAAATATAAAGGTAAAAATTTATTAAAATAGAAAAAATATAACAAATATCTTATATTTTTACAGAAAAGTTGTTGTTATAGTTCTGCTGCTGATGAAAGTTCTTTTCTATAAGATGAAGCTGGAAAAATTGGGCCACATCTATCGGTCTATGCCATAGATAAAATGGGCGCAAATCAGTTGGCCTATTTGGGCAGTTAAATAAATGTACCGGTTTAAAGTGTCAGAAAGAATTCGTTCGCCTTAGCAGTTGAGTATACTGCTCCTTATGCCGGCTCGAATCATGCCATTATTATTTATATCTTAAAAACAGTATTCTCTATGACAGTATTCTCACAATGACAAGTCGACTCCCAGCGTAGAAATTATGGGTATAACTGCATTGTTATTGGGTCTCATTGGTGTATATTCTTGCAATGCAGAAATTACCTAAAAAAGACTTCAAGGACACTTTTGCCCGTTTCCTATTCTTTGGATTTAATCTGCTGTATTACAGAAGCTTTAAGCTTACTTTAGAGGTTTTGGAAGACGCTTACAGTTCAATGGCTACAACCATGGTAGATATCTGTGAATATTGGTGCTTAGATGGCTTACCGTTCGTTTGGCAAATCTGTTGCGCTATTGCAAGTGCCGGTGCGCTTTGGTACAGTCATTGATATTGTGGAATAAGCTGGAAAATCCATGACTATTACCGATTTCCAAACACATACAACACCCGTACTTTTGGCTATAGCACTAACACCAATTATGGAATGCTTTATTTTAAAGAAAAATCCAAACTTTGTCAAGTAAAAGCGATTAAATATCGCTAAATTATTTTTCTATTATAAACTAAATTATATAATTCATTTAAATAATCTGTAATTGGCTCTTAAATTTGAATGCTAATTAACTGGAGACAATAAAATAATTTATGTTTTGCTATAAATGCAAATACCCTTCTCTCGCAGCGGAAAGGATTTCTCCTATGAGTCTGCTTGGCTTCGGTTTTCCACTTTGATTCAGTTTGTATCTGATGTACATATTTTAATTTGTTTGCGTATTTCTGTTGTAATTTAGTACTTTATTGGTTAAATCGAGCAATTTCTAGAATGAGATTCTTCGTTAGAAAATACGCGGTTTTTCTTTCAGTAGCTTTTGTTCATGTATAATTTATATTGTACACATTACACATTTTATAAAAAAAATCCAAAAAAAAGAAAATACTTTTTTATAATGTGGTAACGTTATATTTGATATGACGTAGAAAGACAAACTTCAAAAAAAAATTAAAATTTAATGAAAGCAAGTGAAATTACCTTCAATATATATGCCTTGGGGTCGACTGAGACTCTCAAAAAAAATTTTACAAGTAACAAGTGAATGATAAATTGAATTCAAATTTGGTTTTTAACTATCTTTTAATAAAAATTAGTTAAAATTAACACAAAATCAAATCGATATTAATGATCATTTATTTATTGTGTTTGATTACAAGGTTTAAATGTGGGTCCAGCCAGATGGACGGACGGACTGACATCGACTCAGGAATGAATTCTAAGTCCATTGGTGTACTAAAAGTGGTCTAAGACCAATATTTCTATGCGTTACATACATCAGCCCACCTATAGTGGTGAAGGATATGAAAATATAATCATGTATGCAGAACAAGGGAAATCAATGATGTCCTTGACTCAAAGACACCTCAAAAAGCATATCTTTCATTTTCTTTATAATTTTCTCAAATGTCTATAATAGTGTAGACAACAAAATATGAAGACCAAAAAAATGAGCCCATGGTGGATCGGAAAACAAAAAACTTTTTCTAAAATAATTCATAATATTTCAGTACAAATTTTGAATTTAAATACAAGATTAAATTTTTTAATTAAAGGACATAAAACTACAGGACATATGCTAAAACATGAGTCTAGTAATACAAATCTGATAACCGTATCAAAAGTTATATGCATAAAAAGTGGATATGGATGCTGTTAGAAATATATTTAAAAACATATTCTAAGTAGAAACATTTTGAAGAAATCTAAAGAAACCCCTCAGTTTTCCCATATAACTGGGATGTCCAAACTTTGGCGTCAAGTCGGCACTCTTTCTCGATATCTGATCTAAATGAAACTTTGTATTTGGATTATTGGGGTCAAATGTAACAAATTTGGGGGATACGTCTTTTAATACAACGACTTTCACTTTTTCTGGGACACTCTAATACATATATTTGAACACATTGGTAGTTTTTTGAATAACAAAACTAAGTATTTAAAGAAAAACTAGTTTAGTAACTCCAAGGGACGTACATATAAAGCTTAATTGTTAATTAAATAATACAGTGTTATACATTTCATCGTTCCATATTTAAATACACAAGGAAAACAAATTAACAGTTAATTTCCAAATTAACCATATGTAAATATATGTACGTTACAATTATTCTGAAATTACAAACGGAATGGAAATTCCAATATAACCCCTCATTCTTTTGATGGTGTGTTAAAAATACATATGCATGTACCTACATACATATATGATTTAAAATGACCAACAAAATAAATTATTCTTAAAAGCGTTCACGCACAAATCTATTCCAGTAATTTTATCAAACAAAATATGCTACCGAAATAAAAATGACAACGAAATCAAAAATGCAGAAATATCTTACTAATCGATTCACAGCAGGACATTGGGTGAGTTAACACTTATTTATTTAAGGCCACTTAACCTGTAGTATCATAAACATACTTACATATAATATACATACATACAATCGTACTCGTATGTAGATATTTGTTTATATAAATTTGATGTATGTGTATATATAACAAATTAGTATACGCTACACCACAAGGGAAATGTATTATTAGTAAATGCTGAATCAGCATTGCTGATGTATAGAAAAATTGGTCTGAGATCCACCTAAAAGTATGTATATGTACTTGTTTATAAAATAGATGATCGGGCAGACGGAAATAGCTGAAACGCCCTTAAGATTTACGGGAATAGGAATATATGTAAAGGGTGGTTAAATTGTAAGGGCCGATGTTGAATGTGAACCACAACTAAACGCCAAGATTTTTTTCGATTTTTTTTGACACTTCTCTATTTCAGACTTACTCAATTTGAACCGTGGAGAGATACACAATCCAACAACGTGTTAAAGTTATCCAGACTTATTATGAAAATGGGCGTTCAAATCAAAATGCATATCGTGCACTTCGTGATTTTTTTGGTCAATTTGATCGTCTAAATGCGCGTACAATCGCTAAAATCGTGGAAAAATTCGAGCAAACCGGATCTGTAGAAGATGTGAGAACACTAGTGCATGATCGTACAGCTCGTACTGCAGAAAATATTGCTGCTGTTCGCGATAGTGTGGCTGAAGAGCCGTCCACCTCATCTCGTCGTCGTGCCCAACAATTGCACCTCTCACGCTCGTCGTTGATGAACATTATGCATAAAGACTTGCATTTACACGCTTCCATTCCAAACGTCGTGAATGGGCAGAATGGTGGCAAGAAATGGCAACAGTGGATGATCAATTTTCGAAGAAAATAATTTTCAGTGATGCGGCACATTTTCACCTCAGTGGATTCGTCAATAAACAGAATTGCCGCATTTGGGCGAATGAGAATCCAAGAGTGATTGTCGAAAAACCAATGCACCCACAAAGAGTGACTGTTTGGTGCGGTTTATGGGCGGCGGCATCATCGGGCCGTATTTTTTCCAAAATGAGGCCGGTCAGGCAGTTACTGTGAATGGTGTTCGCTATCGTGAGATGATAACGAACTTTTTATGGCCCGAATTGGAAGATATGGATGTGGACGATATGTGGTTTCAGCAGGACGGTGCCACTTGCCACACAGCTAACGAAACAATGGCTCTTTTGCGCAACAAATTCAATGGCCGTGTTATCTCACGTAATGGCGATGTCAATTGGCCACCAAGATCATGTGATTTGACATCGTTGGACTTTTTTCTTTGGGGTTATTTGAAAGAAAAGGTGTACGTCGATAAGCCAGCAACAATTCAAGAGCTAAAGGATGAGATAATTCGGCACATTAACGGCATAGAACCTCCATTATCCCTCAGGGTCATCGAAAATTTGGACCATCGGATGGAGGTGTGCCGCCGTGGTCGCGGCCCCCATTTGGCCGATATTTTGTTCCATACATAATTGAGTAATACCAATATATCATAATAAAATACAATTACAATAATTTCCTAAATAGTTTGCGTTTTATTCAAAATCAACATCGGCTCTTGATATTTAACCACCCGATACATCATATTTCATGGACTTACGCCATTATTTGATTAGTTTTAAACAAAACTTTAAACTACAAATTAAACATTGTGTGTTAATAAATATTTTTCTTGAAAGTACCGGTTTTGACTTGTTAATATGGGTTAGGTTAGGCAGGAGGCAAACCATAGGGTCCATGTCACTTGGGTCCAAGATAAGGTCCCTTTGTAATTCCTGCAATGGAGAGATAAAAGTGAAATCTCTAATCTACCGTATATTAAAGGCTCAGTTAGAGCTAGCCGGATGACCAATAATAGAGCCTATTTTATGTTTTTATGTTGATGTTCGAGATCTCTGATAGATCGTGCAAAAATGGAAATCCCAGATGTTGGACCCTTATATCAGCAAGGCTGGGCAGTGACAGAGGAGATGAGTGTAGTTTCTTCCTCCTCAACGTTGTGGCAACTTCTGCAGTAGTCATTGCCTTGAAGATTAAGTCTTCTAGCATGTTAACCTATTAAACAGTGTCCTGTGAGTACTGAGATAAGGATTCGGAGTCTATGGCGCGGAAAGCTGACCAAGATTGCAGAACACTTACTGTCGTAAGTTGGCCATGTAAGTCTAGAGATCGAACAGGTCGTTTCTGTGGACCAGTTGGTCTGTGCGGACCTAAAAAGAGACTGCTTGATGTGCAGTTTGCATGCTGATAGCGGTATACCTGTGTAGACCGATGATAAAGAATGAATGGTGGCAAGACTGTCCATACAGAAACGAATATCGTTATAGTATATTAGATGGTACGTGAGCCACTTTCTCGCCCTATTGATCGCTGATACTTCAACTTGAGAATACCGCATTGTTTTGCTTGAATTTTACTTTTTTTACAAAAAATGGGTCCGTCCGAGTAGATTTCCAGGGTCCCAACTCTCGAAGCGATTTGAGCCCCTAAAATATCCACAGAGAAAGATTTCTCGAAAACGGATGAGGAAATGCAGTAATCAATGTTTTCGGGGAGATTTGTAAGTTTATCCAAAATAGTAGAGTTACCTAAAGATAAAGTAGGCCATTAACCGGTAGTTCTTAACCTAATTGCTGAATTAAGAGCTACGAATTGGGCCATTAGCTCACCCGCAATGAGTGCCTTTGAAGGTGTAGTCTTTAAAGCACCCGTAATCATGAGGACAGCAGATCTGAAAATCTTGACAAAAGATCCTCGCTGATTAGCCTTATTGAGAGTAGGCCACCAGACAAGAGCGGCATACATGAGTATATTTTAATAGCAACCATTTCAAAGAGCCAGGCGGAATTGGAAGTGGTATTAATATGGGTAGGTACATGTGGTTATGATATACAACTTTTTTGAAATCCTCATAACTTTAAAAAACAAACATTTTTTTAAATGTAGGGTGAAATCAAAATTTGTTGAAAAAACACGAATTTTAAACCTCACAATCTCCGGTTTTAATGAAATTTTGTGTAAATGTACATTCTCCCAGCTCATACAATTTTTTTTTTCTAAATTTAAGAGCTAAAGGAATGTACATACGAAATTTTATCGAAATCGGAGATGGTGTGGTTCAGTTCGTGTTCGAAAATGTTTGACTTGACTCTGCGAATGTTTGTCAAAAAGATGAAAAAATTGTAATTTTAGAAAAAGAAAATATATATGTACGTAGAAATGTATGCATGTATAATCTGAATCAATACTAATTTATGCTACCTATTGGCATTTTACAGACTGTAGGAATGTATCATACAAACAAACATTTGTATATATACGAGTATATGTATATGTTTTTAGTGTTTGCGTGATCATTAGGATTTTCATGAACTATTTGTTATATTGGCTCTTTCAAAATTATATTAACCCTTCGGTTGTAATAACAAATTCCAATTAAATTCAGTAGCAAACAATCACTCAATCAGTTATGCGTGCCAGTCAGTATATGAATCGGTTGTATGTGAAAGGCCCTTTATCATTTTTTTTATCAATGAATGTCAAATGATACATTTTTAATAGTGGAATGTCGATGAATCGAAAATAATTTTTGGTATCTTCACTTGTTAATTATATCCTTCACCATCAGCTGATGATGAATGACCACATGCTATTTTTAAAATTTTTCATTAATTTCAAATTGGCTTTGGTTCAGATTTGATGGTATTTAAAAGTTACCTTTTTTAAGATTTTTTCTAAACATACTTACTCTATATGCCTATAACTTTCGACACATTTGACCAAATTTTTTGATTTTAGATTCATATTAAATCATTTTTAGAGTACAATTGATACCAATTAAGTAATTGACTCAAGGATATCTCAAAAAGCATATCATCCATTTTCTTTATTTTTCTATAGTATCATTAACAGAATATAAAAACCGAAAAATTTGGCCCATGCTCACTGGTCAAAATTATTTATTTAAGTGCACCTAAGCGGTAAGTGTTAATTTATAAAGACAAATGTTTTTTTAGAGTATAAAATAATTATGTAAGTATTCAATTTTACAATTTGTGTTCAAAATCATTATTCGAAAAAGCTTCACCAGTTTTCTAGGCAGTAACACTTTTTGGCGGAGTTGTAACTTTTTCTTTAATTTCTTGCTGCGAACTCACATTGTTTTTGTTATCGAATACGAAGTCTCCAGAGCCGAAAATTTAATAGTTGAAAAATTTATTGCGACAAATAAGAAAAAGACTGCACTTGAAAACATGCAATTGCGCAAACTGATACGTTATATGGACGCTCTGTACAAAAACATTCCAAATTAAAAAATTAAATTGGACCGAAGTCATGAAAACCTCAAAAGTTGCACTCTAAATCAATTACGGTTCAAATACCTTATTACAAAGGACAAAGGTACAGATCGCAAGCAATTAACTTTTAGGTAATACTGCCTTTGTCAAAAAAAAATTTATAGAAAAATTATAAATAACACTCTGTTACACTAAAAAAAACTCGGGAAACGACCTATGTATCTTGGGTTGTAGCCCTTATTGAGTATATGAGAAATCGTTCAAAAAATAGGAAGTACGTACAAGTTTAATATGTCGTTACATGCAAAAAAAAAAGATTTTAACGATGTTTGTCAAATTATCGACAATAGCTCAGCCAGTTTGGATCCGATTGTAATCTTTGAAAATGGTTTTTGTAAGTCCTCACACCTAGGCCTTATCTGAACGAATATTTGCCTGAGTGTAACATTTCTTTTGTTAAAAAAAAAACAAAAAAAATGTTATTGAAAAAACTGTAATCCACATTTAACCATTTCTCTGATATAAGTCCCAATGACGGAAATAGCTTAAATATAGATATAAGTCTTGAGAAAATGTTTGTTTGATGGCAAATTTAGCAAATACATATTTGTCTTATACACGAAAAAGAAGAGAAATTTGACCTCAATGGAGAAGGGTCGGGTTTGACCAGCTATAACACTTTTAACTTGTTTATTTTACATATGTATATTAGGGTGACAATTTTTTGTATGTAAGAAATTTTTTGTTCGAATTTTATGGCTTTTTCAACGGAATATTATCACACTAGGTCTAAAAGTTTAGTTCTGAAAATTTGAGCCAAATCGAATAACGTTCTATGGGCGCTCATTGGGTCTCTTAAGTTTAAGAGCCCATTTGTATGGGGTAAAATGGGTTATTTTTTATTTTTGAGAAATTTCAACGAAAAATAAACAATTTTACCATATTCGAGAAAGAAAAGAGAAAATGGAAGAATGTACTCCGCAAATTTCAATGAAATCAGAGATGATTTTTATAAATCTTCAAGCAATGAACAATCTTGTAATTCACAATGAAATTATTTATATTAAAAACTAAAAACAATCATTCAATTACAATTCCGGTTTAAGACAACATGGAAAAATATCAAGTTATTGGAACACTATTAAAAATTATGTACATTACGAGGATTTATGGCAAACCTACACTCAGAATATTATGTAAGTAAAATTAACTTAAAATGTAATTTGAAATGAATGAATATTCATTTAAAAACCGGTCAACTGATTTTTCATTCAAATTCAATTAATATTTCATTTAAATTTAACTGACAAATATTTAAATTACATTTTCAGTTTTAAAAACGAAGTATTCAGTTGTTTTCAAAAAAATTACTGACAAAAATTTTAACTACATTTTTAGTATAAAAAACGGAAATTTTCATTTATTTTTAAAAAATTGAATGGTAAAAAACTACGTAAAATTTCCATAAAACGGACAATTTTCATTTGTTTTTGTAATTAACGTAATATAAAAGACGAAACCATAAAAAGGTTATATCCTTTGAGGCATCAAAAAACCAAACAGACAAAACAAAGTTTGTTGTTTGCTTAGGACATACCCCGTGATAGGCGGCCAGTATTATAAAAAGTTTCTTCAGTAAGCAAACCTAAGATACTTAAGGAAAAACAATAATTAAACAAATACGAATTATATTTGATACAATAATTGAACAAATTTATAAAAACTAAACAACTGATATTTTCAAATGTTACGGATTTTCAGTATTTTTTTGTAGGTTGTTTTTTAAACAAATGTATAAATATGTTAAAAATCAATTTTCATATAAATTTAAATTAATATTCATTTGAAAACAACATAACCGAAAATTTCCTAAACAACATACAATCAGTTACTGTAATAATTTCCTGAGTGTATTTATTATTAAAAAGAAAAGAAAAAAGCATTCTATATTTAAGTGTAAACACATACATATGTAGATTAGATTAGATTATATTAGATAGGAGGACCTCACAGAAAACTGTAAGATTATGCACAAGACCATAGGTGTTGATCCATAGTGCGTCCTCGATTAAGAAGCTTCATTTCGAGAAGCATTACCAACATTTAGCACATTTTGTTTTCCTCCTTTATCAATACACATAAAGCTTCGACAATTTGATATATTTTATCATCTTTAGAGGATGCACGTTCCTTAGATCTTCTAGATTCTGAAAAAAGTAAGAATCAAAACATTTAAATCGATTGTTAGATAGTGCAACACATTGACAAAATAAGTGGTATGTATCTTCTTCTTTTTCGTTGCACCATCTACACATATCGTCATTTCTTAAGCGTATTTTTTCAAGAAGTACCTTAAGTTATTATGTCCAGTTATGATACCTACATATATCCTTAAATCATTTTTATCCATATTTAATATAGTTTTTTGTGTGTTAATATCTCTTGTCTGCCATAGAGCTTTCGTTTGAGTACATTGCGTTGAGTTATTCCACAATACATTTGATTCAGATTTAAATTTGCTTCTCATATTCTGATAAATTGAGCAGAGCCCAGGGTAAACCTCCACATATGCTGCATTTCCATTCAAGTCTGCTCCATTGCGTGCCAATTCATCTGCTTTCTCATTGCCCAGTATATTATTATGGCCAGGTACCCAGCACAGTTTTAAGAAGTGTTGTTCGTTGAGAGCCTGTAGCTCTCTGCGACAACGGCTAACTACCTTTGACCTAATAGTTCTATTGCATGTTGCTTTGATTGCTGCTTGACTATCTATGTAAATTGTGATATCGCTTTTGAATATCGGCATCATAGATATCATACGAGCTGCTTCCAATACAGCAAATATCTCTGCTTGGAAGATGCTGCAATCAGTATTTAAACTAAAACTACTACTTATTCCTAGTTTTTCACAAAAAATTCCACTACCAGTACCTTGTTCCTTCTTTGAACCATCAGTGTAAATCTCTATACCCAGTGAATTATGGTTTCTAACATTCCAACTTTCTCTTGAAGGTATAACAGCCCTAATCTTCTTATCCCATACTATTTGAGGAGTCATGTAGTCTGTAACTACGTCTCTGTATCCATAGTTAATAATTAATGATGAGTGTCCCTTTTCTTTGATCACCAATTGGCCACTCTGACTAAGTCTGACCTGTGTTCTTAGAGCATATTTTTTAATATGTAGGTGCAGTGGGTCCATATTTAAAATTCTACATAGAGCTTCTGTTGCAGTAGATCTCATTGCCCCTGAGATGCTTAGTGCAACTATTCTGTTAACTCTTTCAACTAGGGAGGCATGACATTTAACGTTCATAATTGGCCACCAAACTAGAGAGCCATGTGTTAAAGTCGGTCTAACGATAGCTTGGTATATCCAATATAAGTTTTTGGCCTTTCTTTAAGATTTGGTAGCCATTTCAGTTTATAATCAAATACTACACCTAGAAACTTCGCTTGTTTTGAAAGAGATAATACTTTTCCGTCAAGCTTTGGGGGCTCGAACAAAGGTATTCTTTTCCTTGTAAATACATACATATGTAAATAAGTTTAGGATATACAATTAAGGTTATGAACATTACGATTTTTAGTTTTTATTATTACCACATTTATTATATGTTTTTTGAGATAAAATTGACAGAGTCACCGCAAAACGTCTAAAAGTTGCGTGCCCATAGGTATCCTCTGTAATTTCCAACAATTCTTTGATTTAAAGTTACAAAAAGGATGAAATTTCCAGTTAAACCACTAACATTAATGCAATGATTTTGATTCCATTTGTGTTATATGACCACAATCATCATCATCTTTTTCTTCTTCTTCAACGTAACTTTACCGTCAATCCATTTAGAAATCTGATTGGAAATTTCATTATAAACATGCAACATATGAGTAATTTACTTCCTTAAACTGTATTTATAAAGATTTTTTTTTCGATTTTTCCTTCTCCCTAAGATATGTATGAACACTAGATTCAAATGAAAACAATGAGTTGTGGTCCCAATCTTACGTTTTAAAAATTTATTAAAAGTACTGAGTAGTACTCAAGTCAACAAAATGTGAATTTTTTTCTGTAGTCTTATTCTTTTTGAGTAATGTACTACATAGTACCTACATGTATTGACGCAACACCTATTATTATGTAAAACAAATTATACATAAAAGCCTTGCAACTCCTTCATACACATACATACATATACAGTCATCATATGTACCTAACCCTTAAATGAAATATTTAATTTTAAACAAATTAAAAGGAAATAAATAAAAAACAGTAAGAAAATGTTTTTTAAAATAAATGGATTATTAAAATTCCACCTTCATTTATTTTATGTTTAAATTTCTTACCCTCAATTTAAATTGTTATCATTTAAATGCATTTATTCATTTGTGTTAGTATATATTTATGTAGTTTGAAATTAATATATAAGAAAATGTTATAGTCGGTTAAGCCCGACCATATGATATCCTATGCCACTGAGTTTTACGTGTAATTTAATAATTTCGTTCATTTGCAGCGACATTGTCATTTATACAAAATCGGCATTTTTTAACTGATTACAACAAATATTTCGTTGTTTAATATTTAGTCTGGATCTTATTTCATTAATTACATAATGTAAAGTTTAATCAATATAAAGGTAGAAAAGATTCCCAAACACTTGTCATGAAACATTATAACCTGATTCCGGAAAAACAGTTCTATAGGAGGTAATATAAAATCCGATTTGGTCTAATTTCAATAGGCTAATAATAACAAATTGCGTCTTCACTTTGATTACATATGTGTCTAAACTATTATGGATATGACAAGCGTTCCAGAGTCGATCAATATACAAAAAACCGGACAAATCAATGATATCCTTCTCATGTATGTTGGTGTAGAGTAAACAAACAAATGCATATGTGCAATTGTAGTTACAACTTTTTGGAACAGATGTTTTGTGTAATATCAAATTAGGGTTTTCTACACTAAAAACATCGTTTAATAATGTAGTGACATTTTTGATACAAACTCCATTAGTAATGAATGGAGGAATATTCTTAGGAACAATTTTATTTATAAAATGGTTTGATTTATTTTCAATTTAATGTTAAGTAAGATTTTATATTTTACAATTAAAAAATTAATCAATGTTACTTGGCCAAAATCGTCAAAGAAACGCAATTGAAGTTTTTGGAGATCTTGTCGGATTAAAAATAATATAACCGAGAAAATAATTTTTTAATGTTTTAATTTCTTTAAGTTTTTTGGCCTTAAACAATGTCATATGCGGAGGAGACCCTCCGTAAACGTAAAGTGCTTAACCGAAATTAGATATACATTACATAGTTATAGGCTATCATATCTTTGGAAATCGCAAAAACGACTTTTGTGAAAAAAATACCAACAAAATTACAACTTTAAAAAATCCAAAACATTAACATGTTCCGCCGTGGTACATCAGGTAGTCATGTAGTCATCCGCCTGGCATACCAGAGGTCTCAAGATCGATCCTCAACCAGACCAACTTGAAAAAATTAATTAAAAAAAAGCGCTTCACCTCATAACCACTGCTTATTGAGTATTAGGCTATGTTAAACTTCTCTAACTATTGTATTTGTCGTTCCGAAGTTGAAACGTAGGTCCCTTTCAATGAGTCTGAAAAGAAAATAGGGTGCAGCTCATTGTCTGAGAGATGTACCCCTTGTTCCAATTGGAATGTCGTGGAAATTATGTATGTATGTAAAACATGAAAACATATTAACATAACCTGTAAACAAAATAAGACATAGATCATAAAAATCGATGAACTGGGATCTATTCCACGATACAACTTATCAATTTTTCAATTTTTTCGACAATTAGTAAAACTTTATGTTCCTCAGAATTATAAAATTTGATAAGTGATATGTAAAAACTGATAAGTATAATTTGCAAACTCTTCGCAATTTTTTTATTCTCTTTGCAAGTGCAAAGCTAAAATTGAAAAGTATAATTTGCAAAGACTTTCCAAATAATTACGCTGTTTCGTTCCACAAAAACTGTAAATTCTATTTTTGCAAAGCAAATTTCAATAAGTTTATCAAAGATTTGCAAGGTAAACGATCTCTTTGCAAATTCATATTGTTAAAACTAGTGAAACTTTCAAAATGTTAAGACGTGAGTTTTTGATCGACGATCGTGAAGAGGTGGTTATAAGAAGAAATTATAGAGACAGAACTAATTTTTTGGGACTACAAAACTTTAATTTTAAAGAGTGCTTTAGATTAAATAAAATCCAAGTTGATTTTATTTTAAGTCAAATTAAAGAAAAATTAGAGCACAAAAATCAACTTCTACAGTGCCTGCATTGGCTTCGAAATGGTTGTCAGAACCATGGAGCTTCAGCTATGCGTAGTGTTGCAAAATCAATGGTTTGCAGAACCATAACATAAGGTTGTCGACATTTTAAAAGACGTTTCATTTAAAAACACAGTGCACAGTTTTTTGAGATGGGTGGTTTCCCCTGTGTATGTGGTTGTGTGGATGGCACAATCGTTAAAATTGATACGCCATCACGAGGAAGCATATGTGGACCGGCTTGGTAACCACCCATTAAATATAATGATGATATGCGGGCCAGACTACACATTTTATGGTGTAAATGCAAGTTGGCCGGGTAATGTTCATGATTCAAGAGTTTTACGGAATTCGGCTATAAGCCAAAGATTTAACAATGGATGGAGACCATTTCCGGATGCTGTTGTTTTGGGTGATAGTGGTTACGGATTGAAAAATTGGTTGATACCTCGATTCCATTCCATTTTGATCTTGCGGCTCATTTTAACAATTAATCTTAAACGCAAAGTGAAAAGTGATAACATGCAAATGCAAAGTAGGTTAAATGCTTTGTGAAACACTTTTCATATTCACTTTTCAAGAAAGTCCAAAAACTTTGCAAGAGCGCGCAAAGACTTTGCAAAGAGAGCAAAAATTTTATTGGTTCTGAGAGAGATTTGGAAAGAATTTTGTGTAACAGAAACAGTTATCACTTTGCCAAAAAATACAATTTGATAAGTGCAAAGTGAAAAGTTGTTTCATGAAATAGGGCCCTGGTTTCGATTTTATTGACAATTAAGTGAAAGTACCTCATTTATACATTCATGCATAAATAAAACGATGGGCAAATGCGGCTCTTTGTTGCGTTAACTACGGCTCATTAACAATTTTATATATTTGATATTTTCCACTAAATTATAGCCTTTTAAGTTTGAATTTTAGATTTATATTTACTAAAAATTATTCTTAAACTGATCTTAAAAAACAGGAAAACGAGAAAATAACGATTTTCGAGAACAATGGATATAATAACCGACAAACTCAAGTCATTACAATCAGACCTTCAAGTCAAAATGACTCTTGTCTGGCTTTAGCCGAGCAGATGACAGTGTCGATTTAAATAGTTCTTGCTATTGCTCAGGCTAAACGGACGTGAGGATAAATTGATCTCAATAATTTCCATAAGACTTTGTACAACTGAGCGTCGAATTGGACAAATTGGCAAAACTATAAATAAAAATTGTGAAGCGCACGGCGAGTCTACTGACATTCGGGATTAGCTTCTTTAGAAGTAAATGAGAAGGAAAAAAAGAAAAAGATTGGAACCTGGCTTTTCCAGTAAATTGTGTATTAAATCAAAATTAGTGCTTCCATGTAAACCATGTAATCAAAGTACAGGTCGAAATTCTAAACATAATTTGTTGAAATTTGGCACAGATAATTTTTTTAAATAGGTCTCACTTTCCGGAATTGATATTTTGGTCACAAATATCAATATTTTGGATGTAAATCAAAAACACTGTAATTTCGTTGAAATCGTTCCACATTTGACTACAGCTCCAATAGAAAATATTCTATCAAAAGGCACTAAATGTGACAAAAATCATACATCATTTTTGTAGAAACTGTGGTCATTTTGCTTAATTTTGAGATAATTGGTCCACATTTGACCCTAGCTCTCATATAAGTCCAAATCACGGAAACAGCTTTAATATGTAAGTTTTGAGAAAATGTTTGTATGATGACAAATATTTGTCTTTATACACGATATAAGTGAAGGGTATCGTACCTGTTTTGATATTAAGTTGATTTACTCAATAATTCCAGTACAGTAATAGCTCCCAGAGGCGGACACCGACCGTCGAGCCATTTTTGTCCGCCTAGGGGAGATGTCCGTCCGTTCCTTCTCTCTCAACATTTTAATACAAAATAGAATCATGAGCCTCTCTTTAGACAATTTACCATTTATACGTTTTTTTTACTTTAGAGATAGTGTTTTATTAGGCAATGTACGAAAGAATAGACTACTCTCGTTAGTATTGTAAACATCCTCGGGCCTGTACATACTGAGCATTGGGTCTTTTTTTGAATTAAGTAACATCCACTGAAATAATGTACGCAGCTCACCTGATATACATTTAAAAGCAACATAATGACGTTTAACTTATTTCTGAACCCAACCATCTGATGCCCATTTATCAGATATCACATAAACGAGAACATAAATTCATAAAACAAATAAATCGGGGAATCAACACACTACGCAATGTTACATAATCTGATTTAGTTGAAAAATACACACTCAACAAATAAAAATGTAATATCTTTCCACAAATCTTCTCTACTTGCACGAGTTATGTTTGCTCGATTAATCGAAAAATTAAAATCGATTAATCGCTCGAGTAAATAAAAATGCTACTATAGTTCAGTTGAAGATCCTTATGTAATCGTACGTCCCACTATAGTTCAATTAAAGGATGCAATGTAATAGTAGATCCTACTATAGTATAGTTAAAGTTCTCATTGTGAAAAAGGTAGTCGTAGATTCTACCAATCTATTAGATCAAAATCAGGATTTATCAAATCGAAAGATAACTTTAGGCGATCAGTGTAAACATGTATACTTATATAGAAGTAAATAAACTCACTTTGAATATTTAGGGTGACGATATGTTACAAAAATATGGTACAAATGTTAATTTTTATTGAAAATAATTTTTTTTATTTTTGTTTTACGTTTTTTAATTCTGAATTGTTAAATTTTTTGTAAATAAAACACTATAATTTTACTAAAATTTTGTTATATTACTTCTTATTAACAATGTGAAAAAATCTTAACAAGTAATTTTAAGATGAATATTTTACTCGAGTAACCCGATTAATTTTTGACGATTAATCGATTTTCCGAGTAATTCAAAAACCCCATTTTTAAGTTATTTGATTACTCAAACAATTAAAAGTCGAGTAAAATGAATACCCTAACTTGCACATAGAATAAAAAAATGGAAAACCGAAATGCAAGAAAAAGTGCTCAGCTTTGCCCTTGTCCACCTTTGCGGTATTTTCCATAAAGCCTTTACACAACCTTGCAAAAATTGTCTGAAGGCTTTTATTCTCACGATATAGCCGGTCAATTTACCGAACTCGGTTCTTAGTTTGGACATTTTATTGAAATGCATTACAATTTTGGTTTCCATTCAACCAGAAATGAGGTTCATCGCTGATCACAGTTATTCGATAAAACAAGTAAGAAAGAAGTTTAGTGAAAAAGAGGACAATTCCCTTAAAAAAAGACAATTATATGAAATTCAATTAAAAATTATTATTATTTGTAATATTTTTTCAAAGAACATTGTATCAAAAAAAGGACATGGCCTTTAAAAAAAAGGACGGATGGTCACCGTACATATAGTACTTGTTTATATACATACACACATACATATGAATATATGCATATGTGACATTTAATAAATGTTAGTCATCTACTTTCTACTCACAAAAGTTTTTTCGCTTCTTAATACCAATTGTCCAATTCATTTAAAATGCATTGTGATATTTTAATAAGCTTTAAAAGTTTTTATATTAAAAAAATATATAATTTATATTTAAATTTTTGTTCGAATAATTAATTATTTTGAACAAAAATGTTAACTATTGTATTATTTTCTGAACAATTAACTCAAAATCTACATTCTGTGTAATTCTACAAAATGGAACATCTTTTTTAATTCAATTTCATGTACATACTCGTACATTTAAAACAAATCATTTATATTTTAGTTTCAATATGTATTCAGATTTTAGTATATTTTTGAATATATGAAGATATTCTGAAAATGACAATACATGTTTCAATTTCAAAGTGATTTAATAAAGTTCTGTACAAATACTCTAATGATAATTGGGATTTGTTATTTAACATTTTTGTTATTTTCGTTAAATTTGTTATGTTAATTACACAAGTATACACGGTTTTGGAACCAAAAGCAGTATTTAAGGATATCTACACCCTTTTTTTGATATTAATTCCTGTTTTCAAGATATAAAATAAACACAGTTTGGGATCTTAGTAGCACTCCTTGCTCGTATCACACAAGTTTCAGGAAAACCCTCTAATAATGTATAAAAAGGTAAGAGAAGGAGTTGGAATTCGGGAAAAAAAATTACGCCCCCACAACATGCTGCACTACCCCCCAGATAATATGCTGCATAACTCCCCCGGTAACATGCTACTCTACCGCGACAACGACATTCTACGTTGCCCACAAGACATTCATTACCCCTCACAACAAGCTATTCCAACCCCCTACAACATGCTGCATTTCCTTCCCGACAAGTCAGGGGTAATAGAATATACTCTGCCGATGTTGAACGGCTTTTGGCTGAAAAAAGAAAAGCCCGAAGAGAATGGCAAATTCATAGATCCCCCCAAACTAAAAGCAGACTCCGAAATTGCATAAAATCACTTAGGAAATTACTAGAATCCCAAAGGGCTAAATCTCTGGAAACTTATCTGAAAGAACTAGATGCGACCCCACAATCGGACTATTCATTATGGCGAGCTGCTAAAAGCTATAAAAGTTCTGTTATTCGTAAACCACCCTTGAGAACTATGAGTGGAGGCTGGGCAAGAAGCGATTCAGAGAAGGGAAATCTGTTTGTAAACCACTTGAAAAATGTATTTACCCCCAACTTATCAAATGACATCATGGAGTTACCCCCTGCTGTACAGCAACGTAGAACAACGATTAGGTTTGAAACTCGGGAGGTTATAAAATCTATTCTTTACTTAAACCCAAAAAAAGCACCTGGATTTGACAAAGTGAGCAATAAAATGTTAAAAGAGCTCCCCTTAATAGCAATAAGAATAATAACATTTATTTTTAATGCAATCTTACATCTAAAATATTATCCCCAAGAATGGAAGGTTTCATTAATCACCATGGTACCTAAGCCAGATCACTCAAAAGTAGAGTCCTATAGACCCATAAGTCTTCTATCTAATATGTCAAAACTATTTGAAAAATTTTTAGTTACCAAATTAACTCAAATTTTAGATGAAATCGGATACATTCCCAATCACCAGTTTGGTTTTAGAAAAAAGCATAGTACAAATGAACAAACACATAGACTTGTAACTGCAATTCGAAAAGCTTTTGAAGAAAAACAATATTACTCTGCTCTCTTCATTGATGTATCACAAGCATTTGACAAAGTATGGCATGAAGGTTTAATTTACAAATTAAAGCAAATTTTCCCCATGGACATATACATGCTCTTAGATAGCTACCTAAACCATCGTAAATTTATTATTAAAGAAGGAGACTTCTTAAGTACTCCACAACCTATTAAAGCTGGTGTTCCCCAAGGAAGCATATTAGGACCAATTCTTTATATTATATACACCTCTGAAATGCCTACAAATATATACACAAGCACGTCCACATTTGCAGATGATACTGTCATCCTAAGTATTAATGAAAACCCAGTTGAAACATCTAGGAATTTACAGAACCACATATTCCAAATAGAAAAATGGGTAAACCAATGGAAGATAAAAGTGAATGAACAGAAATGCATTCATATCACATTTACATTGCGCAGAGATTAATAACCAACCTATCCCCCAACAAACAGAAGTGAAATACCTAGGTATTCACTTGGATCGACGGCTTACGTGGAAGAGTCACATAGATGCCAAATTGACCCAAATTAAACTAAAGTTTGCACAAATTAACTGGCTAATTGGTATAAATAGTCCAGATTGCAAAATTCTTTTGTACAACTATATAATTAAACCAATATGGTGTTACGGAATTCAATTGTGCGGCACTGCCTCAGAGTCAAATATTGAGAAAATTCAAAGGCGACAAAATAAACTTTTAAGAATAATTACTGGCGCCCCGTGGTACATTAAAAACTCGAACTTACACAAAGACCTTGAAATTCCGTTGGTTAAAACAGAAATAGCGAAGCGTGTTGTAAATTATATGAATAACTTGGCATGTCACCCAAAGCCACTAGCTAGAAATATTTTAAACGGTCGCGGCCATATCCGACTCAGAAGGAGGGATACTAGCGACCTGTACAGCAGCTAAAAAACACTTACGCAAAGGATTATGAATTTACAAATGGACTTCCATAATTAAGCAGTTTAGATTTTAAGATTTGATTACTTATTGTTAGTTTATAGTAAATGAAGATACAATAAATAAAATAGGATCCAAAAAAAATTGTTTTTACCTCGTGTAAAATCTTGAAAAAAGTATGATATCCAAAAATTCAAAAAAGAAGATTTACCCTAAAAAGTATATTAAAACCTATCAGCTTAACCACAGAACAAATTTAAAAGTCGATTTCATGTAAAATCGAATTTATTATAAATTTTTCGTAATATAAGAAATTTTTAAAATAAGACTTAAAAATATTTTTAAACAAATACATTCAAATATTACAAAAGCTTTCTTCAATAAATAGAATAAATATTAAAGTAAGTGCCACTTTCTTCATATTTTGTAAACATTAATCATTGGACAAGAAAGAATATCTGAAGTTTACTCAAAAAATTAGGCTACCTTACTTACAAAAAAAAATCTCATTTACACTCAGAAAAAAATGAACTAGAATTTAGGAAAGTTTACTAAACTTGAGGAAAACATGATTGTCGTATGGTGCCAAAGCCATATTTTACAGCAATTAAGTAAAAAAATTCCCCTATTTCACTTGTAGAGTTTGGGGAAACTAAGTAAAGTTTTTGCTCCTAGTGGGTGTTTTCATGTCATGTTTTCAAAGTCTATCGAGTTCTTCCCTAAACTTTTAGGAACACAAACTGTGAATATTATCTCAAACGTCTCGGCAGTTTGCCCGTAATTCGTTATTCAGTAAAACACACGAAATATTTTTTAATTTAATGATATAATTGAGATCTTATGTGTTTTAGCATCTACAAAGCTATAAACTACAAATTTTAAGCGTTATTTATTTTTTTTTCAAACTACACATTTTAGTTAACAAATTTCCATAAAATAATCTACGAGTGTGGCAACGATCTGTGTAATACTGACAAAATATACAAACTTCAAAGATATTCTTTATAGTCAAAAATTTTGAAGTGACACTTCCTTTAAAATTTATTTCATGGTTTTCAAATTTAATTTAAAATTTGTTTTGTGGTACGATTTTCAATATAAAGTCAAGTTTTTCGGTTTAAAGTCGACCTTAAGTGTTCTGTGGTTAGGCTGAATATTTTGGAGTTCTTTACGAATTTGTAACAAATTTCTTCTCGTCAAATCACACCAAGGTTAGTCCAATTGGGTAGTAGTTTAAAAACAAATTTACAGCAAAATCGGTAAAATAGTTTTTAGAGGTGGTAAATTTTTTTTTATTAAATCTTAGAAATGTGACCTTTTCGAAACTGTTTCTACACATTCCATCGGATTGACAGTAGAAGGAATGCTAGGAATATTCCATTCTTAATACAGCAGATGCAGGTAGGCATTTGGAACACATTGGTGTCAAAAAACGTATATTATAATAAATTGGAGATGTGACCTTTTCGAATTTGACCAGTCAATTGAAAAACGAATTCGCTGAACACAAAACGTTAGAGAATTTGCAATGTGGAAGACCACTATAGTCAGAAGTATAAAAGCAAATTCAACATCTAGTGATGTACAAGGTATATCAAGAAAATTCTGGAAAACCAGTAAGTGCAAGCAGTGTAAGGATGTCTCTACACGGAAATGGCTCATATGGTTGGGTACCTCGTAAAAATGATTATATATCAAATGCAAACCAATCTAAACGTGATGCACATAGACCCCGTTATGGTCTGGAGGTCGGTAAACTGGAGTTTATAGAGTCCACAATGAGAAAGTAAGATTATTTTAACATTCTGAGAAGCAATCTTGGCCTAAGTGTCGAAAAATTGTGGTTATCACTGAATTGGATTGTTCCACAGGACAATGATTTTAAGCACACCTCAAAAATTGTGAAGGAGTGGTTGCCGTACAATAGCCCTAAATCACCCGCCAAAGTCCACAAATCTAAATCCCATTGAGCACCTGTAGGATCTTGACCAAAAAATGAGAGAAAGGACTATTTCCTCCAAGGAAGAACTAAAGGTGGATTTGCAGGATGAGTGGAGCAAAATTTCGACCAATTTTACACAAAAACTTATTGACTCAATGCCGCGAATATTACAGGAGGTTATACATTTTTAAGACACAATTAACAGATGTCCATGGAATCGCTAATCTAGCAGCATCAACTCGAGTATATTATTTTAACCCTTAATTGTTTACATATATAGACATACATATGTATCTATGTACATAATATTGAAACAAAAAAATTATGAATGCATCTAATTATAATTCTCAACTTTAATATTATAATTGAAGAATTTAATAATATAAATATGTACAAACATACGTACGTAGGTACATATGTATGTATTTGTATTTACAAAAGTATGTGTGTATATAGCGTATGTATGTATGTATGTATGTATGTATATAGCGTCTATTTGGTTTTGTTTACTTGTAAGATTGAACAGTTTTTGTTTTCAATTAAATATTTAATATTTTGTAATTAATCAAATCAATCAAATATAATTATGAATTAATTAAATTGCCATTGGCAGCTCGTGTTTACCCAGTTGAATTGAATGTCGTCTTCAATTGCGCAGCCATTATATTTTTATAGTGGTTCGTAATGTAACGACCGATAATGGATTTCCTTTTTTTTATTTCTTTCTTTATTTTAATTTACACCAACAACAATTATACCAACACAAGTAGCAGCAACAATAAAACTACTAGTAACGGATTTAGTAGAAAAGAGTGAATAAGACTACAGTCGTCTATGATTGGTTAAATTTGTTGTTGTTAGTTTTCAATGGCAAGCCAGAAAGGGACAACAGGACTACTTATACAGACTTACTTATGCGAGTACATACTCGTGTATGTGTATGTTTTATTTTCGTGAGCAGTTTACAGACAAATGAGTACAAAAGAGAATATATTGTCGGCTATTGAGATTAACTCAAAAGAAGTATTTTCTATTCAGCAAAAAGGGGAAACTTCAGAGTACAAACTAATTAGAACTTATTTCTTATAAGCCAGAGTTAAAGAAAAACTCAGACTTAACGTCTGCCAAAAACTTTCTGTACACTCATCGCGTCATAGCCCTAACGTACATACACGTCTATGCCATTAAGTATTTGAAAGTGACTTTAAAGCTCTAAAATGTTTATTAATTAATACAATACTTAATTCATTAAAAAATTGTTAATTTTTAAACAAAAGTTGTTGTGGTCTTGAATGAGCCTTAGTAAATATTTAAGGATTAACTTTTGAAGTAAATCGGTTAATTAAAACCCGTGTCGGAAATCGATTTATTGTTTAAAGATACTTTAAACAATAGGATATTCGTTAAATTTAAAAATAAAACAACATTTATTTCTGTAACTAATAATTTCTATTAAAATTAATAAGTGCGTTCTCCATCGGCAGTTTGTATAATGGCATTAAGACGTAACTGATGTAAAATAAATCAAAATTGGCTTTGTAATAGAAAGCTTAAAATAATGAGCCCACACAACAAAAGATGGCGCAATTTCATTGTTCTAAAAATAAACCTGACGATTAATTATAGTGTTAAATACTATAAAAACTTTATCTTGTCAACCCTTATGTCTACAACCACCTACCCGGGTATGTTTTTCATTTCAATTTGATATATTTTGGTCACCGAATGAGCTATCGACTTGAAATTTTAAATAAATATAGTTTTTTAATGTTTAAAAAAATAATTTATTTATTTTATTTTTTTGGAAAAAATCTGCGAGTAGTTTTTGAGATTTACCCTTTTACCATACAACCGACATACCCGGGTATGCACGAAACAAATCAAACAATTTTTGGAGTGAAAATGAAAAAATATATACAAAATGCCCAATACATATGTCATTTACATATTTATCGTTAAAAATAACATCTCTTTATAAAAAGAATAGAGACACCTACGAAAATGTTAAGTGGTTTTTTCCAATTTTTTTTTTGAGCATGTATTCCGCACATACTGATCTTTGACATCCTTTGCAAGCATTTTTTATAGATCTCCTTTTATTATACACATATCAATTTCGTTTGTGCTTCCGGAACAAATACTGAATCATTATATGATTTTACTAAACTATACAGCGTGATGAAAAATGCCTCATTATTTGAGGATCTTATGGACGGATTTGAATTTTCTTCATAGCTAATTGTTCACTAAGTTTTTGAAGTATAATTGTTCTACTGTTTGTAATTTATCTGTCCCCTAGTGGATAAGATGTAAGAGAATAACAAGCCCACCATACCTTTATCCCATATTTTGTCAGCTTCGAAGGAATATATTGCGTGAATCCAGTTCTACCACCAGTTCATCAACAGTGATGTTAGATCCTGCTATATAGTTATTTTGTAGGTTTCTGTTTACCACCTGTTGATTTATCACATTTCTTGCGATATTTCCGCCTATTGTCATTATCTTAAACTTATAAAATGGCTTATAGCAAAAAAATCGTTAAATACCCGTCGATGCACAATGCAAGGGATGTCAATTGGTTTAACATAAGTCAATTGCATGGACGAAATTTAAATGTCTGACGTCAGCTAGTAAAAGTATTCCGAGAAGAATACTAATAAAGTATTCCGATGCATCAAACGGCTTTCTTTTTTATGAAATGGGATGCAAGGGCTTTAATTTATTGATATAAATACAAAACATTTGTTCAGTCTATACAAATTCCCTTATAAACTGTAAGACATACCCGGGTATGCTGGTTGTATATATAACATAATTTTTTTGGTTGTAAACATAAAGGTTAAGAATTTAGAAGAGAAGGAATTTAAATCCTTTAAATCCATTTAACAATTAAACTGAGAAAAATCCTTACATTCGATAAACCAATTCATATTTTTTATGTTGACCATTGCAATTTATTTTTTACTTTATCATCATGTCTAAATGCTTAAATAATCTTTAGAAGATTTTGAACTGAAATAAATCTATTTTTATTAAGATAGATTTATAAGATTCCAAAACTACAATTCCTTATTAAAAATGCTCTTCCGAAGAGCAACTGAGGATTTCTTACAGATCGTGATGAATGAAATATGTATTTCAAATAAGCAACTTGATGATTTAGTAGTTAATATTACATACATAACTATAAGATGATTCAAAAAACATGTGGTAGGTACAAGTCCTCAATGTTAGAATATATAAAAACCAAAGCTTAAACTTATATCTTAAGTCACACAAAACATTTTTATGATTGTACAAATTTAACTGCAATGTCATCAAAGGGGATATTTAAAGTTAAATTTCATTTTGTTGATGTTTGTCTAAGACAGAGTTTGTTTTAAGGCACAATTAATAGTAGACTCGTGCGAACTAATGAAATCCTTTTCACCACTAAAAATTATACAATTTAAAGTCTCAGCATATTTAGGGTAGTCTTAAACAAACATCAGAAATAATAATGGAGATAGCCACGAGCCCCAGGCTCCAACGAATTATTTCTTCTAGTAAAATTGGAGTACATAAGTTTACAAGAGGCAGAGGAAAATTTGAATTGGGAATGTAGCTTGGTTACCAATATATTGTAATCAATAGTTTAAAAAGTCTTGTTTAAATCTAGAGATATGTACGGTGTAGATATTTTTTTATATACATACATATGTATGTGTTTTGTAGTATATCCTCTGTAAGAGATTATAATAATCCTGGCATACTACCTCCAGCTCGGAATCCACAATGACTATCAATTATTAATTGTCTGTCGTTGAAATGCATTGGTTAGAAAAGTTTTACATAGCCTAAAACTCAATAACCAGTGGCTAGCCTAGTTATGAGGTGAACTGCCGCTTTTTTGAAAATTTATTTTCTTTCATTGGTCTGGCCGGGGTTTGAACTTTGGATCTCTGGTATACTAGGCGGATGACTAACCTGCTATACGACAGCGGTTCACATCTTTTAGTATCGCCTCAAAAACTTTGGATAAAAAATGCAAAATGACTATCGGCACGCAATTCTCAATTGAATTAGTCCCCATTTTTTTTTTTTTTTTGTAAAGGTACAACGCGTGAAATTTTTCATTTTGTCGGATATATAGATGGAGTTAGAAATAGTATTATAGATAAAAATGATTCTATAAAAGGGTTTGCCTTCTAAACAAAATTTGTAAGCTATTTTGTCCGGACCTACTAGAAAAATTAAATCGATTCATCTGAAGGTAAAACCATTGCTTCTAAATACTGAAAGTAATGGTTTAAGGTATTGGGATTATGTTGATAGAGTGGATGCTGTGATTTATTTTCTAGCTTGTTATTTATAATCTTCCACAATTCGCTTTTATTGGAATTCTGAAATTTCGCGGATCAATATCTAGCCTTATGCCTGCGGTGACCATATTTTTGAACAAAAAATAACAAACAATTTTTTTGATATTAAGTTGATTTACTCAAAAATTTCAGTATATAAATTTAGGACAATTTCTCCAACATATCGGCTGGTATATTTAATATTGGATATCAGTGCGTCAATCTTTGCGGTCTTTTCCATTAAGAATTTGCATAACCTCACAAAAATAGTCTGAAGGCGTTAAATCTCACGATATAGGCGGTCCATTGACCGAACTCTAATATCGAAATGCATAACAGTTCTACAGACTGCAAATCAAATACGTCACTATTCAACCAGAGGTTCATCGCTGATTACAGTTATCAGATAAAACAAATAAGAAAATTTTATTGCCGGTCAAGCCAGACCATAGTGCTACCCCATCACCTCTTATACTATCAGAACGATCATTTCTAGTTAAAAGATAATTAGGTTTATAAACTGATTTATCAAAAATGTGAGACTGCCATCTTTTTAAAGTTCATCAAACGTTGATGTACTTATAGACGGCTTCAGACTCCTTTTATTAATATGTCTTATTTTCAACTGATTTTTATACCTTTTACCACTATAGGTGAAAAGGGTATTATAAGTTTGTGCTGGTGTATGTAAAGCATGGAAATATTGGTCTTAAGTATACCAATAGACTAATAATCACTTTCTGAGTCGATTTAGCGATTTCAGTCCGTCCGTCTGGCTGGACGGCTGTATGGACCCCCATATAAACCATGTAATCAAGGTTGTTGAAAAATTTGATGAAATTTGGCACAGATAATTTGTTTGATAGTGGGACCATGGCTATTGAATTGCGTTTTCCATCGTAAATCTTTTTCTTTATTTGCTTATTCGATATTCGAATGTAAACGATTATATAATTACATACATATGTACATAAATGGCATTTCAAACATTTTAAACATTTTTATATTACATAATTTAAAATTCTGTCAAAAGTTTCTCTATTTCTCGCTGCATTAATGAGATTCGTCACTTCGTTAAAATTTGTCCTTTCTTCTATGTTTTTTAACCAAGACATATCTTTTCTGCGTCTGGTACGTCTTCCTACAATTTGTGCTAGAGTTTGGTACTCTTCCCACACTAGTGCTATTTATTTTTAGGGTACTTTCATCGTTTGTATTTTTCTTTCTGATATCATGAATTTTGTCTTCTGAATATTAATTACTAAGCCCGAATATTTACAAAATTTTGACGTCCAGATCAGTGTGGCCATATCCAAAAATATTTTACAGCTAAATCGGCTTTAAAATAATGATAAAAAATGCTAAGTAACAGAATAATTATTGAAATATTCAATGTAATTTCATATTTATATACGAAATTTTGCCATTTGATACCAGTTATTACAGAAATTGCGAATGCAACAAATAAACTCAAAATTATCTTCAGAGCATTTAAATGATTGTCATCTCATTAAGTGAGTTTTAACAAAATAGTTTGTATGGTAGCTACAAATAAATATTTGGTAAAGTGATTTCTGTGTGATTTCAGAAAGTGAGACCTAAACAATTGACCGATTTTGATGAATTTTAATAGCCATGGTCCCACGACCAAAATAATTTTTTGTGTCAAATTATCTTTAGAATTGCTACCTTTACTTTGATTATAAGGTTTGCATTGGTGTTCAGCCAGCCCTCAGACATCTTTAAATCGACTCAGGAAGTGATTCTATTTCTTTTGGATCTAACACTAATATTTCTGTGTGTTACATATGTACAAAAATAAGGATGTCTGTTAAAGTTACATTTTTTCTGACACATAATCAATGTGATGCCATTTCCATTCACTTTAGTGCCGGGGTTACATATTTAAATGTGTAATCAACAAAAAATTGTGGTGGATTTTGAAATTAAGATTACTTATTTGAGTAAATAAATATTTTGAATAAAAAAAAGAATGCTAAAAATATAATTGAAAATGCTAAAAAAAGGATAACTTCAAAATGGAACATTTGAAGTTAAATTAGAAATAAAAATGCTAAATCTAGCCACAAAAATGCCAAAATGGCCACACTGGTCCAGATACACTTTCCGCAAGCACAGTTGGGATCATCAAGTCTTCCAAGGTCGAATTTTCGTGGGTTTTGAAATTTTTTCGAGATTCTTCTTCGCATATATTTGCCATGAGGAGTCTTGGAGTCTTCTTGGCGGCAAGCAGAACAGGGTGTTTGCTATTTTAATTTCATTCTCTTAACAAAATTGGATGAGTTTTATCAGAAAAACATCCTTGGACATCTCGTGGTATTTTGTCAAAACTTTGGTTATTAATACAATGCATAGTTTACTGTATATACATCTATACGTATATGTATAGGTATATCAATGATCGTTGACAAGTTAAACATGTATGAAAGCAATTTTGTTTTTTCTTTATTATTAATTTCGTTATAGTTTCACGGTATTTTCTTTTTGAAGTCTAAATGACGATGCGATAAATATTAAACTTTTTTACTTGTGAAACTGATGGCGTTAATCTATTTGGCAAGTAAAGCCGTCGATCTATTGTGATTTAAATTTTAATCGAAAAAAAGAAACAATTTAAAACAATCATTCTGAAAAAAGTACCGATTCAAATGCTTGGATTTTTGTTTCTGAAAAAAAATTAATTTATTATTTAACATGCATAAACTTACAATGAAATACTAATAAATAAAAGATTATTTGATGAAGAAGCCGGGTTATATTGTTTCACAATTTTACCTGCGTGATTTTTATTAATGATCAATTACATGACGGAAATACACCACCGAGAAGAGAAACCAATTTCAATGTTTCATCTTCTATTTTTTATTTTTTAATTAGTTGAATTAATATTTCATTTCTATGCCACGAAAAGAATGATTTGAGTTTTTAGTGTTGAATATAATACTAATTTATTAAACGAAAATTATATTAAATGTTGTTGTATACAAGATAAATTCAAAATTAAGCGATTATAAAGTGAGAAAATTAAAGAGTTATGTACATACATACATATCAATATGTAAGAATGTATGTTTATTAAGAAGAGTTACTTTTTATCATTGATCTACTTCTATCAGTAGAAGTATGAGCCATGTCACAGATATAGGGAGTCAAGGATAACAAAAGAAAGATGTCACCGATCTTAATTCAGTTCGTAAGTGAAATGATTTTCGTATTTTCCTACTTTAGAAAACCTTAACTGAAACGGAGTTAAAAATTTTAATATTGGTAGTTGATCAGAGCGACAGTGACAAAATGTCCCACCCAAACATTTATAAATGAATACTTTAAAAAAATTAACCCATTCTATTGTTATGAGAACTAATACAAAACCTGTCAAGCGTCAGCCCAAAAAATAGCTGTTCCATTACGAAAAAGGCAGTTTTTTTTACAAAAAATTGCGGGTCATCAAAGTTTTGGTGATATCTCAGATTGTTATGTTCTGATTTTGATGATATTTAATATCATTCTGCTTTGGAGGATTTAATTCCTGTCGGTACACTATCCGCAAACTGAATGAATAAATTGAAAACGTTAAAAGACATGGAGTCTAAATTTTGAAAAAAAAATGTCAGCCTATTTTAGCCCCTATATCTGTTTAAGGTTACAAACAAGTTTTTTAATAAGACATAATGCTGGAATTATTTCCTTTAAATTTTGTTTTTGTCAAAATTCTCCACTAAGTGCTCGCACTGACAGTGCAATACCCCATAAATAATCTCGTTAAAGCAATCATCATCATAAATATTCTCATTAAAGCAATCGGTTCCCTAACTTAAAAGATACATATGTATGTATATTAGGGTGACAGCGATTTTTTTCCTTAACTTCAAAGGTTTTTCAACGGAATATTATGACACTAGCTCTAAAAGTTCAGTTCTGAAAATTTGACGCAAATCGGGCAACGTTATATGCGAGCGCATCGGGTCCAAAGTTTAATAGCCCGTTTGCATGGGAAAAATTGGTTATTTGCTCATTAGTTTGACAAATAAGAGAGGGAGAGAATAAAACTCAAATAAGCTTAGGTCGATATATTAAACCGTTTTACCGTACCTGTGATTTGAAATCGTCGAATTTCGCGAAAATGACAATTTTTGGTCACAATTCCATTAGATCCTTGGTAAATTTTACTATTGTTCAATTTTAATAAACATATAAATGAATATTATTAATAAATTTATGAAAAATATATAGTGAAATTCTTTTTTAATATTGGAAAAGCTTAACCCTTTCTTTACCAGAATCCAAAGCAAAAATTTTGAATTCATTATTGCAAAATCATGTAATTTTAAAAATTTTTAAGCAAAATGCTAAAAAGTAATTATATTTACCAATATTTAGTTTTTTTGTATTGAAAAAATATATATATTGACTTTAAACAGACTACAAATATGACAAGACAAATGTGGGTCATTTTATTCCTCATGTTTGTTTGGGGTTAAAATATTTTATGAGTTTTATTCCTTAATTTGCCTGCTTTAACATACTGATAAGCAAATTTTAAATTTGTAATATTTGTTGAATAAATTTTTCAAAAAATTAAAAAATAATTTTTGACGCCTACCTGAGAAAAATGGAACATTTTCCAAAATGAAAAAAACCTAAGTAAATTCGATTAAATTTTAATAAAACTGAACTATTTAATAAAAACAAGCCATTAAATAATAAATCATGTCCAACTTTTAAATTTCTTTTTTTACAAAAAATGTTGGTGCATATCCTTAGGCGCGTTTTCAGGGACATGCATTTTCGGGAGGAAATTGCATTAACTCCAAAACTACTTGATGGATTTTTGTCTTTGACTATTTGAAATAAAGTTGTGCTAGTTCTCTTTAATATTATATTATTTTTTTTTGTCTAAAAATTATTTAGCTTTCTTAGAAATTTCGCAAAAACAAAAAAAAATAACCCATTTTTCCCCATACAAATGGGCTCTATGGAGAAAGTAAAACGAAATTTTTTTTTCGTAATGAAACCACATTCTATTAAATTTGTATGTTTTTCTTTGTTTTTTTTTTCAATATTTCTTCAGCGCTATCTGTTAAAACAAAGATAGAGTTACTGATTTCAATTGAAAAAGTCGTGTTTTGTAATGTTTTGGGGCATTTAATTGTTTTCGAGATCTATAGAACCTAAAACTATCTTGATCGGAATTCAACTACAGAATGTTTTTAATTCCGAACGGAATTTGTGTGCCTGTATGTTTAGTTTAATTTTTAACAGAACTTTTTTGAACGACCATTATAATATACTCGATCTCATACACATACGTTAAAAATAACCGACAATTATTTACACACAAGCAGGGCTGCCAGATTTTGGGTTTTGGTCCCAATACACTTTTATGTTTTCATGTTACAATTTTGAAAAAATGTAAAGGAAGTATAAAATATCTGTGATCACAAACATTCAGTTTTATAGTTTTTAACAAAATCGTTTTTCATATAATAGTACAAAAAAATCGATTTTAGAATGAAAAACAAGTGATCACGAAAAATTGCTATGTAACTACTTATGTATGTACGTTAATATTTCTGAAAAAATCACTTTAATTTTTTAAACATTTATAAGAACTAACTGACTAGAAATGGGATTTTGTTCTCCAAATATGTTCAAATAATATTTTGCAGAAAATTTTCTTGAAATCGGTCTGTTCTCATAAAAGTTCTACCTTGCATCTAAAACAATGTTGGGCAAAGTCTCTCTGATTTTATATTTTGCTAACCCGGTAGCAAACTACAAAATAAGAGAGAATCAGAGAGACTTTGCCTATCATTGATCTAAAACCATTACAATTTTGGTATAAATAAATAAATTAATGATACATTTTAGGAATGATGATAAAAAGGCATCTGGCAGCCCTGTACATTAGAGTTTGAGTCTCTCATAAAATTTAATTTGTTTACTATTTTCACTAAAACAGTATCATTACACGACATGTTTTTTACATGTGACTTTTAAATTTGAATGTCACATGCTTTTCTGCATGTCTGTCAAAAAAATGGTTTTACTGAAGGTTTATAATATTCGGTCACAAACGTACATGTTTTTTGCATCTGACATTGCTTATGTTTATTTTCTTGCAATAACAACAGCGAGAAACCGAAGCAAATACACAATTGAAATTTACACATATACAAAATCATATGACTTTTGCAGAAGCAATGTTTTTAATGTGTTACACGACATGTACGTGTTTTTCATTAGAAAATGTAACAGGTCAGATGAGAAAAACAGAAGGTGTAAACGTAGCTTAACAAATTTACATATCCACCCCCCTTCACTCCCTCGGTTCTGTAGAATGAGCATGTACTCTACGTATCCATAGATTAATGTGAAATACAAAAGGTACGTTCATTAACTAAAAACAATTAAACTTTGTATTTTAATGACAAACAATTATTTTTAATAATAAAACTTTCACATAACTAAATAAATAAAATCATTTAGCGCTTCCTATCTTTAAATTTAAGCGCATAATACCGAAACATTTTTCAGTTTAAAAGACATATTGACACAATTATGCATGGAATATAACATTGAGGCTTCTCAGGGAGGGGGGCATCCGAATCGTTTAATGGGATTGGCTATTTTGACTTTGGAGATCTTAAAGATACTTAAGACGGCTTCAAAACGCATTTGATATATCCATTCAAATTGTTAGTACATAATGTCTTAATGTGGGATTAGCTGCGTGGCACTTAAAGCCTTTCTGTAGAAACCACAAGTAGTTGATGTCGGGAACATCAAATTAAACCGAAAAAATTGGTTGACCATGATGGCATTACGAGAGTCATATATCTGCACCGAACAGTAACATTTTCGAAATGCATTAATCTCTTTTGGATCTCAGTGGACAAGTATTCGATAAGTTTGCTTGTTCCTATTCATCCGGAAATGAGAAACTTCGTATCCCTAGCTTTCTTCAGGCAAACAGAGAGGTGAATTAAGGTGAATTCACCCACTTTTGTTGGAACAAATTTTTTTTCAATGAATGATTACATTGAAAAAAAATTGTTCCAACAAAAGTGGGTGAATTCACCTTAATTCACCTCTCTGTGAAAGTTTTTTTTTTTAAACATTAATTAAATACATACATAAATATTTTATTATTGGCAACGAAAAGAAGCTTTCAGAAACTGGCAAAGTAATAAAAATTACGTTAATGATTTCCAACGCAAACTGGAGCGAAAAAGCTACGTACTAGCAGCGTCTTCGTTCGTTAAAGGAGTTAAGAATAGTGCTAGTTTATCGATTCCTACTCTTTTAAAGGATGGCCAAGTATTTACCAATCAGCCAATCTTGTATCTGAATTATTTGCAAGTAATTTGCGCTTGCCGAAAAGCGTTCAACCACTACCAGGGATTTGAAGAGTATCTGTAGCTATGTCAAAAATATTATTTCAAGCCCTTAGGGCGGGATGGTATTCCAGCTATTCAGTACTTTTCAAAGTAATTACCAGTTGGTTAAATATTTAGGGTCTTAAAACTTACTATAGATTTCGTAGGGAGCGCTTTACGGTGGACTTACTAGCATTCCTATCAGAAAACTTATGGCGTTCCATTAACCATTTTGGCGAAAGTAAAGTTGTGGCTCTAGATATTTCCATGGCGTGTGCTATAGTGCACTTTTTTCATAACTTGTTGCTTTTGGTGTCGGTAATACCTTCTCATGATTTATATCGAGCTTTCTCAAGGATCACACTATAAGAGTTGTTGTAGATGGGATCTCATCAAACGAGTTCAAGATCAATTCAGGCTCTGTTCTTTCTCCTACTCTAAGTATTTCCTTTGACCTTTTATGTCAAACTTCCAAATTTATCCATTCTTTTGCAGATGACAGTAACATTTACCATTCGTATTCGTTTAACCTTTAACAGATAATTGCTTCCAAATGGAGTCGTGTGAATAGAATCGACTTAAACGCACGTAAGACTCAGTGTTGTATGCTTACGCATAAACGGCAGATCTTACTTTACCTGTATCAATGGATGGTGTAAATACTTAAGAATCAGATGATGTTGATGTTCTGGGCTTGAAAATTCAATGTGATGTACGTTTGACTTAGCACATCTTTCAAGTGTCAAAGGTCAAGTGCCTAAATTTTCTGAAACGGTGTAAGAGGTACTTCACTCCAACTGATCTCTTTAAAATTTACACCACCTATATTCGACCAAAAATGGAATACAACTTTCATGTATGGACCGATGCTTCAAAGTCTATTTTGGAGCTACTTTTGCCCTTCTTCGTAAAGGGGAGAGCGAAAGTGCTTATCGGTGACAGTAGAGTATCCAACTCTTTTGAACCGCAGGAGCACCGCCGCAGAATGGGTTGTATTATACTGTTCTATCGATACTAACTACTTTGGAATGTTTTATAACGATATCCGGAACCTCGTTCCCTAATCTTGAAGATTCTACACAACATAAAAAACTCTCCAGAAGCAAATTTAATGCTCAATATATGCATTTTCGCAACTTATTCCGAATTTCCTTAATATGGCAACGATTTCAAATAACGACATTCAAATAAAAACTAAACTTGATGATACCAAGTAATGGTTCTAATTGGTCATAACTTGCTTAGCCCAGACTTATCTTGGTTATGCTTCATCTCAACTGTGAACACTGACCTCTTCGTGGTATTACCCGGCGAACTACGTTAACACCCGTTAATGTAGTGAGCTAACATGTGCCGCGAATTCTCCCATAAGAACGATAAAAATATAGGTTAGACAGTTGGACTAGTAACCCACTCCTGGAAAAGATTACTATATTACTATGAAAAAGCTAAAATTAGAATAAAAACGGCGACTCCCTAATGTTAGAAGAGGACGTCCGAAAGTTTCATGTCAAGACCAAGCAGACGGAAATCTATTAAAGCTTGACCTACGAAATTGGAGAATATGCGCACAAGATCGAAGCGCAAGGATTTCTAAAATATGCTGGGTCTTTTACCTTAACAGGTTCTAAATACAGGCCATATAAGTATGTAAACTTAAAGAAAAACCTAATAACTTTAGATTTCTAAATTGGATTCAGAAAAATATATTCTTTACCATTATTTTCCTAATATATTAATGTAACGAGATTACTAGTACATATTTAAAAGAGAAGTAAATGAACAAAGCTAATGTGAGAATTTACTCGCTCGCATGTTTGTTAGTTTGACTGCATTGTTTTGATATTCCCTTTTATGTTCACGCCGATTCTGTTTCATTTTTTTTACTTATTTGTGTGTTGAATCTTGACCCTACAAAAGTAGTGCAGCACACAAAAGCACTCATTTGGTTTTATAGCATGTCTCCAACTAGAATATATAAAATTCTCACTCATGCCCATGAGTCAGGCCTCTGGGTTGTCGGTGTAGACAGTCAAACTGTCAGCCAAGTAGTCATTTAGCCAATCTGTCTACTACCGTTTGAATACGGCCTTTTTAATTTTCATATTCAAACATAAAAGTATGCAACTAAAATATACAGTGGCTCACAAAAGTATGTATGTGTTACATGTACATACAAGTACAAATACTTATACACTCAAACAAACAAACGCTCTTCTCCACTCATGGGGTAAGCACCAATTAAGCTCTTCTCTCGCCACCTCAGTCAGTTTTCGTCGTGTATG
The DNA here is from genome assembly GCA_933228675.1 of Stomorhina lunata. NCBI lineage: Eukaryota > Metazoa > Arthropoda > Insecta > Diptera > Rhiniidae > Stomorhina > Stomorhina lunata. Next base: position 81,682,865 of record OW121742.1, read on the forward strand.
AGTTTTGAATTAACGCTGTTACCTTTTAGTTCGGATACTTAAGCAGAAATGTTTTTCATCAAAAGCGTCGGCATTTTTAAAATGTATCTCTAAAGTTAAAATAAAAAAATATATTGTACATATGGATTAAAATATAAGTACATACATACATACAAACTTAATTGAAAGTGTACTTACATACATACATACACATGTATGTGTGTAAGCGTTTACTAGTTCCAAAATTATATATACATATATAGAAGCGTTATAACAAATATAAAGATACATTCATTTATTTTTAATAAAAAGAAACCTCAATTAAAGGAAAAATTTGAAAATGTAATTAAATTATTAAACATGCTTTTTATAAACGTCAATTCCTAATGCTATAAGTCTTTAAGCCAAACATTTATTACAGTGAAATTAATAAATCAAATTGATATTCCAATCTTGGAGTATGGAATCTCCTCCACGACATTCTTCAAATATCAACTTAACAAACGGCAATTCGAACGGCAGCAGCTGTGAAGCTGTTAATTTAATCAATTCTCATGTATCTATGGTCGGCTTAGGTCCTCATTTGACAACTGCATCGCAAAGTTCTCAGTCGCCATCAACACTAGTGCAAGAGCCATCAGTTCCAATACCTCTTCCTTCATCAGGTAATCTTTATGAGATCTGTAAAATTGTTTAAATTAAAAGAAACAAATATTTATTGTATAAAAACAAATTAAAAAATAAAAATAAAAAGTATGAGAATTAAAAAAAGTTAATTGCTTCCAGCCGACGGAAAATTCAACTGACGTAATTTTAAATTTTCCGTTATTATAAACGATTTCTATTGTTTTAGTAGCTATGCATATTTGTCTGATATAGCACAAAAATCATTGTTCCGCACACTTAAGACTTTGATTAATTAAACCAATTAAGCAGCTCTGGGTTGCTATTATCAGGCCCGGGAGCTTTGTTATGCTATTTTAGTAAGAGAAGTTAAATATTTATCGTTACTATTAATGTAGTCTATGGTTACATAGAGGTTAACTAATTAACACGTCCAAAGACATATATGTACATATCTAGAATGTCCGAAATGATTACTGATTTGCTGTCACTTGTGCTTCCAAAGCAAAATTAATACAATTTGCATACATTCGGGGTCTGTTCAATAAATAACGCGAATTTTCATTTTTTTGTCAAAAAATATTTATTTATTTATCAATTTTTATTTCGTCCCCTTCAAAGGGACTACTATTCACATATATTTAATACAGTTGTGCCAGTGTTTTTTTCCAACTCTCGAAGCAGTTTTGATATGTACCATTTTGTATGCTCTTGAGCTCTCTTAGCGATTCGGTTTGTATCTCCTCAATCGTCTCAAAACGCCTTCATTTCATGGGTCTCTTTAATCTTGGGAACAGGAAAAAGGCACAAGGTGCCAAATCTGGTGGATGAGGCAAGATTACGGTATTGTTTTTAGACAAAAAAAAAAATACAAACAAGCAATGACTAGTGAGCAGGTACATTATCGTGATGCAAAAGTATTAAATTGTTGTCCACAATTCATTAATTTTTCATAATACTCCTTATTGACCGTACGACCTTGTGGTAAGAACTACTGATGAACTACCCCACTGGAATCGGCTTGCTTTGTTTGGTCTTGGCTCACCAGGGCTCTTCCATTGCAACTATTGAACTTTAATTTCAATGCCATAACTATATACAGATTGTACTTCAGATTAACGTGGGTACCTGCTATGTTACCCTTACCCCACGGTGGTCTAAGCACCGGGTGAATATTTTAAGTGTTTACCAACAGTCATAACTATATACAGTAGGGCGTCTCGAAAAAAGAGTTCGCCGTGCACCACCGAATATAAGGTATTGTTGTAAGACAGTTTCGAAAAAAAAATTTTTTCGCCGCACATTGGGGTCCCCAAAATACATTTTTCGTTATATCTTCGGCATTTACAGTCGGATCTTAAAGTGTGATATATCGATGTTTTTGTCTCGAGAAGGCCAATATTTTGCTTTAATTGTTATTAATCTCAGATATCCAGTTATAGTATCCATTAGACCTCAATTCCTACCACCCTAATGTACGTCTCTAATATCAGAAAATGAAAGCTCTTAAAAAATCGTTAAACTTTTGCTAAGGAAGTTTTTCGATAATTTCAACCGAACTATTAAAAACAAGAAATTTTTGTTTTCACCGCACATTGGGGTCACCAAAATACATATTTCGTGATATATTTGCCATTTACAGTTGGATCTTTAAGTGTTATATATCGATAATTTTCTCTAAAAAAATGCCAATGTTTTGTGTTAATAATCATTGACCTCAAATACACTCTTCTAGTAATTACCCATGATATCTCAGCTCATACAATAAGAATTAAAAAAATTAATATAAAATTAAAAAAGTTTAATCAACATGTCTTAGAACGATCCAATTTTGCTATATTTCTGACGACTCTCGTGCTTAGAAAAAATGTGGTCCATGCTTGCTAATCGGTGACAGCCATGGCAGATTCATGTACTCGTACTACATGAACAAATCGCTCGGTGTTTTTGTGAATGACATAGATAAGCTGTAAAAACAATTAAGTTTAGCAAATAAAACTATAAAAAGAAAGAATTTTCCTTTATGTTAACCTGGTATTTCGATTATTTCTTTGGAAAACTGTAATGCTTGAGGTCTGATGAATAAATACTACAACTGGATATCTGAGATTAATGACTATTAAAGCAAAATATTGGCCTCCCCGAGACAAAAACATCGATATATCACACTTTAAGATCTGACTGTAAATGACGAAGATATAACGACCTTTACGTGCGGTGGAAAAAATTAAAATTTTTTTTTCGAAACTGTCTTACAACAATACTATATATTCGGTGGTGTACGGCGAACTTTTTTTTCTTCCATATAAGTCGAGACGCTCTAATGTACAGTGTACATTGTACACTTTTAGGCAAATCTGGGTCGCCGTTTACGACATTGACGTAAAAAATATCCAATCTCAGCAAATTGCCACTGACTACAAAACAAGCAATATAATTACTGAAAAAAATAACTCTGCCTCAAACGAAATTTTGCCTCAAACGAAATGGCTACATATTGCCAACTCCATGAAGTCTGCTGCAAAGTCTGTTATAGATTACCAAATCTCTCATTTTAAAAACACTTGGTCCGACAAGGAGTGCCGCAATGCCACTGATGAGAAAAATGCGGCCTATAGCCAAATCTGCAGTCAGCAACTACTCGTGGATCTTTAGAAAGATATCGAGAGAAAATGAGGGAAGAAAACGACTATTGCGCAGAAAAAGGAAAGATATAGACGTGTGTTTAAATAGATTGAGAGGTATAAGACTCAAAGTGAAGTGCGCAAATTTTACTAAAAAAGTTAAGCACCAGACGGATAGTTATGGCTACTGTATCTTTTTCTGTAAGGGGGAACAAGGAAATCTGGTAACAGAAAAAGGAGAACTTTTCCAAGTTGTTGGTTGCAAATGAAAGCGACCAATATAACACGCTTGAATAAACGGCGTTATATGTCCACATCCCAAGCAGAATAAGGTTAGAGCTGCAATTGCGATTAAAAATAACACAGCTGCGAGTGCCTATAGTTTGCCAGCAGAGCTTTTAAAGGCTGTATGTGATGAGCTGCTAAAGTCCCTGCTACATATGGTCAGATGAACGCATGCCAGACCATTAAAGTCTCAGTGTCCCTTGTCCAGGAGGGAGATGAAACTGTAAGTGCAAGTTATTGAGGGAAAAGCTTCTCATAATTTGATTCTCATAAATTGATTAGCCCAAAGCTAACGAAATAATTTGGACGTACCAATGTGGCTTTATACCAGGTAAATCAACCACTGACCAAAACTTAACTCTACATAAAATCCTGGAGAAGACCCAAGAGAAACAAATTGATACATATCATCTCTTTGTTGACTACAAAGCAACTTTCGACAGCCTAATACTAAAGAAGGTGTTTTAAGCAATGTCTGAGCTCAGCATCCCTACTTAGCTAATACAGTTTTGCAGGATGACACTAACTAATACAACATCATCTGTTAAGATAGGTATGAACCTATCAGAGTCTTGAATAAATATAAATAAAATCAATAATCAAATGTGCGTAGCCCGCGATATTTGAAAATTCCCATTATTTTTTGAGCAGACCACGTATATTAATATTAGGCCGCTGTTTTTTAAATTGATGTTTTATTAGAAGTTTTATATTTTGGAATTCTATTGCTCCAAACAGATTTCGATATTTTATTGTTTGTCTCTGCGATAACTTCGTTTAACATCTTTATAGAGATATATATATACTAATATGAAAAGGATGGCTTTTTCTTAGAGCGTTTTGGTTATGTTCATTTAAAATTTATCTCTTTTTTCACGGTTCTAAAATTTCTAAGAGAAGTTTTTCGCTTTAATTTTTTATATTACGGTTCCACGTTTGTTCAAACTTAAAAAAAACGCACTGTGGACAATCTGAACCTGAAATGATGGTCTGGTGATATCCTCTTGACGCTTTATGTATATACACAATGATCAAAGCATTTCATGATTATCTACTTAGTTATACTCTCACTTCACTAGAGCGTAATTGAAGACAGGATTCCCGGATTATAATCATTGAAATCGAATTGATTGATCGATACTTTGGGGTTCTTTGAATAAATAATAAGTTATTACAGTAAGTACTTATTTGTAATTAAAATGGTAATTTGAACTAAATGGCCCGGGTTCAAATCCCACCAAGACCAAATATTTTTTTAAATATTTTTATTAAAAAAGCCTTTTTTGAATTTTAAAAACTTAAATATGACCTTCTGTAAAAAAAATTGGAAAACTAACTCACGGTAGTGAAAAATACCATCATGAGTCAATTTTGATAATGTAGGGGATGTTGGCAACGGTTCTGATTGGTCTTAACTTGGTAAGCCCAGACGTATCCTGGTTATCCTTCATCTCAACTGTGGACACTGATATCACCCAAGGAATTACGTTAACACCCCTTAATGTAGCTAACATGTGCCGCGAGTTGCCCAGTAAGAACGATAAAAAATGGGTTTGGACTACTAGCTAGTAACCCACTCTTGGAAAAAACAATTACTAAGAAGAGGCTCAAATTAGAATTAAAATGTCCCACCACCTAATGTTAGAAGAGGACGCCCGAAACTTCAATGGAAAGACCAAGTAGAGGAAAAATTTTCAAAGCTTAGTGTAACAAATTGGAGAATATTCGCACAAGATAGAATCCATGAATTATAAAATATGATCGGATTTTGACCTAAACTAGTTATAACTATAGACCATTTAAGGAAGGATGTAAGAATCAATGTTATACAAAAACTAATACAAAAAGGAAGTTTTAAATTTAAAAATAATTAAAAAAAATCTTTATTGTTTATTAAATGCATAAAACATTTACAAAAATCGTATAGAAAAACTATGTTATTGTCACATGATTTTGGATGTAAAAATGTTGTGTAATAATGAAAGTGATATCAAGAGCCCAGCTGATGAATTCGCCTGGAAATTTAACGAAAAAAAATTTGACAAAATGTAAGCAAATCTACAAAAACAACATGGGGTTTCATTTTGTCATGTTGTATTTGTTGTATTCTTGCCACCACCTGTAATGAATTCGCCTTGTGTAAAAATAAAAATTGTATATACAGTCGGGCCTCGATTAATCGATTTTCACGGTTAATCGAATAACAATTTTCATCATAAAGTTTTTTAAATATTTGTTTTATTTAGCAAGTAAACATTCGTGTACATACATATTTACATTAAAAAAATTAATTTAAGATGTTTATGCACATTTTAAAATTAAGTAAGTATGTATACATTAAAGCTTTCACTGAAAACATGAGGTAAAAAATGACATTAAGCTAAAAAAAGATAATACAATTTCTTAAAAAAAGTCATGTAATGATGTTTGTATAGTATTTTTCAACTTATAATTTTCTTTTATAAGTTTTAATTTTATCCTGCTCTGTAATTCAGGAGCAAGCAGGACTTTCCTGGCACAATTACATGGTCTTCATCAGTGTCTTCTGAGCCATTGTCTCGCTCTGGGTTACTGTTTGCCTTGCTTATAATTTCTTCATCTGACAAAACCGCGAATTGAGAGGCATTATCATCACATTTGAGCCATATTTCTATATCCTCTGTTGTAAAGTCATCCGTAGTCTGCCACATTCTCGAGCGTATTCGATATTTTCATACCTATAATCAAAAATCAATTAATTTTTGCATGAAAATGTTTTATAAAATGTTGAAAATATGCCACACACCTTCATTATCTGGGCAGATAAAATTATTCCTAGGGTTTTTCAAAACTTCAGAAGTAACAGCATTCCAAGCATTATCAATGAACCACAGGGCTTTCTCTATATTAAATTCTTTCTTAAAATCTTCTCTATTATTTGACGAGACTAGTTTTTGTACTACGCCCTGATCCATTGGTTGGATCAAGGAAGTACAATTCGGTGGCAAATATTTCACAATAACGTTTTTAGCCTTAAAATCGTGAACGTCTGGATGTGCCGGGCAGTTGTCCAATAACAGAAGGATTTTTCTATCATCTGTAGGACCGATTTTCTTTAAATGCTCGTAGGACCGATTTTCTTTAAATGCTTGTTAAACCATTCTAAAAATATTTGCTGCGTTACTCATGCTTTTGAATTGTCCTTATAAATTACGGGAAGTTCGTTCACATTTTTTAGGGTTCTTGGACGAGCACTTTTACCAATAACTAAAGCTTTGTACTTGTGTGTACCAGCAGCATTAGCGCAAACTAAAGTGGTTAGTCTTTCTTTTGACACCTTATGTCCATCTATGAAACTTTCATTATGACAAACCAAACTGCTCTCGGCCAAATACATCCAAAAAAGGCCTGCTAAGATTTTCCGTTGATATTAATTCATTTAATTCTTCTACAAACATTGTGACACTTAAATACATAGTCTGCTGAAGATTTTTCTCCTTCAGCATTAAGTCTCTTTATACCATGTCTATTCTTAAAATTTTGCAGCCACCCGTTGGAGTATTCACACTCAGATTTAATGTTTAGTTTTGAGTGGTATATTTTAGCCTTTTCTCGTATCATTAATCCGGTGACTGGAGTGCCCTTAAAACGCTCTTGTCGGGACCATTCGTAAAGCGCCAAATCTACTTTTGGCTCTTCAGCTGTCTTCAAAGTTTTTCGGTTATCCAGCCACCGAATCACTTTCTGCACAAAACTTTTTTATGATGTCATAAACGGTCTGTATCTCAACTTCGTATTTTTGAACTAGCACTTTAACACTCACATTATTTTTCGAATGCTCGTTAATTATTATAACTTTATCTACATACAATGTTTAAAACGTTTCTTTGTCTTTTTACCACTGGTAATGATGCCATACTAAATGAATTTAGATCTAAACACCCGCACTTCTCAAATTCCAAAATTAAAGTAATCACTTGTAATGCACTTATCGTATGCAAAAAAGGGAATTCCCCGTTTTCATGTTTATTATATGCATTAAAACAACAGCAGTTAAAATCAATGATCTAAAGTTACATAATCAAAAAAATCTTTCATCACGGATAATAGAGGTAATCACGGTTAATCGAGGCAGACAATTTAAAAACATTTTAAGCAAAAAATAATAAACTGATGTTTAGCCATCACGGTTAATCGGGATTACCGGTAAACCGGATTATGGATAATCGAGGCCCGACTGTATCTATATTAATAAAAGAGTCATAAGTTATAAGCTGCTAAGTTTTCAACTTATGAAGTAGCTCAGTGGAAGAGTATAATCCCAGCAGTCATAGGGAGCTGGGTTCAAGCCCCAATGGGGGGTTCATACAAAATTTTGTATTTCGTTTAAAAATATATTTTTTTGATAAAACAACAACAAAAAAGTTTTTGTTGTTGTTTTCTATTTGCTTACCCAAGTCATTATTTTTTTGCAATTGGTACCTCCAATGACATTCCCATGTTAATGAAATGACTTAAGCAGCGAATGAGTAAGAAGTTCGTGTTCAAAAGTTTATCTGTTTAACTCATTATTTGGTAATGAAAAGTTTAGCTGGGAAGTTTTCTATATATACTAAATATATGTATATATAGATTAAATTTTGTAATTCATATTCATACCTTAAAATTACGTTTAATAACTCATTCACATTAAGCTCGAAAACTTAATAGAGAAGTTTTAGTCTTAAAACTAGATACATATATTGAAAACTTAAGTTTTCACATATAAAATGAAAACTCCTTGTGTGAGAGTTTTCAACGAAAACTTATTCGAAAATGTTTAAAATACCGATGCAACACTGACTTGATCCCAATTATTACAACTCTGATGTAGAAAAATAAGAAAATAACAAAAATAAATGTCAACTTAAAATTGAAAACTCAAAAAAAAATTATTTTTCAAAATTTTCAAAAATATACACAATTGTGATAAAAAATTTATTAATTTAATACTAAATAATTATGTGTTTGCTGGTAATTTTTTTCAAAAAATCGTGAATGAAAAAAAATTTTTGCCGAAAACCCATTTAGTGTCAAATTCTCAACATATGAACTTAGAGTTCTCGATTGTCTTTTCATTATCGATAACTCATAAAAATTAATGATGTAAATGGGCTATAAGAAGAAAGTTTAATAGTCCCTCAAGCCAGACTACATGCTACCCTAACCACTCTACTAACGTAGACTTCTAGGGACTTATTTAGGTAATTTTTGTATTGTAGCTCTGGTCAAATATTGTCCGATTTTAACGAAATTTGCTATATTATTTTCTGCTTGTATAAGCAATATTTGCTTTATTCAGTTTTTTTTGCATCTAAAATTTCAATTCCGAAAAGTCAAACCCATGGGAGATGGAACAATTTTGGAAAAAATACTCTAAAAGTCATTCTGAGTCGATCGATATACGGAAAGGTACTAATATGTATTTCGATGCGATTTATTCATCAGTTCAAATTTCAGTCAACTTTAAGCAAACTTAAAGTGCATTTTTCGTCAACTAGTTGTGGTTGATGCTTAGATTACTTTTACAGAAAAAGACCTTGAATGACTTTTCATTTAACTTAAAATTCGTTTCTATTAGTCAACTAAAAGCTGGCTAATTTGTAGTTAGTTTTTAGACAGTATTAAAAAAAGACTAGTAACACTCAGGCAAATATTGCCTATATAGTAAAAAGGAGAGATAAAGCTTTATATTATTCAACCTACAACAACGCCACAGCACCTACAAAAATTAAACAAATTTAATATATTATCAATTATGAAAAACAAAGGCCAAATAGAAGACGATTTCTGCATGACTTTGTAGTTAGCTTAAAGTTAGTCGTTACAAAATTAAATATAAATGGATAACATTTGTAGTATTTTACCAAATTGTTTGCATTACTAATATACTTTGTAGCTTGTAGTTAGTTTTTAAAACGTTGACAACTAATAGATTATTTTCGTATATTGATTACCGATTTGCTTGCAGGGTTATTCTACAAAAATAATGACAACTGGAAAATTTTCATTCCGATTAAAAAAGCTTTACAAAATTTCTATGTTTTAACTTTTTACAAATATATCTAAGTATATGTAATTATGTATGTGTGTATTTTCATAATATCCCTGCAAGCAAATCGAAAGTCGACTACGAAAATAATCCATTCGGTCAACTTCTTAGCAACTAACTACAATCTAACTACAAATTCATGCAGAAATTTCCCAATTCATTGTAATCATGTTCTGTGCAGTGAAGTTATTCTATTTTTAGCATTCATGCTTGTCTACTATTTCTTCTGTTTTTTTATTTATAACTTATAATATATATTCTTTTCCATTTTTTAAGTGCTGTGGCTTTGTTGGTTAGTACATCGACTACTAAGCATAACATTCATATTCATCCTTGGTTCGATTCCCGGTTTCGGCAATATCAATTTCAGTTGTAAAGTGTTGAATAATATAAAGATTTATCTCTCCTTTTCACCACCACCTTTGGATTCTTTACTAAATCTTTTCCAAAGAAGGTAACCCAGAATATTACTTCTCTCTTTTTCTCTACATAACTACTGAAGCCAGAGATATCAAGAGTGATTCGCTTGAATCTGGCCGGGAATTTGGATCGCCGTGTTGTCAGCTTTCGGCCCTTGTAGTTATTACACCTTCAGCCAAACCATCCGTAAATAATTGTCTCGCCTCCAGGATAATGTCTAAATTATTACCCTGAATAGTCTGTTCGTCTAAGTATACTCGGAAGAGTTTCTTAGAATTTTCTATAGAATATTATTTATATTGGGTTTTGCTGACCAATAAGTTTACAGATTAACTAAGGATCACTTTTTAAGTCGATTTAACGACTTATCAAATAGTCGGACATGACCGACTGTAGTACTTTCTTAGTTGTTTTTCTTTTGTAATGCATATCTTAAGAGGTTACAGAATAGTATATGTAAGTATTATAAGACATTATATCTGTGGCAATATGGAAAGAAAGCTTAAGTCGACATAAGAGAGAACTGAGTTAAGTCGTTTGGTGCATTACAGTAGCAAAGGCGCTTAATTGTGTTTAGTCCGTTTTAAAAAATTCGGATTTTTATCAACGTTTTGTACGTTTACTTTTTAGTTTAAGTTTTTTGAATCAATAATGCATTGATCAAAACAACTTATGTACACATAATTTAGTGTACATGTTAAAATTTGTATTTTATTATATAACGATTTTGCCTAACTTCACTTAAGCTTTATAAATGTTGACCTTTAAAATAATAAATAATACATAAAACTACACAATATATATACTTTTTATTTAAACAGAATACTTTTTATTTAAAAAGTTACTTAAGGCCCGGTTCAACGCAAATTTCAGTTTCGAAAAAGAGCTTAAGTAGAAAAAACGCAAAATCTTCTGAATTTACGATTTTTTTTAATTCATCCTTCTTCTCTAATAAACATGTTACCAATATATTAGTCCATAAATTATTAGCAGAAATCAAGCAGAACAAAAATTACACAAAATTGATGATATCTCAAAACTTCAATTTTCTACTTAAGCTTTTTTTCCATATTGCCACAGATATAATACTATCATAGCCATGAATACTATGAATTTTAATATACAAATATAATTTTTATATTTCATACATAACAAGTACTAATGAGCTAAAATATACTATTACGCTGGTTGCCATTTATATTTCGAGATTTAGTGCCCCCACCTCTTGAGCATGCAATCACATGTAAAGTTTGCTATTTTTGACAGATAAGTAGGATTACATTAACGTGAAGAATGTATGTTGACAAAAAAAAATGATATTTTTGTTTTATTATTTTTTACATCTTTCGACGTGAATCTATTGAACAACAAGTAAGAAAGTGCTATAGTCGGTCAAGCCCGACCATACGATACCCTTCACCACTAAGGTCAAAGGATCTATTTTTCCTGTATAAAGACAAATATATGTTAAATTCTGCCATCAAAACTTATATATTTAAACTGTTTCCTTCATTTGGACTTTTATGAGAGCTAGGGTCAAATGTGGACCGATTATCTCGAGTTATTACAAAAATTATTTATCAATTCCGGGAAGTAGGTCCTATGGGAGGTACCATAAATAATGGACCGAATTTTGACTAATTTATTTGATTAAATTATCTTTAGAATTGCGACCTGTAGTTTGATTACAAGGTTTACATGGGGGTCCAGCCAGCCAGACGGACGGACTGACATCGCTAAATCGACTCAGAAAGTGATTCTAAGCCTATTGGTATACTAAAAGGTGGGTCTGAGACAAATATTTCTATGTGCTACATACATCAGCACAAACTTATAACAATACATCGATGAACACAATTATATTTTTATCGATAAACTACAATTTAGAATTAGTGTTTATCGATGACTTACTAGGTTAAATAATGACCGTAGTTTTAAACGGGTTCCCGAAAAATATTGATGCTGTACGTGAACTTAAACTGTCACATCGTCGTGAGATTTAGATATCAGATTACATGCAATATTAAATAAAAACTTGATTGCTAAAAGATATGTTTCAGTTTGATTCTATATAATTGAACAATCGCTTAAAAATATGAAAGTTGTGGGTCTTCTAAGCCAAGCAAAAACTTGAATCTTTCTTTTTCAGAAATTTGCAATATGTGTTTAAGTCTTAACCTATACCTACATAAATAAAATTTGATAATTGCCAGTGCAAAAACAAATATAAATTTTAAAATATTAAATATTAATAGCAATACCCTTGCAAGGGGGTTGCGATATTTAGCCAGTTTTGTTGAATACTTAATGCTTTAGTTCATTAAATCTTTATGAATGTTGTTGTTTCTGTTATTATTTTTAAGAGTTTCGATTGTCTTCTCAGTAATTTTTCAATATTAGATGAAGGTGCTGTACCCCACAACTGGATGCCGTAACCAAAATTGGTTTTATAACAGCCTTGTACAAAAGAAATTTGTATTCTAAGTCTATAGAAGACCGAGGGCCCAAGTCAAGCGACCATCTAGGGTGCTGTGGCTTAGTTGGTTAGCACGTCGACTACTAAGCATAATATCACATTGAGCCTGGGTTCGATCCCTGGTCTCGGCAACATCAATTTCTGTAATTATTAATTTCTATTAAAATTACTAATTACCACAGCATACTCCGTCGGCGGTAAGCCTACAGCAATATCACGCCGTCGACGAAAAATAAATAAAATTGGATGTAGAACAAAAAAGCTTAAAAATCCAAATAACAACAAATGGCGCAACTTCACTGTTCTAAAAATAGATATGATGTGCAATTACAGTGTTGAATAATATAAAGCTTTATCTCTCCCTTTCGCCACCTTTCGCTTCTCTACTATCCCCTTTCCAAAGAAGGTAACCCAATTCGTATATACTCTATATACAATTGTATAGGCAGTATTTGCCTATACAATTGCCCCTTCTCTTAAAAAAAAATATGGACTTTGTTAATCGTAACTAGTGGACAATTTTCTCCTCTTAATGTAAATGTAATGTGGACACATTTTGTGGGATTCACTTTGATTTTCCATTTGTTCAACCATTTTTCTAAATCATAAATATGTGATTGTAGACGTTTAGATGCTATTGCAGGATCCTTGTGAACACTTATGAAGGCTGTGTCATCTGCAAAAGTAGATGTGTGAGTAAACGAACTTGTTGGCATATCAGATGTATATAGTAAATAAAGAAGAAACCATAATATACTGCCCTGTGGTACACCAGAACAAATATTTTTACGTGATGAGAAGACGTCTTTCGATTTGATTCTGAAGAATCTTTTTATAATATAGTTATATAACAATTTGTGAACATTTTCAGGGAGTAATGTTACAATTTAATGAATAAGGCCAGTATGCCATACTTTATCGAAAGTCTGGAAAATGTCTATAAATAATGCCGAGCAATACTGCATGCTCTTAAAACATGTTTGTATTATTAGAGACGTAATCCGATGAACTTGCTCAATGGTGCCATCGTATTTAGATGGCTTAATAAATATTCCAAAAGTAATTTTTTCAAACTTAGCTTAGATTTTTCAAACAGTTTAGATAAAATTGATAATAAGCTTATAGGACGGTATGATGTTACCTGGCTTAGGTATCATTATAATTTCGGATAACTTCCAAATTTTTAAGTATCACCTTTTTTCATTAGTTGAACCTTGAACATTAGTTGAGGAATTTTGTCCTTATTAATTATGTTCTGAACTGACTTCACCTCTTACACTAGTGAATTGAGGTCATCATTTATTTCATAAACTGGCACTGAACTTTAATACCTTTAATTACGACCACTAAACCTTTTTCGCTTTTTAGCTGGTAAGTTAATAATTCCTTTTCTCATTATCAAAATTTTCAATTTAAATTCTATAGTGCTTTTCAATATAAATCTAAATTTTAGTTTCGGAGACATTGCCTTTTTGTAGAGAGACTACGTAGAATTTTTCTTTACCCCATAGCTAGTATAATTTGTTCACTAAATCATTTGTTGTGCACTCGCACAGGTAAAGTGGTGGTTTGGGCCTTAGGTAACTTGTTAATACTTTCAGTCTCCTGATTATTAAGAATGGAGAAACGATTTGTCTTACCGCGAATGGCTGCCTCCTTTTTCGGAATAAATTGATCTGTTTTAATCGCACAATTGGTGCGAGTTAAAATGGCCAATTGTTATAAAACCATTTGTTACCATATGTCTTCGGGAAATCAATGACTTTTATTTTCGATAAATGATAAAGAGATTGTTGACTTCAAAAAGCATACTTGGTAGCTATATCAGAATGTGAAAGAAGTGCACCAGGAATTGGTTTACAAAGAAACTCAGTCAGTATTCTTAAGAACTATAATTGGTGTTCCGTGGTGCTTCAGGAACTGCATTATTCGCAAGAATTTAACAAATCCAACTGTTGTTGAAATTGGAAGTGGCTTGTTAACACGTGAAAGAAGTAGATGCTATTAAAGACAATTTTCAATAATAAATATTGTTTTTATTGCTCAAATCTCGAAACATAAAAAGTAACTCACTTAGTTGCAATCTTTCTACGTAATTATCAAAAAAATTCAAATCTGAAAATACTAGTTTCACTTTTTGGTTAAATTTTTAACGAAATGCTCTTTACACATCATATCCTTCCTATCACACATAAGTTGAATCTATAATTCATAAAAGGCTATCTATACATGTGTACAATTACTGGAATCAGTCACTAACTTTTAAATTGAAATTCATTATTTCTGTTGTTGAAATTTCTTAGAATACCACATTCTGAAATTTGATCTCAATCAGTATGGTTTCCACTGTATGTTCTATCTCACTCCCTCCCTCATTCTCCCTCTTATTTAATAAAAAAATGACTTCGTTGTTTCTTTTGTTGTTATGTTTTATGTCGTTATAATTTATTTATTTATTGTGCAACTTCCAACACCTTTTGGATCGGAAAAGTAAAATTTTAATTGTTAAAATTTCTTTCTCTGGGTAGTCTGACAACGATTATGTGTATGTGTGAAAAATAATTAGAGTTGCCATTCTGTTAAAATAAATATAATCTTTATTGATACGTAATATTGATTGTATCTACAAAATATAGATATTTTTCTAGTATTAGATATCAGATTTTAGGAAATCGTCCCAAAAAGCACAACCTTATAATTCCCTATTGCCCATTGATAAAGGGTATAATAACATTAAACAAAAATGTATAATAAATCTGGAACCATGTGTCTCTATGTCAACACTTTGTGTAATATCTGTTTATACGTCCCCAATTTCAGTTCAGCACTGAAATAGAAAACATATAGAGACTACTATTCTACTAAATTTCTGGTAACATTGTCAACGAATGTGTAAACATTAGGGAGTTTCATTATACCCTTCACCACCATAGGTGGAATTGATTTAGCGATGTCCGTCCGTCTGGCCGGCTGGCTGGACCCCCATGTAAACCTTGTAATCAAACTACAGGTCGCAATTCTCAAGATAATTTGATGAAATTTGGCACAGATCATTTTTTTGATAATGGGACCATGGCTATTGAAATTCGTCAAAATCGTTCCATTATTTCTGGTACCTCCCATAGGGCCCACTTCCTACTGCTTATGTAAACTAAAATCACTGTACCAAATTTCGTTGAAATAGGTACACATTTGACTATAGCTCCCATACAAACTCTTCTTTAAAAACGCACTAAATGAGACAAAAATCACTAAAACGCTCGTAAATCTAAAGATAATGAGAATTTCAAGTTTATTTTTTGCACACATAATTTTTGTAACAATTGTAATAAATTCGAGATAATCGGTCCACATTTGACCCTAGCTCTCATATAAGTCCAAATGACGGAAACAGCTTAAATATATAAGTTTTAAGAAAATGTTTGTATGATGGCAAAAATTTAGCAAATATTTGTCTATATACAGGAAAAATTACACCTTTGACCTTAGTGGTGAAGGGTATCGTATGGTCGGGCTTGACCGACTATAGCGCTTTCTTACTTATTTTTACCAAAAGTTTGTTTTTCATTTGGCTTCGCCCCGAGTCTCGGTAATACAAATTATATATACCGAATTTTAGGAAGATTGGATGACGTTGAAGACACAAAGTAGACAACTTACGATTTGGAGGCTGGAAAAGATGGAAAACGATACGCTACAAAAAAAAAACTACTTTAGAAAAACAAAATTGCAAACTAAGATATAGTTAATCATTTTAGAACCTGTAACTTACAGTTTCATTTTGTTAAAATATAATAGGATTTAAGCACTTTTGTTTATACTGGAACATGGTACTTTTTTATTGTTATAAATTATTATAACAATAAATATTTTTGCTGAGTCTATGTAAAATCTATACGAAAATGCTGTTTTGATATGGAAAAGTTTAATCTACCTTAATTTTGAACACCTTTTATTTCCTTGAGGAGATAAAGTTCTGGTATGCTCATTTTTTTAAGCTGTAAATCAAAGTTTAAAACTAGAACCTAAAGTTTAAACCTGTAACCTAAAAAATTCGGTATCCAGACAAACATTTGTACAAATTAACAGTCATTGATTTTATACTTTACACTAGAGCGGCTAAGCTTCGATATCGAGAAAATTATGATCTTGGACCAATCTTTGTCTAGGTAGGTCGTGGGGAGAAAGACTACTGTTGTCCGTTCTAATTCTCAATTTTCTCTATTTGTAATCTCTACACGTACTCAGTGGTTGGTACATATGAGAAATGTTAACAGAATATGAAAATAGGCTTAAAACAAAGAAATACGTGTCCGATTTAAATACTTGAGCCAGTTTTGAAAAAGGAATTAAATTTGGATTTCTTGTTATTAAAAAAAAAAACTATTTTTTTCCGATAGAGGACGCTTTAATTTTCATGCAAAATTAAAAACTATCCAAATATCCAAAAAACTAAACGGCCAACATTTCAGACACAAAATAATAGTTGAGATATCATATTAATTTTTGTATTTTTACATTACATTTACATTGATTGAATTACATTATATTTTTGGATATTAATATTTTTTTTAATCCAAATTTAATAAACTTTTCAAAACTTGCACAAGCATTTAAATCGGTTCATCCATTCTGTTTTTATAGAACTTTTTATAATAGTATTACGTTACAAGTGAACCTCCACGGTCCTTCGAATCTTTAAAATCGATTTTCTTAAAATTCTGACGTGCTACAGCAAAACGCCGAAATACGTATTTCTTTATTTGAAGCCTATTTTCATATTCTGTTAGCATCACTCATGTGTACTCAAAAAAATTTGATTTTGTCGTACTGTGTTATGAATTGTCGAAATATTCAAGAATACTAAAACTGGTAAATCTCTTTAATAAAAATGTATATAAACAAAATTGGAACATGAAAAATAATAGCCTGGCAATACTAACAACTTCGAATCTGCGGGATATGGAAATAAGTGTTCTATCTCCGCCATGAAACACTAACAATTAGTGTACAGAGTACACACCAAACACAAGGTGGGGATATTAAATTAATTTTATTTGACAGCACGTATTTGTGCAAAACGAATTGCCACTGATGTGAGAACAGCATTGTGGCATCGAACACGTTGTGTCGTCTTATAATTTCCAAATCGTTGAGCTTTAAAAATCCGAGATTACTAACTGATTCTTAAATACGACCAAAAAGTATTTATCGTATTCACATGAAGTAATTAGTGTTGTATATCGGTGGACTTGTCGACAGTTATTTTTTTATTAATTTATATTTACTTCGATATTTATTTTGTGTTTATGAAAAAGCATACATATAAGTCCAAAGAAAACGTATGTATTCAAAGAACTGGAACTCATTTGCAAAACCTGAAAATATGCACGATGCGTTGCATTGGAACCAGAAAAATAGGTTATAAGTGAAGGTATAGACTTTTAAGTGTTTACTGACATTTGATTTGTACTTTCGTATATTGAGTTCCACTTACGGTCTACTATCCGTTGACCATAAGGAGGTGAGCTCTAAAAGATAGATGTGTGCCTAAACTGTGCAAGAACATTATGATGAGTGATACCAATTCTATCCGAAGATATCGGACTATAAAACCTACTGTAGTCATGAAGGAAAGTTTGAAGTTTGCGACATGGAACGTGCGTAAATTATACGAAACTGGCAAATTAGAAGAGATAAGGAGTGAAATTTTGCGTTATAAAATTGATTTGCTGGCGGTGCAAGAACAAGATGGACAGGGCAAGGAGAAGTTCTAAAAGAATACCTAAAACCATTATAGCATGGAACCCAATCAATGAGAGACTAATGGCAATTAAACTTAAGACTAATGCTCGTAATTTGATCATTATCAATGTCTACGCTCCTACTGAAATCCAATCTGAAAACGACAAAGATGAATTTTATAATGTACTAAGCAGTTGGATGAACAGTAAATTACATAAATGTGATATCACTATGATAGGTAGGTTCAAACAATATTGGTTTGGAACATTACATTAGTAAGCACGGTGTCGAAATAAGGAACGATAATGGAAAAAAACTGATGGAACTATGCTACGAAAAGAAACTCTTTGTGGGTGGCACCATTTTCCCTCATAAAATTACTAGAATATCGCCGAACGACGTTACAAAAAGCCAAATTGATCATATTTTGATCAACTCTAAATAGCGATCATCTTTACTTGATGTACGGTCGAGACGCGGAGCAGACATAAATATTGACCATCACTTAGTTATATGTAAAATTCGATTAAAGATTGCGGATATGAGGTCTGATACGGCGAAGGCAGATACGAAACTTAATGTGGGAAAACTGGAATTTGAGACGCATCGAAATGCCTTTATTACATCCATAAGGAAACGGCATCCAGATAATATCAGTCACCCGAACGTACAATAAGGTTGGCCAACAAACTCTAGCATTTAAAGATCATAAAAGAAAATAATACAAGCAACATGGGACTTGGTAGAAGAACAAAAAATTAAAAAAAAGTACAATTTTAAATGAAAACGGAGATGCTGAAGTCCTCCGTACAACATATAGCGATCTCTGCAATAAAATAAAAAAGTCTGCAAGGAGGGGCAAGAGAATGTGGATAGATGAACAAGGCAGCCAAGCTGAATCAGCTGCTAGTAATGGCGGCATTAAGACGTTATACAATATATCAAGGGGATTGTGTGGCAACCTACCAACATCAACAGTCCTATCTTGAGTAGTAGCGGCACACTTCTCTTAACCCCGGATAAACAGTTTATACGTTGGATGGAAAACTTCAAGTCAACATTAAATAATCCTATTGAAACCAGCCATGACAGTATCTTAAATGGAATTTGAGACAATCCACTAACTACACAAGAAGTGAAGGACGCCATTAAAAGCCTTAAGCGCAACAAGGTTCCGGGCAATGACAATATATCAGCGGAGATGCTTTTATGTGATGTTGAAGGATCGGCGAGACTGTGGCAAAATATGGAAAGAAAAGGCTCTGCCAACCTTTTGGAATGAAGGTATACAAGATAAAATACCAAAAAAGGGTTACTGCAATGACTACAGGGGTACAACACTTCTTCCAATTCCGAGCAGTTTCCGCTACACTAAGCGAAAACCAGTTTTGGTTCAGAGAGAATCGATCTTGTATGTACGTGGATTTTAAATGTCAGGGCTACACAAAGGTAAATTGTCTAATCCGTTCAAAGTAACTAATGGAGTAAGACAAAAATGTATTTTGTCACCTATACTTTTTATTCTCGTCATCGACAAAATAATGCGCACAGCTTTGAATGGTAGACACGGTATCCAATGGAAAACCATCAAACAACTCGATGACTTGGAATATGATGACGTATGTCTTCTAAGCCAAAACTCAGATCACCTTCAAGATAATACTAACGCTATCACTATTGAATCTCAGGCAGCTGGGCTAGAAATCAATATTTCCAAAACAAAAATTATGTCTAGAGGCTATGGTGCAAACCCGTCGACACACATCAATGTGGATAACGAGGTTATTGGATGTGTAGGTACCTTTAATTATCTTCGTAGTTTGGCATCTACAAAAGGTGACGCCATTCGGCATTCTTCGAGCTCTTTAGAATTCTCGGCAAATATTACCAACAACTAAGTAACGAATATACAACTCGAATGTCAAGTTGCGAAACTTGGAATCGTATAAGAAATAAAGATCTACTAAACGCAAACAAACCAAATCTCTACGTTTGTAGAGGTATGTCAAGCGAAATGGCGGTGAATAGGCCACACGCTTCCAAGGCCATATACCAACGTTGCTCGACAAGCGCTTCGTTGGAATCCACAGGGAAGCGGCCGTCGTGTTGGTGCACCTGCTAGAATGTGTAGAAGGTCATTTGAGAAGTGTAGCCAGATAGTTTTCGGCCTCACTCTTTTTGGGGATTGGTGTAACATTTGCCACCTTACAACACCAATTAAGTTAGCTAATGGACTGACAACATTCGAAAGAAATTGCTCTAAGAAATAAAGACTTGTTTATGTCGAGATCCGGTTAAACAGAGTAAAATAAACTTTCATCAATTAAATGCAACACGCACAACATCGAAGGAAATTAACATACGACTCGATTGTGAATTCAATAACTGTATTCGAGTATGAGTAACTTTTTACGAGAATTTGGAAAGATTTCGTTGGCATTTTGTATTGGAGTCTATAGAAAACATTGATTTAAAAAAACAAATAAATTAATACCTTTATGAAAATATATACATACATATGTATATACAAATGTATTATACTAACATGTAGGATATAATTGATAGAACGACCCACATTCCCTCAAACTTTGAATACATCTTTTGGTGTGTACGTACGAGAATTTATATGCGATTTACTCGTATGCATGTATGTCTTCGCCATTTAAGTCATTATGATGTTTATCATCAACTTCGTCATTATCATTATCACCACTAAAGTTGTTGTTAACAAATTTTTAAATACCAGGAGCTTAAATATGATATGTTGACACTACTCAAGGATGTGCCTGTATGTTTTTTTTTTTCTTCTGTTATCATCTCAGTGTTTGTAGTTTATAAATATGCTATCAATTATGTTCATATTTAGATTTAGTTCATTTGGAAACCAGTTCCGTTAATTTTTCGAATATAAGACGAGTTCCCACTAATCTTTATACATATATATATTTTTACAAAAATGGTGTGAAAACCTTAACACATTGCACATTATTAATATACCACTTTTCACTGGACTAGAAATATGAGAATGTATTGTTTTCAAAATAAAAAATTGGTTACAGATCGATATTTATGGGCATTCGCGTATTCAATAAAGTAACTATTTTTTTCATTAATATAGACAATATAATCTGTAACGATAATTTTAAGCTCAAATAATATTTAACCTTCAGTAAAATAAGTAAGAGTGGTGTATTCGGCTATGCCGATACTTAGATACCCTTCACCAATGGTGGTCCAAAAGTAAAGTACAAAATCGAAAGGGTTTATGGTTAATTTTATAGTTTCTGATTACTGAACTTTACCTCAAACACTGACGCAATAATTTGACAAAATTACCTAGTCTAATGTAGGTAAAGTTAAATAAGACCTAAATTTATTATATTTGATGGGTTTCTGATAGTAGGTAGTTTCTGATGCCAAAGTATAGCTTAAAAAGACGTATTTAGAGTAGAAATTTTAATGAAACAGAATAATTATTTTTATTTTTAATTTCTATAAACCAAAGTAATATTTTCTAATTTAAAACTCTGTGAACCAAAAAATATTCAAACTAAAATTTTAAATTTAGTTAATAGAGGCTATTGAATATAAGCCATAGATGTTGATTTCTTAGTTAGTTACGTAAAACTCTGAAGTTAGAGGACTGATTTAGACCTTCAGATCACTCTAAAATTAATTTCAATTAAGGGCTACATGTTCTTACGATGTACACAGGATCCTGATAAAATACATAGATTTTGAATCGATCTTAGGGCCATATTTAAAAAATTAATTGTTAACCTTGTAAATGTCTCAAGATTTCGATGAGTGCTTCATCAAAAATATTTGATAAAAATCACTTCTTAATTTTGGTGTCTGAGATATCGACAAAACAGGAGCTCAAAAAGCTTGATTTCAGCAGAAATACGGACAGGCTGACAGACGAACATCGCTTAATATATTCTCCTGCCGATTCTGAGTCCATCAGTATAATTTTAATGGTATCTACGATCAGATTTGTGGAAATCTTGAAGAGTATATATCCTCCCGGAAATCATTATAATCGGTTCATAAACACTTGAGATATTGCCGAAAAAAAATTCTAAAACACGTAGGGTAGGAGGGGGACCATTTGGCATAGGGGCGCATTTGCCACCACTAATTTTCTTGAAAACTAACTTATCTTTTTTGATGCTGTAATCGAATTTATATTCGTTTATCATTGATATTCTATATCTCAAATTTTGACTGCTGTAGCTTTCATATTTAAAACATCAGGCGTGATTTATTGGTTTGGCAGATCCTGAAAAAATATTTTGCTACAAGTATTTTTGTAATATTTTTCTTAGTTTTTTGTTATCCTAAGAAATCATTTATTAGTTTAATAAATAATATAGTATTGAGAACAAATATTTTAAGTTTTTATCAATAAATCTATTTCTTATGTGAAAAATAGTTCTTTACATCTAACGACTCTACCTGGGGCACATTTGCCATACACATATAACAAAGCAACTCGTTGACATTGAGCCCGACATTTGTAAAATTCCTAAAAAGGATATAGTATTTTGGTTGCAAGGCATAATCCATCTTTCATCTTAACACTTTTTTTAACGTTGATATGTCACAGTACAATGTTAACAGAGGCCCAATAGTTTAAATCTTGATCTCTGAATTTTTTACTGTTTTGTTTAATTTATCCATGTGAAATGAACTTGAATTAATTTTTTGGTTTATTTGTTTTGTATATTAATGCCTTAAAGAAATAAAAATTTACTTTATTACAACAATTTTTTATTTCTTTTTTGTACCAAACTTATTGGCAAATGTGCACCATAGATGGGGCACATTGACCACTTTTAGTTAATTTGCTATTTTTCAAATTTGATACATAAAGAAAAGTCGTAGGCATTCTGAACCAACACAGTTTAAAGCTAACATATATAGGTACCTATGAAGAACAAACAAATTGTAATAACTCTCACGGTAAGAAACTTAGAGCACTTAAAAAAAGTGGCAAATGCTCCCCCTTCTACCCTACTTTCGCCAATTTGCGGTACATCAAATTTAGTGTTTTGGTGATATCTCTGTTGTTTAATTGAAATTATTTAAGACTTTTTTTATTGTTTTTTTTCTGCATTGGCAATAAATTAATTTATAATAATTTAGGTTAAGATTTTAAAAACTTATTGTGAATTTCTAAAAAGAAAGCTTCAATAAATAAGATAAGTTAATAAAGAAAAGTTTTTTGTCGCTCAATCAATCAATATTTTTGCTGTCGTTCGCGATCATTTTTAATTGAGGGCCCGATATATCAGTAAAAAAATTGATGGCGGATTGAACTTCATTTTCACTTTTAAGAGAGCTATTCTGTGGCAAATGGGGACTCACATACATTTTATATGTTGACCAGTTTGTTTTATTGTTCGATAGACAAGATGGTGACTTTTAGGAATAACGAAAGTATTCCACAAGGCTAATATCGTTGGAGTATGATTAGACAAAAGTTCAAGCGAAAGAATCACTGATAACTTTACGTTACGTTTTAGACCGTGGGTTCTCAAGTGACGGTCCGCTATCCCCTGCGGGTCCATTCGAACATTCCGCAAATAACTCTAACCAATTCCAACTTAAAAAAATAACTGGCACCCTAATATATATGGACAAAAATCAAATAGTTTTAATTTTAGGAATTAAATAAATTCAAAACATTTTTTGATCGCACACTAATTTTTTTTGGGGGTTCTATTAAGGGAGCTTAGTGAATGTAAAATCCGTTCGCGTTAATGAGCTTACGCGATGCGCGCAGAAGTTATGACGGTTAAAACAAAAATTTCTAAAAAAAAATTAAAAACTATTTTATTTTTATTAGTTTTATATTGATTTTGACACAACTTATATATTTTCAAATGTTCTGTCGTTTCATGGTATTATGGTAATTTATATATGCCTTAAGCAATTATGCAAATGAAAAAAAATATTTTTTCACAATATTTTTTTAACCGCGATTTTAGCGATATTTGACAAAATGTGAGTCTTTGTGAAATTCTGCTGCCTTGACTTATGGACAAATTTAATGTTAAAGATTTTTTTTTAATATAAGTTTTAATAGGTGCATATCTTTTTAAGATATACAATTCTTATTCTTATTAAGATATACAATTCATAAAATCAATAATCTTTCTAATATTTTGGTTCACTTGAAATCTAAGGTAAAGCCTTATTAAAAAATAGTTTTAAGACCATTCCTGATCAATTTTGAGCTTAATTCGCGATGTGCTTCATTGAAATGTTTTTAGATAAAACCTTCGCGTTCTCAGTTAATAAAAAGATTTTTGGCAAACTTTTAATGCAAATCGGTTATAAATGACATCGCTTTCATGCTTATATGATTTTGTCTCAGTTTGCAATCTAAAACCATTTTAACCAATATGCACTTTTTTGCACGATTTTCAAAATCTTTATAAAATTTTAGCAAGCAATGATTTTTTGGTGCTCTTTTGCTTTTAGGTACTAAATGGAAAAAAAACTCGGTTTACGCGGTAGTTTGGAAATTTTAATTCATATTTGCTAGTGTGCTCCACGAAAAACCGGTATTTTGAAAATTTTACGTTCAAGTTTTCCTTCATTTACACCTGTCGTATGTTATACCTATATAGAGCACATTAACGAGATATATATCAAAATATGTGAAATGAAAAGATCTATAAATCGTTATCTATCGTTAGAATTAGAAGTGACAAAATTAAAATTTAAAGGGAAGTGGATTTATCCCCTAAGTGTGGTCTCTATTTCGTAGAACAACGACTTTTATCCAAATGTTAGAACGAATGCAGAAGAAGACGAAATATAAAAAAAACTTGATTGCTTCAATTGATTTTTAACGTTTTTTTAAATTTGCATGCCAATTACGTTTAGAAGCGCAAATTTGCGCTACTAAGATATTGTGTTCAGTGTACAGAAGTTCTTGCGAGTTCAAGATCTGTAATTAGATTTTCCGAACTAATAAGGGTACAAAAATTATTCGAGGTGAAAGTCGGTTTCAAAGGAATAAAAACTGTTTGATTTTTGCCCATATATGTATGTGGATAATACCCGATGGTACATTGTCATTAGTTATAATTCCTAACCAATTATAATTAGGTCTTAAATGATTCATATACATAAAAATGCATATCCATAAGTTTATAATATCAAACCCATTTAGCATTTTTGGAAAATTTTAATCAATTATGAGTCTTTTTTGACTTCACTGCACGATTAAACTGATCATTTATGATATCACTTATGAGTCAAAAATGATCTTTTTGTATGAGAAAATGGTATCCTTCATGCGACTCTTCAAAACGAGTCTGTTGACTCGTTTTGCTGATTAAAATATGACTGCACACATTTTGCTAGATTTGTCAAAAAAATAATAAAGCTTTTTATTACTCAACACAGTTTATCTATTTTTAGAACACGTCATATCTATTTTTGGAATAGTGAAGTTGCGTTAATAATTACAGAAATTGATGTTGCCGAGACCGAGGATCGAACCTAGGCTGCTGAATATGACATGCTATGCTTATTTGTCGACGTGCTAACCAACTAAGCCACATCACCCATAATGAGATACGAGTCTTTTTGTGGCATTTTTTTATCACCTAAAAATAGTTATATTAAGCACATTTTACAAGATTTTTTGTGCTATTTTTAATTAGTCGCTTGCTAAGCTTCTATGAGTCATTTTGTACACTTTTTTGATTACCAAATTGATTGCACACATTCTTCTTTTAAATAGTCGCTTTGAAGGTATTTTCTGAGTCTTTTCGTGGTCTTTTTTGATCACCGAACTGATTAAAATAACATAAAAACAGTCGTATTGGGATCGTTTGCACGATATGATTTTGACTGCACCATTCTGCAAGAATTGTTTGTGTTTTTGTAAACTACTCGTTTTCTAAGCGTTTTAAGGAGCCTTTTTTGGAATCGTTTTTAGATCGCCAAGCTGATTAATCAGTTTTTGATCACCTATACGAATCCCAAAAGACTCATTTTGCTGATATTATCGTCAACAATCACCAAATTGTTAGCTGGGATATGTTATAAAAGGAAATATTCTGAAGAGATTATCATTTTTAAATTGACTATAGTTTTACATTCAAATACCTTTATAAAAATGGCTTTTAATGTAAAATTTAAGTCAATTGTAACAGTAATTATGTTAAACAGGAATTAACGCAATCTCGGGAAATTAAAACATATTTTCCACTACCCCGAGAAATTAAATAGTCCGGATAAATAGAAACTCTAATTTACTTCAATTTGCATTTTCAGGGTTGACATAATTGTTATAATTTTATATAATACAACTTAAATAAAGTGAAATTAAGCTTAAAATAAAAGTCAACTCTCATCTAAAGTAATTGCAAAAAAAAAATGTAGTAAATTCACAGGATTATTAACTATGTTTTAGACACTTTTTAATGGTTCAATAAATGAACAGAAATGCTTTAAATAGTGCTTCAACGAATTTTGTAAATATGTCCCAGAACTCGATTCTGTTCGGAATTCGAAAATTACTCACCATAATGTGTCATACTGTACGCCTAGCATACCAGAGGTCCCAAGTTCGATCACCGGCCAGACTCACTTGAAAAAAATAAATTAAAAAAAAAGTGGTGGTTCACCTCGTAACTCAGCTAGCCACTGGTAATTGAGTATTAGGCTATGTAAAACTTCTCTAACTAATGCCATTCGGAGCCGGAGTTAAAACGGAGGTCTCTTTCAATGAGTCT
Source organism: Stomorhina lunata (assembly GCA_933228675.1). Taxonomy (NCBI): domain Eukaryota; kingdom Metazoa; phylum Arthropoda; class Insecta; order Diptera; family Rhiniidae; genus Stomorhina; species Stomorhina lunata. The sequence continues at coordinate 81,709,847 of OW121742.1, forward strand.
CAAAATAGAATCGGATGCAGCTCATTGTCTGAGAGAAGTAACCCTTGTTCCAATAGGAATGTTAAAAACTGAACTCCCCATTTGAACTCAAACAAATTACTGCCATCTTTTTTGTAATGAGGATTTAAAAATAATAATTTGGTCAATTGGGATATACCTAAATAAACAAACGAGATGTACATAAGATTTAAACAAGCATGATCAACTGACAAGTATTAAGGGCAAGTGTAAATATGAGTGGATCAACACGAAGACCTATAGTAGTCATTTAAGCCGATTTGCTGCAAAATCACTACTGAACGAGTAATGCCAGGGAATTCCAACGAGAATAAGATACAGATTCAAGTACATAAATCATTCGCAATATATAACTTGACATCCGTACTATAAGCGGAGCCGCAATGAGAAGAAACTTTTCTATGCCTTCCAAACGTATTGATGAACGGCAGAAGAGGCAACAAAACTTCAAGAGAAAAAAATATAAATCAACTTAAACTTATACGAGTGCAACACAGACAAACCGACATTTAGTCAATCGAATGACCGAGTGAGTAGCCATAAATCAGGGAATGCTTATGAACAACAATTGACCAAACACGACGAAGCAACAAATTATTTTTAAAGGAATTTAAAACTGTATTTTTATTTAGTTGCGAAATAAAAAAAATAAAAATAAAACACTTTTTCATAGACGACACACAAATGGACATAAATTAAATATTTGTTAACCCCTTGTGTGCTAACTTATGTGTAATTTAGTTGATAAAGCACATACATATGTACATTAGAGTGGTTCGAAAAAAAAGTTGAGTCAGTCACCCCCTAGGATTAAAGATAATGTAAAAATAATTCCAAAAAAAATTTTTTTATTTTTTTACCACGCCTACAAATACCGCCCTTTTTGTATTTTGTTAACTGTGTCGCCATCTTTGGACAGTCTAATATATATCCACATATCTAATACATACTTACATATTTTATATGTATGTACATAAGAGCGGTTCGCCTTCCATACAAAAAAAAAAGTTATGTCAGTCACCCCCTAGGATTAAAGATAATGTTAAAACAATTCCAAAAAATATTTTTTTATTTTTTTACCACGCCTACAAATACCGCCCTTTTACTATTTTGTTCACTGTGTCGCCATTTTAAGTCCGATCATAACATTTTATATATCGCTGTTCGCAGCTCTGTCAAGGCTACATTTCTCTCTTTGATAGTTTTTTATAACCTCGTCAATTTATAGTCATAACTTTTTAAAATTCGAGTCGTACCCACCCTAATCAAATCAAGTAAAAATCTAGTTTTTAAAAGTTATGAATATAAATTGACGTGATAGTAAAAAACTATCAAAGAGAGAAATGTAGCCCTTGCAGAGCTGCGAACAGCGATATATAAAATGTTATGATCGGACTTAAAATGGCGACACAGTGAACAAAATAGTAAAAGGGCGGTATTTGTAGGCGTGGTAAAAAAATAAAAAAATATTTTTTGGAATTGTTTTAACATTATCTTTAATCCTAGGGGGTGACTGACATAACTTTTTTTTTGTATGGAAGGCGAACCGCTCTTATGTACATACATATAAAATATGTAAGTATGTATTAGATATGTGGATATATATTAGACTGTCCCACGCTTGTATGGGGTCATTATTTTCGAATTGATCCCAATAATCGAAATATGAACTATTATTGCTTAAAAATAATGTATAGTTCGTTTTTTTTTCAAAATGAACCCTTTCTTTCCGGGTCAAAGTTCAAAATTTAGAGTTTTAATTTTTTGCGAATTTCGACAATTCACCTTGTGTTTTTCATATTGAAAAATGGAAAATATTTCTACTTAGTGTCTTTGAATTTTTTGTATGTTACACAAAAATAAAACTATTACTTAGGTGTACAACCTTGCTTCCGCCATTTTGAAATAGATCAGGGGTGGGCAGGAATGAGGTTAATAAGAATACTTTACAATGTCATATTTGTTAAGAACCACAGTAGTAAAGAGTTTTATGAAAACATGGTGATTTATACCCAAAAAGCATGTTACTGATCTAAAAAAGAATCAATTAAAGTAAAGTTTATTAATAATGACAGAAAGGGAGTAAATGATGGGACTTGATGAAATCTAGAAGATAAATAGTTAGTATAAAGAAAAAGTAAATTCAAAACAAAATAAGGTTTATTTTTTACAAAACCAAATATCGTGTTATGGAAATGTTCCATAATATAAGTAAAGAACATTAAAAGGCATGTCGTACATTCCGTTCGGAATAGTTTTAATTTCGTAGCTACATTCCGATCTGATAGTTTAAGCTTCTACAGATACCAAGTATTTCGCTTTGTGATTATCGTGGTTAATTATGCAGTAAAATGATAATAAATTTGAAATAATATTTCTTTCGGAATGACATTCTTGTCATTCCGTCAGTCATTACCAAATTTAATCCTGTTCTGTTCATCACTTCACAAAGCGCAAGTTGATTCGATAAGAGCTACTATTAAGGTAGTTTCTTTTATCGCATTTACTTCTGAAGATGCAAAAATGGCTAATTGTGGAACATCCTCATATGTTTGTCGAATTTAGGCAATTCGTTGTACGGATGTGAATCCAAACTCCGTGAGTTCAATTCCTCTTAATTCTCAATTATATTCATTGTTATAATTTCAATAAATTTATTTCTAAAATTCAAGTTTAAAACAAGAATTTAGTTGAAGAAATCAAAAGAATCAAATTTTCAATGAGCCACAGTTCATTCAACAAAGAGCCGCATTTGCCCACCGTTGAATTAGATGGCTTTAATCGGTAAGTGGCAGTCAAAATAAATATAAGAATAGGGATTTGTAAATATTAATCGTTTTATTTCTGCATCATAAAGTTATTCTCCTATTATTTGCGGTAGGTTTTAGGTTTCTGCGTTAATAAGAATAATTCTGCGGCTGAGGATCATCGAATGCTCAGAAATACCTACCATGATGCCGCTTAATAGCGGCTTAATAGTGGCAATTTTCGATACATGTTGTGGAAGTGGTCAAGATGTACTTGGAAAAATTGAAATCCTTTTTTCGATCAGTGGCATAAGGCCAGGCTGACCAGCACTTCCGGTCTTATGAAGAAGTTAAAATTCATTCGATTCCTGGATCACTTCAAAAAATTACACTTTTTTTAACGCGGGACTCGTACGCTGTCCGAAAGGTGGGGGGAGTAATTGTATAACCAGTTTGTTACAATAAATCCTCAAATTAAAAAAAAACGGCGGAAGCATAGTTGTACACCTAATAGTTAATCAAAAAGGGTTAAACTTCGTAGTAACTTTGTGCACTCAGTTCAAACAAATCCAATACGATTCCAGTCTTAAGTTTATTTCAATTACGCATGTACTTTATCCGATTAATGCTTCTGTTTCTGAAAATCTTGAATTCTTAAAGTGTTTAAAGCTAAATAAAAATAAACTGAAGCAAACAGAGGAGAGAAAAAAAGGCATAACATTGTGCACAGTTTCCAGGATCAGATAAAATGTCATCATGTACATAAAAGCTTCTACATCCAAGGAATTGTTAAATTAGCGATAAAGTAACTCGTATTTACTGAAGTATTTAGTTGGTCACCAAATGTGTTTTTTAAACAAAAATTTGTATGTCTACGATCATACAAACTAAATTTTTTTCTTCAAAAAAAGTATTTAAGTATTAGGTACATACAAACGTCGGCAGTTAACAAAAATTTTAGAAATTCCGTGAAAGTGCTAAAATTAGCACTGGATACAATGAACATCACAGAATTTCCTTTCAGCCACCCGGTAGCATTCATTTCAATTCAATCAGAAAAAACCTAAAAAAAGCTAACAAGTAAGAAAGAGTTATAGTCAGTCAAGTCAGACTATAAAATAACCTACACTACTCTCATCAATAGCAAATAATTTTGTTATCATACAAACAATTCTCGAAATTTTTGTAATTTAACTTTTGATAGAAATATTTGTTTGAGAGGTATAATCTAATATAGACTGATTCCAAAATAATGATTATAGTGATTAAGGTGCATTTTTATACCATTTATTTTATAGATGTGGGATGGTATTCCAGCACTAGTCTTGAAACAGCGCTCTTCGACGCTAGCTCTTCCATTTGGAAATTTATTCAGTATTTTATACCATGCCGGTGAATTTCCTATGTGTTAGAAGGTTGCTAATGTAACGTCAACCCCCAAAAAGGGTGAGGCTAACAACCCTGAAAATTACCGCCCAATAGGAGTTTATTCAGCACTTTCCACGATAAAAGTTGTTGTAGATGAGATTTCATTAAACGAGTTCAAGTTCAATTCCGGCATACCGCAAGGCTCTATTTTTTCTCTTACTCTATTTCTTATATACAATAATGACCTTTTATGTCAAACTTTCAATTCATTTTTGCATACATATTTATTTAATCATAGACCGGATCTTTACATATTGTGGCTTTGGACAAAACGTGAATGAATCATCAAATCGCGATCTGGAAACTATCACTTAATGTAGTCGTGTGAATAGAGTCGATTTAAATGCATGCAAGACTTAGTGTTGTATGCTTACTTATAAACGCATGGCAGATCATGTTACTTGATCTGTATTCATGGTTGGTGTAAATATTCAGGAATCAGACACTCTTGACGTTCTGAATTCAATGTGAGTCCGTTGGACTAAATACATCTTTCAAGTGTCGAAAAAAGCATTCAAGTATCTCGATTTTTTAAAACTGTAATAGAGATACTTCACACCAACTGATCTCCTTAAAATCTACACCACCTATATCCGACAGAAAATGGAATACAACTCTCATGTATGGGTCGGTGCTTCAAAGTCTATTTTGGAGGTTTATCGGTGACAGTAGGGTCAGTAGGGTATTGACTTACTGGAACACTGCCTTAATAACACACATTAATCTGTTAGATAACATCCATATGTGGTCGATAGGCCGATGGACCGGCCTTAATTTTAACACAATTAATAGTAAAAGTAGGGGTCATCCCCTTAGTGTTGGTCCTAATAAAACAAATTATCCGGTACCTAAGATGAAAATTTCAGCCTGAAATATGGACCGACTTATGTGAAATTGCGCACTAACTTACTTAAATGGCCTATATTTACAATCTATTAATCAAAGGCCAAACTTATTTTAGAATTCCATGCGCTTCGATCTTGTGCGCATATTCTCCAATTTCGTAAGCCAAGCATTGACAAATTTTCCTCTACTTAGTCTTTCCATCGAATTTTCGGACGTCCTCTTTTACGAGTTTTCCTGGGATCGTTTTCGAATTCTTTTCAGCCAACGCAGCCATTGCTGTTTATATGCTGTGCCGATGTCAGCATATAACTCATAGAGCTCTGGGTCATTCGATGTCGATATTCAAAAATTGAGCACATACATGCACAATATTTCTACAAAAGATACCAGTGTGACATTTTAGTCAGATTTACCCACCCCAATCAATGTTTCTGTAGGGTATAACAATAATATCAAGTTGGCACATACCTACTCGCTCACATTATTATGTCCATTTAAGCAAAATCGAGACATGTCAACCATGGATCTTACCGATTACACGTTCTGACGGAATTGTTAATGTTTTTAGTTGGTTTCTTTAATTTGATTGTTTGACTGACAGAGTGACTGAGTATCATTCCTACTACTATCTGTCTGATTTAATACAGTATGTATGTATGTATGTATGTATGTCGCTTTGAGTTTACAAGTAAATATATACAAACATTCACGCACACTTTAGCAAATGGACGTGTTGTCACATCCAGATTTTGTTTCTTAAGAAATTAATAAAATTCATGGGTGATACCTGACTTAAATTCTTTCATGTGCGAAGCACGTTGGGAACAAACAAATTGATTGCAAGGTTCAAGTATTTAAGTTCGAAACAAATCATTAAATTTTACAAAACAAAAAAAATATTTAACTATGTCCCAATAAGTTCAAATTCCTTAGCAGTTTTTGATTTAAGTATCGTCTTCAAACTTAACTACAATTTAATATGTGGTTGACAACCCGACAATTTTTAGGTATAGATTGAACCGAGTCGGGAGAAAAGTTTGATCACCCCCTAAACATGAAGTTTGAACGATTTTAAGATACCTCGAAAATTTTAGACTTAAAACTTTCGTCTGACTAGCTACAATTAATACGGACCAAAGTCATTATGTGCATTTAGATTGGAAAAGTATTTTAGGAGAATATTTTAGAGCCGAAGCAAGAGGATTTTACAGTTTTTAAACCATTCAGTTTCGAAAATTTTTTTATTGTGTTTGATTTAAAATCTTGAAATCCAAAAAAAATTGTCCAGCAGAAAAAACGACATATCTTTCATAATATTTATAACTACTAATCGTCGTTGAAAATCCAAAACTGCGTAACAACACTTTTTCAAATTTTACAGGAGAAGCAAAAATTCAAATATATATTTTTTTTTTAAATTCAAATATTTTATTTTCTTATCTTACCCCAAGTTTGATGATACGCATATTTGAATTTTGAAAATTGTGCACATGTTGATACGCAATTTTAAATTATTGATATAAAACTGTTATTTTTGGGCGTGAAAATATAAAAATTGGTAGAGACATGTAAGACAACTACGAATCATAATCAATCAAAAACTCGATTTTGATTTTTTTGATGATACGCAGTTTGGATTTGGAAACTACATTTTGTTCATGGTTCAAAATTTTCTAAGCTCTCCTATATAATCCTTTAATAAAATCATTAAATATTTTAAAACAAACATTACTATTTACAAAAATTACTAAGTCAAAAGACTTACAAAACCCCTAATTCATAAACGAAAAATAAAGATATGACAAACTTACAAATCAAATTTTCTATCGAACTTTGAATTCGTTTTAGAATTAGGGGGTAAATTTGTAAAATTTTCAAAAAATTGTATATATTTTAACATATCATAACAAAATATAAAAGTTGTAGACGTAACTTACATATTTTATTATTTCAGTTAATCTTTGTACTTCGAATCCAATAATGCCACATTCTATTGTAACAACGCCATCGTTAAATGGTATTTTTGCTAATGGCCATCCATCGATGAGTTTGAGCACACTCGCATCCCAAAATAGATTATTGGAATTATCTCGATTTGGACTTAGAGGTTATGATTTAGCTCAACATTTGCTCACTCAACAAAATGCGGTTTCAAAATTATTGGGTAAGTTCATAATAAGTTAACCAATGACATAGTTAAATATATATGAAAATACATATGTGACATCGCATAGAGAAAGGGATATAGACTTATTGAAAGGGACCTACGTTTTACTCCGTCTCCGAACGGCAAATGCATTAGTTAGAGAAAATTTACATAGCCTTATACTCAATAACCAGTGGCTAGATGAGTTATGAGGTAAACCGTTGCTTATTTGATGTTTTTTTTTACAAGTGGGTTTGGCCGGTGATCGAACTTGGGACCTCTTGGGACCTGCTATGCCACGGCAGTTCATAGATTGACAAAACAATGATTGCCAAAGTTTTGATAGGGAGTAGCGAAAAATATATATTTTTTTAAATTCGATACGCCTGGGTTAAAAAAATGTTGTCTTCCTAGGTCAATGTCCCATTTGTATAGGGCCCCAAATGACCCAAATTAAAATTAATCACAAGAAAAATTTACAAAAGAAGATGATTTTCAAATTATGACCAAAAATTACAATTTTTGACAAAAAACAAAAAAAAAAAAAAAATATTGAGTCATTTTAGTCCCCATGTTTGTTGAGGGTTAAAATATATTTTTTTTAATAAAACAATAAAACCTTTCTAAAAATTTATTATTTTTATAATTTTGATCGAAATTCGCCACTAAATTGATAAAATTCCGCAATTTTGCTAAATTTTTTGAATAAAAGGGTAATGCTTGCTTAACCATTATCAAAAAAAGTTTTAGTAGACATTCTTCATACGAGTAGACTGAGAAATAAAATTCAGTATATGCTTTATTAAAATATAAAACTCAAGTAAAATTGACCATACATCTACTCAAATTATGCCAACAAATTTACTTTTTTGCGAAACTCGACAATTTCAAATCGCATGTATGGCGAAACCATATAAGATATCAACATCAATTTTTTGGATTTTTTTTTATCATGAAAAATTAAGACATTTTTAATATAAAAATATATGTAAATTTGATTATAATTTAATAAAATTGAACTATTTGGTCTTAAAATAGTAAAACGTTTCCTATTTTGTAATTTCTGAATTCTAAAGTAAATTTTGTTGCTACATATCCTTAGGCATTTTCTGAGAAAAATTGCAATAACTCGAAAACTATAACATTGATTTTTGGTTTTTATGACTCCAAGGCAGAGGTTCGAAAGGCTCAATTCCTAATTCCATATTTTAAAATCAAATTTATTTTAGTGTTTATATCATTCCCATAATACATTCACCTGAATCAAGTCATAAGCCTTAACTTTTAAGAATTAATTCTTAGGGAATTTAAAATCAGTTAGATTTAATTTAAATTATTTCAATTCTTAATCTTATACAAAAATAATTAAAAATTTTATAAACAAATCATTTTGTAAAGGCATACAAAAATAAATGTATTCAAACGAACCCTACAGTTCCAAAATATATAATACCTATAAAAGAGCGGAATAAAATAAATCTCAACGAAACAAGTCCTTAACCATAAAATAAGTTTCAGGATTGCATTAGGGATTAATTATCATTTAAAACCCATGAAAAAAAGTCCCCATTTTAGAGGATAAAGAAATGACTCTTTCTTAAGTTAATGGGTTAAAAAAGGGTTTTTAAGCTGAGATGATTTCCATCTCGATTTTAACAAAACCGTGGACTTGGTTTGTCTAAAAAACATGTATGAAAAGTCATATGATTAAAATGTGATTTATTCATTATCGACATACATACATATGTATATTTACATTTTCTAATTGTACTAAATTTTGTAATTTTATTCTAATTCCATCATAATTGTATATGTATCTCAGCTATGTAATATATCTTCCTGCTAAGGGACTAATGTTTTTTAGACCTGCAGGGCATATACAAATAACATTTTTGTGGAAAAATTCAAAAGTTTATTAAGTTGACTTAGGCGAAATTAAAAAAAAATAAAAAAATTCTTTGTTATTGGTCATAAGATCAGAAAAACTATTTAAAATAAAATATAGATACACATAAAACTAAAGATTTTTTGTACACATAATCTATAATCTCATCCAGATTCGAAAACATATAAAATCCATTATTTCGCAGCAACACAACAAAACCAGAGATAATGTACTCTTACATATTACCACATTTTACATGTATATGTATGTATTTACAAAAACTAATGTCACAAAAAACAAATTATTTTTATAAATTTTTTTAGAAAAAATTTTTAATTAAGCAGATTCCTTCACTGATTGAATTTCTGGTAAAGATTAGGTCATTATAAACGAAGGACCATTAATATTACTATATTCCTGCATATCTAAATATCTTTTAAAAGTTATAGTTTAACAAATAAATGCAAAATATACACAAGTTTGCGGTGAAATAGCCACATTAGGGTAGTTCCGTTTTTTTGAACGAACATTAAAGAATACATGCATACTTTTATTAAATGTGTATGCTTTCTGATAAAACATAAGAATATTTTAATAGGTTATGATAAATTTTGTTCTATTTTATATCTAGGGTTTTTACAAACAATGTATATCGCACTTGATATAATAATACCCTATAAATTAAAACTTCAATTTTCGTTTTTTGGTTTGATATACTTTTATTCAATGAGTGGTATAGTTTAAAAAACTTTTCCCTCGAAAAAGTCAGAATTTAAGTTTTTGATTTAAAATCAAGTATCTTTAGTTTATATCCATTTAGTTTATATCCATCCTAATGATTTGCACAAAATGAATTTTTAAAAAATATTTTAATTCAATTTGGACTGGTTTTAATTAAGAATAAAAAATGTTAATTCAAATTGGAGTAGAGGAATGAAGAAACATTTTATTCATTCAAGTTGATTTTAAATTCCCATGTGAATCAATTCACTATGAATTAAAAATCAACACATTTTTATACCCTTCACCACCATAGGTGGAAAGGGTATTATAAGTTTGTGCTGATGTATGTAACGCATAGAAATATTTGTCTTAGACCCACCTTTTAGTATACCAATAGGCTTAGAATCACTTTCTGAGTCGATTTAGCGATGTCCGTCCGTCCGTCCGTCTGGCTGGCTGGCTGGCCGGCTGGCTGGACCCCCATGTAAACCTTGTAATCAAACTACAGGTCGTAATTCTTAAGACAATTTGATGAAATTTGGTACAGATCATTTTTTTGATAATGGGACCATGGCTATTGAAATTGGTCAAAATCGGTCCATTATTTATGGTACCTCCCATAGGTCCCACTTCCCGGAATTGACATATTGGCCACAAATATTAATATTTTTTCATGAAATTTATTTATTTATTTCATAATTCTTATGTAAACCTAAATCACTGTACCAAATTTCGTTGAAATCGGTCCACATTTGACCATAGCTCCCATACAAACTCTTCTTTAAAAATGCACTAAATGAGAAAAAAAAAATCACTAAAACGCTCGCAAATCCTCGTAACAACTGTAATCAATTTGCTAAATTTCGAGATAATCGGTCCACATTTGACCCTAGCTCTCATATAAGCCCAAATGATGGAAACAGCTTAAATATATAAGTTTTGAGAAAATGTTTGTATGATGGCAAAATTTAGCAAATATTTGTCTTTATACAGGAAAAATAACACCTTTGACCTTAGTGGTGACGGGTATCGTATGGTCGGGCTTGACCGACTATAGCGCTTTCTTACTTGTTTTTAATTGTTTTATGGGAATTAAACTTAAGGTATTGTTAAATCATTTTTGAATTCCTAGGAATTAAGCTAATATTTAATTAAGCCTTTCGAAGCTCTGCTCCAAGGAAAGCTGTTTTAGTTATCTTCTACACCCCATGATATAAATTTATTAGTTGAAATGTAGCGAAAAAACTCTGATTTTCTTATAATGCCAATGGGTCCTAGAATTAAATGTTCTGTGCGTCCTAAGGAAGACAACATTTTTTTTCTGAGTAAATAAGGATGTAGAGCATCGATTTTTAACCCAGGCGTATCGAATTTCAAAAAATAATGTTTTTCATTGCACCCTAATGCATATCTTCCATTTTTATACCTACCAAAAAATATTCCTTATGTCTTAGATAGACAAAAATATAAATACAAAAATAAAAAATTATTTAGTTTTCTGTTGGTCACAAAAGGGTTAATTTTTATCGTTTATTTGATTTTAGAGGGCTTAGCAAAGAACTATTGTTTGAAACACAGCAACAGCTTGGATATTCCTAAAATGCTAAAATTTGCCGGTAACGCAAGGGTTAAAAATTTCCAATTCTGGTAAAACTATTGCCACTGTTCTACTATTATTGGTAAAACTATTGCCACTGTTATGCAAGAACAATAAATAAACATATTTTTGCTAAAAATGTAAACAAACACAAATCTTTAATTTTTTTTTTCTAAAAAAAAGCTCCTTTTCCCAAAATCCTTTTAGTTTTTTCATACCTAACGCATTAATAGTAATAATAGGTCCTGAAGTAATATATTATACTTATTATAAATTACTGGAGTTCAAATTGAAAATTTCTAAAATTTGCTAAACAAAAATTTTTAAAAACATAAAAAGGTCATTTGCACATCACATGAAAAAATCAATTTTGCTTCATTGAGGATAATAGGAAGATGCAAATCAATTTAAAAAATTTTATATTTTATTACTTACAGGTCTAAAAAGTTAAGTAAAAGAATATAATAGTAGAAAAAAATTAAATCTAGTATATTTTTGGGGTAAATTTGTCTTTGTAAGTCGTTACGGACATGAAATTCGCGGAAATAACGCTATAACCCTATACCGTTTGAGCAATTTATAAGACATCGACTTCAAAAGAAAGCTTGTTAAGTCTATATTACAAATCAAATCACTTTTTCATAAAAGTTAAATAAAACAGCTTTAATCTGGAAAAACTCAAAAAAATATCCGTTTTTCAACTTTAGAGCCTGGGCGCCTCGTGTTTACATTGTCCGATTTGGGTGAAATTTTTCATAAAAAGCAGCCTAATGTATATGCAGGTCTTAAGAAAATGTTTTTATAATGATAAAACTTTACAAATATATATATATATATCGTCGGCCTATATCTAAAATGGCTTATCTGCAAAATACTGATTTTTCAGGAGAAGCAAAAAACCCTTAATTCTGTTATTAGTGATTTTTTAACAAAGTGATCTTTTACAATATGATTGGTAGACTCCTTCTCATTTCCTGTAATAAAATTTATTTAATAAAAACCAATATTCGCGATTTTACGGTAGATCAGCCGTTTTGTCTTCGAAAATTTTTATATAAATTTTAAATTGTGTAGATAAACCATTTTGTTCGTAGTGGATTTGTACGAAAGTGGTCTTACATAACATAATTTAAGAAATTTAAGTAATTCCAATTACACAATACTCCCTCATGATTTGGGATCCTTTAATGTATTTAAATTGTACTTTATACGACTTTTATTACATTTTATTGGTAATTATTTATTTTTTGAAAAAGTGCATTTTTCAAAATGAATTTTCTTTTATAAAAGTTAAAAGATTTTATAATTTTTCGTCTTTCCTACTTGAAGAAAGATCTTATTATTGTTAAGAGTTATAGAATTTATTTTTGGAAATTTATGTGTAGTAGATAGCTTTTTAAACATCACTAAAAAAACTGAATTTTTTCGCATTTTCTGTTGAACAGTGTTAAGATAGAAGAATTTTGAAAGCACATTTGAATTTAACGTATTGCCACTCATCAAAAAAGTAAAAAAGTTTTAATAATTTTACCTTTTTACAGATTTTTAGCTTATAATTTTTATGACTATTTAGTAAAAACAATAGATTCATTCGTTTACGTTAAAATTTGTACAAATTATTACAAAATATTACAAAATATTACGGAAAGTCGTTCGTTTACCCAAAACTCAGTAAGAGGGGAAATGTAAACAGAGAGAATTTTTGAGAAAAAGTGACAGTTTATTTGCTGAGTATTTGCAAAATGTTACGGGGAAAATTTTTGCTTGTAAAAGTTCAGTAACAACAACAACATGAATAAAAAACGTAAACAAAAGAAAAACAGGCAGTTGAAAATTTGCCGCAATTTTTATTAAGTTAAAAATTTGAAGTAAAAGAAATAAAATTAACTAAAGTTAAAAAGTATATAACTAATTAAAAATTAAAAGCTTAGGTCATTTTTTTATTTATTTATTGCCTTTTTTATTGTTTTTTTCTTATTGTTTTGATTTTCTTACTGGATTTTTACAAATTTTCTGTTCGTTTACTTTTCTTGTACAAATGATTTGGTGAGAGTAAATTCGTTCATTTACTCAGTAAATACTCAGCTTACTGGACTTTTACTGGAAAGTAAACGAATAGACCTAATGTAGATAAACCATTTTGTCTTCGAAAAAAAATTGTTTATGTAGATAAGCCAAACAAAAAAAGTGAATAAGTCGCGAATAAATAAATATTTTGATAAAAAAAATTCACACTGTAGGTAAAGAGTGTCATACGGAATCGTATGGTATCAAAATCTCAATTTCTAAAATCTGCAGATAAGCCATTTTAGATATAGGCCGACCCTAGGTTACAAAATAAGATAGACTTTGCCCAACATTGGTCTATAAGCTTTGAAGAGAAACGTTATTAATTTGTTGACTTTTGCACCAAATTTGACCCCAGTGCACAGTGGGAAAATACGGCCAAAACTCAATAACTTGGTCATTTCTTAACTTTTTTTCTTGAAATTTTCTGTGCATGTAAATAATATACCTTTAGCTAAACTGAAATAGTTTTTTTAAGAAAATATAAAGGCTGTGGTCACTTAAAACTGGACTACTAAACATGCTGAAAAATCTTTGCTGGCGATTTTAAAAATTATTTACTTTAATGGGATAATTTATGAAAATAATACCTATCCTACGACATACGTCTTGTCAAAATCGGATATGTCCTTTTAAAGATATTGGCCTCATAATATGAGCTTATAACCAGATTTTGTATGCTTTTAATAAATCTACAGAAAAACTCCAAACATTTAACATTCTTATACAAATAATTACTAGTCCTTAAATAATATAAAATTTGTGGATTTAAAAATTTTTATTGCGTCCACAATTATGTGACCACTACCTGTATACTTAAATAGACTATATAAAGGTCACTCAAAATTGAAAATTTTGTTGTTTTTTTATGTTTATATATAAATTTTGCATTGAATTAGAAAGAAAGCTAAAGAAATGGCATAAAAATATTACATCATGCAAAAATTTCACTTCAAGTAGTGATTTTTTTTCGCGATAAATTGCATAAAATTGCGAAAGAGGGGTGTCACTAAAAACGTTATAATTCTTAAAATGGGATGCAAATGCATACGAAATTCATAGAGCTTATTACTGATTCAATTCAGCTATTCGAAGCAGTTGGGTTCCAACCTCTAAAAATCTCTAAAAAAAAATTGGCGGTCTGTTAAACTTTAAAATTAAAAAAAAAAATTATAGTTGTTTTAACTGCCAGAATTCTACATAAAGCATAGGTCAAAAAATATCGAAACTGGCGCGGTTAATTAGCACAAGGTATCTACTTTTTAATCCAAAAAAAAAATAACTTAAAATTTTACACTTTTTCCAATATTATCCGAATTTTATTTATAGGTTCAAATATACAGTAAATTTTATTAAGAACATAAAAATAAATATTCAAACTTTGAAGAATTATTACAGTCTTAGTAGACAATGCAGAATGGTAAAAATTTCGGATTACATGTTTTGAAATGTCAGCTCTAATCTGACATCAAAATTTGTTAAGAAAAATTAAAAGCAACTTTGGGGGTTTTGGCCATAATTTCCTACTGTGCAGTGGTGCAGATTATGACTGTCTACAAATTATTCTTACTTGTTAAATCATTAGTTTGGCTTAAACTTTGTCAACATATGATTTTCTATATACTCGTACGATACAATTCATTTGAATGAACTTATCGAACTTATTCTAAAATGTCTTATTAAATAGTGTCACTTGACATTTCAGGTACTTTGAGACCACCTGGTCTAATTGGAGGATCAAAGCCAAAAGTTGCTACCCCAGCTGTGGTATCAAATATAGAACAATACAAACGTGAGAATCCTACAATATTCGCGTGGGAAATTCGAGAACGACTGATATCAGAAGGTAAGCAATCCATTGAAATGAATCTGCACTTACTTACGTATTGATCGCTTATTCTCAAAATCGCTCACTTACTTATTCATACTTTAATTCTCTTAATGTGACATATACAAACATAAGTTTAATGATCATTTAATGTAAATATGTAGAATGGAAGTAGTATATTAGACAGACCCTGGACTCAAAGAGTTTATTTAATATACACACACGTTTGTTTGTGCCATTATTTTAAAATCAGCCAAACAAATTGATAATGGGATAAAGTTAAAATTAAAGAAATACTATTGAATATTGAAAATTAAGAAATTAACAAAGTTTTACTAAAATGGAATTTTTTCGTAATCTGAGTTTTAATTTTCTACATTGTTGTTATTTTGTTAATTTCTTAATTTGCAATATCAAATATGTAGTATTTTCTTAATATCAATTTGCTTTTTTTCATTATTAATTTCAATTTTCTCAATTCAAATTTAAGCAATCCCAATATACATTAATTGATTTTTCGAATTTAATATTTTATCAATTTGAATTTTTATTTCCTTTTTAAATTTACATAACTTATTTGGAATTTGAAAGAATGTATATACAAAATTTCACCAAAATTGGATATGATATGGTTCAGAAAGTGTTAAAAAATTTTAGAATTGACTTATTGGTATATTCTATTTTTTAAAGTTTCGAGATTTTAGTACCATCAGCGACAGTTTACGCAACAAAGAGATTTTAGAGCCATACATTAAAACATATTTTATAATATAAAAAATTAAACTTAGTTCTAAGACAGTGTAAGGAGAAACCACGATTTCTACAGGGAAACAAATTTTTAGTAGGGAACAAAATAAATCCCTTCAAAAATGATTCCAGAGCCGGTCTATTTGTTGTTATGTATACACACAATTAACAATTGGAGGAAATCAACAATTGAATTAACATCGAAATGAGCAGCAACAAAAAATCAATCTTCAATCTTGATTACGCAAATTCTAAATGGATATGTATGTATGTATTGTATATTAAGGAGGGTCGATTTGTACGAAAATTAAAACTGTATATCAACAGCCACTTTAAATAATAAAAAAAAGTAATAGGTTAAAAAGTACCCTTTATATAACGTTTTCTATTTCGGCAAAAATTTCCAAAAAGTTTCCTCTTACTCGATTTATACGGCACTGTCAATTTCATCAAAATCGTTAGTGCCGTTTTCGAGATACATACATATATTTTAATACATTTATTTAACGATATATAATAAGATAAATACTATATGTAAACAAAATATTATATAGCTTTTTCAAGATAGCATCTTTGAGTCTTGTACGATCCTATATTTTTTTAAGTCGTATATTTTAATTTTTTAAAAAATTTGTTATATAATTTTATACAAATTTCAAATCTGATGAGAAATTATAATTATGTACAATATTATATTAAAAACGCTATAACTCGAAAGCCGTTTTAGCGATTTATAAGACATCTACTTTAAAAGAATCAATGCCCACTTTTTTTTATAAAAGTTAACGCAAATAAGTAAAAAAAATATAATAGTAAAAAATATTAAATTTAGCTATTTTTGTTTTTGTTTATTCCTCTAAAGGGTGGAAACGAAAAAAAAAAATACATTTTATTTTATTAATAAGAGAAATAAAGTTATTATAACAAATAGATTATTATAATTAATGGATTTATAAAATAAAAAATTTTATATACGGATTTTTTATCTTAAGCCCAAAATTGGTTTTTGGACACCTATTCTACCAACTTAAAGAAAAGCTTTCTCCCAATAAATAAAGAATTTTTTCACATTCTTAGACATTTTTGACGTTTTTCTTCACAAATTATATATGTTATTATTTTTAAACCAATCCAAAGTTTTACTCGAGTAATAGATAGAAGCCAAGTCGGGCCAGAATAAAGGCATAGTTACGTGCCGTTTATACATACATTTTTATCTAATTTGCCTTGAATGACGAGTAGTTTTATTTTGCCACAATTGCAAATAGCTTGTCAGACTAGATATTTTTTTTGCAAATTTATCCACTTTCTTGCGCTTAAATATTTTCTTTACACCTCCACTTGTATATGCGGTATAATTAGGGTTGCCAGTCAGGCTGGATTCGACTGGATTGTCCAGTTTTTTTAGTGCTTGTCCAGTGTCAAGCTAAAATTAAATTTGTCCAGCTAAAAGATGAAGAATTGATTTTTTTATATTTTTAAAGAAAAACTATCTTTATTATAATGAACGCAAAAGTTTTTTTTCTCTTTTTTACTAAGTGATTTATGAGTTGATTGATTGATTACTTGATCAAGTTAATTTTGTAATAAAATTACTCTCTATCAAATTTCCCCATTGTATAAACTTTACTTCAATGTCCTATATTTACAACCTGTTAAGCCAATTTCGTAGGTCAAGCTTTAAATGATTTTCCTCTACTTGGCCTTTGCATCGAATTTTCGTACGTCCTCTTTTACGAGTTCAATCTGGATCGTTTTTAAATACTTTTCTTGCAGGAGTATTTTTATCCATTCGCCCAACATGTCCTAGCCAACGCAGCCGCTGCTGTTTGATTTCGAAACTTATATCGTTATTTATGTTGACGGCTGTACAAAGGCAAACAAATTCGTTTACAACTTCGAAGTTTTAGTTCTCAACGATCACATGTGGTCCAACTCTTGTGAACTTTCTGTTTATAGAAACTATCAGTTTTATTTTTGATTCATTGACAACTGGACCCATTTTATTAGATTTCTTCTCGATACATGAAAATGCGGCAGCTACCTCGCGCACTGTGCGATTTACGATTTCAGGTAACACAATATTGAAGAGATCGCCTGACAAACTATCGCCTTGTCTGAATCCCCATTTAGTTATGAAGGACTCCGAGAGGGGCTTACTTATTTTAACTGTTGAGGTTATATCCGTTTATGCCATCCTGCATAGTCTCATTAACTTCCTAGGGTTGCCAAACTCAGACATTGCATTAAACACCTTCGTTCGTATCGGGATGTCAAAAGCAGCTTTGTAGTAAACAAAGAGATGATATGTATCAATTTGTTTCTCTTGTGTTTTCTCCAGGATTTGATGTAGCGTGATGTATCTGTCCAGTGATAGATTTACCCAGTCTAAAGCCACATTATTAGGTTCCAAATATTTCGTTAACTTTGGCCTTTTACCTTTCACACAATATGTTCGATATTATCTTATATGCAATTGATAGAAGACTTATACCTCTATAATTGGCACATACAGTTTTATCTAATTTGTTTATGGGCTGAACAAAGAACACTGAGACTCCAATCCTCCGGCATACGTTCTTCTAACTATATGGTTTTTATAAGCTGGGACATAAGTAATTATCAATTCCCACCTCCTGCCTTAAAAAGCTCTACCATCGGCACCCGCAGATTTATTACTTTTCAGTTATTGTAATTCTAACCTCATTTTGATTTGTTCGGGTATGTCATCTTGTCCACTTTCACTTGGTACTTACAATTTGGAAAATTTATTAATGTCCAGCTAATTTTTGGATTGTCAAGCTTTTTTTTGCCTTATGTCCAGCTTTTTCCGGGTTTGTGTCTGGCAACCCTAGGTATAATGCAGTTTGCCTGGAAGTTGTTTGAAATCAGCCCTAACATATGTTTCATCATCTATTACAATGCAGCCATCAAAATGGTTCAGCATTGTCTTTACAAGTTTTCTTGCTCTTCCTTTTACTTTTAAGTTTTGCTTGTCATTTATATTAGGTACTTTTATGACAGCACATGAGACACGTGGAATTTTTCGCCAAATTTCTCAATGAGCCATTGGGATTTGAGAACAATGATCTTCCCAGCTAATTTTTTATCCATAAATCCAGCTGGTTTATCAGACCCAGCTTATCGATAGATTTAGTCTCCTTGAAACTTATTATGACATTTCTTGTGGTTGCTTGAGACGGCTGGTAGGACGGCTGGTCTAGCAATATAAGCGTAGAGGATTATTTTTTAATATGTCCAAAATGTTCTTTTTTATTTTTTCTAATTCTGCCATGACTGGTCAGAATAAACTAAAAACTTTTCTTGTTTTATTTTCTTCACAGTTGATAGAAATAGAAAAGTTACGGAATCTTCAAATAGGGTTTACACAGTTCAAGGAATTTTAACTGGAAAATATAAAACTTTCTCGTTTAAGTCGTCAAGAACCTGAAATTCACAGAAAAACATTAAAACTCAAAAAACCATTTGAGCGATATGTAAAACACTTCAAAAGAAAATCTCTATTACAAGCAATGCCCATTTTTTATAAAAGTTAGCCCAAATAGCTTTAATTTAAATTAAAAAAAAAAAAAACTAAAAAAAAGACCAATTTTTTCAATCGTAAGCTTATTTTTCAACTTTAGGGCTTGGGCGACCCATCTTAACTTTGTCCGATTTGGATCAAATTTTCAGGGTTAATGTTTCTTACCCAATGAAACAATAATCCGACCTTCACTCCTCGAAATTACGAAAAAGTAGAAAAAAAACACCCTAATATACATATACATAAGTATATAGTACAAAGATTGTACTAGAAACACACATTGTAAGTATAAATAAATATTCCCAGCAGTTCTAAATTGAATGACCGTCTCAGACGAGCGATTTCAACGTGTGATTATTAGTGACGATAGAGGCCAGAATAAAATTTTAAGCCTTTCTACTACAATTTAATAAATATTAACGTAGCCGAATAATTTCTTTACGAGCTTTAACTATTTCGGCCACAAAAAATTAAGTTTTTATACCCTTCACCACCATATGTGGAAAGGGTATTATAAGTTTGTGCTGATGTTTGTAACGCATAGAAATATTTGTCTTAGACCCACCTTTTAGTATACCAATAGACTTAGAATCACTTTCTGAGTCGATTTAGCGATGTCCGTCTGTCCGTCTGGCTGGACGGCTGGCTGGACCCCCATGTAAACCTTGTAATCAAACTACAGGTCGCAATTCTAAAGATAATTTGATGAAATGGCCATGGCTATTGAAATTGGTCAAAATCGGTCCATTATTTATGGTACCTCCCATAGGTCCCACTTCCCGGAATTGCTATATTGGCCACAAATATCAAATACTGCTTATGTAAACTTAAATCACTGTACCAAATTTCGTTGAAATCGGTCCACATTTGACCATAGCTCCCATACAAACTCTTCTTTAAAAACGCACTAAATGAGACAAAAAATCACTAAAACGCTCGTAAATCTAAAGATAATGAAAATTTTGAGTCTATTTTTTGCATACATAATTTTTGTAACAACTGTAATCAATCTGCCAAATTTCGAGATAATGGGTCAACATTTGACCCTAGCTCTCATATAAGTCAAAATGACGGAAACAGGTTGAATATATGAGTTTTGAGAAAATGTTTGTATGATGACAAAATTTAGCAAATATTTGTCTTTATACAGGAAAAATAACACCTTTGACCTTAGTGGTGAAGGGTATCGTATGGTCGGCTTGACCGACTATATCGCTTTCTTACTTGTTTTATTAACACCGACACTGTGATACAGGTGTACTTGAAGGGATCAAAGGCAAGCACTTTTTAAATGACGAGTAACTTCACTAGTTTAAAAAAAAAATTGTTAATTTGCAACTTCTGGGATGTATTTTTATAAATATACGAACAAGTCCTTACCAACATACATACATTTATTTTTACGATCAAGGTGGGCATCTTCGCTGATATGTTTATGGCATTGAAGTGGTTGTGCAGATTAATGGAGTACTATGCACATATGTATGTACAAACATGTATTGTTCATTAGGGAAGATCGATTTTTACCAAAAATCCTACGATACGGACAGGAAACAATTTTTCCAAGATAAAAATTAATAAAAAATAAAATGTAAAAAAAATATACCTATTTATTAAAAAACATAAAATCGTTTCAGATTGTTTCTTTATAATACAAATTTTGTCAAAAATATAGCAACAATTTTTTTGTTTAAACTAATTTTTAAAGTTTAGGAAATTTAAGCATCCATTTATAATTATCGTTTTCAGAACAAATACACGAATTGAACAAAAAAAGAACGTCGTTTAATTAAATCCGAAATTTTTGAAATATGGACGCCCCTAATGCAAACTTACATACATAAATTATGGAAACTCTTATCAATCCATGTGACTTTTGCGAAATATAAAATTTGTTAAGTTAAACGGTAGGACACATGGAGATTTATTGATTGTCTAATTTATATATTGCATATACATCCGGACATTCTTTAATGAGCAAGAGCAATGAGATTTAGTATTCCTTGATTAATTAGATTTGTATAAGTCACAAAAATGTAGTAAACTATCAGAGTACATCCGCGCTGCTGACTAAAAACTAATTTAAAAAAATATTTTTTCTTGCTATTCCTATGAGGTTTTCTTCAAAAGTAATTTAAAGTACCATATAAAAAATAAAAGTACTTTATATGTAAAATTCCAAACAACCGTTTAAAAGTTAAAAACTTTGTACTTTTTTTTTAAAGGAAAAATTTTGAATTAAAAAAGTGCGAAATTTAGTTTTATTTTATTTTGCTTTTTACATTAATATTAAGTCAAAATGTATATATCCCTATTAACTTAAAAGATATGACATTACTGATTTGTCTATAAATAAAAAACATTTCGATGTTTTTTATAAAGGATCTTTTTTATAAATAAAAAAAAAAAAAAACATTAAATAAGACCAAAAGTAAGCGCTTTTGGTCATTTGTTAAAAGAGTCAAAGATAATGTTAGCCTCACCCTTAAAAGGGTGAGGCTAATAACCCCGAAAATTACCGCCCAATAGCAATTTGTTCTGCACTCTCAAAAGTAATGGAGAGTATGGTCAATTACCATCTGGTGAAATACCTGGAGTCTAACAACATACTAAGCGACCGGCAGTATGAATTACGTAGAGGTCGCTCTACGGGTGATGTACTAGCTTTTCTATCGGAAAAATGATGAATGTGCCGTTCTATTCATCATTTTGGCAAAGTAAAATTGTAGCTCTTGATATTTCCAAGGCGTTCGATAGAGTTGGGCGTATATCAAAACTTTTTGCTTTTGGTGTCGGAATGACTTTTCTCAGTTTATATCGAGTTTTCTTAGAGATCGCACTATAAGAATTGTAATAGATTCGATTTCGTCAAACGCGTTCAAGATTAATTCGGGTGTACAGTAAAGTACTGTTCTTTCTTCTACTCTATTTCTTATATTTCTAAATAACCTTCTATGTCAAACTTTCAATCCTATATACTCTTTTCCAGATGACAGCAACATTTGTCATTCGTATTCTTTCAATTGTAGGCCAAACATCTTCGATATAAGAAGCATGAGGCAAAACATGAATGATACACTAAATTCAGACTTAGCCCATAATTTCTGAATGGGGTCGTGATAATAGGGTTGATTTTAATGCCCGAAAGACCCAGTGTTGTATGCTTACACAAAAACGCACCACAGACAATGTAACTTCATCTGTAATAATGGGTGGTACAAATATTACGGAATCAGATAATCTTGATGTTCTAGGCATGAAAATACAGTGTGATGTACGCTGAACCGAACACATTTTTCGACTGCCAAAAGAAGCATTCAAGTGTTCAAATGTAAAGCGGTGCAAGATGTACTTCACTCCATCTAATGTCGTCGTTATTTATACCACCTATGTCCGTCCTAAAATGGAATACAACTCTCAAGTATGAGCCGAAGCTTCAAAGTCTATTTTTGAACTTCTCGACCGCGTTCAAGAGAGGGAGAAGGTAGCCAACTGTATTGATTCCCTTGAACATCGTCACTGTTCTATTGGTATTACAATGGTAAGTGTTCCAACGACAGTAAGGCTATGGAATAAGCTCCCCGCAAAAGTCTTTCCAACAAATTATGATGTCAAAAAATTCAAATCGAATATCCACAAATAACCTTTTTTCCTAGTTATATCACAATGCAATGCATAAGTAGGGGTAATCCCCTGAATGTTGGTTTTAAATAAAAAAAATATGGTAATATTTTTTTGGTTTGAATTGGGTGATGCGGACTGTAAAGACATGTGGTTTTAACAGGACGGAACTAATTGCAACACAGCTCAAGTCACATAAGATAAAAAAAATTTCGGGAGAAAATTGCAAGAACTCCAAAACTACACCATCGATTTTTTAATTTTATGACTTGAATGAAAGCTGTTTCAGTTCTGTTTTAGATTTTATTATATTTACTAATAAAAAAACATTATTAATATGGAATGGACAATGTGTAATATTTTTTAATTTTTGGCAAAAAAAAACTTGTTTCCAAAATTTGGGGAATACATACGTTAAATTTAGTGACTTTTGCTCTTTTTAAAGTAAAATCACTAATATATTTCTATAGAACTTTTTTGTTTGCTGGGTGAAAACTTGATTAAAATGAAGTCAGTAGGCTAAACACATTTTTTATGCTATAGATCAGACTCAATAGTTTGGCCAGGTTAGATACTCATATAATTGTAAGTGATCAACTTTTTCGTGCTCCTCCTGCTGCAGCTTAATAAAATTTGATCCATTAATTCTGTAAATTTGTGTGTATCAAACTTTAAACTTTTTTGTACATCCCAAAATCTCTTATTCGTCGATCTTTGTCATTTTCTTTATAATCTGCTATTATCAGATCGAAAACGCTCAAAAAAGTTCACTGTTTTTCCGAAACATAATCAAAGTAGACTCTCCATGGTTAATTTATTATAGACTAACTATTAAGTTTCGAGGCCCTATGCTCCACTGGGAGTCAAGGAGGAAGACTATTAAGATTACAAAATTACAAAAAATAGAAATTTAATTGTTTATATTAATACATTTTTGTTACTAAATCCATAATTTGCCTGGAACAACATATGATACAATTCACAATATGTATGTTCCTTTACTTTAACGAAACAACCGAAACTTACTCAAACGTTTTCCCGTACAAAATTTTCAATACAAATTGTTTTTTTAAGTAATTTCTGACAACTTCGGACTGTTTTGGATAGTTTCGCTTGAGTACGTGAACAAACATTCAGCTCCTGTATGTTTTTAAAGATTTATGTACCAACACAATGTATGTATGTATTTTTTCAGGTGTTTGCACAAATGCCACAGCACCATCAGTTTCTTCAATAAATAGAATTCTGCGAAATAGAGCTGCAGAAAGAGCAGCAGCAGAGTTTGCACGTGCCGCTAGTTATGGCTACATCAATCCACAACATCCATATCCAAGTTTCCCAACATGGCCAACGCCATTAGTGACAGCACATCAATTATGGCATCCAAATACCAGTCATAATGCAACTTTAGAGAGACTCATCGACAAAACCAGTGTTGATAAGAATGATATAAGTGTTTCAGCCTTTGAAGCATCACCTACATCAAGTGGTCATGACACAATGGGATCTCCAGAGCCTAACAGAATGATAGGTAAGAATTAAATTTAATCTTGATTGATAATACGGCACCGAATTTATATGTTAAAACTTATTAAAATTTAAGGATGTATGTACATTAGGGCCATAACTTGTTTTGAACATACATACATAATTTCTTCATGATACTGCGCCATAGGCCATTTAGTTCTAATAATAAAAATATTTTTTTAGGCCGTTTTGGCCAAAAAAGTTTCCACACCAAATGCATTTCCTAAAACTCCTCAAAAAATTTTTTTACAAATTATATATGGAGCATTTAAAATATAGGTACTTTTAAGCTACGGTCACATTGATTAAACATTTAATCGAAATTATCAAATATTTGATCCTCGTAGTCTGACCACAAAATATTTTTGAGGTTCAAACAAGAAACATGTTGATTTGAACAAAACAAAATCATTTGCCAGCAAATAAAAATTTTCCTAATGTGACCACGCAAGAGCAAATATTTAATTAAATTTTGATCAAATAATTATTTAATCTTACAAAATTTTTGTAACATCAAACAGGGGCAAATAACAGCTGAGCATTTCTATTGTTTACTATTCAAACAGAAACAACAACATCAAATTTGAGAAACAACAACATCAAATTTGAGAAACAACAACTCAAATATGAGAAACAAATTGCTAGATACACAATTTTGTTTTGAAAAAATTTGATCAAATATTTTTTGGGAAAATATTTAATCTTCAGTGTGACCATAAATAAAACTTTTTTTTTGTTTATACTTTGAACGTATTTTTTCTGTATTTTATCAAATAAAAATCGTCAAATAAATGTGCAAGTGTGACCACAAATTTTTTATTATATTGTTTTGACAATATTTTACTCAAAATATTTGATTTAAATGTTTAATGAGTCTGACCGTACCTTTAGTGAAATTTTTGTATATTTTTTTTAAAGAAATGTTTAATATTTCAGTAGTTTTAAACTAAATATAAAAACTGGCTTAAAAACCAGTTTTCTTATTTTGACAGAAATTTTTTAAAAATTTCTTATTTTTATAGGAAATTGTTCAAAAATTTACTATTTTTATAGAAATTTTTCAAAATTGTATTATTTTTTTTTAAATTTACTATTTTTATTTGACTTTAAAAAAAAAACTATTTTTATAGGAAATGTTTTTAAAAAATTACTATTTTTATAGGAAATTTTTTATATTTTTATATAAAATTTGTCAAAAATTTACTATTTTTATAAGAAATTTTTCAAAAATTTACCATTTTTATAGGAAATTTTTAAAAAATTTACTATTTTTATAAGAGTTTTTCTAAAAGTTCTCTATTTTTATAAAAAAAATCTATTTTTATAGGAAATTTTTTAAAACTTTACTATTTTTATATTATAGTTTTTCAAAATTTATTATTTTTATAGGATAATTTTTCAAAATTTAATAAATTTTAGTATGAACATTTTGCACAATTATTAGTTGTAATTTCTAAAATAGATAGTATCATGCTAATAATATTTCAATTAATAAAATTTGAAAATTTTCTGCTGTTAATGCAATTTACTTTGTGTAATTTAAAGGTAAATAAAATGTTTGTATTTGTTTTGATTTTTCATTCTTGAATATGGCGGCATTTACACACAACCTACACGTGATCTTACAAAATTTTTGTAAGATCAAACAGGGGTAAATAACAGCTGATCATGTGATTGTTTACTATTTAAAATCACTGAAATTTTTACTACTTGGCAAAAAAGAGAAACAACAACATTAAATATGAGAAACATACAGTGGTGGTCACATATTTAGCACACTAGTTATGCGTTCTTTTCAAAACCGTATATTTTTCTGTTGGAGTAATAATTTTCTTTTTTTTGCCACGATGTGTAGCTTATGGTGTGATCGACAAGTCCCGTTACTCTTTTTGTTATTCCCTTTCTTCAATTGCTTCATATATAATTTATTTGTTGGTAATACGTAATTGGAGCTGGACACAAATTTAGCACAAATATTAAACATTTTACATTTATGTTATTTTTTGAATGTTTAATTAATTTTTGGTAAGTTTTTCATCATATTGTGTACAGTTGAAGATTTTTCAGAAATAAAATATTTATTAGACAGGGCCAAAAATAAATGGTGTACAGATACGCAACAACAGGTGATTTGTAAAATTAATTCGAGAGGATGTCCTGTAAGTGAAATAGCAATTATTTTAAATTGCTCCAGAAAGATGGTATATAATGCTTTGAGCCATATAAAAGCACACGGAACAATTAAAAAGGTTTCCCGTGCACCTAGACCAAGAAAAACGATAACAAAAGAGGATTATTTAATACATAGAATGTCAGTGGCAGACCCTTTTTAGAGCTCCCGTGAAATAAATAGTGAAGTGTCATCAAAATACGGTATTGATGTCTCCGACAGAACGATACAAAAACGCCTTAATGAAAAAAATTCGCGTGGCTGTATTGTGCAACACAAGCCACATGTGTCAAAAAAGAATTGGAAATCACGAATTTCTTTCGCCCGATAGCATTTGGAAAAGCCATTAGATTTTTGGAAAAACATACTTTGGAGCAACGAACCAAAGTTTTGCAGATTTGGATCTGATGGAAAGAGATATGTATGGTATCTTTCGAACATGCAGCACAACCCAAAGTATACGTCAAAGACTGTAAAACATGGTGGAGGAAATGTGATGGTGTGGCTTGCATTCTCAGAGCATGGAGTTGGTCCAATACACAAAATTGACACACGTATGGATTAACACGTTTATAAAAATATTCTAGCCGATATCATTATACCATAAGCACGGTCAAAGATGCCACATAGCTGGCGCTTCATGCATGACAATGACCCTAAACACACTTTACGTACTGTGAAGTGTTGCTTGGAGGAGATGTTTTGAAATGGCTAGCTCAATCTCCAAATCTCAATCCTATTGAGAATCTTTGGAATGATATAGAGAAGCATATAACAAGCGTAAAACCTTACAACTTAAATGATTTATGGGCGGAAATCCAGAAAATGTGGCACGCTGTCCCAAATGAGCTCTTGTGAAGAGTGTGCCTAAAAGATATGCGGCAGTTATACAAAATAAAGGATATCCTACAAAATATTAGGTTTTTTTTCAAGAAATTTTAATTAATAGCTTGTTTTTGATTTTTAATAAATATTGTTTTTAATTTGTGCTAAAAATATGTCCAGTATTTTTTATGGGTTAGTTTTAAATAATTGCAAAAATAAATATAATTTTTAAAAAATATGTATATAAAAGGAATACGACTTTATCTTCGCATCACGTGTAATACATTACAAAAATGTAGTGAAAACAATTGAATTAGGACTTAATATTTCCTATAAGAGATAACAGGTACCATTTGTGCTAAATGCGTGACCACCACTGTATTGCTAGATGCCAAATTTTTGTTTTGGACTTGTTTTTTTTTTTTACTTTAAACGTATTTTGCTGTATTTTATCAAACAAATATCTTCAAATAAATGTGCAAGTGTGACCACAAATTTTTGATTATATTGTTTTGATAATATTTTACTCAAAATATTTTATTTAAATGTTTGATGAGTCTTAAGTTACGTGAATGGTTCCATATAAAAAACTTTTTAGAAATGGTGGCCAAAGATTTATATCAAAAATTTAATACGAAAAATTATACCAAATATTTCCTACAAAGAATTTTCTATAAAAATTTTAAATTAAAAATTTTATACAATAATTTTTTAAAACAAATTTTATACAAAATATTTCACAATGGATATCACTCCCAACTTTTCCAAATTCCTACAAAACTTCAATGATGCTACTTCATTTCTAGAAGATCACACACGGAAAAATTTAAGGCCCTTCAATGATGCATGCGCGACTAACTTCAATACAACAGCATTTACACTACTATAAATTATATCCGCAATAAATGCTAATTAAAAAATGTTAAATTAAGAGAAAGTAGCAAAGAAAGAAATAACAAAGGAAAATGCGTCTAACTTGCAGAATAAAAGGCTTTTAATCAAAAAAATATTGTGAAAAAAGGGCCTTCCAAGAAGTTACGACTTCAGCAGTGCACAGTGGGAAAATACGGCCAAAACTCAATAACTTGGTCATTTCTTAACTTTTTTTCTTGAAATTCTGTGCATGTAAATAATATACCTTTAGCTAAACTGAAATAGTTTTTTAAAGAAAATATAAAGGCTGTGGTCACTTAAAACTGGACTACTAAACATGCTGAAAAATCTTTGCTGGCGATTTTAAAAATTATTTACTCAAATGGGATAATTTATGAAAATAATACCTATCCTGCGACATACGTCTTGTCAAAATCGGACATGTCCTTTTAAAGACATTGGCCTCATAATATGAGCTTATAACCAGATTTTGTATGCTTTTAATAAATCTACAGAAAAACTCCAAACATTTAACATTCTTATACAAATAATTACTACTCCTTGAATAATATAAAATTTGTGGATTTAAAAATTTTTATTGCGTCCACAATTATGTGACCACTACCTGTATACTTAAATAGACTATATAAAGGTCACTTAAAATTGAAAATTTTGTTGTTTTTTATGTTTATATATAAATTTTGCATTAAATTAGAAAGAAAGCTAAAGAAATGGCATAAAAATATTACATCATGCAAAAATTTCACTTCAAGTAGGATTTTTTTCGCGATAAATTGCATAAAATTGCGAAAGAGGGGTGTCACTAAAAACGTTATAATTCTTAAAATGGGATGCAAATGGATACGAAATTCATAGAGCTTATTACTGATTCAATTCAGCTATTCGAAGCAGTTGTGCTCCAACCTCTAAAAATCTCTAAAAAAAATTGGCGGTCTGTTAAACTTTGTATTTAAAATTAAAAAAAAAAATATATAGTTGTTTTAACTGCCAGAACTTTACATAAAGCATAGGTCAAAAAATATCGAAACTGGCGCGGTTAATTAGCACAAGGTATCTACTTTTTAATCAAAAAAAAAAATAACTTAAAATTTTACACTTTTTCCAATATTACCGAATTTTATTTATAGGTTCAAATATACAGTAAATTTTATTAAGAACATAAAAATAAATATTCAAACTTTGAAGAATTATTACGATCTTAGTAGACAATGCAGAATGGTAAAAATTTCGGATTACATGTTTTGAAATGTCAGCTCTAATCTGACATCAAAATTTGTTAAAAAAAAAAATTAAAAGCAACTTTGGGGGTTTTGGCCATAATTTCCTACTGTGCAGTGGTGAGAAAAATCAAAGCAATGTGGACGGTTCGATAGAGATGTGTGTAAAGATTTATACAAAAAGAGTAAAGATAAAAAATAGAGTCATTTTATTCAGCGAATTTGCGTTCCACAGGAAATTTATTTGTATTCAAAAACGAAATTTCTTGTCTTACAGCTGATAAAAAAAATATTGTTAAAAAAAAAAGATTTTTACTTGCATTATACGTTTTATGTGCGGCCAATATGCAAACGGGATTCGGTAGATTGGATTTTGGCTCTAATTAATGCCAAAAATAAGCAAAATAATATATATAGTATTGAACAATTCTGGGTGACGTGCTTCAATAAATCAAAAAACCCCAACATGAAGTGCAACATTGTGGTAATACAATCTGTGGTACTTTTATAAAAAAAAAGTTCATTTATGACCTTAATATTGACAATGTGAAAACATTTTTTAATTGGATTTAAAGCTTATTTTAATAGGTGGCAGCAAATTTACCAGTCCAGAAGTACTAAACGCCTTAGACGTGGATTCCGTAGCGATACATAAAGAAGAAAACTTAACGTAACGTGGATCCCGTAGCGATACATAAAGAAGAAAATTTAACGTATTCACAGGCACCAGCAAGTTCAAGTGGAAACATGAATTATGAAAAGAGCCCTTTTTATGTTATTGCTAACAGAAATCTAATCGAATCAAGTTTTAAAAAGTTATGACTATGAATTGATGTGGTAGTAAAAAACTATCAAACAGAGCCTCGAACTAACAATGACGACACAGTGAAAAAAATACTAAAAGGGCGGTATTTGTAGGCGTGGTAAAAAAATTAAATAAAATGAATATGAAATACCTAATTTAAAATAAATTTTATAAAATTAGAAAAAAGGAGATAATTCATCTGGGGAAAGATGTTTGAAAGAAAATTAAAAAAAAGTACAACAAAAAAAATCAGTAATAAATTATAGTAATAAAAACTTTTTATCAAAATTTTCAAAGTTGTCGAGACAACTTAAGGACAAAAGGTTCGTCCTTTTAAAATTCGAAAATGTGCTCAAAGAAATGTCAACGATTTTACGTAGGGCGCTATACGGCCATACACTCTGCGACTGTTTGTACAACTTCAGTAAAACATAATATTGTTGCATGGACGTGTTAACAAACGTTTCAATGTTATTTACAACTTGTAAAAAAAATCAAAACTTTTTGATCTTTTGTACAACCAACCTCAATGACCACACAAACATTGCAACAGTTTTACAACAGTTTCAAGTTTTATCAACTGTCGCAGCGTCTGTGGCTTGTAAGAACCGTTAAAATTTTGCTTTGATTATATTTGGAGTTTCTTGATAGAGATCAAATTTTTCTTATTCGAATTTAAAAGAGTTTTTCTAATAAAAACAAAAACGTTGCAAATTTTCCGAATTGTCATAAAATATGGCACCTAATAAATTTGGTAAACATCTACAAAAGCTTATTGTGGACGATCTCAATTAAATATAAGGTTCACAAGTCTTCAGTTTCACGAATTTTATCATCTTTAAAAAAAACAGGATCTTTGGAATTAATCAGTAAAGGCGGTCAGCCGCGAAAAACTGACCAAAGAACAGACTGTCTAATAGTGAGAGAGGTTAAAAAGTATTATTTTAAATCGGCTTCGATATTAGCAAAAGGATTAAAAATACCTGTTAGTGCTAGAACTATTCCCAGGCAACCAGCACGCTGCAGCGTCGAATGGTTTGTCAGCAACCAATTCAAGTTTGTCCGCAACCTATTTGATCAAGAATCAGGCGAACGACATTATTTTTAGCGATGAATCTAAATTAAACACTATCGCTAGTGATGGCATAAATCATGTCAGAAGACCAAGTCTGCCTCTTGGCAAATATACCAAGATCTTGATTCCCATTCTACACCATCATCACTTCACTTTAGTGTATGTAAATACGAAATCTTTTACCTATTTAAACCCAATAGGCGAAAAGGCGAATAATTTCTTAAAAATATTTCAGAAAAAAACCAATTCATACAATTATGTGGAAGTAAAAATTTATCATGACAGTCAGAATATTTCGAATGTGTGGGAGTAATTGTAGCTAATGAAAGTCTAACAAAAAAACGAGGACCAAACAGCTATCATAATAAAATAAAATCAAAGTTTTTTGAGAGATGTGCTTCCATTGTGGTGACAATATAAATATACAACCGTATATGTGTATCTACAGAATGCAATCGATCACCATGCAAAGAATGCTTTAAATATTATTACAAAAATAAAACTGATGCATTTATTTGTATAATTAAAAAAAATTATCAAAAACAAAAAAACTGTGAAAACAATGTTAAATTAGAAAATAATTAAAAGGTGGGTCGATATTTCACTTTCAAAGTAAATTTTGTTGCTTCACATCTTCAGGTATGGCATATGATTTCACTATTAAAATTCGACTTACAAAAATGTTCTTTTATATATTTACTTAAAATTAATAAATTATAAGAAAAAACTATTTCGAAACCTTTCGTTCGGTTGCCTTTACAAGTGTGAGGTTTTTATTGTTTATATTAAAGTGATGCCAGATTGTATTTTACTGAAAAACTACTAAATTGCTTAAAAAATGTCAAAGGAATTTAAATGCTAATAAATAAAGAAAAAATAAAAACAACAAACAGCAAAAAAAATTGATTTAAACATAGCAGTGTATTTATTTGATAATTTCGTGATATGCACAATGTTCTGGAGCTGCCCGCGATCCAATAAGTACATATGAACATTAGAGTGCCAGTTATTTTTCAAAGTTGGAATTTGTATGCGACCAACCCCAAGATTTGTTCGAAATGGTTAAAAAAATCCTTTAAAAATTTGAGGTCAATCGGATTTCTAGAATAAAACACAGAAAAAATGGTGTCGATATCTTGAACCGTTTCGCCGTACCTACGATTTGAAATCTTAGTATTTCATGAAAATGTAATTTGTTGGTCATAATTTTATTATATGCTTTTTAAATTGTACCTAAGTTCAATTTAAATAAAAATAATAATGAATATTTTTGCTCAGTCTATGGAGAATGTGTGCGGCGATGTTCTGTTTTTCCGGGGTCAAAGATCAAAATTTTTAAAGTTAAAACTTATGGTAAACCAATTGTTCCAAATACATCTGAATTAAAATGTAATTTTTTTAAAGACTGTTTTTTATAACTATGTATAAGATTTAATTTATGACTTTTTTTATTTTCTTTGACAAATATTTTAACAAAAATAAAAATTAATTAAAATGTAATAAATATTGTAATTTTTATTTTATAAGCGAACACTTTATGTGGTCTT
This sequence comes from Stomorhina lunata, assembly GCA_933228675.1. NCBI lineage: Eukaryota > Metazoa > Arthropoda > Insecta > Diptera > Rhiniidae > Stomorhina > Stomorhina lunata. The sequence continues at coordinate 81,743,104 of OW121742.1, forward strand.
TAACTTTTTTCCAATGCGTGTTAATTGCGTCTCATTTTCAATATTATTATAACAGAGGGCTTAGGAATATTCTGTGTATATAAAGGAACCTTAAACTGAATACATAAGTTGTACAAAACGGAACACACATTTCCAAATTTTTTTTCCGGGGCATAATGACTTCTTTTGCCATTGCTTAAAATTTTCCGTCGATCTTTCAATACTCCTATTGATCTTTCAACAATACATCGACCTTTGGCATGCACCGTTGAAATAAGATTCAAGAGAACCTTCTTCAGAATTTCTATTCTAATATATACATATATACAGTTCGTCAAGTAATTGTTTGCATTCAAAAAAAATATTGAAAATGCAATTTAAATTTAACATCAAATCGTTTAAATTTGTTTCTTTTGTTTAAAACATACCGTTAATGTAACTGTTCACCACAAAAAGTCGTAAAAAAATTGAAATAAATACTTGCATTGCAACAACAACAATAAAAAAAGAAATATACCCAATTTAAAAGGCGTCAAATAAATGTTTGCGCAATGAGTAAAAATAACACCAAATGTTCTTATTTACCGTTATATTTTTGATTTTATAATGTTTTTTGAGTGTTATCCAATGAAATTAATATTATAAAAAGTATTGTAAAAAAATCTATGCTTTAGTTGTCCTAAATTTAAAAAAATGCCTGGAAAATTAATGTCGAAAGGCGTTATAAAATTAGCGTATTTCCATCACTAAAAGGGCAAATCCGCCAGGGAAATCGCTAAAATGTTCTCCCGTATGGTTAGGACATCAGATCCCTTGCTGAAAATGAAGGAATAATGCAATTAAAATGGTAACCATGCAGCCCCAAATATTATACAATATGAATTAAAAGTAAAATTATTAAAACCATCTGGAAAAAGTGGCACTCCAGCACTAGAAGCTTACCTCCTAAGTGCAAAATGATCATGGGCTATGTGTATTCCAAGAAGTAATCCGAAATATACCGGTAAACCTGAAATATTCATCTACAGTGGCTAGGAAAAGTATACTGCTATCAACGCAAGATATTAAAAATCTCTTCAAGTTTGCTACACGGCACTTAACTCGGCTTTTGGGTATCCATCATGATAATACAACATCATTTTGGCGTGACTAGAAAAAAACATGTACCCTAATACTAATTCTAAGTGCGAAATAGAAAGCATGAAGTAATTTTCAATATTTTATATTGAAAGAAGTAGATTTTTCCTAGCCACTGTAGATGGTTTTTCCTGTATATACAGGTTTTACCTGTATATTTCTGATTGCTCTTTGGGATACACTTAGCCCATGACCATTTTTCACTTCGGACTTTAGCCCCTAGTGCTGGAGTGCCGCTTTTCCTATAAGACTTTAATAAGTTTACTTTAAATTTGTATTTTTTTATATTTTGGACTATATTGTTACCCTTTTAATTCCAATATTCCTCCACTTTTAGCACGGTCATATCCTAATCATACGGGAAAACATTTTAGCGATTTCCCTGGCGGATTTGCCGTTATAGTGATGGAGATACGCTAATTCTATAACACCTTTCGAAATTAATTTTGCAGGCATTTTTTTTAAATATAGGACAACTAATGCACACATTTTTTTACAATATTTTTTATAACTTTAATTTCATTGGATAACACTCATAAAACTTTATAAAATACAAACTATAACGGTAAATAAGAACATTTGGTGTTATTTTTACTCATTGTGCAAACAGATATTTGGCGCCTTTTTTAATTGGATATATTTATTTTTGTATTGTTGTTGTTGCAATGCATGTATTTATTCCATTTTTTACGACTTTTTGTAGTAAATAGTTACATTAATAAAATAAAGAAATTAAAACGATTTGATGTTTAATTTTCGAAATTTAAATTGCATTTTCACTATTTTTGTTTAATGCAAACAATTACTTGACAAACTGTATATATATATATAAATATCTATATATATATATATATATATATATATTTATATATATTTATATACAACAATTGGAACAATGGGTACTTCTATCTGACAATGAGCTGCATCCAAATCTAGTTTTAAGACTCATTCAAAGAGACCTACGTTTTAGCTCCGGCTCAGAACAGCAAATGCATTAGTTACAGAAGTTTTACATAACCTAATACTCGATAAACAGTGGCTAGCAGAGTTATGAGGTAAACCACCTCTTTTTTTTAAATTTTATTTCTTTCAAGTGAGTCTGGGAACTTTGGACCTTTGGTATGCTAGACGGATAACTAAGCTGCTATACCACGGCGGTTCACAATAGATACAAATATGTAAATACATACTTAGTTTACCTAGAAGCCAAATATTTTTAAGTTCAATAGTATTATAGAGATCCTTCCAAAAAACGCCTTTCTTCAGACTGCTTCCAAACAAAGGAGTTGTGTGATGTCCCTCCATTCTTGGAGTTAATGGAAAAAATGTATACTCGTGATCGGAAATCTGAAAATATAGATGAATATACTAAACATGTAGATAAATCAAGACATTATTGTACTCTACACACTATCATAGAGTTAAGGCTATGTAATCCCCTCCTGTTGAATTGGAGATCAAAATAGGTACCACCAACACACCCGATTACTAAAAGAATAGAAGTTATATTAAAAACAATTTGCAAAGCGGGACATTGAATCACTTTTATACCTCATTTCTTTGCTGATACATATTGTGCTGTAATCATCTTCAGAATCAGAAGTACCACTATTTGTTTTCATCCGTTACACAAAAGATATTGAAATTTTCACAATAGTTGTTTAAAATACAATATTTTCCATCACTATAAATAAAACAAAACGTAATTTGTTTATTCCTATTAATCAAAAACTCATTTTTTGACGACAGTTTTAGCGTTTACTTTAAAAATTGAATTTTGAAGTTAATAAAATGTTAGTATATTGTTAAAAAGTTGTGCAGCAAAAATTGGGAACTTCAAGGTCAACAAAAATTAATAATAATTATTTAAATAAATCAAAATTGTATCCTCCTTTAGCATTTAAAACTTTTTGTTGGTGGTTCGGAACAGAATCCGCCAAGAACTGTAGAAACTCCATTGAAGTCTCTTTCCAAGTATTTGCGATTTCAATAACCGTTTTATCTTTTGTTCTTTTTAAATCCGCAGACCTGTTTGCTTTCTGTATGACTACAATTTTTCTATAACATAAAAAACTGGACTTTGGGGAAGCCAATCCAGAGTTTACACACCAGCCTCTGTTAGAAATTTTGTGATCATTTTGCTCCTATGACATTTAGCATTATATTGTTAGAAAATGAATGCTTCTCTGATCAATTTATCGCCGGAGGGAAATGCATATACATTCAATACTCTTAAATATTGATTATTTCTTAGGAACCGTCAACAGGAACCATGTTCCCTACTCCACTGAATATGTAAAAAAAAATGTTTAATTTTTTGACGATAAGACGGTTTGGCCATTAAAGGGTTTAACATATGCTTATTTTTCTTATTAATGTAATTCAGCTAATATTGTAAAAATTTCGATACGTTAGCTTTAATCAGCCAATTCAATATGGAACGAAATTTTATTTGGTTTGAAGAACAGCAGGCGGAACTGCTAATGCAAGCGGAACTGCTCAATTGACTGCCTGTATCGTGAGATTAAACGCTTTCAGACTATTTTCGGATGGATATGTTAAGGCTTAGATTTCAGACAGGATACCTTCCGATATGTTGGAGAGAGTGTGCCAAAATTGTACTTAATATCGAAAAAATTTGTATTTGTCCTTTTTTGTCGTTGAAAAATTAATTTTCAATTTTCTAACAATTCACGTAACTCAAGAAATCCTACCAAAAATTTAATTTTATACGTATGTATGTAAAGTTTAGCTTTTTCTATATAGTGGTATATTGGAACCATTAATATTACTCAAGAAATCCACTCAAGAATATCCTAACGAAAATAAATATTTTTTTAATTCAAATATTCATTCAGTATTAAATGAATATTGGTTTCAATAATAATTTAGGAATTAATTATTCGAACTTTAGAATTAATTGAAAAATTAGGTTTTATCAGGCTTGAGTTCATTAAATTTTCAAATTATTAATTTTTGAAAATTAGAAAAGTAATTGTCTTGTTCTTCTCTACATGCCAACGGCAAGTGAAAAGATCGAGCAAAACAAGTAATAGGAGAATACACAATTAATTAAACGTAATGATGTTCGATCAAACTCAATTAGTTAAATTGATGATTATCTCTGCAATCTGACAACTCGACTGTGGTCGAGGGCGCTTAGTGCTGATGACGTCCTGTGGCGGGACAGAAATTGCAATCCACTGAAACGCGTTCAAAAATAATTTTTTCAGTTTTTCTCCACAATTACTTTTCTAATTTTCAATTTAATGAACTCAAGCCTGATGAAACCTAATTTTTCAATTCGGTTTCAATAATATTTAAGATAACCTGTGGATGGCTTTCAAAAATTAATGTTCGGCTAAGATTTTATCCACTAAATAATGGATATGCACTGGTCGTTGATAATGTTTCATCGACAAAAATTGAATTAAGTTCATCAATTATTATTGACTGTATTGTGTTTCCTAATCTCGAAATATAAAATGCGGCTCTCGTTTTCAAAATAAAAATATTAATAACATCACATACTTGCGTACTTATGTATATATATATATATATATGTTTCTCTTTTCTTTAATTTTTGTATAGATATTGAGGGTGAAGAAGATTCGGATACGGATGATAGCGATCAACCAAAATTTAGACGTAATCGAACTACATTTAGTACCGATCAACTAGATGAACTGGAAAAAGAATTTGAAAAGTCACACTATCCATGTGTTAATACAAGGGAAAAATTGGCATCTCGCACATCTCTTAGCGAAGCAAGAGTTCAGGTAATTAGATAATTTATTTATTTACTAGAACTACTCAACCCGATTGTAATGTATCTTAGTTTCATAACTCGGAAAGGTTGCTTAAGGCCAGAAAATTTAAACCAATTGTAAGAAAACGTACCTTATATCGTCACCTAAAATGCAAAAGGGCGTAACTACACTTCTTACAGGAGAAGCAAAAAACGTCTTAAAAATAGTTACAATTTATTTTCGAAACATAATTTAATATAAAAAGATAAGATTTAAATAATTTTAAATAGTATATACAGATTTTTTAAGAGTAAATTCAGTAAAAAGCCCGTAACTTTTAAACAGTTTAAGATACTTGAATGAAATTTCATATAGTTAGAACAGAGGAGCTTTAGAATTGATCTGTAGACAATGTACGGTCGGAAAGCCCTTCAAAAATCTTAGTCTCGCATAATAATTTTTTATATGATAAGCAAGAAAACATCATAACTTTTAAACTAAATGAAATATTAATTCCAAATTTCAAAATTTGGTCAGCAATGCAACAGCAAACCCATTGCTGAAAACTTAAATGACAAAAACGAGTAATTTTTAAGTAATTGCAAAAAAGCAAAAAGGCTTAACTACAAGCTGAATATTTCCTGAAACTAAAAGGGCTTAACTACAATACAAATTTTAAGCAACCTTTAGTTTTTAGTGAATCAAATCGCTGTTTTTGACCGTGCGCATAAAACATTTTTTTTTTTTGTATTTTGGGGTGCTGTGTCATAATTAATCAAAAATCAAATGTAATTTTTGCGTTAGTTACGCCCTTTTGCATTTTTGAAATATCTAGAGCTATAGAGCTACTACACTTAACATTAAGGGATTATTTTGACAAAAGTATCTCTAATTGTTTATTTCCACAAAAACATCATTATCTTCAAAGCCGATCGATGTACAGTTATCATCATTATATGTGACAACGCATGGAGAAAGGGACCTAAGGTATTTTTAGCGCAAAATAGAAAGGTATCTAAGGGTAAAAACCGGTTTTGTTTAGGAGAGCCATTTTAAAGATTTAAATATTACTTTTTTATCCTAGTTTTTACCCTTAGGACCCTTTCTCTATACGCGCAAAATACCCTTAGGTTTTTACTCTTAGGTCCCTTTCTCTATGAACGCAAAATACCCTTAGGTCCTCTTCTCTATGCGCTGTCACATATATGCAATTATACTGACGGTCAATAGTTTACCACCCCTAATTCATTCAAATTTTTCAATATTTAATAATTTTTCGTTCATGAATTTGGGGATTAAACATTAAAATGTAATTAAAAAGCTTTTACATTTAAACTTAATTATTAACTAATTGCACAAAATTTACATTTGCATACATGCATACATTTACATGGATACATACGTACATACATATGTATGTATATCAATAACCATCATAATGTCACATTGACACTTTTATAAACTAACACATGACTTCTTAATATTGATCAATTAGGTTTGGTTTTCCAACAGACGAGCAAAATGGCGTCGACATCAACGTGTGCATCTTCTAAGGAAAAGGGACTCGATATCACCACAAAATCATCCACCACACAACAATTTCGCAACCGACCCACATTTGGCCCACAAAATGCCACAGATTCAGATGCAAATAGCGGACGTAGACAGTTTGCTAGAGAAAATAAATTCAAATCAACATCCTGCTCTACAATGTCCATCGTACCGGAATGTGGAGAATACACAATATCACAGTATCAGCGAAAAAAATCCGAATATGACAATGCAAACCACAAGTCTTACTTTCATCCATACAAAAAATCCACGCGTAAGTACATCTCACATGAAGTCGACGAACGATTGCCCAAATCGCCTACAAGAACAAATACTGGATGCAATGCATTTATCTCACACAGCATCAGTTCCATTATTAATGGGAGGTGAAAATAGTGCATTCAAATCTCTATATATCCACCCACCAGGATCGAGTAAACCTCTAACCAAAACATCACATCATCTGGACGCATCTGTATATGAATCAAGTGCTAAAAATCCCGTGAACCAAAAACATAATACGAAATTGATGGCAACGTCATCAACACCGCCAGTCAGTAATGTAAGCGATGTGAGTCAAAATGACAGTGACCGTGATAGCGCTAGTGACGTCGAACATTTTAAGGAAAATAATGATATTGGTAATAATAATTGTAATAGTAATAATGATAATATAAATTGTAAAAGAATATCTAATCATGAAACGCATAATAATAATTCAATTTAGTACATACAAACATCTGTAAATAGATTTAAGATTAAAAAAAAATTAGATTGATTTTGGTTTTTATTGCAATAAGTAAATTTGCAGCGATATTTGCATGTGGTTGTTCATTTATTTTTCTATTAAATAATAGACAACCGAAAAAGGTAACTTCTTTTCCAATTCTTTATCTTAATCATTGAGTTTTTTTTTTTAGAAATTCACGATATGGGCAAATCCTGCGTGACGGACGATACATTTGTACAGATATTGTTGTACTTAAATGAAATCCATTGTCTTTTAACATGAGATATCTTTGCACAGATTTCGGAGAATATTAGAAAATCGATTGTGCTCTCGAATAGCATTTGTAAATTTACATACTTGCTTTGGAGGGAAAAGATATTCGCTTTTAAAGTGTTGTGACGGACGCTACAAAAAATGGAAGTGACTTTTTTTCAACACGTGCTTCCGTAATTTTCATCAAATCGGTCATAGAAATAAAAAATTGTAAATACATTGAAGATAGAAGAAAATCAGGGAATTACAAAACAGCTTTTATAAAATATTTTTAAGTTTCCAGTTTCACCAAAAATCCATAAATGAACTGTTGTGACGGACGATACAGTTTTTACTTGAATGTTTTTATTAGGAAAAAATTTATATTTCATATTTTTTAGTGAAATAATGGAGCTATTTGTTCCCGAATTTCATCTACTTCCTTTTCATGTTAGCGGTTAAAAATGCGATTTTTTTGGCACAATTTAATATTTCACAAAAGGGCTACATACATTTGTATATTTATTTAAAATTTTACACTTTTTACATCTTATTTTTCGTCCCAAGAATGCTACGGCTAGATCTTAGAGTGTCCCATAAATCCAAAAAAAAAAAAATAAAAATTTCAAAAACATTAAATTTGCCCCACTGTATATTTTTTTAATACCTAATACTCTAAATTTAATCTGTGGTTATAGACAGTGTTATTTCTTTATGAATAAGACAGACATATGTTCTTAAATTTTGTAAATAATATATACTGTAACGGACGCTACACACTTTCCTATACATATTATTCTGTAAAATGCTATATTAACATCTATATATTTTTAGTCTAATTTAAAGCATACTAAAAGTTCTATTTACGAACCGTCCGTCAACCTGTCTGTAATTTTTTCTGTTGTAGTCAAGTTTTTGGAGCTCCTGTTTTGTCGATATCTCAGGTGTTTATTTTGATGAAATCCAGGAGCTCCACAAATCTGATTTTAGCAGACAGACACTCTGCATTAATCTTAATTTTGTGTCTGACTTTTGAACATTATGATAACATTTGAGAATGTATTATATATCAAATTATAGGTAATCTTCCTAGGAAGTACAAAAATGCAGCTAAATACTTGATATCCGTTCAAAACCTACATATGTATGTAAGTATCTCTCATATCAACAAAAATTTAAATTTTTTAATTGCAATTGGGAGAAATCCGTTCACGTTTGACAATTGATCCCGTATAACTTCGCCTAAGATACGATGATGACATTTAGTATAAAGACGTTGTACAATATTGATATTCAGGGCGATAGCGCCTAAAATAAACTTTCTAGAGGGACAACATTTGACATAAGTATTTCTGATCTCTTGAAAAGTTCGATATTGAAAATGGGCGAGCTCTATTCACATTTAGTGAAATCTCCCATATAACCCCGACCGGGAATCGATTTAATGCTGATAAATTAAATCACATTAAAATTGCACAAGGAACTAGAGCAAAACTTCCCAAACATCCATCGGACAGATCGAAAGAACAATACATCACAAATATTATTGATGAAGTGTTCGTTTTAATTAATTAACTAACTTCAGATTAATAAGTAAATCTTTAATAACTTTTCCGACAAAGCTGATATCCATCCATTCAAAAGCTATATATTTCACGTATGTATCTAAAAATAAGAGTGTATACCCTGTAATTTCAAGGCTTATCATTGTTAAAGCTTTGACCTAAATCAGTCCGCTAACTTCAGATTTTTACATAACTAATAAAGAACTTTTACTAGTTGGATAATTTGTACGAATTAAAGTGCACACCCTCACTAGGCACTGTGTTTTTGGGTTGCATGCCAGAATACTTAAACTTCATCAAATATGTGCTATTGCAAATGTAAGGGCATCTACATTTTGAAGCATATTTTCTGCATGGTTTATCTAGTCTATCGAGCTTTATTAAATGTTCGTAAAATATGTGTCTATTTTATTTCGAAGCTACTGGCTGGCTTAAATATGCATTCTCTACTTGTAGTCTAGTAATCATTATCTTTCACAAAGGGACCACTTTAGAACCCAAGTGAAGCTTCCCTAGACATCAGCCACCTGCCCAACCTAACCTTTGGGTGCATAACTTTCTAGATGATGACGCCACCGAAAAGCTTTTCTTTTTCCGACTCTTAATTTTAAAGACTCTTTGCATATAATACTAGGATAACCAAATTTTGCTAGGAATTATATTAAGTACTTTTGTTGTTGTTTTAACTGCGATATTATTGGTAATAATGCAGAAGTGGCAGTCCTTGGTCGGAAATCTAAGATTTCCGAGTCGTTCCGGTACGAAGAACCGACTGCCGTGGGAACGATTAAGTACTTTTGCAACACCATTGGTGAAGGGTATCCAAGATTCGGCAAAGCCGAATATACCACTCTTACTTGTTTTATTTTAAGAGAAGTAACACTCAGGCAAATACTGCCTATACAATTGTATATAGAGTATATACTAATTGGGTTACCTTCTTTGGAAAGGAGGTAGTATAGAAGCGAAAGGTGGTGAAAAGGAGAGATAAAGCTTTATATTAATTCAACACTGTAATTGCACATCATATCTATTTTTAGAACAGTGAAGTTGCGATATTTGTTGTTATTTAGACGCATTTGTTTAAGCTTTTTTGTTCTACAACCAATTTTATTTATTTATCATCGGCGGCGTGTTATTGCTGTAGGCTTACCGCCGACGGAAGATGCTATGGTAATTAATAATTTTAATAGAAATTAATAATTACAGAAATTGATGTTGCCGAGACCAGGGATCGAAACCAGGCTCAATGTGATATTATGCTTATAAGTCGACGTGCTAACCAAATGAGCCACAGCACCCTAAAAACCTATTATTTTAAAAAATTTATAAAAATTCGAGATTAGTGCAAATAAAGACCTACCATTCACGAAGAGAGCAAACAAAAATTGTAAATATATAATGGAATATATTCTAAAGGATCAATAGATGGTTAATTTTTCCATAAACACAAATATGTGATTTGACAGTTTTTAAATTTTGTCCTTGGTTTAATGTTTTTCGAATTTGCCCATATTCCTTAAAATCTTAACCTACGTATATAAATTAGAATACCAGTTAATTTTCAAATTTGGAATTTGTATGCGGCTATTTGTTCGAAATACTTAAAAAGAATCCCTTGAAAACTTGAGGTTAATCGGATGGGGAAAGCGTGCGCATCATGGCCCGCCCAAAATTGCAAAATATCCGATTTTTTACTTTCATTGTGAAAAACTTAATTAATACTTATGCATTAAACACATAGACAACAGCAGGCTACGGGCTACAACCTGTCAAAATTAGAATACATGCATTCAAATAGAAATAAATTTTTTAGAGTCGACACGGCTACCGACCACCGTTGTAGCTGTAGCCAAAATTAAACTATTTTCTATTTTTGTTGGCGACAATAAAAGATTTAGTGCTGTCAACACCATATAATATTGAAAAAATGAGCGATTTAAACCACTTGAATTTATTTACCACAAATACAATGGGGAGAATTTATGTAAGCAATTTACATACTTATAAAATATTTATATATTTAATGTATATAATAATATCTAATAAAATATTATGTAAAAATTTATATTTATATAACTCTAACTCAATAGAAGTAAAATTTTAAAAAGTTATTTTTTAAACTGTCTAACTCGCACGCTAGAGTTACGTAGTTCATGTTATATAAAAGCCCAGTATGTCCTTTATAAAACTCATTATATAAAAGAGCATACTTATATCTATATTGTTTTAAGATATACGAATTTTTATAAAAAAAAAGTCGGTTGCAGAAATAAGTTTATAGTATATTATTTAGCTCCTTATCCATTATATATTATATAGAATATATATAGAATATATAAGAATATAAAAGATATTTTCAGTAGCTTTTGTTTGATAAATACCAATTAATGTCGGATATAAACTTCTAAAGTTATACCGTATTATTCTTGAAATTTAAAAAGCCCATAACTCTTAAACTATTAGAGATCACACCAAAATCTTTCTATAATTTTTTTTTTTTTTTTGATATAGACATACCATCAGGTACAGGAAAACCGTTGATTTCGGAGATTAATTAATAAAATGAATTTATGTCGTTTTTATCAAAATTTAAATTGTAAAGATGGACAAAATATCTTATAAACGCGATATTGGCACCACTCATAAACAGGTGTTTCGAAATGTAGCTGCCATCTTAAATGTAGCTGCCGTCCCTAAAATAATTAAGTAGCTGACTACGAGGCGACGATTGCAGCCAACGACTTTTGTAGTCGGTGTTCGTGTAGCCTGCTGTTGTCTATGTGTTTAATGCATTAAGAATAAAAAAATCCAAAGTAAGACATGATTTAAACATCCATGGCCAATAAGTACTAAACAGCTAAGCATCGTCAAAATATCAAATTTACTTAGTTTTTTTTTATATTAGAAAATGTTACTTTTTTTTAGGATATAAATAATAAGGTTATAAAAATTAATTTTTCGTTTCAGGTTCATACAAGAAACAAATAAGAGAATAAAACACAAAAAATGTGCTCGATATCTTGAACCATTTCGCCTTACCTACGATTTGAAATCTTAGTATTTCAAAATGTCATAATTTGATTATATGCTTGTTAAATTGTACCTAAATTCAATTTTAATAAAAGTAATAAAAATATTTGAACCCTTAACTACAACCCTCAGATTGGTTCGAATTGCTAAAAAATCGGACGAAAGGAAAGTTAAAAAGTATTTTTTTAATAAAAACAAGTAAGAGTGGTATATTCGGCTTTGCCGAATCTTGGATACCCTTCACCAATGGTGTTCCAAAAGTACTTAATGTAATTCGTAGCAATATTTGGTTATACTAGTATTATATGCAAAGAGTCTTTAAAATTAAGAGTCGGAAAACGAAAACCTTTTCGGTGGCGTCATCATCTAGAATAGTTATGCACCCAAAGGTTAGGTTGGGCAGGTGGCTGATGTCTAGGGAAGCTTCACTTGGGTTCTAAAGTGGTCCCTTTGTGAAAGATAATGATTACTAGACTACAAGTAGAGAATGCATATTTAACCCAGCCAGTAGCTTCGAAATAAAATAGACACATATTTTACGAACATTTAATAAAGTTCGATAGATCAGATAAACCATGCAGAAAAGATGCTTCAAAATGTAGATGCCCTTAGATTTGCAATAGCACAACGATTTGATGAAGTTTAAGTATTCTGACATGCAACCCAAAAACGCTTTGCCCAGTGAGGGTAGTGCACTTTAATTCGTACGAATTATCCAACTAGTAAAAGTTCTTGATTAGTTATGTAAAACTCTGAAGTTAGCGGACTGATTTAGGTCAAAGCTTTAACAATGATTGTCAATGTATACAAGCCTTAAAATTATAGGGTATACACTCTTAGTTTTAGATACATACGTGAAATATATAGCTTTTGAATGGATGGTTATCACCTTTGTCGGAAAAGTTTACTTATTAATTTGAAGTTAGTTAATTAATTAAAATGAACACTTCATCAATAATATTTGGGACGTATAGTTCTTTCGATCTGTCCGATGGATGTTTGGAAAGTTTTGCTCTAGTTCTTTGTGCAATTTTAATGTGATTTAATTTATCAGCATTAAATCGATTCCCGGTCGGGTTTATATGGGATATTTCACTAAATGTGAATAGAGCTCGCCCATTTTCAATATCGAACTTTTCAAGAACTGTCAAATGTTGTCCCTCTAGAAAGTTTATTTTAATCGCTATTGTCCTGAATATCAATATTGTACAACGTCTTTATACTAAATGTCATCATCGTATCTATTATAATTTGTCATTTATTAGCTACTAAGAGATTGCCTTAGGCGAAGTTATACGGGATCAATTGTCAAACGTGAACGTATTTCTCCCAATTGCAATTAAAAAATTTAAATTTTTGTTGATATAAACCTATAATTTGATATATAATACATTCTCAAATGTTATCATAATGTTCAAAAGTCAGACACAAAATTAAGATAAATGCAGTGTGTCTGTCTGCTAAAACCAGATTTGTGGAGCTCCTGAATTGTCCCACCCTGAATTTCAACATTGTCGATCAAAACACCATCGCTTAAACGCTAAATTATATCTACCACAAATTACAGAATGCATCAGGATTTAGATAATCCCCTGCGAAGGACGCTATTAAACTTCATCAAAATAAACATCTGAGATATCGACAAAACAGGAGCTCCAAAAACTTGACTACAACAGAAAAAAGGACAGACAGGTAGACGGACGGACATGTAGACGGACGGATAAACAAACAGACGGACGGACGGGCAAACAAACAGACGGACGGACGGAGTTCGCGAAATCGATTCTTGTGCCGATTCTGAGTTGATCGGTACAATTTGAATGGTATTCATAATCAGATTTGTGGAGTATATATATCAGATTTTAGAAAATCCTCCCATAAAGAACGATGTCAAATTTCATCACAATCGGTCCATAAACACCTGAGATATCGCTGAAACAATACTTACAAAATGTAAACAAAATTTCTTAGACACGTACTTTGGGCAATTTGCTGTACATCAAATGTAGTGTTATGGCGATATCTCAATTGTTTATAGACCGCTTTTGATAAAATTTAATAACGTGGTTGGTGGGGGAATTTCCTAAAATCTGATATAAAATTTATGTAGGTCCGTACTAAAGGAGGATAGTTTTTCCTATTTCTGCATTTAATTTTTTCAACAAACATTCTCTAATGTGTACTTTGGGCAATTTGCGATACATCAAATTCAGTGTTTTGGCGATATCTCAGTTGTTTATGGACCGATTTTGATAAAATTTTACAGAGTACTTTGGGAAAATATTTCCTACAATCTGATATATAACATATTATCACATGTACACCAGGAGTATCTTTTTTCTCTTGTTATTTAAAAGTGTGTTTCAATCAAAAATTTTCAAATTTTCGTCTAATTTTTGGTATTTTTTCGATATTTTCGGTGTTTATAAACCGATTTTAATGAAATTTAATAGCGTTCATTGCGGGAGAATTTCCTAAAATCTGATATATAATTTATGTAAGTCCATCCTCCAGGGGCTTCAGAAACTTGATTTCAACAGACAGACGGACAGACAGACAGACAGACAGACAGACAGACAGACAGACAGACGGACATCGCTTAATCGATTCTCCTCCCGATTCTGAGTCGATCGGTATAATTTTTATGGGGTCTACGATCACTTATAAAAAAATTACAAACGGAATCACAAACTTATAATACCCTTTCACCTATTGGTGAAGGGTATAAAAATACTTAATATTTATAAAAATAAATACTTTTTTGCATTTGGATTAAAATTCATATAATATTCATATATATTTTTAATATTCCGCTACTTTGCTATGGAAAATTTAAAACACTAATTATGATCTTTGACCCCGGGAAAAAAGTATTAAACTTTTATAATTCAAAACTGTCGAGATGTACAAAAAAATGTTTACTTGTGTTTCATTGATTATGAAAAGGCGTTTGATAATGTGAAGCATGACAAACTAATGGAAATCTTAAGATCTATTGGAATAGAGGAAAAAATAATACGATGTATACAAAATCTTTATTGGAATCAAACAGCCCAAATTGGTGTTGATGGAGAATTAACAGATAAAATATCAATTCTAAAAGGAGTAAGACAAGGATGTATATTATCACCGCTACTATTTAACATTTATACGGAGAAAATATTTTAAGAGACTATTGAAGCAGACATAGGAATAAAAGTTAACAGAGTGTTAATCAATAACATAAGATATGCAGATGATACTACTTTGTTGACAAGTAGCATATCCGGACTACAAAAATTGGTGCAAAAACTCTCACTCGTGAGCGAAATATATGGCCTTAAAATAAATATTTCTAAAAGTAAATATATGGTTATAACCAGGATGAATACCCAACCCACCACCACCACTTTAAAAGTTAATAACATGGACGTTGAAAGAGTTGAAACCTAGGGGTTTCAATAAACGATCAATGGGATATGTCCAAGGAAATAAGGTGTCGTATAGAGATGGCAAGAGACGCTTTCTGCAAATACAAAAATGTACTATGTAGCCATGACATCAATGTACAAACAAAAATAAGATTTATCAAATGCTACATTTTCTGTTATCCTTGACTCCCAGTTGAGCATAGGGCCTCAAAATTAAATGCTACATTTGGTCCGTATTATTATATGCTGCTGAAGTTTGGACCATTAAAACTAGTGACGAAAAAAGGTTAGAAGCCTTCGAAATGTGGATATACCGCCGAATACTAAAAATAGCATAGACTGATAGAGTTTCAAACGAAGAAATTTTAAGAAGGATGCATGTTGAAAGAGAATTGTTAAAAATCACTAAAATTAGAAAGGTCTCATACCTTGGTTACATCATGAGAAATAATAAATATAAAGTCCTTCAAACAATACTCAAAGGAAAATTTGAAGGTAAACGAACAAGGGGCAGAAGAGAAACAACGTGAATAAAAAATATTCAGGACTGGACAGGGTACAGAGATGAGAGAAATTTACTAAATGCTGCAAAGAATCGAGAACTCATCATTTTATAAATAAATTTTATATTAAATTGTAAAAATTTTTAAATTGTACGATCGCTTATATTCGGAAATCGGATTAGCAAATAAAAGAAAGAAGAAGATATCGACACCATTTTTTTCTGTGTTTTATTCTAGTTTCTTTTATGAACCTGAAACGATAATTTATATTTTCAAAAAATCGAAAAATGATTTTTGAAACCGACCTGTGAAAAAAGTAAAATTTTCTTAAAAAAAAATTAGTCTACTTTTACATTAGTCAAGTTTGGCTTATCAAGTCTTGAATTAGTATGAGAAAAAACTGACAGAATTAAAATTGAGCAAACCTGACCGTACTATCAAGTTTACGAAAATTTTGAAAATTTGTATGAAATTTAAGGAAAATAAAATGAAAACTGATGTTTGTGTGTGAACATGAATGCAGGTTCAAAAGAAATTTAAAGAAAAACTGATCAAGTAAACCTGATTCGTATTAAACGGGACTAAGTAAATATGATAATATTTTGACGACACTCGGCTATTTAGTACTTACAGGCCATAGAATTGTAAAACATGTCTTACTTTGGAATTTTTTTATTCCATAGTATTAATTAATTTATTTACAATCAAAGTATTTTGCAATTTTGTGCGGGCCATGGGAACGCTTTCCCCTCATCCGATTGACCTCAAATTTTCAAAATATTATTATCTTAGCATTTCGAACAAATCTGGGGGTTGGCCGGAAACGTATTTCTTCAAAAAAATTTCCCCATATAGGCTATTGGCACTCTAATGTATGTACTCCATACTACATACATATGTATATTCGCATGATGTCAATGAGAGCAATTTTTCGAAAACTTAATTATTTTAAGAGCCACCACTATATAGGGTTCGATAAAAACATGGTGATTTATAACCCAAAAAAAAAATGGTAGTTAATGATCAGTCGGGATGAAAGGATAATTTTAATTCAAACATCAAATTGTAAACCAAAACCCAATTATAGTATTACATTTATGCTGCATTTTCTTCAGCTGGTTTGTAAATAATTATAATTTTTTAAATTGAATAATTATAATTTTTAAAATTTTTGTAATTGAATATTAATAGAATTGGTAAAATTGTTTGCAAACTTTCGTCAAAATCGGCTTAAGGATATGCCAAGTATTCACAAATCCTTAAATATTGAAGAATCGAAAAAAGCACAATATGAAAAATATATCTGAAAACAGTTGTCGTATATAATTGAAGTTTGGTATGTAACTTGATGCCGAATAGGTGTGCAAAATTATAAAAAAAAATCGATCTAAGGACACGCCTAATACCCATATATACTTTTATATTAAAGAATTGACAAAAATCACAAAATAAGTCTTAGAATAGTTGTCGTAGTTGACTGAGAGCCGCCTATCACGTTGACGACATCGAGGCTTTAATCAAATCGGTTTGTCATGTAACTGAGTGTGAGATTGGAGTGAAGTTAAATATACCAAAATCAACTATTAATAATAATATGTGACGGGTTGGACTGGTAAAAAAAACTTTATATTTGGGTACCATATGAATTGAAAGAAATTAATTTAACAAACCGCCTCAACTCTTCTGATATGCATCTTAGACCCCAACCTAAATAAAAGCGTTGAGCGGTTTTTAAACGTCAAAATGTCTCATGTGCATACAATTTGTATAAAAAACCAAAACAACGCAGCGGCAATGCTAAGCGGTTGGATAAACCGATTTTGAAAAGGCGTTATTTGGTGAAGTTTTCTGCAAATGAAGATGAGACTAACATTTTTATTATAAATATGTATAAATTATAAATATGTAATTTCAAATTAATTATTTATTTTATTTTAAATGATTCTGCTGATAAAGCGTTAACGTTCTTGTTTAGGTTTGCCACTTTAGCTTAAGCCTAACGTTAAGCATAAAATAACGCTCTTTCTTAGGCTGGTCTATTAAACGCATTAGAAGCAAATCATAACTGAAGATGAAAAATTAATTGTTTACAATAACGTCAATCGAAATCGATCATGGTCCAATTATTGTGAAGCGCCCCAAATCTCTTCAAAGGCTAATATTCACTAAGAGAAGTTTGGTGCAATTTGAATACAGCCATCAACAAGAAGCAGCCCGAATTGGTCAATCGTAAATCGTCATATTCCACCACGACAACGTTAGACCGCACACATCTTTGGTCACTCGCCAAAAACTGAGAGAACTTGACTGGGAACTTTTGATGATCCACAATATAGCCCTCAGCTTGCACCGTCAGACTACCATTTGCTTCGGTCTTTGCAAAACTCCTTAAATCGCAAAACTTTCGATAATTTAGAGGCTATCAAATCGCACTTAGTCAGAAGTCCTGTAAGCATGGAATAATGATGCTGCCGGAAAAATGGCGATAGGTTATCCAAAATATGTATATTATATAATTGATTTAAGTTCATTCTAAAATTAAAAAAAATGTATTTACTTAAAAAATCTCCGGTTTCTTTTGGGGCAATCAATAAAATGTTATTTAAAAAATTGGTAAGTTTTTTTTGTGAAAGCTACATATACAGCGAAAATGTTGCCACATTCGTTTTCGTTTTCTTACGATTAAGCTCAAATGCAGGTCTTTCTAAAACGTTTACAAGCTTTCGTCAATTTCATTTTGACAATTAAAGAGCCTTTTTCTTTCGTGAAGGAACAGAATTGCCAATATGTGTATTTCTAAATATTTAAGCTTTTTTTATATGTAAAATGTAGCTTGTCGGTGGTAACTGCCTTTTGACTTTTGTTTATAAAATAAAAAAAATAATAAAATTACATTTGTCAGTGCCCGTTTTTATAAAAAATAAAAATTTTAGAAAAGAGTAGTTTTAAAATATATAAAAATGTTTGGAACTGTGTCAATAAGTTAAAGAATCCGTCGGAATAGATCTACAAATCAATCCGTTCAAAGAATTTGTAGACGGAATTTGCGCGATTCAACACATTTTTTTGAACTTTCAGAAGAACAGTGAGTAAATATTTCATACAAACAAAATTTTAAAAATATGTAAGTACTTAAGTATGTACTAGATCCTTCTAGGTTTGTGGCTAATTTTCGTGTCAGCAAGGAATTGTTTTTCATGTTGCTACAGGAAATGGCGCCTAATATGATAGCGGCGTTTCGCAATACACACATTCCCTCCATAATAAAATTAGCAACATTTTTATCTTTTGTTGCAACTGGTGGGTACCAGCATTCAATTGGAAATGAAGTAACATCTTCAATTTCCAAATCAAAAGTCTCAACGATAATAAATGAATGCCTTCAGATATTTGAAGATTATTTGTTTTCAAAATGGATAACTTTTCCGGGATCAGATGAAGAGAGTGAAACCAAATCAAGTTTTTATGCATCAGGTGGATTACCAAGCGTGATTGGATGTGTTGATGGGACCCACGTCCGCATCTTTACTGTAACCGAAAGGAATTTTATAGCATCAATGTAATGGCTGTAGGTATTTCAAAATCAATATCCATATATGAACAACAAAAAATTTGCCCTAACAAATCTGTGGAAATAAAATCAAATACATTTCCATTGATACACAAATATCATATGGTTCATTTAGAGATCAACTTTGTTTAGAGAACTGGCCGCTTTAATTTGTATTTTATCTTTACTTTTTTAAGATTTGCGACCATAAAATGAAAATCATTTTTGTAGATTCTAGATGCTACAGTTCTGCGCTTGGTATTTATAATAGCATTCCAGTTAAAAAAGTAATCTTAAAAAAATGTATACTTATCTTATCGCAGGTGATTCCGGCTACAAACTTCTTCCGTCTTTGTTAACACCTTATGGAAATCCCACAGAAGAGTGGCAGAGAAAATTCAACGAGAGGTATTGCAAAAAAAGAAATATAATTGAACGATTTTTTGGGGTTTTAAAAAATCGTTTTCCCTGTATAAATGGCACCAGGGGGTTATTTTACAGCCCTCCAAAAACTACAAAAATTGTCAATGCGTGCTGTGCTCTGCACAATATTTGTATTGCCTATAAAAGCGAATGATATTCACCAATTAATGAAGAAACTCAAGAAGTTGGTCACATTCCTCAAGGCCATTTCGGAGAAAACTCTGAGGAATTTTTGTTTGCTATGAACATTCGAAATCAAATTGCCCTTAATTTACATTAAAATTTAGTTTTATAGTTATACTAGCTTTATAACCCGCTACTTCGTTAGCGGCACCATTTGAATTGACAAAGTTACAAAATTTACCAAAATAACTTTTTCACTTATTTATCAATTCCGATATAAATTAAATTAAATACTTATTGGTTCTTAAGATACATATAGGACAAAATAAGTACCTACCCTCTACATTTTCAAAAAAGTACTACACACGCCTCCCTTATTTTTGTAGCTGACCCAATTTTGATTGCTAACCCAATTTAAATCTTGTTCTTGTCGCTTTTGATTTTGAATATTTTACAAAAGTTTCCTTTTTTATCCGTTGTTTACCCCTGATCAGCCAAATTAAAAAAAATCCGGATACATGTCCTAATATTTTTATTGCTGATCTTAAGTCCATTTTTGTTAATTGAAAAAAATACCAAACACCTGTCACATATTTCTTCAATGTCAATAGAACAGTCCATAAATCATTGATTTATTTATTATTTTATTGACTTAAACAACATGCACAGTTTAAAAGGAAAAAACCTATCTTTAAATTTTTGACCCGTTTTTGTTATTTTTGATTGCGGTATAAATTTTGTTTCTATAATAATTGATTCAAAAATTATATATGGGTCAAAAAAGTACCAAAATTTAGTTTTTATCTTTTTATTTCCTATTTTTAGCTCATTTACGAAAAGTACCTACTAAAAACATGACTTTTTATTTTTCTATTCGATCTAAGTCCAATATACATTTTTTTCTGTCGATATTAGTATCAGAGATATAACTTTACTAATGTTTTTATTTCCTACCCTATTTTAACCCCAAAAAAGAAAAAGAAGATATAATGTCATCGATTTTTCCCTTTTTTACCCCTTTGATTGACACATCTCTAATTTATACTTCTGACTTCATTAGCTTAAATGAATATTTTCCCGTTTTCACCTTTTGGAACCCCATTTATCGTTAAAGTACCAACCACATGTTTAATATTTTGTTAATACTTATTGATTGTGGCATAAAGTGAGTCTTTATGTTTATAAGTTCAAAAGATACGTATGGGTTAAAAAAAAGTACAAAAATATAGTTTTTACCCTTTTTGCCCTTATTAGTGCCATTTCCAAAAAAAGTACAGAACACATGTCCCTTTCATTTTCTAGCCGATTATATGATTTATTCATTTTCTAGCCTGTTTTAACCATAAGCGGCCAAATTAAAAAAAAAATACCGAACCCTTTAATTTTTAATGCTGATCATAGACCAATTTAATCTTTGTTTCTATCACTTTTGATTTATGAGATATTACGTTACCGATTTTCCCCCTTTTTACTACAAAAATTAAAAAAAGGAATCAATCGCGTGTCTTATACTTCTGCAATGTGAATAGACCTGTCTGTAAATTATACTTCTGGCTTTATTTGTTTAAATGATATTCATAGTTTTTACTCTTTTGTGCCTCATTTATCGTAAAAGCGCGAAGCACCTTCTTAATTTTTGTTAGTCCTTATCAATTGTGATATAAATAGAGTATTTATGTTTATTAGTTCAAGAGATACTTATAGGGTTAATAAAGTGCCAAAATATAGTTTTTTCCCTTTTTCTCCCTTATTAGTTCCATTTCCAAAAAAGTACCAAACTCGTGTCCCCTTTTTTTGCAAGATGATCCAAATCCAATTTCAACTTTGTTTCTAACGATGTAAATTTCGGAGATATGATGTTACTAATTTATCCATTTTCTTTTTAAATTTTTTTCAATTTACTTTTTCAATATGAATCCACCCGTCTGTAAATTATAGTTCTGGCTTCATTAGTTAAAAACCTACCCTTGAATATTTCCCAGTTTTTATCTTTTTTACCTCAATTATCGTAAAAGTACCAAATACGTGTCTAATAATTCTTTGTTACTTATCAATTGTGACGTTAACTGTTTCTCTATGTTTGTTATTTCAAAAGATACGTATGGGTTCAAAAAAAGTACCAAAATATAGTTTTTGCCCTTTTTTACCCTTATTAGTACCATATTCAAAAAAGTACCAAATACGTTTCTCGTTTTTTTTTCAGCCCATCCGAAGCAAATTTCAACTCTATTCCTATCGTTTTGAATTTCGGAGATATGACGTTACTAATATTTCCCATTTTTTCCCTGTTTTAACCCCAAAACGGCCGAATTAAAGAAAAAAGTACCGAATACATGTCCCTTAATTTAAAGTGCCGATTTTAGACCGATTTAGTTGTTGTTTCTATCACTTTTGGCTAAGAAGATATATTTTTACCGATTTTTAAACCCAAAATTAAAAAAGTACCAGACACTTATTTTACTTTTTTCAGTGTCAATTTACCAGCCAATAAATTATGCTTCTGGCTTCATTAGCCGAAAAGATATTCTTAGCTAAAAAGCAAAAAACCTACACTTGAATATTTTCCCTTTTTTTACCCTTTCGTCCCACATTAATCGCAAAAGTACCAAATACGTGTTTAATAGTTTTTAATGCCTATCAGTTGCGATATAAATTATGTTTCTATGTTTATTAGTTCAAAAGATATATATGGGTTAAAAAAGTACCAAAATATAGTTTTTACCCTTTTTTATTCTTATTAGTACCATTTTTGAAATAGTACCAAATACGTGGCCATTTATTTTTTTATCCGATTCAAATCCAATTTAAACTTCGTTTGCATCGGTGTTAGTTTCGGAGATATGATGTTACTAATTTCTCCCTTTTCTACCCTGTTTTACCCTTTAAAAGGTCGAATTTCAAAAAAATACCGAACACGTGTCCCTTAATTTTTAGTGCTGATCTCAGACTAATTTAGTTTTTGTTTCTATCACTTTTGATTTAGAAGATATATTTTTTTACCCCCAAAATTAAAAAAAGTACCAAAAATGTATTTTATTTTTTCTTTGTCAATCTACCAGTCAATAAATTATACTTCTGGCTTCATTAGCCTAAAAGATATCCATAGCTAAAAACAAAAAACCTACCCTTAAATATTTTCCCTTTTTTACCCTTTTGTACCCCATTAATCGCAAAAGTACCAAATACGTATTTAATTGTTTTTTAATATCTATCTGTTGCGATATAAATTATGTTTCTATGTTTATTAGTTCAAAAGATACATATTAGTTGAAAAAAGTACCAAAATATAGTTTTTACCCTTTTTTATCCTTATTAATGTCATTTCCAAAAAAGTACCAAGCACGTGTCTCCTTATTTTCCTAGCCGATTCAAATCCAATTTCAACTTTGTTTGCATCGATGTTGGTTTCGGAGATATGATATTACTAATTTCTCCCTTTTCTACCCTGTTTTACCTTCTAAGAGGTTGAACTTCAAAAAAGTACCGAACATGTGTTCCTTAATTTTAAGTGCCAATCTCAGACCAATTTAGTATTTGTTTCTATCATTTTTGGTTTAGAAGATATACTTTACCGATTTTTACCCCCAAAATTAAAAAAAAGTACCAAATACGTAGCTTATTTCTTTTCAATGTAAATCTACCAGTCAATAGATTATACTTCTAACTTCATTAGCCTAAAAGATATCCATGGCTAAAAAGCAAAAAACCTATCCTTGAATATATTCCCTTTTTTAACCCTTTTGTACCCCATTAATCGCAAAAGTACCAAATACGTATTTAGTTCTTTTTTAATATCTGTCGGTTGCGATATAAAATATGTTTCTATGTTTATTAGTTCAAAAGATACATATGGGTTAAAAAAAGTACCAAAATATAGTTTTTACCCTTTTTTATCCTTATTGGTGCCATTTTCAAAAAAGTACTAAACACGACTTATAGCTTTTTCAATAAAAACTAATTATATCTTTTATTTTGGTTGCCAACTCTTCAGAGTGACAACCTTTTTTATTAGCATGAATCTTAAGACTGAAAAATATAAAAATTTGTTTCTTAATTTAAACTTAAAAAATATCAAATTAAAATTAAGGTGAGCAATGCAAACACAAATGCTTACGTTGCTGTCTGGCAAAATGTGGGAACGAATAATAACATATAATTGTAATTTAAGAATATGGTTCCCTACACTTGCCAGCCAATGCTACTGGTTTAGGGGATGGGTATGTAACTCCTCCACCCCTTGTCTAAAACACTCCTGGGTTTTAGTATTTCACATTTTTTTTAAAAAACTAGTTTTAAGGTTTAAATTATTATTGTTTTCATTATAACTTATATATATTTCTTCTTAATTACTTTTATGGCATACTTATTAAATTTTTGTGTTAAAATTAATTTTATATATTATTCTTACAAATTTTTTCTGCAAGTTTTTCAAATTTTATATTTTTTTATTATTTCTTCCAACTCAGTTGAACTTGAGAGCCCGGCTCCTCTACTTTTAGTGGGAGCATTTTGTTTAATATTAACATTTACATTATTTCTTTTATTAAGGCAATATAAAGCTATAAACATCACAACAATTATCATTGCTAGTGTTATACTTATGCCATAGGAAACTGTTTTATGAAATTTTAGTTCTTGAATTTCTTTAATATTCTGAAAGTGCTCTATAATTATGTTATCGAATTTAAAATTTATATCAGATATATTTAAGTTCTCAAGTTTATTAATGTTTGGATAAAAAAATTTTTCTTTTATCTTATATTTTCTATTAGAAAATGTTTGATTATGAATTGTTATACTGCAATTATTGAAGTTTATAAGAAAGTTTCCTTCCAATTCAAACTTCCTATCATCGCAATCATGCTTAATTTTTTCGGAAAAAACATTCTTTACAATAATTGTTTCTTCATCAAGTTCAAATACAGAAGTATTATTATTAAATTTAAATTTACAAGTATTATAATAACTACAATGATTACTTTTTTTAAGTTTTCTTAAAGGTATATTTTCTTGGTATATAAAAGGCTTGTTATCAATTTCAATTATATATTCGTCATTTGAATCTATTTCAAATTTGTTTTTGTTTGGAATAGGGGTAATCATTTTTAAATCAGTCTTAACGTAATTGTCTGGAATCAAAACTGCAATAATGAGTGAGTGGTCACTATAAGACATTATCCCCACCTTCAACATTTTCAACTTATAAAAATCAATTTCAAACTGTTCTATCTCTTGTGTAGTAAACATACTTGGATGTATAATATTACTTTTTGCTGAAACTACATTATCCTGAATTTTATCTATTTTATGTTCTAAGATTTTCAGTTTTGTCAGTTGGTCCAAGTAAATTATTTCTTTTACTATCTCATTATTGTTATTCTTGATCTTCTTTAAAAATATGCTTATTTCCTTTCTGTCGTTTTCCACTACAGTTCTCAGGGAATGAAGTGATTTGTTTAAAGAGTTATTAATTACTATCTGTCTATTTAAGGTCTCAATAGAATTGTGAGAATTTTGATCAATGATGGAAAGGTGTTCCAGAATTTCCTGTCTATCATCATCATCCATTGTCCCAAAAAGCCATCTGTAGACCTTTCCTCCTACATTAATCAAACCTCTACGTTTTCTATTTCGACTTGGCTTTAAGGTTTTGATTTTAGATTCAATCAATTTAATTTCGTTTTGTAAAATTATCTCTTCATGTAAAAGTAAATGTTTTATATTTCCCTTTATTTGATTTAATATGTCTTCTATTTCGACTATGTTTATGACATGTACGAGAGTAGTTGTTTTGTTAACAATTTCCACTTCGCTCATTCTAATCTTGATGAATCCAGCATTCTCCGTAATTAGATTAACCTGTAGATCCGCTTGGTTTGGTTGAATGCTCACCGTTAACAAGAGCATCATTAGAAGCACCTGGAATTTAAAATTGTCTTTTGAGGTTCTCAAATCGTCTGGACAAATATTCAAAATCAATGTCCTCGTCATCCCTACTAAAAGTCGTATTTTCTGTATTGTTATGACTATTACAGTCGCTAAGACCTCCAAATTTGAACGGTCTTTTAATGTTGATTTCATGAATATTTTTCAAATTCCGTTTAATGAACTTAGGTTCTTCTTTGTGCCTAACACTTTTGTAATTTTTTATGAACCCCGTTTTTCTTTTTTCCTCGTAAGATTCTCTATTGCGGTTGAGTTTCTGTATAATGTAATTTTTTTATCTTCTAGTCTACTTCTGATAAGTTCGTGACTCACGGTACCATTTAGTACATCAAAAGGGGTACATTTTATAGTACTGTGTACAGTGTTATTGTAAAATTTTATAGCCTTTGTCATTTGTGTTATAATTGGCAATTTCTCTTCTAGGTTAAGCGTTCTAATTTTTTCAGTCAAAGTATTATTAAGACGTTCTATGTCAGAATTTCCGGTATGACTGTTGGGTTTCGTAGCATGAAATTCGATCCTCTCCTGTGTTAAGAAATCCTTTACGTTTTTTGAATTAAATTCATTATCAAAAACAAACTTTTTAATTGGACCTTTTATTGCTAGAAATTCGTTTATTTTGCTTATAATTGTTTGGTTGTTTCTATCTGGCAAATAAAAACCTACGGCGTGTTTTGAGAATTTATCAATGAATATTATAAATGAATGCTTACTATTTATATATGTATCAACGTGGACGATTTCATTAACTGTTGTGGGTGTTTCTGTGACGTGAAATTTAGGCTTGATTGGATTGCGATCATACTTCCCTCCAGAGCATATTTACAATTATTAATTATCTCATGTATCTTTGTTTTTAGTTGTGGATGATATACCTTATGTTTTATTCCCTCATAAGTTGGAATAATTCCTGCATGACCTACCTCGTTTTTATGGAAAAGCGATATTTGTTTCTTTAGTTCATTTTCGTTTTCGATGTCCTTAGCAAAATAGGTACATTTAACAAAAGTTATTCCATCAACACCAGAATATGACTCTACTAAAATTTTTTGTAATTTATTGAATTCGTGATCACTAAGTTCTGAAAATATTGCGATTTTTCCTTTATCAATATGTCTTCGGACTATATTGAAAACATTAGTAGCCTCAATGTCATGCAAGTCGATAAAAAGTCGTTTCTTATTAAAAATTATTTTCATTTCAGTTTCTTTAGTTTCTGTTAAAATTATTTGATATTTAAATCGATTTACAACTGTATCAAGGATACGGATGTGATCGTTAAGATCTTCTGCTTGTGAATGTATTGTTTCACCGTCATCTGACTGATTTTCTCTTTGAGAAAGATCCGGATGAACCACTAAAGATTGTTCCTGGTTCTGTAAAACATTAATATTTTTGATCCTAAAAAGATCGTTTGAAGTGAGTCCCAAATTTTCGGAATCACATAAGTTTATTTCACAGTTTTCACAATTAATTCGACTGAGGAAGTCGGCTATTTTATTTTCTCTCCCTGGAATATAATCAATTTTCGCATTGTATTCTCCTAACTGCACTAGCCATCGTTGCAATCGGGGATTAATATCTTTACCCGAATATTTTGCCTGTAACCACTTTAGTGGCTGATGATCTGTTTGCAGATCAAATTCCCTTCCAAAAATATAAGGTCTATAATATTTTACCCCCCATACTATCGCTAATAATTCTTTTTCGATAGCGGAGTAGTTTTTTTCATGATTGTTTAATGTTCGTGACGCAAATGAAATCGGATGACCTTCCTGGGTTAAAACTGCACCAATTGAATAATTACTTGCGTCTGTTATTAGCTTAAAGCGTTTTTTAAAATCGGGGTACCTCAGAATAGGAGGATTTGTTAAGATCTCTTTTAATTTTTCGAAAGCTACAATATAATTGGGATCTCTTACGTTAACTTTTGTATTTTTCTTTAAATATTTTATCATAGGGAAAGCTATTTTAGAATAGTCTTTTATGAATTTTCGAAAAAATCCAGTAATTCCCAAAAATGACTTTATCTGTTTTTGCGTCGTCGGAAGTTTTAATTTTTGAATAGTTTCAACTTTCTTGGGATTTGGTTTTATACCTTGAGAAGTAAGGATATGACCCAAAAATTCAGTTTCCTTCCTCAAAAAACTACATTTATCAATTTGAATTTTAAGTCCTGCTTCTTTTAGCTTTTCAAATATTAGTTTCATGTTTGTTATATGTTCAGTTAATGAAGTGCTAAATATTAATATGTCGTCCAAATACACAACACATATTTTATTTATGTATTGGCGGAGAACAAAATTCATAAGTCGTTGAAAAGTCGATGGTGCATTTTTTAGTCCAAACGGCATCCTTATGAATTCATAGTGCCCGAAAGGTGTGGAAAATGCGGTTTTTTGTATATCATTTTCATGCATTAATATTTGGTGAAGAAAAATATTGAGCTTTTCCTAACTTGTCCAAAATTCCATCGATATTTGGAATTGGAAATTTATCGCTTATAGTATTTTCATTTAGTCTTCTATAATCTATGACAATTCGCCATTTTTGAATTCCCGAACTGTCAATCTTCTTAGGCACCACCCATAAAGGACTATTGTAGGGTGAATTACTTTCTCTAATTATGTTTTGTGCTAACATTTCTTTTATCTGTTTCTGAATCTCCACTTCATGAGTTTGGGGGTATCTATAAATTTTTGAATATATTGGTCGGTCAGTATTCGTTTTTATTTCGTGTTTAATTTCGTGAGTGGCAGAGAGCTTATCCCCCTCTTTATAAAATAATTCATGGTAACTGCTTAACAATTTTACGAGAGGTTGATATTCTTCCGCATTCAAGTGTGCCAGATTTAAATTTTTTAGGTCGCTATATTCAAGTGAACAGATTTCTTGGCTATTGTAAGGGTTATAGTATCCAAATGGTATGTTGTTGCCTAGTATGGTAATAAATCTATTCTCAACATCGATCTTAGCTTTAAGAGCGATGAGAAAATTTTGACCAATTATGGCTGAATAATTTTGACTATTGAAATCAATAACCTTCCATGAGAAGGTACCTGAGACCTTGAATTCTCTAGGTATGGGTGTAACAATTTTTTCTGTCACTTGATTCATTCCGTTTATAGTTTTGTACCAAAGTGGTCTATTAAGTTTTTGAATGGGAAATGAGTTACCGAGGGAATTTGGCTTAATAATACTTGTTTCCGGCCCAGTGTCTATGAGACATTTAATTTTATGGCCACTAATTGTTACAATTATTATGGGTAATCTTGTAAACGAGGCATTGCAGAAAAATTTACGTCTTCTTCTTTTAAATTTCCGATATCCATCGGCTCTGGTTCTTGCCTATAATAATTTGTTTGGTGTTGTTGTCCACTATTGTAAGAAGTTTGAGTTCGGTTAGATTTCGTCCAACTTGGGTAGTTGTTAGAAGTTGATTGTTGTATTGTGTTTTTGGTTTGTGTACTCAAATTATTGTAGTTATTTGGTTGATAGTTTTGTCGAGTTCGATCATTTCTATTTGTGTGTTCTGAGCTAGAAAAATTGTAATAGTCCGGTGTATAATTCTGTCGGGTTCGGTAATATTTGTTTGTATGTTCTGGATTTAAATTATTGTAATTATTTGGAAAATTATTAAAATAATTACCCTGTCTAGGATTTTTAAAACTACGGTTTTGTTGTGGAGAATCCGCTAAATTATTTGGTTTGGACTTCTGAAAGTTTTTATTTGACTTCTGACTAAATTGATTTATCCTATGATTATAAGCTATGGCCCTAGGATCGTCCAATAATTTTAGTTTTGTGTACCTAGCAATTATGTCACTTAAAGTTTCGTTTTCAATTATATGTGCCCGTATTGGTCCGTCTATCTTTTCTAGTAATATGTCTACCAGATCCCTATCCACATTCTCTGGTTTGTAAATTCCTGGTTTAGTTGGGTCTGTCAAATATATGTCGTTTATTTCGTATTTACACTTTTCAAATATTTTAAATAATTCATCTAGATTTTTTACTCTTACCCTTCTGCAATAATTAAAAATTTCAGCGTATGTTCTCCGTGGTGTGAACTCCTGTAGGATTTTCGTTTTTATTTCTTCCCATGAGGCATTATCTGGCAGCTCTCTTACTCTTCTGCCAGCACCTCCGAGGATTTTTTCGTTTCTTACAATATTAGTGCAAAATCTGACGAGAACTTCGTCGCCTCCACAAAGTTCATAGTTTGCTTTCACAGCATTTATAAATGCTCTTGGACTATGGTTCACATCCAGAGGTTTAAGGCGTCTGAATTGTTCTATGACGTCTCTAACTGTCATTCCAAATCGGAATTCTTGTTGTAATTGAAATTGCTGCTGTTGTTGTTGTTGAAATTGCTGCTGCTGTTGCTGAGCTTGTTCCAGTTGTTGTTGTTGTTGAAATTGCTGCTGCTGTTGCTGAGCTTGTTCCAGTTGTTGTTGTTGTTGAAATTGCTGCTGCTGTTGCTGAGCTTGTTCCAGTTGTTGTTGTTGTTGTTGCAGTTGCTGTTGTTGCTGCTGAACTTTTTTTTCTTGCATTTTGATTATCATCTCTAATTCGGCAATCCTATCCCCATCGGCCTCCTTCAGATTCCGGTTTGCATCGAATTTACTCATTATTGTTTCACTTTGATTATTGTTATAATAATTTTTTTTCACTTAACTTTGGAAAGTTTGTTTTAATAACGTTTTTATATATATATATATTTTTTTTTGTTTGTTTTATTCTTTTAAATTTAGCTTTTTGTTTAGGTTAAGAATTTTTAGTTTTAGCTATTACAATTTTCACTTTTAATTATTTAGACTTTTATTTATTTTAGTTTTAATGTCTTGTTTTTAGGTATTTTAGATTTTAAGTATTTTAGTCTTTTTATTTTTACGTAACTGTAGGTTTTTTCCCTGACTGCGCCACTTATAGCTTTTTCAATAAAAACTAATTATATCTTTTATTTTGGTTGCCAACTCTTCAGAGTGACAACCTTATTTATTAGCATGAATCTTAAGACTGAAAAATATAAAAATTTGTTTCTTAATTTAAACTTAAAAAATATCAAATTAAAATTAAGGTGAGCAATGCAAACACAAATGCTTACGTTGCTGTCTGGCAAAATGTGGGAACGAATAATAACATATAATTGTAATTTAAGAATATGGTTCCCTACACTTGCCAGCCAATGCTACTGGTTTAGGGGATGGGTATGTAACTCACGTGTCCCCTTATTTTTCTAGCCAATTTAAATCCAATTTCAACTTTGTTTCTATCTGTATTGGTTTCGGAGATATGATGTTACTGATTTCTCCCTTTTCTACCCTGTTTTACCTTCTAGGAGGTTGAATTTCATAAAAGTACCGAACACGTGTCCCTTGGTTTTAAGTGCCGATCTCAGACCAATTTAGTTTTTGTTTCTATCACTTTTGGTTTAGAAGATATACTTTACCGATTTTTACCCCCAAAATTAAAAAAAAAGTACCAAACTCGTAGTTTATTTTTTTCAATGTCCATCGACCAGTCAATAAATTATACTTCTGGCTTCATTAGCCTTAAAGATATCCATGGCTAAAACCAAAAAACCTATCCTTGAATATTTTCCCTTTTTTTACCCTTTTGTACCCCATTAATCGCAAAAGTACCAAATACGTATTTAGTTTTTTTTAATATCTATCGGTTGCAATATAAAATGTGTTTCTATGTTTATTAGTTCAAAAGATACATATGGGTTAAAAAAAGTACCAAAATATAGTTTTTACCCTTTTTTATCCTTATTAGTGCCATTTTCAAAAAAGTACCAAACACGTGTCCCCTTATTTTTCTAGCCGATTCAAATCCAATTTCAACTTTGTTTCTGTCTATATTGGTTTCGGAGATATGATGTTACTAATTTCTCCCTTTTCTACCCTGTTTTGCCCGCTAGGCGGCCGATTTTCAAAAAAGTACCGAATACGTGTCCCTTAATTTTTAGTACTAATCTCAAGCCAATTTAATTTTCGCTTCTATTGCTGTTGGTTAAGGAGATATAATGTTACCGATTTTTCCCTTTTTTACCCTTTTAATTGAAAAAAGTACCAAACACGTATTTAATATTTTGTACTGGGCAATCGACCTCCCTATAAATTTTATTGGTAGCTTTATTGGTTCAAGTCAAATACAAAGAAAAAGAAAAATGGACCTACCCTAAATTTTTTTCCCCGCTTTTCCCCTTTTTTGAACCCTGAATCAAAAAAGTACCAAACACGTGTCTAATATTTTTTTCTTGTTTACCGGCTCCGTTTTGAATTTTGTTACTCTGTTGATTGGTTCAAAAGATACACATGGGTTTAAAAAAGTACCAACATTTCATTTTTACCCTTTTTACCCCCTATTTGTCCCATCTGCTAAAAAGTACCAAACACGTGTCTACTTATTTTTGCAGCTGATCCCAAAGCAATTTCAATTTTGGGCCTATGACGTTTACTTCCGGAGATACAGCATTACTAATTTTTCCCTTTTTTACCCCTTTTTACCCCCTTAAAGGCCGAATTTCCAAAAATCCCGTCTTAGTGGGTCTATACTTTAAAAAAGGTACCCGCTGTCAAAATTTCAGCTCTCTAGCTTTTGCCGTTTGGGCTGTGCGATGATGAGTCAGTCAATCAGTCAGTCAGTCACGTTAGAGTTTTATATATATAGATTATGTGTGTTCCCTTACTTTAACGAAACAACCCAAACTTACTCAAAAGCGTTCCCATACAAAATTTTCAATACAAATTGTTGTTTTTTGGGTAACTTCTGACAACTTCGGACTGTTTTGTTAGAGTACGGGAACAAACATATTATTAAAAGAAATTTATTTAATTCTATATACGAATAAAATAAATATGTAAATTGTAATAAGTATGTAAGTTTGTTTGTTTATTTTTTTCCAAGAACGGGTCTAGATGGACTCGTGAGCAGAATAGTTTCTAAATTAATTAATAGTTTCATTAATTAATATTAATTAAAATAAAAAGAAAATATAGACGGAGGCTGTCATACATTTGGGAGTCAAATGTATGACAACCCCCGTCTATCTTTCCTTTTAACTTTAAGCGACTCAACGGCAGTTAATACCTTTCTCTTTAACTTCAAAAAGGAACCCAGAAACTGGAAAGGATGATGAAAAAAATTTTACAAAACATTTTTATGGAAGCACATAAGGAGAAGAGAAAGTGGGTTGGTGTGGCGGCTCTATTCTGCATTTGACTCCTTCAGAGCCACTCAGGAACTAGTACATACAATGGAAAACAATTTAAAACAGAAAGTACATTGTTGAGTTCCATTAAAAGTCGGGGGGAAAAGTAGACAGGATAGGTCATACACTTAAGAGGTATTTTGGAACTGGTAAGGACAATAATGAAAAAAAGCAATACAATTTTTGTAGAGGTGACTCCAACTAGGTTCTAAAAAATTTTATTAATGGACAATTACAAAATTAAAATCTATTTTAAGTATTCAAAAAGATCAGCCATAGTTTTGGCAATGGTTTTAGCAGCTTCAGCAATTTGCTTTATAGTTTTATCGTTTGACTGCATCACACCCAAAATTGCCTTTTGTGTGGCTACTTGTTTCTCCAACAATATCAATTCTTTTTCCATTTCCTGGCTATTTTGTTTTCTTTTCTTGCATTTTTTTTTTTTGTTGATTTATGTAGTGGTTTCGATGCTAAAATAGGTGTTGAAGTATCACGGCCACTGATGAAGGTGAAGAAAGTGAGTAAACCTGCTCAAATATTACTTCATCGTTCGATCGGTTTATGGTTACTACGGCCATCTTCTTATTTTGTTTAGGTGGGGACAATGCACTCGTATTCACAGATTTAGGCAAACCATGTACGGCACCTATTGGAGCAGCTGCAGATGGCATATTTTATCTATTTGCAACTCAAGCGGCGTTAATGTTTTTAAACGGCAGGGCCCTCCCCCAGTTCCCGATAAACTTTTATTGTTATCGGCAATATTTTGCTTGGTGCGGCTTTTAAGGTCAGCCCAAGTCTGAAATGTTATTATTGGTTAAAAACTTAACCAATATCTATGAAGCATATACAAACCCTCTTCCACTCAAGAACTGTTCTCTCTGGTGGGCCTATTGAGTTTAGGGTGTTTGCAACTTTATCCCATGCAGTTTCCACTTCATGTTTGGAAGATTTAAAAAGAGGGTTACCAGTTGCCAAATGCGGAAAAGTCTCCATTTGGTCAACCAATTTCTGAAATTGATCATAAGTAGTTATGCGATTTCTAAAAGTATTTCGCATTGTTTTTTTTTTTTATTTAAAAATAGTAAACAATCCACACTTACGCTTTTTTTTAAATTACCATCCATATTTTTAAATTTTGTTTTTCATTTTACACACAAACGAGAAAATTTCATTCACTTAAAATGAATGAATGTGCCAAAAAAAAGTCAAATAAAAGAAAACTTTGTAGTTGTCACTCACTGACAATTGGTTTCATTTTACAAAAACCAAATCCATTTACGTTTCGTTATTTTTACAAACGAAACAATATTTTCATTTTCGAAAAACAGGCTGATAATCTATCAAATAATCTATAATCTATCAAATATTGTCTAATAGATGGTAACAATTTTAATTTTTATTTCAAAAATTTTCGAATTTTCAAAACGAAACTGATCAATCTAAAATTGACTAACAGTCCAAAAGGACAATTGTTAATACTACACATATACAGTACTAATGCAAGAGTCATTCCAAATTATTGGATTTTTTAAACTTATTCCATATTTCAGTACCAATATTTTTTTGTTCGTATTTTTCAGACTTAGTAATGAATCGAAATAGATATGAAGGGGAAAACAGACACAATTGTTCACAACAAGAAATCGGAAGGCGTTAAATTCAATGAAAATGTCTTTGGGGCAAAAATAAATACAATTGGAACACACTTTGATATGATGCCACTTGTTAAAAATTAATGTTTAGTCTTCGATGAATTTTGAAGGGGATGCAACTTAAACCGCCTCCTGGATTCAAAAAGACATTTAAAAATAAAAGCAATGATTATGCGAATAAATTGCCGTTGGTTAATATTGAATTGGCGTTGAACTCTCAACGCTTTCGAAAAATAACCAGGTGAATCTTCGTAATCCACGTTGGTGGTCTTATCAGAAGCTAATGTTTGGCAGAAATAAAAACAAAAATGCCATTGGTTAACTCTTCTCCTTCTTATCATCACTACAAATACACACTCACTGACGGAGTGCATATGAATTTCCAAATAATCAAGGAAATAGTTTTTTTTTTTTTGTTATGGTAAATTAATTTATGAGACTCAACGTGATTTTTAACAGCCTCCCGTTTAGTTGGTCATGAACATTTTAAAATTATATGTTTTAAATAGGAATAACCTTTTATTTTTATTTGCAAATAATTTATTAATGGCTTCTGGATTCAATGTTCACAGAAGAATATATTGTATGAGTACATATAAGCCACACATGATCATATACAAATCTATATTTAATTCACAATATGTCGTAAGTTGTAATTCATATAGTTCTTAACAAAGAAATTTTGTTTAATAAATTTGATTTTAGTATTAAATATACAGCATAAACCAGAACTAGACTGTGGACGGAACTGTCAAGTACATTTAAGAGACGTCAAAAGTACATTTAAAAGACGTCATCTTCATATAAGAAATGTCATTATACATTTTTTTTTGCTATTTTTTTCTATTTTTTTTTTGTGCTTAGTAAAACATATGATCGCACTCTATGCAGTAGGTACTCTATGATATACAGTACTTTTGTATTTACAACGATTGTAGCGGACATTTCCTGCAAAACTTTTCACTACCAAATAAAGAGATAAAGTCTACTTTTACATTAGTCAGGTTTGGCTTATCAAGTCTTGAATTTGTATGAGAAAAAACTGACAATATTAAAATTGATACAAACCTGACCGTACTATTAAGTTTACTACAATTTTAAAAATTTGTATGAAGTTTAAGGAAAATAAATGTTCGTGTGTGAACGTGAATGCAGATTCAAAAGAAATTTGAAGAAAAACTGATCAAGTAAACCTGATTCGTGTGAAACGATACAAACTGTTAAAATAAACATAGTGGCCCGTAATTATAGACAAAAACAAGTAAGAGTGGTATATTCGGCTTTGCCGAATCTTGGATACCCTTCACCAATGGTGTTGCAAAAGTACTTAATGTAATTCCAAGCAAAATTTGGTTATACTAGTATTATATGCAAAGAGTCTTTAAAATTAAGAGTCGGAAAAAGAAAAGCTTTTCGGTGGCGTCATCATCTAGAATAGTTATGCACCCAAAGGTTAGGTTGGGCAGGTGGCTGATGTCTAGGGAAGCTTCACTTGGGGTTTTAAGTGGTCCCTTTGTGAAAGATAATGATTACTAGACTACAAGTAGAGAATGCATATTTAAGCCAGCCAGTAGCTTCGAAATAAAATAGACACATATTTTACGAACATTTAATAAAGTTCGATAGACCAGATAAACCATGCAGAAAAGATGCTTCAAATGTAGATGCCCTTACATTTGCAATAGCACATCGATTTGATGAAGTTTAAGTATTCTGGCATGCAACCCAAAAACACAGTGCCCAGTGAGGTTTGTGCACTTTGATTCGTACGAATTGTCCAACTAGTAAAAGTTCTTGATTAGTTATGTAAAACTCTGAAGATAGCGGACTGATTTAGGTCAAAGCTTTAACAATGATAAGCCATAAAATTATAGGGTATACACTCTTAGTTTTAGATACATACGTGAAATATATAGCTTTTGAATGGATGGATATCAGCTTTGTCGGAAAAGTTATTAAAGATTTACTTATTTATCTGAAGTTAGTTAATTAATTAAAATGAACACTTCATCATTCGAACATTCGAAAGAACAATACATCCCAAATATTATGGGATGTATTGTTCTTTCGATCTGTCCGATGGATGTTTGGAAAGTTTTGCTCTAGTTCCTTGTGCAATTTTAATGTGATTTAATTTATCAGCATTAAATCGATTCCCGGTCGGGGTTATATGGGAGATTTCACTAAATGTGAATAGAGCTCGCCCATTTTCAATATCGAACTTTTCAAGAGATCAGAAATACTTTTGTCAAATATTGTCAGTCTAGGAAGTTTATTTTAGGCGCTATCGCCCTGAATATCAATATTGTACAACGTCTTTATACTAAATGTCAGCATCGTATCTAAGGCGAAGTTATAAGGGATCAATTGTCAAACGTGAACGGATTTCTCCCAATTGCAATTAAAAAATTTAAATTTTCGTTGATATGTGAGATACTTACATACATATGTAGGTTTTGAACGGATATCATGTAGTTAGCTGCATTTTTGTACTTCCTAGGAAGATTACCTATAATTTGATATATAATACATTCTCAAATGTTATCATAATGTTCAAAAGTCAGACACAAAATTAAGATTAATGCAGAGTGTATGTCTGCTAAAATCAGATTTGTGGAGCTCCTGGATTTTACACAAAATTTTAGGATATTGGGCCACCCTGAATTTTATCATTGTCGATCAAAACACCATCGCTTAAACGCTAAATTATATCTACCACAAATTACCGAATGCATTAGGATTTAGGTAATCTCCTGCGAAGGACGCTATTAAAATTCATCAAAATAAACACCTGAGATATCGACAAAACAGGAACTCCAAAAACTTGACTACAACAGAAAAAATTACAGACAGGTAGACGGACGGACAAAAAACAGACGGACGGACGGACGGACGGACGGACGGACAAACAAACAGACGGACGGACGGACGGAGGTCGCGAAATCGATTCTCCTGCCGATTCAAAGTTGATCGGTACAGTTTGAATGGTATTCGTAATCAGATTTGTGGAGTATAGATTTTAGAAAATCCTCACACAAAGAACGATGTCAAATTTCATCACAATCGGTCCATAAACACCTGAGATATCGCTGAAACAATACTTACGAAATGTAAACAAAATTTCTTAGACACGTACTTTGGGCAATTTGCTGTACATCAAATGTAGTGTTATTGCGATATCTCAATTGTTTATGGACCGCTTTTGATAAAATTTAATAACGTGCTTGGCGGGTGAATTTCCTAAAATCTGATATAAAATTTATGTAGGTCCGTGCTAAAGGAGGATGGTTTTTCCTATTTCTGCATTTCATTTTTTCAACAAACATTCTCTAATGCGTACTTTGGGCAATTTGCGATACATCAAATTCAGTGTTTTGGCGATATCTCAGTTGTTTATGAACCGATTTTGATAAAATTTTACAGAGTGCGTTGGGAAGCTATTTCCTACAATCTGATATATAACATATTATCACATGTACACCAGGAGTATCTTTTTTCTCTTGTTATTTAAAAGTGTGTTTCAATCAAAAATTTTAAAATTTTCGTCTAATTTTTGGTATTTTTTCGATATTTTCGGTGTTTATAAACCGATTTTAATGAAATTTAATAGCGTTCATTGCGGGAGAATTTCCTAAAATCTGATATATAATTTATGTAAGAACATCCTCCAGGGGCTTCAGAAACTTGATTTCAACAGACAGACAGACAGACGGACGGACAGACAGACAGACAGACAGACAGACGGACATCGCTTAATCGATTCTCCTCCCGATTCTGAGTCGATCGGTATAATTTTTATGGGGTCTACGATCACTAATAAAAAAATTACAAACGGAATCACAAACTTATAATACCCTTTCACCTATTGGTGAAGGGTATAATAAAGTATATTTTAGAGGTATTAGAGTTAACTTTTTTAAAAAGTTTACTTTTTATATATTATAGACGATAAAACATGTACTTTTAGCGATAATGTCGATTTTATTTTGTTTGTTTTTAAAGTAGTTAAAACCACAGCTGCTTTAATTCAGTGAATTTTTGTAAACAAATAAAATATAAAACAAATCAAATTTAGAAAATGTTTGATTTTTAAAACATTTAAAAATATGTTGATATAATTGATGATCTTAGTAAAAGCAGACGACGGAAAGTATCACTCTTCTTTTTTAAAGCTATTGGGGATCGTTACTCTTATTTGCTGTTATGGAAAAATTCCTTTTGATGATGCCCAGGTTGCTTCTCTATCCCTTAGTTCTTTTGTTCTTTAAACATTTTTAAATTATTTGTTAAACATAACATGTATCTACATAAATAAAATAAATCTTACCTTGTTAGAATTTTCCATATTATTTCAATTTATATATTTTCCCAAAGAAGAATAAAAATTAACTTCTAATTTTTGTTTATTTGTTTGCGCTATAATTGCAACAGCTGATCAATGTTGCCACTTGCAAAAAACTTTAGAAAAATATTTAACTTTCCAATATGAAAAAAACCTGTAATTTTTTTATGAAGAGAAGTAACACTCAGGCAAATTCTTCTTCTTCTTCTGTTATCCTTGACTCCCAGTGGAGCATAGGGCCTCAACCATCCTTTTATATCGGACTCTATTGCGAGATGTTAGGCATACATCATTCCATGAATAGTTTGCTGCTTGTAACTCCGCATCAATTGATCTTCTCCACGTTCTAGCAGGTGCACCAACACGACGGCCGCTTCCTTGTGGATTCCAACGAAGCGCTTGTCGAGCAATGTTGGTATTTGGCCTTCGAAGTGTGTGGCCTATCCATCGCCATTTCCGTTGACATACCTCTGTGGAAGCAGGAATTTGGTTTGTCGCATTAAGTAGATCTTCATTTCTTATGCGATTCGGCCACAATATATTAAGAATTTGCCTTAAGCATTTGTTTGTAAAGGTTTGCAGTCGTAATACAGGATGGGATGTAAATGGGATGCAGTTGTTGCCAGGGTTTTCTGCTAACAGGTAATAATTGTATTTAATTCCTACTCGCACCTCTTCGTGGTACATCCTGGAAACCTGAGCAACCTAGTTGAAGATGCGGTAAACAGCAAGTGGGATTCTAGGTCAGAGCTAACGTGAGAGGGAGTTATCTTAGAGCCATTCCGACGTATTTGGTC
Organism: Stomorhina lunata; assembly: GCA_933228675.1. Lineage (NCBI taxonomy): Eukaryota > Metazoa > Arthropoda > Insecta > Diptera > Rhiniidae > Stomorhina > Stomorhina lunata. The sequence continues at coordinate 81,783,068 of OW121742.1, forward strand.
TAAGGGTCTAAGATTATTGTACTTCGTAAAGTACGAAACTATAGCGTCTATTCAACATGTTTGTTGCGGCTACAAGCGGGCGTCTGTCTCAGATTGAGCGGCTCGCTTTACAAACGTGGCTCTTGTCTTTGGACTTATCATCCATCGATTAAGTACTTACGATGTTTTAAGCATGGAAAGAAACAACATTACAGAATATACTACTCCAAGGGGTAATCATGAGAGAAATACCCCTGCTACGGAAGCTGGTACAAGGATTTTGGAGGTGCCTAATCTATGCAAGAACATCCTGATGAATGAAATCGGACGGACTATAAAACCTCAAGCAAATACTGCCTATACAATTGTATATAGAGTATATACGAATTGGGTTACCTTCTCTGGAAAGGGTAAAGTAGAGATACGAAAGGTGGTGAAAATGGAGAAATTAGTGTGCGATAAAAATAAGTGTGTCGATCAAAAAATTTTTGATCGCACACTAATTTTTTTTTTTGGGTTCTATTAAGGAAGCTTAGTGAATGTAAAATCCGTTGGCGTTAATGATTTTACGGGATGCACGCAGAAGTTATGACGGTTAAAACAAAAATTTCTAAAAAAAATATTAAAAACTATTGTATTTTTATTAGTTTTATGTTGATTTTGACACAACTTATATATTTTCAAATGTTCTGTCGTTTCATGGTATTATGGTAATTTAAATATGCCTTAACACGAAGAAATATTTAAATATTTTTAATAACAATATTTTTTTATATTTTTAACCGTGATTTTCGCAAAATTTGGCAAAATGTGAGTCTTAATGAAATTCTGCTACCTTGACTTATGGTCAAATTTAATTTAAAAAAATTTTTTTTGTAAATATAATTTTTAATAGGTGCATATCTTTTTAAAATATAAAATTTGTATTTGGTCTATCAAATCGTTAATCCTTAAAATATTTTGGTGCGCTTCAGATCTAACGTAAAGCTTTTTTAAGAATAGTTTTAGGATCATTCCTGATCCATTTTGAGCTAAATTCGCGATGTGCTTCATTGAAATGTTTTTAGATAAACCTTCGCGTTCTCAGTTAATAAAGAGATTTTTGACAAACTTTTGATGCAAGTCGGTTATAAATTACATCGCTTTCATGCCTTATGTGATTTTGTCTCAGTTTGCAATCTAAAACCATTTAAACCATATGCACTTTTTTGCACGATTTTCAATATCTTATAAAATTTTAGCAAACAATGATTTTTTGGTGCGCTTTTGCTTTTAGGTGCTAAATGGCAAAAAACTCGGTTTACGCTGTAGTTTGGAAATTTTCATAAATTTTTGCGAGTGTGCTCCACGAAAAAAAGGTTTTCTGAAGAATTTACGTTCAAGTTTTCGTCATTTACACCTGTCGTATGTTACACCTATTTGAAGCACATTAATGAGATATACATCAAACGATGCGAAACTGAAAGATCTACTAATCCTTTTTTTTGGGATTCCTTGAAGCGGCCGAAAAATATGCGAAAAAAATTAAACGTGCTTCAAATTTTGACAGTTATTAAGTAGTATTAGAAGTGACGAAATTAAAATTTAGAGGGTAACGGATTCATCCCCAAAATGTGGTGTCTATTTTGTAGAACAACGACTTGGGTCCAAATGTTAAAACAAATCAAGAAGAAGACGAAATAGGAAAAACAACACGTGAATGCTTCAATCTATTTTTTACGTTTTTTTTAAATTTGCATGCCAAATACGCTTAGAAGCGCAAACTTGCGCTACTAAAATATTGTATTTAGTGTATCTGAAGTCTTGCGGGTTCAAAATCTGTAAATAGATTTTCCAAATTTCCAAGAGTACAAAAATTATTCGAGTTGAAAGTCGGTTTCAAAGGAATTAAAACTGTTTGATTTTTGCCCATTTACAATTTTTCGGCAAACAAATTTTCAAATTTCAGTTCGACACCTTCTGCTCTTTAGGCTGAGTAGTGATGAATCCGTCAGTATCGCTACAGTTTCGTATATTAAAATACATAGAAACAATATTAAACAAAATATCCAAGCAGTTTTTTCCCGTTCTTATCCCATTAAAAAAAATATATATGGAAAGGATGAAATTGGTAACGCTATATCTACTAAATTAAAAGAGATAGAATATTGCATTTTTGAAGAGACATGATATTGACACTTATTCGGTTAAATAGATAAATGAAGGGTTACCCCAAATGTTGTAACAGAATGTTGATCTCACATAAAAAAGTCACACAAAAAAACAGGTTCCAGTATATTTAATAAAACATAAAAATTATACTGAGTATTTTTGTTTGAATTGTTATAAAGATTATGAGAAGAAAACGCTTCTACAGTGCAGAGAATATTTTTTAAACGAACGTGAATTTCTTACTGGATACTTTTTAGTTCATCTATAAATTTATTTATAATTTTTAATTGGTTTATGGACAATATGAACGTAGATCAACAATTAATGAATGTACGTAACATAAGTGCATACATACGTATAATTATTTACATTTGACAGCATATCGACAGATTACTTGAATATGAATAAACGTAGGATAGGATATTGTATTGGCAGCTAAAAGTTGTCTAAATTATCGCTTCACTTGTCCAATTAAAAACAAACAATAACTATAATTTGTTTATAAAAATGTTTAACCACGAACTGCGATACGTTGTCATATCTAATGGTTTAATTATTGTACAATTAATTTAAACTTTTGGTGAGAAATTCTCATAATTACATTCAAAATATAGCAATTGACATACATATCTTCACCTGAAATGCAAGAAGTAAAATTGTATTCAATTTATAAATGTATATAACCACATAACTATGCCCAGCAAAGCTTAAGTATGAGAACAATACATCGTCCGAATTATTTATAAGTCGTTGAAAGTACTTATTGTAATTTGAATCGAAATTTAGTCGATTTTCGATTTGTTCAAATAATAATTTAAAATTTTTTGAATAAAAAATTATTCAAATTAAATTCAATTGTGTTTTAAAGACATGTTGCAGGAATTTTGTATGGAAAATTTGAATTGTAAGCTTAATTTTTTCGTATATTTTAATTTTCAAATATATTTTTCCCCCAATTTATAAACGAATTTGAAAATCATCAAAGTCTTATTGTTGTAATACTGAATGGAAAATTTGAATTATAAGCTTTGTCATAGCTATATTTTTCGTTTATGCAGCGGTAATAAATCTGTATATTTTACACCCTACTTTGGACACCAACTTTTTTCTACGATTTCGGGCTCTATTTACATTTTATATACGTACAATTTTAAAGGTTATTCTGGATGGAAGTTGATGGCCTTTGCGATTTGCAAACAAAAACCAATACAAAACAAGTAAGAAAGTGCTATGGTCGGTCAAGCCCGACCATACGATACCCTTCACCACTAAGGTCAAAGGTGTTTTTTTCCTGTATAAAGACAAATATTTGCTAAATTTTGTCTTCATACAAACATTTTCTCAAAACTTATCTATTTAAGCTGTTTCCGTCATTTGGATTTATATGAGAGCTAGGGTCAAATGTGGACCGATTATCTCGAAATTTTTCAAATTGGTTACAGTTTTCACAAGAATTATGTATGCAAAAAATAAACCCAAAATTCTCTTCAGATTTATGAGCGTTTTAGTGATTTTTGTCTCATTTAGTGCTTTTTGACAAAAGAGTTTTTATGGGAGCTATGGTCAAATGTGGACCGATTTCAACGAATTTAGTTTATATAAGTAGTATTTGCTTTAAATTTCATGAAATACTGCCACTGACTAGAGACAAAAACCATCAAGAAATAAAACTAGAAGTGGTCTCTGATTTTTTTAGTTTTAGGTTTTTATGGCTCTTGAATTAATTGCTACCAGGGCTACATGTTCTTACGATGCACATACATGCACATTTCTCAAGATTTTGATGAGTTCTTAATCAAAAAAAATTGATAAAAATCGCTATATCCCAAGAGTTACCGATTTTGATGAAATAGCGTTCTTCAAAGTATTTTTCAATCAAAAATTTATCATTTTATTATCAGTTCACAAAATTTTTTTTGAAAGGAACAATTTGAATTTTTGAATTTTTTGGGAAAATAACCGAAAACTATCTCAAAAATATATCTAAAATCGATCGATTTGAAAACGATCGTTTTCCATCACATACCTGAATATTTCAAAAACAATAGCTGTGTTTTTTTCGAAGTTTATATCTATATCTATAAAGATTTCGAATAAAACGGTATTGCTGCTTAGCTTTATAAACTTGGTAATACTTTTTATTTTGCTTATTTTATGTCAAAAGATTTATTTTAAATTAAAGAAAAAACTGTTTTTTTGTTAATTTGTGTAATAAAACATTTGCAGACCTCCGAACCATGATGATTTCAAGAATCATCTAATTAATTTGATAAGACCCAGAATTTAAAAGCAAGCAAAAGTTGGACTCAATGTCCAAAGCTGTCTTCATTTAAAAACCATAACATACATACAGACATATCTTTCTTCTTAACTATCTAGAAGTTCCGATTTATCCCATTTCTGTCTTAAGTGTATCTATTCCATCAAACGATAAGCCAATATGTGTCACACAAAGTTTAATGATTTATAATCTAAAGAAACTTAACCTGCCTCTAGAATTATCTGAAGAGTAGCGACATAAGATACAACTAGAGACTTAAAGCTACTCCATCAGCATAACATAACAATTTTGAGTATAACATGGCTAAGTTTTACTTCTTCTTCTTCTGTTATCCTTGACTCCCAGTGGAGCATAGGGCCTCAACCATCCTTTTATATCGGACTCTATTGCGAGATGTTAGGCATACATCATTCCATGAATAGTTTGCTGCTTGTAACTCCGCATCAATTGATCTTCTCCACGTTCTAGCAGGTGCACCAACACGACGGCCGCTTCCTTGTGGATTCCAACGAAGCGCTTGTCGAGCAATGTTGGTATTTGGCCTTCGAAGTGTGTGGTCTATCCATCGCCATTTCCGTTGACATACCTCTGTGGAAGCAGGGATTTGGTTTGTTGCATTAAGTAGATCTTCATTTCTTATGCGATTCGGCTACCATATATTAAGAATTTGTCTTAAGCATTTGTTTGTAAAGGTTTGCAGTCGTTTATCGATGGCATTTGTGCGTATTCATGTTTCGCAGCCGTAATACAGGATGGACTTGACATTCGAGTTATATTCGTAACTTAGTTGTTGTTGATATTTGCCGAGATTTCCAAATTGCTCGAAGAATGCCGAATGCAGATTTTGCCTTATTAATACGCGATTTAATATCCTCGTCTGCACCACCTTTTGTAGTTACTAAACTTCCCAGGTAATTGAAGGTATCTACACGCCCAAGGCATAATCTTTGTCTTGGAAATATTAATTTCAAGACCAGCTATACGAGATTCAGCAGTAATAGCGTTAGTATTCTCTTGAAGGTGGCCAGAGCTTTGGCTTAGAAGACATACGTCATCGGCATATTCCAAGTCCTCAAGTTGTTTAAAGGGTGTCCATTGGATACCGTGTCTACCATTTAGAGCCGTACGCATTATGTTGTCGATGACGAGGATAAAAAGTATAGGTGATAATATGCATCCTTGTCTTACTCCAGTAGTAACATCGAACGGATCTGATAGTTTACCCTTGTGTAGGACTCGACTTTTAAAATCAACGTACATTGCCCGGATTAAGTTGAGAATTTTCGGCATGTTACGATTTTCTAAAATTCTCCATAGATAGCTAAATAGGAGTGCGGAATTCATTACATTGCTCTAATACTATTCTTACTGTGTTGATTAGATCAACACAAGAACGGTTTTCTCTAAACCCAAACTGATTTTCGCGGAGTGTAGAGGAAACTGCGTCGGATATTCTGTTCAAAATTACATGACTTAGTATTTTGCTAGGTATTGGGAGGAGTGTTATACCCCTGTAGTTATTGCAGTCTTTATGGTCACCCTTTTTTGGTATTTTGACTAGTATACCTTCATTCCAAGAGGTTGGCAGAGCTTCTTCTTCCCATATTTTACGCACGAATGGGTGCCACAATCTCGACGATCCTTCAACATCACATAAAAGCATCTCCGCTGAAATATTGTCATTGCCCGGGGCCTTGTTGCGTTTAAGGATTTTAATAGCGTTCTTCACTTCTTGTATTGTTGGCGAACTGTCGGAGATTCCTCTGAATATACTATCATGGTTGGTTTCATTATGCACTTCAGCCAGTGGATGTAATCCAATGTTAATCCAATCCATCCAGCGTATTAGTTGCTCATCCGCAGTTGAAAGGAGTGTGCCACTACTACTCAAGATAGGACTGTTACTGTAAGAAGGTTTGCCACACAAAACCCTTGATATGTTATACAAGGTCTTCATATCGCCTTTGCTGGCAGCTGATTCAGCTTGGCTCGCTTGCTCGTCTATCCACATTCTCTTGTCCCTTCTTGCAGACTTCTTTTTTTATTGGATAGATCACGATATGTTGCTTTGAGGGCTCCATCATCTCCGTTTTCATTTAGCATTGTATTTTTAAGGGATCTGCGTTGTTCTATCAAGTCCCATGTTGCCTGTGTTATCCAAATCTTTCTTTTGTGATCTTTAAATCCTAGGATTTGTTGACCAACTTCATTGTATGTTTGTGTGACACACCTGGAGATTTCATTCATACTGGCACCGTTGCTGTTTATTACATCTGGAAGCCGATTCCTTATGGAAGTAATAAAGGCATTCCGATGACTTTCGGATTCCAGTTTACACATCACTAAATGATGGTCGCTATTTATATCAGCTCCGCGTCTCGAGCGTACATCAAGTAAAGATGATCGCCACTTAGAATTTATTAAAATATGGTCGATTTGATTCTTTGTGATGCCATTCGGCGATATCCAGGTTATTTTATGCTGTTCTTTATGAGGGATTCTTTTCGCAACATAGCTCTATCAGCCTTTCTCCATTATCGTTTCTTACTCCGACACCGTGTTTACCAATATAACGTTCCAAACCGGTATTAATTGAACCTACCTTGGCGTTAAAGTCGCCAAGTATCATGGTAATATCACAGTTATGTACGCTGATGTTCATCCAACTGCTAAGTACATCATAAAATTTATCCTTATCATTTTCAGATTGGATTTCAGTCGGAGCGTAGACATTGATAATTATCAAATTGCGAGCTTTAGTTTTGATCTTTATTGCCATGAGCCTCTCACTGATAGGATACCACGCTATCATGGACTTAGCTATTTTTTTTTATATTAGGAATCCCACACCTCTACTATACTCATCGCCTTCCGGGCGACCGGAGTAAAGAAACACAGTATTTTCGTTCCGTATCTCCCCTTGCCCTGTCCATCTTACTTCTTGCACCGCCAGTAAATCAATTTTATAACTTAACATTTCTCGTCTTAGTTGTTCTAATTTCCCCGTTTCGTATAATGTGCGTACGTTCCATGTCGCAAACTTTAAACTTTCTTTCATGCCTATATTAGGTCTTATAGTCCGATTTCTTCGGATAGAATTGGTTTCATTCATCAGGATGTTCTTGCATAGATTAGGCACCTCCAAAATCCTTGTGCCAGCTGCCGTAGCAGGCGGATTTCTCACATGATTACCCCTTGGAGTAGTATATTCTGTTATTTGTTTCTTTCCATGCTTAAAACATCGTAAGTGTTAAGTCGATGGATGATGAGTCCAAAGACAAGAGCCACGTTTGTAAAGCGAGTCGCTCGATCCGAAACAGACACCCGCTTGTAGCCGCAACTAACATGTTGAACAGACGCTACAGTTCCGTACTTTACAAAGTACAATTATCTTAGACCCTTAGACCAAATACGTCGGAATGGCTCCACTTATTTTTAGCTAAATTTTCACGAAATAAGCATATCTTAAATTTTTGTTGAACAAAATTTCAAAAAATATATTTTTAAATAATTATTTTTTTTATTTTAAGACATTTTTTAGTGTTGTAAATCGGAAAAATATTAAAAATTTCAAACTTGGCAGCATTTTTATCACTGTTTAATTTTTAAGTAGCTATAAATATAACTACTTATGAAATTTATATCTACTTAATTTTGTACTGGAAGTTTATACAAACTTCGAAAAAAACACAGCTAATATTAAATTTATTCAAAATATTGGGCTACTTTTTTGTTATATCTTCGAAAACTCCAAAATTTCAATAAAAACTAAAAAAATTTTCAGTCAATATTATACTTGCTTAAAATTTGGATTGAAATCATCCCAGAACCCTATTATCTACGAATACATAATAAAACATTAACTTTTAATAAGAAACTTGTTAATAATATGTGAAAAATTATTAGCACCTTTTTAAGAAAAAATTCAATTTTTCCATCAGCAAAAAATATTTGACTTTTCCTAAACTGTAGGCTATATATCAGTATTATAAAAAAATTATTGGTTAAATATCGAATGCACAATCGACAAAAAAACAACAAAAAAAAAGTCGAAGAGAAAAATGTGTTTATTTTTGAAGTGAAATAACTTAAAACTCATAACAAATATTATAGTTATAAGTAAGCCTGTATTTTCTTCGTTTCTCTAAGCTCATTCTAAAATGTAGAAATCAATCATATTGGTCAATAAATAAAGGGGCTACAGGTTCTAAAAGCTTTTTTTACTTCTGAGGTCTACTTTGACGTCCTATAATTCACCCTGTGAAAACACAAAGTAACCAATAATCCAAAACTTAGAAAGCTTGGGGTTTTCTTAACAATTCTCTCATATTTACTAATGCAATTAGACTTACAGTTTAGAAGATACAGATTTATTACCACCATTTTTTTTTTTTGTTTCAAACCACTGTGCGTCGTTTTGCATTTTTTTTAGAATTAAAAATTTTCGAATTTAATTTCGCAAATATTTTGATTTGTTTATTTTATCAGCTGTTTTAATTTGAGTTTATATTTAAAAATTAAGAAAAATGTTGAACATTTTTTTAGCTTGAGAAATACAATTTTATCTTGATTCTTAGAAGCCCTAAAAAATCTTGAAAATCAATTATTAGCTTAATCTAGTCATTAGCTTAATCTAGTAAAAGAAAAATGTAATCTAGTCTGCCAAGCCCGATTCTTTGAAATTCTTTAGCACTAAAGTCAAGTCTGGATAAATTTTTAACAAATTTATAACCTTAACTTTCCTAACTGTGAGCTTTATTTTTTTATCCCAACACACATTTCTTTTATTTAAAATTAATTGATATTGAAGCTAAGGTCAAGTTTTAACCGATTGTCACAAAACTTCTGAAAACCCAAACGTTTTTGTGAATCTAGGGAGGTAGGGTCTAAATAATATGTCTAAAAAAAATATTTTGCAGAACTTTTTAATAATAATAGTTTGTGACTATAAAGGCTAAAGTCTCTATCCGGGAATTTAATCCTATGTTCGGTGGGTGTAGGAGTTATATTTCCATACATCATTATCTAAAGGGGAAGGGTAAAAAAGAGCATACAATATATTTCAAATAAACTAAAATTTCAAAAAATAGTATTTGATAATTAATTTTTGAAAAAAATATGCCTTTTTTTCTGGCTGTACGTAGTGTACATACACTTAAAATTTGGATTTTAATCATCCTAGGAAGCCCATTCTCTACGAATATGCATATACAAAAACATTAACATTTAATAAAAAAAAACTTCTTAGTAAAAAGTGAAAAATATATAGCATTTTTATTGAGAAAAAAAAAATACATTTATTTTTTCTTTTTGAAAGAATATTTTACTCGAATTTTTAACGATTAATCGATTTTTCGAATAATTCAAAAATCACATTTTCAAGTTATTTCGTTACTCAAACAATTAAAAGTCGAGTGAAATGAATACCTACTCTTATAGCAGGATAATGACCCTACGCATCCTACAAAATTCACAAAGAAGTGGATCTAGAAAAATAAAGTCAACGTTTTAAAGTGGCTCGCACAATACCCTGATTTGAATTCAATTAAAATGTGTGCAATAAAGTTACAAGACCGATTATTGAAAAGCCTTCATATGATTACGATGAGATTTGGAAACGTATAAAGGTTGCGCAGAACATAACCCGAATCGCGTCTACCAAAATTTGGCTGACTCAATGTCCAGGCGATGAGCTGCTTTTTCGAAAAGCAAAGAGTCAGCAAAAATATATACACAATATGTATAGGCTTATAAACAATTTTTGCTTTTTTAATATCTTAAAAATTATGACTAAATTTAATAAAAATTAATAGAGATTTGTAGTTGTAAATATTAGATATTATCAAATATTTACAACTACAAATCTCTATTAATTTTTATTAAATTTAGTCATAATTTTTTCATTTTCATTTGAAAAAAAATTTATTAACAAATATAACTGAGCCCAGAGGGCCATATATAGTTACAAAAATGTTCTCCTTATAAAAAAGTACTACATAACAATCTTAGTCTAATATAAACAATTAATAATTATTTAATGTATGAATTCTTATTAACTATAATAGATAAATAAATAAAATAAAAATAGGTGAAGGTCAGAGAAAAGAAAGGAGGAATTTGGTTTCTCCGCAAACATTTTTTGGCTTTTTATCAATAAATTGGTCTGTTACATTAATAAATAAATGTAACAGGTTTGGGATCAAATGTAAATACTCTTCTTTTTGAATAATATTTGCATCCCGACTATTTTGTTATTTTTTGGAAGAAATAAATAGTAAAAAGTAATTTGCGTAACATTGTGTAATAGAAAACAATAGTTTTATTTATTATAAATTATTATTTTCGAGATAATCAAAAATTTTTGTAATCAAGATATTAAAAAAGCAAAAATTGTTTATAAGCCTATTCTCTACGGTTTAATATTAAACATTTGAAATGAGTATTAATTTTGATTTTTTTTCGGTCTCCTAATTATTTTTCACATAACTTTTTTAAGTTTAAGTGTAAGGATGTTGTTATAACTGCGATATTGTTGGTAATATCGCAGAAGTGGCAGTATGTACTTGGTCGGAATCCTAAGATTACCTAGACGTTAAAGTACGAAGAAGCGACTGCCGTGTGAATGTCAAGTGAAAGGTAAAAGTGTCTTTACAATTTCTTGCTTGTTATTTTGCTACATTAGTTCTTTACTCTTTTACTAGGCAAGGTATTCTGGATTATGAATACCTTTATTATAAAAATCGAATTATTTATTATAAAAATCTGAAAATTATTTACACTTTTTAGTACATAATAAATTTGTCTGCTTTCACACTAATTGGGTTTGGCTCATCAAGTCTTGAGTTTGTATTAGAAAAACCTGATCGAATTGAAGTTGATACAAACCGTACTATCAAGTTTACGAAAATTTTGAAAATTTGTATGAAATTTATGGAAAATAAAATGAAAACTGATGAAAAAATGTTAGTGTGAGAACGTGAATGCAGGTTAAAAAGAAATTTTAAGAAAAACTGCTAAAGTAAACCTGATTTGTTCAATGTGATTTTTATAAGTTTGTGCTGAAACTTTCCATTATAGGTGGAAAGTTTGTTTTATAAGTTTGTGCTGATGTACGTAACGCATAGAAATATTTGTCTTAGACTTAACTTTTAGTATACCAATAGGCTTAGAATCACTTTCTGAGTCGATTTAGGGATGTCAGTCCGTCCGTCTGGACGGCAGGCTGGACCCCCATGTAAACCATGTAATCAAAGTACACGTCGCAATTCTAAAGATAATTTTGTGTAATTAGGCACAGATAATTTTTTTGATATTGGGATCATGGCTATTGAAATTTGTCAAAATCGGTTCATTATTTATGGTACCTCCCATAGGTCCCACTTCCCGGAATTGATATTTTGGCCACAAATATCAATATTTCATGAAAATTAAGCCAAATACTGGGGGGTTACTGCGTATCTCGATTCGAAAATAAAACTATTCGAATTTGTATGCTTAAAACATTGTGTTTCGAAAATAATTTCTTTCGAATCGAGTTAGGCGGTAACCCCCCTGCTTATGTAAACCAAAATGATTATACTAAATTTCATTGAAATCGGTCCACATTTGACCATAGCTCCCATACAAACTCTTCTGTCAAAACGCACTAAATAAGACAAAAATCTCTAAAAACGCTCATTAATCTGAAGATAATGAAAATTTTTAGTTTATTTTTTGCATACAATTTAACCCTAGATCTCATATAAGTCCAAATGATGAAAACATTTCATATATATAAGTTTTAAGAAAACTTTTGTATGATGGCAAAATTTAGCAAATATTTGTCTTTATACAGGAAAAAGAACACCTTTGACCTTAGTGGTGAAGGGTATCGTATGGTCGGACTTGACCGACTATAGCTCTTTCTTACTTGTTTTTGTTAAAGCTTTTGTTATTTTTTTTAAATCAATTTTATTCTATTCTAATTCATCATATTTTAAATGCTTGACAGCGCCCTTCGCTAGACTATTCAAAAAAAATTTTAGTAAAGTAATATCATTTCAAAACAAATATTTGAAAATCAAATCGAAATCTTACTTCGTTCTTTAAAACAGGGGAGTACTTTTTACTATTTAACTTCCTTTATTGAGAATCTATCTTAAAATTTTGGGCCGGAAATCCTTAGGTTTATGGGAAAACATGGTGAAGAATGAATGAATTGAACATAATTTTTACCAGAATTCATTTAAACACATTTATTTAATTTTTCATTTAATTGCTTTTTAATGCTTCAGTGTCAATTTAAATATATACAAAACATGTTTTGGATTATTTAATAAAATAATACAGATAAATAAATGTACATATAACTTAATATATTGTATATGCATATAGATTCATACATGCACACATACATGTATGTATGTTTGTAAATATGTATGTGTGAAAGTAACATACATATGATGTATTTTTTTTTTTTATTATATTATGTATTTTATATTTTAATAGTTTATTCATAGTTCGTAGAAATTTATTATTGTATGTATATTTATATATGCATGTATGTAGATAATACTTAAATGCTAATTTACAAAAAAAATTAATAGTTTTAATATATTACTTATATTAGAGGGTTCCTATTATCTACTTCATTGCAATGTACCTAAAATGGTTAAATGTATTTTATTGAAATATGTATTACGGAAATATCATCTTTCGTTTCTTGCATATTTATAGATCGTACAACTCAAAATACAAATACATTAGGGAACCACTCTAATAAAAAATATTTTATTTGTTGAAACCAATAATAAGAAAATCGTATGAAAAAAGGAAGAATAGTTAGGTCATATTATTATATTATTTAACAAAACAAAAACGTAAAATATGTTATGTATGTATGTAAATGTTTAGTAAGTTAGAAAATTAATGATGTTTATGAGTTAAAGGAGACGATGAGTTAGAAAAATTATTTTAAATATAGATTGTATGAATGAAAGTTTTAAACTTCAGTCGATCTATTTTCTTCTGAACGAGAAAGCTTACGCTCTCGTCCTGGTATACGCCCAGTTGTTGGTGCCAAAGATTGCTGATGCTGTTGAGCTTGTTGAATTTGATGTGGCTGCTGTTGTTGCATCACATGCGGATGTTGTTGAATGTAAGCAACCTGATTATAACCCTGAACGCCTGGGGCGATATACAAGCCTCCAGCTGGTGCAACCGCTGATGGCCCCAATCGCATCTTCGCGGCTGCGGCATTTGCTGCAGCTGCTATGACAGCAGCATTCTCACGTGATGCATTACTGGTTGTTGTTGATTGGAATGATATTGACATTCCACTATCTAGGGAGCCAACGCTGCCACGCCTCTGTGGTTTATCGCCACCGACTGCAATTGGAAATATGAATAATTATTACATATACTAGACTGTGCCGGACACGTATAGGGATATTTTTGAACAATATATTTGGAACAAATTATTATAATAGACAACATTATATCCGGATATAGAGAAAGCGTGTCAACTTGACGCACAAATGTCACGGGATCATCAGGTCGTAATTTCAGATCCACAAATTCCACTACATTTAGATAACATTTTGCAGAAATATTTCCTATACAAATAAACAAATCAGGTTAAATCCATATTTGAACATATCGTCGGTATCCTGCAAAAAGTTCTAAGACCAATTTTTTCGTAGTGAAGTTAATGATACAGAAGTTTTCCAAGTCATATTTTTGCAGTTATCGTAACATAACAAATCATTCTATGTCCAAAACACCCAAATATGTGGAGCAAAAAAGACCCAAGCGGACTTCACTATCTCTTTTTTCTATATTATTATATTTTTGCTGCAATAAAAGCTAAAGTCTCAAATTCAAAGAAAAAATACATTAAGCAGAAAAAATATATTTTATAGCCTACACAAGGATTTTGTATTTTATAAATAAAATTCTTGACAAAAAGAAATATACCTAGAGGGCCGACAAAATGTCAAAGTACACCTGGTACTCGTCCGGATCAGTATTGGTAAGCCGAAAAGGAGCTTTTACTTTTTCTAATGAATAAAACCAGTTGCACAAAATACTATGATATGATGGTATGAAAATTGTCTTTAAGATTTTTTCCTTAATTTGAAAACATTTTCTCATGAAATCCACATATAAATTAGTATTATGAGTTTTAGTTGATTTCATTATAATTAAAATCTATAAAAAAAAATGTTTTATTTAAAATTTCATAGATTTTTTTCAATACCAAAAATTAAATAATAAAGGTTTACCAACAAACAACAAAAAAAATGTGGGTCCATGAATTAAAAAGTTTAGCATTCAAAAGGTGTATAAAATCAATAAACCTCTGCGACTGACGTGGTTGACTAGTAGAAATGAATTTTCTGGAAAAACTACGCCGATAAACCAACACATTTTTACACACACTTTTACGCCCCTGTCGCGAATATCATCTCCCATGGAAATCGTCATCCCAAAAAAGTTTTGGGGTGTTAGCTTTTAAATAATTATAAAAATAATAATTATACTCATAAATAGTAAACAAAAAGGGTTTTATTAGTTTTACAAATCGGATCTTGGAAAATATAAGCCATGGAAAAAAAAGATCTACTTAATTTTTGTATGTCAGAAGCAATACAAGACGATTTTCATCACTGGAAATATGTAGTTTTCAATGCAAAAAAGCCCATGTTCAAGATGCTTTTCATTTTTCTATAAGCTGTCAGCCAAACTTGACTTCTATTTTGCGTACGTTCGAAACCACATTTTTATAACTATTATTATGAAAACTTATTATTAAACTCGATGAAAGCCATCTTTTACACTAAACATAGAGCTACCAAAATGCTATCGAATCGCAAAAAAAAAACAAGAAAAATGTTGTTTCTATTTTTTTACATCAAAAGAGTACGAATGCACATTCAGGACCCTCGGAAATATGGGCATTTCCTAAGGTCATGAATGTGACTTAGGATTTTTTTCATGATACCGACGATATATCTCGTACAACCCCTACTTTCAGAAACCATTTAATTGGTTGTCAAAAATTACAAAAACAAACGCAGATCTGAAAATAATCAAAGTTTAATGCTAAAACTTTGAGAAGCTATAGTACTTTCATATTTGTTGACAATAAATAAATTTCTTATGACCATGGTGACTTTTTTTGTTTTTGTTACTCTGTTTAATTATGAGCAATACAACCGATCAAGTTTTTACCGTATTCATTATGCTACGTAAAAAACTATGTTGCATTTTATTTTTGTCTAAACTTTTAATTTTAAAAAGCACATGGAGAACGAATCAATACTTACACTGTTCATGTATGTCCAATAAACTGTTGCTTAGGGCACTTCTTTTTAATTGCTGTGAATTCTCTGAGGCATTCTGTGCGGGCTCATTTGTTTGTGGTGTTTGGTATGGACATGGACATACCTCAACATCAGCCACCCCGCTATCTCTGTTTTCCGAATTACCGGGGGCACGGGTTCTAGCTGACTTTTGTCTTTCCAATTCTGCTTCTATTCGCAAGGATTCCATTTCATCCATTTCGCATACGGATTCTTTTAAATCTTCAGCAAACTTGCAACGGTCATGCTCGTTGCGTGCATTGAAAGTGACGAGAATCTTGCCATCGACCTTTTGCGACAGTTGAATGCAGAAGGGATAATTGGGCACATCTAATAGAGTAACCACCATTCCGCATAGCGGGAAGCTATTGCGAAATGTGTATGTTACTGATGACTTCTTTTTGCTAAAAATTTTTGTTATGACTAGCAGATCATTAAAAAGAAACACCTCACGTTGGTGGACACCTGGTCGTTCCTTTTTATTAATATCGGGTATTTCATAGAGGCGACAATAACACACCAGGCGACGATGCGGCAGAGCTAGATTTGGTTTCTTTCCTACAATTGTAGCCTGTACCTTCATCACTTGCGTAACATGATCACTACCAGGTTTAAACTCGTTAGCTTTAACTCGCTCGTATATTCCACCCAACATGTCTTTATCGATGTCATGGCAATCATCAATGCCTCGCAGATTTTTAATAAAGTCTTCCACACGCATGCGCCTTTCCGGTTTTAAGTTAGGTGTATGCAAATCTGTGTTAAGCATAATAATTGCAAAAGCCAGCACAAAGATCTTAAAATGTTTATAAAATATTTTGTATAAGTAAAGTATTTGATTAAATTTATTGTTGTATTACTAATACCAACCGTATCTGATGATCTAAGCCGACCCACAATATCCTGATTACACTGGCAGAATCGTTGCGAGAAAATCTCCATAAGCCTTTCGATTTTTTGAGCTTCACCAGGCATCCGGAAATAGGCCTGGAATTTTCGTAATGCAACATCAACTTGCATTCCAGATAAATCTAGCTCCATTGCAAAACAGTTAAGTACGGCCATGTTAAATTGATTCTGTAAATTGCCCAAATATTCGCCAATCATTTGCCTTGACAATCCTTTTCTAGTGATTAGAAAACGTGCCACGCCTTGAGGGGTGTTTTCCAAAAAACCTCTTCTTATTAAGTAAGTTATTCCCTTTTCAGGTTTTTTGTTAAACAAGTTCAAACCGACACGATACTGACGCTTACGAATGGTTTCAGAAACCTTATAGTTAGGTGGAGATTGTGTAGTGGATCCTATTATTTGTTGATGTTCATGTTGCTCGTGGTGTTCATATTGAGCCGCACTAGTGTGGGAAGATATTCCATGATCTTCTACTGGAGCAACTCCACTAACCATTGCTGCCATTGCAGCGGAGTTTTGTGCGTGGGCAAATGCAGGATCTGATGTATGAACAAACTGCTGAGAACTGTTTAGATTAGTACCACGCTTCCAAGTATTTGGAGAATTCGAACGATCCGATCCTAAATCACTAATGGCATTGCGTTCAACGGAAGTTGCGCTCGAGTCACTGCCTGAACTCTGAACTGACGTAAGACTTCCATTTTCCGCCGATTTACAAAGACCATTAGATCGCATTAGCGAGGGAGGTGGAGGAGTTTGTCGCATTACCATAATTTGCTGATGCAATTGGTGTTGCTGTTGTGCAGCTAAATGTTGTGCGTGTTGCTGAGCTGTTATTGACGATGTTCTCTTTGGCACCTCTGGGGGAACTTTCTTTCGGTCTTGCGAGGAAGTAGAAGAACCACGTGGCCTCATATAAATTTGAGCTGCCGAATAATATGGTGTATGAGGCGACATTCCGCTTGCATTTACCCAAGACACATTAAGTGATGAATCCAAGTGTGAGTTATTCGCCGAACTTGCGAAGCTGCCATCGTGCTGTACAGAATGATAACTACCACAGTAAGCTGCCATTTGCGAACCACTCAAACTATGAGCAGCGTAGTAATGAGGATCAGCTGTGTGTAATAAGTTGACATGGGGATGACTCGAACCTGTTACACTGGCCGTTACAGAACTAGAGGCCGACGTGTTGGAAGCTCCTAAAATTAAAAAGATTTCGTTCAGAAATCGATCATAAAGACTATTTAAAGAAAAAATGTTACCTGATTGACTGCGTGGAATAGTACCGCCATCAACATGCCGCCGCTCACGCATCGACAATGATCGTGTTGGGGGTGTTCTTGAGCCAGATGCCAGGGACTGATGACCAACACCGCCAGGAGGACCAGGCATTATAGTCACACGTGGTTGCGTTTGCTGCTGCTGGTTTGCTTGCATTAATGCTACACTAGATTGATTTGGCTCCAAATGAGATTCTGTATTACTACTATAGGCTGAACCTATGGAAGTATTAGCTGCCGCCGCTTCGTCAACAGCAGTACCAGTAACTACCATAGTGCGACGACTTAGTCGTTTTTCTGCTTTGGCCATTGCTGTTATTGAGGCAAATTTCTTTACCATCATATAGTGACGAAATGCCCTTTGTATTGTAATCGCAGCGTTTCGAGCACGTACACCCCCGTATTTACGTTCCAACAATTCAATTTGCTTTTCAAGCAAATCCTGTGAAAGTTCGTACCTGTGGAACAACCAATTAATAAAAATGTATTTTTTATTTTAACTTTTACATTATTTTCTTATTTTTTTGTTATGTTGCATTTAAAAATTAAACTGTTCATTAAAAGATTTAAATTTAAAATTTTTTTTTTGCAAATAATAATTGTTTGCGTCTGAACGTTTTCTTATCATTGTAAAGTTATTTTTCTTAGGTAACGATAAGATAATAATTATCGTACGTCAGCCAGTTGTTAATTTTGCCAAAATACACTCAAAAAAAATACATATATACGTATGTATATCTGGAAAAATATAGTTGTTTTATACATGTGTAAGTAATATTTTGATTATATGGGTCCCATACAGTAGTTGCGCAAAATATTATCATTATTTGATATTGGACTTAAAATCTGTTTTTAATGAAAGTTTGAACAATTACAAACGAATAAGAGAAAAGTTTATAAATTAAACTCCTCCAATTTATTTTTTGTTGTAGCATAAAATTACTAATAAAAAAAAATTCTCTGCTCCAATCACAATTTTAAGAAAATTATCTCAAAACAAAAAATATAAATTTTGGTTTGGCAATATCAACAGTGAAAACTGCAATACACGGCACTTCTTTTAATGTCTGGGGTAATGCATCAATATTAATATAAAAGGATTTCGGAAAATGTGACGGAACAATATTTGAAAATGTGCCAGCTCATTACATTTTCAGGATGAAAATGACCCAAAGAACATTTTAAGGTTAGAGAAGTTTTGGCTTTCAAATGCAAAAATATTGAAGTTCGGCAATAGCCACACCAAAGTCCAAATCTCAAACCAATTGGAAATATATAGGCAATTGTTACAAGAGATCTTAAGGACAAATAAAATAAGTTGGTGCAACAAGGCAGGTAAGACATACAGATGTGTACATACATATATGTGACAATATGGAAGAGTAGTTTAAGTCGACTTAGGAGAGTATAAAGTTAAGGCGTTTGGCGACTTACAGAAGCAAAGGCGCTTTTATGTTTAGTCCGTTTAAAAAAATTCTGTTTTTATCAATGTTTTAAAGGTTTACTTTTTAGCTTAAGTTTTTTGAATCATTAATGCATTGATCAAAACAACTTATGTACACATATCTTATGTTTACATATTCAGAATTTTCTTTCATTATATAGCGGTATCTCTTCTCTACGACTCCCTTTCTCTATCTCAAACACTGTCTAGATACTTCACTCT
Source organism: Stomorhina lunata (assembly GCA_933228675.1). Classification (NCBI taxonomy): domain Eukaryota; kingdom Metazoa; phylum Arthropoda; class Insecta; order Diptera; family Rhiniidae; genus Stomorhina; species Stomorhina lunata. Next base: position 81,802,679 of record OW121742.1, read on the forward strand.
TCTCTTAAATAAAACAAAGTCATCATTTTCAAACAACTTCCGTTTTCATAAACCGCTTAAGATACTTAAGGTCCAGTTTACCACAAATTTCAGTTTCGAAAAAGCCCTTAATTAGAAAAAGCATAAAATCTTCTGAATTTAACAATTCTTTTCTAATAAACATTTTACCAATATCAATATATTCATAAATTATTCGCAGAAATCAAGCAGAAGAAAAATTACACAAAATTCATTATATCTCAAAACTTAAATTTTCGACTTAAGCTACTCTTCCATATAGCCACAGATATGTATTACAAATATTGTCGAAAAGACTAGCAGATGTTATCCAAAAAGGGCTATCCAACAATATATTAAAAAATATGCTTATTTTGTGTGAATTTATGAAGATATTTTCAAGTTCTATGTAAAATATGTTTCGTTTCTCATAGCATTGTCATGCGACGTCGTTTCTATTTATAATGCCTTGTTATGCATCCCCACTAAAAATGGTGCAAAACGTTGAAATAAGATTACTTTTACATGTTTTACATTCATTTCTCACTTTATATAAACCTGTTTGAAATAAAAATTTTAAGTAATTTTATTTATGTTTATTATGTTTGAGAATAAATTCAAAACACTATCAAACGTATGACCTTTGAAAGTGTTTATTTTTTTTATATAAAATAAATAAAAATTATCACGGAACGTTCTTCAAGCTACATCAGAAACATAATAACTTGAATCATTCTTCATTCTAATATAAAATAAACAAAAAAGTTTAATTTAAATTACTTTGTGATGTTTACTAAAAACATATTAAATATTATAAGTACAAACACAATCGTCCAATCGATCCGCCCTAATGAACATATCTACATACATATTATATTCATTTGCACCAATACATTTTAATATACTGATTCAAAATAACAAAAACACCTGTATCTGTACAATTGTGTTAATAAAATGTGCTAAATACTAAAATTTAAATGTTTTAGTTGCACAGTGAGTTGATTCGTTCCGATTTTCCTCAATTAATACAGACTTTACAAAAGAAATAATAATATATGTATATGACAAATTCTAAAACTTATTTTTTTTTTGGAAATGGTGAAATAAATCGTGATTTTTTTAAAAATAATGTTAAATAATGCAAAAAACACATAAAAATAGACTAACTAATATTTAATTTTGGCTTTTCACCAGTGTCATCAATCACCCTGCCCAACTCTGAACTATTGTGGCTTTTTTGAAAATATGTTATTGGAAAATGGCTTTTATTAACCTCATGCGTGCCCACCCCTGATTTAGTCCATGTTTTTCTAAGTTATGTATTAGGTGTACAACTTTTCTCAAACGCACTAATTGCGTTCGATAACGTGATTGTTCAGTGTTCAGGTTTTAACAACTTGTACGCTGAGCTGGTCATACCAGATACGGAGCATGACCTTGGCACCGTAAATATATGGTTTGGCTGTCGACGTAAAGGCATTGCCGTAATATCCTAAAGATTTTCAGCTCTTGGGATTATCGTAATGAACCAATTTTTCGTCCCTAATCATAATGGGATGCAGAAATTCATTTATTCTTTGCCTTGAAAGCATCTGTTCACAAGCAAACAAATGTGTTTTACTTACTCGGCTTCAACTCATACGGCACTCAGGCCAGGCGTTTTAAAATGACTTGTTGCGACACTCTCAATTACCATGCGTATGACCCGAGTCTTGATCAAGCAATGCCTAAAATTCTGCGTCTTCGAAAAAATGTTTTTCCACCGCCATGCCGGTCTTCGACGTCAAAATCACGGTTCTTGAAGCGTTTAAACAACTCTTGACATTATCTTTTACTAAAATCGGCCTCACCATAGGTATTTAAGAACATTTGATGAGCCTCAGCCGCATATTTTTTCATATTAAAGCAGAAAATTAAAACCTCCTGCAAACGACGAGAATTTAGCTAGTAACCTGACGATTTTATTAGAGAAGGACTTTATCATGCTTGACATATATATCTATTTAAATCGACTACCTCTTACCGCTACAGCCATCTATTGCAAAACGGCAAAACAGAAGAAAAGTTGTACACCAAATATCTAATTTGGGAGTAAATAACAAAAAAAGACCTACAAAATTTGCGTGATTTAAAGCAATGCCTTGAAGGAGTAGTTAAAAAATTATTTCCGACGTGTCCCCAAAAATAATCTTTATTTAAAATAAGAAAAAACGAATTTACAGTTTTTTTTTTTTTGTAACAATATTCCTTTAGCCACCCTGTATTTTAAATGCGTTTTCTGGATGATATTGAATATGTTTTCTAATATTTTCTGATTTTCTGCATATAGTTCAAAATCAACTAACCAATTAAAAAAAAATAATTATTCTCATAATTAAGTATAACTAAAGGTTTCATATGTCATTTGAGATTTCAATTCTAATCTTTAATTCGAATGTAGTTTATTAATTGCTTAGTTAAATCTGTAGCAATAAAGGAAAAGTGCTTAGGGGCTGTTCACTAATTACGTGATGCTCTTGGGGTGTACGACTTTGTTACGGTGGAGGAATTTCGTATGCGTTTTTCTATTAAAATTTTATACAGGGGGAGGTAAAAATCTGGGAAAATAGCGTTACGAAATTTATGAACAGCCATTTAAATCTGAAGTAAATTAAAAAAAAAGTCCTATTCTGAAAGATCGTACAAAATAATTGAATCAGTGCCAAAAAGATGCGCTAAACTCAAATTTTGCTTAAATGACTTAAGCAATTTTTCCTTATTGCCACAGAAATAATGTAAATATTAATCCTACAAAAAGTTCTACAGAGTTAAAGCTTGATCCTATAAAAAAATCAAAATATTACAATTTTTATAGAAGGTTGTATTTAAATTGACTATGACTTACGCAGATTGTGTTCTGGATCGTTTCAATACCTCGCTGCCATTACGAATTGTATTCTTTTTGTTAGCATTTTGTTGATGCATTGAAGAAGGCGATGTACCACCGCTGCCAATTCCTGTACCAACACCACTACCCGCTATAACAACCGCACCTCCATGATGATAATGATGTTGGTGCCCATGCATATGGTGATGGTGATTTTTATGATATCCATGATCATGGGTATTAATATGATGAGCATAGTGTATTCCACCTATAAATATGATTAAAAATAAATTGTAAACTAGTTTTATTTATCGAACTTTACCAGTGTGAAAATTCAAAGGCAATTGATGCTGCTGTTGTTGTTGCTGTTGATGGCACGAAACATAGTGCTGTGGATGCTGTTGGAAGACCACTGATGGCTGGTTATCTGTTGGATAGGGAATTGAGTTGGACGAATTGGTGGATGTTGTTGACGGAACATAGTGTTGTTGTAAATAAACATATCCTCCACTCTCGGAACCGGAAGTATTTGAGCCAGGTATTCCAGCAATACCATACTGAGCTGATCCACTACGCTCAATTGGTTTTTGGGGAAAACTAAAATAAAAAAATATAAATTAGTAAATAGTTATTTTATATTAAAGGCAAAAGTGTTTGGGTTGATATCTTTTAAACATAAAATTTTTGGTTTTTATACCCTTCACCAAAAGGTGATAAGGGTATTATTGTGTAACAAAATGAGTGACATATAATAATGTATATAATTCCCCGACAACATATCAATTGGAACAAGGGGCACTTCTCTCAGACAACGAGCTGCATCCGTTTCTATTTTTAGACTCATTGAAAGGGACCTACGTTTTAACGCCAGCTCCGAACGGCAAATGGATTAATTAGAGAAGTTGTACATAGCTACGTACTCAACAACCAGTGGCTAGCTGAGTTGAGGTGCACCGCCGGAGATCGAACTTGGAACCTTAGGTATGTTAGGCGAATGACTAACCTGCTATACCACGGCGGTAATAATAATTGTATGTATTAAATATTATAAAATGTTACCAGTTGACTGCAAAATTTTATCACACTTATTTATTAAAGGGTATTTAAAGTTCGGTATAGGCAAATACAGCAATAAGCTAGAGGTTATTAACTGACATGTAGAAATTTTACTGTGAAAGTGCTGTTTGATTGCATCGAAATGTAGGGCTATATAAAAAATATAGCTCAAAATCTAATGAGTTGAATATAAAGTGTGAATTTTAGGGAGTATTGTACGACTATAACTTTATAGTAAAAAATTAAAGGTTCTAAAAGAGAAATTAGGAATTTTCTGGACTGCAAAAAGGCTTATGTTAGGCGTCTAGTCTATAAAACTAAAAACTTGTATTTAAAAACAAAAAATAACAATATACCATTAGGCGAACGAGGTGAAAATTAAAACAAGAAAAGTTTGAACACAACTTCAGTAGATAAAAGCGTACGTGAGGAAATATATCTAGTTGATAGACCATGTCACTGTTCAGCTTTTGTATAAGTGAGATCTGAATTCATAGAAGATGGCGTCTCCTCGGATATATAAATCAAATGTTGAATAGAAAATGTCTATATTTGAACCAAAAGAACAATTAAGTCGATACCAAGTAAATAGAGGTAAAGTCTCTTGTTTGAGTTCATAGGAACTTATAATGTTAAATGTCAATAGTAGATAACATTGGCTAGGGAAAAATTGGTAAGTAGTACTGGAGATACTGTCAATAGAAAAGCAATATTGTTTCTCTGCCGGCACTTACTGCAGGGTAAATAGAATTAAAAAAATTAAATAGAACTCGAGCACATACAAAGGTCAGGACTAGTAGAAATGTTAACGAGTTTTGTATGTTTGTATGTACACTTACTCGCGTTAATATATACATATGTATCCAAACAATGCGATAAACAAACTTACTAGTTTTTTAAAGTTATTTTTAAACAATTTTTTTGGTCGAAAATTCCGAGTTTAAGTACTCAAGTGTAATAAATAGAATGTTATGACTTCTTAAGCTATTTAAATACAAAAGAAAGATAATTTTATCAAAAATTAAAAAATTTTGTGGATACATACTTTTGCTACATTATTTTCAGTCCCATTGACGTTAAATTTGTTATAAAAATATATTAAATAAAAAAAGTAATTTTTAAATTAAAAATATCTTAAAAATACATATAATGAATTTTGGGAGAGTTATTTCAATTTGTATGTGTGTATATTCATATGAATATGGACTAAATGTTTGGATAGATATTTATGCGAGTAAGTACACAACTTAGTCCAACAATTTTTATATTTTGGGATTCTTAAGTTTGTTTTTTAGTTTAAATACACTAATTTTTTTATAATCCATTTTTAAAACCTTTAAGCTTGTCGTTTTAATTTTTAAGTAAAAATTAAAATAAAACACATAATAATATTTTATTATCACAAAAAAAGGTTTTATCTAACCTTTCACCAATTATAAATCCCGATATGCATATAATCATGGTTATTTTTTTTATTTTGAAGTTTTATAAAAAATTTAGTTAAAGTTCCAATTTAATGTGGTATAAACAAACTCGAATTTTATAAATTAATGTAAAAAGTTAAGACTTTTTTATCACATAACATATTTACTTCTTTAATATCTACATTTGTATACTAATTTAAAATATTATCGAAGAAGGTTAACACTAATGTTCACCTTACCACGTACTACAAGACACTAAGCCGAGTTTAAGACTTGACAGTGTCAATCTGTGTATATTCCCAAACCAATACCGAACACATATAAACATGTATAAATCAATGTGTTAGTGTGACAGGCAGGCAGGATACTCGGTAATAATTGTTCTTTTATATTTTTAAAGTCTGTATGTATTAGTAAAAAATGCCTTTTCATGTTAAAGATAAACTTAGCACCGCATTAAAGGATAAGACATGATTTTGTACAGTGGGACAATTGAGGGTAAAATTTATGTCGTAAGACGCTGAGGCAAACATATATTGTGAATTTTAATATTTTTCTTGAATAAATTAATACTTTTTCTTTCTTAAAAAAAAAAAAAATAGGCAGTAGAAAATATTTACAGAAAAATTGGAAGCAAAAAATGAACTATAGTTAGTCAAGCATGACGGACATAGTTAAAACATTGGAAATTATTCTGAGTCTATTGAAATATCAGTAGTGCTGGTGTAGGGTATAAAAAGAGTTTGATAGACTAATATACATGTTCAGTTAAATATGACAAACATTTGCACAAATTTAGGAAGTTTTTAGAAAAATATTAAAAGTTAGATAAAATATATTTCGCAAACTCCTAAAACAATATTTTGCTTTTAGGAAATATTAGGGGTTTATACGATAGGTCCATTCGATTACTTTACAGTAAAAGTCCAGTATGCTGAGTATTTACTGAGTAAATTAACGAATTTACTCTCACGCTGCCTGCTTTTCTCTTGTTTACGTTTTTTATACATAAATTGTTGTTACTGAACTTTTACGGGCAAAAATTTTGCCAGTAACATTTTACAAATACTCAGCAAATAAACTGTCAATTTTTCTCAATAATTCTCTTTGTATGATGCCAAAATTTTGCAAATATTTGTCTATATACACGAAAAAAAAACACCTTTGACCTTAGTGGCACTTTTTTACATCTTTTTTAATAAATAATGCTGTTTGTGATAAAACATTTAATTATTCAATTAAAAAAAATGGTTTTTAAAAATCTTTTTCTTGCTAATAAAATGGCGGTATTTATGCCAAAAACAGTGTTGAGTAAATTTACCCAATAACGAGATTTACACAGCAATTTTTACTCTTGGTTTTCTTGTTATGTGAGTATTTTTGCTCACATTTACATTGTATACACATACTAGATCCATTGTGAGTACCCTTATTACGTAAACGAAAATTATTTTTAGTCCACTGTAAATACATTTTAGCAAACAAAAATTGAGGCTGTTTGCAACAAAAGATACAAAAGCAACTTTCAATCAATTTAACCTGTAGAATATTAAAAATACATAAAGCTGCCAGGTGCATTTCAAAATCGTAGCAGGTAAGAAACACCGTAATGTACACACAGATAAATTTTTTACGCATTTTTTATTTTTTGTGTTAAAGGATAGTACACATTTATTGTATACACGAAGAAAAAATGTAATGTGTATGTATAAGGGTATATCCTTCGTAATTCATTGAATACATATAAATATTTACGCAAATACAGTGAGTGCAAAATAAATAGAACACATTTTAAAATTGCTTATCTATAGTACTTGTGTTGATGCTTTTCAGGCTACAGGTGGTTCTCGCCTAAGCAGACGTGCTTGTTAGTAGATATTCCAATAAATAATAGGAGACAAACATTAATTTCATTTAATTTGAAATTAAATTTAAATTTATAGAATATTTAACCTAAAGTTGAATTACACATAAACCGATTTTTTGTTAAAAAACATTGAATAAAAAGTATAAATTTTCTTTTTTATTCTATTTAAAAGTAAAACAGGATACATATTTTCCTATTCAAGTATAGTAGATACTTTTTGCTTTGTAAGTCGTGATATAATATATAATTTGGTATATACGTTTATATCGAACCCTTAGATTTAAATAATCGCAAGCGACATGTCGTTAAATATGTAATTAACTATTGAAGATAGCGTAGTGCAGTAAGCATATTATTCTTTCTTTCTTAAGTAATTTTCGAAAGTGTAAAAATCTTTACGATAGGTTTATATTTGCGAAAGTTATACGGACCATTATGTTTTACATACTATGGTGCTCAACTGTGGCCCAGTGTAGAACCCACTGTGCTAAAAATATACATGTTTTTAAAAATCGGTTTAAAACTAAAACTACCCATTGGCCGATTTTTGCATATTGCTCCACAATCCGCCCAGTAGTTTAAAATTTATTGAAGTAAAACTAAAATCAAGTTTGACGCTGAAAATTTTCACAATCGACCAACAACAACAAATCATAAGACAATGAAAACAATAAATTGGGATTTGAGTGCTTCCTCACAAAATTTATTCTTTCGATCCGGCCCCATAAATGTTCTTAGACCTCAATAGAATACTCCCTGCAAAGAAATATAGCCCCAAAACTGAGGACTATTTTAGGGGTAACAAATCGTACTTAAAAAATTATATCAAAAGTTTATATTTTAGACCTCTATATTTTTTTGACGCGATCCTTATTTTGACTCCTGATCATTGAAAAAATTAACAACAAAACAAAACAACGATTATTAAAAAATTTAGCATTACCAAACAATTTTTTTAACAATGAAGTTTCATGTTTCCTTAAAAGAAAAAATCAAAGAACTTATTTTACATACACTTCACATGTTTCAAAATGTATATCTTCTAAAATAATAGTTAGAAGCGTTGCTATTATTTTCACTTGCACTGTACATCTATAAAATATAAGAAACATCTGCCCTTATTTATGTATATATGTATGTACACTACTACACTTTGCCACTTATTCTCGTAGTACATGTGTATAATACAATAAATACTGTGAACAACAGCTGGTATATTTTTTTAAGGACAAAGAAACAAATTGAATTGAAATACTTAATAATATAAAGTATTTCAATTCGTTTATATTCATCACTTTGTACACAAACAATCGTTAAGTATATAGTCCTATAATATACAAAAGGGTGTAACAACCAAAAAAAAAATATTGTGGTTTTAGTTTGGAACAAGTTGCGGAAACTATCCACTTAAATCTTTTGCAATTATTTATTAATCGAGCCTTATTACTCACATTTAAAATCACGACAGTTTTCTTTAAATTTTGCCTTGGTTGCCCCAGGGGGCTAGAGGATAGTGTGCTGGACCAATTAGGGGTGGAGTACGCCTGCAGTGTTCGATTCACACCCAAGACTTTTCTCTATTGCACTATATCGACCTTATAGACTACGTCGTGTCCTTTTATATTGCTGATGACGATATGGACGTACAAATGCCCATTTCGAATACAAGTGATTCTAATAAATTAGATAGTTTATTTTCAGAAGTTATCATATTAAATATATATCTGTGGCAATATGTAAGAATAGCTTAAGTCGAAAATTAAAGTTTTGGTAATATAACATGAATATTAAAAAATATTGTTAAATTCAGAAGATTTTACGTTTTTTCTACTTAAGCTCTTCTTCGAAACTGAAATTTGCGTTGAACTGGATCTTAAGTAACTTTAAACGGTTCTTTTTGAATAAAAAGTATATTTTGTGTAGTTTTATGTAAACATAAGTTGTTTGAAAATAAAGACTTTATTTTTTCAAGGTCAACATTTATACAGCTTAAGTGAAGTTAAGCGAAATCGTTATATGATGAAACAAAAATATGAATATGGCCAAGGCCGTGGGCTGGAACGTCACCAGTTTGCGCAATTTTCGACGTATATTTGATGAACAAAGTAAAAAAGTAGCGATAACTTTTGTTCACTCAAAATATATTCTCAGGCTGTAACTTTGGCGCAAAAAAATGTGCTTCTATTTCTTGCAAATTAAAAGTTACAGCCATTTGAAGTTAACTGGAACGTCACACTAAAAGAGTAGTGGTCTAAGAGCTTGTACAACATTTTCCAAAATTTCGTAATGTTTTCAAAAACCTGGACACGTTTCCCTCTAACATATCGTAGGTGAAAGATCAAAGAATACTCTACGCACAAAAAATTTATAAAAAATTGCATTTATAGTCGTTTTGGATGCAAAAATGCGAGACTGGAACGTCACCAAAAAAAAGACTGGAACAACACATAAAGTTCTCTTACTTAGGAGCCATGCAAAAACGACCAATGTGAATAAATAAAACACTAAAATTTACTTAAAAAATGTTATTTGTTTATTTTTTATTGGATAAAAAAAACAACATCACTTCATGTTTGATTATACTATTCAGTAGGTACGTAAATTCTTTCAAAAACAATATTAAGTGAAATTATTTTCTCATAAAGTTGTAAAGAAAAAATTAAATAAAATAAAATAGAAACCGATGCTCAAAATTTTTGATATATTAATACTTCACAAATGTACTCTCTTTATTTTGTGAGGCTTTGGACTGTAAACAAACAAATGACAATTACAAAAGCACTAGATAATAAGAAAAAAAAATTTCCATTGAATTCCCCTTTTTCGCGGCCTTGGTCATATGCATACAAAAAAATGTGCACATAAGTTGTTTTGGTCAATGCATTATTGATTAAAAAAACTTAAGCTAAAAAGTAAACGTACATAGCGTTTATAAAAAAATCTAACTTTTTAAGACGGGCTAAACACATTTAAGCGCCTTTGCTTCTATAATGCAAAAAACTCAATTGTCTCTTATGTCGACTTAAGCTACTCTTCCATATTGCCACAGATATATAAATTTTTATCTAAGAAATAATAAATTATAATTATTTCATCAAATAAATTTCGGCAACGAAATTACACTTTTTAATAAAAAAAAAAATTTAATAAAAGTAAATTTCTTAAAGATGTACGCTTATTTTTTTTATACAAAAAGAACAGTACTTTTGCACTATTGGCAAAACAATAGAAACTTTATTTTAGCTAAAGTAAATTTCCTTTGCAACTTCTAGTAATTCAATATTTTGTAGTGCATCCTTCTGTATGGGATTTTTCCTGGTATAGTATTGGAAACGTATTTTGCGATCTATAATTTCCCATAGATTTGCTATGGCATTAAAACACATACCTCATTAGATAGTAACCACTCGGTAACAACCTTAGAGGTGTTGAAATCGAGTTGATTTCTCCAAATGAGTGAAATTTTCTCCAGACCATACCGGTTTATACCGGTCATATTATCCCTTATAATATGAAAATGGGCCGTTTCATGACCCGAAAAACAGCCCCATACCATTATATTACAACCATGAGTTTCTGAACCGATGTCTATGTATCTAGCTTAAATCTAGAATTAACTTTTATCATATAAAAGGGAAATAGAGATTTCTTTTAAAAACCTATTATTATTATATAAGCATTTCTAAAATTTATTAAAGAAAAAATACAATTACATACCTAATGATGGCTTAATATTAATAAAGCCTATCTCGATTTTTTGTTACTTTACGGGAGAAGGAAAAGAAAATTTATTAAATTTGTAAAATTTTAGATACAAAAATTATTTTCAGATACATGTGATTCGATTACAGGTCCAAAATTCACAATTGCAGAATAAATTAAAAAAATTTTGAGCGCAAATAAAAAGGACTTAAAAAAAACTAATTTTTAATGACTGAGATTTTGTAAAAAGTGCGTAAATATTTTCATGTAACTTTTCAAATATGCAAAAATTTAAATTTTTTTAATAGCAGTAGGCTTTGATATTAAAATAAAAAAGCGGGCTGTTTGCGGAAAGGACATTTCTGATCTTAAAAGACAAACAAAAATGTGTCTTCTAGAGAAAAATCCTTACTTGTCCACCAAAAAGAAAAGTAAAGAAAAGTGAGCGACTGAAGCCATATAAAGTACAAAGGGTGCCGGATAGAGATTCCGGAAACAATAAGGAAGCAAAACGCAAAAAAAAAACTGCATTGCAATTTCCTAACAAAATATAATAATGGACGATGAAACCTATGTCCTTTTCGACTTTTCTCAGCTTCCGGTACAGACTTTTCATGTTGCCGATGCAAGATACTGCGAAAAAGCAAAAAGTTAGAATTAAAACGGCAATTGAAGACTATGGAAAATGAAAAAAGATACACAATTTAAAAAATTCTTCCACTTCTCTTCCAGTCTTTTCTTTCGAAACGGTTTCAGAAAAACATTTTCAGAAAATTTAAGAAATTGGAAAAAAAGTACAAATCGAAGTACAAAACAAAAAAGGAGTACATTTGCGTACTTCTTCGGGGTCAATGCAGAAAACAGTACTTTCGTTCAAAAAGAAGTACGTGTACTGCTGAAAACAGTACGTCTGACAAGCCTACTTTGAGATCAGAGATTAAATTATTGTTTTTCAGTGACCGATTATCTAATTTTGTCCTCAAGTTTAAGCGGCCAATGTTGGTGGTTTAATCTTCAGTGAAAACTGTCAAAACTCACTCGCGTAATAAAAACAGCTTTTAATAACATGTAAACAAACAGAAATTTATATTTTTGGAAGCCGATACAATGGATTATTCTAGCGCAGGTGAAGATTTTTGCGATTCTGAAATTTATGAAAACTCAAATAAAATAATTATAAAAAAGCCAAGAACTATAAGAAAACTATTTATATATATTTATATATTTCTATTTCATGTTTATTTAATTTCATATGAGCAAGATTAGACAACACATCTCTACCATTTTCAATTGAAATTGAGAAATATTCGATTGAAATTGAGAATATTCAATTGAAATTGAGAAATTTTCAATTGAAATTGAGAATTTTCAATTGAAAATGAGAAATTTTCAATTGAAATTGAGAATTTTCATTTGAAATTGAGAAATTTTCAATTGAAATTGAGAATTTTCAATTAAAAATGAGAAATTTTCAATTAAAATTGAGAAAACCCTAATTGGAAATGAGAAACATTCAGTTGAAATTGAAAAATTTTCAATTGAAATTGAGAATTTTTGAATTGAAATTGAGAAAAGCCCAATTGAAAATGAGAAATTTTCAATTGAAATTGAGAATTTTTAAAATTAAATTGAGAATTTTTCAATTGAAATTGTGAAAAGCACATTTGAAAATGAGGTTGAATTTTTTAATTGAAATTGAGAAATTTTCAATTGAAAATGAGAAATTTTCAATTGAAATTGAGAAATTTTCAATTGAAATTGAGAAGTTTTAAATTTAAATTGAGAATTTTTCAATTGAAATTGAGAACACCTCAAGTGGAATTTCAACCTCATTTTCAATTTAGGTTTTCTCAATTTCAATTCTAAAATTCTCAATTTTAATTGAAAATTTCTCATTTTCAATTGAAAATTTCTCATTTTCAATTGAAAATTTCTCAATTCCAATTGAAAATTTCTCAATTTGAATTAAAAAAATCAACCTCATTTTCAATTGGGCATTTCTCAATTTCAATTGAAAAGTTCTCAATTTAAATTTAAAAATTCTCAATTTCAATTGAAAATTTCTCATATCCAATTGGGATTTTCTCAAAAAAAAATTCTCATTTTCTATTGAAAAATTCTCAATTTCAATTGAAAATTTCTCAATTTCAATTGAAAATTTCTCATTTTCAACTGAAAATTCTCAATTTCAATTGAATATTTCTCAATTTCAATTGAAAAGTCTCAATTTCAATTGAAAATTTCTCAATTTCAATTAAAAATTCTCAATTCCAATTGAAAATTTCTCAATTCAATTTGAAAATTTCTCAATTACAATTGAAAATGGTGTAGTTTTCTTGTTTTCTTTAGCAACAGTGTGCTTAGGGGCTTTCAACATTTTGGGAGTATATTTGCCCTAGTTTGGAAGGTTTTCTTATTTAAAATTTATTTTTTTTATATAAACATTAGTATATAAACATTAGTATAGGTACAAAATTAACGTACCGGAACATTGGACATCTTCATCTAAATTGCTTTTGTGTAGAGCGTTCTTAATTAATAATAACGTTTGTAAAAATTCTGGACAAAAAAACTTTCAAGTGATACTATCATTATCATATATGATAGCGCATAGAGAAAGGGACCTAAGGGTAAAAAAGGTTTTGTTCAGGAGAGCCATTTTAAAGATTTAAATATATATTTTTTTTACCCTTAGGCCCCTTTCTGTATGCGCGCAAAATACCCTTATGCGCTGTCACATATACGGTTTGTAAACATTATATTTGCTCCCTCTGCAACATTTGTATAATGTCCTTATCTATTTATTAGGGACGCCACCTGTTTCATAGATTTCCTTCTTGTCTAGGGCATAATTTTTCTTGGTATTTTTTTATGTTGTCGTGCTTAATTTTTAAAGTTTTATATGATCTACAATATAACCTCCGAAATGTACAGTAAAATTGTCCTAGATTCAACTTTTTCTTTCGTGAAATTCCACTTCTTCTTTTGTGAAATTCAGTTAAGTTGAGCATTTATCGTTTTTGTTTTTCTTTTTTATATTAATAAATAAATAAAATTTTAATTTGATTTGCAAACAATGAAATTCACGCACTTTCTTCTTTTTCAACTAAAAATGTGTGATTTTGACATTTGCAAAAAGTGTTGCCATCTATATGTTGTTAATCGATATGCAATAAAACATGGCTTAGACTACATACAGTAGAAGTACCCCTTTCTCTCATTGAAAGGGACCTACGTTTTAACTCCGGCTCCGAACGGCAAATGCATTAGTTAGAGAAGTTTTACATAGCCTAATACTCAATAACCAGTGGCTAGCTGAGTTATGAGGTGAACCGCTTTTTTTCCTGAAAATTTTTATTTTTTTCAGATGGGTCTGGCCAGGGATCGAACTTGGGTTAGGGGGATGACACGGCGGTTTACAAACTACAACAAAAAAACCAAATGCATATAAAATTCACTTTTAGATTATTAATTGGAGAAGTCAAAAAGCCGCCCTAAGAGACATATCTGTGCTTATTTTTTCTATCAATACTATTTCCGGAAAAGGGGCTGATATTATAGCTATGGTCAAGTGTGGGCAGAGTGTCACCAAATCAGTTAATGGTTTATGTTTATATAAAGAAATAATCCTCGTATTAACATAAAAATCTAATTTTTAAGGCACTTCACATATTTTTGAAATTTGACTCGTGACAGTGAAAACTTATAGTATCTATCCATTTGTATTATGAAACATTAGTTTTACAATATTTCTGACAAAGTCCGAGTTTGAATTTGTTGGTGCAATAATATTTAATTTTTCGAATGATTAAATTAAATATTTATATTTGTAGTACTAGTATGCGCCGCAGAAAGTATAATATTTGTATGAGAGCACACATGACGGATTATGATTGTACGTTTGTATGTAATTGATATGCAACATGTGTTTCAAAAACAACAGGAAAAGCAAAAAAAAAACCTTCAGTCTTAAATAGGTTTAGCGACGACGTTATTGTTATTACTGTTAGTACTTTAGCCGACCTTATAAACCTTATTGAGTGGTAGCTATCAGAGAGACACACGGAAACATGAAACAAACATATAAAGACAAAAAAAACTAATTAAATACCCATGAACGGAGGCAAGAGCTCAATGTAATTTAAATCAAAGTTCAAAAGTACATTCAAGTAAAGTACGAAAAAAGTGAGAGCGTATTTTAGTTAATGAAAACCTACATTCGTTGGTATTTGTAGCGAGATATCTTTCCTATCGTCACCTGAAATGGAAAATAACGTAAGTGCGTTTTTTTCAGGTTTAACATAACCAATCGGATGATTAGACTTGAAGCTTGCAAAAACCATATATCAGGCCAGCCAATGAACATTAATCCAATTTTAATCGTTTATAAACCCGTTATTGGCCGCTACCATAAAGCACAGGAAGCCCTGGCTGAGGAGTGTTGTAGAAAAAAAATTAACCCCTTAAAATAGTTTATATATTTGTGACCCGGTCTATGAAAAGGTGGCTTATGACTAAAAAACAAAATTTCGAAAAGTTAGCTGTTAAAGATAAACAATGCATTTCGTCAGTTTCTTAGTAGTTTTTCTTTTGCATTATGAACAGTCATGCCCAAAAGACAACCAAGAAATGCAAAAGAACATAAATGAGATAGCTTCGTGTGGGTATATAAAGAGCGATGTTTTTTTTTTCAATGCAAATCACAAACCAGTTTCTGACCCAGTGTTGTCAGGTTTTGGGGAATTTTATCCCTGAGTTAGCCAAACTTGATAGTAAATAGGACCAATACAGTCTTGACCTTGCACTTTTTTCACTGTTGTGAAGTGTTATTATTTTTGTTTGTATGATGACAAAATTTAGGAATTCAACATCAACGAAAACAAATTTTCACAAACCTATAAATCAAAATTTTCCGCACAAAAATCCACAACAAGCCTTTGACAATTTATATAATTCGTTTATAAATTAGGGATTGTGTTTTTATGCAGGAAAAAAACGACATTTGACTTCAAGGTTCGAGAAAAAACAGTACCTTATTACATTGTACTGAACTTAAGCACACATAAAAGTTATTCATTTTTACGTAGCTAACTAAGTTGGAAACAAAATTAGGTACACAAAGGCACAATAACAAAAAAGAACGGTACGTTATAATAAGGTACCGTTCTTTGTGATTTTAGAGTATTTTTTAGTTAACTTAGAGTACGAGTATGTACAACACTATAAAATAACAAGTAAGAGAGCGCTATAGTCGGTCTAGCCCGACCATACGATACCCTTCACCACTAAGGTCAAAGGTGTTATTTTTCGTGTATAAGACAAATATTTGCTAAATTTTGCCATCATACAAACATTTTCTTAAAAATTATATATTTAAGCTGTTTCTGTCATTTGGACTTATGAGCTAGGGTCAAATGTGGACCGAGTATCTCGAAATTTGGCTAGTTGATTACAGTTGTTACAAAAATTATGTATGCAAAAAATATACTCAAAATTTTGATTATCTTTAGATTTATCTTTTGATTATCTTTAGCGTTTTAGTGATTTTTTGTCTCATTTTGTGCGTTTTTAAAGAAGAGTTTGTATGGGAGCTATGGTCAAATGTGGACCGATTTCAACGAAATTTGGTCAGTGATTTTAGTTTACATAAGCAATATTTGTTTTAAATTTCATGAAAAAATATTGATATTTGTGGCCTATATATCAATTCCGGGAAGTGGGACCTATGGGAGGTACCATAAATAATGGACCGATTTTGACCAATTTCAATAGCCATGGTCCCATTATCAAAAAAATAATCCGTACCAAATTTCATCAAATTATCTTTAGAATTGCAACCTGTAGTTTGATTACAAGGTTTACATGGGGGTCCAGCCAGCCAGCCAGACGGACGGACGGATCAGATATACATATATAGGATCAGATATACATACATATATAGAAATCAATAAATATATTTCGTATACATGTATTTATTTTTGTCTATTTCTCTGAATAAGTATTAAAGTATACTTTAATTCATGAGTAAAGTAGTTAAAAATTTAAATAGAAGTTTTTATTCTTTTATCCTAGTTGACGATGGCCTTTCGTTTTTCCAAATAATCCGGTTATTTTTCCTAATTATTAACTGTAGAGGAACAAAAGATATCATAAAAATTGATTTTTCATCAACCTTTTCAAAATTATTCTTATTTTGCCATTTTTGATTAAAAATTTGTTGTCCCGTAGACCCATCCATACCCCACTTTCCAAATAACATTAGTTCCAATCTATCTTCTTCAGTTAGTTCCAGTTTTTCTATCGATTGAAGAATACGCATTGAGGTATGGTCTAAAAGGCTTTGAAGTTGTATATACGCTCCTGTTTCTTCAACGATTACATTTTCAGGATAGTACTCTTTTTTCCTTTGCAAAATCTTTAAATATGGGGGATAATATTTTGCACCTAACAATATTTGGTTATAATCCCTTAAGCTTTCATATTTAGCTTTCGAAAGATTAAGATCTAAAAACATGGCTAAAGCTCCATTTTCTATTTGAGACTCATTACTTAAATTAATATTGCAATTAACTTTAGAAAGCCTTTCAGAAGCTTTATGAACTAAATCCGCTTCAAATTTGTTGCAAAGAGCATTGATTTTACGCCGCTTTTGTCCATTTGAACAAACATTAAATTTCAGTTCCGGGCGTCCACCTGTAAGGACTCTACTTGTTCCAGCATCCTTTTAAGAAATAGGTAAATAAAGAAAAGCTATATTCATATGTAATATAAAGCAATAATAAATGAACACATACATAATCCTCGTATTGTAGGTATTGAAATGTTGTTGATAACCACTTAGCTTCTTTTCGTTCGAAATAAGCTTGATTCGCCTTAGCAGTAGAAATAAAACCGATAATTTTGGACCTCATTATATCCCTTTTAAATATTTTATTCGATTTTTTCTCTATAATTTGTATAATACTACTATTTGATCACTTGTTTTATTTTTATATAATTTCCATACATTAAAAAGTTCTAAGTATGTAATAATAGGCTTCACTAAAAACGTTATAACTTTAAAAATTGGATCGAAATGGATATGAAACTTATAGAATTTACTTGTGAACCTTTACAATATTTTATGGTATAACGCCTTTACCTCTAAAAAAATCGCGGGCTTACCAAACTTTGTGTTTTTTTTTTTAATTTTGTTATTAATTTTGTTAGTTTTTATTGCAAGAAATGTTTATGAAGAACTACTTAAAAAAATCCAAAACCGCTTCGATTTGCTAGTAAAATAAGTCGCTTTTGAAGTTCAAAAATAAAAATTTGAAATTGCATTCATATTATTAAAATAAGCCTACTATTATTCTATGGTTCAAAAATACAAGTAGTATTATTAAAAAATACTTAGTAAATAAGCAAACTTTGACTGATTATTATAGTCAAAGTACGCCATGAATTGTAATAAAAATTTTTAACTACATGTTTTAAGATGTAGGCTATTGCATGACATTAATATTATAAAAAAAAAATTAAAAAAAAAATTAAGAGGTTTTGGCCGTTATTTCCTACTGTGCTATGGTGGTGAAGGGTATAAATGCATAATATGTCGATTTAAAACTTAAATTAAGGCAACTGCAGTGCTTCCGTCTAATGGTCGTTATTTTGAAAACTAAAGTTAAAGGAATTTTAATAGTAAAAAACAAACAATTCACAAGTTGGTTTCAAAAAAACAAAAATTGTAAAAACAACATTTTTGAATTTATCATTTATTTATTTTTTTTTTAAGAGAAGTAACACTCAGGCAAATACTGCCTATACAATTGTATATAGAGTATATACGAATTGGGTTACCTTCTTTGAAAAGGGGATAGTATAGAAGCGAAAGGTGGTGAAAGGGAGAGATAAAGCTTTATATTATTCAACACTGTAATTGCACATTATATCTATTTTTAGAACAGTGAAGTTGCGCCATTTCTTGTTATTTAGCAAGGTTCAGAAAGTACACACATTAAACGTACATCGTACTGTTCAAAACAACCAACACGTATTTTTATTTTCATAACATTTATGTGTGTTTTAAAATTTTTGTCTGTGCCGTACACAGTCATACATGTACTTTTGTTTTTCGATTAGAACATATTTCAATCACACACGATCAAGTGTACCAATATTTAAAGTTCGTGTATGTACGCAACCACAAAGTACATGTACAATTGAAAGATTCGAGTTCAACAAACTTTATGTTGATGTTTGTGTACGACAAGAAAAGTACATGAAAGATATGAAAATTTTCGTGTAGCTGAGATTTAAGTAAATGTTTGTGTGTGAAAAACGTACATGAATGCTGAAAATATGTACATTTATGTTCGAATGAGTGATCAAATTTAATTAAATGCAATGATACGTTTAGCGTATATACGTACATAGATTAACAGGCACTGTGAAAAATTTCTTTGTTTTATATATATTTTTCAAAAATTTCTTATTTTTATATGAAATTTTTCAAAAATTTCTTATTTTTATAGGAAATTTTTCAAGATATAGCTTACTTTATGCGTGCCATATTTTCCTATATGACTAAATTTAAACAATACAGAATTTGTTGTCTTTTCTATTTTTTATGAATTATTCAAAAGATAATATATATATATAATTCCCCGACAACATTCCAATTGGAACAAGGGGTACTTATCTCAGACAATGAGCTGCATCCGATTTTATTTTTAGACTCATTGAAAGGTTCCTTTTTAACGCCGGCTCCGAACGGCAAATGCATTAGTTAGAGAAGTTTTTCATAGCCTAATACTCAATAACTAGCTTAGTTATGAGGTGAATCGCCGCTTTTTTGAAAATTTATTTTTTCAAGTGAGTCTGGCCAGGGATTGAACTTGGGACCACGGCGGTTAATTCAAAAGATAACATTTCATTTAAATTTCGGTTTTTTGTTTTTTTTTTTGATGGAAGATAGAATGAACCGTTGATAGATTACGTTACCATAAATCGCGTAAATACGTAGTTTTCAAAAAAAATTATTCTAAAATTAGAATTAGGGAGTAAGCATTGAAGCCCAATACTGAAGCATAAATAGCAGCATGCTACGAGTTTCGAATGTATCTGTATACCTTAAAATTTGATAAACGTAAATAAAAGTAAAACCAACAGCAGTTATTTTAATAACGTTTACTTTTAAAAAGAAAATATGTATATAATTCGTTAGTAGAAATAAAGGAAAAATATATTCAAAAAATTAAACTAAGCTGTTATTCAGTCTTTTCTATTTTAAGAGCTGAGCAGTCAAGTAAGTCAAAATGTAGTTTTGTAATTAAAATGTTTGAAATTGACTTCTTTGAGAGCTTAGATCTCAACTTGGTCAAGACTGTAGCAAGTGCACTAAACGCACGTTCTACCGAAACTTGTGTTGCAGGCACAGCAAGTACCACTTCGGCAAGCTTACTTAGTTTTAAATTATACTGCGACATTTTTTTCCAGTACTCCAAAACGTTAATTTCTAACGGCTCCATTTGTTTTTCACGTATAGCAAGTAATTCTGTTTTTATGTGATAATTTTGATTCATAGGATTTAAATTTGCTGTATTTACGAGTATATTGATGTGTTGGGCCAGCTTGGAGTGTGCTGTATTTGATGTACTTGGTGTAATATCTAATGGGTACTCTGAAGATGAAATATTTACATAACATTCTCATAATAATATTTCAGTAACAGTGTTTTCTGCAAACACGAAACTTGTAGGATTTTAAATAAAAATAAAGTAATTGGGATAGAAATCGTCAAGCGTTAATTTTTATCTCTAATGATCGTAAACTATAAGCAATTTGATAAACAAAATAAAAAATTAAAGTATGGATAGCTTTGCAACTGCAAAAATGTTCGTACATAAATGTAAGTATTTTTAGCATTCACGTACATTTTTGACAAACAAACATTTCCTTAAATACTGGAACACGAGAATCTTCATACCGATCATTGTACTTTTCATAACGTACACGTACATTAACATAATGTATAGGTACATTCGAATTTGTCTATCGTACATGTACTTTGTTGTCACATGAATACACGATCACAAAATATTGGTACACTTGAAAATATGTTTGAAGAGTGTACTTTACAAAAAAAAACAAAGTACATATATGATAGTGTTTGATACCGAAAAAAAATTTTAGACACACATAAATGTTTGAAAATAAAAATATATGTTGGATGATTTTAGTTGTGTTCGTTTACATTTATGTACGAGATTTTCGTACAGTGTGTGTACTTTTCTGAACTCTGTTATTTAGTCACATTTGTTTAAGCTAAAACCTTAAGCCAAACACAAAATTTAAAAACTATCAAAGTCGAGTATTTGTGTTTATGGAAAAATTTACCATATATTGAGTCTTTATATAATGGATACAATTTTTGATTGCTCACTTTGTGAATGGCAGGTCTTTATTTGCACCGATCTCGAATTTTTATACGTTTTTTTTTTTTAAATAATAGGTTTTTTAAAAGTTCATAAAAATCGCAAATACATCCATTTAGGTATCAATTTTCAGTATGAGTGATTAAATAACGCCAAGTAAAAAAGGGCTCACAGTGTGTAGCGTCCGTCACAGAAATAAAGGTTTTTTTAATTTGACTGGTGTAATTTTTCTTTTTTCTTCAATTGAACTTGGTTCGTAAAGAAAACTTATAGTATGCTTTACATTAGGCTAAAAATATATAGATAAGATGTAGATAAGAAAGTGTGTAGCGTCCGTCACAGTATATATTTTTTACAAAATAATATTTATTAAATACAACATTTGAGAACATATGTCTGTTTTATTCATAAAGCGATAACACTATCTATATCCACAGATTAAATTTAAGATATTAGGTGTTAAAAAATATACAGTGGGGCAAATTTAATGATTTTTAAATTTGTTTTTTTTTTTTTTTTTTTTTTTTTTTTGGGACACTTTAACAGCTAGTCGTAGCATTCTTGAGACGAAAAATAAGATGTTAAAAGTGTAAACTTTAAGTAAATATATGTATTTAGCTGTTTTGTGAAATATTAAATTGTGCCAAAAAATTGCATTTTTACCGCGAACGTGAAATGGAATGAGATGAAATTCGGGAACAAATAAAACCATTATTTTCACTGATTAACGAATCCTTTAAAAAATATGAAATATGATTTTTTTTCTAATAAGAAACATTCAAGTAAAAACTGTATCGTCCGTCACGTAGCGTCCGCAACAGTACATTTATGGATTTTTGGTTAAAGTGGAAACTTACTACGACCGATTTGATGAAAATTACAGAAACACGTATTAAAAAAAGTCACTTCCATTTTTTGTAGCGTTCGTCACAGCACTTTTAAGCGAATATCTTTTTGCTCTAAGTACAACAAAATCCGTACAAATGTATCATCCGTCACGCAGGATTTGCCCATATTTAAAAAAAATGAAAGTTAACTTTAGGGATATACGGTAAAAAAGGTTGAAAAATTTACCAGTGAGAAAAAATTGTAACTATAGGTCTTTGGAATTTGTTTTTTATCATTTTGGTACAAAAACTTATAGTGCTAATGTGGTCAAAAAAAAATATTTTAAAGCTGATTCACTATATCATATATTAATACAAATGCATTTTCTTACCTTACTGTAGTTACATGATGCGATGTATGAGTTTTCGTTTCTTTGTGTCTAGTCGAATAACTGACAACTGTTACATGACGTGTTGCAGTGCGCACCACCTTACGGACGCGACTCCGACCATCACCAACGACAACAACAATCGGAGGTGGCGTTTTGTCTGATCCATATTTTAGGAATGATTCAGAATTTGGTTTGTCATACAAATCTGTTTCAGACATAGTTCTCCTCCTACAGCTCAAAAACGGTAAAACTTTCTTGTTTATTCGTTTGTTTCTTTTATCTTCTTTTTTGACGCGTATTTTGATAAATTTTAATATAATAATTGTTTATCTTTGGTTTATTAAAATGTTTAAAGTTCATCGATATCATAATAAATAATATTATTCTCGTTTCTTTTGTAAAATATAGCAATTTCGATAGGGTATTAGCAACATTTACAAAATTCGTTTATAAAGTCATCAGAATTTTTTTCATTTAATTTTAGTTTAAAGTTATACATAATTATTCATGTACGTACAATCGTCGTCATGTTAACAAAACTTCAATTTATTCTTTTTTATGTTAAATAACGTTTATTATAACTAAAAAGTATAGAAGCCAAGGTAGATTATAATGAAGGTAATTTCACTTCAGGTTACTAAATTTAATTTCACTTTCTGACAATTTTAAGGGTTCTGACATTTCTATAGAAATAAAGCTACCATATTATATTAAGTTTTCCCTCTTTTCCTGACGGTGCGCCGACAATATGTGTTATGTGTAAAAATTTAAATACATTTTATGGCATGTATATCTTCATATCTAAAAGTTTAGCTATATTTTACCAGTTGCTATAGAAATTAGGCAGGATAATATATAATAACTGTACACATTAAATACAATTTTGATTAGCTATGTTGATGTTCTAGGTATTAAGGAAAAAAACACATAGCTGACATTGTAGTCGCAGGGACCATTTGAAGTTTTATAAATTCGTTCATAATTTTCATTCATAAATTTTGAAAATAGAAATAAATATTGAAATATAATTTTATAAATATTGAAGTCCAAATATAATTTTATAAATATTGAAGCAGAAATTATGGGTATAACTCCATTGTCATTGGCTCTTTTTGGTGTAGGTTCTTTTATTGTAGAAATTACCAAATTTTTTCTGCAAATTACGTTCCAAACTAAAACAGACTTGAAGGACACTTACCCGTTTCCTGTCCTTGGATCGGGTCTCCTGTATTTGAGCTGTCAAAAGGTCGCAGAATCAGTTACGGTAACAAGGAGAAAGTAAAGTAAAGTGTAAATAAATATATATAAACTTAATTAAGTTTAATTTTAACAATTTATTACAAGGCCAAAAACGAAAAAGAGATGAAAAAGATCTACCAGATACTCAAGCTATTTCTGTATTGGTTATTGCTCTAGTTGCCATGGGAGATATATTGGTGCTGAGATGGCATATCGTTCGTTTGGTAATCTATTGCGTTATTGCGAGCCCTGCATAAGATGCTCTGTACCATTAGCTTTGGGCTTGATTTCAGCTTATAATCCTAAACTTAATATTTTGGATATCTTGAGTAAATTTTTTCCCGACAGTGATGTTGAGGTAGCTCTCAATGCCATCTTCACAATGGGTCTCGTTGGTGCTGGCACCAATAATGCTCGTTGCTATGTTGCGTCAATTGGTCCAATATCATTCAGATTTTAACAAATTTGGGCAACGGTACATTAACCTTAAGCCCCTATCATAATGATCGTCAATTGATGATCATTTTGAGTAACTCTCATTATCTGCTGTACTGGTTGGTGCCCGCCATGCAGGCCCGTATGTTAATTACTTTCCATAAAGGTCTTAATCAATTGCAAGTGTCGGTGCGTTGGTATGGCCATTGATGCTGTGGGACAAGCAGGTAAAGCCCAGACAACCGGTTATATGAGAATGTGCGGAATTGGCTAAAGAAGAATATATAGCTTAACACTAATTATGGTTGACTTTGTTATTTTTAAGAAATTCCAGACTTTGTCAAGTCAAATTAAATATCGCTTAATTTATCTTCTTATAATCTACATTATATATTGTGTTTATTTATTTATAATATAACTCATAAGATTTAGTTCATTAAAATAATCTGTAATTTGATTTTTTATTATTCTTCTGTTATCCTTGACTTTCAGTGGAGCATAGGGCTTTTTTATTATAAGTATTAAAATCCCGAAATCAATCACGTCCAAAACTGGCGACAATAAAATACTTTAAAATGTTTAATACAAAATTTTAAATGAAAATATTCTCAAGGTAAATGTAACAATTTTGTCAGTTGCAATAATAATTTGCTGTTATATCTAAAGAAATCCAGACAACGACATCATAGACCTACGTATGTTACTATTTGTAGACGTTCGCACCAAAACGTAATAATTCTATTTTTTTAATAAAATGTGTTTTGTATGCAATTTTACTCTGTATACTGGTCTCTATAGTATTTTTCTTTCAATAGCTTTTGTTTATGTATAATTTATGTTGTACACATTACACATTTTATTAAAAAAAATTAAAAAAAAAGAAAATACTTTTTTATAATGTGGTAACGTTATATTTGATGTGACGTAGAAATACAAACTTCAAAAACCCTTATTAAAATTTAATGAAAGCAAGTGAAATTACCTTCAACATATATGCCTTGATAGAAGCATTTTTTAATTATTGAAATCATAATTGTTACTTTGTAGCTCATTCACATTAAGATGAAAACTCGTTTATGTAGTTTTCGGCCCAAAACAACATTGAAAACTTAAGTTTTCACATACAAAACCTAAACACATTATGTATGAGTTTTCAATGAAAACTCTTCTCAAAACACTTCAAATTCGAATACAAATCTAAGTTGTACACTTTTTTGCAACAATGAAAAGGGAAATACAAAATTATCCTTTTTCATTGTTGCAAAAAAGTGTACAACTCAGATTTGTATTCGAATTTGAAGTATTTTGAGAAGAGTTTTCATGCTCGAAAACTTATAAAATTGTTTAATGTGAATGGGCTATTAGAAGCTTAAATATTTGTTTAGTTCTTTTTCAGCGATGACAAGTGTCGGTTTTTAAATAAAAACTAAGTAAAACTTTTTTCTTGTTAAAATAACTAATTGTGTTAAAAAAATTAAGCTTTGTTTGTTGGTTTTTATAAAAGTCATAAATTTGATATATTAACATAATTTATATCATAAATTTGATATAATTAAGACAGACAGCCTGTTTTTCGAAAATGAAAATATTGTTTCGTTCGTAAAAATAACGAAACGTAAATGAATTTGGTTTTTGTAAAATGAAATAAATTCTAGTGTGTGACAACTTAAAAGTTTTCGTGTCTTAAGCTTTTTTTGGGTTTTTCTTCAACAAATTCATTCATATAAAGCGAATGAAAACGTTAAAATTTCTCGATAACCAAAGGTCTTTCGTGTATGAAATAAAAACTAAGGGCCTGATATATTTATTTGTGCAAAGTTTTAGTAAACAAATGCATTTATATTTAGATTTATAAACGTTTTTGTGCATTCATGATTATTTTGCTACTTTTGAGAATTTGGTATGGTCAAATATGGGTCGATTCCTAAAAAATTAGGTACACTGAATAAGGTTATTATAAGTAATATTTGTGCTGCATATTATTGAAATAGAACTATTTAGTGGCTGTAAAGGACCTAAAACTCTATTTGGGGAAGGCATTCCTATGGAAGGTACCCGAAATAGTAAACCGATTCTGACCAAAAAGTATAGGGATCGTTCTTGGACCAAAATATAAGCCTGTGTCAAAACAACTCAGGAAGTGATTCTGGGTCGATTGGTATAATTAAAGGTGGGTCTCAAAATATAAGCCTGTGTCAAAACAAATCAGGAAGTGATTCTGAGTCAATTGGTATACTTAAAGGTGTGTCTCAGAGCAATATTTCTATGCGTTACAAACATCAGCACAAACCCAATATACCCTTTCCACCTAATTTAATCGGGAACTGAGGCCGTTTAAAAACTTTAAAACAACTTGAGTTGCAAATATATCAAATATACCATCTATCATCGGCAACTGCTCCAAAAGTTGCAGTGCATGGTTTGCCTAAACCTGTTATTATAAGTAAATTGTCCCCACGTGAACACAGTAAGAAGAACCCGTTCGAACGATGAAGTTATATTTGAGAAGGTTTCCTCATTTTCTTCACATTTATTAGTGGGCGAATGCCTCCCATCTATTTAGGCATCAACACCACAACCTATATCAACCAAAAAAGAAAAGAAAACAAAATAGCCAGGTAATGAAAGAATTGGTACTATTGAGGAAACAAGTAGCCCCACAGGAGGCAATTTTAGGTGTGATGCAGTCTCAGGATGTATCTGTGAAATTTCCAAAACTGCAAAAACTATAGCTGATTTTATTAAATATTTAAAATAGATTTTAATTTGGTAATTGTGAATTTTTAAAATTTAAATTTAATTTTCTTTTTTTTATTTTTATAAATAAAGGCAATTGACTGACAGGGTTACCACCGACAAGCTACATGTTACATATAAAAAAGCTTGGATATTTCAAAATACATATATTGGCAATAATGTTTCCTTACGAAAGAAAAAAGCTCTTTTTATGTCAAAATTATATTGACGAAAGCTTTTAAACGTTTTAGAAAAACCTAAATTTGAGCTTAATCGTAAGCAAACGAAAACAAATGTGACAAGACTTTTGTTTTCGAAAAACAGGCTGAGAATCTTTTAGTTTATTTTCTAGAGTTACAGACCTCTCAAGCTTAAAATACAAATAAATATACCTTTGTCATTTATAAACCGATTGTAATAAAACCTACTTTACATGAAAGTGCTCTAAAATATATTTCAAAAGATGTACCAAACCTCCCAGAGGTACCAAACTTTCCCTCATTACAAATCCATTATAAAACAAGTAAGAACTGCTATAGTCTATCAAGCCCGACTATATGATACCCTTCACTATTAAGGTCAAAAATGAAACAACAATTTAACAAGTTTTCCCTTAGTAAAATATGTGATATTTTTGAAAAATTTTGAGATTTAAGTATTTTTATGTCATTTCCGGCTGAAGGCCTGATATGGGAGCTAGGGTCAATTGTGGATCGATTGTTACCAATTTTTGGTTATCGGTTAATGTTTACAAAATATTTTTCTGGGTAAAGTTTAAGTAATTAAAATGCGATTATCTTTAGATAAAAAGCGTTTTTATGCTTTTTTGGTAATTAAAAGACTTTTAAGAATGTGTATGAACCGATTCCTACAAATCAAAATATAAATACCAAAAATTTTAAAAACAACTTATGTATATTATTTCTAAGCGGTTGGATAATCCGATTTTGACAAGATATTAAAGTTGGCTGCAAATAAAAATTAGACTAACATTTTTATTATTAATTTTAAATTTAAAAAATTTGAGGTAAATACCCACCGATATTTTGTATTCCCACGACATTCCAATTGGAACAAGGGGTACTTCTCTCAGACAATGAACTGCATCTGATTCTATTTTTAGACTCATTGATTTTGTATTATTATTTCATTTTAAATGTCACTGCTGACAAAGCGTTAACGTTCTTGTTTAGGTTTGCAACTTTAGCGTTAACGCTAAACATAAAATAACTTAACGCTTGACGCTCTTATTAAGGTTGGTCTAAAATAGTATGAGTTGTTTTACAAAAAGTCTATTATTTTCCGATCCCACAATGGGCCACTTTATCGGTTTTTATATTTTGATGCCAACACTCTAATCCATATTTGAGAGAAGGGTAAAGGAAATAAAAGATATGATTTTTTTGATATTCTTGAGCCAAGTACAAAATTGATCTGCCTTGTTCTCCAATACATGTTTTGAAATGAAAAGAATATAAAACTACAGGACATAAGCTAAAATAAAAGCCTAGTTTCGTAAGAATCTAATAACCGTATCACAAGTTATAGGCATATAAAATGGGTACGTTTTGAAAAAAATCTGGTAAAAAAAACTAACTTTGAACCGCCATAAAATTCAAAATTTTGAAGAACTCTAAAAATTGTATGAGCCAGGAAAATGTAAATACAAAGTTTCATCGAAATCGGAGATGGTGTGGTTCAGTACGTGTTCGAAAATTTTTGATTTGCTAACTCGTGATAAATAATGATTGCTCGCTGTTGTTGATGAATTGAACTTCGATTTGTTTGCAGACCGCAAAAAATATGAAATTTTTTACACATCTAACAACATTATTGACAATAGATGTAAATCATAATTATATAAACGATAATCGGGGGAAACATTGATCAAATTTAACGCAAACATTTCTTTTTATAAAAGAATGAAAATCGTTTGCTGTAAGTAGCAGTATCGCGGGGGATAATAGACAAAAAAAATAAAAATACGTTTTTCTACTTTCATACAGGTTTATTCGCTCTAGTGAAAATTTTATATTTCTCCATTTACAGCGTTCTTTAATTCTTGCGTCGATATGCACCCAATGTACAATTCAAAAAGGCGACTCACAAAATTACATTTCGCACATCATAGGGTTAAGAATGTTGTTGTATTAATTCCATCATTATGATGTTTGGCAAATCGAAAAAGCAAACAGCTGTAACACAACGGACTCTCAAAAACCAGATTTCACAAGCACACATTTTATTTGTAGGAAATGTCAATTTGTGTGAAAGCAATCAAAACTGTTTTTTGTGGAACTGTGAAATGGGAACGTACACTTAGAGAACAAGTACGAATTTGGTATCCTTCACCAATAAGATTATATATGTATATATGAAACAAATGTCACGATTTTGCTTATCGATTTATGTTTACGAAGTTTTAGCTAGTAACTTCAATTATCTTTAGACTTATAAGTATTTTTGATAGTGATTTTCACGGTATATAAGTGACTTTTCAAAGTCAGTCTTGTATAGGAGGTCAAATGTAGGTAGATTTCAAGAAAATTTGGAACACTGATTGTGGCTACTTCAAATTTAAATAAATTTGTAAAATATCATCTCCAACGATAAGGCTGTATTGTCAAAATTGGGACAATAGTTATTAGAGCGCTAAATGCATACGGAAATGCACTGTTAGCCTATATTTTGCGCTGATCATTACAAAATTTTTTGCTTTGAGTTTCGATCATGACACCAACGACTTGTGGTTTCAACAGGACGACCTTACGTGTCATAGGATGTTGCGTTCGAGAGATTTATATTAACCACCATACTCGCCGGAAGAGGCTCAAAACATTGCTAGAAATCCATATTTAACCTTCAATTGTTATTCAATTTAAAAAAAATATAAACCCATTTTAAAGTCATTTAATCCACATTTATTGATAAATATTATATTTAACCTCTGTGGTATAGCAGGTTAGTCATCCGCCTAGCATACCAGAGATCCCAAGTTCAATCGGCCCAGACTCACTTGAAAAAAAAAATAATTAAAAAAAAGCGGCGGTTCACCTCATAACTCAGCTAGCCGCTGGTTATTAAGTATTAGGCTATGTAAAACTTCTCTAACTAATGCATTTGCCGTTCGGAGATGGAGTTAAAAAGCAGGTGCCTTTCAATGAGTCTAAAAATAGAATCGGATGCAGCTCATTGTCTGAGAAGAAGTACCACTTGTTACTATTGAAATGTTGTCGTGGAAATTATTATATTTACAGCCTGTTTTTGAAACTACAATTTTTTCAAATTGTACGTCAACTTACGAAAAAATTGAACTTTTGGTTTTTGATTTTTTTTTTTTTTTGAGTGAAACTAGAAAAAGCTTTTACAATTTTGGTTCGTAAATGAAATGTATAGACGAAAGTAAATGTCAAATCAGGCAATTAAAAAATTCTAATCGCCTGGGAAACAAAAAAAAACGGTTATTTATTTTTTTTTTGTTTAGGATCTGAACACAATATAATGCAATGTGTTGAAACTAGGAAAAGGTTGTGGGAGGGGGAATAGGTAGTGTTTGTGGACATTTGATTTAAACTTCCCTATATTGTAACTGGTTGGAAAAACTTCTGCGGGAAGCAAATTCTACATACGAACTGTACGGCTAGCGTATCGTCTATCTGTAGAGTATCGTCTGTCTACTGGTCAATCGACTACGAAAGGATGAGCTCTTAAAGATAGACGTGTATTGCGTAAGAAAGTTCGTGTATCGAGAACGAGTTTCCTGATTTTGTTAGAGCACATTCCAAAGTAATAACAATAGAATAATAGAGTTGGATAACCTACTGTTACCGATGAGCACTTTTGCTCTCTCCTGTACTCGGTCAAGAAGTTCCGAAATAAACTTTGAAGCACCGGCCCATACATGAGAGTTGTATTTCACCGGTACGCAATACATGTTTCAGAATGTGGTCTATGTAAGAGTGCAACAGATGGCGAAAGTGTTCATTGATGACAGCATGGTATCCAATTCTATTGAACCACTGGAGTGTCACACTTTTCTATCGTTTTTACTTTGGAATGTGCCCTAAAGAAATTAGGAAACTCGTTCAAAAACTCAAATCTTCTTACGCAATACATGTCTCAGAATAGGGTCTTTGTAAGAGCTACTCGACCGAGTGTAGGTAAGGGTGAACGTGCTCGTCGGTATGCAACTCTATTGAGCCACTGGAGTGTCACAATGTTCTATAGTTTCTAGTTACTTTGGAGTTCCGTCTATCGAAATCAGGGAACTTGTTCCTAAAACCGAACTTGTCTTTCTCATACCCAGAATATCATTGAAAAAATGTTTGATTTAATTTTAAAAAAAATGTTAAATTTTTAATTTTTTGTTTTTATTTATTTTTGATATTATTTAATTTTAGGGTTAACATCATTTTACAAAATTCTTAAATTTATAAAATTTCAGAAAAGTAATAAAATATGTATATCATATTTGACAGTTTTGTGAACAGGCTGTTAAGTAAAACAAAATACATAAGTACATTAGAGAAACTCAAGTTGTATGGAAGCAAAGCGTACCCCCCTCTAAATGAACATTGGATTTTTTATGATGACATTTAAAATATTTCGGCTCTAGCTTAGACCTCGCGTTAGGTGGACCATTTTGAAAAAGGATCTATTTTTGCATGTTTTGTTAATTGGAGAATCTATTTCCTTACTAACAATATACAATATGGGTTTTTTAATGCGCGTCCAACTGTATATACAATTTGTTCAAGGACGATCAGTTTTTAATTTTTTTTATTCGGGGTTCTTTGTAATAAAAATATTAACATATATTAATCTTTAGTCGATTTAATTAAATACGGGTATAATTTTTTTAAATTCGCTCTAGTACTTATGATACCCATATTGTATATGTTGGTAAGGAAACAGATTTTGAAATTGACAAAACATGCTAAAGTATACCCTTTTTCAAAATGGTCCAGCTCACGAGTCAAAGTCAAAGCTGGAGCCGAAATTTTTTAGATGTCATCTTAGAAAAGTCCAAGGTTTATTTTAAGGAGGATATTTCCAAAAACGTTTAATACATCTAATTTTTTAAGCTTACATAGCACTACAAATTCAAACAAAAATCAGCTATTTACTGAAAATACATACATATATAATAGAGTTGAGAAATTTTATTGTACGGTAGCTATTCAAGTGAAATGCAGTGTATCTGTGCTAAATCTTTTCATCATACGCCATACATACTTAAAATAATCTTAGATATGATCGGCTTGGGTGATGTACTTGGTAAGCCCTGACTTATCTAGGTTATCCTTCATCTTAACTGTGGACACTAACCTCCTCGTGGTATCACCCGGGTAACTACTTTAACACCCGTTAATCTAGTTAGCTAACATGTGCCGCGAGTTCTCCCATAAGAACTATAAAAAATATGGTAAGGACGTCGGACTAGTTACCCACTCCTGGAAAAAACAATTACTATGAAAAAAACTAAGTTTAGAATAAAAACGGTCAACCTAATGTTAAAAAAGGATGTCCGAAACTTCTATGGAAAGACCAAGTAGAGGAGAATATGCAATTGGAAATATGAGCACAAGACCGAAGCGCATAAATTTCTAAAAATATGCTCGGCCTTTGACCTTTGCAGGGTGTAAATATAGGCTATTTAAGTACGTATGATCGGCTTGACGGAATATACCTTTTTGCTTATTTTATTTAAATTTCAGTCCTTGAAACAATGTTATATCACACAAAAAATTTCGAAAATTATATAATATCAATTGAAAGTTTTTTTCAAATTAAAAAATTATTGAATTTATATGATGGATCTTATATTTAAAATCCATTTTTTTTTCTCAGTGTATATATTTGCAAATATGTATAAAATATTGTGCATATGTATGTTCATATATGTAAAATTAAAAACACCTACTTAAATACACCATCAAATAAGAATAACCAGTTTGAAATTAGTGGACCAATGGATTAAATGCCCCAAAAAATGCACACACACACACAACACTACACATTTAATCGGTGTGTAAAATTATGATCTGTTCATTCTAGATTTTGGTTTAAAAGATTACAAGTAAATTTTTTTAGTAAATGGAACAACAACAAAAGTAGTAAGTGAAATTATTGGAAATTTTCTAATAAAACACCTTCTTCATACACATGCCTACAACCAACCAAGGTTTACTTTTCATATATTAACACATGCATATGTACGTGTGTGTGTCTAAATATGTAAATAGTACCTGTCGTCGTTCGTAAATAATAAATTTGCGTATATGATAAAAATGTAAATATTTAATTTGTGGGTCAACGTTGATTCTGATTAATAACAAGACATGAGAGTAAAGTATTTTTAGCTCTCTCTAAGATCAGTGTTGCCAATTCAGTAGTTTTGAAATGCAAATCAGATAATATATCGCAAATAACTGTTTTAAGAATAATTCAGATATTTTAACTCATGTTTATAGCCAATAAAATCGAGTAATGTAAAATGGGTGGGAAATTAATAATAGATTTTCTTAAAAATTTAAAAAAAATTGAAATAATTAAAAATAATTAATCGATTAAGTTTTTTACATCGATAATACAGCGCAGCAAGGTATTTGTTAAGAACCAAAGCTGAATCTACATCTGCGCTTAGTTTTGCCAGTATGTTTGGCTCTAGTTTTCTCGCTACATATGTGACAGCGCATAGAGAAAAGGCACTAAGGGTATTTTGCGCGCATAGAGAAAGGGACCTAAGGGTAAAAAATAAGGTAAAAAAAAATATTTAAATCTTTACATAAAATCTAACATAAAAGGTTCACCCTCAAAAAAAAAATAAATCAATTAAAATTCATCAATGTTATGTTATGTTTAAGCTGTGCTTACATTGGTTTCGGAGATAGTGTTGTTTTTAATAAAAAAAAAACGAAAATTTAATAAAAAAAATAATTTTTGTTGTTTTTTAAACTCATAAAAAATAAAAATGCTGCTGTTCATTCTATTTGCATAAATGAGTTACCTTCACTTTATTGTCAATAAAGGCGAAACGCGTTTATTGATTTTTATGTGTCATTTTGTTCACAGGTTATGTGAGTATACGTGAAAGGAATAAAACATTAAGGGTTTTCATATAAACGTTTAAAATTTTCATTTAAAGTGTAAAAAATAAATAAATTCATCTACTTTGTCACAATTTTTAATGTAAACAGAAAACATATGTTTCAGCCATTGCACACTTGGGCTGTTCAAATTTGCGAGACTAAATTGCTGCACAAATATTTAAAAGTTCCCCAAATAATTTTTGATATAATTTCGACAGTTCATTTGACGGACATTCCACTATTTTGGACAAAATTACTAATATCCACCCTCATCTTTGATATATCTTTTACTGTGACTATCTCTGAAGAACCCTATCTCTAGATGACGGCTGTCCGAAGGTACTGACGGATCGAAGTCAAAGATAGACGTAGGGGGCTTCTTCACCCCACTTCTAGGGAAGGAAATTTGCTTTAGGCTCCCTGATGAATGTAGTGTTCTCCAATCCGAGATATCGGCTATACATAAAGCAGTCAAATGGTTGAGATACCACAGAATATACGACAGGGATATTCGTTTCTGTATCGACAGTCAGGCTGCCATAAAATCCCTATCTAATGTCTATACGACATCTGTTCTTACCCACGAATCCCGGGCATCTCTGAACGAGATGGCGAGACATTACACGATCGAACTCTTCTGGGTACCCCTGCACAACAACATTCCTGGTAACTCCACCGCGGACAAACTTGCTAAATCCGCTGCTCTTCCGAGTCAGGATAACATCGACCAACTACGGGCTTACCGCTATCTGTCGCAAAACAATAATTAATCAATTTCTTTTCGCTTCAGCGCAGAGCAAGTAGTCATTGGAAACCACCAGTTCCATATCTAGGCAAACATGGCCCATTTACAATACTAAATGTTCAAATTGCTTGGTAACTCTACCTCGCTACAGACTTCGCAACCTTATCTCAATCCTCACAAGTCATTGCGTTTTTTGGGCTGCATGCCAGAAGACTAAATTTCAATTACATGACTACTGTCGTAGTTGTCATAACACAGAAGAGGAGGAGACTCATATTCTCTGCCAGTGCCTGATAAGACTTTCACTGATAGCCTGGAATAACTATCTTTGTTCTTTTCTTTCAATCTATCCTTGCAGGTACCACAAAGGGACCGCTTTTAGAACCCAAGTGACGCTGACCTGACATCGGCTGCCTGCCTAACCTAACCTTGACAGTTCATTTGCGAAGGTGGAAAAATGTACAGTTTGCGAAGTTAACGAGGGTTTTAAGCGTTTACATGAAAACCCTTATTGACTTTTTCATGTTCAGGATTTTTCATGATTTCACAAAATTTTTATTGTTTTCTTACTTTTATTTTTTTTTTACTCAAACCATTACTCTTTTTGCGATTTCCAAAGATTTAATAGTTTTTAAAGCCTATAATTACATTTAATAATGATTAATTTTCGCTTCAGAAGGATTAAAGTTAAATCATAACTTCAACTTTTAATTTTTGGTAAAAAGTCAAAAATCTGACAACAACAACAATTTTTAATTAAAGTTAATTTTTTTACCTGTGTAACCTTTATTATTCAAAACAAAAAAAACTTTCACCTTAAAATGGATCAGGGATGCATTTAAAAAAAGACAATTAGAAATGCAACATAGTTTTTCAAAAAATTGCATAAATTCTTTATGTATTAAGTTATTATACAGGTTTATCAAAAATTTATTACAATAATAAATAATTGTAATAAATTTGGATCTTAGTGCAATACACTACAGTAAAACTTTTTAATTATTATACAGCAGATTTGTGATTTCTTACAGAAAAACA
This sequence comes from Stomorhina lunata, assembly GCA_933228675.1. Lineage (NCBI taxonomy): Eukaryota > Metazoa > Arthropoda > Insecta > Diptera > Rhiniidae > Stomorhina > Stomorhina lunata. The sequence continues at coordinate 81,838,509 of OW121742.1, forward strand.
TGTTTCGGATATTTAATTGATTTTCAAAATTAAAAACATAAAAATTAAGTATGCTAGTTGTCGACATACAACGGTTGCTATTTACAACACAGATACAAAATTAAAAAATGTCCAATTAGGTATAAAAAAGATTTTCAAATCTATCTGTAAATAACACTATGGAGGATGAAAATAAACCTATTTTCAATGGTCAAACGTTTGATACTGTTTTGAAAAATATTTAAAAATTAAATCGTTCTCAACAAAAAGAGGAGTTTAAACTCAAATTGAGAAATCTTATTTTTAAAATATTCTAATATTTTTTTAAAAACTTTTAAGGCTATTTATTTTCTGGTTTAACCTTTATGCGCTTGAGATTATAAACTTATGTAAACAGTTGTAGCAAGGAAGAATTTTCTTAATAATAAACAATATATACATATGTCAACTGATTGATTGTCAGACCGATTAAAATAAACAAACTCCAATAGAAGAACTTTGAATGTAACCAACGGACTTTTTATTATACTTTTATTATAATTAATAAACTTACAAAAACTAACTAAAGTATTAGAAGTCAGTGTTGACACATTAAAAACGTATTATTTTATTTAAAAACAATATAAAGTAAAACAAAATATATATTTATTAAGGTACGGTCAGACTCATTAAACATTTAAATCAAATATTTTGAGTAAAATATTGTCAAAACAATATAATAAAAAATTTGTGGTCACACTTGCACATTTATTTGACGATTTTTATTTGATAAAATACAGAAAAAATATGTTCAAAGTATAAACAAATAAACAAGTTTTATTTATGGTCACACTGAAGAATAAATATTTTCCCAAAAAATATTTGATCAAATTTTTTCAAAACAAAATTGTGTATCTAGCAATTTGTTTCTCATATTTGAGTTGTTGTTTCTCAAATTTAATGTTGTTGTTTCTCAAATTTGATGTTGTTGTTTCTCAAATTTGATGTTGTTGTTTCTGTTTGAATAGTAAACAATACAAATGCTCAGCTGTTATTTGCCCCTGTTTGATGTTACAAAAATTTTGTAAGATTAAATAATTATTTGATCAAAATTTAATAAAATATTTGCTCTTGCGTGGTCACATTAGGAAAATTTTTATTTGCTGGCAAATGATTTTGTTTTGTTCAAATCAACATATTTCTTGTTTGAACTTCAAAAATATTTTGTGGTCAGACTACGAGGATCAAATATTTGATAATTTCGATTAAATGTTTAATCAATGTGACCGCAGCTTTACAATTATTTATTTCAAAAAACAACAATTGCGATACATATACATATGTAGTAGAATGAGTATCACATATCGGCAAAAACTTAGCAAAAATGCTATAAATGTAGACAGCCGAGCACATAAAGGTAAAAAATAATTTGAGAAAATGCTAACTTTAAAAGTGATTTGAGAACAACCTTTATTTTTAATAAAAATAAATTATTTTTCAAATATCGGCCTAAATTTGAATAATTTTTAAGACACATGTTTTATAGATTTAATATTTGATAACCGATTGTTAGTTCATTATATTAAATGAAGATACAATAAATACAAATAAGCTGAAACAAAATGTTTGATATCAAATGTAAAAGTAATCTTATTTCAAACGATGGCAACGTTGATTGAGCAAACATTTTAAGCCGATTTAATATGATAGTTGTTATAGAATTTACAAAAAACTCACGCTAAGTAAAACAAAAAAAACAAGAAAAAAAATAAAAGTGAAAATAGCACTACTGACCGATCCACCATAAGAATTCTAAACAACTGTGTGTACATTAGGGTGATACAACACCTATCGTCATACAGTTTTACAGTTAGGAATTATTATTTTGAAAACTTAAAAATAAGAAAATAATAGCAAAGTTAAATTATTAAAAATTTTGTTGGAGTTAGTTCAAGAGTTATAGAGTGAAAAGAAGACGCGTTTTAGTTAAAATAAAATATTTTTTCGATACAACACTAAGCATTAAATAATAAGGTTCTTTATAAAAAGCAAACTTATAAGTTTTCCGTTTTTTTTTTTATTTAACTACAAAAACCAAATATATTTTCGTATAGAAATATTCAGTTAACGTTAAGGCGATAAAATGCTGATAACCATTAAACATTTAAGGTAGAATTAGCTATTAAAAAATAATTTTATTTTCTATAGAATTTCATTTTTGTTATTTCCCAAGTTTACGAAAACAATGAATGTTCTATTAGAACTCCCACGATATCTTGTTAAAAGCAAAAGCAAGACGTTTATAAAATAGAGTTAGTGTTAAATTTAGTCATCATATACACATGGACAAAAATCAAATAGTCTTAATTTTCGGAATTAAAAAAATTCAAAAAAATTTTTTTTGGGGTTCTATTAGGGAGCTTAGTGAATGTAAAATCCGTTCGTGTTAATGATTTTACTCGATGCGCGCAGAAGTTATGACGGTTAAAACAAAAATTGCTAAAAAAAAAATAAAAACTATTTTTATTAGTTTTATCTTGATTTTGACACAACTTATATATTTTCAGGTGTACTGTCGTTTCATGGTATTATGGAAATTTATATATGCCTTAACACGGAGAAATAATGTAATTATGCAAGTGAAAAACAATATTTTTTAACAATATTTTTTTAACCGCGATTTTCGCGAAATTTGACTAAATGTGAGTCTTAGTGAAATTCTGCTGCCTTGACTTATGGACAAATTTAATTTAAAAGAGTTTTTTATTTAAATATAATTTTTAATAATTTTTAAAATATAAAATTCTTATTTGGTCCATCAAATCGTTAATCCTTATAATATTTTGATGCGCTTCAGATCTAAGGTAAAGCTTTATTTAAGAACCATTTTAAGACCATTTTAAGACTTCATTAAAATGTTTTTAGATAAAACCTTCGCGTTTTCAGCTAATAAAGAGATTTTTGACAAACTTTTGTTGCAAATCAATTATAAATGACGCAATGCAATCTAAAACCATTTAAATCAGTATGCACTTTTTTGCACGATTTTCAAAATCTTCATAAAATTTTAGCAAACAATGATTTTTTTAGGTGCTATATGGCAACAAGTAAGAAAGCGCTATAGTCGGTCAAGCCCAACCATACGATACCCTTCGCCACTAAGGTCAAAGGTGTTATTTTTCCTGTATAATGACAAATATTTGCCATCATACAAACATTTTCTCAAAACTTATATATTTAACCTGTTTCCGTCATTTTGACTTATATGAGAGCTAGGGTCAAATGTCGACCGATTATCTCGAAATTTGGCAAATTGATTACAGTTGTTACAAAAATTATGTATGCAAAAAATAAACTCAAAATTTTCAATATCTTTAGATTTACGAGCGTTTTAGTGATTTTTTTTTGTCTCATTTATTGCGTTTTTAAAGAAGAGTTTGTATGGGAGGTATGGTCAAATGTGGACCGATTTCAACGAAATTTGGTACAGTGATTTAAGTTTACATACGCAGTAATTGTTTTAAATTTCATGAAAAAATATTGATATTTTTGGCCAATATGTCAATTTCGGGAAGTGGGACCTATGGGAGGTACCATAAATAATGGACCTATTTTGACCAATTTCAATAGCCATGGTCCCATTATCTGTACCAAATTTCATCAAATTATCTTTAGAATTGCGACCTGTAGTTTGATTACAAGGTTTACATGGGGGTCCAGCTAGCCAGCCAGACGGACGGACATCGCTAAATCGACTCAGAAAGTGATTCTAAGCCTATTGGCCTATTGTTATACGTATATGGAGCACATTAACGAGATATGTATCAAACGATGCGAAATTGAAAGATCTACAAATTATCTATTTTTTTGGAATTCTTTGAGGCGGCCAAAAAAATGCGAAAATTAAAAAGTGGCGAAAACGAGCTTCAAATTTTGGCAGTATTAGAAGTGACAAAATTAAAATTTAGAGGGAAGTGGATTCATCCCCTAAGTGTGGTGTCTATTTCGTAGAACAACGTATTTTATCCAAATGTTAAAACGAATGCAGAAGAAAATATAATGAAAAACAAATATAATGAAAAACATGAATGCTTCAATCGATTTTTTAACTTTTTTTTAAATTGCCAATTACGCTTAGACGCGCAAATATGCGCTATTAATATATTGTGATCTCTAATTAGATCTTCCGAACTCCTAAGGGTACAAAAATTATTTGAGCTGAAATTCGGTTTCAAAGGAATAAAAACTGTTTGATTTTTGCCCATATATATCTGTGGCAATATGAAAAAATAGCTTATGTCGAAAATTTAAGTTTTGAGATATCATAAATTTTGTATAATTTTTCTTCTGCTTGATTTCTGAGAATAATTTATCAATTAATATATTGGTAACATGTTTATTAGAGAAGAAGGATGAATATTTAAAAACAAAAATATTGTTAAATTCAGAAGATTTTACGTTTTTTCTAATTAAGCTCTTTTTCGAAACTGAAATTTGCGTTGAACTGGACCTTAAGTAACTTTAAGCGGTTCTGTTTAAATACAAAGTGTATATTGTATAGTTTTATGTAAACATAATTTGTTTGAAAATAATGACTTTATTTTTTTAAGGTCAACATTTATACAGCTTAGGTGAAGTTAAGCGCAATCGTCAATCGAAAAATTTGCTACAAATTTCGAAAAATTATCTAATTTTTTGAAATTTTGGTTTTGAGTCATAACCCTTTCATAGACATATTGTTCACTTCAGTGAACAATGAGAAAGTTCCAACCCTGAACTCAAAACAACCTACGAAAAAAGTTTAAAGCAAGTGTCAACATAAAATAAGGTCATATCATCATCGGCAGAATAAGATCGTACACAGATAATTATAATTCCCGAAAACCCCCAGAAGTCGTGTGTGAATAAAAGCTAACATAAATTATTAAAATTAAATCTAATTACTAAAGTAGTTAAATCTAAATACTTAAAACTAAAATAAATAAAAATTTAAAATAAACATAAAATTAAACATAAATCTAAACCCTATAGAATACAAATAAAAGTGAAATTCTAAAGCTTAAATAAATTCCCTAATTAAAACCCCCTAATTAAAACCCTTGTATATAAAATCTTAAACTTAAACTTATTCTAATATTGCACATGAATTATTTATTAAAATGGACTTTAAAATAAACAATAAATTTATAAAGTTTTATGAAAAAACCTATTGTGTTTTTTATTGCTAATATTGCACCCTTTAACCCGTCTAAATACATATGATGAAAAAAAATATGAATATCTACACAAAAGTTGTTTTGATCAATGCATTATTGATTCAAAAAAACTTAAGCTAAAAAGTAAACGTACATAACATTGACAAAAAGTCGAATTTTTTAAAACGGACTAAACATATTTAACCGCCTTTGCTTCTGTAATGCTTATTACATTACGCATTAACTCAATTCTCTCTTAGGTCGACTTAAACTACTCTTTCATATTGCCACAGATATATAATTCCCCGACAACATTCCAATTGGAACAAACAATAAACTGCATCCAATTCTATTTTTAGACTCATAAAGGGATCTACGTTTTGACGCCGGCTCCGAACGGCAAAATGCATTAGTTAGAGAAGTTTGACATAGCCTAATACTTAACAACCAGTGGCTAGCTGAGTTATTAGGTAAACCGCATTTTTGAAAATTTATTTTTTTTTGTCTGTTTTGGTGCAAACTTATTTGTGCAATACAAATATCACTATTTGAATTTTGTTATAACCTCTCCACAAGGGCAGAGTAAGATTTTATAAAGTTAAAAGTAAAAATATTTTGTGATAAAAAGGAGTGTTCCGAATAAAATTAGTAGTTTAGTGTCTTTGCCGAATTGTACTACAATTATTACAGCATTTAACCGTACGAGCTTCTTTTCTGATAGCAGTGTTAGGCGTTTTTCGAAAGAGTTCCTTTTTTGATTCATTTATAAAATCTAACGTGATCGAAAAAAATATTATTTGTTACGCTATGGATAAGTTTTGTCTGAAATATTAAATACATATTTAAATTGGAACACTGTTTATAATTTGCATTTAATTTTAAACTTATTTTTAACTTTTCCTGTACATAATACATAAATACTTCGTTGTTTTAATAATACCCATGTATATATACATGTATGTGTGTCACAAAAAATAAGTTTTATTTAAAAACCAGTTATTTCTACTATTTTTTATTAGCATGATATTGTTAGAAAAAAATAACAATTTTAACATATTTTAAATTTCGTTTTTTTTATACAAAAAAATAGACTATAAGTTCTTAGTAGTACGTCATGTGCATATGGCAGCGTTGCCAAATGTGCAGATTTATGTTTCTGCAGATTTTAAAAGTGGAAAATAGTGGAAAACAGGTTTTTGCCAGAGAAAACGTTTTTTTTTTTTTTTTTAATTTCATAATTTGTTAATTTTGCATACGAAAGTGTGATTTTTTATATTTTCTTGAATTTAATTTTGCAGATTTAATATATAAAAAAAAAGATTTTTTCGGAATTGTCCGTTTTTGCAAAAAAAATATGGCAACATTACATATATGAGATACTTTGCAAGTGATCGCTGCTTTTTTGTTTTATTCTAAGTTTGAATTTTTTTAAAAGAAACATTTTTCTTTTTTCATTTATCTTCGTAAAATTATATTTTTATTAATTTCAACGGAAACGATTTGAAATAAATAAACGAAAAGAAAATAAACTAAAGACACGTACAAGAAAATAACAAAAAAGAAAACGAAAAACAGCAATTTTAATTTCATTATGTGCATAAAGTACGTAATCGCTGCAACAGCAGTGGTATAAAGTACATTATACAATAGCTCCGTTCCCGAAAATGCTTATAACTTAATTATATTTATCACTATGCACAAACTTTATTTAAAATGAAAAATAAAAGATTTTTAAGTTTTTATAAATCTTTTACATCATTATTAAATTTTTATTAGTTATCTAAAATTTATACTATTATTTTTAAAAAAGGTTCTTTAGTTTAAATAATATATATATAATATAAAAATAATAAATTTGTAGAAAACAATATATTGAATTCTAAGCCTGACTTAAACGCATAACCTTGATTTTTTAGGTCTATAAGTTTGATATGTCAGCTTAATACGCCCCATACATTCTTTCGAGCTCGTTCTGAAATGTTTCATTGGTTCTTTATAAAAATAAGTCACCTAGGCCAGGCGACGTGCATTAGCCAACCTTTCCAGCAGCTTATACCATGCTGATAAATTTCCAGTCTTATAACTTCGAAAACTACTGCCGAATACAAATTTATTGAGCATTCTACTCTCTAAAGTTAATTAACATATGTAAAAATATTTACAGTGTTATATATAACAAAAAGTTAGCGACAGATTATTAACTGTCGTGAAATAGCTGCCAACTAGAATATAGATTTGCTTTAGCAGCTTTTTGACATAATGTTTATTAATAGCCGATTTGTAACTGTCTGCCAACTTTAAAAAAATCAGCTCTGAAAATGTATGATACCTCTGCAACATGTTTAACAGCAATTCGCAATTAAATAAAATATGTCCTCAAACAATTATTTTTTTGTTTTTATTTTTTTTTTTCCTTTGTTTACAAAAATTGTCACTAAAAAGCTGTTTCACAGAAGATGATTAGTACTTTGCAACCAGAGTTGGCAAAATGTTAGTTCGACTGATGATTAAAAACTAATGATTAAAAAATTGATTGTGATTAACAACTAAAAATATTTAGTTGTAATGATAAGAATTTATTTCGATTAATTAGTCGTAATCATTAATTGTTAGTCAAAACTAACAAATAAGGTACACTTTTGGCTTCATTTGGAGGTGGAGTTCGCGGATAGGTTTTAATTCATTGATTGAAGTCATAATAAGTACAGGGAAGAAAGCAAACCAGAAAGCCAACGAAAAAATATAATAGTTTTTAGTTTTTGGTTTTTTAACTTTCAAAAATCAAAAAATTAAAACTAGTTTTATATTTTTCAAATATGAAAATTATTCCGCACGATGAAACTTATGACATACGATTAATTTTAATTTTTTTTATCACGACTAAAATATTATTTATTAATGAAACTAATTTAATCATAAATAATATAATCATGATTAATTTAGTTAGGATTGATTTAATGAATAATATAATCATGACTAATTTAGTTAGGATTAATTTAATCAAAATTAACAAATCGATTAAAAAATTAATCGATTAATGCCAACTCTGTTTGCAACTCGCTACCAAGTGTTTAGCAGTTTGTTATCCAAAGTTTGTTTGCTAATTATAGTAAAACTCTATGCTAACTTCATGATAATTTTTGGTTATACATAACGCTTTTAAAATTGAACGACCTACTTAGCGACCGACAGTATGGATGTCGTACGGATCGCTCTACAAGAGCCGAAATATTCAACGTTTTAACGAAAGTAAAGTTGTTGCTTTTGATATTTCTAAGGCGTCTGAAAGAGAGTGACACTTATATCAAAACGTAATGATTTTGGTGTCGCTCTTGACTCCGGCTCTATAAAAGTTGTTATAGATGGGATATACATATCTATGTTAAACCTTTTTAGAAGGTTAAACATGTAAGATATTAGGACCATGATATACATAACTGAAACATGGTTTCTAAATAGGGTAGTGGTAATAGATCGATTTTAATGCATGATAGACCCAGTGATGTATGCTAATAATGTTGCTTTGTCTGTAATTATGAGTGGGAGAAATATTTTGAGAGATGTGCTTAGTTATAGAAAGATTCCAAAAATTGGTACAATAATTTCTGTTAATTAAGCACATACAATTAAATCTGCGCCTTGCAAAATCTTTTTGAGGAATCCAGTTACAAAACAAATGTTTGTGTCAAATTTGACCAAATTATCTAAAAAATAGCAAGCAATGTATCAAAAATAAAACTGAATTTAGCACCAGAAGGCGAAGCCAGCGCTGAGTCGCCGCCGGGAGAATTTTTCGATAGTCAGCCGCCGCCGAAAGAACCGGCTCGTGTCGGCTTAAATTTCAAGCCGAAATATTTTCATTTTTAGATAAATATATGTTTTAATACTTAATTTCAATTTATTTTTCATTTAAAGCTCGATTTTTGTACGCGATAATATGAGGTCAGGTTAAAAAGTGTATAATACTAGAAACTCGTGTTACTACCCTCAATTTTTGTTAATTTGGCAACGCAGAAAATATCAATCTTTTTGTATTCGGCTTAAATCCGGCGCATAGTCGCCGCTGGTCCATTTTTTAGTGATTTTTGTCTAAATGAGACAAAAATCACTAAAACGCTCGTAAATCTGAAGATACTGGGAATTTTAAGTTTATTTTTTGTATACATAAAAACTGTAAACAATTTGCCAAATTTCGACACAATCGGTCCACATTTGACCCTAGCTATCATATAAGTCCAAATGACGGAAACAGCATAAATAAATATATATATATATAAGTTTTGAGGAAAAAAACACCTTTGACCTTAGTGGTGAAGGGTATCGTATAGTCGGGCTTAACCGACTATAGCACTTTCTTACTTGTTTTAATTGAAATCTTTGTTTTAACAAATAACACAGAATAATTGAAGAAATTGTTAAAATATTGAGTAAACAAAGAAAAACGTACAAATTCAATTCCACTTTGAAAAAATTTCGTTTTACTTTTTGTATAGAAGCAAAATACGGAATTCATTCCACTTCTGAACGCGTTTGACTCCAGCTCCCATATTGGAAAATGATAAATACACTTAAATCTCGAAGTTTAAAAAATGCGACATATCTGAGTCTCTAAGAATTGAGAAAATATTTAACTTTAGTAGTAAAGGGTATTAAATAGTTGTTCTCACGAGCTCTTGTTTCGCGCTCCCCTTAAGACAAAAAAAGTCGAAACTTCTTTTGTAATTTAAGTAATATAAATTTGTCGACATTTTGTTGTACAGGAAAAGGGAAAGAAAGGCTAGTTTCGAAGAAATTTTTTATAAAAACAAAAAATTCTTCGAAACAAGGATTTTTCCCTTTTCAAGTAAAACGAAATGTCGACTTCTAAGAGATCCGGAGAGAGATATCCGGTGTGCACTATTAGAAATTGTTTTAAATATTAAAAAACTAGTTAAACAGAAAATACATATGTTGTAATATTTAATGTAGATTGCAAATTTAAATTACTTTAATTCCAAAAAAAGTTACGAACAAAATTGTATTAATATTTTTATAGCGCCAGAACCAATAGGTGGATGGATATGCTTTGTAATACTTCATCCAGAATTACTAAATTTATATCAAACTTTCGGCCACTATTCTAATGTTCGTATGGACCGCCAAGTGTCCCCTGAGAACCTATGGACATTTTTTACTTGTTTTTTTTTCATGTGTTATTAAGAGCGATTGGAAACATTTAAAAATATTGTGTATGTTCTGCATTTTGTACTTGCAAAGGAACAGAGCTAATATGCTTGTAGTAAAATAAAGTGTTTTTTTTTTCATTTGTATTTGTTAAAAATGTAAGAGTAGTATAGGTTTATTTGCTTTGTTTCTTGTTTCTTTTGTTTAAATATTCGCTATTTTTTATTTTTATTTCTATAAAAGTATTGTATTTTTTGATGTGGGAACATTATAATTAACACATAGTATTCATTATATACACAATGAATGAAATGGAATGGAATAACTATAAACTGACTTGTTTGATCGTAGTTGATGTTTAGCAATATAATATAGACTATCTGACATTCATGTAAGTTTGCTTTTATGTATGGAAGTACATATGTATGTATGTATTTAAATATCCATGATGTTTTATTATTATGATTATTGTTGTGGATGGTACAAGGTGGAGAAAGGCAAATTTCTATGACGTATTGATATAAGTGATGTATATATAAATATACATATATATTATGTGTTTTTTTATTTTTATACTATTATTTATTTGTATGTCATAACAAAACTAAAAACACTTGTGTCATCTGTTTTATAGATCGCTGAAATGATGCACTACATAATATATAAATTAACAGCAAATTAATTAGTGATCACAAATTTTTGAAACAAAATATGGGCGTAATTTTGCAAAACTTTTCTATAATATGACACTGGGTAGAGTAACACACCGAGTAGATGAAAATGTATCTACTCTATTCACATATATATATATATATATATATATATATATATATATATATATATATTTTTCAAATTTAACATTAAACACAATGCGATTTTATGGCATGCAATTTAAAATATGAATTTCTTTAAGATTTGATATAATTTGGTTTCGTTTCGAATTCGTAGTCTTTGAATATGTATGATTTTTAATTATTTTTGGTTTTGTTATTTTTAAAAATAAAACTTGAACAGGTATTTTTGCTATTTTAAGTAGTATTTAAAACTCAATACCATTTGGTTGGAATTGGCAACACGACGGCTTTAAAAGCAAATAACACGCTTTACACAATACACGAATATAAACTAAAATGTTCGCCTCATACGAATTAGTAAATACCCACCACCATATAAAATAAGTCAATCTTTGAGTACGTCGTAGAAATATACAAATACACAATCATATTTGTGAGTTTGTATCCATGTGTGTGTGTATGGATAGACCAAATATAATTTTTATTTTTATCTATGTGTGTTAAAAGCTTGGCTTAAATTCAAGCTTGTCTATATTAAGGCCATGCTACTACATGCTTACCAGCAATATTTAAACTCTTGCTTCATTCATATCTGCCAGCCAACAAAAAGCATACGATGAAAGCTACAGTGCGAGTACAAGTGCAGTAACGAATGCCCAGTCAGTAAGAGCAAATAATAAACAAATAATAATAGTAATATTACGAACATACACTTCGTTTCCAATGAATAGTTACTGTCTTTTAGAAATTAATTTCAACTTGCTATTTTATAATAACCAGGAGTGTTATTTTTCTTTGTTGTGCCGAATCTTCGAGTAAGAAAAAATATTTATTCTTAAATTAGGATGAATTAAAAATAAAACGTTTTTAAAGGTCAAACATTTGAAAATAATAGCGTTCCAAAAAAAATTTGAGAAGTGCTTTTAATCTCGATATAGATCTTGTCTACTTACATGTAGAAAATAAATAAAATTGCTTTGAATTTTTTAAGTCTTTTGATTTATCTTAAATGTATTTTGCTATATATGTATGTATGTTAGGCTGGCCCAAATACAAAAGTATCGAATATTCGCGCTCCACAACGCTGATACTATTCGAATAGTGCTTAAAAATGTTCAATCCAAATTTGAGCACAATCGGTCAACATTTAGAGATCGTGATATATATTTTTTTTTCAAAAAACAACACAAAAAAGGCTAGTTGTATTGAGCTAAAGAAATATATCTCCAAAACTACACCATTTTCAATTGTAAATGAGAAAATTCCAATTAAAAATGAGAATTTACATTTGAAAACGAGAAAACTCCAATTGAAATTGAGAATTTTCATTTGAAAATGGGAAAATTCAAATTGAAATTGAGAATTTCCATTTGGAAATGAGAAATCTCCAATTGAAATTAAGAATTTTGAACGTTTTAACGCCGGCTCCGAACGGTAAATGCATTAGTTAGAGAAGTTTTACATAGCCTAATACTCAATAACCAGTGGCTAGCTGAGTTATGAGGTGAACCGCCGCTTTTTTTTTTGAAAATTTATTTTTTCAAGTGACTCTGGCCAGGGATCGAACTTGGGCCTCTGGTATGCTAGGCGAATGACTTACCTGCTATACCACGGCGGTACACAAATTTCTCAATTATAAATGTAAAAATTCTCATTTACAAATAGAAAATTTCCATTTTCATTTTAAAATTTCCCATTTTCAAATAAAATTTCTTAATTTCAATTGGAATTTTCCCAAATTAAAATGAAAATTCTCAATTTCAATTGGAACTTTCTCATTTTCAAATAAAAATTCTCAATTTTAATTGGAATTTTCTCATTTCAAATGCAAAGATGTGAAACATAGAAGTAGCCATTCAACTGTGCCTTTGAGCCAATTTTTGGTATACACATATATTTTACTAATCAAGCTTATGGAGAAAGTCTTGGACTATACTTTTACTTTTCCATACAAGCATGGGCCACTTAAATGTATATGTATGTATACGAGAAACAAGTAAGAAAGTATTGTAGTCAGACCCTACACCACTGAGGGCAAATGTGTTCCCATACTCAACAAAACAAAGTTTATTTTCATGTATATTTAAAAAATTTATTTTTTTTTAATATTTATTTAAGTGATGCAGTTTGCAATTAAAACACAGATTTTGTATGTCATTAATTTTCTACATAGTTATCTTTTTCCTTAATTGAGATTGAAGGTTTAATAATTAAAAAAGGAACCTTCAATCTCAATGAATAATTATCCTCAGGCCAGAAAGCTTAAGTTGCTTTTCAAAAAATACTCCTATTCATGTTAAACGAAGTGTACATACATATATTCATAGTTATATACTTATGAATGTTCATACAAAGATTTGGATGTACTTTTTACTATGTACACGAATTTACCGCACACTCAACAGATCACACTTACTAAGTTTTTTTTATTAGGGTGGTACTTCATTTATATAAGTTGTTACCTTTTTGTCTTGAACATTTGCTTACCTTAAAAGTTCCTGTGTAATGCATTTAATAGCATATCGCAATTTAAAAGAACATATTTGCTCCGAGAAAGAAACTAACGAGAAATACAATCTCTAATTTTCTTCGTGTGAATCCTAATTTTCTATGTTAAAAACACTTCAGCTATTCAACGGATTTTATGACAAATGTATCATATAAAAACTGAAAGCTACTTCAATGTCAGTACAGGCGGCTTATAAAGTTTGACACTAAAATACTTATTTTAAAAGTCTAGTAAGATATATATGGTCAAATATAGATGTATTACAACAAAATAAAATAATTCATGACATATCTATAAATCGACTATGAGTCGATAGGTATACGTTAAGGTGAAATTAGGACCGAAAAAATTTTGTATACGAATGAAACATCATAACAAGCTTATAATAAACATTACGATAATTTGGTTCATAAAAGTAGTTAAATTTGAGCTTGTTCTTATGTAAAAATATTAGCCTGAGAACCACCATTGAGTATACCGGAATCACTTTATGAGCCGATTTAACGATGTTCGTGAAACTTGAAATCAAAGTACAGGTTGTAAGTTTTGAAGATATTTGTATGGGACCATCTCTATTGAAATTGATTAAACGACGTCGTTTTACCAATTTTATAAAAGTTTTGTATAAATAAATAAGTAAGAAAGTAAAATGTGGTCCAATTAATAAAAAAGTTTATTTTCGATGCATATACTGAAGGTGGCATCATAGCAAATTCTGCATTATTGTTGTACCTTAAACACCTATTGTTCGTGTAAGATATAAATATTGCTATTGGCTAGTAAGTATGCAAATAGAATATTAAATATATAAGAAAGTAATATAGTCGGTTAAGCCCGACCATGTGATACCCTACATCAGTGAAGGGCACTAATACAAACATAATACAAATTATATTACCCAGTAATGAGTACAACATACACTCAGGGAAAAAACGTGCCGATAATAAGATTTTCTGCTTGAAATCGAAACTTTTTCTGCTTGAAAGTAGAGTAAATACGAAAAATCTTATTTTGAGAATAAAATCTTAATTTTTTAAGATTCTTTGTAAGATCGCAATTTAAAAAAAATCTAAGCACAGGATCGATAACTAAGAATGTGTTCTTATTAATTAAGATTAAATTCTTAATTTTTAAGAATGCACTCTTAATTAATAAGAACATAATCTTAACTAATAAGAACGCATTCTTAATTATCGATCTTGTTCTTAGAACTTTTTCAAGATTGCGATCTTACAAACAATCTTGAAAAATAAGATTTTATTTTTAAAATAAGATTTTTCGCATTTACTCTACTTTCAAGCAGAAAAAGTTTCGATTTCAAGCTGAAAATCTTATTATCAGCACGTTTTTTCTTATTATAATATTCGTATTTGGTGGTAAAATAAAACACATTTTTTATTATTTTTTCCCCTTTCGAGGAATGTAATAGTATTCCTATATTTAAAAATTTTGATTTATTTATTTTAGATTATAGGTAGTTAGTAAAAAATTTTATCCTTAAAATACCTTGGCTTCATTTTCCGTTGGAAAAAGTGTGCATATTTCTGTCAATATATCTTGGAAACCGTGAAGATGAAGTGCGAGATCCTTTTTTAGAATTTGATGTACTGTAATCTGGATCAGCTCATCACGATAGTTATTGTTTAAATCTTTGTGTGAAGCATAAAATTCTGGGATGTTTTTGCCACTTAGTGATTCATTCAATAATGAAGCTAAATCCTATATAAATAAACAAAAATATTTTATGTTTTGTACTCATTTTAATGTATTAAGTAATTATCTAATACTTGTACCTTGTCAAACACTTTTTTGTTAACTTCCACATTTACATCTGGACATTTTTGTAGCCACTGACCTACCTTCGACGGCATCGAAAGTGTATCTTCATCAATTCCAAACTAAAGGACAAAACTATTAGTGGTTTCTAAATAAAACATTAAAACCTTTTCCTTTTTCCAGACAAATAATTTTTCACGAAACTCCATTCGAAGTCCTAAGAGTGGAATGGCTTCCTTTACATCTTCTGCTTTCATATACTGCAGACTTCTTAAAGTTACATTTGAGCCTGAAACAAATTAAATCAATATAATTTTTTATAAAGAAATTTACTTATGCATTTATAAATATAATGAAAAACTTACGCTGCAGGTACGGAAAAACGCATTCCAGATCGAATTCTTTCAAAAGATTTTTCAGCAACGCGTCATCGTCCGAGAAATCTGATGAAATTTCTTGTGAAGGGCAGTTCAATTCATACTCCCCATCACATACCGGAACTAAATTGGCTTCTATTGGAATATTTAAAAGGATCACTTCATCCGGATTAAGGTTTTCCATTTATATTTCTTATTAAATTTATATTTTTTCTCAAAAAATTAGTTTTTCACTTTTTCGCAACTACTTTGGTCGGCGGATTACAATTTATGACAAAATACTGAGAAATTTCCCTTAAACAAGCACACAAATCTACAAAATCAAGAATACGATCTTAAGATTAGAACTTACAATCTTCAAAATAAGAATAAAATCTTGAAATCAAGATCACAATCTTAAAATAAAGAATACGATCTAAAATTAAGATTTAAAATCTTACAATAAGATTAAAATCTTAAAAGCAAACAAATTACATATTTATTTTTAGATTGTATTCTCATAACTAAGAATTTATTCTTAAATTTAAGAATATAAATCTTACTGGCTATATTTTCTAGATTGAAAATTCAAGATTTCGCAATCTTATATTGTAGATTTTTTTTCTTGAAATCAGATCGTCATTTTTCTCTTAGTGTACCCTTCGAATTACTTATAAGTTATTACAAAAAGTACATAATTAATTGTAATTTTAATGGTAATTTGAACTGAATGGCCCAGGTTCAAACCCCACCAAGACCAAGATATTGTTTTAAATGGCTTTTGAATTTTAAAAAATTTTAATATTGCCTTTCGTTAGGGTTTGCAGTTTAACCGAAACCGAAAACCGTATTTATTTTTCATAATTTTTTGTTGGTATTATTCAAAAATAACATTGTAAATTTGCACGTAATTTGTCTATGAAATGAAGCAGAAGAATAAAAAAACAAAAGGTGCCTTACAACGGACGAATGGACAAGTGCAAGGGGAAGACGATATGTGACGGTATATTTTATATCCTGGAACTCAGCCGCATTTTTGGAACGAGTAATTCCAAGCAAACGCAAGAAACCATTAGACAAAAGCTAATGGAGTTTAATATTTCACAAATTTGGATCTAAAAATCAAATATTGCTTCAGTTGTGGTTGGCACACGGAATTCATCTTGCAGTCACTGATGTTTTTTATGAAAATTTTCTTATAAATTCAGATGTGGATGAATTTCAAACCGATGGAATCGAAGACAATTTTGAATCATTTAAAACCGATTGTCCATATAAATTTGAACCTACAGGGTGTAAGAAAAACTGTTCGGAATTTCAATAATTCGTCAGTTCGTAATAATAATTTACAAACAAGCGTTAAAAAGCATCATAATCATGAATTAAGTTTACTCTTAAATTTCTGCTTCTAAAAGAAAGTATTCATGAAAGTTTAGAAAAGCTGTCGACCTTATATTTGCATCTATCGACTTTTACGCTCGGATGCAAATATTATACAAGCTAAAGGGGCCCTGCAGTTTCTCTAAATGAAATAAGACTTATTTAAGAAATCCCTCATATTTAGAAAACGTGAATTAATTTCCTAAATTTTAGTATTTTATTATAAATATAAGCTTTAATAAAATTATCTAAAAATTTAATAAAATTATCGAAAATTTACCACAAATTTAAATAAAAATAGTACATATTATTTAAAAAACCGAACCTAAACCGGCCGGTTTTGTTTGCAAACTCTACCTTTCGTAAAAAAATGTAATAGGTGGTCTGGATAGGACTCAAAAATGTTATTGAGCGCATTAAAAATTTAAGAAAAATCACTAAAAAAATATTTTTCAAAAAAATTAAAACAAAGCAAAAAAAATTGTTGTACCATGATTTTTGAAATAGAAATTGTATAAGAAAAAAAAAATAGAAATTGTATTAGTAAATTATAGCTGAAAGGTATGAAATACCTCACCGTATGAAATACCTCAGTGGAAGAGTCTCTGTCTGGCAGTCATAGGGAGGTGAGTTCAAACCCCAATCTGGATTTAGAAAAATACAACAACAAAAATGTTTATTGTTGTTTTCCAATTGCTTCCGCAAGTCGCTACTTTTCTGCAATTGGTAAGTACTTACCTCCAATGACATCACCATGTTAATGTAATTCCTTAAACTGGTAATGAGTAAGTAGCTCGTATTTATGTAATATTTTAGTTGTTCATCTCATTATTTGGTAATGAAAAATTTTGCTTGGTATGCATGCAGAAAAAAATTAAGTACTGAGTAACCAAAAACTTAATAATGAAATACATCACTACTACAATAAAAATACTTGTGTCCGTGACAAGAAAATGTCCAAACTAATACGAAACAATATGTTTATTTTACCTAAACACAACATGTGACCTTCTCCGAGAAAAGGGACCTAGTGTGTGAAAATAAAGAAAATTTAGAGAAAAATAAAAATTAAAAATAAAATTTTACCCTCTAATTTACAAACGAATGATAAAATTGTCAAAGTTTTATAGTAGAAAATTTGCATGGAAAATTTGATTTATAAGCTTGTTATATCATTACCAATTTTCTTATTTTTATCGATTTTCCTAAGTTCGTTTGTACGTTGTTATGGGGTAAATTAATTTTTATCAGAAATTTCATCTTATTCTAAACCCTTTTAGGTACCAGAATCTATTCTTTAGTCCAAGCCCGTCCCTTTTTCTGGAGAAATAAATTGTTACTTTTTTGCAGAATCACTAAAATAATTTAATATTTACTTCTTATTTTGAAACAAATGTTCCCAAAGCGCATATTTTGTATACATACAGATAAAAACATTTTGTAATAAATATAATACTTGTAGCTGTTGTAATGTTTGACGATAAGTTTCGCACAACAAAAATATATATATAATATATATTGAACAATTGAATAAATTAATGATGTTATGAAAAGATGATTTCTTTCTTTTATATGAATTTGTATTGTTTATTTTCAAAACCTTCATAAGCAAAAATATTTCTCTAATATAAAATAAAGTTAAAGTGTGTTTTATCATGCCAATAAACACAAAATTATTATATTGGTAGTGTATCGTCACCTACAATGCAAAAGGGCGTAACTATACTTCTAGTTTTTTACAGGGAAGCAAAAAAAACGTTATAACTTTTAAACTACAAGGAACAATAAATCTAAATTGGGTCAACAAGCTATCGACAAAGAAGAATCTAAAAAGTAAAATGGTAAAAAACATTTAGTTTTTGAGCAGTTGCGAAAACGGCTTAACTACAAGTTGAATATTTTCTGAAACCTTTCAAAATTATTTTTACCTAATTTAATGTAAAAATAATTTAAAATAGGATATACAGATTTGTTAAGAGTTATTTCAGAAATAACCCCGTAACTTTTAAACGGTTAAATATATATAAATGAAATTCAATATAGTTAGAACTGATGAGCTTTAGAGTTGATCTGTAGACAAACAGGTCAATGTACGTTTGGAAAGCTAACTTATAGCCTTTCAAAAATATAGTTTCGGATAATAATTTTTTATATGATAAGCAAAAACACATCATAACTTTTAAACTAAATATTAATTCCAAATTTTGAAATTTGGTCAAAAATGCAACAGCAAAGACATTCATAAAAACTTAAATGACAAAAAAAAACGAGTAGCTTTACGTAAACGCGAAAAAACAAAAGCGCTTACCTACAAAGCTGAATATTTTCTGAAACCAAAAGGGCTTATCTACAATACAAATTTTGAGCAATATTTTAAACCTTCGCATACAATATTTTGTAGCTAGATGTATTTTGGGTTTCTGTGCATAATCAATCAAAAAAATCTATTGTAATTTTTGTGTTAGTTACGCCGTTTTTCAAGGATTATACACTGGCAGCAGGATTATACACTGGCAGCTTTCTTAGATATCGAGGGAGCTTTCAACAATATCACGACTGACGCCATTAAGATAGCACTCATAGACACGGGTGTGCAGGGTTTTCTGGTGGAGTGGATAACAACCATGCTAAACAGCAGGATAATCAACTCCAGTCTAGGAGACTGCAACACTCGTAGAATGGTCACAAGAGGTACTCCACAGGGGGAGTGTTGTCCCCTTTACTTTGGCTACTGGCGATCAATGTCATCCTTAAAAAATTTGATCAACTAGGCAGGAAGATTGTAGCCTACGCTGACGATGTAGTTATACTGGTATCAGGTAAATACCTGAATACAATCAGCGAAATTATGGAATCGGCCCTAGGTAACCTCTCCTCCTGGGCCAGTGACAAAGGACTGGGGGTCAATCCTGAAAAGACAGAGCTAGTCCTATTCACCAGGAGGTACAAGGTTGACAATTTCAAACTTCCAGTACTTAATGGGATAGAGTTAGGTCTTTCTTTAGAAGCTAAATTCCTAGGAATCATTCTGGATAGGAAGTTATCTTGGAAGAAAAACACGCTTGAGAGAATGAAAAAGGGACTTAATGCTTACTACTTCTGTAGGAATTCTGTGGGTAAGAGCTGGGGCTTAAACCCAATGGTAGTGTACTGGATTTACACGACCATTGTAAGACCAGTTCTGACCTACGGGTGCGCAGTATGGTGGCAGGCAGTAAGCAAAGTCTCCTTTCTCAGTCTCTTGAACAAAGTACAAAGATGCAGCAGCATAGGTATCACTGGTGCCCTTAGGAGCACTCCTCAGGCGGCCCTAGACGTGATGCTATCTCTTTTCCCTTTAGACATATTTATAAAGGGAACAGCAACTAGATGTCTATTGAGGCTACATGAGTCGGGCATACTTAGGCACAGGCAGGTTGGACACACTAGCATACTGAACCGAATGATCGTCCCTCACTTCGAGTCAGGTTCAACTGTATCTGATTACGTCGTCAAGGAACTGTTGTTCAGTTCAGCACCAGAGGTCGTCATTCCTGATAGAACCAGCTGGGACAATCGTCAATCCCTCTTTGAGGGGAACTCGATCTTCACAGACGGCTCTAAAATGGAAATCGGCACTGGGGCTGGTGTTTTCTTAAAGGAGCAAAACATTAGGAAATCCTACAGGCTTAGAGATAAGTGTAGTGTGTTTCAGGCGGAAATCTTCGCCATTCTGAAAGCCACTGAACTTATCTCACTTAATATTCCTGTAGATAGCGAGGTGACCATCTACGTCGATAGTCAGGCTGCCCTCAAAGCAATAGAAGGATGTAGCATCACCTCAAAACTAGTAAAGTCTTGTAGATTAGCTGTCATTAGCCTATCTAATACTTATAGGGTAAGACTCTGCTGGGTTCCTGGTCATTGCGATATCGAAGGCAATGAAACTGCTGACGAAGTCGCTAGACTAGGCTCGAGTCAGGAACTGTTGTCCGCGGTGACAGAGATAGCCCCACCTATTTGTCACCTTTTTATGGGCATCAAGTCCTGGATCGGTGAGGAAACAGCTAGGAACTGGCATAACTTGGCCATTTGCACGATATCTAGGACCTTATGGCCCGACTTAGATATATGCAAGACCAAGCTACTGCTAGGTCTTAGCAGAACCAGTCTCAGGAAATGTGTAGGTTTTCTAACTGGCCACTGTGCCCTGAACTCCAGGCTAAGCAGATGGGATGGAGCAATTCAGGACATTTGCTGACTATGCTCGGTTGAGCATATCCTCTGCCACTGTCCTATGCTCCAAAACAAGAGACTTAAATTTCTAGGAAACAGATTTCTTGATGAACTGGGCGACATACAGCAGTGCGAGCTGACTGACGTTGTCGGGTTCATACTCGGACTCAGTTGGCTTAGATAAAAGGGTCTCTTTCCCTACAATTAGGGTTCCTTGACAGCACTTCTCTTCCTCACTCTATTCTCCATATCCTAACACTGTTCAGAACTCCTCTCTCTCTTCACTCTCTTCCCTCTTTCTTTTTCCGCTATTATTTCTTTTAATTTCAGAAAGGATCACAATGGACCAGAAGGTTTCCGAGTGAAGATGCCACTTCCCTGGCATCACCTTTTCAACCTAACCTAACCTACGCCGTTTTGGATTTCAGGTGACGATATAAGGTCTAAGTTAAACTTATACGTGTGGGACCTTTTTTTATAGCTACCAAGAAATGTTTTTCGTAGTAAATTATAGGCGGATGGTATCAGAGAAAGACATACCACGTCAACATATAGGTTTTTAATACAGTGAAAACTCTCATAACCGGACACTCACCGACGAGTCATTTTTGTCTGGTTATAAGAGTTGTCCGCTTAAAAGAGGTACATTTTCCGGGAGGTTAGGAGTAGTTTCGCTGTATATGTTAAATTCGTATGAAATAGGTAAACATGTTAAGCTGGTGGTCGGTATGTAAAACACTGGTTAATTTAAGAATTATTATAATATAAGCACTACGCGCCTAGTAATTTTTCCCGATAAAGACCAGCAGGAAGTGAAAGTTGGCTATCAGTAGACCAAATCCCACAAAGGGGTTTGAAAAGTTAGTATTTTTAAGTTGCGCTGTTTTAAGTCATTTTTCATGGGTACGAAACGAGTTTCATGACTAGAAGTTGATGTGGTTGCAAAAACTATTAAAGAGAGAAATGTAGAGCCGTGAACATATAGAAAGTATTATGATCAGACTAAGATGGCGACACAGCGGACAAAATACTAAAAGGGCGATATTTGTAGGCGTGACAAAAAAATATTTTTTTTAGGAATTGTTTTTATATTGACTGACACAACTTTTTTTCAAACTACTTTAGTGTTCCCTGTTCCGCCCACAAAAATTTTAATTGGCCTTAGAGAGCTTTATATTGTAACTTAGTGCCTTTAGCTAAAAAACTTTAGTTCCGCATTTATAAGTTATGTGTCTTTCGGGGTTTTAGTGTCATTTTTGTGTCATTTATAAACATTTAAAATTCGCAACCGCTAAAAATTACAGGTGGTTTAAATCGTGTCTTTACTAAACAGGGTTACAATTAATTTTATTTAAAAAGAGTGTTCCAAATGAAACATGTATTTATTATTTTAGACAAAACTTATCCATAGTGTAAAATATATATTTTTTTTATATATAAAGACTGTCTCGATTAAAATTGATACTTGCAAATAATTCAGCAGCCCTTGATATTATAAATTGAAAACATAATTAAAAATTCTAGACACATGTAAAAAAAACATAAGTACAAAGGTTAAACGAAAAATTTTCAAGTAAAAAAAATGAACACTTAAGAAGAAATTGTTAGAGAAAAAATTCTGTACACAACTCTAAACACTATCTGCAACGTATCGTAAAATAGCACTAGAAGTAGGAACGTCAGAAATCACGTTCAAAAGGCTAATAGGTCGCTACAAGAAAGAGTTGGGAATCCCGAGAAAACCTGGAAGTGGTGGAAAATCTAATCCGCGAAATAAAAAATTTACAAAAAACCATACAACTTAATTTTGTTCGAAACCCTACCACTTCCGTTAGAGATATGGCCAGAAAATCTGGTGCATCAAAATCTTTTGTTGAAAGAGTTAAGAAATTTTATAACATGATGTCTTACAAAGTCCAAAAAGTGCCTGATTGATCCGAATTTAAAGAAAAAGTGGCCAGACGAAGTGCAAGAAAACTTTACTTGCTTTATTTAACAAAATTTCAATGTGTCGTAATGGATGATGAGACTTACTGCAAAGCAGACTTAATTCAGTTACCTGGTAAGGAATTTTATACAGCATTCAAGAAAGGGGGTGTCTGTGCTAAATTTACTCAAACCAAGTATGTATAGTAAATTTCCCAAGCAATACTTGTTTTTGCTATTTCTACATACGTTTGCAGAAGCAAAGAAATCGTCGTTAAAGGAACTTTAAATTCAAACACTTATATTGAAAAATGTTTGGAAGGGGCGTTAAAGGAAATAATACAACAGCTCAACATGCCGGTACTATTTTGGCCAGATGTAGCCACCAGCCACTATTCCAAAAAAAACGTAGAATGGTATACTGCAAATAATATAAATTAGGTTCCTTAGAACTGTAACCCCCCTAACTGTCCAGAGCTTCGCCCAATTGAAAAATATTGGGTATTAATGAAAAGATCCTTAAAGAATACTAAACGGGTGTGCAAAAACATAAGAGAGTTTTAAAATATGTGGCGAAAATCGTAAGCTACAGTAAATAAGGGAAGTGTACAAAACTTAATGAAAGGTGTGAAGTGAAAAGTAAGAGTATTTTATAGAAATAGGCGATAATTTCTTAATATCTATATTTTAAGAATTGGAAGATACCATGAATTAATAAAAGCTTTAATCTTCTAAAATTAAACTAAGCGTTTAAATTTTATTGACCAAAATCTAAGTATCAATTTCAATCGAGACAGTCTTTACTATTATTTTAAAACTTATTAACTTTCAATTATTATTACGATTAAAATGGACAATGAAAAACTAGTATGTAATATAATTAAAGCTTTTCAAAAAAAAAAAAACTTCGCCCTAGATTTTAAAAAAATAGCAAATAACCAGTGCACAAAAATAGATAAAACAGTTTGTGCCAATTATAGAGGTATAAGCCTCCTTTCAATTGCATATAAAACTCTATCGATAATATTCTGTGAAAAACTAAAGCCCAAAGTGAAATAATTGGGACCTACCAATATGGCTTTAGAGAAGGTAAATCTGACCAGCTCCTTACGCTACGTCAAATCCTGGAAAAAAAATACAAGATACAAATTGATACATATCATCTCTTCGTTCGTATCGGGCTTTAGGCAGCCCGATACGAAGGTGATTAATGCAATGTCTGAGTTTGACATCCCTACGAAGTTAGTAAGGCTATGCAGGATGACATTAACTGATACAACCTCAACAGTTAAAATAGGTAAAAGCCTATCGAAGTCCTACATAACTAACCGGCGATTAAAACAAGGCGATAGCTTGTCATGCGATCTCTTTAATATTGTGTTAGAAAAAATCGTCCGACTGGAACAATTTTAAACAGAAAATATATGGGACGCACATTGCGAGCATGATTTTAGTTTGCATCAACAATGAATATCGACATCGACGCTGACATCGACATAGTAAAACGCATTAAACTGCAGCGGCTGCGTTGGCTAGGACATGCTGTGCGAATGGACGAAAACACTCCAGCAAGAAAAATGTTCAAAAATTATCCTGAGGGAAATCGTAAAAGAGGACGTCCAAACTTCGATGTAAAGACCAAGTAGAGCAAAATCTTTCAAGGCTTGTCTAAGCAATTAGAGAATATGCGCACAAGTTTGAAGCGCATAGAATTCTGGAATAAGCTCGGCCTTTGACCTTAACAGGTTGAAAATATAGGCCATTTAAGAAAAGTAGTTGGAAAAATGTAAACAAAAACATACAAATTAAAAACTTATTTTTAAATAAAATAAATTAGAATTAATTCAAACGGTTCATAAACAAACATTTAAATGATTTTTCCACTACTTTTTTAACTAAATAGCCAAAATAAGCCGATGTTTTCTTTAGTCAGTTACACCCTAATTTGCATTGATTTTATATTCCATCGATTTAGACTTTTAAGTGATATAAGGCATGACTACACTATTCTGATTTATGATTCCGATCGCAGTACAGATACCAATTTTTTTACAAGCCCACAATATATTTAATGTTCGTATTATAAAAACAAACTTTTTATGAATCATGACTTAATTCTTTCGAAAATATGAAAATATACAGTTTAAACATACTATACATATACATTTACATGTGTACATATTTATAATACATAGACAAATTATCATAGAAATTAGAGTGATTTTTTTTTTTTTGTTTTTAGTTGTTCAAAAATCAATAATGGAAATCAAAGTACTTGTGAAAATGTTAAAAACTTACCAGTATATATCATTTGAAGTAATCATTATAATTTTTTTTTAAGTAGCGAGGAGTTTTGAGACACCAATTTTTTTAGTTTTATATAACTGTCTATATAGACAGTGTGTCTATTCTATTACAAATGCAAAGGAGGGCAAGACGAAAAGTTTATATATTGTAGAAAGGACGGATTATAATTTTCAAAAACAGTTCGATTGAGGAATAACTTTTAATTTTTTATATTTATTTGTTTTTTAATTTATTTCACTATTCTTTAAAGTAACATTTTTAAACATTGTGTTCCTCCCTTATAATACACACAAAAAAGACACAGTATACATACACAAATCGGCTGACAATTTTTGCTGCCCTTTCAGAGTTGTGTGAAATAAATAAATGTTATTTTATGATAATGTACTTTAAATTTTAATTTTTGGCAACTGGATGTTAAATATTATTTTATTTTTTAAATATTATTAACTTAACTTAACTTCCAAGTAGAAAAAAATTTACATAAAAATAAACCGTAACTCTATTTCCGTAAAACCTATTACCGTCATGTTTTAGTTGAAAGAACTATCCAATAACTGGCAATTATAGAATAAATATATGTTTTCCAGTAACATTCATCACTGGAAAAGAGAGAATTGCCTTTCGGTTTTTACCCCCAATGCAACTGGAGAGGGTTGCAGTGCCTGTAATTGAATGCATACAGAATACTTTTAACATATTTTCAAATTTCTTATGCCAATGGACTTAATGTTTGTTATCTTATTTGAAGTAATATAGAACAAAAAATTATATTTTCAGAACCTGCTAAATGTATTGCAAAAACTAACTCTTTGTTTGAGTAAACGTTAGGGGTTGGTTAAATTTTTTTGTTTTTATTGTATTTTCCATGCTCTCTTCTTTACAATCTCTATTTCAAACTCTCTTAAATAAATTCTACGTGGTCTCATAATTTCGTATGTATTTTTGAGAGAAAATATTGGAGTATTCATGTCAAAATTTTAGTCTAGCAAAGTGCGACATAATAAAATTCTTGTTTAAATACAATCAAATTCATATAGAAAATAATTTCGTAAATTATTACCTTTTGCTACTTACAAGATTTTTTGAATAAGTGCAAAAATCTGTACAATTTTCGAAAATAGTGCAAATTTTAATAACGCTGACAACAATTAAAAATAAAAATATATTATGATACGCCAGAGCTGCACAATGAAAGGAATGAAAATCTGCTAACACAAATAAAGATTTTGTCATGTGAGAAATAAATTGAATTTATGAGAAATTTTTAAAACGGTTGGAAAAAAATTAAAAAAAAATAAATTTAAAAAAATAACGGAAGGATATTTATTTTTTTCTAATTTTTTGTGCCATGGTTTGTTTTAAAATATTTGAAGCAGAGACCGAATATTAATATTTTAAAACAATATTTTCATATTTTAATCCATACAAAAACATGATTTTTAATTGTTCGAAAAATTTTGTATCGTTTTTCAATCCGATGAAAATAAAAAATAAAAATATCGGTTGGGATATTTATCAGTTCAAAATAATTTTCATCTTTTTTCATCCGATGAAAAAAAAAATTTTGATAGAAAATATTCAAATTTGATTTCTGTATTTTCCCGGTAAGTGCTAAGTCGATGGGTGATGGGACCATAGACACAAGCCACGTTTGTATAGCGAGCCGCTTGATCCGAGACAGACGCAAGGTTGCAGCCGCAACTAACATATTGAACAGACGCTGCATTTTCGTACTTTACCAAGTACAATTATCTTAGACCCTTAGACCAAATACGTTGGAATGGCTCTCCCTCTTTTATTAGCAATGACCTAGAATCCCAAACGCGTTGTTTACTGCATCTAAACCTAGGTTGCTTAGGTTTCCAGGATGTACCCAGAGGAGGTTAGAGTGGGAATTGGATACAGTTCTTACCTGGTAGCTGGAGACGCCATGCAACTACTGCATCCTTCCAGGCCCTATGCTCCACTGGGAGTCAAGGATGACAGAAGAAGAAGATTTGTCCTGGTAAAAAAAGTCTTTAGGACGTTTAAATAACAATAAATTCAATTATTGTTGCAAATTTTTTGTTGAAATGGTTTTGCGAATCGAAGAAACCACGAATAGTTCCAGGACTTCGATGTCCTAAAACATTGCACTAAATTGGAAACATATTCATACATTCATTGTTGAAAATTTTAAGATTTCAAAAATATTTTATTTTTTCAAAGTCAAAACTGAAGTTCAAAAATAAAACAATCAATAAAATATTTTTCTGTTCGGATATTTATCGTTAAAGATATTTAAAATTTTAATCATGAGGGATACTTATATTTCAAATATAAATCCCTCTTTTTTATTCATCGATTGAAATGAAAATAAATTTTCATCGGCAATGATATTTATACTTGATTGATTTAAAAAATAAAACCATAGTACAATAAGTGTAGTAGTAATAAGTGTAGTTCTGCCATGAATAAAACAATATTCGGTCTCTGATTTGAAGTGAATAAATATGAAAAGTCAATATATTAATAATATATTTCGTATTTCATCAAATTGATGTGTGCATAAATAAACATAATATTATAACTAGCTTTTGAATTATGAAGATGTTTGTTATTTTCGTCGCATCTGGTTTTGCACAGTAGGTCTTATAAGTAGGTCTTATATTGACCTATTCAATTAAAATTTGATTATACTTAAAATTGCAACTGTATGGGATAACAAATTACATTTAGAGAAGTCCGTCTTATGGTAGATATCTTAAATAATGGGCCGATTGCGGACAATTTTAATTTTTAAGCCTGTGATCCAGATGAATATGATTTGGGAAAAATTTTCAATTTCTAAAAGCAAATTTCGTAAATAAAAGTTAATATTTAGGCGTTTCATTTATTTTTATACCCACCATCAAAAAGAATTGAGATTGTCATTCCGTTTGTAATTTCCTTAAATCCAAAAAATCTTAAAAACAATTTTTATACAGAAACCAGGTATACCTTGGACGCGTTGCTGCGCCACCACTAAAATAAATTTGAAGGAAAGACATTTTACGGGAATGAGTTATACCAAAAGTTATTAAAACCATAAATGATGAATCCTAAAATGTCCGGTATTTGTGCGATCAAACAAGATCAAATGCGTATTTTACGATTCAATTTATTTTGATTAACTTCCAGTGACAATATACGTCGATAGTCAGGCCGCGCTCAAAGCGCTGCGGGGTTAAAGTGTTACCTCCAAATTAGTTACAAAATTGAGGATAACCCATCTTGACCTATCTTGCAGTTAAAGGATTAGATTGTGTTGGGTTCCGGGTCATTGTGACATCGTTGGCAACGAAGTTGCGGACGAGGTCGCTGGACTATGCTCGAGCCAAGACTTAAGTCAAGGAGTGACAGATATGGCTCCAACAATCTGTCATTTTTATCTGGGCATTAAGTCTTGGATAAGCAAGGAAACCACAAGGACATGGGGAAACATGGTTACGTGTAGGACATCTAGAGCTCTGTGGCCTAAACCGGACGTAAATAACAAAATTCTACTAGGTCTGAATAGGCTTAAGAAGATGTATAGGGTTCCTTACGGGACACTGTGCCTTAAATTCGAGGTTACATAGCTGGGATAGTAGCATTCCGGACCTCTGCAGACTATGTCACATAAAAGCATCTCCGCTGATATATTGTCTTTGCCCGGGGCCTTGTTACGCTTGAGGCTTTTAATGACTTCGTTTTCCATAAACGAAGCAATAATATTAATTATCTTTTTTGTTAAAATTGAAACAAGTAAAATTTACCGAGCATTTACCCGAATTTGGCCCAAAAATTTACATTTTCGCGAAATTCTTCAATGTGAAATCGCAAGATGAGGATTCGTCCGAAGGCTGCAAAACCAAAGGCTCAAACATATAGGCAGCAGATTCTTTGAACTTCAGGATCTGCAACAGTAAAGTTTGCATGATATTGTAGGGTTCCCCACTGGTATTCTCTTCTCCCTCTACACTTTTCTATTATCTTTTCTCTTCCTCTATCTTCAATCTTCCTCTTTCTTCTCTTCTAGAAAAGGATCACAATGGACCCCTAGGGTCTCCGAGTGAAGGTGTCGTTAGACACCTCCTTTATTACCTAACCTAACTTCCTGTTTTTTAAAAACAATTTTTACAAAAGAATTACAAAAAAAGATAAACCTATTAAAATCATTTAAATTTAACGTCTTTTCGTCTAATGCAATAATTTTAATCAATTTAAGCGTTTCTCATATTAAATGATTTTGAATTAAGTCTAATTAATGTTTTTTTCGGATTCAATAAACAAGGATGTCTAACGTTTTTGGAGCACCCTGAATACTTAGTGTAGAATTGCCTCTTATGATGGTTTAATACTCATACTACGGTTATATTACACTGAACAACTTCTTATAGGCAAAAATTTTGAATATTTAAAAAAAAATAAAAATAATCATTAACTGTTTTTTTAACAAACACTTTTTTGTTTAAAATATTGAGTGGGATATACTTAATATATCCAAAAAAAAAGGAACGATTTTTTTGCAATGGCTTCAGTTAACCTTTCGTATGAGGACTAGGATCCGCCATTAAGAGATTATCAGACACAAAGGTAGCACACATTCCCCTGTCGTTTATCTTCTGAAAACAATGTTATTCTAAGAAGATTTGACCAGCTAGGAATTAATGTCGTTGTCTACGCCGATGACGTATTTAACAGGTAAATTCCTTCATACAATTAGTGAGAATATGTAATCGGCATTAGGTGAACTATATTTATGGGCCAGTAATAAATGACTGGTCCGAAGAGCACTGGGTAAGTCCTTTTCACCAGAACATACAAGTTAGACATCTTCAAGCTATCGGTGCTTAATGGTATAAAGCTAAGTAATTATCTTGGAAAGTAAACTATTCTGGGAAAGGGACACGTTAAAACGGATTATGTCGTTTTAAAATCAACGGATTATAAAAACTAAACACCTTTTTTTGGTAGAAAACAGATTGTAAAGAATTTTATGAGACTTTAAATATTTCATTAGAATATTACTAAATACAGAAGTTTTGAAAAATACTAAAAATATGTTGGTACTTACTTTTCCTCCGGTAGCCGCTTCAACTCAAACATATCAAGTTCCAAACGAAGATTAGAAACTTCACATAACAAGCGGTCGCGATCAATAGTAACATCATTAAGCTTTTCTCGTAGAACCTGGTTCTCCAACAATAGTTCGTGCACATTGATTTGCATCGATTTTGAATTTGTGGATGAAGAAATTAATTGCCCACTCGGTGATCTGTTACTTAATGCTGCAGACGTAGTTGGTGTTATATTCAATGGTAAAGTCATTAAGGGTGCATTCATAGAATCAGACGAGCCGAAGATGTTAGAGCTGCTGTAATGGCCATGATGGTGGCTATTTGAAAAATCAACTTCATTGTTGCTGCTACAATTATTGTTGTTGAAATTAGGGTTGCTGCTGTTATTATTAGCACTCACAATATTACAAGAGCCACCCACTAACATCGCGCTAGCTATAAGCAATGACTGGGTCGTTTGTTGCAATTTCTGTTGATTTTGTAGCTGCTGATGTTCTTGGCGTTTTTGCAAAACAACTTGATGATCAATTTGATCAGCAGAAGTATCTGATGACATAGAAATTGTATCATAGGTACTGTCACAAAGCCTTGGTCCGGCTTCATTGCCACTTGTGCTAACATCTCGGGACAACGGTTTCTTGGTGTCACACATTTTATTTTATTTCCTTATTAATTTTAATACATATATATGTAATTACAATTTTGCTTACACTAGTATTTGTCTGGTAAAACGAACGATATTATAATCCGTATATAAACGCACTTAAGAGAATCTTGATCCAACTGTCAAAGAAAAAATTAAAAAATATTATAAGTATCTATCTATCAATTATCTACAAGTTTTAAAAATCACAACACTCAAATTATTCATTCCTAAATTTCAGAATGACGTATTTCTTCTATTCTACCAGTTCTAAACAAAAATAATTACACATGAAATATTTATTTCATGGCACTTCCTTTAATATTTATTTCATGATTGTACCCAGTTCTAAAATATGTACTTCTATTTTTAATTAATTATTTCGGCAGATTTTGTAAGTTGTAAAGTGCTTATTGATTTTTAAGAAAGGTGCAACTTTAAAATTCGTAATGTGGGAGATGTAAAATAAAACAACATTTAAAGACATTTTTCTTGAAACCACTTTTTTAATAACTTTATCATTTGTGTAATAAGAGGATACATGTAGACATTCGCACCAAAACGTAACAATTCCATTATAAATAATTGTGAGTAAATTGAGAAAACCATATAAAAAAATTTACGAAAAATCCAACAAAAATCAAAACTAATTGAT
Organism: Stomorhina lunata; assembly: GCA_933228675.1. Lineage (NCBI taxonomy): Eukaryota > Metazoa > Arthropoda > Insecta > Diptera > Rhiniidae > Stomorhina > Stomorhina lunata. Next base: position 81,870,470 of record OW121742.1, read on the forward strand.
AAAAAAAATTATGAATTACTATACCAGTGGTTCCCACGAGATATTACTTTGCGGCCCCCTTTTTTCAAAAATTTTACTATCTGAGCAAAAAAAAAAGTACACATATCGTCAACTTATATGTAAAAGGGTGTAACAATCAAAAATTACAAAAATGATTTTTGATTGATTAAAACGATCGCCATAAAATATGCGATCGGACTAAAAATTCTTTCAGAAAAGTTCAAAAGGGCGCAACACAATCTTTATTTATCTGTTTGTCTATACTGTTCAAGAGTTGTTACGCCCTTTTGTGGACTATGAATTCACATTTGGCTACTTATTCTTGGAATACATGGAAATAATTCATGGAATATTAACACATAATGAAACTATGAAATCATGGAACTAAACAGCATATGTAATTAAAAATAATATGTTTGTTCCTTTACTTTATCGAAACTACTCAAACTTGCTCAAAAGTGTTCCCTTACAAAATTTTAAAAACAAATTGTTGCTTTTCTGATAACTTCGGACTGTTTTGGGTAGTTTCCTTAGAGTACGGGAACAAACATATTGTGTTTTAACAATTATGAAGATATAGATGAAAAATCTGGGCACAAGGTTTTATTTTGATTCTAATAAACGTTTTGCGATGACACTTGGTATGCCCAACTTACTTTACATAGTTGGAATTAAATTAGTTCATAACATCAATGATAAGTATAACATTCGGCGATCACTTATCTGGTTGTACTTGTTTTCATTTTATGTTCATATCTCACAGAAAGTTTCTTACAATTAATAAGTATGCACATATGGTCGGATGTACATACATAAGAATAAACAAAGAGAAATGCAAATCACTTGATGTATTTAGACCAGTGCTGAGATATTTAAGAAAATCATTTTAGAATTTTAACACATTATTATTCCCGATTGAATTCAATGAAAAATATTTTAAGCTAAAATTTACTACGAATAGAATTTAAAATAAATGCAACACAATATATTTTACAAATTAATTAACTCCAATAATAAAATCTTATTGAATGTTTTTAACCCAGTGTATGTGTGTGGTTGATTATTAACTCATTCAGTCATCCACTCAAAACATATTTTTATGTTGGCTGCACTGACAACGTAACAGCTGCATAAAAGAGTACTAAAAATACTTAACACACATAATTAATCACAAGCAACTATTTTTACGTTATAGCGACTACACTTACCAATAACCCAAAAAGTTGGGTTTACACCTGATATGAATCGGTTAGTCTTAAATTAAATTTAAGGTGAGGCCACGTTAAAGGAACACATCTGATCGTTTCTAATGCGTGTAAAGCACTAAGAGCTATTAAGGAGTTTTGGTGTCACTTTACCTTTACATCTGAATCTTTTAAAAATAGAAAATCCTTATCAAACTGGTAGTAGTAGGTTATAACTTTCAACTAACAGCGAAGATATCTCTAAAGTATCTGATACTGAAGTACATTTAAATTGGACTCATAAACATTTTCTAACCTGGCGCAAAAATTCAGACCAAATAGTTCTAGAGGAAAATGAGGGATTTCTTATGTCAACGATAATATAAGATAAATAAGTTTTATGGTATAATAAGCTCTCAAACAAGCTTATAATATTGATATCGGTAATTGAATACAAATAATTTATACTTAAACGCAAATAACACTTCTATACAAAAATTGAATATTTTTTTGCGGCACGAAATTTTGGAATAAAGAAAATGATTTCAGTTTTCCTAGTTGGCGCCAGTTTTCGAGATATAATTTTTCTTTTTCAAAAAATAGATTTTTGAAGATATTAATATTAATATACATTAAAATGAATTGATTTGTCTGGGAGTCAAAAAATGCTACAGGCGTATAGAAAAATCGAAATCTGCTCCTGATTCTAAGAAAGGTGTCTAAAATGAAAACCTAGCTAGCGCTGAGAGGCCTGAAAATATTTACTTCCTACACATTGAATAGAATTTTGGAAAAAATAGTTTCGGATACAATTTATATCTTGAAAACTGATGAATTTGGATAAAGCTGGTGAGTTTCCACAAAATATTGGCTACAGTAGGGCTTAGTCCAATGCCACTGGGCTCCCAAACTTGAAACTAAAGTTTAACATCTCAAAGAAATTTCGTTCTTAAAATTCACTTAAGTCCTATTTATGCTCTGAACGTATATTTGATTATACATTTGGAAAGAGCATTCAAATATCTATAAAAATTAATTTTAGTTTTGTGATTATCACTTTTATGTTTCAAGATATTTAGTGTTAAACATTTGTTTCGCACAAGTTTGGCACAATTGTGTGTTTGACAAATTGTTTGGTTTGAAACTCATAATCCTAACTTGCTACTTAGATCAAGTTTAAATTCGAAACACTAATATAAAAAGAAATTGACTTTCAGAATATTGTCAAACGACACCTTCATTAGTTTTCAAGATATCAAATTATATCCAAAACTATTTTTTTTTCGAAAATTCTATTCAATTCAATTCTATTATTTACTCGTGGCCCTAGCTAGGTTTTTATTTTAGACACCTGGTTTCTTAGGGAAACTTTCTTAGAACGCCTGTTCACGAAAAAAATCTTTAACAAGTTTTTCATCTACAGAGATATTGTAAAATATATACCAAAATATTGTTTCAAACTTTTTGTTTTACAAAAAATCATAATAATATAAAAATCAACAAATCTTCCATTTATTTACTATTTTTGTATAAATAGATATGTTCTAAGTTAAAGTATGAAACACAATTGGAACGAACGACCAATTTTTCGGAACGAATATTCGTCGTTAGAAATAGAACATATGGGCTTATATGAGTGTGCTCACAATTGATGCGTACGACGAAATTCGTCGTGCGTTTCGAACAGTGCGATAGGTTTATTTCCATTTCATACGCAGACGAACGACGACTAAACTGGATTAGAGTGGCTGTATATATATTTCTGTTGTAAAATATTAGAAATTATATGTGTTCTTGTTCAATATGGTCACCTTATAATATGTAAACAAAAAATATTTATTTCAAATAAAATTATTTAAATACAATAATCTTGTGTAATAATAAAAGAATAAAATAAAAAAAAATTGCAAATGTTGTGAGTGCGCGATATGTCCGAAAGTGTAAGTAATTTGTGCAAATAAAAAATCAACAAAAATGGCGTCAACAACGTTTATTCGTCGCAAATGTGTTCAATCGACGAATTTACAAGATGAATTTTTAAATCCGAATTCGTCGTGCTGGACGAAATTAGTCATTCGTCCCAATTGTGTTTCTACCTTAAACGAGCTAAATAGTTTTTGCACTACTAATATAAATCTAAAAATATAAAAAATAGAACTTTATCGATAGTAGCATTTGTTCCAAATGTTAATAAAATGAAAAGTTTTGATCGATTTCTGTATGTTATATCTAGCTTGTTTTATTAATAATGTATCCACAAAAATTAATTTTTATTTATTCTTCTATTTTTATAATTTTTTTAATAAAAAGTTTTTTGAAAGAAATTTTTTTCTGTGTTAATTCCTCGATATCTATAAAACGATCAATAAAAATATGAGAAGGACTTAAAGGTAAAGTTCTTAAATTTTTCTTATAAGCTTAATATAGCCAACTGTTTTTGAGTTATATTACCGCTATTCTTTTCAGAAAATTAATGATATCTCGAAAACTAGACTCAACTCGGAATAACTAATTTCACTTTTGGATTTAGCAGACCATCTAGAAATCTCGTGCCGCAGAATCTTGTTGACCTGTGTAATTAATATTTCAATTATTTGTATTCAATGACGTATAAAAATCAAGCACAAACTATATAGTATTCTTCATCACTGAGATTATATGTGGTCCATTTTTCCAAAACCTCTTTGGTTTCTTTAAAAACATACATGTGTCACTATACGAACATTTTGGCCAGATTTATATATTTTTTTCTACAGAGGTTGTTAATATGTAAGAGTCGAATGTAGGCCAATTATTAATAAATTATGTTTACTGATAAAGATCTGTGTAAAATTTGATGATTTGATGAAATTTCGATTTTGAAGAAAATGTTCGAATTTCACTTTTATAAACATTATTAAAAAATGTTCCCAAAATGGAAAAATGTACACATGTACACACCAAGGAAAAGTAACCAATTTTGGTTAGAAGTACACAAAACGGCAATGCTGAACTTAACGTTAGCCCATTACAACATCTTGTGGTCTCAAAAAAGTAAAACCAGTCAAACTTTTTAAAATTTATTAAGAATAATAATTTTTTTTATTGCATATGCTCAGGAGCGTCTTCAAGGACGTAAAATATTTTGGAAAACTATCAATAATTAGGAAATCGATATTAATGTCTTATATCTCGTTGGAAAGCTTATTTTGTTATCTGTGGCATGCTGTTAAAAATGTATTTAAAAATTTATTTTAAATAGAAACATTTTGAAGAAATTCGAAGAAACCCCTTATTTTTCCCATATAACTCGGATGTCCAAACTTTGGCGTCAAGTCGGCACGCTTTCCCGATATCTGATCTGAATAAAACTTTGTATTTGGATTATTGGGGTCAAATCTAACAAATTTGGGGGTACGTCTTTTGATACAACGACTTCCAGTTTATCTGAGATACTCTAATGTATATAATGTATATCTAATAAATACATAAATATATAAATATATAATACCTCAATAGAAGTAAATTTTTAAAAAGTTAATTGTCAAACTCTCATGTCTCGCACACTTCATGTGCTAGAGCTACGTGAATTAGGTTATATAAAAACCCAGCTCCAATCTAAAGTTTTCCAATAAAAAAAATCAATTATGAATCGGAGGAGTATATATATAATTTGAAAAGTTATTATCGGATATAAACTTTGTATTGCCCAAAGAGAACGTCAGTCTACTTTGAGAATTCATGAGATCGAAGATCATAGAAATATTCGACTATCGGGAGAACTAGAACTCAATACCAGCAGAGACGGAAGACGAAATCAATTTACGACATATTCGGCAAAATCAACGGCAAGCTACACTGAGCAGTCTAAAGACGGAAAAACAGGCCTATATACCCATTAGACAAAATCAAATGGGCCGCATAAATCAGTATGACTCAAATCAATTCTTTTTACTGAACTTACCTCTTTTTTGTTAGGAAATGATGTACGAGTTGATTTACCAAACGGACAACGGCAAGAATTCTAAAGCTTTATAGTTTCCATGGCCTTCGTATTCCGGTGACCGAAAATTTGATGCATACAATTTCTTGTGTATATATTTGCAAGGTTCAGTTTGACATAAGTAAAGCAGAGTAGCATTAATTTCTACTTTTTTATCCATCAGTTAAGCAATTGTGTGAATTGCTTAACTGATAATATGTTCATTAGGGTTCAACTTTTTTTGAGCAAACTTTCTTCACCCCACCTAGTGATGAGCAATTTAGTACTGATAGTAAAAATATTTTTTTTTTTGGACCAAAAATCTTTCCGCACCAAATGCATTTTCTAAAGCTCCCCAAAAAAAAAATTTTTAATTTCCATAATATCGCGATTTTTTTTCGGCCCTTCTTCGTACATGAAATAATTAGAAAAAAATTTTTATTATATGGCAATTTTTTATACTTTGGAGAAAAATTTAAATTCAAAACTTCATCGCGTTTGGCGAGGAAACTTTTTTAACGATCGCGAAAAAGTAATACATCATTTCTTAATATTTTTATTGTCTATGCAGCTATGCGATGAAGAGGAGGTACAAGGTTGATAATTAAACTTCAAATCATCCTAGACAGGAAGCTATCTTGGAAGAAGAATACGCTTGAGAGAATGAAAAAGGGATTTAACTCCTACTACTTCTAAATACAATGGTAGTATACGAACGGGTGTGCAGTATGGTGGGAAGCGGTAAATAAAGTCTCTTTTCTTAGTCTCCTGAGCAAAGTTCAACGATGTAGAAGCATAGGTATCACTGGTGCCCTAAGGAGCACTCATCAGGCGGCCTTAGACGTGATGCTGTCTCTATTCCCTTTAGATCTATTCTATTCTAGCAACTAGATGTCTATTAAGGCTGCATGAGTCAGGCATACTTAGGCACAGGCAGGCAGGACACACCAGTATACTGAACCGAACGAACGTCTCTTGCTTCGAGTCAAGTTCTCCTGCATCTGACTACTTAGTCAAGGAACTTTTGTTCAGTTCCGTACCAGATGTCGTTATTCCTGATAGAACCAGGTGGGTTAGTCGTCAATCGCTCATTGAGGAGAACTCGGTATTCACAGACGGCTCTAAAATAGAAATCGGCACTGGTGCTGGTATCTTATTAAAGAATCAGAATATTAGGAAATCTTAGGCTTAGAGATGAGTGCAGTGTATTTCAGGCAGAAATCTTTGCCATTCTGAAAGCACCTGAGCTCGTTTCTTACAACATTCCTGAAGATAGCTAGGTGACAATCAACGTTGACAGCCAGGCTACTCTAAAAGCCCTGGATGGATGTATTATCACCTCAAAACTAGTCAAGTCGTGTAGATTAGCTATCATCAGCTTGTCAGATACGTATAGGGTAAGGCTTCGCTGGTTCCTGGCCATTACGACATCGAAGGCAATGAAACTGATGACGAAAACGCACGACATGGCTCGAGCTAGAAACTGATGCTCACGGTGACAGAGATAGCACCACCTATATGGCACCTTTTTATGGGTATTGTCTGCGGCGAAAATAAATAAAAACACAATTTTTAATGTTATTAATAAAATATTCAAATTTTATTATATTTAAATTTATTACCTTTTTTGATATTGTGATGGTGTATTTTGTTAGGTGCAACAGTTGTGGCAGTCAAACGAATAATAATTATTTTTAATAAGAGGCCAATATGGCAGCAAGTAACTAATAAAAACCGTTACTCGTTAGAATTTATTATATTTCCCAAATACGAAGTAAGCAAAACAGCTAAGAACTGGCATAACTTGGCCACTTGCACAATATCTATTACCTTATGACCCGATTTAAATGTTATCAAGACCAAGTTCTTGCTAGGTCTTAGCAGAACCAGTCTTAGGAAATGCATAGGCTTTCTAACTGACCTTGCACCCTGAATTCAGAACATGTGCAGACTATGCTCGGACGCGGATTCGTTTGAAACGGTTTACATCATTAAGTATTAAATGTATCCTGTTTTGAGGATAACTATGGAAACCCAAAAGTATCCATAGTTTTGTCTGACACTGTATATCTTGCTTCCTTCCATATCCCGCGGCACTTGTAGTCTGTAGTTGTGTCGCCTGCCGTCCTTATTGTGTCTAATATTAAATATTTTATTTTTAATTAAAAGATTGGCAACGCTACCCAGACAAGACAGTGGTCTTTTAAAGCAAACTACATATTTTTATGTACATACATATAATAATAGGAATTAGAAATTTGTAAAAAAAAATTGTTGAGTGCGAAAACATGACAATATATTTAGAAGAATTACACATAAAATGCAGAGTGTTTCAATGAAAATAGATAGCGATTCTGAAAGATCTGATATACGTTCTTATTCTCATGAGCTAAGAGATACATTTTATTCAAACAGTAAAAAAGGTAATGTCTTCCATGTCCGACTTAACTCCAGTGGTCTGTTGCTAGAACGTGATAATTTAGCTAGCGGACATAAAGATCATTTGGTAAACATATGCGACATAATTGGCGGACGATGTGTTTGGATTCAAAAGTCTCCAAACTTTGGAACGGTTGGAACATGTGGAGCGTGTACTCCAAGTATTTCGGAGAAACAAAAAAATTGTCGTGATGAAAATGAAGATGCGTATCTCTATGTATTTGCCTACATTCTTAAAAAGAATATTAGAAACACTGTGCGCCGGGAAAGAACTGTTATTACATTACGTTTTCGTTCATTTGACAGCCACGAAGACAATATGCGAGAGGCTGAAAAATGGTATAAAGCCTTAAAATCACATAGGAACAATTATCTTATATTTTGTAACGCTAGGACGAAAGAACTTACGGAAAAAACACAGTCAATTTTGGCAACAAAACGTTTACTTATTCTATTAAATCCAAAATCAGGCTCAGGAAAGGCTCGTGAGCTATTTAATCGTCAGGTTGTTCCTATTCTTAATGAGGCAGAAGTTCCATATGATCTTCATGTTACCAAACATTCCAATTATGCATCAAACTTTGTGCGTCAGAAAAATTTGTCCATTTGGAGCGGCATTGTAGCTGTAGGAGGCGATGGTCTCTTTCACGAAATAATAAACGGCATCCTTAAGCGAAATGACTGGAAACAAGTTATTGAAAGTGTTAGGCTGGGTATTGTACCTTGTGGATCTGGCAATGGATTGGCTCGTTCTATAGCTCATTGTTATCAGTGAGTATTATTTACCTTTATTCGTTTTAAAAAATTAAAGACTATTTTTGATTTTTTAGAGAACCATATGAACCAAAGCCAATTTTAGGTGCAGCACTATCTCTTGTTGGTGACATGTCGGCTCTTATGGATATTGTGGAAATAGAGTTAGATAACAAGGTAAAAATATTTATCAAATAATTTGAAAATTTTTCTAATATTGTACAATCATTTAGATCTCGTATTCATTTCTTTCCATTGGCTGGGGTTTAATCTCTGATATTGATATTGAAAGCGAACGTTTACGACCATTAGGATACCAAAGATTTACGATTTGGACACTGCATCGCCTAATAAATTTACGAACATATCGCGGGAAAATATCATATTTACGGAAAAGTCAAAATTCTGAATGCCAAACTACTACAGGAGCCGCGTACAGACCAAATCTTCAGTACAGTATGAGTTGTAATACATTTCCTCAGCCTAGTGATTTAAAAAAAAAATTATCAAGTGTTGGAATCTCTGATTTTGAAGATGTTATATCTTTGGAGACTGTGGCTAATCAGTCTAGTCGATCGCGATGCAATAGTTTACTTTCGTCAGGATCAAGGGTGAGCACTTACTATTCTATTGCTGAAAGTATTTATCATAGCATTTCTGGTAATAGCGAATGCTGTGAAACAGATATGCATGAGATGGAAAGAACAGAGAATACCCTTGGTTCGCGGCTGTACCAATTAGATGAAAACATGATACCTCCACTAAAAGACCCGGTACCAAGTACGTGGTTGGTTGAAGATGGTGAATTTGTTATGATACATGCTGTATACCAAACTCATTTGGGAAGTGATTGTTTCTTTTCACCAAACTCTATGCTAAATGATGGCACAATTTATTTAGTAATGATACGTGGTGGTATAAGCCGATCGCAATTATTCAATTTCCTGATTAATATGAGCTCAGGGACACATTTGCCCACTAAAAATACTGAGTACATTCGAGTAGAACAAGTGGTTGCTTTTCGTTTAGAGCCACACGAAAACAGTGGAATATTAACTGTAGATGGAGAACAAATGGAATGTGGACCATTACAAGCTAGAATATTTCCAGGAACTGTGAATGTTATGGTTCCTAACAAAGTTGCATTTATTGATTGTTAGCCGGAAAATGAAATTTTCATATCTATTACATACTTATCGTACTTTATATGTATTTCAAAAATGAATCTCATTTATGTAGATAATACAAAGTTATAATAAGAATATTATATATTTTAATTTTTTTGTTCTTTTTAAAAATCTTTCACCATTAGCTTAATTGTAGGTCATCTCGTTTGAAATAATCATTTAAGATATTTTTGTTGAAATCAAAATATTCCTAAACTTTTACATATTTAGCCCTATACAAGATTCGTGTCTCATCTTTAATTACGCTGTTATAAACTAGATTAAAGAAAATACAATTTATTTAATTGAAGATACTACATGGCTCTTGTAATAAGACTGATTGTATAAGAAAATATAAATTTTCTATTTTAAATGAGAGAAGACCAATTAAAATGAGAATTAAACAAAAATTGAAAAATTTCAATAGAAATTAAAAGATTTTCAATCGAAAACAATCTAGTTCTTTATTTACAATCTATCCAATTAAGGATAACAAGAAAATTAAAAATTAGAACCTTTCATTTGTAATTGATAATAGACCATGGTACAACTAGTTGTACCATGTAATAGACAAAATAAAAAGTTTACATTTTCAAGTAAGAAGTATTAATGATAATGATTTTTTATTTCAAATAAAATTTTCTATTTAACATTTTCAATTTACAATTTCTCATCTATATATATAAAAATTAATTTTTGTATGGCTGTATGTCCTTTATAGAATAGTTATGATTTTAAGAAAAGCTGTTGCGCATAAGCCGAAGAACTGTGCATTTTATCATTCTATGATCTTTAGCTAAGTATGTTGGTATTAGCAATGGCGCCACAAAAAATTGTTCAAAATGAATTAAATCGTAAATTGTGCATTTAATCATGCTATGATCTTTAGCAAAGTTATTGCGCAGTCGTCGACGGGGTGCGATTAGTTTACGATAGATGACACCACTAAAAATAGTTAAAAATGAATTGAATTGTAAACTATGCAATTTATTGTGCATCGCCGACGAAGGTTTATAAGTTAGTACGACTAATCTTCGCCAGATGGCGCCACTGAAAATTATTCAAAATAAATTGAATAATAAACTATGCACTTGATCATGTGTTGATCGGACAAAATCAATAAAATGATTCAAAATTAATTGGATATTTGTGTACTGTCTTCCCTTCAAACTTAAATTAGTTGGTAGAGCAGCAACGCGCGCCATGCTTGTCTTTAAATAAAGGTGGATTTATGATGAGGTGGATAATTTAAGGTGAATTCTCCCATTATGTTGAACAAAACTCAGTCAAGAAATATCCAATGCTACCAAAATGCACCCTTAAGAACAATAACAGGCTGCCTACAAGAGGATAGCATGCGAGGATATTTACTAGATCCTTTAGATCGTACCTCGTACATAACAGCATTAAGAAACATTAATAGAGACGCCACCAACTCCGAGATTTTAAACATCTTTTGGTCCCGCAACGTATGTCCAGCTTGTGGTCAGGGTCCTCATGATACCTCATCATTTTCAACTGTACCGCCAACCCTTTTTCACTTAGTCATCTGGATTTTGTTAAAGTAGCACAATTTCTTAGTCTTGTAACCAACACTTTAATAAAATTGTAAATGTATTTACATACATATATTAAGAAAATCTTGCTAGGAATTTAAGCCCTAATATAAACCAAGGTTGTTCAAAAATGAACGAAAGTATAGTTTATATACCTATCGGTCTAAAATTTAAACAGCTGTGTTAATTACCTTGCGCAGATCAACAAATTAATCAATTATTTTTGTAGGACTCACTTATATATACTACATAATTTGCCATAAACTTTTCGATTATGTACTTTTGGGACACCATTGGTGAAGGGTATTTAAAATTAATTTTAGGGGGTAGGAAAGAGATGCAAAAAAACATTGCGTTTCGAATAGTTGTGAAGTGTACACAAAACACAAAAACTAGGTCGAATAAAAAGTGAAAAATGTAAATAACGCTATTTCCTTAAATCAAAATGTGAAGGGAACAATATTTTAAAAGCATTTAGGCTTAAACAGACTCGTGTATGGTACTTTTTAGAACACAATCAGGTAGAGAGCAAACATGGGTAAACATTATTTTTGGCAAATTTTGTAACTTTATACCTATGTATGTAATTGTAACTTTGTCAATTTAAATTCAAACGAAGTAATTATAATCACACATAAATGTACTTTAAATTCCAAAAATATAGACAACACTGGAAAGGAAATTTTCGTACCTATTTAAAGGTTTAATAATAGGTCCTTTCGTTTACTGTATAGGTCTATTCGTTTACTTTCCAGTAAAAGTCCAGTAAGCTGAGTATTTACTGAGTAAATGAATGAATTTACTCTCACCAAATCATTTGTACAAGAAAAGTAAACGAACAGAAAATTTGTAAAAATCCAGTAATTAGTTATATACTTTTTAACTTTAATTAAGTTAATTTTATTTATTTTACTTAAAATTGTTAACTAAATAAAAATTGCTGCAAATTTTCAGCTGTCTGTTTTTCTTTTGTTTACGTTTTTTATTCATGTTGTTGTTGTTACTGAACTTTTACAGGCAAAAATTTTGCCGTAACATTTTACAAATACTCAGCAAATAAACTGTCACTTTTTTAAATAATTCTCTCTGTTTACAATTTCTCTCTTAGTGAGTTTTGGGTAAACGAACGACTTTCCGTAATAATTTGTAAAAATTTTAACGTAAACGAATGAACTTTATATTTTGTACAAAGTTTAGAACAGCTATGATGATAAGATTTGGTATATAGAAGTTTTTCATAAACATATAAAATTTCATCGAAATCGGTTCTTTCTTTACCATATCTCCCATACAAAAATCTTACGGAAACAGCCCAAATTATACCTAAAATACACTTAAATGCTCATAAACGATAAACTATAATAGCTATGACCACTAAACTTAGCACAAAGAAGTTTTATGTAAATACCAGAAAAATTGTCACAATCGGTCAACAAATTTGTCAAATAGCCTATATTTAAAAAACTTACGGAAACACGAAAATACCAAAAAGAAAGGGGGTTTCTGTTCGTCTGTCCATCAAATTAATTTTACAAAAGTATTTTCGATATATTGAAAAAGTTGTATATTGAAAATGGGCAAAAACAGATTTTTGGCCCACCGTTAGCATTAATCACTGCCTGCAGACGTCTTGGCATTGATTCAACAAGATTTTCGGTCACATCAGGGGTAATTTCCGGCCAGCACCTTTGTAAAGCTTCGTATAACTCTTGTTTCTTGGTTACATCGACATGAATAATTTTTCGTTTTTAAATATCCCAAATGTGCTCAATAGAAACTGATGGCCGTAAATATTATTCTAATAGTTTTTATAGTAGTATCGATCCATAATACCATCAATAAACACTATTCGGGCAACTCCAGATGCTGCTATTGCGCCTTAAGCCGTTACGTTGCCACAATCATGTATCACTGGTGGCACAACATTCTTTTGTTCAAAAGCTGCATTATTTTTACGCCAACAATTTCCTCGTCCATCATTTCCCAACAAGTTTTCCAAAAACCAATACCTTGATTTAGATATTATTTTTTTATTTTTAAAGTAACGACCTGTACTTTGATAACAAGCTTATATGGATATCCGTCCAGCCGGACGAACATAGTTAAAACAACTCAGGGAGTGATTCTGATCGGTATACTAAAACGTGGATCTCAGACAAATATTTCACAACAACAGCACAAACCCAATATATCCTTTCCACCTATGGTGGTGAATGTTATAAAAACCTCCCAGTAAAAAAAATGTGGAAAAACATCACTTCGTCAAAATCCAAATATGTATGTAGCAGTGGTATCTTATAGCTCGTTCACATTAAACTCAAAAAGTCATAAAATTAGTTTTCATTTAAAAACCTTCTCCCAGTCAAAAAAGTGTGAAAAAAGATCACTTCGTCAAAATCCAAATATACAGCAGTGGTAACTTATAGCTCATTCACATTAAGCTCGAAAACTCATAAAAGTAGTTTTCATTTAAAAACAATATTGAAAACTTAAGTTTTCACATACAAAATGAAAACTCGTTGTATGTTAGTTTTCAACGAAAACTTATTTGAATACTTTTAAAATACCGATACAACACTGTGTTAATCCCATTTGTTACAACTCTAATGTACAAAAATGGAAAAATAACAAAAATAAATGTCAGTGTAAAATGAAAAACTAAAAACACAAATATTGCATTTTTTCTAATAGCCCATTCACATAATAAGTTTTTATGTGTTTTCGAAAATGAAAACACCATCGAAAACTTTACCGTTCACATTTTTTAAATTTGCCACCATGTGTTTTTGGGACAAAATGTTGGGACAAAGAATTTATAACTCGCGAATTGTTTTAAAAACGAACTCTAAGTATAAATATAATTATAAGATTACATTAAAAACAATACAATAACAATATTTTTTTTCAAATTTTTAATGGTAACTCAAAGATTAATAAATTATTGTTTTTTTTTTAGTTTTTTTATTTTAGACTGACATTTATTTATGTTATTTTTTCATATTTCTAATAAAAGGTATTAACTCAGTGTTGTATCGGTATTTTAAAAGTTTTCAAATAAGTTTTCGTTGAAAACTAATACACAACGAGATTTCATTTTGTATGTGAAAACTTAAGTTTTAAATATTGTTTTAAGACGAGAAATACTTTAACGAGTTTTCGAGCTCAATGTGAATGAGCTATAAATTAAAATTCAAAATGTAAAAAAAAACAATATTGTTATTTTTTTTGTTTTTAATCTACAAACAATTAAATTTGTATCTAGTGTTAGTTTTCTTAAAATTAAGCGCAAATGATAAATTCATGTGGTGTTTTAATTTCCGAAAACAGATTAAAACTTAAAATGTGAATGGGCTATTAGAAATAAAGTATGTAGAAGTAATTCGTCATTACGCACTTCTATTATTTTTTGCTGGGTTAGTTCAGAGAAGATTCAGGCAACTATAAAAATACATATATGTAAACTTCATTTGCTTTGCTAAATGATGCCATATATATTGTAAATAATATATGGTAACTCTAAATGAAATATGTGAACATATTTTGTATACAACATTTTTTCTATAAAACGAAGCATACATTTCAGCATAATTAAAATAAAAGGTTTAAATTTAAACAATGCTAAAATCTGAAATGCAACATCAATTCTGGATTACAAAAAAAACCGTTCAAAGAAGACTTGGCTCTAAAGAAGACGAACACATTATATCGTCAGACGCAGAACTTGATGCAAAAATCGAAGTTTTTAAATCAATAGCAGCCACCAGTATAGAATTGTCTAAGTTAATTGACCAATATCAGGAGAGACTTTGTATTTTATCTCAAGAGGAGAGTGTGTTTGGACGATTTTTAAAAGAAGCAGGGAAAAGAAGTAAAACAACTGGACAAACGATTTCTAATACTGGGAAAGCTGTTTCTTATTGTGGCCAACAACGAATGTGTGTCCGTGTTCCGCTTTTAAGACTGCAACATGAAGTTGATGTTTTTCGATGCCGTGCTGTCACTGACACTCAAAATACAATAACATTAATGGAGAAAGAACGGACAGAATATAGAGCAGCACTTGAATGGATGAAATCTGCTAGTACTGAACTAGATCCAGATACCGGAAGAGGATTAGAAAAATTTCGCACAGCGCAATCCCATGTGCGGAACGCTAAACAACTCTTCGACAACTTATCTATGGACTCTATTCAAAAGGTACATAGAAATTTGTTCGGTAAAGTTCTGTAAAAAACAGTTTTAAGTCAGTTGGTATGGGAAAAGGGTATCAATGGAAAAGAATTGATACATAGTGCGAAAAAGGTAAAGATTTCTTCGAATATAAGTTGACTATTTTAAAAAAATGTGCTGTATACTTCAAGGAGTCCGACAAAATTTTAGAGGGTATTCATTGTTGCCATTTTAACATTTTTATACCCTTCACCACCATAGGTGAAAAAGGTATCATAAGTTTGTGCTGATGTTTGTAACGCATGGAAATATTTGTCTTAGACACCTTTTAGTATACAAATAGACACCTTTTAGTATACCAATAGGCTTAGAATCACTTTCTGAGTCGATTTAGCGAAGTCCGTCTGGCTGGACAAAATCGGTCCGTTATTTCTGGTACCTCCCATAGGTCCCACTTCCCGGAAATGATATATTGGCCACAAATATCAATATTTTTTCATAGCAGAATTGGGGTTTAAAAAGCAGAGTTTTAGCAGAATTTTTCAATTTAATTTATAATTAAATACTAAATCACATGTACACGAAATAAACGTTTTTTTTTTGACAAACAGGAAATCTTTCTGCACTCAAATTTTTGTTTGAAAAATTCCGCAAAATTTTGAATACGACGCACTTTTTTGAATTGACCACATTAAATGTTTAATTTTTTTAATATTTTAGCAATATTTTGATGTCGAAACACTTTTTTACAAACTGAAAATTTTTATACCCTTCACCACCATAGGGTATTATAAGTTTGTGCTGATGTATGTAACGCATAGAAAAATTTGTCTTAGACCCACATTTTAGTATACCAATAGGCTTAGAATCACTTTCTGAGTCGATTTAGCGATGTCCGTCCGTCCGTCCGGCTGGTTGGTTGGACCCCCATGTAAACATTGTAATCAAACTACAGGTCGCAATTCTAAAGATAATTTGATGAAATTTGGCACAGATAATTTTTTTTTAAAATGGAACCATGGCTATTGAAATTGTTCAAAATCGGTCCATTATTTATGGTACCTCCCATAGATCCCACTTCACGAAAATTTAAAACAAATACAGCTTATGTAAACTTAAATCACTGCACCAAATTTCGTTGAAATCGGTTCATAGCTCCCAAACAAACTCTTCTTCAAATTTTGAGTTTATTTTTTGCATACATAATTTTTGTTACAACTGTAATCAATTTGCCAAATTTCGAGATAATCGGTTCACATTTGACCCTAGCTCTCATATAAGTCCAAATGACGGAAACAGGTTGAATATATAAGTTTTAAGAAAATGTTTGTATGATAGCAAAATTTAGCAAATATTTGTCTTTATACAGGAAAAAAAACACCTTTGACCTTAGTGGTGAAGGGTATCATATGGTCGGGCTTGACCGACTATAGCGCTTTCTTACTTATTTATTTCTTTTTCTATCGACATTCTTCTTTTTGTTGTTGCTGAATTTATTTTGAATAAGTAGTGCTGCAATTTTTGGTATTAAAATAATAAATGAAATTTAAAATAAAAAATTGTTTATGTATTCATTAGGAAAAGTAGAAGCTTTTTTTTGGCTTACCGATACCATATTACTGGTCCGTGCTTTTGACAAGTACAAGGCGTAATTTGACATATCGTCGCCCTTCTAAGTATATTTATAGGTATACATAGGTATGCCCTATATGTTTTGATAGAAATAATATTAAATTTTTTTTAATTTTTTGTTGAAAATTAATATTATGACAATACATATTTAGTTTTTTAACAGTAGTTCTTAAACCTATTTGTATTGGGAGAAATATAAGTTTTTTTTTTGTTTTTAGACATAGTACAACTAACTAGGTATAATCACTAAACACTTCGTTCTCAATTTCAAATCCCTGAAAAGTCAAACAAAAGAAAATTAAAATTTTTTTTTTTTTGTATTTTGATTGTTTGTCAAAAATAAATAAATTAATATAATTTTTAAATGTTCATAAAGTGAAGAATTTGTAACGCATTTTACCACCAAAAATACGTGAAGTTTATAAAATGTCTGTGAAATAAATTCATGCCATTCAATATCTTCTTTGTTTTGAGCTTCAATTTGCTTTTTTGACATAACAGGATCTAAAAACGCATCTAGACAACGACCATTTGTTGCACAAAATTATTTTAACATACAATTTGCAACAATAATTGAATTTGTTATTTAAACACAATAATGACGCATTATACCAGGACAGACAGAAATAAAATTTGAATTTTTCCTATCAACATTTTTTCATCGGATGAAAAAAAAATGAAAATTATTTTGAACTGTACTGATAAATATCCCAAACGATTTTTTATAATTTATTTTCATCGGATTGAAAACCGATACAAAATTTTTTTGAACAAATAAAATTTGGGATTTTTATTATTTTTTGAACTTCAATGACTGTTTTTGTATGGTTTAAAATATGAAAATATTGTTTTAAAAGTACATATTAATATTCGGTCTCTCGTTTATATGTACTAATGTCCCGTTTCACACGAATCAGGTTTTCTTGATCAGTTTTTCTTTAAATTTCTTTTGAACCTGCATTCACGTTCACACGCAAACATTTTCTTTATCAGTTTTCACTTTATTTTCCTTAAACTTCATACAAATTTTCAAAATTTTCGCAAACTTGATATACGGTCAGGTTTGCTCAATTTTAATTCTGTCAGTTTTTTCTCATACAAATTCAAGACTTAATAAGCCAAAACTGACTAATGTAAAAGTAGACAATATTCTTAAAATTAAAAGTTCTTGAAATGTTAAAAATCGGTGCAGTAAAATTAAACTAGACTTTGGGAATGAACGATGTTAAGGACATGAATTTTAGATGGAAAATTGCAATTGTGTTCTTATAAACTACTCCATAGATTTTCTTTCTGGTTGAAATTTTGCTTAAGCCAAAAATACTATATAATCGTTTTCTGAACTAGGACCTCGATGTTCGTCCAGAATAAGTTTACTTTCAAAATTTTAGATCTTGTGACACAATTTTCCGTCCAGCACAATTTAAAATTTAAATAACAAAATTTTAAGAAGATAAATAAATTTTCGTCATTTTCGGCTTTTAAGTTGTTGCTTCCAGCAAAATTATGTCAACATTTTCTTTACAACGTATTATTTTTGGTTTAGATAATTCGCTCCGTTTACAAAAACTCTTCCTCTAGCAGCGTAAACAACACGATTACTAACATTTCTGACTGCCTTAGCATAGTTTAATAAACTAAGGGTCTCACGGCTTAAAAAATCATTTATAAATACTGAGGAATCTTTCTTATTTAATTTGGGTTTAACTGACATGAAAATCCTTAGATTTTTTTGATTTGAATTTAACTACCAACGTTTTTTTTCCCAGAATCATTACCACCAGCAAGTTCATTTTTTTTTAACAAAATATTTTTTTAACATCTTCGATACTGTCGGGTTGCATTTCTATGCCAGCATCACTAGTAAGCTTTAAAACAGTATCACATTAGGTACAACTATTCCACTTATTATGCAGTCATTTTTGACCCTCTGGTCATTAATATATTCTTTCAAGGAATTGACTTCAGTTTTTAATATTAGCTGTGTTTTTTTTTTCGAAGTTTGTATAAACTTCCAGTACAAAATTAAGTAGATATAAATTTCATAAGATGTTATACTTAAAAATTAAGCAGTGATAAAAATGCTGCCAAGTTTGAAATTTTTAATATTTTTCCGATTTACAACACTAAAAAATGTCTTAAAATAAAAAAATAATTATTTAAAAATATATTTTTTAAAACTTTGTTCAACAAAAATTTAAGATATGCTTATTTTGTGAAAATTTAGCCAAAAATAAGTAAAACTTAGCCATGTTATACTTAAAATTGTCATGTTATGCTGATGGAGTAGCTTTAAGTCTCTAGTTGTATCATATGTCGCTACTCTCCAGATAATTCTAGAGAGAGGTTAAGTTTCTTTAGATTATAAATCATTAAACTTTGTGTGACACATATTGGCTTATCGTTTGATGGAATAGATACACTTTAAGACAGAAATGTATGTATGTCATGGTTTATAAATGAAGGAAGCTTTGGACATTGAGTCCAACTGTTGCTTACTTTTAAATTCTGGGTCTTGTCAAATTAATTAGACGATTCTTAAAATCATCATGGATCGAAGATCTGCAAATGTTTTATTACACAAAATAACAAAAAAATATTTTTTTCTTTAATTTAAAATAAATCTTTTGACATAAAATAAGCTAAATAAAAAGTATTACCAAGTTTATTTCGTTTTATTCGAAATCTTTATAGATATAGATATAAACTTCGAAAAAAACACAGCTATTATTATATTTTCTTTTTGAACTGCATACAATTTTTTTAATTGTATGAAGTTACTTACTTTTTCATGGCAGGATAAATTCAGAATACTCACAGGGACGCTTCCATTATTGCAGGACTTCATCTGTTAGCTGCCTTCGAGTGATGAAACCGATCCCGATTGTCTTCTTCGCTTAAATTTCGCTGAAAATGCCCTTCTTTACCGCAGTTGTAACACTTGGATTTCGGCTTGTTCTATTTCTTATCCAATATTCTCTCGGCTACTGTTTCAAACTGGAACTTGAAGACTGCCATCAAAACTGGGTGTTTTTGTTTTACCAGATGTTTCCTGAAAATCTCATATTGGACCAGACTGCGAATCTTCTTTCACAACGCCATTGATGTCGAAATTTCTTGAAGTTGTTTATTTATGGATCCAGAAATTTTTTACAGGCTTCCTTCTATCTGTTTTCTTGCCTAACCTCAGCTAGAATCTTCTCTTTGTTGATTTCGGCAGCTTCATGAACTTCCGTTTTCATACCTGCAATTATGGTTTTCGTTTGCTTGTTTCTGAATTCCATCTTTTCTATTATTGCGGCTAACATTGAGTTTATGTCTAGGCTGCTAGTCATGGAACGGGTACTAGCCTCAAATTCTTTTTTACAATCGAATTCGTAAGTCACAAGGTAAATACCTCGATTTTGGAGTTCGTCCCTGATTAGTTAGAGTAGGGGAAAATGGACAGATTTTTTTAAACTTAAGTGTAGGTACTTTTTAGCAAAACCACTTTTTTCACAAATTTTTAAAGCAAAACAATAAATTTGAATTGAGTCCCAGTTTACATTGTACAACTTTTGTCGTTGCAATTCTTAGTTTGTGGGAAAATAGGGGGAGTAAAAATACTAGGGGAAGAGAGAAACTAAAAGTAGTACACATATGCATGTACTCTTGCAATTCGTTTATTCCCCAATTCGTAATTTTAATCGTGAAGTTAGCTGCAAGTATATTTTGACACTTGTTTTTTTTTCTTATTGATGAGTGCTCACGTTCAAGTGGCTTTATTTTCAATTGAATTAAATATAAAAATTAAAAATATTTGTAAATTTATCAATTTATCAATATCCATTTCGAAAAACAATTTATTTTACACGAAAAATACTTGTTTGAGCACAAATGTATTGTTTTTTTTTACCACACGAATATACTTAAAAAAGAAAATGTCAAAAATTATGTACCTATGCATACGTCAATAAAAAATATCGGCGACAAAACTCGTACAATTTAAACGCAAATGCAATTTTAAAGAAAGAACGACAAAAATCGCAGCGATAAAAATTGTACAATGCAAACTGGGACTCACCATGCCTATCAGCACTGTCAACTTACTCAACTCACTGCTTTTGGCACTGTTTTTAGTGCTTTTAAATATTTTTGTATTTTTTTTTTTAAGGTTTTTAGTGCATTTTATTTTTTTTTATGTCATTGAAGGTCAAAAACTATTCAAAATTTAAACTTTACTTTTACAAAGTAACAGTGAAAGGTGCACAAATATTAAGATGTATTTACTTACGACAAAAACTGGGTGAAAATATTCTTTCATGTTTTTTAATCAATGTATATTTTGCATGGAGTTAAAAGCCTTCTAGACAGTTGCCAAATCCCTGAACCACAGCAAATCCTAAGAAGGTTTCCTTTAGAATCCTTGGGTCTTAACTTAAAATAAAGCTGTTTTTTTGTTTTAATTCATAAATAAATTATTAAATAATAAAAGGCTTATTGTGAGAATTTCGTAAGAAATTTTGATTCACAAATTTTAAATGTTTCTGTTTAAAAAGTAAAATGTAGAGTTTTTAAGTTAAAAATGGAAAGCTCGATTTTAATTTTATACCCATGGTTTCTTGGCAAACCATTTTAAAATTCGTCGAAGTTTACGATTTTGACAACCGCCTGTTCAGAAAAATATATTTTTTTAATCAACCGTTGTGGTATTGTACCTATAAACATGAGCCATAACCAGCGTTACCGCTGACAAATTTCAAAAAGTCGCACAAAAAGTCGCTCTCAACAAAAAATAAGCCTCACATTTTTTTTTATAACATTTTTACCTTAACAATGAACAAAAAACCATAAAACAATTCATACTTGAAAATTTATTATATATAGGCAAAAATCAAACAGTTTTAATTCCTATGAAACCGACTTTCAACTCGAATAATTTTTGTACTCTTAGGTGTTCGTAAAATCGAATTACAGATTTGAACTCCTAAGACTTCAGGTATATTGAACACAAAATCTTAGCGCAAGTTTGCACTTCTTAGCGTAATTGGCATGCAAAAACGTAAAAAAACGAACGAAGCATTTATGTTTTTTTTCATATTGCGTCTTCTTCTTCTTTCTTTTTATGAAATAGACACCATACTTAGGGGATGAATCCATTGCTCTCTAAATTTTAATTTCGTCACTTCTAATACTACTTAAGGGCTGCCAAAATTGAAGCACGTTTTCGCGACTTTAATTTTTTTCGCATATTTTTCGGGCGCCTCTCATTATTTGCTCCATATGGGTATAACATACGACAGATGTAAATGACGAAAACTTGAACGTAACTTTCTCAAAATTTAACACCTAAAAGCAAAAGCGCACAAAAAAATCATTTTTTGCTAACATTTTATGAATATTTTGAAAATCTTGCAAAAAAGTTTATATTGCTTTTAATTGTTTTAGATAGCAAACTGAGACCAAATCATATAAAAGGTATGAAAGCGATGTCATTTATAACCGATTTGCATTAAAAGTTTGTCGAAAACACCTTTATAAGCTGAAGCACATCGCCAATTTAGCACAAAATTGGTCACGAATGGGGTTAAAACTATTCTTTAAAAAAGAGCATGAGGTTTGTTGGGAAACTTCATCATCTTCTGACTCAGAACTTGATTGTATTTTAACTAAGCAGGTGGAAGTTTCATTAATACACTTTCTTTTTACTCGACTATAAATGTAAAATATTAATGAAATAATGACAAATGAACAAAACCAATATTTTTGTACATAGCTATGCGGGAGTTGTCGAAAAGCTATCGGCTCTGCCGCCAAAATTTATTTGTTTTAGTTTTTATTGTACTAAAAGACTTCTTAAAGTGATGGTATTTATACTTAAGTTAAAATAATTTTAAGGAATTTTAATTGAGACATTGAATATGGACTAAAAATAAAAAAATAAAATTATTTTGTAAAAGGTGTCAAAAGTCGCTCAAAATTAAAAAAGCAGCAAAAAAGGGCCATTGAAAAAAAGTCGCAGGCCAACTGAAAAAGTCGCAAATTGCGACTTTAGTCATAACATTAGTCCCACTAGGCGACCAATTGACCACCACAAAGCGTGTTCTCCGAACCTCTTAGTTGGGCGACTGTTTCGGGTGCTGTGTGTCATTGTGGAAATATCAGCCAAACCAAGTTCTTCCATTTTGAACAAACAAAATTGTTACGAAGGCGTTCAATAAGACATATTTGTATGATAGCAGCCAATGAATGATGTTCTTTGTCACTTAATGTTAAAATTTGCAACAACAAAACACATGGAAAAGAGTACAAGAAATATATATTTTTTCTTAATCTCTTTATTTGTAAAATCATTAAAACATTGATATTTTCTATGTTCATGGATCTAAAGCCTTAAAAGTATTCATAACATTAAGTTCACTTTTAATTATATTCACACCAGACTTTTCGTCTGAGCAGATAATTTAATTAAGATAATTTTACATATCGAGGAAAAAAAGAGCTATCTGCAAATTCACAATTTTACAGGAGAGCGAAAAAACTGTTTTTTCGTTAACTATAAGAGTAGTAACCAAGGCTCATATATACAGGTTAACGCATGGCTACAACAAATACAACAAGCCAAAAACAACATAGATTTTGTTGTTGGATAATAAGTTTTTTAATGCCAAAATTTAAAACAACAATTCGACAATTCAGAATAACAACAATAATTTGACATTAGAAAACTTAAACAAATTTTGAACTAGAACAAAATTTGAAAAACAGCTGACGAGTTGCAGTCACTTGTTATAATTACACTATGGTAGTAACTATAAGACTAAACTAAAACGATATAAAATAGGGCTTAGATTTTATACAAATTAAGTTGTTGATTAATTTATTATATATAAATATTTGCTCTTCCAGTATATAGCTCTTTTTACGAGTTAAAATTTAATCGGTTTAAATATTAAATCAAAAATTAAAATTAATTGAGGCTTTTTTTTAATATCATGAGTTTTTGTTAAAATCTTTTTGAACAAAACAAGATGATATCCTTGGAGAATAACAGTCTTTAACGCCTACAAATGCTTCCACTTACAAAGTTTGTACAACAAACCATAAATTTCCAATGACCCATAATCGATTGCAATACCTTTTGTAGGGAATTGCGGCCCATTTTGTTTGATTATCACAAATTACAATCCATATTTTTATATTATATATAATTTTTTAAAATTAATATGACATATGACAGTTAAGCTAAGAAACGCATTTCTATAAAAAAACATTAGTCGAAAGTGCAGTTACGTGGCACTTTTTGAATATAAAGCGTCGATATATTAAACAAAATTTTTTTTTACTCCTAAATATGTAGTTGAATTCCGATCGAAATGGTTTTAGCAAAAATTACCAAAATGGGAAACAGCTGACTACAAATACAACGTTCTACAACAAACAACATTTTTGTTGTCTCACATAAACGAAAACTCAAAACACAATAGGTCTATTCGTTTACTTCGCAGTAAAAGTCCAGTATAACCTCAACCCCGTTGTCACGAAACCACTCCTTCGGTAGTTTACTGGTATGCTTCAGGTCATTGTCCTGTTGATAGACCGATTTCAGAGGCATATTCATATAGACCGATTTTAGAGGCATATACGGGTGTCTACCTGTTTTTGTGTGAGTAAGGGTACTTTTCTGGGACTTCTGGCAAAAAAATTATTTTCTACCAAACGTCTTCGAATAGTAACAGTGCTAACGCTTAGATTAAGTTCCTTTTGGATCTTTTTTGATGACGCAGAGGGATCAGCCTTACTAAAACTTACTATGCGACGGTTACTACAGGCGTTGTTTTACGTTTCCGGCCTCCAGTTTCGCTTTTTTCCGTATACCGTAAAGCATTAGCTATCATCTGGTATGAATACAACATTAATTGTTTTATTTCCCGATAAGTTTTGCCTTAATTTCTAAGATTTTTTATTAAATTTCGTTTCTCTGCTGTACAATGCTTTGCACGCCTCACTATTAAAAAAGAAATAACAATTTTGTAAATAAAATTAAAGAACCGTAACCTACGAGCTTATTCGCACTTACTTTTTAAATTAATAAATTAAATTCTAAAAGTTTAACAGTTAAATTTCTCAGTTAATGAGAATACTCCTATTTTTATGATCAAAGAAAGTAAATAAATTGCAGCTTAAATACTACATCTAGCCTAATTATTCCTCTTGTGTTTTACTTTCTACATTCCATTCTAAGTACCGTTAAAATATGGCTTACTTGAGAAGTTGCCAAATTTCTAAAAATCAATTGAATAAAACTCCTATTTTTTTGAACACAGCTGTACATATAATTTAGTAAATATTGAAAAAAGCGTTTCTTTAGAGTTTTAATGACAGACTTTCCCTTCTTTGTATTCCTTAGTCTAAGTTCATACACATCAAGTTTTGCTCCATCAACTTTTAGTTTGTAGGTGACAGAGGCAAGAGGAACAGAAGGGGGAAAAACTTGATTGAACTCTGAAATTCTTTCTCTTCCCTTATTCATTTTGTCTTCTATTCTTTGCTCTTTTATTCTTTTTATTCAACTTGTTTGGGAATAAAAAGAATAAACCACAAAAAAGTTTCATACAAAATTTCAATGTGTAAACGTAAATGAAATTTCAAAAGAGAAAAAAAAAATGGCAAAAAAAAATTTTTGTGTGTAAACTTAGACATAGGTTTTATATATTTTAAAAAATGTTAAATACTCTAAAACATCACTATTTTTTTTTTTAATTTGAATCAATAACACTATCTTTGTTTCAACAAATAACACTAATTAATTAATTTCCTCAATAAAATATTGAATAAACAAGGAAAAACAGATTACACTTTCAAAATAGAAAGTTGTTTCATTCCAAAATTAAACGAAAATTTTTCTGTAGAATTTATTTCACTTCCGAACGGATTTGAGTTTTGTGACATGGCTGTATGTATTTTGTTTTTATTCAGATCGATCTACTAGCGGCCGCAAGATGTAATATGTTTTCCCATGTATTAGTATCATACATGACCGAACTAAGGCAGTTTGCACAGAAGACCAATACTACATTTGAAGCAATATCAAAAGCATTGGAACAGAAGCCAAAATATGATTTTTGTGTGCTTAAAGAACTAACTCAACATGAGGGAAATCGGGAAAAATTAATCGAAGAAAAAGCATCTGCCCTAGATAAGGATCAATCTTTGTTTTTTGCGGTAAGATAATTTACTATTATAGTTGTTTTAGTGACATAGTATATATAAAATTTAATTTTTCTAGCTTATCTTAGATATATTTAAATTGTTCTTAGTTATATTATAATATCTAATTAGATAAGAAAGATTTTCGAATATAGAGAGTGTTTCGAAAACAGGCATTTTTTTATTTCATTAATAACTTATCACTGGATAACAATAATGTTATTAAGCCATCAGGTGAACGGTCTCTTTCACCTATAGGCCACTTCATTATTCTGGATAAACTTATAACCATCCCAAACAACATCGACTACTGTATTCCCACCCCATTCTTCGACCGCTCCTTCATTGTGGATGTCTAAACATTGCAAAACAATTGTATCCAAAAAATATTGAAATAATAAACAACCTCTGAAATGTCACAGTCGATGTATAAAATACAAATTACATTTATTTGTTTACATTGTATAACAGATAAATATAACTATAATATTTAAGAAAGAAAGGAAGGAAATTGTAACATTAGGTTTTGTTTGGAAAATATTGGTTATTAAAATCTATCACATACATGTGACCTTTTCATTGCTGTATTTATCAAAATCTTTCTTATCAAACATAATATAGAAATTAAGCTGCCTTTTCTTCTAGAATAGTATAATTATTGACTTAATGCAAATACATATAATTTCATTGCAGGACGATTTTGTCGATGATACTGAATCAAATGTTATTGGAAAGAAAACAGAGTCAGTTACTGAATCACCTGACGATGCTTTGGTTGAATTAAGTAATATTTCTGAAAATTCGAATATAATTAATATTTTTGACGCAAATAAATATGAATCCGTTGAGAACGTAAGTAAATTTGCTGATTCTTCAGATATATTTTCTGAAATATTAAACGCAAAAGGATTGGTTTTGGGAGAACAGGCACCTATATCACCGACACTAAAAAGTGAACTATATAAAAACGACAATGTTTTAGGATCATCCCAGGTTGTCACAAATGATAAAAAGAAGTCGCTTAAAACATTAAAAACAAATCCATGGATAGAGCTTTTCGCCGATCTTGATCCTTTAGCAAATCTTGAAGCATTCGATTTAAAACTAAGTGGAGATAAAAAAAATTTTCAACAGACATGAATCATGTTATTTTGTTTTAATTATATAAATTTAAATTGAACAAAAAAAAAATGACAAAGCTCTGACTTATCTTATATACTATACATATATTTATTTTCAAATGTGTTTATGAAGTTTGTATGAAATAAATATTTTATTCACTCAGTTTTATGTTTGTTTTTTTTTTTTTTTTATACGCTGCCATGTAGTGTCTCTTGCAATAAAGCCATATTCGCTCGAGTTGTGTGGCATGTGGCCCCGTTTTATTGAAACCACATATTCTTCAAATCGTATTCTTTAATAGCTGGCAAAAAAAGTCGGTTATCATATGACCATAACGCTCCGAATTCATAGCGACAGTCGTTCCATCGTCGTTTTCGAAGAAGTAAGCTCCAATCACACCTTCGGACCAAAGAGCGCAGCAAACAGTGACCTCTCTTCAATTACTTTTCAGAACCCCAAATAGGACAATTTAGTTTATTAACATACATGTGCTTAATCGCTGAAGAAAATTTTGTTCGAAAAATGGCCGTCCACCGCCTGTTGTTCAAGCACCCATTACACGTATCTACGATGTTGTGAATGCAGCTGACCATTCACTGTAGGAGCAGATCTAAGTCAAAGATAAACATTTTGAGTCTGTGTGTATGAGAAAAATTTTGTAAACAAACGAGCGTTCTTCCCACCCCTTAAGTTATTTTTCAACAAGCAAACAACCAACCGTTTGGTTAGATGCTCGTGATCAACTAAATTGAGAAAACAAAAACATATGTTACGAATGCTCACCTAAGATTAAATTGTTTTGTTTTTTGTGATTTGAGAGTAAATACAAAGTACCTGGTAGACCGAGCCTTGCTCGGAGCTTTATGATAAGCATTTTGAGGAAAATTTTAAAGTTTTTATATATTTTATATTATAAAGTGCTAAAATAAATTTAGAGGAAAGACATTGTAGAAATATTCAGTTAATTTTGAATTATTTGATTTATTTTGTCCGACCAACACATAGTTTGAATAGTTTACAGTTTAACTAATTTTGAATAATTTTGGAAATTATTCATATCAACAGAAACCTCTGTCGACTCATGCGCAACAACTTTGCTAAAGATTATAGTCTGATCAAATGCACAGTTTACGATTTAATTCATTTTGAGTAGTTTTCTGTGGCGCCACCTGTCGGACTTTGCTTATTCCAATTCATAAAACTTCTTCAGCTTATACGTAACAACTTTGCTGAAGATTATAGAATGATTAAATGTACAGCATACGATTAAATTGACTTTGAGTAAATTTCAGTAGCGCCACCTGTTGAAATTTCTTCATACCAACTAAGAAACCTTCGTCGGCTCATGTGCAACAACTTTGCTAAAGATTGTAGCATGATTAAATGTACAGATTACGATTAAATTGACTTTGAGTAAGTTTCAGTAGCGCCACCTGTCGGAAATTATTCATACCAACTAAAAAGCCTTCGTCGGCTCATGCGCTACAACTTTGCTAAAGATCATAGCATGATCAAATGTACAGTTTACGATTTAATCAATTTTTAGTAATTTTCAGTGGTGCCATCTGTCAGAAATTAGTCTTATCAACTTTAAAACCTTCGCCGGCTTATCCGCAACATCTTCGCTAAAGAGCATAACACAATCAAATTCACAGTTTACTATTCTATAAAGAACATACATACAGACAAACATTCATTTCTTTAAAATAATACTAATTTTTCCCCCTTTTTGTTCCCTAATTTCTAAAAGTTCCATATGTATATTTGGTACTTTTTTGGTGCCAATTGAATTCGGTACATTTTTTAAAACGCATTTAACATAATGTATAATGTTCCTATTGATATTACTTTGGAGATGTTAAGTTATCATTTTATCCCTTTTATACCCATTATGGCTCCAAAATCAAAAAAGTACCAAATACGTGTTTCATGTTTCTTTTACATCTATTGATTGCAGTACCAAGTTTCTTTCTATATTCTTTAGTTTAAAATATAAGAGTGGGTTAAAAAGGTGCCAAAAAAACTATTTTCACCCTTTTTTACCCCCTATCGGACATACTTTCAAAAAAGTACCAAACACCTGTCCGCTTATTTTCAAAGCTGTTTAAAACGTAATTTTAATTTTGTTTCTATACCTATTACTTTAGGAGACATAGCGTTTTCGATTTTTTTTCTAAAAGTTCCAAAAGTCCCTTCTTCTTCGACCTATACATCAAAAAAGATACCCACTGTCCAAATTTTATCAAAATCGTTAGAGCCGTTTTCGAGATAGCCATTCTATATATATATATATATATACAATTATTGCTCGTTTAAGAATATAAGATAAGATACGTGTAACTCTCAAGAGCGTATTTATATCAGTGTTGCCACTTCAGGTGTAATTACACATTTGATGTGTAATTTTTATTTTCACGTGTAGCCGATGTGTAATTGGCTGCATGTGTAATTCATGTGTAATTTCAATTTTTGTCATTTTTGAGTACTAACAGTTTTCAAAACTTGCATCTTAAAAAATAAATTTATGTGCGTCCCATTCGAAATCTAACTACATACAAATGTATGTTTTAAAATCCCAGTGCTTATGGGAAGTCAACCATTCAGATTAAAATATATATGTTTATTAAAGAATATGATATATTGGTATTACTGCTCATGAATCTTTGACCATAATCTCTAATTCGGGAAAAAAAATGATTTTCGAGAATTTTATATTCGTTAAATAAAAACAATATTTAATTTAAGTGACGATATTTATTCAATTGCGGATATTGTTGATCTCAAAATTTCCCAAACTTTTCAATCATTATACGTGACCTTTTCCGAGAAAAGGAACCTAGTGTGTCAAAAAACGGGTTTAGAGATATCAGTGGATTCTGGTACCTAAAAGGGTTTAGAATAAGATGAAATGAGTTAGATTTCTGCTAAAAATTTATTTGCCATAAAAACATATAAAACGAACTTGGGAAAATCGATAAAAATGAAAATAACATTAAAATTTAATTTTTTTAGTTTTTCTCAAAACTTTATTTTCATACACTAGGTCCCTTTTCTCGGAGAAGGTGACCTATATGTTTAACAAAAAGATTTTCATTCTTCAATGTCGATTTGCAAGCTATTGACTCGCACATTTCGATTTTGAAACTTTTGGGCTTTGGAGCCAGAAGATTATTAGATAAAATTTTTTGATTTAAAGAATTCCTTGGAGATAGATTGTTTCCTACTTTGCAAAAATTTATTAATAGTGGACCAATTTTTGAACCTACACAAAAAATGTTAAACAAGAAGTGAAAGATTTTTAATATAGTCGTTATGTATTTCATTTTTTAAAATAGATTTGAAATAGTATACATTAATTGTTTTCTTTTCAAGCGTTATGAAATAAAAAAAAGATGAACATTAATTTAAAAAACTACAAATCATTTTTTTTAATTTTTAACAAAAAAAAAATAATAATTAAATTAAATTCGAAACATGTTATTTTGCAAAAAAAAAATCATGTGTAATTCCTAATTTCATGTGTAATTTTGCCACGATCCATGTGTAATTTAACATTTGGTTGGTGGCAACACTGATTTATATGCATGTGAAACGCGCTCACCCACATTGCCTGTGCCAGATCTAAATGCAAAATACGCCATAATGTGCCGTAAGACAGTCCTTGTTTCTGAGAACGACGAGGAATCGAAACATTTGGGTCTTCGGCAACACTTTCACTTACAGCAGCGATATTTAATTTTCATTTGTTTATTGTAATCAAAAGCCAATTAAGGCCAAATTGCGACTTCAAGCGGAACAAACGAAACGATGATGCACAGGCCTTACAATATTTGTAACCGCTCCAGTCTCTTTAAATTTCTTCACAATTTTGCCAATTGCTTGCGTAGTTGGACGATTATGTAAACCATAATCTCCTCTTAAAGCACGATATCTGGCTGTTGCAGAATTACCATTTTTCAAGTACGTTTTGATCATTTTTATGAGTTGTGTGATATTTAAGCGATCCATTTCCGTCGATGTCAGACTTTCAACTGAAAAGAAAAAAATAGTTTAATATAGTTTGACAGATGTCGAATTTCAGTCCTATACTTTTGAAACCACGAAATGGAAACCGACGAAAATTTTCTTTAAGATTTTATACGTAATTTGAAGACATTTTTTATAAAATCAATCTATGAAAATGTATTATCCATATGATATATTTTTAAGATAATTTTCGGTTATTTTGGGTAGTTTCGTTAGAGTACGGGAACAAACATTGTCTTGAAAAAACTTTTGATATTTCTTTCAGAACGAGAATATTACATATTCACCTTTATCCGGGTGAGGTGGGCGTATTTAGGCTATTATCGTATTTGTTGTCGTATTTAAAACTCCATGGTATCGTGGAAACTTTTCGTCTACTACTCTCTTTTTTTGTAAGAGAGTCGTATTGTAACATATTACACAATTTTGTTCATTATGAAACACCCTGTTGTAAAAAATGTCAACAGAACACTGCTGATCAAGGAAAAACGAAAACGTTTTAAATACAAATAAATGTAAATAAAATAAAAATAAGCATTAGATTAAGAATAATTCATGAATTTATAAACTAGTTTCCTTTTTAACTCCTCTTGTATTTTCTACATACTTCTTGTGTCAACCTTTTTTTATTCTAAACTAATTCCTTTTCATATTAATTTGTTTTTCTAACAATTTAAGTTCATCACATTCTCTATTTTTGCGAACTTTTTTCAAATTATTTGGATCCACGTTCTCGTCATTATAGAAATGTTTTTGGAAGAAGAGCAAGGTTCTTCAATTAAACTAACGTCTTCAGTAGTACCCGAAGTGCCAAAAAGCACTTCGGGTACTTCGGTGTTTTCTTTGCAGGAGCACTAGTGTGAAACGTTTTTCTTATGACGATGTCGTATACCTCATCAACAGAAGTCCATTGCTTCGGGTTCCTTAGGCAAGTATATTTTTCCATTATTTTATTATTTATACTAACTTGGAAAATTGTGCGGGTGTAAAATTTTTTTCAAAAACACAAAAATAGAGATCAAAAATACAAATATTTAAATAAAAATCTTTCAATCTAATTTTTATTTAACTTACGATTTGTTTGACTTCATTTTTTTAAAAAAAATTTGTCAAGAAATATACGCTGTCGTGAGCAAACAACTTAACGACAATTTTAGGCGCTTTTGACAGACAAATAAGCAAACTGCGATTTAAAAAAAATACGCCACAAAACTGCAAACCGCGATAAGGGTGACTATCTGGCTATGCACAGAAATTTTATTAATATTGTCTAAAACATTGATTCTCACGAGCTATTTCTTAATTATTTTATTGTTTTATATTGTTAATAAAAACAAAAGAGAAATTAAAATGAATTGTAAAATGTAAATTATATTACTTACCTTAATTTTACTTACCATGTTATTTATTATCAACTCTTTACTCGTTATACGTTTGCTCTAAGTAATAAATATTGAATTCTCACTTAGAGCAAATGTCAACGATTTAGTACTCGTTACCAAAAGCTAATGTCAAATTTTCACTCAATTTGATTTGTCTAGAAACTGACGTTTCCTGCAAACCAATTTGGATGAAAACTTTTCATTATCTCCTTGGCACTTGTACCCAGAAGTACCTACTTTTCCCTTGGAGTACTTACCTATAATACTTAATCATAAGTTTATCCTAATACTTACCTGTGTGAACCAACCTAAAAAAAAAGGAAATAATAAAAAGGGAATTTTCTAAATACAAGTGAACTTTAACCAACCCTATCAACTTTATTCTCAATTCCTCGAAGAAATATAAAGGTGAGCATTGAAATTACTCTATAACTCATATAGAATAAAATCTCTAATTTTCATTTGTGTTTTCTCTCCCTTTTTTTCTAAATTCCCACAATTATAATTATTTACTTGGGAGTAATTATAATTAATATCTTTTTAAAATAAGCTTGATTGGAAAATCAAACCTTATTTTACTGAGATTTAAAGATAACAATTAAGTTATTTCAATTAGGATTTAATGATTTCGACTGTACGAGACGATATATGTACAGAACTACAGCATCAAATATTCAAAAAAAAAACTAGCTGAACATCCTAACCATAGATAAAACACATAGATTGAGAACATATGAAGGGGTGAGAAGCAAAACTCGCTCGTTCCATGTTTGCAAAATTTTGGTAAAATGCAAAAAACTTCCTACAGCTTAATAAATGATCCAAATGAGTTGAAAGCTACTAATTCTAAAACATTATGATATTTCTTTATAAAGGCATATAGTTTACAAAATCAAAACTCCTTAAGTAAGGAAAAATAAAGTTTTGAAGTTTGGAACGAACGAGTTTTGCTACCAATTTTCGAAAGGAAACAGTTTTGCTACATTTCATATTGGAACGAACGAGTTTTGCAACTCACAGTAACCCATCGGTAAAACAAATCATTTAACTTCACTATATTTTTAAAGGTAAATTAATTTATTAAAATTAAGGAAACTTGTTAAAAGTGAAAATGAAAATTATTGAGTTCTTAAATGGACAAAGAAAATGCTTCAATCTCATCGTACTCCTCGTTATTTGCCTCCACGTCGTGATCATCATTGTTGTCATCTAAAATCGAAACATAAAAATCTAAGATTTTATTTTGTCTCCAATTTTCTCCAAAGTGGTTGGACAAAAGGGTTCCAATATCTTTTTTCTTTTCAGGTTTTATCCCTACATTTATGGGAAGTAGTTTTGGAATGATTTCTTTGATTTTCTTTCCATGTTTCAAGAATGTTTTAGGATCACACGAATTCACTTTATAATTAATATCCCCTTGCAAAGTTAGTAAATTTTTTTTCTTTTCTATGATTATTCGCTTTGATGGTTTAAATTGAAAATGCAGCTGACCTGGTGCTTTCACTACAGAAGCTACAGCTGTTTTCCAGTCATATATAGGAACCTCGCTGCCAACTTTTCGTACCGTACAGAATTCGCTAAAGATATCCCGGTATTCATTTGGAATGTTTATATATGTTGTTGGTAGAGGTATACTGAAATACAGTCTAGTACTTTTATAACGAAGACCGTTTATAACGAATTATCGCTCATTACGAATTACTTCTCCGGTTCCGACAATTTGGTGGCCACGCTTATAGTTAATATCAAAAGTCCCCTTAAGAAATATTCATATAAATTCATACATTTATAATGAACTAAAGACATTTATAATGAT
This sequence comes from Stomorhina lunata, assembly GCA_933228675.1. Classification (NCBI taxonomy): domain Eukaryota; kingdom Metazoa; phylum Arthropoda; class Insecta; order Diptera; family Rhiniidae; genus Stomorhina; species Stomorhina lunata. Next base: position 81,904,866 of record OW121742.1, read on the forward strand.
ATTGACAATAGTGGTCGGTCTAGCGGAGTTCGTTGTAACCGTACTCGACTGTACAATTCTAGCAGTTGTTGCATTTCTGTGCCTAGTTTCTGTAACTCTCGCATCGACAAATAATTCGAGTGGAACAATAAAAATGAAGAAGAAACTAGTTGAATTGAAACAAAACGTCATTTTTTTTCACCCAAGTGTTTTTGTAAATTATTTTTGTGAGAACTATCTGTCATTCAACAACTTACGTCAAATTTATTGGAAATGTGCGAGTAAAACTGTTTCTGTATGCGAACGATGCGAAAAGTTTTTCATTTTATCTGTCAAAATAATTCGCACGTATTAAAGGCGCCGAAAAAGAAACATTTGCACTAAAAAATAAAAACAAATACATTATTTAAACATATAATTAAATAAAATGTAATCAATTGCTTCATTTTATTTATTCAAATATTTTCCATTTTAATTAATTTCAGAAAATTAAAAGAATCTCAAAATTATTTCGGCAATCGTTTTGTTCGGCAACTGACAACACTACACTAAACATTTAAAATAATATATAAATAAATATGTCTTTATATATCTATTTTTTCTTATTTTTAATTAATTTGTTTTTATATCTTTTTACTAAATTTTTTTTGCACCAACTTTTTTTTATGATAAGTTTTTACTTTTTCTACCAGCTGTTTTCTTTTTGACAGATGTATTGGAAATTTCCAATAAAAACGTAATCAGTGTTGCTAGTTCTCACTTTGAGTTACAGAAACACTTTTTTCTTCCAGGTCGAGAAACGGTGGAATTTTTTGTTTCATACTTTTCGCTGTGAAAACTTATCACTTTGAGTTACAGAAACGACCTACTGATAAATGACAATAATGATCTTAATTATTGCAGTAATAAGTAATAAAAAGTAAAATTAAAAAATAATAAAAAAACAAGTAAGAAAATTATAGTTGGTCAAGCCCGACTATATGATACCCTACACCACTAAAGTGGAATGTGAACTGATCTGAAAAAAATTTCTTGTTACTTCAATTCCGGGAGTACTGCCGTATGTACCTGAAGTAATGGATCGATTTCAACCAATTTCAATAGGCATGGTCCCAGTACAAAAAGATATCTCTGTGCCAAATTTCATCAATTTATCTTTAAAATTGCGACCTGTACTTTAATTACAAGCTTTTCATGGACAGCCAGCAGGACGGACGGACGTCGTTAAATCGACTCAGAAAGTGATTCTAAGTCGATCGGTATACTATAGACAAATATTTCGGTTACATACATCAGCACAAACTTATAATACCCTCTCAACCTATGGTATAAAAATGAGAAAGTCAAAACTCATTGTGGTGGTTTGTCTCACTTCAACCAAGTAACGAACGAGTTTTGCTACAGAATATGGAACGAGACAGTTTTGGAAATAAATAATAAATGGAACGAACGAGTTTTGCTACGAACTGCAATTTTAGGACATACAAAAAAACAAACAAAAATTATTTGTAATTGAAAAGGGTAAATAAAGAAATTTTGTTTGTTTTTTTAATAATATTAAATAAATATATTCAGGTATGTGATGGACATTTTTCGTTTTCAAATCGATCGATTTCAGACATATTTTTTTAGCTAATTTTCGGTTTTTTCCCCCAAAAAAACTGAAAATTTTGGCTTTAATCCTTTTGACTGATATTTTATCTTTCATTTGGTTTGAATTTTTTGGAAAAATAACCGCAAATTATCTCAAAAATATATCTGAAATCGATCGATTTGAAATCGATCGTTCTCCATCACATACCTGATTATTTTTTATTATATTTTGGCTATATTTCAGGTGCTGATGGACATTAAAAATTTTAAATTTTATTTTGACTGTATTTGTATAAATAAATAAATAAAAGATAAACAGAAAATAATTTAATGCACATGCATCTAAAACTTATACAGTTGTTTAAGTAATATGTTCGTAGAATATATCACCTAAAATAAAAAAGGGCATAACTACAGTTCTAGTTTATTTTACAGGAGGAGCTCCTAACGCATCTACCGTATAAAAAGTCTGGAATTTAGCAAAGTTTTGTGGCCATAGCTGTCATAGTTTCTAATTTAATATCTTTTAATTGGCCTTTGCTACATTTTTTTGGTTTCCGGGAGTGTTTTTTATATGAAAGCTATATTCAAATATGGACCGATTCCTATAAAATTTGATATACTGACTAATAGTTGCATAAAACTTCCCTAATGTAAATTTAGTCGTCATAGCTATTATAGTTGTATTCAATTTATCAGCATTAATGTGTTTCCTGGGGCGGGGTTATACCTATGGGAGCTTTAACTAAATGTTAACCGATTTTGTTCATTTTCAATACACAAGATATCGATACTCAAGATATCGAAAATACTTTTGTAAAATTTTGTCAATCTAGCTCTTTTCGATATGGTGCTATTGCGCTTTTATCTGACGGACATAAACCCTCTTCTTTTTGTATTTCCGTAAGTTTTTTTATATGGAAGCTATGGTGACCGATTATGACAAAATTTGCATACTTTGAGAAAATATTTTTGTTTTGTCCACAGAGCAGCTCATGCTGGGCCGAAGACATACAAGTTTCAAGAAGTTCCTGATCCTGAAAAAAACGAGAGAAAAATTTAAAACAAATTTTGTGTGATGGATGACTTTTCTCAACTTCCCGGCCAAGATTTTCATGTTGTTGAAGAGTAAGCCAATGTTCAGGAAGAGAAAAAACACAAGATTCCCAAAAAAAATCTCGTGTGGCGAGCTTTTTGTAGTTGTCGCAAAATAAGCCAATCATTTGTCTCAAAAGGCACGATAGACACAGAAAATTATATAACTCCGTTATACATTTTATGTATAAAAACTTATAAATTTATTTTAAAATAAAAATATTGTGCCATTTGCTTTGTTTATTTTATAAACAAATAATTTATTGACATTTTATTGTTGAGTTTCTTTTTCTTGTGGGGAATTAAAAATAATTCAAACCAGTGTTGCATTTCTAGTGCAAATTCAAAAATAAAAATTTAAAAATCAACAATACCAAGGAACTCTGCTTTAGTATGTGGTGGATATTTTAGTATGCACTAATACCACTTAAACATAATTTTACCAATACAGTAATACTTATTACAATATGGCGCCTCTAAAATGTACCATGACGTCTCTTAAATGTACTTGACAGTTGCGTCCTCAGTCTATGTTGTTAGTTTATGATCCTAACCATCTATAAAATAAGTCGTAAAGGGAGCAATTCGTAGCTCAATTTATATATTTTTTTAGATTTGAAAAAAAAATATTTTTTAACCAAAGTGATCATTTTCATTATGTTAAAATGTACTTTTTATTTGGACTTGGGACTTTTTCTTTTAAAAAATTGTTTTTGCTCATTACGGCAAAGACGAGATAAGTGTAATTCTTGTTGGATTATTGTAATTACCACTTACAATATGTTGTATATTTGACATAAGTTCCCTTCTTTGGTTGTAATCTATTAATATTACAAATGTCAAATAGTTATTTACAATTTATGATCCCTCATCTTACTTCCTTTTTATCTAAAATCCGTTCGCACGTTCATATTCGTAATTCGTTTTGACAGTTGTTCTTCTTGCTTTGTTTACATATTGCCGCTAAATTTTATGCTTAAAAATGGAGAGAAAGTGTAAGTAAAAGAGAAAAAAAAAAAAACATTATTATCTTTGGTATGTTTACATATTTGTTTAAGTTTGCCGCTAAATTTTATGCGTGGACTTTTGCGTTGAACGTCATTGAATACACACGAATTTAGCGGTAAAATAATTAAAAAATAAAACAAAAACAAATATTAACACTAGTAAAGTGAGGTTAAGATATTTTTACCACATTTTATTTCTAATTAATAAAATTGAAACATTGAGTGTCTTTTAATAGCTTTAACATGGTTTGGCCAACATACCGCACATTTGGCAGTGAAGAGAATACTGTCTGTGCTGCCCGGGCAAGATCTACACGCACGACAACTCAAGTTATATGGTAAGAATTCAGTCAAGAAAAAACGAGCCCCTTCCTGTAGTTGCCTTAGGTCAAGAAATCTACAAGAAGTACCCTAACGTTGATATATTTTATGAATCAAAGAAAAAAGTAAGAATAACTTCTCGTGACAAAAATACAATAAATTCAATTGCTTTAGATAAATATTTTAATGAAAATTTTTTAACATTCATACCGTCAGAACTGTGTGAAGTTAAAGGCGTTGCTCCAATTCCAGTGGATTATCCCGAACAGTAGATCTATGAATTCGGCACTCCGAAAAATATGGCTAAATATGGACCTTTACCAAGTGGTTGCAAATTGGCAGAAGTATACCGTTTCTCTAAAAAGGAAGCAAATCCGACAAACGGTCGAACAGTTCGCATTTGTTTCTCTGGTGTTGTATTACCCTCTCACATTAGCATTGGTGGTGTTAACTATCCAGTCGAACCGTACCGCGAAGCTGTTCTACAGTGCAGAAACTGTTGGCGCTTTGGCCACTCAACTCGTGCATGCTCAAGGCAGACCAGTGTTTGCGGAGTCTGTTCATCGGAGCATGACTCCAAGGACTGCAATCTCCAGAAGAAATGTGTAAATTGTAGCGGTAATCACGAATCATTTTCAAAAAATTGTCCAACTTATAACAAACTTTTAAAAACAAAAATAGAAAAAGCAAACGCATTAAAACCCAAAGCACTATCATTCACAACCTCAATCTATTCTAATCCAACAACATACAATAACAGCAATACTCCCAATACAGCATCTCAACAAGCACCAATCTTTAATTTTGATAATTTCCCCAGCTTACCAACTAGAGTTCCCAGAACTGGACCATCAGAATGGCATCCCCCAAGCGTATACGTATAGAAGAACCTAGTGTATCCGTAACACCTAAAACTGTTGCAGCAAAAGTAATTAAAAAAACCCTTTCCGTGAGCGTAAATCATCTTCTGTTGATTTAAATACAGGCTCGAGAATTCGGGAGCCTGTATTTAAAAAAAATCGACCAAAATGCACAAAATCAAGACTCCGAGGGACTTATTTCCCTCTGTAGATCTATTTTGGAAAGCCTTATTTATGAAGATAATTCAACATAACTCTACTAGTATCCGCAACAAAACTTCAGGATTTCAACAATTTCTCCATAACAATAAAATATCCATAGCATGTCTCTCGGAGACATTTATTAAACCAAGTGATAACCTTCGTATTCAAAATTATAATATTGTCCGCTCTGACCGTCTTGCTGCAACACGAGGTGGTGGAGTCGCTATTGTAATTCATAAAGATATTGTATTCCAAACTCCTGGACCAGTCGAAGCATGTGGCTGTGAAATTACAACATCAAACGGTATCTTTTCTATTTTTAGCATATATATACCACCTAACCTTACCAACTTTACTCAGATGCTTAGACAACTTGAAGCTCTAAGGCAATCAACAAACAATGCCGAACTGATGTTTTGTGGCGACTTTAATGCCCACAATGAAGTCTGGGGAAGTAGTCACACGGACAATCGAGGTAGAAAAATGTTAGAGTTCTTTGAAAACAACAACATGATACTCATGAACACCGCACACATATCGAGGAACAACATCATCATGTATTGACATAACGTTTGCTTCAGCCTCCTTAAGCCTAAATTCTACATGGCAGGTGACTAAGGAATCTCTTGGTAGCACACATTGTATAATAGAAATCTCTTTACCCACCAGACCCCACACTGATGTTTTTGGTATAACAGTACCCAAAAAAATTGATAAGTGTAAGCTAAACCAGAAATTTAGTGAGCTTCTAAAATCACCCAACTTCACTTCAAATGATCATTGCTTTTTTGACGAACTCCATGAAAAATACATCGAAACCTTTGGTATTGTACCTGTAAGTAAGACTCCATGAAAAATACATCGAAACCTTTGGTATTGTACCTGTAAGTAAGACGAGAAACCCTAGTCCATGGTGGAACGCAGAATGTAATTGTGTTAGTGCAGATCTTCGTCGAGCCATTGGAGTCTGTAGTAAATACCCTTCTAGAGAAAATTTCACAAAATTGGCTGCCATCAGGAAAACATATAAGTATACTATTCGTAGAGAGAAAAGGAAAGGTTGGAAACAGTTTTGCTACAACATTGACTGCAACACCAATATATCTGAACTTTGGCGAACTGTTCGATGTTTTAAGGGCAACTTCACGGATCTTATGGGTGGCTTTAATGTCTGTTGTGATGATTTTCGTAACAATCTTACTGGACCTATTGGTCCAATAAATGATCCAAATCGAAAAATTCTTACTCCAGGTAATTCTGATCATTTTTTTTTACAAAATATCACTTATTCGGAACTAAACGATGCCATAACAGTCTCAAAGGACACAGCTCCTGGTTTCGATGGAATCAGGAATGGTCATCTTAAGTTACTCTCTACTGACATTAAAATTCGTATTCTACAAGAGCTTAATTCTATTATTTCTTCAGGGGTACTGCCCTCCTGCTGGTCGGAGTATAAAATCATTCCACTTAAGAAAAAGAATGGACCGTCAACAAGCGCATCATCATACAGATCCATAGCCATGGCCTCTACAATAAGGAAAATCTTTGAACGCATTCTTTGCTGGCGTCTCGAATCTTGGAATCCAATAACTACTTAAGCCCCCATCAATCAGGATTTCGTCGATCAAAGTCAACAGCCGATAATATTATTGCTCTTTGGTCAGCAGTAAACCTGGCATTTCAGCAAAAAAAACATGTGTGTGCAATATTCCTTGATATAAAAGGTTCATTTGATAACGTAAGTATTGACCTTCTATGTGAATGGCTTCAAAAAATGAATATCCCAAACGATTTTTGCAATATGATATACGCACTTTTTCAACACAAACTTTTAAAAGTTGTAAATGGTCAAAACGTTACTGAACGTTGGTCTTTTACAGGAGTCCCGCAGGGATGTGTTCTCAGTCCCATATGTTTCAACGTATATATAAACAATATATTCAATAATTTGCCGGATGGTGTAAACGCTTTGGGTTATGCGGATGACATCGTTTTATTTGTTGCTGACCACGATGCGTTGTCTGCTAGGAACAAAATACAATCCGCTGTATGCCATTTAAAACAAGCCCTTAATGAATTGCAACTTGACTTATCAGTGAATAAAACCAAGGCTATGATGTTCAGCAGAGCAAAGAAGAAGCACCTAGCGCTGTCTATAACAATAAATGGCGAATATGTGGAATATGTGGAAATTTTTAATTTCCTAGGATTTATATTTCACAGAAAACTATCTCTATGCCACCATGTTGAATATATTTCAAAGAGATGCTTTAAATTCGTTAATGTTTTACGTTCGTTATGCGGTGTATCTTGGGGATCAGATCCTATGTGTCTTATCCAACTATACATTGGCCTTATTAGACCCGTAATTGAATACATGTCACCCATTCTTTTGGACTGCACAGAAACAGATCTACTAAAATTACAAAGAATTCAATGGAAATGCTTGCGTATAGCCCTCGGCGCTATGACATCCTCACACACTTTATGTCTGGAGCAGTTGTCTAATGTCATGCCTCTTCCTGAGCGCTTTATGTATTTAACTAATAAACTAATGGGTAAAATTGTGTCAAACGAACACCATCCGGCACATAAATTCATAATGGATGTGGCATCACTGATACCAGCTACCGGGTATTGTGTACTCAATGTTTTCAACATTACTAATATGTACAAAAAATATTTTTTTTTTTCTCGTCTATTCTTATTTATTGAATCTTCATTGAATCTAATGAACTAACAATAAGTTTACAAATCTTAAATCTAAAATAAATTAATCATGAAAGTCCAATTATGAACCACATAATCTTTTTCTTCGGTAGGATTATTCCTTTCTACTCCAAAAATCCGTTTTCAATTTCTGCTGAAAAGGTCGCTAGTATCCCTCCTTCTGAGACGGACATGGCCGCGACCATTTAATATGTTTCGAGCAAGTGGGTTAGGATGACATGCTAATTTGTTTAGATAATTCACAACACTCTTTGCTATTTCAGTTTTAACTAATGGGATTTCAAGGTCTTTGTGTAAATTAGAGTTCTTAATATACCACGGTGCGCCAGTAATTATTCTTAAAAGTTTGTTTTGTCGCCTTTGGATTTTTTCAATATTTGACTCAGAGGCAGTACCCCACAGCTGAATTCCGTAACACCAAATTGGCTTAATTATCGAGTTGTATAGAAGAATTTTGCAGTCTAGGCCAAGCTTAGAATTTTTACCAATAAGCCAGTTAATTTCTGCTGATTTAAGTTTAATTTGAGTAAGTTTAGCTTCTATATGACTTTTCCACGTAAGCCGTCTACCAAGTGAATTCCAAGGTATTTCACTTCTGTTTGGTGGGGAATAATTTGGCCATTTATTTTAACTGGAGGGCAAGTTTCCCTCCGTAGAGTGAAAGTGATGTGAACGCACTTTTGTTCATTTACTTTAATTTTCCACTGTTTTAGCCATTCTTCTAAATGAGATGTATGGGTCTGTAGACGCTGAGTTGATTCTAATGGGTTTTCATGAGTACTCAAAATGGCAGTATCATCTGCAAAGGTGGATGTTAATGTATGTATGTTTGTGGGCATATCAAAAGTGTATATTACATATAATATTGGACCTAGTATACTACCTTGGGGTACGCCGGCTTTTATAGGTTGCGGCGTGCTTAAAAAATCTCCTTCTTTAAGTATAAACTTACGTTTGGTCAGATAGCTAACTAGAAGCTTATATACACTTTCGGGGAAAAGTTTTTTCAATTTATAAATTAAACCATCATGCCAAACTTTATCAAATGCCTGGGTTACATCAATAAAAAGAGCAGAGCAGTATTTTTTTTTTCTTCAAAAGCCGTTCGTATTGCGGTAACGATTCGATGAGTTTGTTCGATTGTACTGTGCTTTCTTCTAAACCCGAACCAATAGTTTTTCAAAAAGCTTAGACATATTGGATAGTAAGCTTATAGGTCTATATGATTCTACTTTTGTATGATCTTTTCCTGGCTTAGGAATCATAGTTATCAAAGAAACCTTCCAATCTGTGGGAAAATATTTCAAGCTTAAAATAGCATTAAAAATAAGTTGAATTAATTTTATTGCAACAAGTGGTAACTCTTTAAGAATTTTATTACTTATTTTGTCAAATCCTGGTGCTTTGTTTGGGTTCAAATCGTGTATAGTTTTAACGACTTCTTGGATTTCAAACATAATATTTGTACCATGTCGCTATTCTACCGGAGGTAATTCCACTATATTATTTGATGCATTGGGGGTAAATACGCATTTTAAGTGATTAACAAACAGTTCACCTTTTTCAGAGTTACTTTTTGCAAAGCCTCCATTCGTATTTCTTAAAGGGGGTTTACGCATGATAGGTCTTTTGTGACTTTTAGCAGCTCTCCATAACGAATATCCTGATTGCGGAGTTGCATCTAATCCTTCCAGATAAGTTTTCAGGGATTCTTCTCTTCGGGTTTCCAAAAGTTTCCTTAATAATTTTGTACAAGTCTGCAATCTGTTTTTCGATTGGGGGGATCTATGAAGTTGCCATTCTCTTCTTGCTCTTCTTTTATCAGATAAAAGCCTTTCGACATCGGCTGAATAAATTCTGTTAAAACTGACTTGATTGGGGGAAAATGAAATCTGTTGTGTGGTGGTGTGAGGCCGGCGGGGTAATGCAAAATGTTGCTGGGGGGTAATAAAGCATGTTGACTGAGGGACAAAGCAGTATGTTGACCGACCTGGGGGTTTAGTGTGGTATGTTGTTCGGGGGGTAATACAGTATGTTGTTGAGGGGATAATGTAGCGTGATGCCTGTGGGGTAATACAGCATGATGCTGATGTGTTATTGTGACCTGCTGATGGGGTAAATGTGGAGAACCTTGCCAGGTGGGCGCTACCAAATTTGATAGAGTGGGTAGCATTGACTGTTGTGGAGGGGGGTGGTATAGAAAGTTGTCTAGGGGATACTGCAGCGTGTTATCTGGGAGGAGAGGTTGTGTATTAATTTAGGGGTAGTGTGGCATGTAATCATGTAACAAAACAGAGTCTTGGCGGGGGGGTAAGCATGATGCGAAGGGGATAATAGTGCCTGTTGCTGGTGTGTTATAATTGTCTGTTGACGGGGTAATAACGGAGAACTTATCCGGGGGGCGTCTACTACACAATATGGGGTTGGCAACGTTGCACGTGGACGGGGGGATAAAGTAGGCTGTTGTTGAGTGGGATGTATTATGTTGGATGGAGCAAAAAGCATCATGTTTCCTGGGGAGTAGTGTTGCATATTAATGGGGGGAAATTCATAATGTTGTAAGTGGGGAGAGTCAGCATATTGTGTGGGGGCCGGATCAGCAAGTTGCCGGGGATTTATTGACACTTGTTGACAGGGGGTTAATGTAGCATGTTGTTTGGGGGGTAATGTAGCATGGTAAATAGCCAATTTAATATTGTTTTCGAAATCTCTAATAGCGAAGTCGATGTGTTCCGGTATACGCCAATTTACTTTGGTGCTTACTAATGATATATTTTCACGTGGGGATGGAATTCCTTCGGATGTTGAAAGGGTTATAATAGAAGGCGAATGGTCTGAAGAGAAATCCAATGAAGATTCAGCTTTAATCATCTCTCTACGAATGCTTTTCGTAACACCGAAATCGATAACATCCGGGATTTTGTTTGGGTCGCTGGGCCAGTAAGTGGGTTGTCCGGTTGATATCACATCCAAATTCATTTTTGAAATTGTGTTATACAAGGCACGACCTTTTGGAGTAATCAGTCTCGACCCCCAGAACGTGTGCTTAGCATTGTAGTCACCGGCTGCAAGAAAACGTGGTCCCAATGATTTGTAAAATTTCAAGTATTGATCTTCAGTAATTGAAAATCTTGGGGGAGAATATATTGATGAAATCATCATGTTGCGACAAAAGTCTTTAAGACAGATTGTTGTTGCTTGAATATAATCCTCACAACAGTCACAATATAAATAGTGCCCAATACGCTCTTTAATAAGTAAACCCGAGCCGCCACATGCTCTACCTCTAGGGTCCTTAGTATCATAAAATGCATATCCATTAATTTTAAATATACTATTTGCCGTTAAATGGGTTTCCGAAATCATCATAAATCAATTTCCTTTTCGTTTAAAAAGTATTCAATCTCGTTTTTATGTTGGCGAATGCCATTTGCATTCCAAAAACATATTCGCAAACAGTTCATGGCTTTTTTAGTATAGCTTGTAGTAGCATGGATTGCATCTTAAGCATTTCTTGCATCATGGTACTCATTGTATTTGTAAAGTTGTTAACTGATTGAACTAAGGTATCAATTGTAGACTCTAACCTGCTAAAATTAAAGTTTTCATTGTTTTGAGTTTTGTGCGCAGGGTTCTCAACAGAAGTGCTATTTGATTTTAAAATGTTAGCGTAAGAATTCTTGTTTACATTGAACTGTTTAATTTGTGGGTATTGAGTATTTACAACTGGCTGTGGGGGGATTATGTTTTGTTTTTGCACGAATGATTTTTTAACAAACAAGTAAACGGGACAGCCTCTATAGTTTGCTGTGTGATTTCCACCACAATTGCTACATTTTTTGACGTTCAGGTCATTTTTTGACTTATTGCATTGCGCTGTACCATGTAATTCCCCGCATATTACACAAGCCGGAGGCAATTTGCAGTAAGATCTAGTGTGCCCAAATTCCTGACAATTTAAGCATTGAACAGGGCCTTTCTTTTGTATGGCTCCTCAACTATGATTTTCCTGTGCAGCAGGTATTTAAGGTTATAAATGGGATGCGTTTCATTTTTCTTTAGTTTGATGTCTCCGGGTTCTAACTCCACTCGAAACATAGGTTGGGGGATATTTTCCTTATTTCTAATGTTAGAAACATGCTTTACTTTAAACCCATTTCTTTGAAGACCTTTCAAGACTTCTTGAAGACCTTTGGTAGATATAAAAACTTTTTTTCAGTGATTCAAACTCGTTCACAACTTTACGATAATCGTTTTCATGGTTCACTTGAATTTTAGTTTCACTTATGTTACCGCGTTTAAAAGGAACAACATAAAATGCTTTTTCGCCGACTAATGAAACCAATTTTTTTATTAATTCGTTTGAGTTTCTCTCTCTCAAATAGATAGGGGGGGTTTTGCATATTTCACTTTCTGAGTAGGTTCCTCAGAATTATCCTGTAATATGGAGAAACGGTTATGGGAATTTATTCCATTAGATATATTTTCTTTTGATATTTTTGGAGTTGATGCTAATTTTGAGGACTTTGGACTGCGTCCTCGTTTCAATACTGTTATGTAACGATCAATTCCCATTTGGATTTGGGGTATTGCAATTTTGGGGGAAGTCGGAACATTTTTGGGTATTGTTCCCGTTTTAGGGTTAATAAAATTATTACTTACTGCGGCTGATTTTTGAATTAGGGGTGAATTGTGTGGCATACCTTCAGGCGCAAAGTGAGCCACTATTATTTACCATACTGTTGTTGTTATCAGTCAACTTGTTATGATTTGTTATATTATCCCCTCTTGTCAACAGAGAAGGGGAACATGAAGAAGCGCGATTTAATGATTTGGCGGTTAAATATGCGCTGTCATCAGTTTTCTTATTTATATTTATAGATTCACTCTCTGCCACACTCACTGTAAGATAGGCATTTCTGCCGTTTACACTAAGTCTTCTCTTACTTATTGAATTATTTGGAAAACTCATTAAGAGGATTCTCTTTTAATTTTATCACTTGTTCTCTTGTTTTTCTAGTAAAATTTCTGTTGTGAACAACAAAAAGAAATCAACTTAGTTTGTTTAACAAATCTTGAATTTTATTTATAGTTTTTATTTTATGTTACACTTAATTCTTTGTTATTGTTATTTTTTTAATTTAAAAGCGTCCTTTCGCAAAAATTATTTTTGTCAAGATTATAATTTTTTGCAGATTAAAAACCGTTTAAAAAGCTTTTTATCGGAGCAAAATTAAAACACGTCCGTTCACTTCGATTTCATCTATTAAGTCAAAAAAAAAAAAAATATATATAATTACTGTTAATCTCGCATTCCATTCTTTCTTGAACTCTTTAAATAGTAGTACCTACATTAAATAATTTTGAATTTTTAATAAAGTTAATTTTATTTCTAAAAAAACGTTGAAAACCTATTTATTCTTGGCCCTAAAATTGGTGACCCCGAGTATCGTGGCGAACAAATTTGCAAGTGAAGCCTGCCTCCATATTTTTTATAACCTTAAAATATTTTGCGGCATTAGAAAATGTCTACCGAAGAATCCGGCAGCTAGATTTTATCAGCCAATTCACGACCGATATTCGCCATATGCCCGGCTTAACAAACGTTACAGCTGATGCTCTTTCACGCCTCGATTCCATCAATACTATCGTGGATTATTCCCAAATAGCGATAGCCCAAAAGAGCGAAGGAGAGCTTCAACAAATATTAAAACATTCAGAAACGCCGTCGACTTCGCTCAAATTAAAATATTTTTCAGTTTCAGGCTGTGACGAGCAGTTAGTATGCGACACAACTACGTCACGAATCCGACCTTATATCCCGAGAAATTTTCGCCAGCAGATCCTCGCAACAATGCACAATCTGTCTCATCCAGGCGTCCGAGCTACTTCGAAAATGGTAACGAGCAGATTTTGTTGGCCTGGCATTCGAAAGGACTGTGCTGTCTTCGTTCGAAATTGCCTACAGTGTCAGAGATCCAAAATTCAACAGCACACTAGATCGACCCCTGCCAAGTATGAACCGCCAAAGGAACGCTTCAATCATATAAATATAGACATCGTAGGTCCTTTTCCTTTATGCGAGGGACAACGATATTGCCTGACCATCATCGACCGTTTTACGCGTTGGCCTGAAGTTGTTCCCATCTCTGACATGTTAGCCGAATCAATAGTAAAAGCCCTATTATCGCAATGGATTTCAAGATTCGGAGTGCCGTCAATTCGAGTCTCTAGTTTTTGCAGAATTAATAAACGCAATTGGTGCAACACATCTCCGTACTACACCATACCATCCGCAGTCGAATGGCATCATTGAGAGATGGCACCGATCGCTAAAAACAGCAATTTTGTGTCATAACCCTGCAAAATGGGTGCAACATCTGCCTTCAATTTTATTAGGACTTAGAGTCGCCTATAAACCAGACCTTAAAGCCTCGCCGGCAGAGTTAGTTTATGGTACAACATTAGCAATTCCAGGAGAATTTTTCCAGCAAAGTAGAATTCCTGTCTCTACAACCGATTTCGTCGCCGAGTTTCGATCGTCAATGCAAAAACTTAAGCCAACCGACACAGCTCACCACACGACTCCTCGAGCGTTCATCTCGAAAGATCTGCAGCACTCGTCTCACGTTTTCGTACGCAATGACTCCATACGACCATCACTAACACATCCATACGATGGCCCATATGCAGTTCTAAAGCGATCGGACAAATATTTTACTATTCTCATCCGTGGCCGTAAAAGCAACATCAGCATAGACCGATTAAAACCCGCATTTATTTCACATAATGATCTTAATGATAATTCATCAATACAAGAAGTACCTCCCGCATCATCTGAAAGCATCACACAACCACAAATTTTGTATCATGATAATAAAAGCATCTCCAACCCAGAAGCAACAAATAGCCGCTCCTTCGAAAACCATTCACCACCTGAACCGCAGCAACCAAGAGTAACTGCAAGTGGTAGACGAGTCACGATTCCTCTGAGATTCAGGTGAGACTGCTCCAGAGGGGGGATTGCTGTGGCATCACTGATACCAGCTACCGGGTATTGTGTACTCAATGTTTTCAACATTACTAATATGTACAAAAAATATAATTACTGTTAATCTCGCATTCCATTCTTTCTTGAACTCTTTAAATAGTAGTACCTACATTACATAATTTTGAATTTTTAATAAAGTTAATTTTATTTCTAAAAAAACGTTGAAAACCTATTTATTCTTGGCCCTAAATGGAGCTTACCAACTACCGACACGAAATTACTTTTGTTGAACACTTTAATTCTAAAAACACAAACTTCAATATAGTAAAATCCCCAACCCACCCCCGCTTTTTGCATCCATATGATTCTTTACACTTGAAGATAGTGGTAAAATTTCTGCCGATTAAAAAGAATACAACATCCCCTACAGAGGTATGTCTAATATTTTCAAATTATATTCGATCAAAGTGGAAGAATTTTAATCTGGTGTACACTGACGGCTCCAAGACGAATACAGACGTGGGCTGTGGTATATGGTTCCCTGATACGGACATTGAAGGGTATTTTCCTTTAGCCCCCCAGGCATCAATTTACACAGCAGAATCTTTAGCAATCATAGAGGCTCTTAAACTAATAAGTTGTCAACAACAAGGAAATTTTTTAATACTGTCTGATAGTAAATCAGTTCTAACATCACTTACATCAACCTTATCAAGTCGTGCTCACCCTCACATCTATGAAATTAAAAGCTTAATATATGCACTTAAACGAAACATCACGGTTCACTTTTTATGGATCCCCAGTCACATGGGAATTGATGGAAATGAATATGTGGACAAAATCGCTTCTTCTCACCCGTATAATGAAGACAATAAAGATGTCCTAGCTCTGGATCTTGTAAGCTGCGACCGCTCGACCGCTTTGTCTAAGTGGCAGTACGATTGGAATAATTCTACTAAGGGGCGCCATCTCTACAATATTGCTCCAACTGTTAACAATGTCCCATGGTTCAAGGGGTCAGGATTTTTCCGGCACAAAATTTCTCTAACAAACAGACTGAAAATCAGCCACACAACATGTAAAGACCATGTCTTCAAAATTAACATTACAAACGATAATATCTGCACCTGTGGAAATATACAAACACAAAACCGCTTACTGTTCCACTGCCCAGAAGGCGATTGGTCATCACGTCAACGCCTTATCAACTATTTAAATACTCTCAATATTCAAAATTTTAATATAAAGCATTTATTGAAACTTAATGATCTCAAAATTTTCTCTTTAATATTTAATTATTTCAAAAAATCAAAATTTAACGCAAAAGTCCCCTTTTTAATCTGTCTAAATATATCTGTGATACGTTAATTTGTATTGACTGTATATGTTTTATGTAACTTGCGCTGGTCGCAATGTCGTATGTTTTAATGTCTTCTATTGATTTATAAATAATAAATTAATAGCAATGTCCATTAAAATGGAAAAATATTATATAAAAAAATACAATATTTATTAAATGTTATACTTACTTAAAACAATGTGATACTTTATATTAAACAATATTTTGTATATTTCGTATACTATCTGTGATTTTACTTATTAAAAAAAAAACAACAACAATTATATTTATTTGTATATATGTACATATATTAATATGTATGTATTATTTTAAATATCGACTAACACTGTTTCTTGAAAAAAAAACACCGTTCTCATCAAAACATCGTTTATTAATTTTACCAAAATCCGCAAAATAGAACCCAGCGTTTACGGCGGATTTTTACCATTTGGCAACACTTTGTTGTTCAGTAAGAACAACAATTTCGAAGAAGAAGAAGAAATTTTATGCGTGAAATTGAATGAAAATATAAGTAGAAAGAAAAATATATCATTATCCTCAATTGATTTTGTTGTCGCCAATAATCTCATCACAATTCTTTTAATAATTTCTTTTTTTTAATAATAATTTTTTGTAGAATTTGGTTTCCACTTCTTTTTTGCTTATGTTTACTTTTCAAAAATTTGTTTATGTTTACATTTCCTTTTACTTCAATAGCTGTTTTTGACAAATATCACTGATTGACTTTATAAACATATAATTTTTTATTATTTTTTTAGGAGTTTTCGAAAATGCAAATATCTATCGGATCGGACCTAATTGGCGAAAGTTAAAAAAATTAGCGAAAAAGGTTTATTTTTTCTTAACCTGAGACAAAATGACGTTATCGTGCAAGATAACGACTCAAACTATACTGCTAAAATAACAAAATTATGGCTTGCGAAATATATTATTATTCTTTTACGTGGATCATCGTAGTCCCCAGATCAAAATCCTATCGAGCATCTGTGGTCCATCTTAATAGGGAAGATTTAAAAAAAAAAAAAAAAAGCACCCAAAACGGTACATGGTTTTTGGTGCCGTTGTATTGAAACCTGGGAATGTATCGATTCAAAATATCTTAATAATAACATATAAAGTATACCAAAGAGGATCAAAGTAGTGGAAAAAATTCAAGGCGGTTATACAAAGTACTAGAGGTCATAAAATACCAAATTTTGCAACAGGGGACAAATCATGTTTTGTATGTTTTTAATATAAAATAGCATTTTTATTCTTTTCTTAATGTAAAATTATGTTTATGTTATAAAAAAAACATAAACTAAACACATTAATTATACAGTAAAATAATAAATAGACAAATTTTTATTAAGGGTTTAAACCGATTATTTAAAAATCGAGTACTTTTAACTCATGTTGAGTGTATATACATCACTATAACGTTTTTTTTTTAAGCTTACAGTACATGAAATGAAAAAACCAACATGCGACTGTAGCTCTGACGTCACTGTGACGTCATCCCGAATGCAAATTGGTTACATGTCATTTAATTCCACTTTTTGGGACATTCACATGCTGATAACATTTGCATGTGAATAACATGTAGCATTCAAAACACATACAAAAATGTGTCTTTTTTACATGTCGTGTAATGCACATTTGCAAATAAGTTGTGACATTTGCAGTGCTTTCACATACACATGAAGCGGTCCCAAAATATGTAAAAGTAAACATTTTTGTCACAACATTTGAATCGCGTATGTGCGTGTTTTAACGGCAGTTACGTTTTTTTTTCCATTTTGTTGTAAGAAAATATTTCGTTATTTTTGTATTATTTTTGTGTTTATTTTTTTTGTGTGAGTGAGTGAAGATTATTATTATGAGTGAAGATTATGATTTTCTTATCGTGGAAGAGGATTTAGATTCTAATCTCACTCCTCCACAATTGAAATCCCGCCGACAAAGAAAATCAACAGCAGGGGACAGAAAAATTCAGCACGCATGGACCGACGATGAAATCAGTCGCCTAATTGCGTCTGTGGAGCAACACCGCGGAATTTGGGATTTTTCTTGTCCAGAATATAAACTGACGAAACTGGATGGATGGCGAAGTGTCGTCGATGACCTAGACATCGAAGGTGTGGATGTTAACGAAGCCAAAGTAAAATGGTCATCTTTGCGCACAACATATATGGTGAATTTAGCTAAATTAAGAAAAAAGAAATCGGGACAAGGAGCAGGTGAATCACACAACGTGACATGGAAGTTCTTCAAGTCCATGATGTTTCTTGAGAACAACAATTTACAACACTCTACTTCTTCAACATCAACACTGCAATTGGTATATTTTCTATATCATTACTTTTTTTTAAATTAATTGATTTTAATTTTAGGAATCTGATTGCATGGATGTTGAGGAGTTCCCCATGCCGTCGCCACCATCAAAATCTGAGCTGGCAATATGCAATAAACGGAAACGTTCAACACCCATCACGACGCCATCCTCAACATCTGGTGATTCTTCCAAATCGCAGGCAATTTCGATTCTTAACACTGCTGTAGCCGCATTACATTCATCAGATGCTAATTCGACCTTTTGCGACAATCTCTTGGCAGAGTTACGAACGCTTTCGGAATCGAGAGCACAGTCTTTGCGATTTAAATTATCACGTGTAATGATGGACTTTATAGAGGCAACTCATGAACCAAAACCCGTTCAGTTTGGTAATAAAAGTGTACATGAGGTTCCCGTTAAAAGTTTAAGTACATCACTGATCGAACAAACTATCCAAGAACCTACTCCCTTGCGTTCCTTAGAAGAAGGTGTAATTGATAGTAATGATGATGATTTTTATTGCATAGACCCATTATTAGAAATTGTTGAGATCACGGAGGAAAAGTAAAAACCTTCACAAATCTCTAAGGTATCTTAAAAAAGTAAACAACGATCTCGATACAATATTTTTATAAAATAATACTTTTTTTTTAATAAAATACACTTTTTTTATTTAATGGAAATTCAAATGAAATGAACTGATTACTTCTATTTTGTAATGAAATAATTTTATTTTCTTTTTTTTTCATTTATTTACTTAAGTACTTATGTATATATGTGTACCTGCATTTTTAATGAAATTCTTTTTATTTATGAAATGTTTTTGTATTTTAAGATATACACTACTTTTTAAATAAATGTAGTAATTGTTTTGTGAAGTACTTTGATTTTTGCTATTATACTTTTTTACTTTATGAGAAGTCACAATTGAACTATAGTAAGATTATACCAAAGCCAGACTCAGAATGTCTGTTCAAAAATTCAGACATTTCCTAAAAATAATAAACCATGTAACTTCCATCTCAGGTGCATTAAAAATTTTTGGATCTCCTGTTTCTGACAAGCGGAAACTGTCAAACTTTGTTTTGGCCCTGTCTTTGGTTTCAGAAAATATTTAACTTGTAGTTACGCTCTTTTATGTTTGCTTAATTTTCTTTGTTGGTTCTTGGATTTAATGTTTTATATAACCGGTGAGCTAAAATACACTTTCAGATCAAATATAGTTTTCGCTAAAATACCAAAATATTGGATTGTCCTTCAGATTAACCTGTGGTCCAAATTTTATTTAAATCGGTTCAGAGGAAGTGGATTTTTGAAATGAAAATTTTACTTTTTGGATTATGAGCCAAATAGAGGGTATTTTTATTAAGTAACGCTAACTATCGAAAGGTATATCAGGGCTGGTTGCTACTAAAATGGCTATAATCAAAACCTAAAGGTATATAAAAAATGTTTTAAAGCATATTAATTCTAACTGAATTGATATTATTATTTTCGTCATATGACAATAATTCTTATCATATTCGGTCATATTGCCATGTGACATCTCCTTCATCAACAAAATAGGAAGCGAATTCTTTTTGAATCTCTTTTGCATCTTCTGTGCAGTGTCGTTTAATTTGGAGAGGAAACCATGTGTGTTCAATCTGGTCTCCTGAACGCCATTCTCCAGGGCTAATTAAATTTCCCTCTGCATTATACTGATCAAAAGAATTGGTTGGAGCGTACTTAGCTTTATTTGTTGTCATCAAAAAATTATGAAGGGCGCATACGGCGAGCACTACTTTTTTTGTTTTCTCGGGATCTAAATATATAGGTTTCCGTACCACACGGAAGCGTGCCGATATAATGCCAAAGACGTTCTCTATTATTCTACGTGCACGGCTTAAACGATAATTGAAAACGCGCTGAACCATTGACAACCCACGCTGAGCAAATGGCTTCATTAAATTTTTTCGAAGAGCGAATGCATCATCGGCTACTAGTACATAAGGGACAGGAATTTTCCTGCCTGGGAGTGGTTTCGCTGGAGGCAAGCGCAGCTTTTCAGAGTCTAGAGCTTGCCCAAACGAGCATCTATTAAAGACACCACCATCTGACTGACGTCCATTCCGACCAACATCGACGTACAATAATTTGTAATCCGCATCCGCAATTCCCATTAGAATAATACTATGCGTCCCTATGTAAGTAAAAAATTCATCAATAAACGTCGTCCATTTTTACCATACTAATAATACAAACCTTTGTAATTGTAAAACACACTTCCAGAGTTGGCTGGGGCATTCATCACGACATGTTTCCCATCCACAGCGCCAATGCAATTGGAAAAATGCCACTTTGCATTGAAATGCTGCGCCACTTGATCCCACTCTTCCTCAGTTTTTGGTAACTTTGTAAACAAAAAATTAACAACGTTATTATTCATTTATAATTCAAAACTCACCTTAAAATATTCTTTGACAAGGACGCTGTATATTGCATCAAGTACTTCGGGAATAATACGAGAAATTGTCGTCTGTGGAATGCGGAAAATATATTGTAAAGATGTAAAATTTTCACCTGTTGCCAAATATCGTAGCGTCAAAGTCAGTCTAGTTTCTGGTGGGATGCTCAATCGCATGTTTGTATCCTGTTTTTTTATGAGCGGCGTCACCAAACGCAGCAAGAGGTCAAATTGATCAGCAGTCATACGAACAAATCCTCTATATAGATCAGGTTCTTCAGCACGCAATTCGTGCATTAATTTGGCGCAGTACCCATCCGTATTGCGTTTCTTTAACCAATTCTTTGTCCACACAGTACGTACCCTCTTTTTGTCTTCGAGATATTCTAAATCGTCTTCTTCCTCCAAAATATGTGTTGCGAAAATAGCAACAGCAGCCCACTTTCGTTTCAACATTTTAATTGTTTATTTAATTTTGATTTATGTATATATATATTTTTTTTTTCAAAATAATTTGATTTAAAGAACCAGTGTTGTCAACCGTTATTATTCAAAAAGCACTAAGCTGGAGAAAAGTCGCAAATATTTACTAATCTATGATAGCAATGATTTTTCTAAAGAAATATTCTAAATTAATTAAAAAAAATAATAATAATAAAAAATAATTGCTTCACTTTATTTTTTCTTACAAATTTTATGTAAAAAATTGTTTGCTTTTTAAAATATTTTTCTCTAATCATACAAACTAGATTTTATTCTTCAACTAGTTTGAAATTAGTACTGCTAGTTAAAAAATAAATTAATTTGTTAAATTTTTGTTATTTTTTTATTCCGTTTACATATTTTGTATGGTAACTTTGACTTTCCAAATTAATTTTCCTAAATGAGTAAATCATATTGAAGAAAATTTTCAGTAATACACAAATTTCTTAAAAATAAAAACTGTTTAATATTGTGGCAACTAGTCAAATTTGATTTTTTAAGCTTCAAATAAATTTTTTCATTTTAAAATCGTTAAAAACTTGGTTAAAAACGGAAGTTGACAACGCTGTTCATAATGCAACTGGTAGCATGTTATATACTAGCAAGTCATATTCACATGTAGTTTTTGCACTTAACGTATGTAATATTCAATAACATGCTGCATGTCATATACTTCCACAATTTATGCAACCATTCACATGTGTACTTTTAGAAATGTGTTTGCTTCGCCAACATGCGCCACATTTGGATTTTGGGACAAAATAACATTTAGTGTACTTTCAAAATTTGACTGCATGTAGACACTAGGTTTAGATCTGAGAATGTAGCCAATTTGCTTAATATTCTCGTGACGTCATAGCCACATGTGCATGTGCATTTCTTCATTCCATGTACTATAAGCTTAAATTTCATTGACCGATGTCTGTTTTTTGTTGAAAAAATTAATTTTTGTTAAAAATTAGAATTTGTATTATTAATTTATTTGATTTTAGTATGAAATATGTAAAATAGAGTATGAAATGTCATTAAAATTAGATTATATAAATTTATATGATAAAAAATAGCAAATTACAAAAAATATGATAACGAAATTTAGTAAAAATATTATTTTTTATTGGAAAAGTCTGAAAACTTAACTATTTTCATTAAAAGTTTTCACAAAATATTAATCAAAACAGTAAAATATATAACGTAGCTTTACATTATGTAGAAAGCTACTTTAAATTATTTCTGTGGCTTGGTGCTAAAAGCATAGTATAACATAGTTATGTTATCAGCTGTGAAATTAAAATTTAGTGTAATGATTAAGTTTAGTTAGTTTACACATATAGGATCTGTGTGAATAAAAAGCTTACCTCACCTGTCAAAAAATATAAACAAAAACACATTTTTGTTTATTTTAAAAATATTTTTTTTTTTAATTTTTGTTAATAGAAAATTATTGGTAATTTTAAATAGTTATTGTGCCTAGATTGATAAATATAACAATATGCTTCTAAACATTTCAGGATCGTAACTTT
This sequence comes from Stomorhina lunata, assembly GCA_933228675.1. Lineage (NCBI taxonomy): Eukaryota > Metazoa > Arthropoda > Insecta > Diptera > Rhiniidae > Stomorhina > Stomorhina lunata. Next base: position 81,927,772 of record OW121742.1, read on the forward strand.
TACCGTGGCCTAGTAGTGCAAACGGAATATATTAACATATTTGGGAGATCATCAGAAATGCATTTAAAAGTGGGTTTGGAGTTAGCTCTGGCTTAATTAGAACTATTGCAAGAGTTTAATGCGTAAAAATGGTTAACGCGTCAAAATACCTTGGCCTGTTTAGACTCAAGATCCACGAAACATGATTAAATATAAAAAAGTACTGCTGCTAAAGAGGAATAAGAGGCTGTCGCTCATACTACTCTCCATTTCGCTACACAATCGTGGTGTTAACACCCATCAGCATCAAACCAAATTGTTTTATAATTATCTTAAATATATATGTTTTGACCACCACCTTATTCTTGTATTATTTCTTATTAAAAGTAGACCAAATCACAGGCCCTATGCTCCACTGGGAGTCAAGGATAACAAAATAAATCACAATATGTCTGTGACACATTTTCTGTAGAAAAATATGTCTGTGACACATTTTTCTATTGGTCATAATTTGGTAAGTCAATACTATTCTTGGTCTATCCCTTATTCCTTCTCGGGGTATCACCTAGTTAGCTCCCTTAACACCTGTTAAAATAGCGAGTTCTCCCATGAGAACTATAAAAATATGTGTTAGGACGTCGGGCTAGTAACCCACTTCTGGAAAAAACAATTACAATGAAAAAGATAAAATTATAACAATAACGGACACCTTAATGTAAGAAGAGGACGTCCAAAATTTCGATGGAAAGACCAAGTAGAAAAAAATCTTTCAAGGTTTGGCCTACGAAATTGGAGAATAGCGCAAAAGATTGAAGCGCATGGAATTCTAAAACCTGTTCGGCCAGGTTGTAAATATAAGTAAGACCCCATAAAAGTAATACCGATCAACTCAGAATCGGCAGGAGAATCGACTCAGCAATGTCCGTCTGTCTGTCGGTACCGGAGGTCGTAATTCATAATAGAACCGACTGGAAGGGTCGTACATCGCTTTTTAAAGCAACTCGATCTTCACAGATGATTCTTAAATGGCGTTTGCACTGGATCGGGTGTTTTCTAAAGGGGCAAACATCAAGGATTTTTACAGACATGCTGACGATTGCAGCATGTCTGCAGAAATTTTTGCCATATGGAAGCAAATCCCTACTTTAGGATTAAACAGAGTTGGATTCCGGGTCATTGAGACATCGATAGCATCGAATTTTTCTGATGAAGCAAAAATATAATTAAAACTTTTTTTTACAAAATAAAAAAAAAACATGTATTGTATCTTTGTTTTTATTTTTTATTGACATTGGTGGGTTGAATTTATTTTTTGTGGTGTATTATTCTATAATTTGAACCAGAGTTGTATTTTTAATGTATTTGGTGGAGAAAAAATAATCAAAATCAATATGTATATTTAGTAACTATGTATATTTAGTGTGTGGTGGATATATTAGTATACACTAATACTATTTCTTAAAATACAACTCTGATTTTAAGCTTTTTTACTAATACAACTTTAAAAACTCGTACTATGACAGATGTCAAAGTACGTGCTTTTGAGAGTCGGCATACTATGCTATACTATGGCTAAAAGGGCCAATGTAAAAAAATAGTTTTGAGAAAATTTGATTTAAAGTTTTTATTTCCCATATAAATACATAGTAACATTGCCCAGAAAAGCTCTTATAAAGATGTTTTGAGTTAAATTAGAGATAATATGATGAAGCCAATTAAAAGAGGGTAAAGAAGGGAATCTAATGCAATTAACTCAAAATAGCCAAAAACTGGCATTGACCCTTTTAGCACCAAGCCACAGATTTGTTGTTAACAAAAGATTTACATCGGTTTGTTAAGCTAACAATTGTTTTTGGATAATACTAATAAGGAATTTTGCTTAACTTTAGTTTACCAATCGTGGTTAAATTTCTTTGCATAAGACCGTAAGTGTTATAGCTTGATATACGCGTTTAGTATCATTGGATCTGGAAAGACCAAAAGATTAACACAAAGTGCAAATTTTTTTTAAGTGCATTAATTTTTTAAGCTTTGTATCGTAAAACAAAAATAATATTATTTTGCTACTTTTTTAAAGAAAATAATTTTAATATTCGATATTCTGTAGATATGACATGAATAAAGATATCACAACGAAATTTTGTAGTTATGAAGATCTAAAAGCAATAGACTAAAACAAATTTCCAATTTAAACTAAAATGTTTTTTTACGAATTGGCTTTTTTTGGATAGGGCGTGTACGAGGACCAAAAGTCCTGTTGACCAGAAATTGTATTTATCTTTTTATGTTTCTTAAGAAAATATTTTTTTACAAGTGAAAAAATTAGGAAAATCTTTAAAAAAATTTATTTTATGTTTCAACTTCAAATATTAAGTCCTACGGCTCTCAGATATGGGATAACTCTTGGTTTTAGGAAATTAATGCAAAGATATTTTACAAAACGTGTGTTGGGATTAGGAGAATATACGCCAAATATATGTGTGAAATTAGTAACCAGAATGAAGTCAAATAGCTACCAAAATCACGTCGAAGTCAGTGTAGATTTTACCAGTATCTCGATCACACTAAAGGCCTGTCTTATTGCAATGAAAAATATAAACAGACAAAAATCAGTTATATAATAAAAGCTAGAGGAGACTTGCTTGATGCAAAGTCTTTGCGTAATTTATGAGAAATTGAGTCCATAGAACTCTTTATAGGTAAATGTCCCGTGCTTTAATTTATAAGGCTAAAATACTTTAACCGATTATGGCTTAGTGATGTTGAAGTCGTAAATATTTTAAATTGTGAAGATATGAGTTGGCTAAGTCTTTTTAAATTTATCAAAGATGTTTTAAAATAAAGAAGAATTTTAATTTAATTCGAATTCGGGCACAGGTTCATATCATAACTTTTAATTTTGTATTTTTAATAATTTTTATGATTTTTAAACTAGAATTTAATTATTATATACTTTAATGTAAACAAACAAAAAAATTTCCGGCTAACGGTTTATAAATTCTAATCTAATTGACACTAGCTCCCTTATCAGGTAATCAGCCAATCAGCCGGAAATGACATAAAACTACTAAAATCTCGAAATTTAAATATTAAAATAGCACATACTGTGCTTTAGTTATGTCCGATGCTGTACATATGTCTTTAAGATTTAAGGAATACTTTGTTAAATTGTCGGTCCATATTTAACCTTAGTAGTATATATAGCTTTTCTTACTTGTTTTTTTTCTCAAACGTTGAGCAGTTCTCAATACAATTAAGGAAAATAATGCACAATTATTTCCTAATGCTCACGCATTTAATAAGGGTTCCTCAGTTCTTGATTTAAACACTCAAAGTTCTATTGGAAAGTTAATTAATACCATGAACACTTTCATGACAAATATGCAAAATATGTTTTAGCAATTAATGCAAAATGCAGATTTTGCTTTGTATTTTTATGGAATTAAAATTATGTTTTTGGAACAAGTACGCCAATTTCTTCTCTCGTAGGAAATATATATTTTATTAGATCTGAAACCCACTTTACACTGAAGAATTGTTTCAGAATTAATGGATATAACACTTACAATACAAAACATCCAAGTGGAAGAGCATGTGGGGGTACAGCAATTTTAATTCATAAAAATATTAACATTTCCTAATTCCAGAATACAAAATGAATCACATCCAGGCGACTTCAATAATAAATATAACTATAAAATAACAATATCCTCAATTTACTGCCCACCCAGACATAATATTAATAGTAGTCAGTTTATGGAATATTTTGCAACATTGGGTCCAAGAATTATACCTGCAGGTGATTACAATGCCAAACACACCTTTTGGGGCTCTAGTCTTACAACTCCAAGAGATAGACAACTATTTGAAGCAATATTATGGCAAGCTCTCACTTGCCACAAAATATCTCTTTAAAAAGTGAAAACGAAGTGGCAAATGCAATCAATGAGTTTTTAGATATATTAACTAGTGCGATTATTGTATCCACACTAATTTACAAAAAGAAATATTAAATGTTCCAAAAATGTTGAAACCCTTCTCAGAGAAAAAAGAAAACTAAGGCTTAAAATGCAACTTAACCAGTGTCATAGAAAACAGCGTAACTCCTTAAGGGCACAAAAGGATTTAGATCTTAAACACTATCTGCAAAACTTAGACCCTACGAAGGGTACTGATTACAGTCTGTGGAAGGCCGTAAAAAACATGGAATGACCAATGGGTCAAACATTATATAGAAAAAGCCGAGGCATTTGCTAATCACATAGAAAATACTTTTACGCCAAATATCAAAAGCACTTGTGTTCCTAAACTAGAAATCATTGATGAAAAGTGCACAAAGTTAATAATTGAGTTAAAAAATAACTTCTCGTTTATTCGGTGTTAGTTCCTGAGTCTCTCGAATTAGAGTAATTTTGATCCATAATTCATCCGAAAGCACGCGAGCTGTAAAAAAGATTTCACCTAATTTCTATTGGCCAAAATGTTTTCAATTACGTTGCAAAAGCACTTCTTCGGAAATTTTTTAATTTTTTTTAGGAATTCTTTGAATTGAAAAATTTGAATTGGCAACATTGAAATGAGCGGTTGAGAAAAATTTGTGGTCGTGAAGAAAAATCATAAATTGTTTAAAAAACTTAAAAAAAACGCTTATTTAATAAACCTCTTTCACATATAAAATTATTTAAAATTAATGTGTGTTTTGTGGAATATAAAAATAAATAATTTATGGCAATTAAAAACAAAAGTATAATTGTAAAATTTTTCCACTTGAATTTTGTAAAATACCATGTGTCTTTGAATGCAGTGACATATTTTATGTATTTATAAAATTATAAACATTAGAAGGACAGAAAGTCAATATACATAAAAAAAACTAATAATTTGTGGATGGTTTTGCATAAAACAAAAAAAATCAAAATTTAACAAACATTTATATAACATACACAGTATATAAAAAGATATATATATATACAACAAAAATAGTACAACAAAAACATTAAAACCAAAAAACCGTTACTTAAAGTCTCCACTTCTGTCAAATATGCAGCTGAATGTTTAAGTGATGCTTACTGATTGAATAGAATAAAAAACATTTTAAAACATTTTGCACTTTATAAAAACATTTTGATATACAGTAAAACCTTATTTGTCTCTTAAGCCATGTCTCATAAAATTAAACCAATACAGTGCCCTAATTGTAATTGTAATGTCACCAAGACATTAGCTGCAGCAGTTGCAGTAATTTTTATCATAATGATTGTTCGGGCGTTTCTGAAGAAGAGCTAAATTCAATTCGTAAGAAGACTAGTAAGTTTACTTGTGGAAAGTGTAAAAAAGGTTCTGAAGCTAACACTAATGCAGACATCATAAAAAGTATTGAAGAAATAAAAAATTCTATAGAAAATAAACTTGAAAGTAATAAAGGAGACATCGAACGGCGTATGGATTGTGGATTTCAGAATCTTGAAACTAAAGTAATGCAGCTTATAGAAAATTCATACCGAAATATCAAATGTTAAATCTGATGTTGCGCATTTCTATTCCATTGTCAAAGAAGCCGGCAAGGCAAATGATGCTAAATTCAGCCATCTTCAATACAAAAATAATATGTTAGAAAGGCGCTTAAATAGATCGGTCATATTGATAAGTGGATTAAGCTGTTCTGTCGAAAGTATTCGTGAGAATGTAATTAAAATTGCAAACTTTATAGGTGTTGACATAAGTAATACAGATATTAATCACTATGTAAATCAACACAAATGCTTTGTAATTAAATTTAATTCAGTACAACTACGCAATACCATAATGCAAAAATATTTTAAAACTCAACCATTGCTGTTGAATAAGGTGATTGGTGGTATCGTCGAATCTAGGATATACTTGAACGACAACTTGTCCCCTGCATCCAGTAAACTAAATTATCTGTGTCGCAAGCTTTTAACAACAAAGAAAATTAAAAAATTCTACGTGTTAAATATGGATCGTCCGAAAGCCAAGATTATAACAATAGATGTAAGGAATGTATTATTAGATAGTCAGCAATGTGCTAATTTATTAGATGGATGTTTAGATGATGTTGCAGTTAATAATACATAGCTTATAAGTATTCTAATGGTTTTTTTCCTTTTGAATAATTGCAGTTTATGGTATCTTAATCCAACCTTTAATGTTCTTTATGAATTATAGGTATTTATTGTTCTAAAGTAAAATTATTGAAAAAAAAAAAAATATTATTACTTTTCTAATAAGCCTTCGAGTTTATAATAAATATACATTTATATTTTTGTCAAAAATTTAGCCCCGTATTTAAACCATTTATAGATATAAATATGCTCATTCTTTTGTATTTTTAACCGTATTACCGATTTTGTATTAAAGTTTATATAACAGATTCAAAAATTCTATGAATAAATTAATAACAAGTAAGAGTGGTATATTCGGCTTTGCCGAATCTTGGATACCCTTCACCAATGGTGTTCCAAAAGTACTTAATGTAATTCGTAGCAATATTTGGTTATACTAGTATTATATGCAAAGAGTCTTCAAAGTTAAGAGTCGGAAAACGAAAACCTTTTCGGTGGCGTCCTCATCTAGAATAGTTATGCACCCAAAGGTTAGGTTGGGCAGGTGGCTGATGTCTAGGGAAGCTTCACTTGGGTTCTAAAGTGGTCCCTTTGTGAAAGATAATGATTACTAGACTACAAGTAGAGAATGCATATTTAAGCCAGCCAGTAGCTTCGAAATAAAATAGACACATATTTTACGAACATTTAATAAAGTTCGATAGACCAGATAAACCATGCAGAAAAGATGCTTCAAAATGTAGATGCCCTTACATTTGCAATAGCACATCGATTTGATGAAGTTTAAGTATTCTGACATGCAACCCAAAAACGCTGTGCCCAGTGAGGGTTGTGCACTTTAATTCGTACGAATTATCCAACTAGTAAAAGTTCTTGATTAGTTATGTAAAACTCTGAAGTTAGCGGACTGATTTAGGTCAAAGCTTTAACAATGATTGTCAATGTATACAAGCCTTCAAATTATAGGGTATACACTCTTAGTTTTAGATACATACGTGAAATATATAGCTTTTGAATGGATGGTTATCAGCTTTGTCGGAAAAGTTTACTTATTAATTTGAAGTTAGTTAATTAATTAAAATGAACACTTCATCAATAATATTTGGGATGTTTAGTTCTTTCGATCTGTCCGATGGATGTTTGGAAAGTTTTGCTCTAGTTCTTTGTGCAATTTTATTATGATTTAATTTATCAGCATTAAATCGATTCCCGGTCTGGTTTATGTGGGAGATTTCACTAAATGTGAATAGAGCTCGCCCATTTTCAATATCGAACTTTTCAAGAGATCAGAAATACTTTTGTCAAATGTTGTACCTCTAGAAAGTTTATTTTAGGCGCTATTGTCCTGAATATCAATATTGTACAACGTCTTTATACTAAATGTCATCATCGTATCTATTATAATTTGTCACTTATTAGCTACTAAGAGATTGCCTTAGGCGAAGTTATACGGAATCAATTATCAAACGTGAACGGATTTCTCCCAATTGCAATTAAAAAATTTAAATTTTTGTTGATATGTGAGATACTTACATACATATGTAGGTTTTGAATGGATATCATGTAATCAGCTGCATTTTTGTACTTCCTAGGAAGATTACCTATAATTTGATATATAATACATTCTCAAATGTTATCATAATGTTCAAAAGTCAGACACAAAATTAAGATAAATGCAGTGTGCCTGTCTGCTAAATAAAACCAGATTTGTGGAGCTCCTGAATTGTCCCACCCTGAATTTCATTTCATTGTCGTTCAAAACACCATCGCTTAAACGCTAAATTATATCTACCACAAATTACAGAATGCATCAGGATTTAGATAATCCCCTGCGAAGGACACTATTAAACTTCATCAAAATAAACATCTGAGATATCGACAAAACAGGAGCTCCAAAAACTTGACTACAACAGAAAAAAGGACAGACAGGTAGACGGACGGACATGTAGACGGACGGACAAACAAACAGACGGACGGACGGGCAAACAAACAGACGGACGGACAGACGGACGGAGGTCGCGAAATCGATTCTTGTGCCGATTCAGAGTTGATCGGTACAATTTGAATGGTATTCATAATCAGATTTGTGGAGTATATATATCAGATTTTAGAAAATCCTCCCATAAAGAACGATGTCAAATTTCATCACAATCGGTCCATAAACACCTGAGATATCGCTGAAACAATACTTACAAAATGTAAACAAAATTTCTTAGACACGTACTTTGGGCAATTTGCTGTACATCAAATGTAGTGTTATTGCGATATCTCAATTGTTTATGGACCGCTTTTGATAAAATTTAATAACGTGCTTGGTGGGGGAATTTCCTAAAATCTGATATAAAATGTACGTATGTCCGTGCTAAAGGAGGATGGTTTTTTCCTATTTCTGCATTTCATTTTTTCAACAAACATTCCCTAATGCGTACTTTGGGCAATTTGCGATACATAAAATTTAGTGTTTTGGCAATATCTCAGTTGTTTATGGACCGATTTTGATAAAATTTTACAGAGTGCTTTGGGAAAATATTTCCTACAATCTGATATATAACATATTATCACATGTACACCAGGAGTATCTTTTTTCTCTTGTTATTTAAAAGTGTGTTTCAATCAAAAATTTTAAAATTTTCGTCTAATTTTTGGTATTTTTTCGATATTTTCGGTGTTTATAAACCGATTTTAATGAAATTTAATAGCGTTCATTGCGGGAGAATTTCCTAAAATCTGATATATAATTTATGTAAGTCCATCCTCCAGGGGCTTCAGAAACTTGATTTCAACAGACAGACAGACAGACGGACGGACAGACAGACAGACAGACAGACAGACGGACATCGCTTAATCGATTCTCCTCCCGATTCTGAGTCGATCGGTATAATTTTTATGGGGTCTACGATCACTAATAAAAAAATTACAAACGGAATCACAAACTTATAATACCCTTTCACCTATTGGTGAAGGGTATAAAAATTAAATGGTGTACCTATGTATAACTTTTGGAGCAAATTGAATTCTACAATCATATAAAAAATATTAGAAGGCATTGAATATTAATGCATATTATTGTCTTTTAATATGAAAATATGTGGTCTAAATTCGAATTTAATTAAATCTAATTTAATAATTTTAAAATTTATAAAAAAAATATCACTTAATTTAAATATTTAATATTTGTGAACTATTAAAAAACATTAAATTATAACCTATTTATGAAAAAAAAATACTGGCAAATTCTTGATAGTTTGTTAAATAAGTTTTTTTTTTTTGTATGAAATTTTTTCGTTTTTTATATTAAAAAGATTTTTCCAACGACGTTATCAATTTCTTATTTCTTTTTATGCTATTAATGTTTACACATATAAATTTACCTGGATTTTGCACACACCTATTAACTTTGAATGAATTCGGTTGATATTTTTGGTGAAATAGTTTCGGATGGATGGGATATAAAATTGGGTCTGTATTTGATGATAGTTTTCATGTAAGTGTTGAATCACTTTTTGTAGAAATCATTTTAGATGACAATACCCTTGTATTAGTTGAAATAATTTATCTTTCTGATGGCCAATTTTCATGTTGTGAACAGGTTGTTGAACACTTTTCTTCAAGGTATAACAACATAATCATTATGGGGGACTTCAATATCAATATCTTTACTAATGGCATTATAGTACGAGAAATTTGTGAACGCTTAAATTTATATGTCGTACATAATTCGTTACCTACACATTACTCGCCACAGTATGAATCTACCTCACTCATAGATTTTTTTCTTGTTTCCGACTTTGAGTAAGTTAGTCATCAAGCTCAATTTCAAATTCCGGCGCTTAACTCATATCACTCAGCTATTTTTATTTCTTATAGACTACCATGTAACCGTAATGTTAATGCTTTTTATTATCGAGATTATAGACAACTTAATTACGACCAATGTGTCTCGCAGTTACACGGCATTTACACATGCAAGTGCAAGTGAAAAAAAAGCTCAATACATTTATATTTTTTTACTAACACAATCACACTTCTGCAAGTTGTAGGCTCCCAGTAAGAAAAAAGGTTTATTCTCAAATTGAGGATGATTTGAAAATAAATCTTTTTTCAAAGGTCAAACGTTTGATACTGATTTGAGAATAATAGCGTTCTCAACAAAAAGGGGACTTTATTCTCAAATTGAGAAGTGCCTTTATTCTCAAATCATTATCAAACCTCATTCTCAAAGGTTTTTCAAATGTGGATATCATCTACATGTAGAACATAAATAAAATGGCGTTGTATTTTTGATATTTTTGAGTTTGTTTATTTTGTTTTTAAAAACGGTGCATGTTAATGTTAGGAAAAAAATGTTAAGAAACAATGAAAATTTACTTATACATATGAATATTATTGTATTTTTAATCAAAATAATTTAATGAAATTTAGTAAAGGGACAACACAATTAAAATTGGTCATTGTTCCACAATTTCAAATATGGATAAATTTTAAAAAATCCGCAAGAAATAACGAATTTACTTGAAATGCAAAGCCATTCCATTAAAATATCCTAAACATTTTTTTTAAGTTTAAAAAAAACTTTAAAATAAGGTTTGATATCAAATTTATATAACACCATTTTTCAAATTATTCCCAAATTTGATAATGATTTGAGAATAACCTTTATTCTCAATTTGATAAACTATCATTTTTCAAACGTTTATTCTCAAATGAACCTTCATTTGAAAATTACTTTGAATCTCAAACATTTTTTCAGGTTTGAAATAAGTTTGAAAAAAACGCTTGATATCAAATGTAAAAGTCATCATATTTCAAACATTTGACACTGTTCTTACTGGGCTCACTTGCAAGCGATTTTGATTTTGATTGCCAGTGATTTTTTTACTTGCATGTCAGAAGAATACGTATACACAACTTGTAACAAGTCACCTACGTGTGTAAACGTACTGTTAGAATCAATGGATTTTTCTGGTGTATATAATAACTTTAATATTAATGATAGCGTAGAATGTTTTAACTCAAATTTAATACATCTATTTGAGGATAATGTACCTGTTCGAAGAGTTGTTAGTAAAGGATGTAATGATTGGATGAATAATATTCTAATTAGTAATGCAAAACGATTTAGGAACTTAGCGTATCGTGCTTATAAAGAAAATAGAACTAATGGTAACTATATAATATTTTGTAGGGCGAGAAACAAATTAAAAAGTGTTATTCGGTCAGTCCGTAAGAAGTATTGCCTGAGATTTTTTTCCACATGTAATCAACAACAGTTATGGTGTAAAATCAGATCTATCGGGATTCTTGAACTTTCGGGTTGTAATAAATTCCCAATTTGTTTAGATGAATTTAATGAATTTTGTCGTTTACCTCAAATTTCTAATGATAACACTCTACATTTACCTTTTAGTGAAGGATTTAGTTTTGCTAATGTTTTTTGAAATTTATTGCCTTGCCAGTTTTGCCACATCTAACGTTTATTATAAATAAAGTTTTAACAACTTCAGTTGTCCCTAATATTTGGAAAGTTGGTAGGATAGTACCTATTCCGAAAGTTAAGATACCTAGGATCTGTTCAGATTATCGCCCAATCAGTATATTATCAGTTTGTTGTAAAGTTTTAGAAATTATTATCAGGGATCAAATGTTAGCACACCTAAATAATGGTAATATGATTCACCCTCAACAACCTGGATTTAGAAAGGGGTTTGGCACTACTGGCATTCTTTTGGACATTACAGAATCCATTAGAGAAAATCTTGATATAGATCGTGTTAGCACCTTGATATTTCTAGATTTTTGTAAAGCATTTGATTCGATCAGTCACACAAAATTAATTTCTAAACTTTCCAGAATATTCTGTTTCAGCTCTAGTGCATGCAATTTAATTTACTCGTTTCTGTCTGGACGTAGTCAATATGTTCAGGTAAAAAATGAAGTTTCAAGGATGATTACAATTTTTCGTTGTATACCTCAGGGTTCTATCTTAGGCCCAATACTATTTATTTTATACGTAAATGATTTATTTCATGAATTATCTTTCTTAAAAGGTTATACTTATGCTGATGACGTTCAATTACTGGCAACATTTGATACATCCCAATTAAACACATCTAAAGAGCGGATTAATATTGAACTTACCCGATTAGTTGATTGGTCAAAATGTAATTATTTGCAATTAAATCCTACAAAATGCAAAGCTATGATATTTTCTGAACACCATATAGACATAAACCTTGTACTTAAAAATTAGTCCTTAGAAATTGTTACACATTATAAGACGATAAATTACACATTATAAGATGATAAATTAACATTCAATCATCATATAAATTTCGTTATTTCTCGAGTCTCTTATACTATACGTAGATTGTATAATATTGCATTTTATTTATCTTTATCGGTAAAACGTCGAATTGCTTTATCTTTATGTTTGCCCTTATTAATTTATGGCATTAAGTATATTCCTGTACCTCTTTAATGAACATTTCTAGATTGAGAATTTGTTTTAATAAGGTGATTCGGTATATTTATGGTATTCGTATTGATAGTCATGTCTCTGAATATTACACAAATTTATTTGGTTGTTCTTTTGAAAAATATATTCAATTAAGGCAAATAATATTTTTTATAAAACAATAAAATATTGTAAGCCCGATTATCTACTGAGAAAATTTAACTTTGCCATTTCTAATAGAACACATTCTTTAATTTATCCAGCATACTCTTATTCAGTTATGGAAAGGTCTTTTCGTGTAATCGTTTCACGGGTATGGAATAGCATTATACCATGTAATGAACGTAGGTTTTCTCACTCTTTATCAAAATTTGAACATATTTTTTTATCCAACTTATAGAAATATTAACTTTTGTTTATATATATATATATATATATTATATATACATATATATATATATATATACATATATATATATATATATATATATACATATATATATATATATATATATATATATATATATATATATATATTATATATATATATATTATATATACATATATATATATATATATATATATATATATATATATAACCTAATATTTACCATTAATCCCATCAATTAAGTACATAAATTGAAAATAAAAACACCAAGTATTATATTTTCTTCCATCCTATGAGCTATTTCAATTCAGCCATTGTTTCATTTCTAGATTCTTTCTTTTAAGTATGATAGGTGCGTGTAAATCCAAGTAAATATATTTTAGATTAAGAATTATTCTTTAATGAAATCATTATTATACATATTATGTTTAGTAATTATAATTTAAGTTCTAAATTATCTCATTGTTGACTAGCCAATTAGCGGCATCCATTTTTTTAAAAATAAATAAAATTCTAGGATTTCTGTTACGAAAAATATTTTTTTTTTAATTTTTCCTTAAAAAGTTTTATACCATCGCAAATTTTCATTAAAATATATTTATAAATAATTTTTCTAATACAAAATCTTTAATGTTAATGCAGATTCCAAAAAGAAGAGTATTCGCATTTGATCCCTAATCTGTTACATTTATTTATTAATGTAACAGACCAATTTATTGATAAAAAGCCAAAAAATGTTTGCGGAGAAACCAAAGTCCTCGACGCGTTTCGATGGTTGGTTAAGCCATCTCTTCAGGAGGATTATCCCCAGATAAATAAAAAATTGAGGTTGTTTTCATGATTTCTACCAATAACATAATAACATTTTTGTACGAAGAACACAATTATATATAACAATATGCTATATGCACCTAAAATTATTTCAAAATTGGCCCAAGGGTTTTGAAGTTGCTGATTTATTTCCATTATATTTTTCCAGCATCCCACTGTGCAGCGATATGCAAGATTTCTTGGTTCATTTTTGTTATTAGCTTTTTTGTGGAAAATCGTTAAATATAAAAAAATCTTTCTTATTCATATTTTTTCAGAACCAATTTTTTCGAATTAAGATTTTATACCCTTTTAAGAATTTACAAAAATAAATAAATCCAAAGTATATCGCTTCACTTATTTTATAAAGTATTATTTTTTAATTATTGAAAAAAAGTGTTATAAAATAGACCCTACTTCTTTACTTCTAGATATAACACTCTTACTTGTTTATCATATTCGCTACCTTTCATTGTAACATTATTATTCGTATATTAGAAATGTGTTTTCTTAAATTAAAAAAAGTGACTGGTTATGCTGTTTTATGATATTTAAAATTCTTTATTTCATTAGAAGAAAAATTAAAGAACAAAATCATTTCACGGCTTGCTGAGCTTCTTTTTTTGAGTTAACCAGCTCAACAAGTTCCTTGACTCTACGTAGACAATCTTTTTTTGTTCTATTAGGTATACATTCGGCAATGCGATCCCAACGATCTGCAGTGGATATTGGATAGGTTTTAATAGCTTGTTCCAACAATGCCTGTTCTTCTTTTGTCCATGCTTTTGTTGTTGCAACTGAAGAAGATTTGGGCGTTTTATTTGAATTTAAAGGTGGCAAAGGGTTGGAAATATTACTCGTATTACTACCATTTGTTTGATTTTCTTTGGTGTCACTATTAGTATCGGTGTTGGAAACTTCAGTGTTGACTGTTATGTCTGAACATACAGCGACATCCTTCTTTGATTTTTCAAAACTTTCAAACGCACTTGCATTAGCCTGCGTTTTTAGAGAGTTTTTAGAAAAATCGCTGTTTTGCAAAGCTTTTGCCTTATTAAGTACGTCACGGGATGTGACATTACTAGTACCTGATGAATGTTGATTTATAAACGATGCAATAACGTCCCACCGTTGTGATGTACCAGCGGGAAATAAATTTACAGCTTTGATCAATAGTTGGACTTTTTCATTGCACCATAATTCGCTCTTCTTAACCTCCTTTACAACAGTAGTTTCTGACTTTACTGTTCCAATTCTATTTTTGTTTTGTAATTGATTTATTTCATCCAACTCAGCTTTTATTTTATTTTCAGCTATTTTAAGAGCAGCAAAGAATGTATCTCTTGTACCCTTTTCAAGCATTTTTTTATTAAGCTCTTGTAGTTCAGGTAAGCTGAAAGTTTCGCAAATTTTTTCAACACCTTCCATATTCTTTAGAACGTCTTTGTCATTATTACCAAAATATTTGCTTTCCTTAGCTTTGTCGCGCAACATTTTACGCTCTTTTTTTAAAGCTTTTTTCATTTGTTCTTTCTCTATGCGTATTTGTTCTATACGCTTTTGTTCTGCCTTTTCAGCCCGTTCTTTAGCCAATTGTGCCTCTCGAACAGCTCTTTCTTGTTCTGCTTTCTGCGCTTGAACTGCATCCATCTTTGCTCTTTTGGCAGCCAACTTACGTTCTTTTTCTTCATTTTTAAATTTTTGTATACGCTTGTCATTATTGTAGGCCAAGTCAACTAGAGCGCGAATACGCATCATTTCTTCCTTTTTACGCTTAATACGGGCTACCTTGTTTTCTTTTTCAATCCATCTTCTTTCATCACGGTCTTGTCCCTTTTCCTTATCTTCCTCGTCCAAGTAACTAAACTCTCGCCAAGATTTAAAATCGTACCAAAAACTATAGAATCGTTCAACATCTTCCCGAACTGAATTTTCATCGCCAAATGCTGGAACACCTTTTTTCTCGCTCCACCTAGAATTCAAATTAAAATACTTTTGGAAAGATTCATAAAATCTATTATCTATATCAGATTGTGTTGGGAAAGAGTCATCGAATTCGGGATCAACAGAGTCGAATGATCGTCTCGTTTTTGATGTTCCTACAATTAAACTAATTTAATAAAAGAAAACAATTTAAAGCGGGAAACTTCTTACCTAATGTTTCATATGCTTTAGTTATGCAAGTAAAGTAATCGTCATCCGTTTTAACATCCTCCCCTTTAGCCTTGCGCTTGTCAGGATGATGTTGCAAAACCATTTTACGATAGGCACGTCGAATATCATCATCAGTAGCCTCAAACCTAAATAATGACATATGTATAAGTAATTGCACATCTTTATGATCTTCAAATCTCTGTCACCTTAATTTGCCTAATCCCAAAACTGCGTAATGATCCTGATCTTTCCATTCTTTAGGATCTAGAGATTTTAAATAATTAATATCTACCAAAATTTCATCGCCAAGTAGTTTTTCCTCAGATTCGCTGCGTTCTATATGATCCGAATGAAATTTCTTTTTTGAATTTAAATACGCATTGCCTACTCGTTGAACTTTTCTCCTCAGAGTCAAAAAATCACAATCAATTTGTACAAAATCTGCCATTCCTATTTTACTTAAAAAGTTCGATTTTCTTAAATTCTTACTAAAAAATGTGAAATTTGCACATGTCAAGTTATGCTCCTAAAATTAAAAGAATATTGCCAGACTAAAATTTTGTAAATATATTGACAACACTGGAAATCTCAATCTGGTACACGAAGTGTTTATTGCTGACATTTGTTCTTGTCAACTATAAACACTTAGTTTACCATGTAAAAAGAGCCTTGACGACTTAATCAAAATATTTATATTTAAACAAGGTAATTCCAAGGCATATATTGAAGGTAATTTCACTTGCTTTCATTAAATTTTAATAAGGGTTTTTGAAGTTTGTTTTTCTACGTCATATCACATATAACGTTACCACATTATAAAAAAGTATTTTCTTTTTTTTTTGAAATTTTTTTATAAAATGTGTAATGTGTACAATATAAATTATACATGAACAAAAGCTACTAAAAGAAAAACCGCGTATTTTCTTCCGAAGAAACGTATTCTCGAAATTGGTCGATTTAACCAATAAAGTACTAAAGTACAACTGAAATACGCAAACAAAAATAAAAATGCATCAGATACAAACTGAATCAAAGTGGAAAAACAAAGCCAAGCAGACTCATAGGAGAAATCTTTTTCGCTGCGAGGGAAGGGTATTTGCATTTATAGCAAAACAAATTATTTTATTGTCTCCAGTTAATTGTCATTATAATTAAAGAGCCAATTACATATTATTTAAATGAATTATATAATTTAGTTTATAATAAAATGATAAATTAGCGATATTAAATTTAGTCACTTTTACTTAACAAAGTTTGGATTTTTCTTTAGAAAAAAAGCATTCCATAATTGGTGTTAATGCTATACATATGTTCTTCTGAAGCCAATTCGGCACGTTCTCGCATAGCCAAAAGTACGGGTGTTGTATGTATTTGGAAACCGGTAATAGTCTTGGGTTTTCTAGCATGCCCCACAATATCAATGGCTATACCCACGCGCACCGGCACTTGCAATAGCGCAAAAGATTGCCAAACGAACGGTATGCCATCTAAGCACCAATAGACGCAGATATCTGCCATGGTTGTAGCCATTGAATTGTAAGTGTCTTCCAAAACCGCTTTAGTAAGCATAATAGCTTCTGTGGCCTTTTGACGACAGAAATACAGCAGACCAAATTCAAAGAATACGAAACGGGCAAAAGTGTCCTAAAAGTCTGTTTTAGCTAGTAACACAATAGTTGGCAGTAAAAATTCTGTAATTTCTGCATTGCAAGAACATACACCAATGATAGCTGGGAGATGACTTATGGAGCAGTATGCTTAACTGCTAAAGCGAACGTATTCTTTCTGGCACTTTAAACCAGTACACTTACTTAACTGCCCAAATAGGCCAACTGATTTGCGCCCATTTGATCTATGCGCCCATTTGATATATTGATATATTCTCCAGATTCAAACCTCATATATTGGCACAAATCCCACTAATTAATATTTATTTTACCAGAAAAGAACTTTCATCAGCAGCAGAACTGTTATAACAACTTTTCTGTAAAAATATAAAATATTCGGGCATATTCTGCAAATCACTTCCACATGATTTTGAATTCACATAAATTTTCTAAGTCGAATTATTAATTGTTCATAAATTATTTTGACACTTTTATAACGCAGTGCACTTAAGATGAAGAAGGTCTAGAAGGTTATTGATAAATGCTCTGAAAATTTCACGATTATAGAAATTACAGCCTTTTTGAATTTCATGTGATTTCAAAATCATGTGGAAGTGATTTGCAGAACATGCCCGATTATTTATATTTTTCTATTTTAATCATTTTTTACCTTTATATTTATAAAATTATATTTGTATTTTCAAAATTAATTTATACAACTTCAAATGTCCCTGCGACTACAATATCAGCTATGTGTTTTTTTCCTAAATACCTAGAACATCAACGTAGCTAATCAAAATTGTATTTAATGTGTATAGTTATTATATACTATCCCGCTTAGTTCTCCATTAACTAATAAAATATAGTTTAAGTATTAGATATGAAGATAAACATGCGATAAAATGTATTTACATTTTTACACATAACTCATATTGTCGGCGCAGCGACGGAAAAAAGGGAAAACTTAACATAATATGGTAGCTTTATTTCTATTGAAATGTCAGAACCCTTAAAATTGTCAGAAAGTGAAATTAAATTTAGTAACCTTAAGTGAAATTACCTTCATTATAATCTACCTTGGGTAATTCTATTGCCGCCCCTACAAGAAATGAGTGATCGAAACTAATACACACAAAATATTTACTAACACATCTAAACCTGACAAATCATATGGCAGTCACTCGTAAAGAAGTTTCCATCATCGTTGACTAGGTTTCAATTTTTGACATTTTCTGAGTTATTTTTGTGTCGTGCATTAATTTGAAAAAACAAGAACTTTAAGAAAACTATAATAAAATTAAAATCTAACAAACAACTTTTAAGTGTTTTTAAAACAAAAGAAATAAAGTGAAAAAATATTCAAATATATTTTAATTTCATTTTGATTAATTTTATTTATTACTTTGTTAACTTTTTGTTTTTGTTATATATTTATCCTTTTTTTATTTGACTGTTTTTTATTTTTCTTTTGTGTTTTACTTCCTTTTAATTTTGTATTTTTGTTATTAAAATAATATCAATATTGAACTAAAATATTATAATGTGTTTTCCTTTAATTTAAAAGTCTGTCAACAGTGACGACGTATTTACTGGTCTCCTGTGGCCAAAACTATTTCATTGCTTTCGATTTATCTGTCAACAGAGACGAAGTATTTATCAAGCTTTACTGGTCACCTATGACTTATCCTTCACTAGTGATGAAGTATTTATCAAACTTTATCGGACACCTGTGAGCAATAGTATAGAAATGTTGACTAGTAAATAACATTAGAGTGTAAACAATCCCGAAATATCGTTTATTTAAATTTATCCAGTAAACTCTATTACTCCTAATTTTATTACTTCTTTTCTTTATTGTACTAATTATTGTTTTTCTCTTTTAAACTATTAACTGACATTGAGTTGTCATTGAATTTATTTCTTAGAACTAGAGCTGCAAAACTATCGATAGTCGCCCCACTCGATAGTTTCGATAGTCGATAGTGGTCACATTCGATAGTTTCGATAGTCTGTCATAAAACTATCGATACTATCGATAGTATCGAATTCTAAAAATTGCATGCAGAAACAATTGTTAACTTTAAGTACATATATCTACAAATATTTGCTTTAAATTATAGTACCTGGGTAACCGAGCCTTGTTCGGAATTTTATAATAAACATTTCGAAGCAAGTTTTAAAGGTTTCATATATTTTTTTTATGAAGTACTAACAAACTAAAATAAATTTAGAAAAAAGACATTACACAAATATCAAATTAATTTTTAATCATTTCATTCATTTTGTCCAATCAACACATCAGATCAAATGCATAGTTTACAGTTCAATTCATGTTGAATAGTTTTGAAAATTGATCATACCAACTTAGAAATCTCCGTCGACTCATATGCACGAACATTGCTAAAGATCATAGCCTGATCAATTCAATTTGAGTTATTTTCAGTTACGCCACCTGACGGAAATTAGTCCTACCAACTAAGAAGCCTTCGTCAGCACATGCGTAACAACTTTTCTAGAGAGTAATTTTCAGTGGCGCTACCTGTCGGAAATTAGTCATACCATCTTAAAAACCTTCGTCGGCTCATTCGCAACAACTTTGCTAAAAACCATAACATGATCAAATACATAGTTTACTATTCTATAAAGGTCATACAAACATTCATTTGCTTAAAAGTTATAACATTACCAATTTTTCCCCTTTTTATCCTAATTTCAAAAAAGTTCCATATGCATATTTAGTACTTGATACCATTTGGATCCGGTATATTTTATAAAAACGCAGTCAACATATTGATCAATGGTTCATATTACTTCATGAGGTGTTAAATTATCATTTTATTTCATTTTTTACCCATTTTGGACCCCAAAATCAAAAAAGTACCAAATACGTGTTCAATATTTTTTCGCATTTATTGATTGCATTACAAAGTTTATTTCTGTCCGATTACCTGTCCGATTATTTTAACATCTGTTAAAAATATAACTTAAATTTTGTTTAAATATTATCACTTTAGGCGATATAGAATTTTCGATTTTTTCCCCTTTTTACCCTCTTAGAGGCAATCATGTATCGCGTAGGTACCTCCTGGAGTAAACTATTGTATATGGCTTGTCTTTTAATTGTTCAGCTTTGAATTTCTCATAGGCAATAACAATGTTTTTAAAATAGGTGACAATATTTTTACATTTAAACTAAATTTGTTTATACAGTCTTGACTTAAACAGGGTTGCACTACAAGATTCAGAGTATGAGCGAAACATGGCAAAATGTCTTTTTTACTACAAATCGCATGCTTTTATCATTGTATTGTTTTTATCAGCAACAAATGATACTTTTTCCTTTTTCCGTTACACCTGACATTGCAATATTTTCCGCATTGTAATTATACCACCATGACTTTCGATATAAGTAGCCATAATTTTTTTCTTGAATATATCACTTACTCAAGTTAACATTTGCTGAACTAAAGATATAATTTTAGTCTTATTGATTAATTTCATATTTATTTTAAAAATATCCACCGACACCAAAATTTTTCCTAACAATCAATTTAAAATATGCCGCCAACCTATTTTTGTCGATAGTATCGCTATCGGAAAAAAACAATCGATAGCACACTAAAAATAAAACTATCGATATTATCGATAGTACCATCGATAGTTTTGCAGCTCTACTTAGAACATACTTTAAAATAAGACGATAATTTTGTAATAAGATTCTTTCTAAAAAGTTTCATCAAAGAGTAAAGAGTTCCTTTTTTCCTAAAAACGAGTTTTGTAATTTATTTAAAAATAAACTGGAGATTTCTACAGTCAGAAGTGGGATACATAAGAAAAATTAATAATTAAAAAAAAATATTTGTTCTTATTTCTACGTCCGCAACATGAGTATAGAAGGTGAGAGTCCATTTACAGATGAGGGTGTTTCAAATAATGCCGATATGAGTTCACCACGTGGTCACGAGGATAATCTCAACATTGGTAATGGTGGCATAGGAGTATCCACGGGTGAAAATTCCATTTTATCATTGTTGCTGCAACAAAATCAAATGTTGATGAGCACAATCCGTTCCGAGAGAACATCGTATCACGTGAAACAACACATTAAAAAATTCAATGGCAAAAGGTCACCTTCAGGAGCTAAAGACTGGATTTTCTCCATTAATGGTATTGGTAATATGAATAATTGGCGATTACGATTACATCGACGCTGGATGTTTAGAAGGAGACGTAGTTTTTGGTAAATCTCATCCACATCGATTTCAACAAACAGGTAAATCGGATAGTGCGCAAGTCTGCAGCAAATGCGGAAAGCAAGGTCATTATGCGCGCTTCTGTAAGACTGAAGTGTCTACGCTTAAATGTTACCGTTTGACGTACCCAGCACCTTTGCAAAGGTGCTGGGTACGTCAAAAAGTTTTGTAAAGCTCCCATTAAATGTCTTTATTGTCACCAAGAAGGTCACATTCTAAATGCTTGCCCAAATAAAAACAAAAACGTTCCAGCAAAGTCAACGTCAAATTTCCAGAAAGCCACCACAACATCAACCGCAGTTACCGCCGCCCCCTCTTCCGTCATTGATACCACCACCAACTGTAAGTATTTTCAAGATGCTGTTATTAACGGACAAGTAGTCAAAGCGTATATCGACCCTGGGAGTGCGGTAAATATGATGCCAGTATCAGCAGCAAAGGCATTACAATTAATGTATACCAACCCGAAATCTCTAGTGCGAATACATGGCTTTGGTAATGGATCCGTAGTTCCAATTGGTGTACTGACCGCAAACCTTAAGGCTGCAGCCGAAGTTGAAATTTTCGTTGTAAAAGATGAAGAATTAAACATTTCCTTGCTAGTTGTACAACCATTTATAGAAAAGGAACATATAACCATGGTACGACGAGGTAAGATATTGCGATTCTTTGAGGAAAATATAAACGAAGAGCCAGATGATTGTTTGCAAAATATGGAAGTGCCAATTCTACCAAAAACTGACGTAAAGTTATGGGCCAAGGAAGCTACTGTGATTCCTTCAAATTATGTTGGATTTATTTCGGCGTACAATCACTTCTCTGAGGCCACTAATCTGTATATCGTTAGCTAAAATGCAAAAAAACGTAGCTAACATTTTTGTTTTTTTACAGTAGAAGCAAAAAACTTAACAAGTTGAATAATAATAGCAAGTTTGAAACGAAATTTGGCAATTAAGCTCACAGTACATCGATTTATCTATTTCTTCATCAAAAGTATATATATATTTATTTTTAAGAAAGTTATGTTAGTTTATTTTTTTTTTTAATTATTTTTCTTGAAACAAGAAGACGTAACTGCGGTGAATATTTTGTTGATTTCTGACTTCTGAATAATCTGATTTACAAAAAAAGATAAATACGTTTTCTGATGCTAAAACACATGCACTTTTATTATTTTAAAAATTCAAGTAAATATATTTTATGAAGTTAGAGGGGGAAAATAAAAACAACAAGTCATAGATCGTTAAATTACAATGAATATATTAACAAGTAGTTTTAAATGGGATGTTGTTATAAAAAGAATGGCAATCTTTTAATTTTCATACTAGAATCACTATTGTTTGCACTATCACTATCCATATTATAGTTTTTATTTTATTTTTTTCACATAAATAGTAAGACATGTCGGATTAAAAATAACTGAATATAATGAAAAATCTTAGCCTACGTCTTTCAAACAAATTCAATTATTATTTAACATGTAGTTACGATTTTTTGTTTCAGAAAAAAATATGCTTGTATTTACGTTATTTTGATTTTTATTATAAAATCGTAAATTTAAATCTTATGGCCCCAAGAGTCGGTGGGTACATGGGTCTTGCAGATTTACATGATAATAAATAAAAAAGGCTATTTCCAAAAAATTGTTATGAATATAATGAAACTAGACATAAAATTTTAAAAGAATGAAACAATAACTAACGGTAAAATTTGCTTTCAGTAAAAAATATGGAATATGATTTGAGTGGAAGTGATAACGAGAGCAATAAGAGTTCAAATGCAGCTTGCATCGCTACAACAACAACTACAAAAAACTTCAATTTTAGTTAGATTCAAATTGGCGAAAATGTAAGTGAAGAAGGAAGAGAAAAACTCAAGAGAATCGTTGAAGAGAATATTTTGTGCTTTTCTTATACTTTGAGTGATTTGGGAACAACAAATGATGTGGAGTTTAAAATCGAGTTAACAAAAAATGAGCCTATTACTTTTCGTCCCTACCGTTTGAGTTTTTCTGAGAGAGAGTACGTTAGAAATGAAATTGAAACAATGAAGAGTGCGGGAATAATTTGTGATTCTGAGTCAAACTATTCGAGTCCAATATTGCTTGAAAATAAGAAGAACGGTGAAAAAGGAATATGTATTGACTACAGAGCATTAAATAAAATAACGAAGAAAATGCAAAATCCATTGCCACTAATTCATGATAATATTGATCGTCTACAAAATAAAAAATACTTCACAGCTTTGGATATGCAAAGTGGATATTACCAAATTACTGTGAGTACAGAGTCCAGACTGCCTTTGTAACACCTGAAGGCCACTTTGAGTTTTTGCGTATGTCATTTGGTGTTTGCAATGGCCCAGCCGTTTTTCAACAATTAATTAACCCCTTGACGTATCAATCTGCGCAACGAAGTTCGCTTCCAACTGTTCGCACACAAGTTGCACTAAACAAACCGGTTTTGATGCTTAAGAACAGTCGCACAACGAGTCAGACTCGTGATAATCATGTTAGGCACATAAATAGTACCACGAGTCGGACTCGTGATAATCATGTTAGGCACAGAAATTGTACCACGAGTCAGACTCGTGGAAATACGTCAAGGGGTTAATAGAGTACTTTTACAATTGCTTTGGCCCACTTCGACGACATTCTTATACCAGCAGATACAGAAGAGGAAGGTTTGACAAATTTAAAAATCATTCTCGAAGTTTTGAACAAAGCAAATTTAAAATTGAATTTATCTAAATGCAAATTTCTTTTCGATAAAATAGAGTATCTTGGTTTCGAAATACAGTATGGAACTTTAAGACCATCTGAGGAAAAAATAAAGAGTGTTTCTGAGTTTCCAACTCCAAGGGGAAAAACGCACAGTGGAACTGGTCATCAAAAGAAGAAGAAGCCTTTAGGTTGATTAAAGAGAAACTTATATCTCGTCCGGCGTTAGCTATGTATTTGCCAGACGCAAGAACGGAGGTACACACTGATGCCTGTCAGCTCGGTATTGGTGGAATTTTACTTCAAGAACAAGCCGATAAAAAACTCCATCCCGTTGCTTATATAAGTAAACAAACTACTCCAGAAGAAAGCCGGTACCATTCGACAGAACTAGAAGCGCTTACTGTTGTGTGGACTCTACAAAAACTCCGTGTATATTTAATTGGCATTAAGTTTGTTATCATTACAGATTGTAACGCTGTAAGAGGTACTTTTTTTTCGATATAATCCATCGTTCTGGAAGTAAGATGCAACATGTGGACTCACTTAGTCGCAATCCAGTTGGTGATGCACGGGAATCTGAGACGGTGGCTGATGTCTTCTCTATTTACAACACATTAACCGAAGATGATTGGTTAATTTTACTACAGAAAACTGACCCTGCTGTTGGTGATATGATTAATTCGTTGAAGAAAATCACTGATTTAGATGACCTTGATAAAAATATAAAATCAAATTTCGTATTGAAAAATGGTATTGTTTTCAGGAAGGTTGGTAACGAAGAAAAATTGTATGTTCCTCGGAAAGCTAGATGGAAGATTGTAAACAACTATCATGATAACTTTGCCCATGTTGGATTGGATAAAACCGTACAAAAGATCAAAGAGTACTACTGGCTCCCTAGGTTGAAAAATTACGTTAAGAATTATATTGGGGCTTGTGCCGAATGCTTGTACCACAAATAACCAGGAGAAAGAAAACCAGGTATGTTACATCCAATAAATAAAATTGGAACGCCGTTCCACACCGTACATCTAGACCATTTAAGCCCTTTTGTAAAGAGCGCAAAAGGTAACTCATATATTCTGGCCGCTATTGGTGGATTCACAAAATTTTGTTTGTTAAAACCGGTTCGTAACACAGAATCAAACACAACAGTTCGTGTAGTTGAAGAAATTATTGTTTTATTTGGTACTCCAACGAGATTTATTACCGACCTTGGTACCTGTTTTACAGGTGCCCCATTCGTTAATTTTTGTAAAAACAACAACATCGTTCATATTAAAAATGCAACAGCTACACCGAGAGCAAATGGGCAGATTGAAAGACTTAACAGAAGCATAACTCCTATGTAGCAACCATGAGCAAACATCCAGACAACAAAGATTGGGACAGCTTTGTAGGAATCGCACAGTATTGTTTAAATAACACTATTCACCGTGCAATTAAAACCACCCCGTTTGAGTCATCAAAATTACTTCCACACTACAAGAGACCTTATGTTATTACGGAGGTTTTGCCAAATGATCGCTATCGAGTGTCTGACGTTCCCGGACTACAGCGAACACAACGGTTTTATGAGGGAGTTGTAGCAGTAGACCAAATGAAACGAGTTCTAGATCCAGATTACGATGATAGTGATGACAACGAAAATATTGATGAGCTGTCATCGTCAGACGAAGTCTCATGTACAATTCGTAGAAGCAAACGTTTATTGGAAGGCGTAAATCGAGGGCGATTTCCATTGGAGGATGTCCAACTGTAAACAATCCCGAAATATCGTTTATTTAAATTTATCCAGTAAACTCTATTACTCCTAATTTTATTACTTCTTTTCTTTATTGTACTAATTATTGTTTTTCTCTTTTAAACTATTAACTGGCATTGAGTTGTCATTGAATTTATTTCTTAGAACATACTTTAAAATAAGACGATAATTTTGTAATAAGATTCATTCTAAAAAGTTTCATCAAAGAGTAAAGAGTTCCTTTTTTCCTAAAAACGAGTTTTGTAATTTATTAAAAAATAAACTGGAGATTTCTACAAGAGTGAACAGCTCATATAAATTATCTGTGGTCGAAAAAATGTGTGTGTTAGAGAGAGACGAAAAATCACACGTACACAAAAATTTCGGTCACATTTCTCATATTGGCTTAATAAAATGATAGAAATTTTGTTCTACGCGATGATGGAAACTTTGTCACTAATGACGGTCATATGGCCGGTAATATGAGTCATTGTTCTTGTATATATATATAAAACAAAGGCGTTTCGATGTAAAGACATACTAAGAACAGATTTTTGAAAATTCTGCCTTGTGAGGGATAAAACAAGTAAGAGTGGTATATTCGGCTTTGCTGAATCTTGGATACCCTTCACCAATAGTGTTCCAAAAGTAAAGTTCAATATCATATATTAATTTTCTTTTGTTCATACAAGTGTAATTCCTATCAATATTTGGTTATACTAGTATTGTATGCAGAGTCTTTTAAATTAAGAGTCGGAAAACGAAAAGCTTTTCGGTGGCGTCATCATCTAGAAAAGTCATGGACCCAAAGGTTAGGTTTAATAAAGTTCGATAGATCAGATAAACCATGCAGAAAAGATACTTCCAAATGTACGTATAATCCAACTAGTAAAAGTTCTTGATTATTTACAGTGGTCGGCATATTTATTTTGACAAAGTACAGTGAAGAATTGTTTTATTATTTTTTAATGTTGAAACTCTTATAACGGTGCTGTTATCATAATATTTTCTTTTCCCCATATTCTTAAGCACACGTACATATGAAAAAAAAGAAGAAACATTTGCGCATTCTCATTCTGAAGAGAGAAATGCAATTAAGAATACGAATTTGTAACGGCATAATTATTTTGACATTTCACAATTTCATTTCGTTTTGTTTTTTATGTTAAGATTTAGTACAAAGCGATCATTGTTGAGTATTACTTATTAACGTTCGATGAAAGATAAATAAAATAATAATATTACTATTGAGTAAATATGGGAAAAATTTCGGAATTAACTAACAACGTCAGAACCGAAATTATAACCAAGTATAATCTTGGAATATCTGTAATAAATATTGCCAAGGAATACAATATACCCAGGCAAACCGTTTATTATCAAATAAATAAATGTAAAAAAACAAAATCTGTTAACAACTTGCGTCGAACAGGAAGAAAACGTAAAACAACGCCAGCGAAAGATCGACAAATTGTCAGAAAATTTAAATGTAATCCAGGTTTAACGCCAAAAGCAGCTGCGTTAGAACATAACTTGCACTCCAACAGTCATATCAGCGAAAGAACAGTTCGACGACGTCTAAAAGAAGCCAACATTAATACGTACGTAGCGAGACAGATTCCATATATAGCCCCAAGAAACAAAGCTAAGAGATTAGAATTCGCAGAAAGATATGTAGACAATTCATTCATTCTGGCAAAGTGTATTATGGACCGATGAAAGTACTTTTGAGTACCATTCGTCAAAGAAAAAGGTTTTTGTCAGATTAGATAAAAAAACTAGAAAAAAAGCCGCCCCTGTTATCCAAAAAGTTAGCCATGGAGGTGGTACAGTCATGTTCTGGGGCTGTATAGCATACAAAGGCTTGGGAGACTTGGTTCCAATCGAAGGTTCGATGAATCAAAACCAATATTTAAGAATTTTAAATGAACACGCATTTCCTTCTGGCGATACGTTGATTGGACAGTCGTTTATTTTCCAACAAGACAATGCTCCTTGCCACAAGAGCAAAATGATAAAGTCATTTTTGACAGAAAATCGTATTGAAACTTTAGATTGGCCACCCCAAAGTCCGGATTTAAATGTAATTGAAAATGTTTGGTCTTATATAAAGTGCCAAAGAACTGCAAATCTGACAAGAACCAAAGAAGAAACAATATCAGAAGTCAAATCGTTGTGGGAGGACATACCAACAAAATACATTCAAAACTTGATCGATTCAGTTCCTGAAAGACTTCGGAAAGTCATTGACGCTAAAGGAGGATACACATTTTATTAATATTAAAAATATTTAATAATTTTACAAAACTTGAAATAATATATTTCTATTCAAAAAGTTCACATATTATATGTCAAAATACTTATGCCACCACCTAAATTTTTAATTTAATTGCATAGAATGCAAATTTAATTTAAGAAGTTATGATTTTATGTTTTTTAATTAGCAAATAAATGACACTTTAATTTGAAAAAAAAAGAGTTTTTTATTATAAGTAACTCTGAAATAAATTTAAAATTGTAAAATTTCTCAGATGTCAAAATAAATATGCCGACCACTGTATGTAAAACTCTAAAGTGAGCGGACCGATATAGATCAAAGCTTAAATAATGATTGTTTTGTCAATGTATACAAGCCTTAGAATAATAGGGTATACACTCTTAGTTTTAGATACATACGGGAAATATAAAGCTTTTAAATGGATGGATATCAGCTTTATCGGAAAAGTTATTGAAGATTTACTTATTAATCTGAAGTTAGTTAACTAATTAAGATGAATACTTCATCCATAATATTTGGGATGTATTGTTCTTCCGATCTGTACGATGGATGTGTGGAGAGTTTTGCTATAGTTATTTGTGCAGTTATAATGTGATTTAATTTAGCAGCATTAAAGTGATTCCCGGTCGGGGTTATATGGGAGATTTCACTAAAATGGGCGAACCATTTTCAATCCCTCTAGAAAGTTTATTTTAGGCGCTATCGCGCTGAATAACGATATTGTACAACGTCTTTATAATAAATGTCATCATCGTATCTATTATAATTTGTCATTTATTAGCTACTAAGAGATTGCCTTAGGCGAAGTTATACGGGAGCAATTGTCAAACGTGAACAGATTTCTCCCAATTGCAATAAAAAAAATCTAAATTTGTAGGTTTTGATTCAAAACCTACAAATTTAGATTTTTTCAAAACTTTTGAATGCAAATCATGTAATTGGCTGCATTTTTATACCCTTCACCAATAGGTGAAAGGGTATTATAAGTTTGTCATTCAGTTTGTAATTTTTTAATTATTCGTCTTAGACCCTATAAAAATTATACTGATCGACTCAGAATCGCCAGGAGAGTCGATTTAGCCATGTCCGTCTGTCTGTCTGTTGAAATCAAGTTTGTGGAGCTCCTGGAGGGTGTAGCGAGATAAATTGTATAGGAAAATAGACCTACACAGCACGCTATTAAATTTCATCAAAATCGGTCCATAAACAACGGAGATATCGGCAAAATACTAAAATTCGATGGGTACAAATTGACGAATTAAAATTTTTTTTTTAATTTACATATTTTTAAAATTTTTTTTTTAAATTCTCATCGAATTTTGAATTTTGGCGATATCTCTGGTGTTTATGGACCGATTTTGATGAAATTTAATAGCGTGCTGCGTTGAAGTATTTTCTAAAAAATTTTAAAAATTTTAAATTGCCAATTTGCGTGCATCGATATATTTTGCTTTGGCGATATCTGAGTTTTTGATATACCGATTACAATGAAATTCAACAGTGCTATGCGTTGAATGATTTCCTAAAATTTCCTAAAATACAATTCAGAAAACTTTCTTCAAAAAAAATGATTTTTTTTACGAAAAAATTATTATTTTTTACAAAAAAATATATTTTTTTTACAAAAAAATATATTTTTTTTACAAAAAAATATATTTGTTTTGCTTTAGTGGATTTCCTAAGATCTGACATATTAACACTACTTGTGATATACAACAAATTGCCCAAAGTACGTGTCTAAGAAATTTTGTTTACATTTTGTAACTATTGTTTCAGCGATATCTCAGGTATTTATGGACCGATTGTAATGAAATTTGACAGCGTTCTTTGTGGGAGCATTTCCTTAAATCTGATATATAAACTCCATAAATCTGATTATGAATACCATTCAAATTGTACCGATCTACTCAGAATCGGCAGGAGAATCGATTTCGCTACGTCCGTCCGTCCGTCTGTTTGTTTGTCCGTCCGTCTAGCAGTATGTCCCTTTTTCTGTTTTAGTCAAGTTTTTGGAGCTCCTGTTTTGTCGATATCTCAGATGTTTATTTTGATGAAATTTAATGGCGTACTTAGCAGGGATTACCTAAGTTCTGATGCATTCGGTAATTTGTGGTAGATATAATTTAGTGTTTAGCAATGTTTCAGGTGTTTTGATCGACAACGATGAAATTCAGGGTGGGACGATATCCTAAAATGTTGTGTATGCATATTCTGAATCTACGTCGAAAAATAAAATACCCGTATCTCCCAGTTTTTCCAGATCAATTCGTTTTTTCAAGAAAAATATGAATATATCTTTCGTAAAAATCACTTATACTAATACTAGCTTTATAACCCGCTACTTCGTTAGCGGTACAATTTGAATGGACAAAGTTACAAAATTTACCAAAATTATTTTTTACTTGCTTATCGATTCCGATATAAATAAAATTATGTATGTGTTAGTTCTAAAGATACATGTAGGTCAAAATAGTAACCTACCCTCTACTAGTGTCATTTTCAGAAAAGTACTAAACACTCCTCCCTTATTTGCGTAGCTGATCCAATTTTGATTGCTAACCCAATTTAAATTTTGAATATTTAGCGTTACAAAAATTTCCTTTTTACCCGCTTTTTACCTCTAGTAGGCAAAATTTAAAAAATACAGAATACGTGTCCTTATATTTTTATTGCTGGTTTAAATCCATTTTTGATAATGTTTGTTTTTAACCCCTTAATTGAAAAAAGTACCAAACACCTGTCTCATATTTTTTAAATGTCAATCAATTATAAATTATTATTCTACCTTCATTGATTTAAACAATATGCATAGCTTAAAAAGAAAAAACCTATCTTTAAATTTTTTACTCGTTTTTGTCCTTTTCTACCCCATTTATCGAAAAAGTGCCATACACGTGTTTGAGAAGTGTTTAATTTGCAAAAAGTACAGAATACTTGTCCCTTAATTTTAAGTGCTAATCTTAGACCATGTTTGTTTTTACCACTTTTGGTTTAGAAGATATAATGCCATCGATTTTTCCCTTTTTTACCACTTTAATTGAAACAAGTAAGAGTGGTATATTCGGCTTTGCCGAATCTTGGATACCCTTCACCAATGGTGTTCCAAAAGTACTTTATGTAATTCGTAGCAATATTTGGTTATACTAGTATTATATGCAAAGAGTCTTTAAAATTAAGAGTCGGAAAACGAAAACCTTTTCGGTGGCGTCATCATCTAGAATAGTTATGCACCCAAAGGTTAGGTTGGACAGGTGGCTGATATCTAGGGAAGCTTCACTTGGGTTCTAAAGTGGTCCATTTGTGAAAGATAATGATTACTAGACTACAAGTAGAGAATGCATATTTAAGCCAGCCAGTAGCTTCGAAATAAAATAGACACATATTTTATGAACATTTAATAAAGTTCGATAGACCAGATAAACCATGCAGAAAAGATGCTTCAAAATGTAGATGCCCTTAGATTTGCAATAGCACATCGATTTGATACTAGCCTTAAAATTATAGGGTATACACTCTTAGTTTTAGATACATACGTGAAATATATAGCTTTTGAATGGATGGTTATCAGCTTTGTCGGAAAAGTTTACTTATTAATTTGAAGTTAGTTAATTAATTAAAATGAACACTTCATCAATAATATTTGGGATGTATAGTTCTTTCGATCTGTCCGATGGATGTTTGGAAAGTTTTGCTCTAGTTCTTTGTGCAATTTTAATGTGATTTAATTTATCAGCATTAAATCGATTCCCGGTCGGGTTTATATGGGAGATTTCACTAAATGTGAATAGAGCTCGCCCATTTTCAATATCGAACTTTTCAAGAGATCAGAAATACTTTTGTCAAATGTTGTCTCTCTAGAAAGTTTATTTTAGGCGCTATTGTCCTGAATATCAATATTGTACAACGTCTTTTTACTAAATGTCATCATCGTATCTATTATAATTTGTCATTTATTAGCTACTAAGAGATTGCCTTAGGCGAAGTTATACGGGATCAATTGTCAAACGTGAAGGGATTTCTCCCAATTGCATTTTTGTACTTCCTAGGAAGATTACCTATAATTTGATATATAATACATTCTCAAATGTTATCATAATGTTCAAAAGTCAGACACAAAATTAAGATAAATGCAGTGTGTCTGTCTGCTAAAACCAGATTTGTGGAGCTCCTGAATTGTCCCACCCTGAATTTCAACATTGTCGATCAAAACACCATCGCTTAAACGCCAAATTATATCTACCACAAATTACAGAATGCATCAGGATTTAGATAATCCCCTGCGAAGGATTATCTAACATCTGAGATATCGACAAAACAGGAGCTCCAAAAACTTGACTACAACAGAAAAAAGGACAGACAGGTAGACGGACGGACATGTAGACGGACGGATAAACAAACAGACGGACGGACGGGCAAACAAACAGACGGACGGACGGAGGTCGCGAAATCGATTCTTGTGCCGATTCTGAGTTGATCGGTACAATTTGAATGGTATTCATAATCAGATTTGTGGAGTATATATATCAGATTTTAGAAAATCCTCCCATAAAGAACGATGTCAAATTTCATCACAATCGGTCCATAAACACCTGAGATATCGCTGAAACAATACTTACAAAATGTAAACAAAATTTCTTAGACACGTACTTTGGGCAATTTGCTGTACATCAAATGTAGTGTTATGGCGATATCTCAATTGTTTATAGACCGCTTTTGATAAAATTTAATAACGTGCTTGGTGGGGGAATTTCCTAAAATCTGATATAAAATTTATGTAGGTCCGTACTAAAGGAGGATAGTTTTTCCTATTTCTGCATTTAATTTTTTCAACAAACATTCTCTAATGTGTACTTTGGGCAATTTGCGATACATCAAATTCAGTGTTTTGGCGATATCTCAGTTGTTTATGGACCAATTTTGATAAAATTTTACAGAGTGCTTTGGGAAAATATTTCCTACAATCTGATATATAACATATTATCACATGTACACCAGGAGTATCTTTTTTCTCTTGTTATTTAAAAGTGTGTTTCAATCAAAAATTTTCAAATTTTCGTCTAATTTTTGGTATTTTTTCGATATTTTCGGTGTTTATAAACCGATTTTAATGAAATTTAATAGCGTTCATTGCGGGAGAATTTCCTAAAATCTGATATATAATTTATGTAAGTCCATCCTCCAGGGGCTTCAGAAACTTGATTTCAACAGACAGACAGACAGACGGACGGACAGACAGACAGACAGACAGACAGACGGACATCGCTTAATCGATTCTCCTCCCGATTCTGAGTCGATCGGTATAATTTTTATGGGGTCTACGATCACTAATAAAAAAATTACAAACGGAATCACAAACTTATAATACCCTTTCACCTATTGGTGAAGGGTATAAAAAGTACCAAACACTTATTTAAGTTTTTTTCAATGTGAATCGACATGTCCCTAAATTATCATTAGCTTAAATCATATTCATAGCTAAAAAAAATAAAAAACCTACCTTTGAATATGTTCCCGTTTTTACCGTTTTGAACCCCATTTATAGTAAAAGTACCAAGCACATGTTTAATATTTTTTGAATACTTATTGATTGTGGCACAAAGTGAGTCTTTATGTGTATTAGTTCAAAAGAAACGTATGGGTTAAAAAAGTACCAAAATATAGTTTTTAAATATTTTACCCTTATTAGTGCCATTTAAAAAAAAGTACCGAACACATGTCCCCTTATTTTTTTATCCGATCCAAATTTAACTTCAACATTGTTTTTATCTATGTTATTTTCGGAGACATGATACTAATTTGTACCATTTTCTTCCCTGTTTTACCCATGATCGGCCAAAATTTAAAAAAATACCGAACTCGTTTTCCTTAATTTTTAGTGCTGACCATAGACCAATTTAATTTTCGTTTCTATCACTTTTGATTAAGAAGATATTGCGTTATCGAGTTCCAAAATATAGTTTTCACGATTTTTCTCCCTTATTAGTTCCATTTTCAAAAAAGTACCAAACACATGTCCCCTTTTTTTGTCAGACGATCTAAATCCAATTTCAACATCGTTTCTAATGATATTAGTTTTGGAGATATGATGTTATTATAATTTATCCATTTTCTACCCTGTTTTACCCCTAAGCGGCCGAATTTTAAAAAATGACCGAAACCGTGTCCGTCAATTTTTAGTGCTGATTCCAGGCTAATCTAATTTTTGTTTCTATCAGTTTTGGTTTAAAAGATATTATGTAACCGATTGCATTTCAATTATTGAAATTCAATATGAATCGACACGTCTGTAAATTATACTTCTGGCTTCATTAGCCAAAATGAAATTCATAGTCTAAAAAAATCTACCCTTGGGTCCATAACTATTCTAAATGATGACGCCACCGAAAAGCTTTTCATTTTCCGACTCTTAATTTTAAAGACTCTTTGTATATAATACTAGTATAACCAAATATTGCTAGGAATTGCATTTAGTATGAACAAAAGAAAATTAATATACATATCAAGCATTTGTGTGGGGCTCAACTAAGTCAGTAATCAGAAACTATATAATTATCAATATATACCACTCTTACTTGTTTGTACTTGTATGGAAGATAACTTATAATTTGAAATATAATACATTCTTAAATATTATCATAATGTTCAAAAGTCAGACACAAAATTAAGATAGTCATGTAAGACTCTGAAGTTATCGGACTGATTTAGGTCAAAGCTTTAACAATGATTGTCAATATATACAAGCCTTAGAATTATAGGGTATACACTCTTAGTTTTCGATACATACGTGAAATATATAGCTTTTGAATGGATGGATATCAGCTTTGTCAAAAAAGTTATTGAAGATTTACTTATTAATCTGAATTTAGTTAACTAATTACAATGAATACTTCATCAATAATATTTATTTATTTATTTATTGTTTTTTCAATCTGTCCGATGAATGTTTGGAAAGTTTTGCTCTAGTTCTTTGATTTAATTTATCAGCATTAAAGCGATTCCCGGACGGGGTTATATGGGAGATTTTACTAAATGTGAACCGAGCTTGCCCATTTTCAATACCGAACTTTTCAAGAGATCAGAAATACTTTTGTCAAATGTTGTCCCTCTAGAATGTATATTTTAGGCGCTATCGCCCTGAATAACGATATTGTACAACGTCTTTATACTAAATGTCATCATCGTATCTATTATAATTTGTCATTTATTAGCTACTAAGAAATTGCCTTAGGCGAAGTTATACGGGAGCAATTGTCAAACGTGAACAGATTTCTACCAATTGCAATTAAAAAACTTAAATTTTCGTTGATATGTGAGATACATACATATATATGTAGGTTTTGAAGATTACCTATAATTTGATATATAATACATTCTCGAATGTTATCGAATCAGCTAAAATCAGATTTGTGGAGCTCCTAGAAGGTATACCCATATGCATTTCACACAAAATTTTAGGATCAAAACACCTGAAATATAGCTTAAACACTAAATTATATCTACCACAAATTACCGAATGGATCAGAATTTTGGCAATTCCCTGTTAATTCCCTATTAAATTTCATCAAAATAAGGACGTCGCGAAAACGATTCTCCTGCCGATTCTGAGTCGATCGGTATAATTTATTCATAGTCAGATTTGTGGAGTTTATATATCAGATTTTAGGAAATCCTCCCGCAAAGAACGCTGTCAAATTTCATCACAATCGGTTCATAAACACCTGAGATATCGCTGAAAAAATACTTACAAAATGTAAACAAAATTTCTTAGGCACGTACTTTGGGCAATTTGCTGTACATAACAAGTAGTGTTAATATGTCAGATCTTAGGAAATTAACTAAAGCAAAACGATATTAAATATCATCAAAATCGGTATATAACAATCTGAGATATAGCCAAAACTCCAAATTCGATGTCCCGCAAATTGCCGAATTTAAAATATTTTTTTGTAAAAAAATATATTTTTTTGTAAAAAAAATATATTTTTTTGCAAGAAAAATCATTTTTTTTGAAGAAAGTTTTCTAAATTGTATATCAAATTTTAGGAAATTATTCAACGCATAGCACTGTTGAATTTCATTGTAATCGGTATATCAACAACTCAGATATCGCCAAAGCAAAATATATCGATGTACGCAAATTGGCAATTTAAAATTTTTTTTTTAAAAAACAGCATTCAAAGAAAAAAAAAATTGTCGAATTATATGTCAGATTTTAGAAAATACTTCAACGCAGCACGCTATTAAATTTCATCAAAATCGGTCCATAAACACCAGAGATATCGCCAAAATTCCAAATTCGATGAGAATTTTAAAATTTTTTTTTTAAAATATGTAAATTTAAAAAAAAATTTTTTTAAATTCGTCAATTTGTACCCACCGATTTCGATGAAATTTAATAGCGTGCTGCGTAGGTCATGTTCTTAGAATCTGATATACAATTTATCTCGCTACACCCTCCAGGAGCTCCACAAACTTGATTTCAACAGACAGACGGACATGGCTAAATCGACTCTCCTGGCGATTCTGAGTCGATCGGTATAATTTTTGGGTCTAAGACGAATAATGAAAAAATTACAAACTGAATGACAAACTTATAATACCCTTTCACCTATTGGTGAAGGGTATAAAAAGGAAAATTCAGTAACGTTTTATTTCCTTTGACTCCCAAACAAAAAACAATAGAACCAATCGAATTAATATAACAGTACTTTTTCAAAAATAGGGGGAGAAAATGGTAAAATAATTTTTAGTATTTTTTAACTTTAGCTTTCAAATATAAAGAGATAGGAGCAAAATTTACATAGCGTTTGGATCGGATAATAAGGTAAAAACAATTGTTGGTACTTTTTTGTGTCTTTTGAATCAATGATCAGTGTCGACCAACATAAAAAATATCAAAAAAATGGGACAATTTGAATGGCTAGCATATTCTTACAGCTTACGTTTACACACGTAGGTGACTTGTTACAAGTTGTGTATACGTATTCTTCTGACATGCAAGTAAAAAATCACTGGCAATCAAAATCGCTTGCAAGTTACACGGCATTTACACATGCAAGTGCAAGTGAAAAAAAGCTCAATACATTTATATTTTTTTACTAACACAATCACACTTCTGCAAGTTGTAGGCTCACTTGCAAGCGATTTTGACAGTACGTTTACACACGTAGGTGACTTGTTACAAGTTGTGTATACGCATTCTTCTGACATGCAAGTAAAAAAATCACTGGCAATCAAAATCGCTTGCCAGTGAGCCTACAACTTGCAGAAGTGTGATTGTGTTAGTAAAAAAATATAAATGTATTGAGCTTGCACTTGCATGTGTAAATGCCGTGTTAGTGTAAAGGTACTGGTCAATTAAATGCGTCTGAACATATTGATTTGGCAATTAAACGGACATCGCATGCAAGTAACAATCGTCCTTTGTAGGTGGATTACATTTTTTCCAGGACGCAATTCTATTATGTTGGGATATGAAAGCTTCATTTGGCACAAAATGGTGCCGTTTTTCTGATACCTATGCCACTAACATTACAAAAAACAAGTAAGAGTGGTATATTCGGCTTTGCCGAATCTTGGATACCCTTCACCAATGGTGTTCCAAAAGTACTTAATGTAATTCGTAGCAATATTTGGTTATACTAGTATTATATGCAAAGAGTCTTCAAAGTTAAGAGTCGGAAAACGAAAACCTTTTCGGTGGCGTCCTCATCTAGAATAGTTATGCACCCAAAGGTTAGGTTGGGCAGGTGGCTGATGTCTAGGGAAGCTTCACTTGGGTTCTAAAGTGGTCCCTTTGTGAAAGATAATGATTACTAGACTACAAGTAGAGAATGCATATTTAAGCCAGCCAGTAGCTTCGAAATAAAATAGACACATATTTTACGAACATTTAATAAAGTTCGATAGACCAGATAAACCATGCAGAAAAGATGCTTCAAAATGTAGATGCCCTTACATTTGCAATAGCACATCGATTTGATGAAGTTTAAGTATTCTGACATGCAACCCAAAAACGCTGTGCCCAGTGAGGGTTGTGCACTTTAATTCGTACGAATTATCCAACTAGTAAAAGTTCTTGATTAGTTATGTAAAACTCTGAAGTTAGCGGACTGATTTAGGTCAAAGCTTTAACAATGATTGTCAATGTATACAAGCCTTCAAATTATAGGGTATACACTCTTAGTTTTAGATACATACGTGAAATATATAGCTTTTGAATGGATGGTTATCAGCTTTGTCGGAAAAGTTTACTTATTAATTTGAAGTTAGTTAATTAATTAAAATGAACACTTCATCAATAATATTTGGGATGTTTAGTTCTTTCGATCTGTCCGATGGATGTTTGGAAAGTTTTGCTCTAGTTCTTTGTGCAATTTTATTATGATTTAATTTATCAGCATTAAATCGATTCCCGGTCTGGTTTATGTGGGAGATTTCACTAAATGTGAATAGAGCTCGCCCATTTTCAATATCGAACTTTTCAAGAGATCAGAAATACTTTTGTCAAATGTTGTACCTCTAGAAAGTTTATTTTAGGCGCTATTGTCCTGAATATCAATATTGTACAACGTCTTTATACTAAATGTCATCATCGTATCTATTATAATTTGTCACTTATTAGCTACTAAGAGATTGCCTTAGGCGAAGTTATACGGAATCAATTATCAAACGTGAACGGATTTCTCCCAATTGCAATTAAAAAATTTAAATTTTTGTTGATATGTGAGATACTTACATACATATGTAGGTTTTGAATGGATATCATGTAATCAGCTGCATTTTTGTACTTCCTAGGAAGATTACCTATAATTTGATATATAATACATTCTCAAATGTTATCATAATGTTCAAAAGTCAGACACAAAATTAAGATAAATGCAGTGTGCCTGTCTGCTAAATAAAACCAGATTTGTGGAGCTCCTGAATTGTCCCACCCTGAATTTCATTTCATTGTCGTTCAAAACACCATCGCTTAAACGCTAAATTATATCTACCACAAATTACAGAATGCATCAGGATTTAGATAATCCCCTGCGAAGGACACTATTAAACTTCATCAAAATAAACATCTGAGATATCGACAAAACAGGAGCTCCAAAAACTTGACTACAACAGAAAAAAGGACAGACAGGTAGACGGACGGACATGTAGACGGACGGACAAACAAACAGACGGACGGACGGGCAAACAAACAGACGGACGGACAGACGGACGGAGGTCGCGAAATCGATTCTTGTGCCGATTCAGAGTTGATCGGTACAATTTGAATGGTATTCATAATCAGATTTGTGGAGTATATATATCAGATTTTAGAAAATCCTCCCATAAAGAACGATGTCAAATTTCATCACAATCGGTCCATAAACACCTGAGATATCGCTGAAACAATACTTACAAAATGTAAACAAAATTTCTTAGACACGTACTTTGGGCAATTTGCTGTACATCAAATGTAGTGTTATTGC
Source organism: Stomorhina lunata (assembly GCA_933228675.1). Taxonomy (NCBI): domain Eukaryota; kingdom Metazoa; phylum Arthropoda; class Insecta; order Diptera; family Rhiniidae; genus Stomorhina; species Stomorhina lunata. The sequence continues at coordinate 81,967,712 of OW121742.1, forward strand.
GATATCTCAATTGTTTATGGACCGCTTTTGATAAAATTTAATAACGTGCTTGGTGGGGGAATTTCCTAAAATCTGATATAAAATGTACGTATGTCCGTGCTAAAGGAGGATGGTTTTTTCCTATTTCTGCATTTCATTTTTTCAACAAACATTCCCTAATGCGTACTTTGGGCAATTTGCGATACATAAAATTTAGTGTTTTGGCAATATCTCAGTTGTTTATGGACCGATTTTGATAAAATTTTACAGAGTGCTTTGGGAAAATATTTCCTACAATCTGATATATAACATATTATCACATGTACACCAGGAGTATCTTTTTTCTCTTGTTATTTAAAAGTGTGTTTCAATCAAAAATTTTAAAATTTTCGTCTAATTTTTGGTATTTTTTCGATATTTTCGGTGTTTATAAACCGATTTTAATGAAATTTAATAGCGTTCATTGCGGGAGAATTTCCTAAAATCTGATATATAATTTATGTAAGTCCATCCTCCAGGGGCTTCAGAAACTTGATTTCAACAGACAGACAGACAGACGGACGGACAGACAGACAGACAGACAGACAGACGGACATCGCTTAATCGATTCTCCTCCCGATTCTGAGTCGATCGGTATAATTTTTATGGGGTCTACGATCACTAATAAAAAAATTACAAACGGAATCACAAACTTATAATACCCTTTCACCTATTGGTGAAGGGTATAAAAATAAACATTTTTTTTAACAATTTTCTTTAACAATTTTTGTTTAATTTTTTATTTGATTTTTGATGTTTCCAAAAAATTTTATACCTATGAAAAACTGATTCGAACATTTTGTTTGATTTGAAATCAATAATAATAATAATAATAATAATACCGACTTGATTTTATGACAGCAAATAAAACTAAAACTGGTTTTCAAAACCGAGAAATTTTAAAACCTACTTGGTTTCTATGACACCCCTTACTATCTGATAAATTTGTGGATTATGACATTTAAGTTTTAAAACAGGCAAGGTCGACCCAGTCAACATTTAGAAGAATATTTTTTGAAAAATAACCAAAATTAATATTTTTTGACCAGCATGGAAGACCAAAAAATGATTTGTCGCCTGCGCGATTAAAAACCTGGTCGAAGAAGATTCGCGCTTATGCTTCAAAATTGAAATTCGACAGTTTGTAATGCTTTTTTGCAATCAAATTAGTTAGATGATAAAAAGGTTACTCCTACAGTGTTGTTTTTGAAATGCTATTTTACGCACATAGATAGTGGGTGTTATGGCTAAGTTTAAGAAATAACTTTTCCAATCAATAACAGATATATCTGGAAATATATGTAAATATTATATATTTTTTTTAAATTGATGCTTTGCATTTGAGAATTTTTTTTAAGTATTTTTTTTTTTAATTGACTTTTTTGGAGAGGGAAAATTCAAGGACCAAAAGCCTAATTGAACAAAATTTTGTTTTATACACATTCGTATCATGTTTTCTTTTAAAAACTCTATGTTTCTTAAGAAAACAGTTTTTTTAAGTAAAAAAATATAGCCATCTTTTAGGGAAAAACTACAAAAAATTCGATATTATTTGTATGTTTAAAATTTAAATATTATTAACTTTTGAACGAAAGAGGGTATCTATATATAATTAATTCAAAATTTTATTAGGAATTTAAACAATATTTTTAAGAAATTTTAAGAACTCAGATGCGTCTGTCAGATTAAAAAAAGCTTAAAAAATAGATAAAATTCAACTCAGAAATTCCTTTTTACAAAATATCTCGAAAGCCAAAGGCGAAAACCTAGTAAGCGAATCTTTTGTAGATCTTCTCAAGGACAAATTAAGTTTAATTTTTTTCAATCCATCCATAAATAAATTTTTGACGAATTTTTAAAAGTCGATCACCCGATGTGACCAATTTTGAAGGTCCACAAATCAATCTTCCAACTCCTGTGGACCTGTATTTTTGTAAATAGACTTCAATACTCCTTGACTAGCACCATGCCAATACTCATTCAAATATCTCCAGTCTCTCAAAAGTTCCACAATTATTTAAAAAAAAGCCTTCGTAAACCACTGTGTGCTGTTTCAATTATATTGCTCCAACATCCGTTTAACATTAATTTTATATTTTTAGATTAATACAAAAAGTACACTTTATGTATTTACACTTGAATAAGAATAATTTGTTTTTCGCAATTTAGCTTCATTTTTTTTATTATTTCCCGCTAAATAGGTTTTTTTGGCGGTTTTGTCACCCTCATTTGGCGGTAAAGCGTGTGAAAAAATGGCAACACTGCATTGGTGTATAATAATGAATCATCAGCGTAAAGGATTCCAGTAGCTCTTTGATATTCATGAGGGAAGTCATGAATAAAAATATTATACATATGTGGTGTCAAGAACGAGCCTTGAGGCACACCACAACCGACTTCGCCAATTGTTGACAACTCTTTTTGCAGTTGAACGCAAAATTTTCTTTTTGCTAAAAAATTATTTATTAATCTCACAATAAAAGGTTTAAATCAGATTTTAATCGTTTTAAAAATGATCCCATTATGATAAGCGTGATCGAAGGCTCTTGCTATGTCAAGAGAGACTGCGACAGTGTATTCTTTATTTCTTTAATTGTTCACGACATCATTTTGAAGTGGTATTTTTTAAGAAAGTTTTCCTAAATTTGATAAAAGATATTGTGACGAATTTTAAACTTATCCGTCCCATTGTGCAAAGTTCACTGCTTATAATTCTTCCCCTCGCTTTCTAGATGTTTCTGTTGGTGTTGTTGTTATTCTGTTTATGTCAATAAGCAGAGCAACATGTTTCTCTTTTATTTACATTCTCTCTCTCTCTGTTACTGTTAACTTCAGATAATCTGTTTGTACAATGTATATGTGAGTGTGTTCTTGATCATGTGAGAATGTAGTGGAACACACATGAACTTTCGTAAGCCACATTGTTAGTGTAATCAACTACAGCAGCTCTTTGTTTACGTCCGCAGAAATTGCTAGAAACTCTCTTCTCTACTATATAAGCCGATGGACGAGTATTGTGGGAACAGTTTGAATTAAAACGCGTATAACAACAGTGTGACTAAGAATAATTGAAAAGCAGTTTTGTGAAGTTTGTTTACAGTTTTTTTGAAAGTGTGTTTAAATTGATTAACTCTTAGTTAACAAAAATATAACTTTGGAAAACTAAATAAAGTGTTTTAATTAATTTGATTACGGTTGTTTGCAAAAAGAATTCCTTCCACGTTTTTAAAGGAAAAACGTAACAACTGGTGTCAGAAGTGGAATTGTAAAATAACAACCATGGTGAAACTTGACGAATTAAAATTGGACCAACTTAAGAAGGAGTTGCGAAAGATGAACGTACCAACAGCCGGCACTAAAGCTGAACTACAAAGAAGGCTCAGGGACGAACTCCAAAATCAAGGTATTGACATTGCGACTTACGAATTTGAGACTAAAGAAGAAATGGAGGTTAGTACCCGCTCGATGACTAGCAGCCTAGACATAAGCTCAATGTTCGCCGCAATGATGGAAAAAATGGAAATCAACAACGAGAAACTTCAAGAAGCCACGAAAACCAACAATGAGCAACTTCTAGAAAGGATAGAAGACAAACTGCAAGAAATTTCAGGATCCACAAATAAACACCTTCAAGAAATTTCGGAAACGATTAACAATCGCATTGATGGCGTGGAAATCAAATTTGACAAAAAACTGGCTGACGTCGGAAGGAAGATGGGCGATCTAGAAGCGAAAGTCAATGAGAACAAATTTGACAAAGAACTGGCTGACGTCGGAAAGAAGATTGGAGATCTAAAAGCGAAATTGAATGACATACAACAGCAGGGGAGTCCAGTAAGAGTTATTCAGGAAACATCCGGTAAAACAAAAACACCCAGCTTTGATGGCAGTCTACCGTTTAATGTCTTCAAGTTCCAGTTCGAAATAGTCGCCGAGAGGAACCTATGGGACAACGACCAGAAAGCTCTGGAATTAATTTTGGCTCTAAAAGGCAATGCTGCGGAAGTCCTAGAAAGTGTGCAGTTAAGCTGTAGAAAGAACTTTGATGACATCATGTCTGCTCTTCAGCGTAAGTACGGTGGCGAACACAAAAAGGAAATTTACCGTCTGGAACTTCGTGGCAGAGTCCAGAAACCAAACGAAAGTTTACAGGACTTTGCCTGGGACATTGAACGTTTGGTGGGGCTAATTTATCCTGGAGAAAGTCAGACTTTCTTGGACCAGTTCAGGATTGAAGCATTTGTGCATGGTATAAGAGATCCTGATATTAAAGTTGCGGTGTGTGCCACACGAAAATCAACATTTGCCGAAACTGTGTCATTTGCATTGACCCAAGAAACAGCGAAAATCATTGCTATGCCACAAATATGCAGGTTGCAAGGTGTCGACGTAGTTGCTAACAACCAAACAAGTATGGAGCAACTGATAGAGAAAATGAGTCGAGTAATAGTTGAGAAATTGAGTAGAGTAATAGATGAGAAATTGAGCAAGAAGAAATCCAAGTGTTACAACTGCGGTAAAGAAGGTCATTTCCAGCGAAATTGCAGGGCACCGTTAAGACAATCGAGACCTGCTTCATCAGTCGAAGGCAGCCAACAGGAGAAGTACTACAATACCAGAACAATTCCTGTAAGAGTTAAAAACTTATCCTGCCATGAAAAAGTGAGCAAATCTGATTTGGCAATTGGTCAATGCGCAACCACTAAAGCGATAACTAACTGTGAGACAAAATCAGAGCCTGTCCAGCAAAGAACAACAGCAACTGGCGAAGTACGTAGAGAGTAGGCATTGCGCCAAGACCAAAGGCAAGGGTTGTGTAGTTGATGTTCGGCAGATGCACGTAGAATCTAGTGGAGATTGGTCGGTGTTGCAGAGGAACGGGGAAAATAATGCAAGCCAAAGAAGAAGACAAGAGGCCAACCCGTAATGAGATATCGCAGGAAAGTCCGCTGACGAAGTCATATTGGGCTCTCTGGAATAGTCTAAAGATAATAGACGGTTGCTTGTATCGCACTTGGGAGAGCGCCGATGGAAAGACAGTGCAAAATTTGGTCGTGGTGCCATCCTCTAAAATAAAGGAAGTGTTAAAGGAGTTTCATGATGGTGCCAGTGGAGGTCACCTAGGTGTAACAAAGACTTTAGAAAAACTGAAGCAGCGGTTCTACTGGGTTGGGTGTCCTCAGAGTGTGACTGACTGGATTACTAATTGTCCAATTTGTATCGCAGCCAAGGGTCCAGTCCGAAGAAGTCGTGGCCAGCTACAGCAGTACAATTCTGGTGCCCCCTTTGAGCGGATAGCTATGGATGTGGCAGGTCCTTTCCCTGTAAGCGAGGCTGGTAATCGTTATGTGCTGGTGGTGATGGACTATTTTACCAAATGGCCTGAGGTGTATGCAGTACCTAACCAAGAAGCTAAAACAGTGATAGACGTCTTTGTGAACAACTGAATATGCCGCTATGGAGTTCCACTAGAGCTACACTCAGATCAAGGGAGAAATTTTGAATCCGCGGTGTTCAGGGAAATGTGTGAGTTGTATGGTATAAGAAAAACGCGAACTACCCCTCTACATCCATAGTCTGACGGTATGGTTGAAAGGTTTAACCGTACGCTGGAAGAGTACCTAAGGAAGGTGGTCAGCACTCATCAGAGGGACTGGGATCAACACATTCAAAAATTTCTGTTGGCATATCGAACAGCCGCTCACGACTCCACGTCCAAGACCCCTGCCAAAGTCGTTTTTGGAACCGAGCTGCGATTACCCGCAGACTTGCAATTTTGTACTAAGCCAATAACAAATACTGAGGATCGTGGTCACCTCTCCTCCTAAGAGCAAGAAAACCTTAATGAACTGCATGAATTCGTCCGTAGCAAAATTAGAATGGTCAGCGACAAGATGAAGGCCAGATACGATCGAGCAGCCAATTCCCAGGGTTTTAATGAAGGCCAGTTGGTACTCTTGTACAACCCACAGCGCAGAAAAGGATTATCCCCCAAACTACAAACTCATTGGGATGGCCCGTACAAGGTTGTTAAAAGGATAAATGATGTGGTGTATCGAATACAAAAAGATAAGAGTCCAAGGTCTAAAATGAAGGTCGTACACCTCGAAAGATTGGCCGCCAACGGAAGAACGGAGACTGTGCATATTCGGGACGAACAGGCTTAAGAGGGGGGCAGTGTGGCGAATTTTAAACTTATCCGTCCCATTGTGCAAAGTTCACTGCTTATAATTCTTCCCCTCGCTTTCTAGATGTTTCTGTTGGTGTTGTTGTTATTCTGTTTATGTCAATAAGCAGAGCAACATGTTTCTCTTATGTACAGTATAGCAACATGTGTCTCTTTTATTTACATCCTCTCTCTCTCTCTGTTACTGTTAACTTCAGATAATCTGTTTGTACAATGTATATGTGAGTGTATTCTTGATCATGTGAGAATGTAGTGGAACACACATGAACTTACGTAAGCCACATTGTTAGTGTAATCAACTACAGCAGCTCTTTGTTTACGTCTGCAGAAATTGCTAGAAACTCTCTTCTCTACTATATAAGCCGATGGACGAGTATTGTGGGAACAGTTTGAATTAAAACGCGTATAACAACGGTGTGACTAAGAATAATTGAAAAGCTGTTTTGTGAAGTTTGTTTACAGTTTTTGTGAAAGTGTGTTTAAATTGATTAACTCTTAGTTAATAAAAATATAACTTTGGAAAGCTAAATAAAGTGTTTTAATTAATTTGATTACGGTTGTTTGCAAAATGAATTCCTTCCACGTTTTTAAAGGAAAAACGTAACAATATGTAGGTCTAATATTATTTAATTCAACGTTGTTAGGAAAGTATCTGTTATTAATACAATTATTATAAATAACTACTAAATAGTCAAAAGCTATTTGTGGAAGCTTTTTGATAATAAAATTCGAAATACCATCTATTCCGTATGATTTTTTTCTTATTGTAAAATTGATATGAGCTCATCACTTTTAGTTAATATAGGATCATTTTGGGGATTTAAAGATAAAAATTTACCATTAAAATTGAATAACACATTTGGAATTTGAGATATAGTGTTTTTTATTTCTGAGACATTTTGATTAGGTAGAAGTAGTATAAATTGATGAGAAGTGGTTCAAAAAATGAGATAGTTTCTGATTGTTATCAATTATTTCTACATCGTTGACTATAATTTTTGAAAATTTGCTTTTCTTCGGATTTTCCATAATATTAAGGTTAAGAAAGTACATACATCAAACGTATATCGTACTGTTCAAAAACAACCAACACGTATTTTTATTTTCATAACATTTATGTGTGTTTTAAAATTTTTGTCGGTGCCATATCTTTCTTTTTCGATTAGAACACATTTCAATCACACACGATCAAGTGTACCAATATTTAAAGTTCATATATGTACGCGACTACAAAGTACATGTACAATTGAAAGATTCGAGTTCACCAAACCTTATGTTGATGTTTGTGTACGTTAAGAAAAGTACATGACATATATGAAAAATTGCGTATAGCTATATTTTAAGTAAATGTTTGTGTGTGAAAAAGGTACAAGTACGCTGAAAATAAGTACATTTATGTTCGAACATTTTTGCATCATGATAAATTAGTGATCCAAATTTAATTAAATTCAAATACACGTGAATAGATTAAAAGGCACTGTGAAAAATTTTAAATTTAAACCCGTTTTTTGAAGCGGGTAATAATCAAAATTTCGCATTTATAAAGAGGCGAAAAGCTCTAAAATGCTTTTTGGGTAACTTATTGAATGTAACTGCTTTTGCTCTTATTTGCGTTTAAATGTTTCCAATTGCAACTGCAAAAATGTTCGTACATAAATGCATGTAATTATAGCGTTCATGTACTTTTTTTTTAACACAAACATTTACTTAAATGTATAATGTTTTTCTTTTTCGTTTGCGTTTTGAAATCGTAGCGTTTGTCAGAACATGGCCGTATACTGTGACATTTTTTTCCAGTACTCCAATGCGTTAATTTCTAACGGCTTCATTTGTTTTTGACATATAGCAAGTAGTTCTGTTGTTATGTGATAATTTTGATTTATAGAGTTTAAATTGGCTGTATTTATATGTTGGACCAGCTTGGAGCGTGCGGTATTTGATGTAGTTGGAGTAATATCTAATGGATACTCTGAAGATGAAATATTTACATTTTCGTCTTGTGGAGATGACGAATCCGATAATTGATTTAGCATTTCATATGTCTTAATTAAGTGTATATTATGTATATTATGATTTTTTTTTTTAAGTAAACATTTAAACCTACCACTGGAGATTGTTTTTGGTCGTTGGTTAATAGTGGAGTTCCTTGAAAATTAAAGCGAGGATTTAAATACAATGTTAAGACAAAAGCATTGTTTTCAAGAAGCTTACGTTTTCTTCTTGACATTGCTTCATGTAAAGCCTCCGCATATGAATTTGTTTGGACAATATCTTGTAGTCCTAACTCACATTCCAACCAGTCGCGAAAAAAATCTCAAATAACACAGGGCAACAGCAAAAATGTGCTCGAGTAACCACTATATACATTTGATGTATCATGGCTACCTTAGTACAAAAATGGTAAAATTTTTAAATTCTATGGCAAGATTTTTTTTTAATTGCAATTTTTTTAAACGTTTCTTCAAATAATAATGATAACTCAAAATCTACTAGTCCGATATTATTAAAATAAAATCAGAAAAATTAAGATTTACATAGCCTTTAGTTCGTCTATATTCAATCGGATCAATAGTATCAGAGTTATAATAAAAAATTTAAGAAAAAAATATATTTTTTACGTAAAAATGGCAAAAAAAAATTTTTTTTAAAAAATCATGAAAAATAGAAAACGGCAAAAAATTTTCAGATTCATTATTCTTCTTCAAAGCCACAAATAATAGCAACAAAACGAGATATCGACCATAAAAATCGATTGATTATTTTCGAACTTATTCACAATTAAGTGAATTCACTCATTTTCACAAAATTTTATATTTTTGCTTGATATACGTATTTTCAAATGTGTGAAAAAAATAGATTTTAGAATTTCAAAGAGTGCCGGCCAAATTGGACAACGCTAACACGTGTCACCCAGGTCCTAAAGCTGACAAATCAAGTTTATATCGGAAAAATTTTATAATTTTTAAGTTTCTGCAAAATTAACGCTATTTATTCCCCCTTTTGCAAAAAAGTGGATCCTGGTCCTTAGGGCAAACACAATGAGATTTCCAATAAGCTACATATCTTTAAAATCGGTTAAACAGTTTGAGTTACTACAATTTGCACTGGCCATTACATGTCCTTGAGGACTTGCCGAAGGCAATTGACTAAAAAATGTGACTAAGTCAAATCGATGGAATAGATCGAAAATGCATTTCATTGTTTTATTCATGTATTTTCTTTTATTTTATATTTTATTATTTAAATTTATTACAACTTATAAAATAAGGAAATAAATAAATATTATAAACTACAAACTTTTAAATTTTATTTTATGACATATTCTATTATTGAATTGAACACTTTGGCAGTACCTGGATATTGTATAGTGGTTTCAAAAGCAGCTAATTTTTTTATTTTGTTGCGTTGTGAAATGGGAAGATATCAGTCAATTTTTGCGAAATTTTATATTTTATTGTTTACATGTAAAAGTTAAAGTTAAAAAAGAAAACAATAACAAATTTTAAACTAAATAAAATGTTTTTGTAAATTGTCTTCGGCAAGTCCTCAAGGTCATGTAATGACCAGTGAAAATTGTAATAACTCGAAAACTGTTTAACCGATTTTAAAGACATGTAGTTTCATTACGTTTGTACTAAGAACCAGAATCCACTTTTTTGCAAAAGGAGGAATAAATAGCTTTAATTTTGCAAAAACTGAAAATTTGTCAATTTTTTTCGATTTAAACGCTATTTTTCAGATTTGGGGCCTATGCGCTACGTGTTAACGTTGTCCAATTCGACTAAAATTTTGTGGGTGGAAGTTTCTCACCAAATCTCACAATAATCCGACATGCACCCCTTGAAATTGAAAAAATTTATTTTTTTTTTTCATACATTTGAAAACCCGCTATAATGCGTATATCAAGCAAAATACTAAAATCGATTTTAATGGTCGATATCTCATTTTGTTGCTAATCTGGAAGTTTTTTGCTGTTTTCGATTTTTCATGATTTTTTAAAACGAAAATTTTTGCCATTTTTATGTAAAACAAGTAAGAGTGGTATATTCGGCTTTGCCGAATCTTGGATACCCTTCACCAATGGTGTTCCAAAAGTAAAGTACAAAATCGTAAGAATATATTGTTAATTATATAGTTTCTGATTACTGAATTAGTTGAGCCAGACACAAATGCTTGATATGTGTATTAATTTTCTTTTGTTCATACTAAATGTAATTCCAAGCAATATTAAGCTATGTCGGAAAACGAAAAGCTTTTCGGTGGCGTCATCATCAAGAATAGTTATGGATATTTAAGCCAGCCAGTAGCTTCGATATATGTGTCTATTTTACGAAAACTTAATAAAAGATGCTTCAAAATGTAGATGACCTTAGATTTGCAAGAGCACATCGATTTGATGAAGATTAAGTATTCTGGCATGCAACCCAAAAACAGTGCCCAGTGAGGGTTGTGTACTTTAATTCGTACGAATTATCCAACTAGTAAAAGTTCTTGATTAGTTATGTAAAACTTTGAAGTTAGCGGACTGATTTAGGTCAAAGCTTTAACAATGATTGTCAATGTAAACAAGCCTTAGAATTATAGGGAGTTTATACCCTTAGTTTTAGATACATACGTGAAATATAGCTTTTAAATGGAATTAAGATTAATACTTCATCAATAATAATGTATTGTTCTTTCGATCTGTCCGATGGATGTGTGGAAAGTTTTGCTCTAGTTCATTGTGCAATTATAATGTGATTTAATTTATCAGTATTAAAGTGATTCCCGGTAGGGGTTATATGGGAGATTTCACTAAATGTAAACCGAGCTCGACCATTTTCAATACCGAACTTTTCAAGAGATCAGAAATACTTTTGTCAAATGTTGTGAATCTAGAAAGTTTATTTTAGGCGCTATCGCCCTGAATAACGATATTGTACAACGTCTTTATACTAAATGTCATCATCGTATCTATTATAATTTGTCATTTATTAGCTACTAAGAGATTGCCTCAGGCGGAGTTATAATTATAGGAAGATTACCTATAATTTGATATATAATACATTCTCAAATGTTCAAAAGTCAGACACAAAATTAAGATAAATGCAGTGTGTCTGCCTGCTAAAATCAGATTTGTGGAGCTCCTGGAAGGTATAAATATATGCATTTTACACAAAATTTTAGGATATCGTAAATTTCATCATTGTCGATCAAAACTTAAACACTAAATTATATATACCACAAATTACCGAATGCATCAGAGTTTAGGTAATCCCCTGCGAAGTACGCTATTAAATTTCATCAAAATAAACATCTTAGATATCGACAAAACATTAGCTCCAAAAACTTGACTACAACAGAAAAGAAGGACAGACAGGTAGACGGACGGACGGACAGACAAAGAGACAGACGGACGGACGTCGCGAAATCGATTCTCCTGCCGATTCTGAGTCGATCGGTACAATTTGAATGGTATTCATAATCAGATTTGTAGAGTTTATACATCAGATTTTAGGAAATCCTCCCACAAAGAATGCTGTCAAATTTCATCACAATCGATCTATAAACACCTAAGATATCGCTGAAACAATACTTACAAATTGTAAACAAAATTTCTTAGACACGTACTTTGGGGAATTTGCTGCACATCACAAGTAGTGTTTTGGCGATATCTCAGTTGTTTATGGACCGCTTTTGATAAAATTTAATAACATGCTTGGCGGGAGAATTTCCTAAAATCTGATATAATATTTATGAATGATGGTTTTTCCTATTTCTGCATTTCATTTTTTCAACAAACATTCTCTAATGCGTACTTTGGGCAATTTGCAATACATCAAATTTAGTGTTTTGGCGATATCTCAGTGGTTTATAGACCGATTTTGATAAAATTTTACAGAGTGCTTTGGGGAACTATTTCAAACAATCTGATGTATAATATATTATCACATGTACACCAGGAGTATATTTTTTCTCTTGTTATTCAAATGTGTGTTTCAATCAAAAATTTTAAAATGTTCGTCTAATTTTTGGTATTTTTTCAATAATTTTTCTAATTTTATTTTAATAATATCGAACTAGTAGTTTTTGAGTTATCATTAATTATTTGAAGAAATGTCTAAAAAAAAATTGCAATTTGACAAAAAAAAAAATTTTTAATCTTGCCATAGAATTTAAAAATTTTACCATTTTTGTACAAAGGTAGTCATGATACATCAAAATTGTATAGTGGTTTCAATAGCACATGAATTTTTTTTATTTTGTTGTGCTGTGTAATATATTGCTCTTTTTGCATATGTATTGTACATTCAGACAATGGTTTAAATGCAGTAGCAAAACTTTCAATTAATATCCAATTGACACTTACATTTGCAGAGTCATCGAGTTCATTAATATACTCTTTAAGACCTAACATGAAAGTAATCATATCGTATGTAGAGTTCCATCTAGTCGCCTTATCTAAACATGGCAGGCTTATGTCCTGATTTCCGGTCCTTAATATTGTTCGATTTTTTTTTTTTGTAACATCTCGTTCATCTTTGATTTCTGATTCCAAAGTTCTAATAACATCATATGCCGCTAATTGTATATTATGCGCTGAACTACGAACCACAGAAAATACTGAGAAAAGTTGAGCCTCAATTGTATCATATGTTTTTTTGTTATCATATTCAATATCTTCTGCCATTGCTAGGTTAACATCCTGCAATTCTTGGGGGTCAATTCTGGTTATATGAAACGATGAAATGAAAAAAAAGTTTTCATTTAAGTTTTCACAACTAGTTTTCATAATACTTTTTCACCAACACTTATTTTCTGATTCTCGTTTGTATTATGAAAAAAGTGTTTCATTCCATTCGTTGCTATGAAACTTTATCAACTGTTTTATGATAATTGCCAAGCAAATGTCAAACGTAAAACAGGAAACAAATAATGTTGGTCTCGGCAACATCAATTTGCGTAATTATTAATTTTTATTAAAATTATTAATTACCAATTACAATTTTTGTAATTATTAATTTCGATTAAAATTATTAATTACCACAGCATCTTCCGTCGGCGGTAATCCTATAGCAATAACACGCCGTCGACGAAAAATAAATAAAATTGGCTATTAGACAAAAAAGCTTAAACAAAGGGCTTGACTATATACAATAGCACTTACATCGTTGAATAATACAAAGCTATATCTTACTCTTCTTTTCACCACCTTTTGCTTCTCTACTATTCCCTTTCCAAAGAAGGTAACCCAATTCGTATATACTCTTTATACAATTGTATAGGCAGTATTTGCCTGAGTGTTACTTCTCTTAAAAAAAATATATACCTAAATTATTACCATTAGTACCGCCTAAAGCGGTAAGCCTCGTCGTCAGTTCCACTTTTCGTCTAGAATTTTTTTCTGTCATACATTTATAGATTAGTGACCAGTTTTTTAATAATTATATTTCATACTAATCGTTAGCAATATCAATATTTTCTTCCAAAAAGTAAATTAAATAATATTTTGTCTTATTTTTGATTTTTCACTTAAAATTTTTCAGTGAAAAAATTCTTTTCATATGAAAAAATTTTGACAGTTGGTTTCACTGTTTCACAAAACAAGAATCGCAATTGTTATGAAACGATGAAAAAATCTCGTTTCGTTTCAGTGATTTTTTCATATGATAATGATTTGACGTTTGTTTTCATTTTTTTACTAAATTAGAATCGCTACTTCTATGAAAACATGAAAAAACTTTTCATTTCATCGTTTCATAGAACCAGAATTGACCCCTTGTAGTAGTTTCGAAACTTTTAATACGTTTGCGCCATTATCAGTAGTATTAGAATAAATTTGACTTATGCCAATATTATATTCTCAATTTTTAAACAAATCATTTTGTTTTTAAATTATCGTCGCTATGGCTCTCTTTATTTGTTGAATATTTGCGATATTTTTTTGAATTTAACGATATTTCAAAATTTGCTTCATAAGGCTCTATAATTTAAAAAAAAAAAACCCTTATCGTCAAAAATTCGGAATGGCAAATTTTTTTTGGACACTAGACCAATGCAACATTTCAAAAAATCTTCTTTGTTTAATGTAGTGTTTAACTTAATTATTGTATTTTTTTATTTTCAATGCTTGTTAGAAGTGTGTCCACTCCATCAACAGTTATGTTATGCATCAGTTTATTGGGACGTTTAAGATTTGCTGTATTTGCTGCACTTAATTCTTTTTTTCAGGTTTCAACAAGACTTGCCAATTTTTTCTGTTCTTATTAAAAATTTTCAAAACAAAACTTGTTTCTTTTATTGTTTTCCATGTTAACACTATAGTCCACTTTTTAAAGATTAATTCTTAACTGAAAGCTTTATTTATTTCTACTTTTCGTAGCGGGTTTATCCCGTAGCGTACTGCTATGTAAAATTGCTTTATCAAAACAATTTTTTTTTTATTTTAAAATTTTCAATATTTTATTAGTGTTCATTGATTATATTTGAAATATCAAATATTCTGATTTTTTAAAAAACAGAAAGTATTTTTTCTATCATACATAAGCCATATATAGAAAAAAAAAGTTTGTTCCAACTTTAAGATATTTAAACCAAATTACCTTTATTTATTAAGGGATACCTCAACTAGACATGGGGGTGCTCTCATGTATCCATTATCTGATATATAGGATAATATTTGCGACTTAATTTTTTAAGAATAAGAAGCCATAGTTTTTTTAATAATTAAAATTTAATTGTATTTTTATTTTGGAACTCTTAGTTGGAATAGTTATCTTTCGTAAAAAGTAAAAATTAATTACTTAGTTATATGGAAAGCTGTCATCAAGAAACATCCCGACTAAAGAACTGTATTCAATACCTTATTGACTTATACCGATTCGATATAATTAAAGTAGAGATGGAAAATGCCAAACTTATGTTAGAGTTTTTGGTCAATTACAAGTATATAAAAATACTAATACTTATACGTACATATATTGATTTTCTGATCTAAGAAAGTTTCAAATTTCGAAAATTACACGGCTTTTAAATGTATGCGGATAATAAACCGACATGAATTATATATCAGATCTTAGAAAATCCCCCAAAGCAAAACGATATTATATGTGATGTTGTCCCGAAAATTACCGAATTTATTTATTTTTAAATACTGTGTATTAAAAAAAAACTTTTTTTGAACTGTATATCAAATTTTAGGAAATCATTCAATGCAACACACTATTAAATTTTATCAAAGCAAAAGATATCGATGTACGCAAATTTTCAAATTTAAAAAAAAAAATTAAAAACAATATTTTTTTTTTAATTTCCAAATTATATATCAGATTTTAGAAAATACTCCAACGCAGCATGCTGTTAAATTTCATCAAAATTCATTCTGAGTCGATCCGTATAATTTTTATGGGGTTTATGACGAATAATGCAAAAATTACAAACTGAAAGACAAACTTATAATACCCTTTCACCTATTGGTGAAGGGTATAACAAAGTAGTAAAGGAAAAACTTTGTCAAGGTTTCGATTTATTTTGCAATATATATTTCGGAAATGACATAAAGAATTTGAATTTTTAACAAAAATTGATTTTCTTATAAAAACTTTTAGGCTAAAATAGAAAATTTAAGATTTTATGTATAATATTTTAGTTCTGATATCATCCCTAAACGAGTTCCAATTTGTTTTCTTTTTTAATGAGGTAAACATACGGGGTTGTTTTGGAATAAATTCGGAGTTCAAACATTTCAACTGTAGATTTATAGGAAAATTATCAGAAAAACTAAGATGTGATCTAATATAAAAATTGGGATTAAAATAGTTAACCATATTTAATCTTATCAAAAACTGACCTAAACAGGAATTTCCATTAGGAGAAAAGGCAAAGAATAGGACAATATCGAAAATTCTGAGCAAGAGTTAGTTAACCAATCAAATGATATATGTTTCGCATTTAAATCGTCAAAAGTATATAAAACTTGCCTTATAGCATTCAAAACATTATGAATTGCATTATAATTAAATTACATGGTGTATACAAAGAACCAAAAAGGCATTTTTTGGATACACCATCAAATATTAAAGTGATTTCGATAAATACGTTTGGAAAAGTGAAAGAGTCTAAAAAAACACGTCTAAAGGAATAATTTTCTATTAAAACTAATTATCTAAAAAACGTTATTTGCGGGATTTATCTAATTCTATGGAAACGTTGTAAGTAAATATTATTTAAATGTCTACCTAGTACATATGTATGTATATTAAATAAACAAATTCCATCAAATGGCTTCTCAGATTTATTTCACTTTACCACCTGAACAAAAGTGCATCCAATTAGTTCTTGACAGTATAGCACCAAACTTACCGAAATGCAGTATTCCTGAAAAAATGCAACTGGCAGCGGTTTTACGATTTTTAGCAGTCGGATCCTATCAAGGTGTTATAGCGAACGATATAAGTATAAGCGTGGGATGGTCAACCTTCTGTAAGATACTGTGGAAGATAATACCAATGTTGGAGGTAGCCTTGTGTCCCTCCTGGATAAAAATCGAAACAAGTTCCCATTCTCAATGTGCATCAAAAAACCACTTTTATCAACATTCCCGGAGTAGTCGGTTGCGTTGATGGCACGCTTATTAAAATGACCAAGCCGACATCCGATCATTATGCATATTTCAGCAGGAAAGGCTTTTATAGCTTAAACGCTAAGATTGTCCGTTAGAACATGAATACACTTTGCAATTGTTGTTTTTTTTTTTAATCGTTTATTTAACAAAAAAATGTTATTATTAGACTTAAATAAACAACAGTACTTATATCTTAATAGACCTTTATACACTGTCCCATATTAAGGCTCTCTGTTACAATAATTATTAAAATATTTATATTTTTATATAATTTTAAATTACTTATATAATATTTACATTTGTATGTACATATCTGTTATTTAGTGTAAAGAAAATATAAGCAAAAAAACCATACTTAAATACGTAAAAAATAAAAAAATAAAAGTTATAAAGGGTAAAAAGAGGAGGAAGTGCAACTTAGTTTGTAAGCCACCAAAATTTTTAAATTTTTACGTTTGGAACAGGCATGGGCAGAAAACGAATTTCTAAGCAATTGCTTTCAAAACGAATTTCAAATATATTCTTATGCTCTTTAATTTAGTCGTCATTCAACCTTTGACGAATGCACATGAGTGGCGGGTGTTATTAGTTTTGTTATTTTTGTTGATATTTTTTGTTGCTGTTTTTTCATATACACTGCAAGACTAAATGTATATAAATATTTTTTTAACGCGAAACATAAAACCATTTTATAGAAAACATTTCATATTTTTTTTTGTTAAAAATAGGTTTTTATTTTCTTTATAGAAATATACACTTATATTTTTTGTATGGAAAAAAAGATAGATTATAGAAAAAATAAGTTTTTCTATAGAAAAAATAAGTTTTTCTATAGAAAAAATAAGTTTTTCTATAGAAAAAATAAGTTTTTCTATAGAAAAAATAAGTTTTTCTATAGAAAAAATAAGTTTTTCTACAGAAAAAATAAGTTTTTCTACAGAAAAAATAAGTTTTTCTACAGAAAAAATAAGTTTTTCTATAGAAAAAATAAGTTTTTCTATAGAAAAAATAAGTTTTTCTATAGAAAAAATAAGTTTTTCTATAGAAAAAATAAGTTTTTCTATAGAAAAAATAAGTTTTTCTATAGAAAAAATAAGTTTTTCTATAGAAAAAATAAGTTTTTCTATAGAAAAAATAAGTTTTTCTATAGAAAAAATAAGTTTTTCTATAGAAAAAATAAGTTTTTCTATAGAAAAAATAAGTTTTTCTATAGAAAAAATAAGTTTTTCTATAGAAAAAATAAGTTTTTCTATAGAAAAAATAAGTTTTTCTATAGAAAAAATAAGTTTTTCTATAGAAAAAATAAGTTTTTCTATAGAAAAAATAAGTTTTTCTATAGAAAAAATAAGTTTTTCTATAGAAAAAATAAGTTTTTCTATAGAAAAAATAAGTTTTTCTATAGAAAAAATAAGTTTTTCTATAGAAAAAATAAGTTTTTCTATAGAAAAAATAAGTTTTTCTATAGAAAAAATAAGTTTTTCTATAGAAAAAATAAGTTTTTCTATAGAAAAATTAAGTTTTTCTATAGAAAAAATAAGTTTTTCTATAGAAAAAATAAGTTTTTCTATAGAAAAAATAAGTTTTTCTATAGAAAAAATAAGTTTTTCTATAGAAAAAATAAGTTTTTCTATAGAAAAAATAAGTTTTTCTATAGAAAAAATAAGTTTTTCTATAGAAAAAATAAGTTTTTCTATAGAAAAAATAAGTTTTTCTATAGAAAAAATAAGTTTTTCTATAGAAAAAATAAGTTTTTCTATAGAAAAAATAAGTTTTTCTATAGAAAAAATAAGTTTTTCTATAGAAAAAATAAGTTTTTCTATAGAAAAAATAAGTTTTTCTATAAAAAAAATAAGTTTTTCTATAGAAAAAATAAGTTTTTCTATAAAAAAATAAGTTTTTCTATAGAAAAAATAAGTTTTTCTATAGAAAAAATAAGTTTTTCTACAGAAAAAATAAGTTTTTCTATAGAAAAAATAAGTTTTTCTATAGAAAAAATAAGTTTTTCTATACAAAAAATAAGTTTTTCTATAGAAAAAATAAGTTTTTCTATAGAAAAAATAAGTTTTTCTACAGAAAAAATAAGTTTTTCAATAGAAAAAATAAGTTTTTCTATAGAAAAAATAAGTTTTTCTATAGAAAAAATAAGTTTTTCTATAGAAAAAATAAGTTTTTCTATAGAAAAAATAAGTTTTTCTATAGAAAAAATAAGTTTTTCTATAGAAAAAATAAGTTTTTCTATAGAAAAAATAAGTTTTTCTATAGAAAAAATAAGTTTTTCTATAGAAAAAATAAGTTTTTCTATAGAAAAAATAAGTTTTTCTATAAAAAAATAAGTTTTTCTATAAAAAAATAAGTTTTTCTATAGAAAAAATAAGTTTTTCTATAGAAAAAATAAGTTTTTCTATAGAAAAAATAAGTTTTTCTATAAAAAAATAAGTTTTTCTATAGAAAAAATAAGTTTTTCTATAGAAAAAATAAGTTTTTCTATAGAAAAAATAAGTTTTTCTATAGAAAAAATAAGTTTTTCTATAGAAAAAATAAGTTTTTCTATAGAAAAAATAAGTTTTTCTATAGAAAAAATAAGTTTTTCTATAGAAAAAATAAGTTTTTCTATAGAAAAAATAAGTTTTTCTATAGAAAAAATAAGTTTTTCTATAGAAAAAATAAGTTTTTCTATAGAAAAAATAAGTTTTTCTATAGAAAAAATAAGTTTTTCTATAGAAAAAATAAGTTTTTCTATAGAAAAAATAAGTTTTTCTATAGAAAAAATAAGTTTTTCTATAGAAAAAATAAGTTTTTCTATAGAAAAAATAAGTTTTTCTATAGAAAAAATAAGTTTTTCTATAGAAAAAATAAGTTTTTCTATAGAAAAAATAAGTTTTTCTATAGAAAAAATAAGTTTTTCTATAGAAAAAATAAGTTTTTCTATAGAAAAAATAAGTTTTTCTATAGAAAAAATAAGTTTTTCTATAGAAAAAATAAGTTTTTCTATAGAAAAAATAAGTTTTTCTATAGAAAAAATAAGTTTTTCTATAGAAAAAATAAGTTTTTCTATAGAAAAAATAAGTTTTTCTATAGAAAAAATAAGTTTTTCTATAGAAAAAATAAGTTTTTCTATAGAAAAAATAAGTTTTTCTATAGAAAAAATAAGTTTTTCTATAGAAAAAATAAGTTTTTCTATAGAAAAAATAAGTTTTTCTATAGAAAAAATAAGTTTTTCTATAGAAAAAATAAGTTTTTCTATAGAAAAAATAAGTTTTTCTATAGAAAAAATAAGTTTTTCTATAGAAAAAATAAGTTTTTCTATAGAAAAAATAAGTTTTTCTATAGAAAAAATAAGTTTTTCTATAGAAAAAATAAGTTTTTCTATAGAAAAAATAAGTTTTTCTATAGAAAAAATAAGTTTTTCTATAGAAAAAATAAGTTTTTCTATAGAAAAAATAAGTTTTTCTATAGAAAAAATAAGTTTTTCTATAGAAAAAATAAGTTTTTCTATAGAAAAAATAAGTTTTTCTATAGAAAAAATAAGTTTTTCTATAGAAAAAATAAGTTTTTCTATAGAAAAAATAAGTTTTTCTATAGAAAAAATAAGTTTTTCTATAGAAAAAATAAGTTTTTCTATAGAAAAAATAAGTTTTTCTATAGAAAAAATAAGTTTTTCTATAGAAAAAATAAGTTTTTCTATAGAAAAAATAAGTTTTTCTATAGAAAAAATAAGTTTTTCTATAGAAAAAATAAGTTTTTCTATAGAAAAAATAAGTTTTTCTATAGAAAAAATAAGTTTTTCTATAGAAAAAATAAGTTTTTCTATAGAAAAAATAAGTTTTTCTATAGAAAAAATAAGTTTTTCTATAGAAAAAATAAGTTTTTCTATAGAAAAAATAAGTTTTTCTATAGAAAAAATAAGTTTTTCTATAGAAAAAATAAGTTTTTCTATAGAAAAAATAAGTTTTTCTATAGAAAAAATAAGTTTTTCTATAGAAAAAATAAGTTTTTCTATAGAAAAAATAAGTTTTTCTATAGAAAAAATAAGTTTTTCTATAGAAAAAATAAGTTTTTCTATAGAAAAAATAAGTTTTTCTATAGAAAAAATAAGTTTTTCTATAGAAAAAATAAGTTTTTCTATAGAAAAAATAAGTTTTTCTATAGAAAAAATAAGTTTTTCTATAGAAAAAATAAGTTTTTCTATAGAAAAAATAAGTTTTTCTATAGAAAAAATAAGTTTTTCTATAGAAAAAATAAGTTTTTCTATAGAAAAAATAAGTTTTTCTATAGAAAAAATAAGTTTTTCTATAGAAAAAATAAGTTTTTCTATAGAAAAAATAAGTTTTTCTATAGAAAAAATAAGTTTTTCTATAGAAAAAATAAGTTTTTCTATAGAAAAAATAAGTTTTTCTATAGAAAAAATAAGTTTTTCTATAGAAAAAATAAGTTTTTCTATAGAAAAAATAAGTTTTTCTATAGAAAAAATAAGTTTTTCTATAGAAAAAATAAGTTTTTCTATAGAAAAAATAAGTTTTTCTATAGAAAAAATAAGTTTTTCTATAGAAAAAATAAGTTTTTCTATAGAAAAAATAAGTTTTTCTATAGAAAAAATAAGTTTTTCTATAGAAAAAATAAGTTTTTCTATAGAAAAAATAAGTTTTTCTATAGAAAAAATAAGTTTTTCTATAGAAAAAATAAGTTTTTCTATAGAAAAAATAAGTTTTTCTATAGAAAAAATAAGTTTTTCTATAGAAAAAATAAGTTTTTCTATAGAAAAAATAAGTTTTTCTATAGAAAAAATAAGTTTTTCTATAGAAAAAATAAGTTTTTCTATAGAAAAAATAAGTTTTTCTATAGAAAAAATAAGTTTTTCTATAGAAAAAATAAGTTTTTCTATAGAAAAAATAAGTTTTTCTATAGAAAAAATAAGTTTTTCTATAGAAAAAATAAGTTTTTCTATAGAAAAAATAAGTTTTTCTATAGAAAAAATAAGTTTTTCTATAGAAAAAATAAGTTTTTCTATAGAAAAAATAAGTTTTTCTATAGAAAAAATAAGTTTTTCTATAGAAAAAATAAGTTTTTCTATAGAAAAAATAAGTTTTTCTATAGAAAAAATAAGTTTTTCTATAGAAAAAATAAGTTTTTCTATAGAAAAAATAAGTTTTTCTATAGAAAAAATAAGTTTTTCTATAGAAAAAATAAGTTTTTCTATAGAAAAAATAAGTTTTTCTATAGAAAAAATAAGTTTTTCTATAGAAAAAATAAGTTTTTCTATAGAAAAAATAAGTTTTTCTATAGAAAAAATAAGTTTTTCTATAGAAAAAATAAGTTTTTCTATAGAAAAAATAAGTTTTTCTATAGAAAAAATAAGTTTTTCTATAGAAAAAATAAGTTTTTCTATAGAAAAAATAAGTTTTTCTATAGAAAAAATAAGTTTTTCTATAGAAAAAATAAGTTTTTCTATAGAAAAAATAAGTTTTTCTATAGAAAAAATAAGTTTTTCTATAGAAAAAATAAGTTTTTCTATAGAAAAAATAAGTTTTTCTATAGAAAAAATAAGTTTTTCTATAGAAAAAATAAGTTTTTCTATAGAAAAAATAAGTTTTTCTATAGAAAAAATAAGTTTTTCTATAGAAAAAATAAGTTTTTCTATAGAAAAAATAAGTTTTTCTATAGAAAAAATAAGTTTTTCTATAGAAAAAATAAGTTTTTCTATAGAAAAAATAAGTTTTTCTATAGAAAAAATAAGTTTTTCTATAGAAAAAATAAGTTTTTCTATAGAAAAAATAAGTTTTTCTATAGAAAAAATAAGTTTTTCTATAGAAAAAATAAGTTTTTCTATAGAAAAATTAAGTTTTTCTATAGAAAAATTAAGTTTTTCTATAGAAAAATTAAGTTTTTCTATAGAAAAATTAAGTTTTTCTATAGAAAAATTAAGTTTTTCTATAGAAAAATTAAGTTTTTCTATAGAAAAATTAAGTTTTTCTATAGAAAAATTAAGTTTTTCTATAGAAAAATTAAGTTTTTCTATAGAAAAATTAAGTTTTTCTATAGAAAAATTAAGTTTTTCTATAGAAAAATTAAGTTTTTCTATAGAAAAAACAAGTAAGAGTGATATATTCGGCTTTGCCGAATCTTGGATACCCTTCACCAATGGTGTTGCAAAAGTACTTAATGTAATTCCAAGCAAAATTTGGTTATACTAGTATTATATGCAAAGAGTCTTTAAAATTAAGAGTCGGAAAACGAAAACCTTTTCGGTGGCGTCATCATCTAGAATAGTTATGCACCCAAAGGTTAGGTTGGGCAAGTGGCTGATGTTTAGGGAAGCTTCATTTGGGTTCTAAAGTGGTCCCTTTGTGAAAGATAATGATTACTAGACTACAAGTAGAGAATGCATATTTAAGCCAGCCAGTAGCTTCGAAATAAAATAGACACATATTTTATGAACATTTAATGAAGTTCGATAGACCAGATAAACCATGCAGAAAAGATGCTTCAAAATGTAGATGCCCTTAGATTTGCAATAGCACATCGATTTGATGAAGTTTAAGTATTCTGACATGCAACCCAAAAACGCTGTGCCCAGTGAGGGTAGTGCACTTTAATTCGTACGAATTATCCAACTAGTAAAAGTTCTTGATTAGTTATGTAAAACTCTGAAGTTAGCGGACTGATTTAGGTCAAAGCTTTAACAATCATTGTCAATGTATACAAGCCTTAAAATTATAGGGTATACACTCTTAGTTTTAGATACATACGTGAAATATATAGCTTTTGAATGGATGGTTATCAGCTTTGTCGGAAAAGTTTACTTATTAATTTGAAGTTTGTTAATTAATTAAAATGAACACTTCATCAATAATATTTGGGATGTATAGTTCTTTCGATCTGTCCGATGGATGTTTGGAAAGTTTTGCTCTAGTTCTTTGTGCAATTTTAATGTGATTTAATTTATCAGCATTAAATCGATTCCCGGTCGGGTTTATATGGGAGATTTCACTAAATGTGAATAGAGCTCGCCCATTTTCAATATCGAACTTTTCAAGAGATCAGAAATACTTTTGTCAAATGTTGTCCCTCTAGAAAGTTTATTTTAGGCGCTATTGTCCTGAATATCAATATTGTACAACGTCTTTTTACTAAATGTCATCATCGTATCTATTATAATTTGTCATTTATTAGCTACTAAGAGATTGCCTTAGGCGAAGTTATACGGGATCAATTGTCAAACGTGAACGGATTTCTCCCAATTGCAATTAAAAAATTTAAATTTTTGTTGATATGTGAGATACTTACATACATATGTAGGTTTTGAACGGATATCATGTAATTAGCTGCATTTTTGTACTTCCTAGGAAGATTACCTATAATTTGATATATAATACATTCTCAAATGTTATCATAATGTTCAAAAGTCAGACACAAAATTAAGATATATGCAGTGTGTCTGTCTGCTAAAACCAGATTTGTGGAGCTGAATTGTCCCACCCTGAATTTCAACATTGTCGATCAAAACACCATCGCTTAAATTAAATCTACCACAAATTA
This sequence comes from Stomorhina lunata, assembly GCA_933228675.1. Classification (NCBI taxonomy): domain Eukaryota; kingdom Metazoa; phylum Arthropoda; class Insecta; order Diptera; family Rhiniidae; genus Stomorhina; species Stomorhina lunata. Next base: position 81,992,056 of record OW121742.1, read on the forward strand.
CAGAATGCATCAGGATTTAGATAATCCCCTGCGAAGGACGCTATTAAACTTCATCAAAATAATCATCTGAGATATCGACAAAACAGGAGCTCCAAAAACTTGACTACAACAGAAAAAAGGACAGACAGGTTGACGGACGGACATGTAGACGGACGGACAAACAAACAGACGGACGGACAGACGGACGGAGGTCGCGAAATCGATTCTTGTGCCGATTCTGAGTTGATCGGTACAATTTGAATGGTATTCATAATCAGATTTGTGGAGTATATATATCAGATTTTAGAAAATCCTCCCATAAAGAATGATGTCAAATTTCATCACAATCGGTCCATAAACACCTGAGATATCGCTGAAACAATACTTACAAAATGTAAACAAAATTTCTAAGACACATACTTTGGGCAATTTGCTGTACATCAAATGTAGTGTTATGGCGATATCTCAATTGTTTATAGACCGCTTTTGATAAAATTTAATAACGTGCTTGGTGGGGGAATTTCCTAAAATCTGATATAAAATTTATGTAGGTCCGTACTAAAGGAGGATAGTTTTTCCTATTTCTGCATTTAATTTTTTCAACAAACATTCTCTAATGTGTACTTTGGGCAATTTGCGATACATCAAATTCAGTGTTTTAGCGATATCTCAGTTGTTTATGGACCGATTTTGATAAAATTTTACAGAGTGCTTTGGGAAAATATTTCCTACAATCTGATATATAACATATTATCACATGTACACCAGGAGTATCTTTTTTCTCTTGTTATTTAAAAGTGTGTTTCAATCAAAAATTTTAAAATTTTCGTCTAATTTTTGGTATTTTTTCGATATTTTCGGTGTTTATAAACCGATTTTAATGAAATTTAATAGCGTTCATTGCGGGAGAATTTCCTAAAATCTGATATATAACTTATGTAAGTCCATTCTCCAGGGGCTTCAGAAACTTGATTTCAACAGACAGACAGACAGACGGACGGACGGACAGACAGACAGACGGACATCGCTTAATCGATTCTCCTCCCGATTCTGAGTCGATCGGTATAATTTTTATGGGGTCTACGATCACTAATAAAAAAATTACAAACGGAATCACAAACTTATAATACCCTTTCACCTATTGGTGAAGGGTATAATAAGTTTTTCTATAGAAAAAATAAGTTTTTCTATAGAAAAAATAAGTTTTTCTATAGAAAAAATAAGTTTTTCTATAGAAAAAATAAGTTTTTCTATAGAAAAAATAAGTTTTTCTATAGAAAAAATAAGTTTTTCTATAGAAAAAATAAGTTTTTCTATAGAAAAAATAAGTTTTTCTATAGAAAAAATAAGTTTTTCTATAGAAAAAATAAGTTTTTCTATAGAAAAAATAAGTTTTTCTATAGAAAAAATAAGTTTTTCTATAGAAAAAATAAGTTTTTCTATAGAAAAAATAAGTTTTTCTATAGAAAAAATAAGTTTTTCTATAGAAAAAATAAGTTTTTCTATAGAAAAAATAAGTTTTTCTATAGAAAAAATAAGTTTTTCTATAGAAAAAATAAGTTTTTCTATAGAAAAAATAAGTTTTTCTATAGAAAAAATAAGTTTTTCTATAGAAAAAATAAGTTTTTCTATAGAAAAAATAAGTTTTTCTATAGAAAAAATAAGTTTTTCTATAGAAAAAATAAGTTTTTCTATAGAAAAAATAAGTTTTTCTATAGAAAAAATAAGTTTTTCTATAGAAAAAATAAGTTTTTCTATAGAAAAAATAAGTTTTTCTATAGAAAAAATAAGTTTTTCTATAGAAAAAATAAGTTTTTCTATAGAAAAAATAAGTTTTTCTATAGAAAAAATAAGTTTTTCTATAGAAAAAATAAGTTTTTCTATAGAAAAAATAAGTTTTTCTATAGAAAAAATAAGTTTTTCTATAGAAAAAATAAGTTTTTCTATAGAAAAAATAAGTTTTTCTATAGAAAAAATAAGTTTTTCTATAGAAAAAATAAGTTTTTCTATAGAAAAAATAAGTTTTTCTATAGAAAAAATAAGTTTTTCTATAGAAAAAATAAGTTTTTCTATAGAAAAAATAAGTTTTTCTATAGAAAAAATAAGTTTTTCTATAGAAAAAATAAGTTTTTCTATAGAAAAAATAAGTTTTTCTATAGAAAAAATAAGTTTTTCTATAGAAAAAATAAGTTTTTCTATAGAAAAAATAAGTTTTTCTATAGAAAAAATAAGTTTTTCTATAGAAAAAAATAAGTTTTTCTATAGAAAAAATAAGTTTTTCTATAGAAAAAATAAGTTTTTCTATAGAAAAAATAAGTTTTTCTATAGAAAAAATAAGTTTTTCTATAGAAAAAATAAGTTTTTCTATAGAAAAAATAAGTTTTTCTATAGAAAAAATAAGTTTTTCTATAGAAAAAATAAGTTTTTCTATAGAAAAAATAAGTTTTTCTATAGAAAAAATAAGTTTTTCTATAGAAAAAATAAGTTTTTCTATAGAAAAAATAAGTTTTTCTATAGAAAAAATAAGTTTTTCTATAGAAAAAATAAGTTTTTCTATAGAAAAAATAAGTTTTTCTATAGAAAAAATAAGTTTTTCTATAGAAAAAATAAGTTTTTCTATAGAAAAAATAAGTTTTTCTATAGAAAAAATAAGTTTTTCTATAGAAAAAATAAGTTTTTCTATAGAAAAAATAAGTTTTTCTATAGAAAAAATAAGTTTTTCTATAGAAAAAATAAGTTTTTCTATAGAAAAACTAAGTTTTTCTATAGAAAAAATAAGTTTTTCTATAGAAAAAATAAGTTTTTCTATAGAAAAAATAAGTTTTTCTATAGAAAAAATAAGTTTTTCTATAGAAAAAATAAGTTTTTCTATAGAAAAAATAAGTTTTTCTATAGAAAAAATAAGTTTTTCTATAGAAAAAATAAGTTTTTCTATAGAAAAAATAAGTTTTTCTATAGAAAAAAATAAGTTTTTCTATAGAAAAAATAAGTTTTTCTATAGAAAAAATAAGTTTTTCTATAGAAAAAATAAGTTTTTCTATAGAAAAAATAAGTTTTTCTATAGAAAAAATAAGTTTTTCTATAGAAAAAATAAGTTTTTCTATAGAAAAAATAAGTTTTTCTATAGAAAAAATAAGTTTTTCTTTAAAAAAAATAAGTATTTCTATAGAAAAGAATGTACTTTTTATCGAAAAAGGAATAATGTCAATTCGTGTTTCTGCCAGTGTGTCCACTCTTCGTTACTCTCTGCCAAAGAGAACAACTGTATTTTACTCTCTGCCCATGCCTGGTTTGGAAACATGTTTTTATCTTTTGCATAAACGCTAGTGTCAAATCTTTTATTAGTATCTGTTAGTTGATTGCATTGAATTGCTTTAATATTGGCCCGTCTATACAAATGATAAAGTATAGGAACGCCGAACTCGTTTTGAATATAATCATTCCTATCAAGGTATATAAAAGCCTCGGGTGGTATGTATCCATTTTGTAGTGTTTTTTGAATAAATTCATTACAAACATAGTACGGAGCCATAATTAAGTTATTTTCTAAACACTCAGAATTTTTAACGATGTGGTTCCTTATTAGATGTATAATAAAGTTATCGATCCCACTTATTTTTGCCTCATTATATAATTTTTTATTTGAAATATATTTTAAATAGTAACTATTAGGAGAAAAGTAGAGTGCACGCTCTTAAGCATTTCCTCTCAAAAACTCTCAGTTTTTCCATATACGACGGTATATATTAATATAGGGCGTATTAATGATTGATTTAAAACAATTTTTACCTTTGATTGGATATATTTAGAAAAAAATAGTTTTTTATACATGGGTTAATTCCAAAAGTAGTGTACATGAGCATTTTTTTTTTTTTAAGGTTGAGGAATTTATTCTCTGAAATTGTTTACTTGCATTAAGATTTGTGCAGATTGCGAAATTACTTTTAGTTTCTTTAAAAAAAATTTGTTTTGCTTTTTTATTGCATTTTGGTTAAATATTTTCCGGAATGTCACTTTTTACAAAAATTTACAAAACTAAGAAATTATGCAAAAATGTTAGAACAAAGCCTACTATCGCATTCGTTCACTTATTATTTACCAGCTTTGGATGGTTTTCTTAAAAAAAACGGGTTTAGTAATAGCAAAAAGTTATTTTTCGAAGAGATTCCAATTATTTTTTTTTTCCTTTTATAATTCAAGAATTAAAAAAAAGTAATTTTTTTACAAAAATTCGTTTTTGTGCAGCTTACATTTAAAGTAACAAATTTGCTTCAAACAATTTGGAAGAAATTGTTGTATTTTGCTGGAAACTTGAAAAAATAAAAAGTGACAGTACGGAATTTTTTGTGACAGTAAAGAAAATCCAATTTAAATTTTTGAAAAATTTCCTATAAAAATTGGAAATTTTTGAAAAATTTCCTATAAAAATTGGAAATTTTTGAAAAATTTCCTATAAAAATAGGAAATTTTTGAAAAATTTCCTATAAAAATAGGAAATTTTTGAAAAATTTCCTATAAAAATAGGAAATTTTTGAAAAATTTCCTATAAAAATAGGAAATTTTTGAAAAATTTCCTATAAAAATAGGAAATTTTTGAAAAATTTCCTATAAAAATAGGAAATTTTTGAAAAATTTCCTATAAAAATAGGAAATTTTTGAAAAATTTCCTATAAAAATAGGAAATTTTTGAAAAATTTCCTATAAAAATAGGAAATTTTTGAAAAATTTCCTATAAAAATAGGAAATTTTTGAAATATTTCCTATAAAAATAGGAAAATTTTGAAAAATTTCCTATAAAAATAGGAAATTTTTGAAAAATTTCCTATAAAAATAGGAAATTTTTGAAAAATTTCCTACAAAAATAGGAAATTTTTTTGCTATAAAAATAGGAAATTTTTGAAAAATTTTCCTTTAAAAATAGGAAATTTTTGAAAAATTTCCTATAAAAATAAGAAAAATTTCCAAGAAGAAAATTTGTTAAATTTTATTTTCACTTACCAAAAAACGTGAGTAATTTATAAACCGAATTAACAACTGCTTAATTGTAACAAAATAACAAAAGGAAAAACCATCATGTTCCCCCTATTTATAGGCGGATAACGTTTCTCGATAACGTTTTGCTCTTTCAGCTCCCGTCAACTTTGCCTTTGTTTTAACCTTTAAGATTTTAGAAGAATAACAACAACAATAGTCATTCAAAGTAATATAACAAATTATCTTTACATCAAAAGAACTACAGTATTGAAATCAATCAGAATTTTCGAGAAATAAGCTTTTAAAATAAAAAAACCTTTTTACTTAAAAGTGACAGTAAAGAAATTTGTGATATTTTTTTTGTTTTTTTCTTCTAAAAAGTTATTTCACGGAAAATAAAAACAAGAAAAAGTGATCAAAACTTCGTAATATATTAATGTACATTTTTATTTATTTTATTTTTTACGATTTTTTATTAAATAACTTTGTGACAGTACGGAAATTTTTAGCTGTACTTACCATCGTGCGATTATAAATTCACTTGAAAACACCAAATAATTGATTTTATTATTTTATTTTTTATCTTAATCAATTCATCACTTCTTGCACTTTTTAATAGCGATGCACATAAAGCAAACGAAACAGCTCAAGTAATGATTATGACTTAATTAAAAAAATGTGACATTACGGAAAAAACGCAGAGACAAAGTAAAATTAGAACGTCAAAATGACATTGATAACATTTTTCAGGTAAAACCAGGAAGAAACAATAAAAATAAATACAATCATTGAAAAACAGTTGAATTTTTTATTATTGTTCTTCTCTCTTTTTTATTGTTTTTTATTGTTTTCAACTCTTTTTCCATGTTGCTTAATGAATAACATGTGTGGAGACAGGTATATTTGTATGTAATAGGCATGATATTAGGTAAAGCACCATTTGCACAATTTAGCAGAAAGTTTTACAATAATAACAACTACTTTTGTTTGTTGCTAATTATTTTAGAGCTTACTTGCCGTTTTTGTTTTTTTATTTTCTTTTACATGAAAGAAATAAAAAGCTTGAGACGAAAAAAAAGCATTGTGTTTGGAATTAACCCACATATAAAAGGCATTTCTTGCTTTAATTATTTGTAAGTTAACGTGTGTATTAAAATAGAGAAACTTATCTAAGTGAATTCCTAAGTATTTGACGATGTCTTTATTGGGAATAATTGCATTGTTATTTGATTTTATTTTAAAAGATTTCCAATTCCTTTTAACATTATTGTTACACTTACCCACTGGGGGGCGAAAAAGAATGGTCTCGCATTTATTACTATTGATTTTCATATGCCAATTGGTGGCATAATTTTCGATAATATTAAACTTGTTTTGAAGTTCTTGGTTTATTTGTCCACCTTATCATCAGCATGAAAAACAATTATGTCGTCAGCAAATATAATGCTATTATCTATGTTATTTAGGAGATCATGTATATATAAGTTAAAAAGAATTGGGGAGTTAACCGTGCCCTGCTGTAGACCATTCACTATTACAAAACTTTTCGTACTAGTTTTGTTGTTGTTAGAGATAATAAAAGATTTCTTGTTTATATATAAGAAGTATTAAATGCAAGGGAAATTTGTATTTAATTAGTTTAAAAATTAATCCTGCTATCCAAATACTATCGAAAGCTTTTTCGAAATCTATCAGGCAGGCACCTGTGCAAAATGACTTATTCCAGTTCCAGCAAATATTTGAAGTAAGTAAGTGTATTGCATGGATAGTTGAGTGTTTGTGCTTGAAACCAAATTGATTATCAATTATAAGTGATATTTTTTTACAGAATCGTGTTAAGTTAATATTTATACAAACTTCAAAAACTTTGCTTATATTTGGAAGTAAGCTTATCGCACGTAGGTTTTTTGGGTCACTACTTTCTTTATTTTTTTTCGGCAAGACTATTACTTTGGCTGTTTTCCAGGCATGAGGGAAGTAAGAATTGTTTAACATATTGTTAAAAAGTGTGCAATATTCAAGTACCAAAGGCTCTGGAATATTTTTTAATATAATATTGGGGATATTGTCCACTCCCGATGATAGTTTGCTCTTCAAATTACTAAAAATATATATGATAGACTCATTTGTCATGAAGTAGTCATCAGCAAGGGAATCATTTAACTGGTTTGCTTTTTTGTGAACATTAAATGTTATCAAAGAAGGGCTTTGTGTTTCGAAATCTGTTTTCTCTTCTAGGAAATTATTGAAGCAATTTGTTACATTACTTTGTACTCTATTGTTAAAGTCAGTTTCTTTGAAAGAGTGAACTCTTTCAAGGAAAGTACCAATAACATTAAGTATTTGGGTTTCGTCTCTTAACACAAAGTTGTTATCGTCTTTATCTAATAAGTCAGGGTTAACTTCAGAATTTCTAATTAGGATTTCATCATCTTTAGGGATTTTCAAAAGATTGATATTTAAATTTTTAGATGTTTTAAATTGTTTCTTGGCTTCGCTAAACATATTAGAGGAATTCGTTGGACTCAAGTTTTTAAGTTTGTCCTGAAAATGATGGTTTACGTTTATAACAAAGTTATCATTAATCATCTTTTTGATAAGTTTTAGTTTGATTTTTAGCAAATTAAGTTCTGGTAATGGAATAATGATTTCGAGTCTATTCGTTTTTTTAATAGAAGTTAAGATTTTGCTTTTCTCCTGTTGAAGTTTTTTAACAATATTGTTACAAAACATTTGAGTTGAATCTGATTTTTTATGCTCGGGAACAGATTCCTCGATAGCTTCGATAATTATATTATTCAGTTTCAAAAGAATTTTCAGAATTTGTCAAGTTTCTACAATTGGGGATAGATTCGTGTTTTTGAACCTTTTCCAATTAGTTTTTTTTATAGTTATACTTTGGAATAGGAATGTCTTTGAAAAATTCTAAAGGATGTTCGTTTTCACCGCCTAAAATTTGGATCTGTAATGCGTTATGGTCGCTATCATAATCAAGAGTTGTTAAGCAATTTATTGTATCATTATTTCTATATATACATAGACGAGAGTCAGCTAAGCATATATCTAAGTAGGAACCACATCGAGGATAAGAGGGTGTTGTTGAAGCATACAAACTAGTTCTAAATCTAATTTCATTATTAGTTAACCACTCTTTTAACATATTTCCTTTAGTGTTCATTGAAATACCGATTGGGGTACCTGCTAAAAGATAAAAATTATTCGGATTTTCTAAGTTAAGGTTTTGAAAGAGTTGAAGGAACTCTGATTTAAAATAGTTACTATTATTACCCGATGGGTAGTAAGCTGAAATAACGAAGAGGAACTGATTTAATGACAAAGGGATATTGATAATAGTGGTTTCCAAACATTTAAATGAATTGATTATTTGATTAGAATAATTAATATATTTTAGACCATTTTTTATTACAATTGCAGTTCCACCTCCTCTTTTGGCATCAGTTCTATCTTTACGAATTATAGCATAATCTTTGAATGTAATTGTTTAAAATTGAGCTTAGTTTCATTTAATAAAACTAGATCTGGATTATATTTATTTATAAAATTAGAGAGATCAAGTCTTCGACTATGTTTAATTATAGAGTTAACATTTATTTCGATAATATTAAGGTTTTTAACAATTCTGTCTGCCATTGTTACTAATTAATTTTCTAACATAGTGAAAGTTGAATCAATTGTCGCTGCCTGGATTTTAAGTTGTTTTTGTAAATTAATGATCTGGTTGGATAGATTTTGCATAGAAATATTGAACTCTTCGCTTGTTGAATTGGATTTTTATTGGCGTTGTTACCACCAGCTTTAAAAACATCGGCAAAACTTACATTTGTATTGCTATTATTATTGGTAAATAAAGCATTTGTTCTTCTTTGACTAAAACTTTGTTTCTTCTCTCGAAGTTTCTGTTGTAGTTGTTTATATTTTTCGCATCCTTTGTATGAAGCTGGGTGTCCATATTTATTGCAGAGAACACAATAGATTTTTTCTCTTTCGTTTATCGGGACCTGGTCAAGGGAGCAGTATTTCGTTACATTTTACGCATCTTGGTGGCAAATAGCAATTCGATGCGCTATGGAAAAAGTTTTGGCAGTTTCTACATTGAGTAATTTCAAAATAATCATCTGAGATATCGACAAAACAGGAGCTCCAAAAACTTGACTACAACAGAAAAAAGGACAGACAGGTTGACGGACGGACATGTAGACGGACGGACAAACAAACAGACGGACGGACGGGCAAACAAACAGACGGACGGACAGACGGACGGAGGTCGCGAAATCGATTCTTGTGCCGATTCTGAGTTGATCGGTACAATTTGAATGGTATTCATAATCAGATTTGTGGAGTATATATATCAGATTTTAGAAAATCCTCCCATAAAGAATGATGTCAAATTTCATCACAATCGGTCCATAAACACCTGAGATATCTCTGAAACAATACTTACAAAATGTAAACAAAATTTCTAAGACACATACTTTGGGCAATTTGCTGTACATCAAATGTAGTGTTATGGCGATATCTCAATTGTTTATAGACCGCTTTTGATAAAATTTAATAACGTGCTTGGTGGGAGAATTTCCTAAAATCTGATATAAAATTTATGTAGGTCCGTACTAAAGGAGGATAGTTTTTCCTATTTCTGCATTTAATTTTTTCAACAAACATTCTCTAATGTGTACTTTGGGCAATTTGCGATACATCAAATTCAGTGTTTTAGCGATATCTCAGTTGTTTATGGACCGATTTTGATAAAATTTTACAGAGTGCTTTGGGAAAATATTTCCTACAATCTGATATATAACATATTATCACATGTACACCAGGAGTATCTTTTTTCTCTTGTTATTTAAAAGTGTGTTTCAATCAAAAATTTTAAAATTTTCGTCTAATTTTTGGTATTTTTTCGATATTTTCGGTGTTTATAAACCGATTTTAATGAAATTTAATAGCGTTCATTGCGGGAGAATTTCCTAAAATCTGATATATAACTTATGTAAGTCCATTCTCCAGGGGCTTCAGAAACTTGATTTCAACAGACAGACAGACAGACGGACGGACGGACAGACAGACAGACGGACATCGCTTAATCGATTCTCCTCCCGATTCTGAGTCGATCGGTATAATTTTTATGGGGTCTACGATCACTAATAAAAAAATTACAAACGGAATCACAAACTTATAATACCCTTTCACCTATTGGTGAAGGGTATAATAAGTTTTTCTATAGAAAAAATAAGTTTTTCTATAGAAAAAATAAGTTTTTCTATAGAAAAAATAAGTTTTTCTATAGAAAAAATAAGTTTTTCTATAGAAAAAATAAGTTTTTCTATAGAAAAAATAAGTTTTTCTATAGAAAAAATAAGTTTTTCTATAGAAAAAATAAGTTTTTCTATAGAAAAAATAAGTTTTTCTATAGAAAAAATAAGTTTTTCTATAGAAAAAATAAGTTTTTCTATAGAAAAAATAAGTTTTTCTATAGAAAAAATAAGTTTTTCTATAGAAAAAATAAGTTTTTCTATAGAAAAAATAAGTTTTTCTATAGAAAAAATAAGTTTTTCTATAGAAAAAATAAGTTTTTCTATAGAAAAAATAAGTTTTTCTATAGAAAAAATAAGTTTTTCTATAGAAAAAATAAGTTTTTCTATAGAAAAAATAAGTTTTTCTATAGAAAAAATAAGTTTTTCTATAGAAAAAATAAGTTTTTCTATAGAAAAAAATAAGTTTTTCTATAGAAAAAATAAGTTTTTCTATAGAAAAAATAAGTTTTTCTATAGAAAAAATAAGTTATTCTATAGAAAAAATAAGTTTTTCTATAGAAAAAATAAGTTTTTCTATAGAAAAAATAAGTTTTTCTATAGAAAAAATAAGTTTTTCTATAGAAAAAATAAGTTTTTCTATAGAAAAAATAAGTTTTTCTATAGAAAAAATAAGTTTTTCTATAGAAAAAATAAGTTTTTCTATAGAAAAAATAAGTTTTTCTATAGAAAAACTAAGTTTTTCTATAGAAAAAATAAGTTTTTCTATAGAAAAAATAAGTTTTTCTATAGAAAAAATAAGTTTTTCTATAGAAAAAATAAGTTTTTCTATAGAAAAAATAAGTTTTTCTATAGAAAAAATAAGTTTTTCTATAGAAAAAATAAGTTTTTCTATAGAAAAAATAAGTTTTTCTATAGAAAAAATAAGTTTTTCTATAGAAAAAATAAGTTTTTCTATAGAAAAAATAAGTTTTTCTATAGAAAAAATAAGTTTTTCTATAGAAAAAAATAAGTTTTTCTATAGAAAAAATAAGTTTTTCTATAGAAAAAATAAGTTTTTCTATAGAAAAAATAAGTTTTTCTATAGAAAAAATAAGTTTTTCTATAGAAAAAATAAGTTTTTCTATAGAAAAAATAAGTTTTTCTATAGAAAAAATAAGTTTTTCTATAGAAAAAATAAGTTTTTCTATAGAAAAAATAAGTTTTTCTATAGAAAAAATAAGTTTTTCTTTAAAAAAAATAAGTATTTCTATAGAAAAGAATGTACTTTTTATCGAAAAAGGAATAATGTCAATTCGTGTTTCTGCCAGTGTGTCCACTCTTCGTTACTCTCTGCCAAAGAGAACAACTGTATTTTACTCTCTGCCCATGCCTGGTTTGGAAACATGTTTTTATCTTTTGCATAAACGCTAGTGTCAAATCTTTTATTAGTATCTGTTAGTTGATTGCATTGAATTGCTTTAATATTGGCCCGTCTATACAAATGATAAAGTATAGGAACGCCGAACTCGTTTTGAATATAATCATTCCTATCAAGGTATATAAAAGCCTCGGGTGGTATGTATCCATTTTGTAGTGTTTTTTGAATAAATTCATTACAAACATAGTACGGAGCCATAATTAAGTTATTTTCTAAACACTCAGAATTTTTAACGATGTGGTTCCTTATTAGATGTATAATAAAGTTATCGATCCCACTTATTTTTGCCTCATTATATAATTTTTTATTTGAAATATATTTTAAATAGTAACTATTAGGAGAAAAGTAGAGTGCACGCTCTTAAGCATTTCCTCTCAAAAACTCTCAGTTTTTCCATATACGACGGTATATATTAATATAGGGCGTATTAATGATTGATTTAAAACAATTTTTACCTTTGATTGGATATATTTAGAAAAAAATAGTTTTTTATACATGGGTTAATTCCAAAAGTAGTGTACATGAGCATTTTTTTTTTTTAAGGTTGAGGAATTTATTCTCTGAAATTGTTTACTTGCATTAAGATTTGTGCAGATTGCGAAATTACTTTTAGTTTCTTTAAAAAAAATTTGTTTTGCTTTTTTATTGCATTTTGGTTAAATATTTTCCGGAATGTCACTTTTTACAAAAATTTACAAAACTAAGAAATTAATGCAAAAATGTTAGAACAAAGCCTACTATCGCATTCGTTCACTTATTATTTACCAGCTTTGGATGGTTTTCTTAAAAAAAACGGGTTTAGTAATAGCAAAAAGTTATTTTTCGAAGAGATTCCAATTATTTTTTTTTTCCTTTTATAATTCAAGAATTAAAAAAAAGTAATTTTTTTACAAAAATTCGTTTTTGTGCAGCTTACATTTAAAGTAACAAATTTGCTTCAAACAATTTGGAAGAAATTGTTGTATTTTGCTGGAAACTTGAAAAAATAAAAAGTGACAGTACGGAATTTTTTGTGACAGTAAAGAAAATCCAATTTAAATTTTTGAAAAATTTCCTATAAAAATTGGAAATTTTTGAAAAATTTCCTATAAAAATTGGAAATTTTTGAAAAATTTCCTATAAAAATAGGAAATTTTTGAAAAATTTCCTATAAAAATAGGAAATTTTTGAAAAATTTCCTATAAAAATAGGAAATTTTTGAAAAATTTCCTATAAAAATAGGAAATTTTTGAAAAATTTCCTATAAAAATAGGAAATTTTTGAAAAATTTCCTATAAAAATAGGAAATTTTTGAAAAATTTCCTATAAAAATAGGAAATTTTTGAAAAATTTCCTATAAAAATAGGAAATTTTTGAAATATTTCCTATAAAAATAGGAAAATTTTGAAAAATTTCCTATAAAAATAGGAAATTTTTGAAAAATTTCCTATAAAAATAGGAAATTTTTGAAAAATTTCCTACAAAAATAGGAAATTTTTTTGCTATAAAAATAGGAAATTTTTGAAAAATTTTCCTTTAAAAATAGGAAATTTTTGAAAAATTTCCTATAAAAATAAGAAAAATTTCCAAGAAGAAAATTTGTTAAATTTTATTTTCACTTACCAAAAAACGTGAGTAATTTATAAACCGAATTAACAACTGCTTAATTGCAACAAAATAACAAAAGGAAAAACCATCATGTTCCCCCTATTTATAGGCGGATAACGTTTCTCGATAACGTTTTGCTCTTTCAGCTCCCGTCAACTTTGCCTTTGTTTTAACCTTTAAGATTTTAGAAGAATAACAACAACAATAGTCATTCAAAGTAATATAACAAATTATCTTTACATCAAAAGAACTACAGTATTGAAATCAATCAGAATTTTCGAGAAATAAGCTTTTAAAATAAAAAAACCTTTTTACTTAAAAGTGACAGTAAAGAAATTTGTGATATTTTTTTTGTTTTTTTCTTCTAAAAAGTTATTTCACGGAAAATAAAAACAAGAAAAAGTGATCAAAACTTCGTAATATATTAATGTACATTTTTATTTATTTTATTTTTTACGATTTTTTATTAAATAACTTTGTGACAGTACGGAAATTTTTAGCTGTACTTACCATCGTGCGATTATAAATTCACTTGAAAACACCAAATAATTGATTTTATTATTTTATTTTTTATCTTAATCAATTCATCACTTCTTGCACTTTTTAATAGCGATGCACATAAAGCAAACGAAACAGCTCAAGTAATGATTATGACTTAATTAAAAAAATGTGACATTACGGAAAAAACGCAGAGACAAAGTAAAATTAGAACGTCAAAATGACATTGATAACATTTTTCAGGTAAAACCAGGAAGAAACAATAAAAATAAATACAATCATTGAAAAACAGTTGAATTTTTTATTATTGTTCTTCTCTCTTTTTTATTGTTTTTTATTGTTTTCAACTCTTTTTCCATGTTGCTTAATGAATAACATGTGTGGAGACAGGTATATTTGTATGTAATAGGCATGATATTAGGTAAAGCACCATTTGCACAATTTAGCAGAAAGTTTTACAATAATAACAACTACTTTTGTTTGTTGCTAATTATTTTAGAGCTTACTTGCCGTTTTTGTTTTTTTATTTTCTTTTACATGAAAGAAATAAAAAGCTTGAGACGAAAAAAAAGCATTGTGTTTGGAATTAACCCACATATAAAAGGCATTTCTTGCTTTAATTATTTGTAAGTTAACGTGTGTATTAAAATAGAGAAACTTATCTAAGTGAATTCCTAAGTATTTGACGATGTCTTTATTGGGAATAATTGCATTGTTATTTGATTTTATTTTAAAAGATTTCCAATTCCTTTTAACATTATTGTTACACTTACCCACTGGGGGGCGAAAAAGAATGGTCTCGCATTTATTACTATTGATTTTCATATGCCAATTGGTGGCATAATTTTCGATAATATTAAACTTGTTTTGAAGTTCTTGGTTTATTTGTCCACCTTATCATCAGCATGAAAAACAATTATGTCGTCAGCAAATATAATGCTATTATCTATGTTATTTAGGAGATCATGTATATATAAGTTAAAAAGAATTGGGGAGTTAACCGTGCCCTGCTGTAGACCATTCACTATTACAAAACTTTTCGTACTAGTTTTGTTGTTGTTAGAGATAATAAAAGATTTCTTGTTTATATATAAGAAGTATTAAATGCAAGGGAAATTTGTATTTAATTAGTTTAAAAATTAATCCTGCTATCCAAATACTATCGAAAGCTTTTTCGAAATCTATCAGGCAGGCACCTGTGCAAAATGACTTATTCCAGTTCCAGCAAATATTTGAAGTAAGTAAGTGTATTGCATGGATAGTTGAGTGTTTGTGCTTGAAACCAAATTGATTATCAATTATAAGTGATATTTTTTTTACAGAATCGTGTTAAGTTAATATTTATACAAACTTCAAAAACTTTGCTTATATTTGGAAGTAAGCTTATCGCACGTAGGTTTTTTGGGTCACTACTTTCTTTATTTTTTTTCGGCAAGACTATTACTTTGGCTGTTTTCCAGGCATGAGGGAAGTAAGAATTGTTTAACATATTGTTAAAAAGTGTGCAATATTCAAGTACCAAAGGCTCTGGAATATTTTTTAATATAATATTGGGGATATTGTCCACTCCCGATGATAGTTTGCTCTTCAAATTACTAAAAATATATATGATAGACTCATTTGTCATGAAGTAGTCATCAGCAAGGGAATCATTTAACTGGTTTGCTTTTTTGTGAACATTAAATGTTATCAAAGAAGGGCTTTGTGTTTCGAAATCTGTTTTCTCTTCTAGGAAATTATTGAAGCAATTTGTTACATTACTTTGTACTCTATTGTTAAAGTCAGTTTCTTTGAAAGAGTGAACTCTTTCAAGGAAAGTACCAATAACATTAAGTATTTGGGTTTCGTCTCTTAACACAAAGTTGTTATCGTCTTTATCTAATAAGTCAGGGTTAACTTCAGAATTTCTAATTAGGATTTCATCATCTTTAGGGATTTTCAAAAGATTGATATTTAAATTTTTAGATGTTTTAAATTGTTTCTTGGCTTCGCTAAACATATTAGAGGAATTCGTTGGACTCAAGTTTTTAAGTTTGTCCTGAAAATGATGGTTTACGTTTATAACAAAGTTATCATTAATCATCTTTTTGATAAGTTTTAGTTTGATTTTTAGCAAATTAAGTTCTGGTAATGGAATAATGATTTCGAGTCTATTCGTTTTTTTAATAGAAGTTAAGATTTTGCTTTTCTCCTGTTGAAGTTTTTTAACAATATTGTTACAAAACATTTGAGTTGAATCTGATTTTTTATGCTCGGGAACAGATTCCTCGATAGCTTCGATAATTATATTATTCAGTTTCAAAAGAATTTTCAGAATTTGTCAAGTTTCTACAATTGGGGATAGATTCGTGTTTTTGAACCTTTTCCAATTAGTTTTTTTTATAGTTATACTTTGGAATAGGAATGTCTTTGAAAAATTCTAAAGGATGTTCGTTTTCACCGCCTAAAATTTGGATCTGTAATGCGTTATGGTCGCTATCATAATCAAGAGTTGTTAAGCAATTTATTGTATCATTATTTCTATATATACATAGACGAGAGTC
Source organism: Stomorhina lunata (assembly GCA_933228675.1). Lineage (NCBI taxonomy): Eukaryota > Metazoa > Arthropoda > Insecta > Diptera > Rhiniidae > Stomorhina > Stomorhina lunata. The sequence continues at coordinate 82,008,330 of OW121742.1, forward strand.
AGCTAAGCATATATCTAAGTAGGAACCACATCGAGGATAAGAGGGTGTTGTTGAAGCATACAAACTAGTTCTAAATCTAATTTCATTATTAGTTAACCACTCTTTTAACATATTTCCTTTAGTGTTCATTGAAATACCGATTGGGGTACCTGCTAAAAGATAAAAATTATTCGGATTTTCTAAGTTAAGGTTTTGAAAGAGTTGAAGGAACTCTGATTTAAAATAGTTACTATTATTACCCGATGGGTAGTAAGCTGAAATAACGAAGAGGAACTGATTTAATGACAAAGGGATATTGATAATAGTGGTTTCCAAACATTTAAATGAATTGATTATTTGATTAGAATAATTAATATATTTTAGACCATTTTTTATTACAATTGCAGTTCCACCTCCTCTTTTGGCATCAGTTTTATCTTTACGAATTATAGCATAATCTTTGAATGTAATTGTTTAAAATTGAGCTTAGTTTCATTTAATAAAACTAGATCTGGATTATATTTATTTATAAAATTAGAGAGATCAAGTCTTCGACTATGTTTAATTATAGAGTTAACATTTATTTCGATAATATTAAGGTTTTTAACAATTCTGTCTGCCATTGTTACTAATTAATTTTCTAACATAGTGAAAGTTGAATCAATTGTCGCTGCCTGGATTTTAAGTTGTTTTTGTAAATTAATGATCTGGTTGGATAGATTTTGCATAGAAATATTGAACTCTTCGCTTGTTGAATTGGATTTTTATTGGCGTTGTTACCACCAGCTTTAAAAACATCGGCAAAACTTACATTTGTATTGCTATTATTATTGGTAAATAAAGCATTTGTTCTTCTTTGACTAAAACTTGTTTCTTCTCTCGAAGTTTCTGTTGTAGTTGTTTATATTTTTCGCATCCTTTGTATGAAGCTGGGTGTCCATATTTATTGCAGAGAACACAATAGATTTTTTCTCTTTCGTTTATCGGGACCTGGTCAAGGGAGCAGTATTTCGTTACATTTTACGCATCTTGGTGGCAAATAGCAATTCGATGCGCTATGGAAAAAGTTTTGGCAGTTTCTACATTGAGTAATTTCAAAATAATCATCTGAGATATCGACAAAACAGGAGCTCCAAAAACTTGACTACAACAGAAAAAAGGACAGACAGGTTGACGGACGGACATGTAGACGGACGGACAAACAAACAGACGGACGGACGGGCAAACAAACAGACGGACGGACAGACGGACGGAGGTCGCGAAATCGATTCTTGTGCCGATTCTGAGTTGATCGGTACAATTTGAATGGTATTCATAATCAGATTTGTGGAGTATATATATCAGATTTTAGAAAATCCTCCCATAAAGAATGATGTCAAATTTCATCACAATCGGTCCATAAACACCTGAGATATCTCTGAAACAATACTTACAAAATGTAAACAAAATTTCTAAGACACATACTTTGGGCAATTTGCTGTACATCAAATGTAGTGTTATGGCGATATCTCAATTGTTTATAGACCGCTTTTGATAAAATTTAATAACGTGCTTGGTGGGAGAATTTCCTAAAATCTGATATAAAATTTATGTAGGTCCGTACTAAAGGAGGATAGTTTTTCCTATTTCTGCATTTAATTTTTTCAACAAACATTCTCTAATGTGTACTTTGGGCAATTTGCGATACATCAAATTCAGTGTTTTAGCGATATCTCAGTTGTTTATGGACCGATTTTGATAAAATTTTACAGAGTGCTTTGGGAAAATATTTCCTACAATCTGATATATAACATATTATCACATGTACACCAGGAGTATCTTTTTTCTCTTGTTATTTAAAAGTGTGTTTCAATCAAAAATTTTAAAATTTTCGTCTAATTTTTGGTATTTTTTCGATATTTTCGGTGTTTATAAACCGATTTTAATGAAATTTAATAGCGTTCATTGCGGGAGAATTTCCTAAAATCTGATATATAACTTATGTAAGTCCATTCTCCAGGGGCTTCAGAAACTTGATTTCAACAGACAGACAGACAGACAGACGGACGGACGGACAGACAGACAGACGGACATCGCTTAATCGATTCTCCTCCCGATTCTGAGTCGATCGGTATAATTTTTATGGGGTCTACGATCACTAATAAAAAAATTACAAACGGAATCACAAACTTATAATACCCTTTCACCTATTGGTGAAGGGTATAATAAGTTTTTCTATAGAAAAAATAAGTTTTTCTATAGAAAAAATAAGTTTTTCTATAGAAAAAATAAGTTTTTCTATAGAAAAAATAAGTTTTTCTATAGAAAAAATAAGTTTTTCTATAGAAAAAATAAGTTTTTCTATAGAAAAAATAAGTTTTTCTATAGAAAAAATAAGTTTTTCTATAGAAAAAATAAGTTTTTCTATAGAAAAAATAAGTTTTTCTATAGAAAAAATAAGTTTTTCTATAGAAAAAATAAGTTTTTTCTATAGAAAAAATAAGTTTTTCTATAGAAAAAATAAGTTTTTCTATAGAAAAAATAAGTTTTTCTATAGAAAAAATAAGTTTTTCTATAGAAAAAATAAGTTTTTCTATAGAAAAAATAAGTTTTTCTATAGAAAAAATAAGTTTTTCTATAGAAAAAATAAGTTTTTCTATAGAAAAAATAAGTTTTTCTATAGAAAAAATAAGTTTTTCTATAGAAAAAATAAGTTTTTCTATAGAAAAAATAAGTTTTTCTATAGAAAAAATAAGTTTTTCTATAGAAAAAATAAGTTTTTCTATAGAAAAAATAAGTTTTTCTATAGAAAAAATAAGTTTTTCTATAGAAAAAATAAGTTTTTCTATAGAAAAAATAAGTTTTTCTATAGAAAAAATAAGTTTTTCTATAGAAAAAATAAGTTTTTCTATAGAAAAAATAAGTTTTTCTATAGAAAAAATAAGTTTTTCTATAGAAAAAATAAGTTTTTCTATAGAAAAAATAAGTTTTTCTATAGAAAAAATAAGTTTTTCTATAGAAAAAATAAGTTTTTCTATAGAAAAAATAAGTTTTTCTATAGAAAAAATAAGTTTTTCTATAGAAAAAATAAGTTTTTCTATAGAAAAAATAAGTTTTTCTATAGAAAAAATAAGTTTTTCTATAGAAAAAATAAGTTTTTCTATAGAAAAAATAAGTTTTTCTATAGAAAAAAATAAGTTTTTCTATAGAAAAAATAAGTTTTTCTATAGAAAAAATAAGTTTTTCTATAGAAAAAATAAGTTATTCTATAGAAAAAATAAGTTTTTCTATAGAAAAAATAAGTTTTTCTATAGAAAAAATAAGTTTTTCTATAGAAAAAATAAGTTTTTCTATAGAAAAAATAAGTTTTTCTATAGAAAAAATAAGTTTTTCTATAGAAAAAATAAGTTTTTCTATAGAAAAAATAAGTTTTTCTATAGAAAAAATAAGTTTTTCTATAGAAAAAATAAGTTTTTCTATAGAAAAAATAAGTTTTTCTATAGAAAAAATAAGTTTTTCTATAGAAAAAATAAGTTTTTCTATAGAAAAAATAAGTTTTTCTTTAAAAAAAATAAGTATTTCTATAGAAAAGAATGTACTTTTTATCGAAAAAGGAATAATGTCAATTCGTGTTTCTGCCAGTGTGTCCACTCTTCGTTACTCTCTGCCAAAGAGAACAACTGTATTTTACTCTCTGCCCATGCCTGGTTTGGAAACATGTTTTTATCTTTTGCATAAACGCTAGTGTCAAATCTTTTATTAGTATCTGTTAGTTGATTGCATTGAATTGCTTTAATATTGGCCCGTCTATACAAATGATAAAGTATAGGAACGCCGAACTCGTTTTGAATATAATCATTCCTATCAAGGTATATAAAAGCCTCGGGTGGTATGTATCCATTTTGTAGTGTTTTTTGAATAAATTCATTACAAACATAGTACGGAGCCATAATTAAGTTATTTTCTAAACACTCAGAATTTTTAACGATGTGGTTCCTTATTAGATGTATAATAAAGTTATCGATCCCACTTATTTTTGCCTCATTATATAATTTTTTATTTGAAATATATTTTAAATAGTAACTATTAGGAGAAAAGTAGAGTGCACGCTCTTAAGCATTTCCTCTCAAAAACTCTCAGTTTTTCCATATACGACGGTATATATTAATATAGGGCGTATTAATGATTGATTTAAAACAATTTTTACCTTTGATTGGATATATTTAGAAAAAAATAGTTTTTTATACATGGGTTAATTCCAAAAGTAGTGTAAATGAGCATTTTTTTTTTTTTAAGGTTGAGGAATTTATTCTCTGAAATTGTTTACTTGCATTAAGATTTGTGCAGATTGCGAAATTACTTTTAGTTTCTTTAAAAAAAATTTGTTTTGCTTTTTTATTGCATTTTGGTTAAATATTTTCCGGAATGTCACTTTTTACAAAAATTTACAAAACTAAGAAATTAATGCAAAAATGTTAGAACAAAGCCTACTATCGCATTCGTTCACTTATTATTTACCAGCTTTGGATGGTTTTCTTAAAAAAAACGGGTTTAGTAATAGCAAAAAGTTATTTTTCGAAGAGATTCCAATTATTTTTTTTTTCCTTTTATAATTCAAGAATTAAAAAAAAGTAATTTTTTTACAAAAATTCGTTTTTGTGCAGCTTACATTTAAAGTAACAAATTTGCTTCAAACAATTTGGAAGAAATTGTTGTATTTTGCTGGAAACTTGAAAAAATAAAAAGTGACAGTACGGAATTTTTTGTGACAGTAAAGAAAATCCAATTTAAATTTTTGAAAAATTTCCTATTAAAATTGGAAATTTTTGAAAAATTTCCTATAAAAATTGGAAATTTTTGAAAAATTTCCTATAAAAATAGGAAATTTTTGAAAAATTTCCTATAAAAATAGGAAATTTTTGAAAAATTTCCTATAAAAATAGGAAATTTTTGAAAAATTTCCTATAAAAATAGGAAATTTTTGAAAAATTTCCTATAAAAATAGGAAATTTTTGAAAAATTTCCTATAAAAATAGGAAATTTTTGAAAAATTTCCTATAAAAATAGGAAATTTTTGAAAAATTTCCTATAAAAATAGGAAATTTTTGAAAAATTTCCTATAAAAATAGGAAATTTTTGAAATATTTCCTATAAAAATAGGAAAATTTTGAAAAATTTCCTATAAAAATAGGAAATTTTTGAAAAATTTCCTATAAAAATAGGAAATTTTTGAAAAATTTCCTACAAAAATAGGAAATTTTTTTGCTATAAAAATAGGAAATTTTTGAAAAATTTTCCTTTAAAAATAGGAAATTTTTGAAAAATTTCCTATAAAAATAAGAAAAATTTCCAAGAAGAAAATTTGTTAAATTTTATTTTCACTTACCAAAAAACGTGAGTAATTTATAAACCGAATTAACAACTGCTTAATTGCAACAAAATAACAAAAGGAAAAACCATCATGTTCCCCCTATTTATAGGCGGATAACGTTTCTCGATAACGTTTTGCTCTTTCAGCTCCCGTCAACTTTGCCTTTGTTTTAACCTTTAAGATTTTAGAAGAATAACAACAACAATAGTCATTCAAAGTAATATAACAAATTATCTTTACATCAAAAGAACTACAGTATTGAAATCAATCAGAATTTTCGAGAAATAAGCTTTTAAAATAAAAAAACCTTTTTACTTAAAAGTGACAGTAAAGAAATTTGTGATATTTTTTTTGTTTTTTTCTTCTAAAAAGTTATTTCACGGAAAATAAAAACAAGAAAAAGTGATCAAAACTTCGTAATATATTAATATACATTTTTATTTATTTTATTTTTTACGATTTTTTATTAAATAACTTTGTGACAGTACGGAAATTTTTAGCTGTACTTACCATCGTGCGATTATAAATTCACTTGAAAACACCAAATAATTGATTTTATTATTTTATTTTTTATCTTAATCAATTCATCACTTCTTGCACTTTTTAATAGCGATGCACATAAAGCAAACGAAACAGCTCAAGTAATGATTATGACTTAATTAAAAAAATGTGACATTACGGAAAAAACGCAGAGACAAAGTAAAATTAGAACGTCAAAATGACATTGATAACATTTTTCAGGTAAAACCAGGAAGAAACAATAAAAATAAATACAATCATTGAAAAACAGTTGAATTTTTTATTATTGTTCTTCTCTCTTTTTTATTGTTTTTTATTGTTTTCAACTCTTTTTCCATGTTGCTTAAAGAATAACATGTGTGGAGACAGGTATATTTGTATGTAATAGGCATGATATTAGGTAAAGCACCATTTGCACAATTTAGCAGAAAGTTTTACAATAATAACAACTACTTTTGTTTGTTGCTAATTATTTTAGAGCTTACTTGCCGTTTTTGTTTTTTTATTTTCTTTTACATGAAAGAAATAAAAAGCTTGAGACGAAAAAAAAGCATTGTGTTTGGAATTAACCCACATATAAAAGGCATTTCTTGCTTTAATTATTTGTAAGTTAACGTGTGTATTAAAATAGAGAAACTTATCTAAGTGAATTCCTAAGTATTTGACGATGTCTTTATTGGGAATAATTGCATTGTTATTTGATTTTATTTTAAAAGATTTCCAATTCCTTTTAACATTATTGTTACACTTACCCACTGGGGGGCGAAAAAGAATGGTCTCGCATTTATTACTATTGATTTTCATATGCCAATTGGTGGCATAATTTTCGATAATATTAAACTTGTTTTGAAGTTCTTGGTTTATTTGTCCACCTTATCATCAGCATGAAAAACAATTATGTCGTCAGCAAATATAATGCTATTATCTATGTTATTTAGGAGATCATGTATATATAAGTTAAAAAGAATTGGGGAGTTAACCGTGCCCTGCTGTAGACCATTCACTATTACAAAACTTTTCGTACTAGTTTTGTTGTTGTTAGAGATAATAAAAGATTTGTTGTTTATATATAAGAAGTATTAAATGCAAGGGAAATTTGTATTTAATTAGTTTAAAAATTAATCCTGCTATCCAAATACTATCGAAAGCTTTTTCGAAATCTATCAGGCAGGCACCTGTGCAAAATGACTTATTCCAGTTCCAGCAAATATTTGAAGTAAGTAAGTGTATTGCATGGATAGTTGAGTGTTTGTGCTTGAAACCAAATTGATTACACGGTGCAACATGAAAAAAAATAACCACATACGGACACCACCACGAGATAGAGGATCAAAAAAAAGAAGACACGTGTCTTTCAGTTTTGTCAAATGTCCTCCCCTTTTTTGTGGGCGGGGCCTTAAAAATTTGGGCCTCTTTGTCATTTTTGCAATAAAGTGGTCATCCTCTCAGGCTCATATCTTCCAAACCGTTAGGAATTTTGATTTACTTTTTGAAACAAAGTTGTAGCTATTGTCATGAGGAATAAAAATAGTGAACACAAAAAATCAAAAAAACGCCATCTTGAATATCAAAATCGCAAAAAAACTAAAAAAAATCGATTTTTTTTAGGCTTTTTTCACATGTTCAGGTTCCTACGTAGCAAACCGTTCAAAATTTAAGAAAACAATATACAACGAAAATAAAGCTAAGACCTCACTTAAAAACTTTGTAGAACATACAAACATCCTAGGAATGATCCTTAACACAGTAAAGGTAGCGCTAAGGTAACCATAAAAATTAAAAATTTCCCGAAAAAATGTTATTTTTAATGTTTTTTTTACTTCAACAAGAAAAAATATAACCATATATAGTACAAATACCGCTACGTGATGAAAGACAAGAAAGCCCATATCTTCCAGTTTTGGCCCAATTCACCACCATTTAACAGCATTTAGGTAGCGCTTAAGTAACGACAAAAGTGAAAAATTCAAAAATTAGCTCTTGTCATAAAAAAGAAAAATTCTCAACATATAAAAAATTAATCTTCAAGATCACAAAATTTTTAAAAATTGATTTTTTACCTGGTTATGGACAGGTTAAAAATTCAAGAAACAGTCACCTAGAAAAGATACATTTTTATTGGACAACATTATATGAATGATCCTCAATATCGTTTAGGTAGCGCCTTGGTAACCGCAAAAGTGAACTACTTTTTAGGCTAGGTAGCGCTTAGGAAAAATTAAAAAAGTAAAAAAATCAGCTCTTGCCATAAAAAACCAAAAATCGATTTTTTACCTAACCAGGTCCATAGGTAGCAAACCGTTCATTCAAGAAACAATCATGAAACCCTGGACGCAATATATAAGTGATATGATGTTCGCACCGAGGCATTACAAAACACGACGTAAACGAGAGCTCAGCGGTGAAAGTTATACGATTTCAATATGCAGTGTGAAAAAATTAATTTATTTTGCTACGTTTGCGGTCATCAAATTAGAAAAAACAAATATGGAAAAGAAAAGAATCTTCTAACTAGCGAATTCAGAAGAGCATATACGTTGTTTTTCGACGAAGTAGACTTGACCAGTAAAATTACACACCTAATATAGTGTGTCGCCAATGCTATAACAATCTCATGGCATGGTTGAGTGGAGCAAAATTTAGTATGAAGTATTGTAAACCGGTAAACTGGATTTATCGCCCAGGTGCTCATGATGTAAACATTTGCTATGCATGCGTAAATTACACACGTGGAATGAATCGACATGGTGAGAAGAATAAAATTTATAAAGCAACTGCAACAGCTACACTACCAGTGCTTGCACCTGAAAATTTTGTACCGCCAAGGCCACCAAGTACAGATCTCAGGACAGAATTTACAGGAATGAATACTGAAGGTGGTGTTACTTATGAAGATCCGTTTGACGCCGATTATGAGCCTCAACAAGGAAGAGATGGACCACAACTAATAACACAAATGGAAATGGATTTCATTGTGGCCATATTGGGATTATCGCAGCGGCTTGCCATATTTTTGACAGCGTTTTTAAAGCAAAGAAAATTAACACTTGCTAACGTTAACTCTTCGGCATACCGGAAACGGCAAGCTGAATTTCAGAACTTCTACACTCTACATAATGACAATTCGTTCGCTTACTGCAACGATATAAAAGCTTTGGTGGTAAAAATGGGAATAAACTACATGACTTGGGGCAAAACTAGAATATATGGTCTTTTTTGTCTTTTATCACGTAGTTGTATTTGTATATGGTTATATTTTTAATTGTTGAAGTAAAAAAAAATAAGCATTGAAAATATCATTTTTCTGGGAAATTTTTAATTTTTATGGTTTCCTTAGCGCTACCCTTACTGTGTTAAGGATCACTCCTAGGATGTTTGTATGTTCTACAAAGTTGTTAAGTGAGGTCTTAGTTACATTTTTGTAGTATATTATTTTCTTAAATTTTGAACGGTTTGCTACGTATGAACCTGAACATGTAAAAAAAGCCTAAAAAAAATCGTTTTTTTTTAAGTTTTTTGCGATTTTGATTTCTAAGATGGCGTTTCTTGATTTAATGCGTTCACAATTTTTATTCCTCATGACAATGGCTACAACTTTGCCTCAAACAGTAAATCGAAATTCCTAACGGTTTGGAAGATATGAGCCTGAGAAGATGACCACTTTTTTGCAAAAAAGGCAAAGAGGCCCAAAATCTTTAGGGCCCCGCCCACAAAAAAGGGGAGGACATTTGACAAAACTGAAAGACACGTATCTTCTTTTTTTTGATCCTCTATCTCGTGGTGGTGTCCGTATGTGGTTATTTTTCCATGACCTAAAAAATTACACACAGTGTTATCAATTATAAGTGATATTTTTTTACAGAATCGTGTTAAGTTAATATTTATACAAACTTCAAAAACTTTGCTTATATTTGGAAGTAAGCTTATCGCACGTAGGTTTTTTGGGTCACTACTTTCTTTATTTTTTTTCGGCAAGACTATTACTTTGGCTGTTTTCCAGGCATGAGGGAAGTAAGAATTGTTTAACATATTGTTAAAAAGTGTGCAATATTCAAGTACCAAAGGCTCTGGAATATTTTTTAATATAATATTGGGGATATTGTCCACTCCCGATGATAGTTTGCTCTTCAAATTACTAAAAATATATATGATAGACTCATTTGTCATGAAGTAGTCATCAGCAAGGGAATCATTTAACTGGTTTGCTTTTTTGTGAACATTAAATGTTATCAAAGAAGGGCTTTGTGTTTCGAAATCTGTTTTCTCTTCTAGGAAATTATTGAAGCAATTTGTTACATTACTTTGTACTCTATTGTTAAAGTCAGTTTCTTTGAAAGAGTGAACTCTTTCAAGGAAAGTACCAATAACATTAAGTATTTGGGTTTCGTCTCTTAACACAAAGTTGTTATCGTCTTTATCTAATAAGTCAGGGTTAACTTCAGAATTTCTAATTAGGATTTCATCATCTTTAGGGATTTTCAAAAGATTGATATTTAAATTTTTAGATGTTTTAAATTGTTTCTTGGCTTCGCTAAACATATTAGAGGAATTCGTTGGACTCAAGTTTTTAAGTTTGTCCTGAAAATGATGGTTTACGTTTATAACAAAGTTATCATTAATCATCTTTTTGATAAGTTTTAGTTTGATTTTTAGCAAATTAAGTTCTGGTAATGGAATAATGATTTCGAGTCTATTCGTTTTTTTAATAGAAGTTAAGATTTTGCTTTTCTCCTGTTGAAGTTTTTTAACAATATTGTTACAAAACATTTGAGTTGAATCTGATTTTTTATGCTCGGGAACAGATTCCTCGATAGCTTCGATAATTATATTATTCAGTTTCAAAAGAATTTTCAGAATTTGTCAAGTTTCTACAATTGGGGATAGATTCGTGTTTTTGAACCTTTTCCAATTAGTTTTTTTATAGTTATACTTTGGAATAGGAATGTCTTTGAAAAATTCTAAAGGATGTTCGTTTTCACCGCCTAAAATTTGGATCTGTAATGCGTTATGGTCGCTATCATAATCAAGAGTTGTTAAGCAATTTATTGTATCATTATTTCTATATATACATAGACGAGAGTCAGCTAAGCATATATCTAAGTAGGAACCACATCGAGGATAAGAGGGTGTTGTTGAAGCATACAAACTAGTTCTAAATCTAATTTCATTATTAGTTAACCACTCTTTTAACATATTTCCTTTAGTGTTCATTGAAATACCGATTGGGGTACCTGCTAAAAGATAAAAATTATTCGGATTTTCTAAGTTAAGGTTTTGAAAGAGTTGAAGGAACTCTGATTTAAAATAGTTACTATTATTACCCGATGGGTAGTAAGCTGAAATAACGAAGAGGAACTGATTTAATGACAAAGGGATATTGATAATAGTGGTTTCCAAACATTTAAATGAATTGATTATTTGATTAGAATAATTAATATATTTTAGACCATTTTTTATTACAATTGCAGTTCCACCTCCTCTTTTGGCATCAGTTCTATCTTTACGAATTATAGCATAATCTTTGAATGTAATTGTTTAAAATTGAGCTTAGTTTCATTTAATAAAACTAGATCTGGATTATATTTATTTATAAAATTAGAGAGATCAAGTCTTCGACTATGTTTAATTATAGAGTTAACATTTATTTCGATAATATTAAGGTTTTTAACAATTCTGTCTGCCATTGTTACTAATTAATTTTCTAACATAGTGAAAGTTGAATCAATTGTCGCTGCCTGGATTTTAAGTTGTTTTTGTAAATTAATGATCTGGTTGGATAGATTTTGCATAGAAATATTGAACTCTTCGCTTGTTGAATTGGATTTTTATTGGCGTTGTTACCACCAGCTTTAAAAACATCGGCAAAACTTACATTTGTATTGCTATTATTATTGGTAAATAAAGCATTTGTTCTTCTTTGACTAAAACTTTGTTTCTTCTCTCGAAGTTTCTGTTGTAGTTGTTTATATTTTTCGCATCCTTTGTATGAAGCTGGGTGTCCATATTTATTGCAGAGAACACAATAGATTTTTTCTCTTTCGTTTATCGGGACCTGGTCAAGGGAGCAGTATTTCGTTACATTTTACGCATCTTGGTGGCAAATAGCAATTCGATGCGCTATGGAAAAAGTTTTGGCAGTTTCTACATTGAGTAATTTCAAAATAATCATCTGAGATATCGACAAAACAGGAGCTCCAAAAACTTGACTACAACAGAAAAAAGGACAGACAGGTTGACGGACGGACATGTAGACGGACGGACAAACAAACAGACGGACGGACGGGCAAACAAACAGACGGACGGACAGACGGACAGACGGACGGAGGTCGCGAAATCGATTCTTGTGCCGATTCTGAGTTGATCGGTACAATTTGAATGGTATTCATAATCAGATTTGTGGAGTATATATATCAGATTTTAGAAAATCCTCCCATAAAGAATGATGTCAAATTTCATCACAATCGGTCCATAAACACCTGAGATATCTCTGAAACAATACTTACAAAATGTAAACAAAATTTCTAAGACACATACTTTGGGCAATTTGCTGTACATCAAATGTAGTGTTATGGCGATATCTCAATTGTTTATAGACCGCTTTTGATAAAATTTAATAACGTGCTTGGTGGGAGAATTTCCTAAAATCTGATATAAAATTTATGTAGGTCCGTACTAAAGGAGGATAGTTTTTCCTATTTCTGCATTTAATTTTTTCAACAAACATTCTCTAATGTGTACTTTGGGCAATTTGCGATACATCAAATTCAGTGTTTTAGCGATATCTCAGTTGTTTATGGACCGATTTTGATAAAATTTTACAGAGTGCTTTGGGAAAATATTTCCTACAATCTGATATATAACATATTATCACATGTACACCAGGAGTATCTTTTTTCTCTTGTTATTTAAAAGTGTGTTTCAATCAAAAATTTTAAAATTTTCGTCTAATTTTTGGTATTTTTTCGATATTTTCGGTGTTTATAAACCGATTTTAATGAAATTTAATAGCGTTCATTGCGGGAGAATTTCCTAAAATCTGATATATAACTTATGTAAGTCCATTCTCCAGGGGCTTCAGAAACTTGATTTCAACAGACAGACAGACGGACGGACGGACAGACAGACAGACGGACATCGCTTAATCGATTCTCCTCCCGATTCTGAGTCGATCGGTATAATTTTTATGGGGTCTACGATCACTAATAAAAAAATTACAAACGGAATCACAAACTTATAATACCCTTTCACCTATTGGTGAAGGGTATAATAAGTTTTTCTATAGAAAAAATAAGTTTTTCTATAGAAAAAATAAGTTTTTCTATAGAAAAAATAAGTTTTTCTATAGAAAAAATAAGTTTTTCTATAGAAAAAATAAGTTTTTCTATAGAAAAAATAAGTTTTTCTATAGAAAAAATAAGTTTTTCTATAGAAAAAATAAGTTTTTCTATAGAAAAAATAAGTTTTTCTATAGAAAAAATAAGTTTTTCTATAGAAAAAATAAGTTTTTCTATAGAAAAAATAAGTTTTTCTATAGAAAAAATAAGTTTTTCTATAGAAAAAATAAGTTTTTCTATAGAAAAAATAAGTTTTTCTATAGAAAAAATAAGTTTTTCTATAGAAAAAATAAGTTTTTCTATAGAAAAAATAAGTTTTTCTATAGAAAAAATAAGTTTTTCTATAGAAAAAATAAGTTTTTCTATAGAAAAAATAAGTTTTTCTATAGAAAAAATAAGTTTTTCTATAGAAAAAATAAGTTTTTCTATAGAAAAAATAAGTTTTTCTATAGAAAAAATAAGTTTTTCTATAGAAAAAATAAGTTTTTCTATAGAAAAAATAAGTTTTTCTATAGAAAAAATAAGTTTTTCTATAGAAAAAATAAGTTTTTCTATAGAAAAAATAAGTTTTTCTATAGAAAAAATAAGTTTTTCTATAGAAAAAATAAGTTTTTCTATAGAAAAAATAAGTTTTTCTATAGAAAAAATAAGTTTTTCTATAGAAAAAATAAGTTTTTCTATAGAAAAAATAAGTTTTTCTATAGAAAAAATAAGTTTTTCTATAGAAAAAATAAGTTTTTCTATAGAAAAAATAAGTTTTTCTATAGAAAAAATAAGTTTTTCTATAGAAAAAATAAGTTTTTCTATAGAAAAAATAAGTTTTTCTATAGAAAAAATAAGTTTTTCTATAGAAAAAATAAGTTTTTCTATAGAAAAAATAAGTTTTTCTATAGAAAAAAATAAGTTTTTCTATAGAAAAAATAAGTTTTTCTATAGAAAAAATAAGTTTTTCTATAGAAAAAATAAGTTATTCTATAGAAAAAATAAGTTTTTCTATAGAAAAAATAAGTTTTTCTATAGAAAAAATAAGTTTTTCTATAGAAAAAATAAGTTTTTCTATAGAAAAAATAAGTTTTTCTATAGAAAAAATAAGTTTTTCTATAGAAAAAATAAGTTTTTCTATAGAAAAAATAAGTTTTTCTATAGAAAAAATAAGTTTTTCTATAGAAAAAATAAGTTTTTCTATAGAAAAAATAAGTTTTTCTATAGAAAAAATAAGTTTTTCTATAGAAAAAATAAGTTTTTCTATAGAAAAAATAAGTTTTTCTATAGAAAAAATAAGTTTTTCTATAGAAAAAATAAGTTTTTCTATAGAAAAAATAAGTTTTTCTATAGAAAAAATAAGTTTTTCTTTAAAAAAAATAAGTATTTCTATAGAAAAGAATGTACTTTTTATCGAAAAAGGAATAATGTCAATTCGTGTTTCTGCCAGTGTGTCCACTCTTCGTTACTCTCTGCCAAAGAGAACAACTGTATTTTACTCTCTGCCCATGCCTGGTTTGGAAACATGTTTTTATCTTTTGCATAAACGCTAGTGTCAAATCTTTTATTAGTATCTGTTAGTTGATTGCATTGAATTGCTTTAATATTGGCCCGTCTATACAAATGATAAAGTATAGGAACGCCGAACTCGTTTTGAATATAATCATTCCTATCAAGGTATATAAAAGCCTCGGGTGGTATGTATCCATTTTGTAGTGTTTTTTGAATAAATTCATTACAAACATAGTACGGAGCCATAATTAAGTTATTTTCTAAACACTCAGAATTTTTAACGATGTGGTTCCTTATTAGATGTATAATAAAGTTATCGATCCCACTTATTTTTGCCTCATTATATAATTTTTTATTTGAAATATATTTTAAATAGTAACTATTAGGAGAAAAGTAGAGTGCACGCTCTTAAGCATTTCCTCTCAAAAACTCTCAGTTTTTCCATATACGACGGTATATATTAATATAGGGCGTATTAATGATTGATTTAAAACAATTTTTACCTTTGATTGGATATATTTAGAAAAAAATAGTTTTTTATACATGGGTTAATTCCAAAAGTAGTGTAAATGAGCATTTTTTTTTTTTTAAGGTTGAGGAATTTATTCTCTGAAATTGTTTACTTGCATTAAGATTTGTGCAGATTGCGAAATTACTTTTAGTTTCTTTAAAAAAAATTTGTTTTGCTTTTTTATTGCATTTTGGTTAAATATTTTCCGGAATGTCACTTTTTACAAAAATTTACAAAACTAAGAAATTAATGCAAAAATGTTAGAACAAAGCCTACTATCGCATTCGTTCACTTATTATTTACCAGCTTTGGATGGTTTTCTTAAAAAAAACGGGTTTAGTAATAGCAAAAAGTTATTTTTCGAAGAGATTCCAATTATTTTTTTTTTCCTTTTATAATTCAAGAATTAAAAAAAAGTAATTTTTTTACAAAAATTCGTTTTTGTGCAGCTTACATTTAAAGTAACAAATTTGCTTCAAACAATTTGGAAGAAATTGTTGTATTTTGCTGGAAACTTGAAAAAATAAAAAGTGACAGTACGGAATTTTTTGTGACAGTAAAGAAAATCCAATTTAAATTTTTGAAAAATTTCCTATTAAAATTGGAAATTTTTGAAAAATTTCCTATAAAAATTGGAAATTTTTGAAAAATTTCCTATAAAAATAGGAAATTTTTGAAAAATTTCCTATAAAAATAGGAAATTTTTGAAAAATTTCCTATAAAAATAGGAAATTTTTGAAAAATTTCCTATAAAAATAGGAAATTTTTGAAAAATTTCCTATAAAAATAGGAAATTTTTGAAAAATTTCCTATAAAAATAGGAAATTTTTGAAAAATTTCCTATAAAAATAGGAAATTTTTGAAAAATTTCCTATAAAAATAGGAAATTTTTGAAAAATTTCCTATAAAAATAGGAAATTTTTGAAAAATTTCCTATAAAAATAGGAAATTTTTGAAAAATTTCCTATAAAAATAGGAAATTTTTGAAATATTTCCTATAAAAATAGGAAAATTTTGAAAAATTTCCTATAAAAATAGGAAATTTTTGAAAAATTTCCTATAAAAATAGGAAATTTTTGAAAAATTTCCTACAAAAATAGGAAATTTTTTTGCTATAAAAATAGGAAATTTTTGAAAAATTTTCCTTTAAAAATAGGAAATTTTTGAAAAATTTCCTATAAAAATAAGAAAAATTTCCAAGAAGAAAATTTGTTAAATTTTATTTTCACTTACCAAAAAACGTGAGTAATTTATAAACCGAATTAACAACTGCTTAATTGCAACAAAATAACAAAAGGAAAAACCATCATGTTCCCCCTATTTATAGGCGGATAACGTTTCTCGATAACGTTTTGCTCTTTCAGCTCCCGTCAACTTTGCCTTTGTTTTAACCTTTAAGATTTTAGAAGAATAACAACAACAATAGTCATTCAAAGTAATATAACAAATTATCTTTACATCAAAAGAACTACAGTATTGAAATCAATCAGAATTTTCGAGAAATAAGCTTTTAAAATAAAAAAACCTTTTTACTTAAAAGTGACAGTAAAGAAATTTGTGATATTTTTTTTGTTTTTTTCTTCTAAAAAGTTATTTCACGGAAAATAAAAACAAGAAAAAGTGATCAAAACTTCGTAATATATTAATATACATTTTTATTTATTTTATTTTTTACGATTTTTTATTAAATAACTTTGTGACAGTACGGAAATTTTTAGCTGTACTTACCATCGTGCGATTATAAATTCACTTGAAAACACCAAATAATTGATTTTATTATTTTATTTTTTATCTTAATCAATTCATCACTTCTTGCACTTTTTAATAGCGATGCACATAAAGCAAACGAAACAGCTCAAGTAATGATTATGACTTAATTAAAAAAATGTGACATTACGGAAAAAACGCAGAGACAAAGTAAAATTAGAACGTCAAAATGACATTGATAACATTTTTCAGGTAAAACCAGGAAGAAACAATAAAAATAAATACAATCATTGAAAAACAGTTGAATTTTTTATTATTGTTCTTCTCTCTTTTTTATTGTTTTTTATTGTTTTCAACTCTTTTTCCATGTTGCTTAAAGAATAACATGTGTGGAGACAGGTATATTTGTATGTAATAGGCATGATATTAGGTAAAGCACCATTTGCACAATTTAGCAGAAAGTTTTACAATAATAACAACTACTTTTGTTTGTTGCTAATTATTTTAGAGCTTACTTGCCGTTTTTGTTTTTTTATTTTCTTTTACATGAAAGAAATAAAAAGCTTGAGACGAAAAAAAAGCATTGTGTTTGGAATTAACCCACATATAAAAGGCATTTCTTGCTTTAATTATTTGTAAGTTAACGTGTGTATTAAAATAGAGAAACTTATCTAAGTGAATTCCTAAGTATTTGACGATGTCTTTATTGGGAATAATTGCATTGTTATTTGATTTTATTTTAAAAGATTTCCAATTCCTTTTAACATTATTGTTACACTTACCCACTGGGGGGCGAAAAAGAATGGTCTCGCATTTATTACTATTGATTTTCATATGCCAATTGGTGGCATAATTTTCGATAATATTAAACTTGTTTTGAAGTTCTTGGTTTATTTGTCCACCTTATCATCAGCATGAAAAACAATTATGTCGTCAGCAAATATAATGCTATTATCTATGTTATTTAGGAGATCATGTATATATAAGTTAAAAAGAATTGGGGAGTTAACCGTGCACTGCTGTAGACCATTCACTATTACAAAACTTTTCGTACTAGTTTTGTTGTTGTTAGAGATAATAAAAGATTTGTTGTTTATATATAAGAAGTATTAAATGCAAGGGAAATTTGTATTTAATTAGTTTAAAAATTAATCCTGCTATCCAAATACTATCGAAAGCTTTTTCGAAATCTATCAGGCAGGCACCTGTGCAAAATGACTTATTCCAGTTCCAGCAAATATTTGAAGTAAGTAAGTGTATTGCATGGATAGTTGAGTGTTTGTGCTTGAAACCAAATTGATTATCAATTATAAGTGATATTTTTTTACAGAATCGTGTTAAGTTAATATTTATACAAACTTCAAAAACTTTGCTTATATTTGGAAGTAAGCTTATCGCACGTAGGTTTTTTGGGTCACTACTTTCTTTATTTTTTTTCGGCAAGACTATTACTTTGGCTGTTTTCCAGGCATGAGGGAAGTAAGAATTGTTTAACATATTGTTAAAAAGTGTGCAATATTCAAGTACCAAAGGCTCTGGAATATTTTTTAATATAATATTGGGGATATTGTCCACTCCCGATGATAGTTTGCTCTTCAAATTACTAAAAATATATATGATAGACTCATTTGTCATGAAGTAGTCATCAGCAAGGGAATCATTTAACTGGTTTGCTTTTTTGTGAACATTAAATGTTATCAAAGAAGGGCTTTGTGTTTCGAAATCTGTTTTCTCTTCTAGGAAATTATTGAAGCAATTTGTTACATTACTTTGTACTCTATTGTTAAAGTCAGTTTCTTTGAAAGAGTGAACTCTTTCAAGGAAAGTACCAATAACATTAAGTATTTGGGTTTCGTCTCTTAACACAAAGTTGTTATCGTCTTTATCTAATAAGTCAGGGTTAACTTCAGAATTTCTAATTAGGATTTCATCATCTTTAGGGATTTTCAAAAGATTGATATTTAAATTTTTAGATGTTTTAAATTGTTTCTTGGCTTCGCTAAACATATTAGAGGAATTCGTTGGACTCAAGTTTTTAAGTTTGTCCTGAAAATGATGGTTTACGTTTATAACAAAGTTATCATTAATCATCTTTTTGATAAGTTTTAGTTTGATTTTTAGCAAATTAAGTTCTGGTAATGGAATAATGATTTCGAGTCTATTCGTTTTTTTAATAGAAGTTAAGATTTTGCTTTTCTCCTGTTGAAGTTTTTTAACAATATTGTTACAAAACATTTGAGTTGAATCTGATTTTTTATGCTCGGGAACAGATTCCTCGATAGCTTCGATAATTATATTATTCAGTTTCAAAAGAATTTTCAGAATTTGTCAAGTTTCTACAATTGGGGATAGATTCGTGTTTTTGAACCTTTTCCAATTAGTTTTTTTATAGTTATACTTTGGAATAGGAATGTCTTTGAAAAATTCTAAAGGATGTTCGTTTTCACCGCCTAAAATTTGGATCTGTAATGCGTTATGGTCGCTATCATAATCAAGAGTTGTTAAGCAATTTATTGTATCATTATTTCTATATATACATAGACGAGAGTCAGCTAAGCATATATCTAAGTAGGAACCACATCGAGGATAAGAGGGTGTTGTTGAAGCATACAAACTAGTTCTAAATCTAATTTCATTATTAGTTAACCACTCTTTTAACATATTTCCTTTAGTGTTCATTGAAATACCGATTGGGGTACCTGCTAAAAGATAAAAATTATTCGGATTTTCTAAGTTAAGGTTTTGAAAGAGTTGAAGGAACTCTGATTTAAAATAGTTACTATTATTACCCGATGGGTAGTAAGCTGAAATAACGAAGAGGAACTGATTTGATGACAAAGGGATATTGATAATAGTGGTTTCCAAACATTTAAATGAATTGATTATTTGATTAGAATAATTAATATATTTTAGACCATTTTTTATTACAATTGCAGTTCCACCTCCTCTTTTGGCATCAGTTCTATCTTTACGAATTATAGCATAATCTTTGAATGTAATTGTTTAAAATTGAGCTTAGTTTCATTTAATAAAACTAGATCTGGATTATATTTATTTATAAAATTAGAGAGATCAAGTCTTCGACTATGTTTAATTATAGAGTTAACATTTATTTCGATAATATTAAGGTTTTTAACAATTCTGTCTGCCATTGTTACTAATTAATTTTCTAACATAGTGAAAGTTGAATCAATTGTCGCTGCCTGGATTTGAAGTTGTTTTTGTAAATTAATGATCTGGTTGGATAGATTTTGCATAGAAATATTGAACTCTTCGCTTGTTGAATTGGATTTTTATTGGCGTTGTTACCACCAGCTTTAAAAACATCGGCAAAACTTACATTTGTATTGCTATTATTATTGGTAAATAAAGCATTTGTTCTTCTTTGACTAAAACTTTGTTTCTTCTCTCGAAGTTTCTGTTGTAGTTGTTTATATTTTTCGCATCCTTTGTATGAAGCTGGGTGTCCATATTTATTGCAGAGAACACAATAGATTTTTTCTCTTTCGTTTATCGGGACCTGGTCAAGGGAGCAGTATTTCGTTACATTTTACGCATCTTGGTGGCAAATAGCAATTCGATGCGCTATGGAAAAAGTTTTGGCAGTTTCTACATTGAGTAATTTCAGGTTTTCTTAATCATACACAACGATATAGTATACCTTTAATTGTTTTCAGTTCCTGATTTTTTCTTTCGTTGGTTATTTGTACCAGGAAAATGGGCAATTCTAAACTATTTTTCTTTGACTTTTTTGTTGTCATTTGGCTAACCTTCACAAATATTCATTTTGATATTTGCACAGTTCATCATAAATTGTTTTTACGTCAGTATTAGCACTAAGGCCTTTTAGAACATAGGTTTTAGTTTTAATGTCTTTTGGGGTAAATGTAAAGAACTTCACTTTCGTTTTTGAAGGTAAGCTTTAACACGGTCAAAGTCATTTGTTGATGTCATAAATAATGCATTTTTTTATTCTTAAATTCTTTTATTTTAAAGTCTTTAATTTTCTACCCATTTTTTAAGAAATCGACTAATTCATTTGGATCTATATCAAATATGTTTATTGGTGGTACATTTTTATTCTTATTTTGGTTCTTATTTATTTGATTTACATCATTCAAACCAGTTGTTGGATTGGTTTTTGTTGAAGTATGAGATGTTGATGCTGCTTCACTTTGAACATGTTTCACAAATTTATCAACGCATTCTTTATTGCAATCGTCATTGACTAGAATAGCATAATAATTATTTTTCAATTGTTTTGACATTGTATCACACTGCATATTGCATTGTTGTTTTCAATATTTAATAAATTTGAAGTCGACGCGATGGGCTCACACATTAAGGGTAAGGTATTTTTTATTTGTAGAGTCTCTATCTCTTTTGAGCAAAAAAAAAAAAAACAAAAGTTATTTAAATTGCAACAACGTAAGTTTTACGCACGACTAAAAAAGAAAACGTTCTTATTTGAACGAAAAATTTTTCTGATCACCGTTAAACGTCTGTTTACCATGACGGTCACGATCAAACTCCTTTGCAATTGTTTAACTATTCTTTAATTTCAGATTTGTGATGCAGGTCTGGCTCATGCCACGATTCCTTTGTATGGAAAATGAGCGGTGCTAGAAGATACTACGCTGAAATGTATAGTGAAGGTGCTCAGAATTTTTGGCTTTTGGGAGATTCTGGGTATCCATTAAAACTATACCTTATGACCTTATAACCATACCTTATAAGTTATTAAAAAAATTTTAATTTTATCTTCCAATGACATAGGTTCTTCCTTACAATAGAACTACGATTATTTAAAATTATTCTATTATTTGAGGTTTCTTTGGCATTTCTACTAATCTATGAGGTGTATTATTATTTTTCTGACTTTTTGTGAAGCAATTAAATTTGTTTCTTTAATCGCATTTGACAATTCGTTTTTACGATTACAATATTGCAAATTTGCTGGATGTCCAGAATTTTTGCAATTAATGCAAAATGGTTTTGTATTTTTGTCAGATACTAATTTACACTCACCAGGACCATGGTTCTCTAAACATTTTCCACATTATTGTAGCCTATTGCAATTGCTAGAATAGTGCCCCCATTGTTGGCAACGCCAACATTGAATCTCTTTTGAATTTGCTTTGGGAAGTTCAAAGGATAAAGGATCTCACACGTAATAAATATTTTATGTGTATGAGATCATCTATTCTTTTTGCCTGGAAATAGTGTATTTAAAAATAAACCTGTGTCTACATCAAATTTCCTAGAATATTTTGTTTGGAATTTTGAAATGTTTTCAATCGTGTTTGGTAAAATTTGATTAAGCTCGTTTTTAATTACTTCTATATTGGATTTGTGGTAAAGTCCTCTTAGTACTATAATATTCTTTTTCTTTAGAGCTTTCGGCGTAAATGAGTAAGATTCTATGTTTCTCTCTTTTAAAATCGCCATCATTTCCTGATGCACATCAGCATCACGGACATATCATTTACTTTTGTATTTTGATTTATTGATTATTTTAAAATCAACATTTTTAGATTTTAATTGTTCCACCAATGTTTTTTTTATTTACGAGTAGATTGTACATGAAAATGGATGGACAATAATTTTCAGCTGGTTGTTTTGAATATTTCTTTTCAGTTTTGTTATTTTCTCCCAAAATTTAATAACGGTTATTATTTTCCTTTCTGATATTTGTCAAATCTAATTGAACAGGATATGAGTATTTTCGTTTTTTTATTTATGAGAAGGGATAGTTTTATCAGCTGGCATATTCACTGGAGGCATATCAATTGTTTGGATTAAAATATTGTTAGGATAGTGAAAGTTTGTGCTACGACATTTTTGCCGACAATCCCACTTTTCTAATATTGTATGATGACAAAATTTATATAAGTACATTAGGGTGACAAATAATGGAATATTAAAGAAAACTAACACAGCTTCATTTCAAATAGTCTAAAACAAAAATCCGTGAAGTAGTTTTGGAGTTATTTTTTACTTGCATTAAATTTTAACAAAAAAATAAATAATATTATTGCTTAGTTTATGGAAAACCTATGCTAAAAGGTGTTTTAATTTAAGCTTAAAACTTTAAACTTTTATATTAAACTTTAAGCACTTACAACTTTTTGCATAGTAAAGCTTTTAATGCACTATTCGCTAGAAAAATATTAAACATTTTTTGTTTTTTTTTTAGAAAACTTAAAATCAAGAAAATCGGTTTATATATAGATCAAATATTAGTAAAAAATCAGTACAGTATGGGACAAAAATTTAAAATCTTGACCTATATTTTTGTTATAAAGTATGATCAAATCGGTTGGAAATGACAATTATATATTGATTTAAGAGTCCGAGGTGCCCTACTTTGAGGACCGATTGTGCCGCCTCAGTACAATCTAGGTGTTGTGCTTTTGTATTATTGAAATAAAGAGACAACTTTTAATAATAACTTAAAATCAGGGACTGTAACGGTTATGACTTTTATAATAAAACTCAGAAAATAACGGTTTCTTTTTGATTTATATTTTTTTGATCAGAAATAAAAGTTATTTTGTGCCTTTTATTATTTCAGGCAAAAATAACAGTTATATTTGCTTTATTTTTTATAGCTCAAATTATACCGGGTATTTTTGATTTATATTTTTTTGCTCAATTTATACCGGTATTTTTGATTTATATTATACCGCTCAAAGTATACCGGGTATTTTTGATTTATATTTTATTGCTCAATTCATACCGGGTATTTTTGATTTATATTATATCGCTCAATTATAACGGGTATTTCTGATTTATATTATATCGCTCAAATTATACCGGGTATTTTTGATTTATATTATATCGCTCAAATTAAACCGGGTATTTTTGATTTATATTATATCGCTCAAATTATACCGGATATTTTTGATTTATATTATATCACTCAAATTATACCGGGTATTTTTTATTTCTATTTTATCGCTCAATTCATACCGGGTAAGTTTGATTTTTATTATATCGCTCAATATTGGACGGTTATTTTGATATAATATTATATCAAGCAATGACTGCTTTTTATTTTGTGATTTAAATTATTTTAAGCAATTTCTGAGCGATATCTTTTAAAATTGATTTTTTAGAGCAGAAATTTGATTTTTCTATATAAAAATCGGAAATTTTGAAAATTTCCCATATATATGGTAAATTTTGTAAATTTCCCATAAAAATGGGAAATTAGAAAAATTTTCCGAAAAATGTTAAATTTTGAAAATTTCCCGAAGAAATGGTAAATTTTGAAAATTTTCTATAAAAATGGGAAATTTTGAGTATTTCCCATAAAAATGGTAAATTTTGAAAATTTCCCATAAAAATGAAAATTTTTGAAAATTTCCCATAAAAATGAAAATTTTTGAAAATTTCCCATAAAAATGAAAATTTTTGAAAATTTCCCATAAAAATGAAAATTTTTGAAAATTCCCCTTAAAAATGGGAAATTTTGAAAATTTCCCTTAAAAATGGGAAATTTTGAAAATTTCCCTTAAAAATCGGAAATTTTGAAAATTTCTCTTAAAAATGGTAAATTTTCAAAATTTCCCGTTTTTATGGGAAATTTTCAAAATTTCCCATAAACAAGGAAAATTTTGAAAATATCCCATAAAAACGGGAAATTTTGAAAATTTCCCATAAAAACGGAAAATTTTGAAAATTTCCCATAAAAACGGGAAATTTTGAAAATTTCCCATAAAAATGGAAAATTTTGAAAATTTCCCATAAAAATTTTTTTTATATATATGGAAAATTTTTAAAATTTCCCATTCTTAAGGGAAGTAAATTTTCAAAATTTACCATTTTTATGAGAAATTTTCAAAATTTACCATTTTAATGGGATATTTTCAAAATTTATCATTTTGATGGGAAATTTTCAAAATTTACCATTTTAATGAGAAAATTTTCAAAGTTTTCCATTTTTATGGGAAATTTTAAAAATTTCCTATTTTTATGGAAAATTTTCAAAATTTCCCATTTTTATAGGAAATTTTCAAAATTTACCATTTTATCGGGAAGTTTTCAAAATTTCCCATTTTATCGGGAAGTTTTCAAAATTTTCCATTTTAATGGGAAATTTTCAAAATTTCCCATTTTTATGGGAAATTTTCAAAATTTCCCATTTTTATGGGAAATTTTCAAAATTTCCCATTTTTATGGGAAATTTTCAAAATTTCCCATTTTTATGGGAAATTTTCAAAATTTACCATTTTTATGGGAAATTTTCAAAATTTACCATTTTTATGGGAAATTTTCAAAATTTACCATTTTTAAGGGAAATTTTAAAAATTTACCAATTTTATGGGAAATTTTAAAAATTTCCATTTTTATGGAAATTTTCCAAATTTCCCTTTTTGATGGGAAATTTATAAGTTTTCCTATTTTTATCAAAATGCCCGATTTTTATATAGAAAAATCAAATTTCTGCTCTAAAAAATCAATTATAAAAGATATCGCTCAGAAATTGCTTAAAAAAATTTAAATCACAAAATAAAAAGCAGTCATTGCACAGTGGTTTACGGACGCTTTTTTTGGAAATAATTCTGTAACTTTTGAACGACTGGAGATATTTGAATGAAATTTGGCATGGTGATAGTCAAGGAATATTCGAGTTGGTTTTCAAAAGCACTGGCCCATGAGGGGTCGGGAGAGTGATTGATGGACCTTCAAAGTTGGTCACCTCGGGTGTTCGACTTTTTTAAAAATTCGCCAAAAATCCATTTATGAATGGATTGAAAAGAAATTTTAAACTTAAGTTCTCCTTCAGAAGGTCTACAAAAAATACGCTTACATGTGTAGGTTATCTCCTTTGGGTTTCGAGATATTTGGATAAAAAGGAATTTTTGGGTTGATTTTTTACCTATTTTTTTAAGCTTTTTTTGATCTGGTGGACGCATCTGAAGATCAAAAATTTTTTAAGAATATTCGTTAAAATTGTAACAAAATTCTAAATAATTTTTGTGCAAGTTGGTTATAGATATCTTCTTTCGTTTAAAAGTTAAAAATATTCAAAGTTGAAACTTAAAAAAATTTTCGCTTTTTTTTGAGTTTTTCCCTAAAAGATTGCTATATTTTTTCACTAATAAAAAATATTTTCTTAAGAAACATAAAAATATTTTTAAAGTTTTTCAAAGAAAACATAATGAGAATGCGTATAAAACAAATTTCTTGCTAATTGGACTTTTGGTCCTCGCACATGCCCTCTCCAAAAAATGCCAATTTGTAACAAAAAAATTTGGTTTAAATAAAAATTTCTCAAAAGGCAAAGCACCGATTTGAAAAAAATAATAATGTCCGTATTTTCTAATATATCTGTTATTGATTGAAAAAGTTTTTTCTGAAACGAGCTGCAAATAGAGTCAGTGTTGCCATTTTTGTAAAAAAACTCATTTTTTGAAACCCTTTTTTCCCGAGTTGGGAATTGGGGAATTTTTTAGTTAAAATTGGGAATTTTTTTTAGTCTATTGCTTTTAGATCTTATTGGTCTACATGACTATAAATTTTCATTGAGATATCTTCATCTATGTCATTACTACAAAATATCAAAAATTGAAATTATTTTCCTTCTAAAAGTAGAAAAATAATATTTTTTTGTTTTACGATACAAAGTGTAAAAATATTAACTCACTAAAAAAAGATTTTTAATTGGTGTTCATCTCCTGGACTTTCCCGATCCAATGATACTAAACACGTGTATCAAGCTTCAATACATAGCCTTTAAAAGCTCTGAAAACTTTGCCTCCCATAGCATTTTTAAGCTAAATATTGGAGTATTGGAGAGTAATGTGTGCAGATAAAGTTAATGGTGCACAGTGGTATTAACTCTGCAATTTCTAAACTACTAGACGGATTTTGACAAAATTTGGAACGTCAATAGAAGAGGCTTTAAGATCAATGTTTAAGAACGTATTTGTCGGTAGCACAGTGGGCTCTACAGTGGGCCAAAGTTGCCTACCTCGGGTATATAAAACATTTGGGGGCGTATAACTTTCCTCAATTGGGTCCGATCTAAAAGATTTTTACGTTTTCGAAAACTTCTTAAAAAAATTAAGAAAAAAGCATGCTTACTTTACTACCTTATCTCTTATAGTTTACAACTAAATTTGAATAAAGAAAAAAAAAAAATACATTGACAATGTGGAGGGGTTTTGTCAATGCCAATCAGTGTGCAAAATTTTGTCACAATCGGTCACCATTTGACCATAGCTCCCATATAAAAAACTTACGGAAACACAAAAAGAAAAGGGGGTTTATGTCCGTCTGTCCGTCAGATAAAAACGCGATAGCGCCTTAACGAAAAGGGCTACAGCAACAAAATTTTACAAAAGGAAGTCTTATATGAATGCCAGCCAGTGTGCAAAATTTTGTTACAATCGGCTACTATTTGACCATAGCTCCCATGTAAAAAACTTACAGAAACACAAAAATACAATAAGAAAACACGGGTTATGTCCGTCTTCCCGTCAGAGAAAAGCGTGATAGCTCCTTAACTACAAGAGCTAGAGAGACAAAATTAATATTTTCGATATATTATAGAAATTGTGTGCTAAAGATGGGTAAAATCTGTTCACATTTAGTTAGAGCTCCCATATAACCCTGCCCCGGGAATCACATTTATGCTGACAAATTGAATTAAATTGTAAAATCTATGAATACTACATTTAGAACAGAGAAGTTTTATGCAACTTTCAGTCAGTATGTCAAATTTTATAGGAATCGGTCCATTTTTGACCATAGCTTTCATATAAAAACCGCTCCCGGTAACCACTAAAATGCCAAAAACGCCAGTTAAAAGCTATTAAATTATAAACTATGTCAGCTATGGTCACTAAATTTTGCACAAATAAACCTTATATTAATAACAGCCAGTATGTAAAATTTTATAACAATCGGTCAACATTTGGCTATAGTTCTTATATATATAACACCCCCTTTTTATATCTACAATCAAAAAGATTTGGAGGTACATTCAGTATATTAAGATTGCGTCTACGAAATTAGATAGCTATCAATTAATGTTAGGTCCATACTTTATACACGGTAGATGCATTAGGAACTCCTTACAAAATATATGAACCTGCCGTGTTGCTATCAACATGTTTATGGCACAACGAAACAGCTTATTAATGTCAAACTATATTCGGTTATGAAACAGCATTTTGTCCAAGGTAAATACTAGGGAAACCACTTAAATACTTTTTAATGTTGAACTATACTAACTATACCACTGCAACCGAATTTAGTCCAAATATATTACCAACAATACCACATTTGGTCAACATTTTGAATTAGCTGCACTCTCGTAGATATATGAGATATTTTTCGAAATTTAACACAACTTGATGGTGAGTATACAAAATTCGGCACAGCCGAATATAACACTCTTACTTGTTTTATTTTGTGCCTTTTTTTTTGTTTCTACACGAATTTGGTTCGCGTGAACAAAAACAAATAAAAGCGAATATGTTGAGAGGCCTTTCAAATGTTTTGACGCAGAACTCTGGTGTCTACACTGCCTTCGAAAACCGTTGCTTTGTTAATTTTTTTCATATCTCACTTTCGTTTTTATTCAGTGCGTAAACCAGTTTCTAGAAAAATAAATTAAAACATATTATAGTTAATAATAGTTTACTAAATACATTTTTAACGTCGTTTTATTTAATAAACATTTATTAGCTTTAATAACTTTAATTATGCAATAGGCGAAACTCATCTGTTTTATTATAACTAGACTTAGCTGACAATATTAAAAATATATTTTACACTTTTTTCTTTGTTTATTCTTATATTTTAGATTACAAATAAAAATGCATATTTACAAAACCATAAAGAATGGTCGGTTAGGTTATTTTCTTAATACGACTGTACAAAACTCTATTCTTAATATTCTTACGTTTAAATATGTATATTTTTAATATCTTTAAAGTAAGCAAACGAGTAGTTGCAACGATTATAATATATATAAATATATATATATATGTTAAATTTATTTATTCACATACAATGAATATTAATAATAAAAATACTACTAGTGGCTCAGAATATGGTAACTTTGTAAAGTAAAATAATCAATACTTTATTACGACTGACTAACTACACATTCTCGAAAATTCTTTATTTTTTGAACAAAGTATGATTCCAAGGCTTCAGCACATTTATAAAAAGATGATTCCTTTGGATTATAGTAACGGCAGTTGTCGAATATTTTTGTCATATCACCAATGAATTCCGAGAGTTTGGAGTATATATTCTTATTAAGATTTTCTTCAATTTGTTTTAAATCTAAATTTTAAATATAAAAAAAATAATTAGTTTATTTAACATCTTTTATAATACAATAACTTGCAATTTGAAAAAATTACATACATTATAGTAGCACCCTAAAACTATAAATTTTCTAAATACAAAACATAAATAGCAGAGATGGTTCTGAGAAATATGCCCCTGGGGAAAAAATTAAATTTAAAAAAAGGACCTCTGAATAAAATAGTGAGTAGTTCCGCCAGCGCAAAGTGGTTTAAAACAAAAAAGTGTTAATTAATTTGTATCTTCTAAACTGTAAGTCTGACTGTATCAGTATGTGCTTTCATAGGTTAAATTATCGAGCGCCAAAGTAGACCACCACAGAAGTAAAAAAAGCTTTTAGATCTTGTACCTCTTTCAGATATTGCTTAATATTTTGATTCTAATATGAGTAATAGCCCATTCACACTATAAGTTTTTAGGTGTTTTCGGAAATGAAAACACCATCGAAAACTTTACCATTCACATTATGAAAATTTGAGACTTCATAAGTTATTAATTGCATTTAATTTTAAAAACCGAACACCAAATACTTAAGAATTATTAAATTGCATTTAAAAACAATAAAATAATAAATTTTTCAGAAATTTTTAATATTAAAATTATTGTTTTTTTGTATTTTATTTTCAACTGACATTTATTTTTGATATTTTCCCATTTTTCTGAATCAGAGTTGTAATAATTGGTATGAACTCAGTGTTGTATCGGTATTTTTATAGTTTTCAAATAAGTTTTCGTTGAAAACTCATACGGAAGGAGTTTTCGTTTTGTATGTGAAAACTTAAGTTTTCAATATTGTTTTGAGGCGAAAACTACTTTAACTAGTTTTCGAGCTTAATGTGAATGGGCTATAAGAAACAAAAGAAAAAAAAAAATGGTTATTTTAATAACTTTTATGAATTTTATGTTATAGCCCATTCACACTATAAGTTTTTATGTGTTTTCGGATATGAAAACACCATCGAAAACTTTACCATTCACATTATGAAAATTTGACACTTCATGAGTTTTCGGTAAAATTTTTTTTATTAATCGCGTTTAATTTTAAAAACCGAGCACCAAATATTTCAGAATTATTAAATTGCAGTAAAAAATGATAAAATAATAACATATTCGTCACATTCACAATGTTTTTTCAGAAATTTTTAATATTAAAATTATTGTTTTTTTTTTATATTTTATTTTCAACTGACATTTGTTTTTAATATTTTCCCATATTTTCAACTTAGAGTTGTAATAAATGGTATGAACTCAGTGTTGTATCGGTATTTTAATAGTTTTCAATATTGTTTTGAGGCGAAAACTACTTTAATTAGTTTTCGAGCACAATGTGAATGAGCTATTATTTCATTTCAAAAAACACAAAAAGCTCATTTTCCTCTTTAGCTTTTTTTGTTTTTGGCCTTTTGTGCATTCGATATTAAACCGATATTTTTTTTAAAAACACTGGCGTATAGTCAACAGTTTAGAAAACAAATTGTAAAAACTGTTTTTAAATATCGTCGGTCTTTATCTAAAATGGCTTATTTGCAGATTTTAGAAAATGAGATTTTGAACCATACGATTCCGTACGACGCGCTTTACCTATAATGTGAATTTTTTATCAAAATGTTAATAAATTCGCGATTTATTCACTTTTTTGTTTGGCTTATCTACAAAAACAATTTTTTTCGAAGACAAAATGGTTTATCTACATTTTCTTTACTAAATAGTCGTAGAAGTTGTAAAATAATCGGAATTACTTAAATTTCTTAAATAATGTTGTGCAAATCCACTTTCCTACAAATTTACTATTTTAAAATTTAAAAAAAAAATTTCGAAGACAAAACGGCTGATATACCGTAAAATCGCGAATATTTGTTTTTATTTAATAAATTTTATTTCAGGAAATGAGAAGGAGTCTACCATTCATATTGTAAAAGATCACTTTGTTAAAAACTCACTAATAAGAGAGTTAAAGAGTTTTTTTGCTCCTACTCAAAAATCAGTATTTTGCAGATAAGCCATTTTATGAAACCGGTGTGTGTTGAGAAATCGCCAGTCTAATATTTAAAAAAAATATATATGAAATTTGACTTAAAATTTCTGAAAAACTGTACAAGGTACATAAAGATTTTATTTCCAGTAATAAAGTATATTTTATTGTTGATGTACAATAATTTAATTTAAATATGTAATTTAAAAAAGCTGTCCTTTTTTTGCAATTAAAATTATGGTGTATGGAAATTTACCATTTTTTTTATAAAATCCTATTTTTTAGATTCGTTTATAAATTTGTGCTATCCTTAATTATTTAAATCGAAGAAATGTGGCTATATAACTACATTTCAGAAAGTAGCAAAATCGGCTTGACTTTTTTGTTATATGTATGTTCAAAAATTTAAAAATGGTTATAAAAATTAGACCAATTTCGATCAATGTTGTACATAGGGTAAAGCCCTTTCTCTACGAATACATAATAAAACATTAACTTTTAATAAAAAACTTCTTAGTAAAAAGTGAAAAATAAATAGCATCTGTTTGAGAAAAAAATCAATTTTTTCTATCAGCGAAAAAATATTTGACTTTGGAAATTTCTCAACACAAAACGTTTTTATTTAAAAGCGGTTTAATATAATTTTCTAATATGAAAAAAAAAAAATTTCAGTCATTTAGAATTGTAAATCATGCCTTACTTTTGAATTTCTTTATTCTAAAGTATTAATGAAGTTATTGACAAAGTAAAAAATCGGGAATTTTACAAAGTAAAATGGGCACGCTTTCCCCTTATTCGTTTGAGCTCAAATTTTTAAGGGACTATTTTTTAGCATTTCGAACAAATCTGAGGGATGGCGTGGAACGTATATCTTCAAAAAAAATTTCCCCATATAGGTTATTGGCAATTTAATGTATACATAGAAAATGTAGAACTCTCTACTCTTTCACCTTATATTCGGAAAGCATCTTTTCAAGAGTATCTAAAACAAATACACGGTATTTAGAGAATATTAAGTGTCGCTCTAACAGCCCACGAGTGCCTTCAATACCTTGCTGCAAGCCTTATGTATAAGGACAAAAAGGCTTTCGATTATAAAAAGAAAGTGGTCAAAAATAAAAATTAATAGAATTCGCAAATAAAGTAAAAAATGTATGACGCAAATAGCTCTGTATATAATAAAACAAAAATGAACGAACAGACTTAGCTAAAAATAAATAAAAATCAAACAAAAATACAAAACAAACAAAAAAATAAAAATATTGCTAAAAGAAATTAAAAGTGTGCGATTGATTTGCTAAACCGATACATTTTTCCCTTTTTTTATTAATAGGGGAATATTATGTTTTTAATGCATAGAAATATTAGTCTGACACACTAATTTTATGCAATGTTAGAGTTTTTCCCTTAAACAAAACATTTTAATATTTTTAAACGAATTAAAAAAATAAAATTCTTACTAACCCATTGGCTCTTTTATAACTTTGTAATAATCTGGGGCTTCCTTTGGATCTACAGGTTCCATGAATGGCCAGGCACTCTTGTGAGACTAATTAAAAAAAATACTATTCGTTATTACTACAAACAACTTTCTAGGTATGTGAATGCACTTACCCTTATTTGTTTAATAAGCTTACGTAATTCGAGAGTCTCTTGCTCACTCAAGTCTTTCATATTAGCCATATTTACAGAATTATTTTTCTGGCATGCTGGACAAACGTATTCATCAATGAACTCTGCCTCACTTTGAACTATACCAACACAACGACCATGGAACCAGTCCTGGCATTTATCACAACATATATAAAATTGCGATTCATCGTATGGCTGTTTGCACAAACAATATAATTCCTGTGTATCTCTAGCCTTTTTGCAATCAACGCATATAAATTCAGATAATTGTTTTGAGTCTTCTTCAGTGATATTTACGCAATCGCCATGGAACCAGTTACTACAAATATCACAACCAACGTAAAATCTAGAAAAAGTGAATTCACTGTTGAATGTAAAATATTAATCTATGTAAATACACTATTTTGTTACTTTGTGTCATCATATGGAGTTCGACAAATGCAATATAGCTTCTCCTTTTTTTTATTCAACTTTTTAGGTTTATTATATTGATTTCTTGGCAATGAGTTTATGTTTGTAGTACTCGCGATTGATTTTGTACCTGTTTGTTTAGTTTGTCTAAAAATAAAATTACATAAAAGGTCATTTATTTATACATTTCATTATGAATATAAACATATATTTATTTTAATACATACTTTTTAGTTTCCACGTGGGAAGTGTTTTGTGTAAGACTGTTATCGTCACTATTTAAATTTGTTGTCCACATCTTTTTAGACATTTCAGCTTTAATTTCATTTTGTATATTTCTTTCAAGATTTGATCGCTTTTTAAGAATGTTGCTTTTAAGAATAATCTTATGGCGTTCCAGAGTTTGCTAAAATAATAATAATAATTATAAAATATTTTTAGTTTAAATTATTGAAATTTTATTGCTTAATGATATTTTTATACCCTTCACCAATAGGTGAAAGGGTATTATAAGTTTGTGATTCCGTTTGTAATTTTATTAGTGATCGTAGACCCCATAAAAATTATACCGATCGACTCAGAATCGGGAGGAGAATCGATTAAGCGATGTCCGTCTGTCTGTCTGTCTGTCTGTCTGTTGAAATCAATGGACTTACATAAATTATAAATCAGATTTTATGAAATTCTCCCGCAATGAACGCTATTAAATTTCATTAAAATCGGTTTATAAACAACGAAAATATCGAAAAAATACCAAAAATTAGACGAAAATTTAAAAATTTTTGATTGAAACACACTTTTAAATAACAAGAGAAAAAAGATAATCCTGGTGTACATGTGATAATGTGTTATTTATCAGATTGTAGGAAATAGTTTCCCAAAGCACTCTGTAAAATTTTATCAAAATCGGTCCATAAACAACTGAGATATTGCCAAAACACTGAATTTGATGTATCGCAAATTGCCCAAAGTTCGCATTAGGGAATGTTTGTTGATAAAATGAAATGCAGAAATAGGAAAAACCATCCTCCTTTAGCACGGACCTACATTAATTTTATATCAGATTTTAGCAAATTCCCCCGCCAAGCACGTTATTAAATTTTATCAAAAGCGGTCCATAAACAATTGAGATATCGCCATAACACTACATTTGATGTACAGCAAATTGCCCAAAGTACGTGTCTAAGAAATTTTGTTTACATTTTGTAAGTATTGTTTCAGCGATATCTCAGGTGTTTATGGACCGATTGTGATGAAATTTGACATCGTTCTTTGTGTGAGGATTTTCTAAAATCTATACTCCACAAATCTGATTACGAATACCATTCAAACTGTACCGATTAACTCAGATTGGGCAGGGGGGTTACCGCGTAACTCGATTCGAAACGGAAAATTTTCGAGTTCGTACAAATGGTACTGTCTAATACGATCTTCGTATGTTTTGTTTCGAAAGTGCGGACAAGTTTTTTCGCTTTCGACAAATAAATTTCCCTTTCGTAAATGCAACTGTGTATTACGAAAACGGACATTTTTGTCGTTTAAAATGATAGGAAATTGTTCGAAAGCTATTTAGGTAGTGACAGTTGAGAAAAATGTAAGTATTTATAGAAATTATACTTTTTTAAATAAAAATCCGTTTTTATAAAGTGATTCAAATAATAGATTTGTATTGTTAACATTTTTAAGGAATATTCCGAAAAAATATATATACACACAAACAAAAAACAATATGAGGAAATGGTGGAATATATGACAAGGCATCATGTCCTTGATGCCAAAAACAAATTAAGTCATATGACGAAAAAGTTGCAGTGATTTCAATACACTGGACCGCCTGATCGTGATGTCAAGGGCTGGAAAAAAGTAATTTATTTTTAGGTTTGGGCTTTCTATAAAAATAACGTAAAAGCAAATGTCATAGGAGCCGTAGCAGCATTTCTGGGACTGGAGGTGGACCAAGCAGATTAGAACAGCAAACGTCCAATTTTCTTTCGATAGAGGAAGCTATAAGAGTTTGGATCAAAAAGCTAATCACACAATGTGCCAACATTAATACGAAGATGTAGTCTTGAAAATAATTTAAATGAAAATTTCAATTCCTCCACTCCAAATGTTTCCGTCATTTGGACTTATATGAGAGCTAGGGTCAAATGTGGACCGATTATCTCGAAATTTGGCAAATTGATTACAGTTGTTACAAAAATTATGTATGCAAAAAATAAACTCAAAATTTTCATTATCTTTAGATTTACAAGCGTATTAGTGATTTTTTTGTCTCATTTAGTGCGTTTTTAAAGAAGAGTTTGTATGGGAGATATGGTCAAATATTGACCGATTTCAACGAAATTTGGTACAGTGATTTTAGTTTACATAAGCAGTATTTGTTTTAAATTTCATGAAAAAATATTGTTATTTGTGGCCAATATGTCAATTCCGGGAAGTGGGGCCTATGGAAGGTACCATAAATAATGGACTGATTTTGACTAATTTCAATAGCCATGGTCCCATTATCAAAAAAATGATCTGTGCCAAATTTCATTAAATTATCTTTAGAATTGCGACCTGTAGTTTGATTACAAGGTTTACATGGGGGTCCAGCCAGCCAGACGGACGGACGGACATCGCTAAATCGACTCAGAAAGTGATTCTAAGTCTATTGGTATACTAAAAGGTGGGTCTAAGACAAATATTTCTATGTGTTACATACATCAGCACAAACTTATAATACCCTTTCCACCTATGGTGGTGAAGGGTATAAATAGCGTACCAAGAGAGTTCAATAACTGTTTTGAAAGAATTTAATGAAGGGTTCCAAAAATATTTAAGACGAAGTTATGATGTACAACATAGCATGTATAAGCTCGAACTCCTAAATTAAATTTAGAAATTTAACTTTAAAAAGAAAAAAGTCAACTTGAAAAAGAAAAATTAAACGACTAAAAGAAAAATTCGATTTCAAAAAAGTGACGGAGTTGGAAAAATCCAAAAGAAAGGTTCAACAATTGGAAATGAAGAAAGCTATTCTAAACCATGAATTGGAAATTGTTAAACAATAGTGGTTTTCACGAATGGTTGTAAATATACTACTCTTTTATATATACTACGATTTTTTACAACGAAGCGTGAACGTCTTTTTTATGAGTATTGTAAATAAATTAAAACAGCTGTTTTTGTTTTCCCCGCCATTTTCTGTTTGTATTCGAATAAAATTTTTGTGCTAATTTTTCTCTGCTTTGATATAAGTCCTTTTGAGATTTTTAACTTTCCAGCGAATAAGATCCCAAGTTGTCTTGATTTTTGTCGATTCTATTAATTTTCTATAAAAAATCTGGGCTGTTGGTTTCTAAAATATAAACTTATAAGAATGCAAATACATACAACCGTATGAAATGTTTTAGCTATTGACTTACCTCAAAATCTTGATGTTAATGTAAATACTCCAATAATATTTTAACCTCATCGTCAGTCCATCTTCTATTTTCGGTTCTATTACGCTTTTTTTCTAAAATTTTTTGTTTCTTGGTCTCCATTCTTATATATTTTTAATTTTCTAATCAAAAACAAAACACCGACATAAAAAAAGCAGAACAATGTGGCGGCAAAACGAACAGTTGTTTTACACACTTGTAAAAATAAAGTATCTATCTTACAATGGTTTTTTGTGGAGTAAGTAAGTTAACAACTTTGTGGTAAATTAAACTTCAATGCATTTTGTTGTTGCGATATTGTAAACAAGTGTACATCTACAATATTAACAAGATCTACAAGGTTTACAATACTACTTTACAACGATTCGTGAAAACCGCTAATATACTCTAATTTAATTGTGCTAATTTATTAAATTGTTCTAATTGCCAATTTAATTGTGGGTGTATATGGTCAATCACATTTTATTAGAAAGATCCATTATGTTTGAAGAGTCTCTAATTAATTTTCTTTGGACTCTTTCAGGCACCGTATCATTTTCATCGTCGAACCATAAGGAAACGCAATCTATATTATACAATTATTTAAAAATTACTTGAAATTGCTATTAATATGTTTTGTTTTGGGAAATTTGTGTGTCAAACAGCAGTGCTACCAACATTTCCACAAATTTTCCCTTATGTTTGTGAATACAACACTGTGTTCGTTTCGAACGATTTACACAGTACGGTTAACCTTTCGATTCGGAAATTTCTTTCGAAAGATTTTACTTTTCGAATCGAGTTACGCGGTAAGGGCCCAGGAGAATCGATTTCGCGACCTCCGACCGTCCGTCCGCCTGTTTGTATGTCTGTTTGTT
Organism: Stomorhina lunata; assembly: GCA_933228675.1. Taxonomy (NCBI): domain Eukaryota; kingdom Metazoa; phylum Arthropoda; class Insecta; order Diptera; family Rhiniidae; genus Stomorhina; species Stomorhina lunata. Next base: position 82,045,854 of record OW121742.1, read on the forward strand.
TGTCCGTCCGTCTGTTTTTTTGTCCGTCCGTCTACCTGTCTGTAATTTTTTCTGTTGTAGTCAAGTTTTTGGAGCTCCTGTTTTGTCGATATATCAGGTGTTTATTTTGATGAAATTTAATAGCGTCCTTCGCAGGGGATTACCTAAATCCTGATGCACTCGATAATTTGTGGTAGATATAATTTAGCGTTTAAGCGATGGTGTTTTGATCGACAATGATAAAATTCAGGGTGGGACAATATCCTAAAATTTTGTGCAAAATCCAGGAGCTCCACAAATCTGATTTTAGCAGACAGACACTCTGCATTAATCTTAATTTTGTGTCTGACTTTTGAACATTATGATAACATTTGAGAATGTATTATATATCAAATTATAGGTAATCTTCCTAGGAAGTACAAAAATGCAGCTAACTACATGATATCCGTTCAAAACCTACATATGTATGTAAGTATCTCACATATCAACGAAAATTTAAATTTTTTAATTGTAATTGGGAGAAATCCGTTCACGTTTGACAATTGATCCCGTATAACTTCGCCTAAGATACGATGATGACATTTAGTATAAAGACGTTGTACAATATTGATATTCAGGGCGATAGCGCCTAAAATAAACTTTCTAGAGGGACAACATTTGACAAAAGTATTTCTGATCTCTTGAAAAGTTCGAAATTGAAAATGGGCGAGCTCTATTCACATTTAGTGAAATCTCCCATATAACCCCGACCGGGAATCGATTTAATGCTGATAAATTAAATCACATTAAAATTGCACAAGGAACTAGAGCAAAACTTTCCAAACATCCATCGGACAGATCGAAAGAACAATACATCCCAAATATTATTGATGAAGTGTTCATTTTAATTAATTAACTAACTTCAGATTAATAAGTAAATCTTTAATAACTTTTCCGACAAAGCTGATATCCATCCATTCAAAAGCTATATATTTCACGTATGTATCTAAAACTAAGAGTGTATACCCTATAATTTTAAGGCTTATCATTGTTAAAGCTTTGACCTAAATCAGTCCGCTAACTTCAGAGTTTTACATAACTAATCAAGAACTTTTACTAGTTGGATAATTCGTACGAATTAAAGTGCACAACCCTCACTGGGCACTGTGTTTTTGGGTTGCATGCCAGAATAAAGAGTGTTCTAAAAAAAATATGCATTTACTATTTTAGACAAAATTTATCCATAGTGCAAGAAATAATTTATTTTTTGATCAAGTTAGTTTCTATAGATATGTCAGATTTTAGAAATTATTAATTTTCAATTGTTATTTCAATCAAAATGGACTGCGAAAAAAAGTTCGTGAAAATATAATTCCAACTTTCCAAAAAAATCCGTCATGGACTTTTAAAAAAATAGCTAAAAATTTGAAAGTTGACCCTCGAACGGTTTCTAATGCCATCAGACGGTATAAGGAAAACCTGAGCATTGAAAGAAAACCTGGATCAGGGAGGAAAAAAGGTCCTACAGATATTGGTAAGGCAAAAGAAGTCGAGCGACTCTTTCGAAGAGCGGCTAACACTTCTTTAAGAAAAGCAGCTCGTACGGTGAAATGTTCTACGAATTTTGCACATAGAGTCAAAGCTTATGCTGGACTGAAGACATACAAAGTCCAAAAGGTTCCAGATCGCAATGCTATAAAGAACTTAGAAGCAAAAAAACGAGCGAAAAAATTGAAGTCTGATTTTATAAAAAAAATACACCTGTTGTGTGATGGATGATGAAACATACGTACTGGCAGACTTTTCTCAACTTCCTGGTCAAGATTTTTATGTTGCTGATAAACGGGGCAATGTTCGGCAAGAGTTTCGCACAAAAAACAAACAAAATTCCCTAAGAAGTTTCTCGTGTGGCAAGCTATTTGCAGTTGTGGCAAAAGAAGTAAAGTATTTGTGGCATCCGGCACAATAAACACAGAAATTTATATAAAGGAGTGCCTACAAAAACGGTTGTTATCCTTTTTAAGAGAGCACAGAGTGACTACATTTTTTTGGCCCGATTTGGCATCATGCCATTATGGAAAAAAGGCACTTGAGTGGTACTCAAAGAATAATGTCATTTTTTGTACCACGAGAGGCAAATCCACCTAACTGTCCAGAACTTCGGCCTGTGGAAAGGTATTGGGCTCTGGTAAAAAAGGAATTGAAGAACACAGGAAAGATTTCCAAGAACATGTCCGATTTTAAGCACAGGTGGAACACATGCTCCAAAAAAGTATCAGAAGCAACCGTAAAATCTTTAATGGGAGAGTTTCCGAAAAAAGTCGATAATTTTGCAAAACCCGAGTACTAAGTAAACATTTTAATGCTAAATGATTTTGTATAATATGCCATTATATTTGCGTATTTTGTAGAGTTTTTATATTAAAAGGTTTGATTTTTATTTAAGAAAATCCAACTACAAATTTTATTTAGAGCACTCTTTACTTAAACTTCATCAAATCGATGTGCTATTGCAAATGTAAGGGCATCTACATTTTGAAGCATCTTTTCTGCATGGTTTATCTGGTCTATCGAACTTTATTAAATGTTCGTAAAATATGTGTCTATTTTATTTCGAAGCTACTGGTTGGCTTAAATATGCATTCTCTACTTGTAGTCTAGTAATCATTATCTTTCACAAAGGGACCACTTTAGAACCCAAGTGAAGCTTCCCTAGACATCAGCCACCTGCCCAACCTAACCTTTGGGTGCATAACTATTCTAGATGATGACGCCACTGAAAAGCTTTTCTTTTTCCGACTCTTAATTTTAAAGACTCTTTGCATATAATACTAGTATAACCAAATTTTGCTTGGAATTACATTAAGTACTTTTGCAACACCATTGGTGAAGGGTATCCAGGATTCGGCAAAGCCGAATATACCACTCTTACTTGTTTAAACTCGAGTTAAATTTTCTTCAGACAAACTGATTTAATGGATTTTTTCGCAGCCCATTTTGAACGAAATAAAACAATAGTATCGGACAAATGAGTCTTAAAATAAAATCGGACAAAGGAGTCTTAAAATAGAATAAAATAGAAGTACCCCTTGTTCCAATTGAAATGTAGTGTGAGAACTATACATATCGGACAAATGTATAAAGATTTGTGATCGAAAAAATTGTTTATTGCACTCCTTACGTATAAAACACAACTATATCGTAAATTTCAGTGGCTCGCTTTCAATATAACTGGAAATCAATTTTTAAGTCACCCCTGAATAAAATTATATAGTATAGCACTGGTTTTTCACCTCTTCACTACCGTTTTTCATAAAATAAAGCATGCCTGAGGTGTTGCTTTATTAGGTAGGAAAAACCGATTAACTGAATTTGAATTTTATTATTTCATCTTAAGATGTGGATAAACAAAAGATTATTTACTTACAGCCAGCTCACTTTTGTTAAAGTCGTTTGGAAGATTATAGGTTAAGTCATCCTCAATTTTGGAGTTAATTCTTGCGTCATATTTAAATGCTATTTCATAATCGTTGCTGTTAACATTATTAATTATATTATTTGATGATTTTTGATCAATTTCAATTACTTCTGCGTTTAATGATGAAGGCAAATTAATTAGAGTAGAATTTTCATTATTTACAACATTAAAACTGCCGTGATTTACTGAAGAGTTGAGGTTGTTGATATCTATAATAAAATGTTAAAATAATTCAGAAAAATATCAGGTGATGAATTAAAAATTTATACTTTGTTCTGAAGGAAAGTTTATATATTGAGATGTTTCGCCAGTATAAGATGTCAAAGATGATTTTTTCTTATTTGATATTTCTAATTCGCCATCTGTTTCTTTGTTTGTTAAATTATATTTAAAATTTATTCCATTATTCGAAAAAGTTTTTTGTGCTGCGTTATTAGAATTCTCTGAAGATGTATTAAGTTGCTTAGATGTAACATTTGCTGTCTATCAAATATAATTCAAAAATAAATAATTCAGTATAATTTTATTTGACGATTAAATAATTTTAATTTCAATAATCCATTAGTGATGTTTTATAACATAAATTTTAAGAAGTTTATTATAATATAAATTAAAAACAGCTGCATATAGTAAATTCTATTTGAAATTCTATTTAAATAGTTTGCTTAGAAACAATAGCAATATGAGGGTAAGCTTAAGTTACCATGTATAAAAAAATATAATTAAATAATTTGTGTGATTAGAGGTCACAATTTTAAATACAGTTTGTTACATTTTCGTTCCCTATGAATTTTAGCATACATTTCATGCATAGATATATTTACATTTACTAATATGCCAGGTTTTGTAACAATCGATCCACATTTGACCAAATGACTCATATCGTATTTTAAGGTGAATTCACCCATCGTGTTCGAAAAATATTTTTGTCCGGACAACATTTTTTATATGTAGTTGACAGCTCTCTTCAAGAGATTTTGTTCAAACAACTCTCAGCTTGAAATGGTTGAAAAATATATTTTTTGTCCGGACAAACATGCCAATAGGATAATTTTTTTATTACAATGTTGTATTGATTTGGTTATAAGAATAATCTTGATTTTTTTTTTTTCAGTTATTAAAAAAAAAACTTTGTAAATAATTTGAAAATGTTTTTTGATACAAAAACAAAAGAAAAAAGAATTCACAAAGCCACATTGTAAAACTAATAAAATTTGTTCACATAGGCAGCTTTGAATTTCCAGACAAATTGTTCGAAATGGGTGAATGGTTCTTCAGAAAACTCTTAGTCGATTTATTTTGTCCGGACAAAAATTTTGTTCGAACATAATGCATGAATTTACCTTTATAGGTTAATAACTTTTATAAATGAAAATAATTTCCCAAAAGTTAACATAGATATACATATAAATACTGTACAATATTGTACAAGTTTTAATCAGAAACTACAGGAAAGTGTTCCTGTACTGAAAAAAATTACTTAATTGTAATTTCTGGTTAAAAATTGTACAATATTGTACAGTATTGGTAGTTCTGGAACACAGCTATAAAATGTTGTTTTTGAAAGTGGAATATGTTTGTTTTTTATGTTTCGAAATATAAAAGAGAAATATTTATTTAAGTTAATTTAAAAATATTGGTAAACGTAAATAAATTGGAGTAAAAACTTTGTGAATTTTATTATTAAATATCTTCTATATCAGCCATGTCACAGAAACCAGTTCAGCCATGTCATAGAAACCAATTCCGAAAGTGAATTTAATTCCGTATTTAAGTTCTTCAGAAAACAAAAAACGAAAAAATTTTTCGGAATGAAACCACTTTTGTTTCTGTAAGTGGAATTGTCTTTTTTGAGAAAATTACCATTTAAAAAAACTCTAAAAACACTTTATTATAGCAAAAATATTGTTTTATTAATAAATTTACGTTAAAAATCATATTTGTAACCTTTGTATTTACAAAAAACTCGCAAAATTTAATGCTTTAATGCACTTTTCAATAAACATTTTTGAAAACCACTTTTTTTTTCAAACAAAAAATTAATTAATTTTAAAAGTCTTACAAGCTGGCATTACAAATAATAAATAAAAACGCGACAATTAAAAAAATAAAAAATTATTCAAATAAGCTATAGTACAAATTGAGGCCCTATGCTCCACTGGGAGTCAAGGATAACAGAAGAAGAAAAAGTTTGTACAAAATGTAAGCATTTTAAAATATTATGTGTTTTGAAGAGTTTGTTAACTTTTTTATTATTTAGGGGCAAACACAGACATTTCGCACAGGATAAAATCTTTCTCAATTTTAAGGAGAGCCACCAGGACTTAGCAAGAGGCTATGTGATAGTTGACCGAATTGATGCAGAGAAATATTGGTTTTAACTAAGTGAATAACTAAATTCCTGCAACAATTAAATTTCCGGGCATTTTTTATTAAATAATTTTTTATCTAAAATTGTTGAAAATTTCTTTAAAGCACTTTTTCTGTTTTGTTTATGTCTTTTTACTAGAAAACATATCGCAGAGGGTATTAACTCAAAATTTTTAAATTTTCACTTTTTTAAAGAAATTGATGTGACATCATTCTCACTATAATTTCACCAAAAAACTACAGTTTTACCCCTCTTCCTTATATGAAAGTAGCAGTAAAATAAAATAGTTTTTTTTTTATTATTTATTATTATTTATTTATTTATTAGTAGTATTCTTAATACTTTTTCATTACATTTGATTACATTTAAAAACATTATTTTTCTCTTTTAAAGCTCAAATTTCATTTACATTTTTAATAAAATTGACAAGTTTTTTTCTAAAAATATTATTATTTGTTTCATTTTTAACATTATTTGGCATCATATTATAAGTTCTTAGACCTTTGTCAAGTAATGGGTGAAGCATTTCCATTTTTTTTATTAAAATTATTGTGTTGAATTCCATTCTTTGTTTTATACTCATCCACTTTAAAGTTTCTAACATAAATCTTATTGATGTAAAACGATTGAATTTTAGTATGGACCGCTTTGCTTTATTTTGTAGTTTTTGCAATCTATTTATCTGATTATCTGTGCAACATGTATACATTATAGATGACCCGTATTCAAAATGTGGTTTTATTATTGTATTATAAATGTTTATTGCAGTAATTATGGACACTTTATTTCTTATTCGTTTTAAAAATCCTATTTTTTCCCCAATTTTTTTACACATATATTCTAAATGCTCTTTAAAATTTAATTCATTGTCTATTATGAACCCCAAATATTTTATTTTATTTACATTTTCAATTATTACATTATTAATCTTGAAGACTCTATCACTGTTCATGTTTATTTCCATTAGTTTTGTTTTATTTTCATTTAGTTTTAATTTGTTCATTTTTAACCATTTATTTATTTTTTCCATATCTATTTTCAATTTTTCATAACACATATCTTCTGTTTGACCTTGCGCAAAAATTAGGGTATCGTCGGCATATAGCACTATTTCACAATTCTCTAAAACATGTTCGATGTCGTTAATATATATAATAAATAGCAGAGCACCTAGAATTGAACCCTGAGGTACACCAAAATAATTCTCCTTCTCCGCCGATTTTACATTGTTGACTTTTGTCATTTGTCTTCTATTGGTTAGATACGATTGAAACCATTTTAGTTCATTATCTTGTATTCCATATTTTTCCAGTTTTTGTATTAATATATCTCGGTCGATAGTTTCGAAAGCCCTTTTGAAATCAAGGAAAATGGCCACAATTTTATAATTTTGCTTCGCGTATTTCCATATATTTGTAACATAATTCACAGTAGTCTCACATGAGTGTTTTCTTCTGAATCCTGATTGATATTTTGACAGTATTTTATTATTTTCTATATATTCTTCCAATTGATTTTTAACGATTTTTTCCAAGATTTTTTCACATGTTTTTAGACTGTTTATGGGCCGATACTCCTCGCAAATCATTGTATTTCTAATCTTTTCAATTGGCGTTATAACTGATTCTTTCCAGCTGTTTGGAAATATTCCGCTTTCTAGGGATTTGTTTATTATGCTAAGTATTTTATTGCCAAATACGTCCCAATTGCCTTATATAAGATTAATATTTATTTTATTATAGTCTGGTTTGCTCTTTATATCCTTACATATGCTCTTTAACTCAGTTAAGTTTATTGCACGAAACTTAAATTTACTATTTATCACAGGTTTTTTACTCTACTGAAAATTTAAAAATTTTGAGTTCTTGTTGATCAAGTGCGATATGTTTTTTGTTTTGGTTGTACAACGTTGCCATATTTAAGTTGAAAAATGTGATTTTAAATTTCTTTCGGAACGAAAAAAATCGATCGAAATCTGGAGAATCTAAAGCAAAAACGATTGATTTGAAAAAACGAAATTATAAGAATGAATGTTTATTTGTCTGTATGTCCTTTATAGAATAGTAACCTATGTATTTGATCACGTTATGATCTTTAGAAAAGTTGTTCAAATGAGCCGACGAACATTATTAAGTGGCGTGACCAAATTCCAATAGGTAGAGCCACTGAAAATTGCTTAAAGTTAATTAAATCGTAAACTGTATATTTGATCATGCTTTGATCTTAAGCAAAGATGATGCGCGTGAGTCAATGGATGTTTCTAAGTTGGTGCGATTAATTTCTGATAGATGGGGAATTGAAACGTACACTATGCATTATTCTTAAGCAAAGTTGTTGTGCATGGGCCGACGGGTGGCGCCATTGAAAATTAATCAAAATGAATGAAATCGCAACTGTGCATTTGATAATGCTATGATCATAAGCAAAGTTGTAAAGTCAACGAAGGTTTCTAAGTTAGTACGGCTAATTTCCAATAGGTGGAGCCACTGAACTCAAAATGAATTAATTGATCATTAGCAAAGTTGTTGCGCATAAGTCTACGGACGTTTTAAAGTTTGTATGACCAATATCCAAAATTATTGCAAATAAATTGAATTGTAAACTATGCATTTGTTGATCGGACAAAATGAATTAAATGATTCAAAATTAATTAAATATTTGTGTAATGTCCGCCCACTAAATTTATTTTAGTTAGTGGTGAACAGAGACCGGAGATCGTTTTATTTTTTAAATCCATCAAGTATAAATATCATTGCCGATGAAAATTTATTTTCATTTCGATCGAAAAATAAAAAAAGATGGATTTATATTTGAAATATAAATATCCCTCATGATGAAAATTTTAAATATCTATAACGATAAATATCCGAACAGAAAAATATTTTATTGATTGTTTTATTTTTTAACTTCTGTTTTGACTTTGAAAAAATAAAATGTTTATGAAATTTTAAAATTTTCAACAATGAATGTATGAATGTTTACAATTTATTGCAACTTTTTAGGACATCGAAGTTAAAGATAATAGTTCTAATGGGAACTATTGGTGGTTTCTTTGATTCGCGTCGCTATTTCCAAAAACAAAATAACTTTTTAACGTTTTAAACGCACTTAGACAACGACCATTTGTTGCCCAAACACATTTCAATATAAAATTTGCAACAATAATTGAATTTATTGCTATTTAAACGTCCTAAAGATGTTTTATACACGGATAAATTCAGAAATAAAATTTGAATTTTTTCTATCAAAATTTATTTTCATCGGATGAAAAAAGATGAAAATAATTTTGAACTGTACTGATAAATATCCCAAACGATTTTTTTATATTTTATTTTCATCGGATTGAAAAAAGGAACAAAATTTTTGAACAAATAAAAATCATAAGGGATTTTTAATATTTTTTTAAACTTCAATGATTGTTTTTTTATGGATTAAAACATGAAAATATTGTTTTAAAAGTATTAAAATCTGGTCTCTGGTGGTGAAGCAACGCGCGCACGTTACAGCTAATATGTATGTAATAAAAATGTTCAAACGAATATACTAATCACTCGTTTATGAAAACTGTTGTAAAAGTGCTCTCTATAAAAATACTGTTATACAAAATGATTCTCTACAGGAAAACTGTTATACTGTTATATTTGAAAAGTGTTTGATTTAACCTATACTTCAAGGGCACAGTTTCTAACATTAAAGCAATGTTGGGCGAAGTCTCTCTGATTTTTAATTTTGCTAACCCAAGGGGTAGGCAAAATATAAAGTATGAGAGAATTAGAGAGACTTTGCCCAACATTGCATTAAAGCGTATTTAGGTGTGCAATTAAATAGTTTCAGTATTCGCTTAATAAAAAATCATATAATTTTATGGAACGACTTACAGCCTTGAATAACTGGTACTTCGTTTTAAAAGAAATGTTGTTATACCCTTCACCACCATAGATGGATATTGCTTACAATATATTTTCATTTTATATTACTTTTAGGGCACATTTTTATATTAGGTTTTTGACGCTTACTTTCTAGCCGACCTTTAAAAAAAAAAACTAGTAAAATGAAAAATTTACTACAAGTGAATTCTTTAAGTCACAATTTGAAACTTTATAAATTATGAAAAAGCAACCAACAGGCAATATAACCGTTATTGTTTTATTTGATTTTACGCAGTAATAACGGTACACTAGCAAGTTGAAACTTCTTATATTTTTGTCGTCATATGACGACACTAGGAAAATTCGGGTTAAATAGCCAATTTACCTCCATTCCTAAATACCATTATTTTTGATTTTGTTAGGTTCACCTCAAGATTCCATAAGTCACAGTATTCTTCTTATCTTTTAATCATTTTAAGCAACGTTTTGACATCCTGTGCCAATATCACAATATCGTCTGCATATAAAAGGAGAAAAGTTAAGCGTAGTGCAAGGGAAGATAAACGGAGATGGGCTGATAATTTAGCTAATGAAGCCCAAATAGCCAGTGAAACAGGTCGGTCCAAGGACCTATATCGTATCACCAAAGAAATAGCTGGCCATAACCACTACAACTTGAAGCCATTAATGAACGAGCAGGGAGATCTGATCTACGCTAAAGATCAACAGATGAGAATGTGGGAAGACTATTACTCAAAATTGCTGTCAGCCAATCCAGCTGAATTCTCCAAAATATGTGATTGCGAGCCTATGCGTCACATAAATAATATTAATAATGAGTTTGATACGTTACCACCAACATCCCAAGAAATAACAGCTGCAATCAAAAGGCTAAAATCTGGTAAGTCCGCAGGTCCTGATGAGATACCACCCGAATTACTGAAAGTTAACATAGCTTTATCAACAATGTTGTTAAGGCCTCTAATAACGAAGTACTGGTCGGAAGAAAGATTGCCGAATGTTCTCAGAGAAGGTCTTATTATAAAACTGCCAAAAAAAGGAAATTTGCAGGACTGTTCGAATTGGAGGGGTATTACCCTTCTTAACATGGTAAACAAAGTTATAGCCCATATTTTACACAGCCGTATAGCGACCATTGTCGAACCACAGCTAAGACGCGAACACATCAACAGCTTAAGAGTTATTGTGGAGCAGTCGGTTGAGTGGAGATCCCCCTCTATCTATTATTCATAGACTTCAAACGCGCATTTGACACATTAGAACACAGCGCGATCTGGGAAGCTCTAAGATGTAAAGGAGTCCCTGAAAAGATTATACTACTCGTCAAGGAACTTTACAACAATGCATTCTGCTGTATTCTTCATGAAGGTTCACAGAGCAAACCCATTAATGTTAAGGTAGGAGTTCGCCAAGGCTGTGTGCTATCTCCACTGCTATTCAACATAGTGCTCGATGTTGTTTTGTGTCATTCGATGTCTGGCCAACATGGTATATCATGGGGCCTTCATGACAGATTAGATGACATCGACTACGCTGATGACGTATGTCTCTTTTCTCACCGTTTCTCCAGCATGCAGTTAAAAATCCAAACCTTTGCATCCCGTGCTGCCTTAGCTGGCCTTTATATTAACATTAAGAAAACTAAGTCATTGCGAGTAAACTCACTTAACGAGTCAAAATTTTATCTTGATTGGCAATATATTGATGAGGTTGAAACTTTCTGCTACCTAGGAAGTATAATCTCTAAAAGCGGTGGCAGTAGAGAAGATATCCAAAATAGATTATGTAGAGCAAAGCAAGCTCAATTAGTTCTGGAGATCGCAGAATATCTCAACTATCACCAAACTCAAAATTTTTAACACTAATGTTAAACCCGTGCTTTTATATGGCTGTGAGACATGGAATATTTCGAGTCGAGAGATAAGCGGACTACAAGCATTTGTCAATCGATGCCTCAGACGCATTCTAAGAATTTTCTGGCCCGTTACAATTTCAAACCAAGATTTATGGGTGCGCACCAATCAAAAACCATTACAAACTACTATTCGTACTCGGAAATATGGTTGGCTAGGACATACACTTAGAAAGCCAGCTACTGATATAAATCGTCAAGCCATCGAATATAATCCTCAAGGTTCCAGGAGGTCTGGTAGACCTGCTAACACGTGGAGGCGGCAAACTGAGAACGAGTTACGAGAGTTCGGAGTATCGTGGAAAGATGAAAGTCTTGACTACAAATAAACACACATGGAAAACATTTGTTGAGGCCCTATGTTCCACAAGGAATTTAGTTCATCAATTTCAATACCTCCACCTAAACATTCGTCTAGATCATCTACACAATATGGTGCGGGAGTTTATACGCCAAAAATGCATTTTGAGAAAATCGATCTTGAAGTTCTAACTTCATTTTTCTAAAAAACTATACGATAGAATTTTGAGATTTTTATACCATATATTTGGCGTATAGAGCAAAACAGCACTAAAAAATAAGTTTTGAAGGATAAAGAACAAAACAGGCACAATTTATCTCAGAAACTCGACGAGATAACCGAAAATGGATTGCAGATTTGGAAAATGTAAGGTCGAAAACCTAAAGTGGCATCATTAACTCAAAATGTGTAAAATGGCGGATAGAGCACATAAACTCCTGCACGGCGATATGTATAGAGAACATAATAAAACAGAAACAGCCAACCCTGTTTAACGCCTGAATGTGTGAATAAGTTTTTGTGGATACACCAAGACTGTTTAGCTTAAACATCTACAAAAAAAGCATATACTTTCTTCTTCAAATTTACAATGGCTGCCAAATTATATATGTTGTCCATTGTCGATTTGCCTTTTCTGAACACTGCTTGATATTCTGTAATGATGTTATTTTGTTCCGTCCATTGATATATATGGTAATTTATAAACCCATCTTTATTTTTGCGATACAGTTCATAAACGAAACTCCTCTATAGTTACAGGTTAGGTCAGCAAAACCTTTTTTAAAAAATTGGGAAAATTATAATTAATTAGCTTGTTGTAGCATATAGCCAATTCTACCAAGAATTTCATTGGAGCATTCTTAAAAAAATTCGTAGACCACCCTTTCTTCCCCTGGCGCTTTATTAACATTGGCCTTATTTAAGTAATTTCCAAAACTGTTATCTCTGAGTCTAGAAAGGAATCTTCTACTAGCAAAGGCGAATAACTTATTTCACGAGGTATTTGTGCTGGATTTAAAAAGTTTCTAAAAAATTATCTGAATTCTAATATTGACAATTTATATTTGAAATGTGTTGCTTGTTACGCATTTCTCTCACTAATTTCCACAAAGACTTGCAGTGTTTAATTTAATTCCAATTCCTTATAATATTTCAACTAATTTTCTTTGTATTTCATATTGACTGCTAAATAATATCGATTATTAAGCTCATTGTTACACTTTGTATACCTTTTTAACAAAGGTATTTCCGCAGTCTATAATTTTGACATTTCCAGTTGAACCATTTATAGCTTTGTTGTGCAGAATTCTTAATTATATACATTTATTACAACAGATAAAGTTATGTTGGAATTATTTTCTTTAATTTGCTTTTACGTTTTCAATATATTTGCCTTTTTCTTTCTCATACCATCTGAGCTTCGGCAGTAGATGTTCTGACTTAGTTGCTGATTTTTTAAGGTTTATATTTAATATAAAATTGATAGGTATATGATCGAACCAACTCTTATTATAACATTCTCTAACATGTGATAAGATATCCAATGACGTAGCACATATATCATTAACGGAATCTCCTACGCTGCTTATATATGGGCAAATCCGAAAAACATTAAACCAAGGACAAAATTTTAAACTGTCGAAATCACATATTATTTTATAGAAAAATTAAGCATGTATTGATCCTTTAGAATATATAATGGATAGCAGTTTCGTAAAATATTAAATTGTGCCAAAAATCGCATTTTTGACCACGAGTATGAAGAGGAGGAAATGAAATTCGGGAACAATAACACCGTTATTATCACTGATTAACGAATCCTTAAAAAAATATGAAATATGAATTTTTTCTAATAAAAAACATTCAAGTAAAAACTTTATCGTCCGTCACGTAGCGTCCGTAACAGTTCATTTATGGATTTTTGGTGGAACTGGAAACTTTTAAATATTTTATAAAAGCTGTTTTGTAATCCTCCGATTTTCCGCTATCTTTAACGTATTTAAATTTTTTTATTACTATGACCGATTTGATGAAAATAACAGAAACACGTATTGAAAAAATGTCACTTCCATTTTTTGTAGCTTCCGTCACAGCACTTTAAAAGCGAGTATCTTTTCCCCCCAAAAGAAGTATGAAAACTAACAAATGCCATTCGAGAGCGCAATGGATGGGCTATAATTCTCCTACAATGTTGTAAATGTTACCCAATGCTGTCAAATTTCTTTTATTAAATAGCTAAATCGGAGCCAATTTATGTTATTACCTAAACGATTTTTTATTAATAGCTCTTTTAAAATTAACCGTGAAACAAAATTTTTGGTCTGCCTAACTAAAAGTTAGGGAGTTGTGAACTTTTAATATTTCTTTTCTTATAACTTTAAAAATTTACATTGGCAACACTGATATCAAACCTCATTGAACGATGAATGAAATGCAAGGATTGGAGCTTTATTTTTTTAATATTTGAAAGTATAATTGAATTACAGTGAAAGTATAATTGAATTACAGTGGTATGGTTTAATGAATTATATATTGTCAGGCCTTTTCGTTACATCGAAAAATTCTTTAAATCCCGAAGTTTTTTTCAATACATTTTTATAAATAATTTGTTTTTTTTCTGTAAAATCGCTTTTAAAATATAGCAAAAATGTATACAGATTCTGTTTTCCTATTTTTTGTAAAAATTCATTATATCGAGTACAAAAAATGGCTGTTTGTTTGTAAAATAGGTACTCAATGAAAAAAAAAATGATCGTACGTTAAATCGCGAATTCGTTAAACTGAGTATACGTTAACGGGATACCACTGTATTTATTTTGTGTTAAATAACTGTGTAAAATTTAAAATAATTGTTGTTAGGATAAATAATCACTCAAACTATTTTAAAATCAAATGTAAAAATAAAACTAGTAAAATGAAATTACCAGCGCTGGTGTGCCTTGATACATTTCAAAAACCTATGAAAAATTGTCGTACAAGTTGTATCAGTTTTTGACATGAAAATTAACAAAATTTGAACAACAGTTATATGTTGTCATTTTTTCTACCGATATACAACACATTTGACACTTTCTGAATTCAGTAAATGATTTGAAAATAACCTTTATTTATTATCAGTTTGGGAAACTACAATTTTTCAAATATTTATTCTCAAATGAACCTTATTTGAAAATAAATGTGAATCTTTAACATTTGCTCAGGTTTGAAAAATGTTTGAGAAGAAAGTTTGATATCAAATTTAAAAATCATATTTCAAACGTTTGGCACTGTTCTTAGAGTATATTTTGGGTTGTTTTATTTAACTCAATAAACTCCTCTATCGGAACAAAATTAATTATACTCTGAAGGCGGCGGTAGCATTTAGGTATAGGGTATATTTTTTTTATTATGGCGTGGGGTATTTATTCCGTATACAAAATTATAATAAAAAATATATGTTACCGAATGCTGGAAAAATATACCTCCTAACTAGTTATTCCAAAATATCCAGAAAATGTACGAAGTGGTTCTAGGACAAATATGTCAACGGCTCGCACAATCTCCCCTGATTTGAATCCAAGAAACATTTGAACAATCAATTTTCAAGTTCAATGAAGAGAAAGCCTCTATATAATAGCGATAAGCTTTAGGGACTTATACTCGTAACGTGAACAAGGATACTGGATCGCGTCTGTCAAAATCTATATATCAGATATCAAAGAAGCGCAATGGATCAAATTTAAGCCACTTTCAATTTAAGCCACTTACAATAATTCATTTTAAAGTATAAGTGACTGCACATCATTGTAACTAACTACCCTATAGGAAATAAAATAATCGGTTTATTAAATCACTAATTATAAATAAACTATTTTTCAACTAACTACAAGTTGGTTTAAATCTCATGCAGATATCCCAAAAAAAAATAAAGCAAAATAAGTTACATTTCGAATTTCAATGAAGCTAACAAGGTCTTTGAAATCAATTAAAACTATCTCAATTTTTATAAAATAAAAAGAAATAATAATAAATTCCCAAAATAATTATAAAATTAAATTAATAAAAGAGACATTGTTATTTTATAAATTTGTTTTAAAAGATTTAAATACATTTAATGTGAAAAGTGAAGGAGAGAGAAAAAATGTAGGGTAGGAGGGGGACCATTTGTCATAGGGGCGCATTTGCCACCACTAGTTTTCTTGAAGACTAACTTATCTTTTTTGATGCTGTAATTGCTTTTATATTCGTTTATCATTTGACTGCTGTAGCTTTCATATTTAAAACATCAGGCGTGATTTATTGTTTTAGCAGATCCTGAAAAAATATTTTGTAACAAGTATTTTTGCAATATTTTCCTTAGTTTTTTGGTATCCTAAGAAATTTTTCATTAGTTTAATAAACAATATAGTATTGAGAACAAATATTTTAAGTTTTTATCAATAAATCTATTTCTTATGTGAAAAATTGTTCTTTTCATCTAAGGACTCTGCCTGGGGCACATTTGCCATACATATATTACAAAGCTACTCGTCGACATTTTTTTAAGCCCGACATTCGTAATATCCCTAAAAAGGATATTTTGGTTCCAAGGTCCAATCCATCTTCCATCTTAAATTTTTTTTTTTTAATGTTGATATGTCACAGTACAATGTTAAAAGAGGCCCAATAGTTTAAATTTTGATCTCTGAATTTTTTACAGTTTTGTTTAATTTATCCATGTGAAATGAAGTTGAATTATTTTTTTGGTTTGTTTTGTATACAAAGCTTTATAGAAATAAAAATTTACTTTATTACAACAATTTTTTTCTTCTTTTTTTATCCATGGATGGGGCACATTGGCCACTTTTAGTTAATTTGCTATTTTTTAAATTCAATACATAAAGAAAAGCCGTAGGCAATCTGAACCAACACAGTTTAAAGCTAACATATATAGCTACCTATGAAGAACAAAAAAATTGTGATAACTCTCCCGGTAAGAAACCTAGAGAATTAAAAAAAAAGTTGCAAATGCTCCCCCTTCTACCCTACGTATAAATCAATGATCGGCATACTAGCCCCTAGGGGCCGAATACCAATCGTAATTTTCATTTCATTGTGCCTATCATGGGTATAAATACAAGAAATGTTAGATATATAAGAGTTCTGTGCTTTTATGGGTATTTAAAAGATTTGAGATTGTGTCTTGTATGGGAGGTATGGTCAATTATGTTTCGGTTACCATAAGCAATATTTATGTTAAATATTATAAAATTTGTGGCTGCGAAGGGCCAAAAACTCTATTTCGGGAAGACATCTCTATGGGAGGTACCCGAAATAGTATATTTCCGATTTTTCCAAAAAATAATAACAATCATCCTCGGAACAAAATAAGGGCCTGTGCCAAGTTTCATTAAAATTATTATATCTTTAAGCGAGTAATAATTGTATGTATATTAGGGGTGTAACCATTTTTTTGACATAGTACCATGAGGTCAACCATGTCCTAGTAACCACAAAAATCATAACCTTTTGTATTTTTTCTCAAAAAAGTTCACGCACCAATTGGTTTTTTTTAAACAGGTATACAAAATTCACGGACTTGCACTAACAAAAATATTATTTTACATAACTAATAAATATAAATTATTTCAAATATTCATAAATTTATACCGCGATTTTTTATTTATTATTATTTTTTTTTGTTAAAAAGTGTAAGATACGTTTTGGTTTGCGGAAAAATCTTTTGTCATCTATAAATATTATTGAAAATAGTTTAGCTATTTTTTGTTTTAACCATTTTACAGTTAGAGGGAATAATTTTCCCACCAACTTTTTCTTCATTGGTAAGGTAGCTCATCAATCGCAGTTAATTTTTCGATTTGGAAACAATAATTGAAAGGAATAAATTATCTTTTCTTGTAATTGTACTGCCAAATTATACATGATTTTTTTTCGAAACGAGCATTGTGTAAATTAAAAACTGGCGTTTTTACAACCGCGAAAGAAATCGGTATATATCTTTGAACTATCGTGGTGATATATGGTATGCCCTTTAACGTTTTAAAGATTTATATTTAATTTCTTAGGAGTGAGACATATTTTAAACTTATCTTGCACATTGTTCTTCCTTCAACGATTTTTTTGGTGGGAACTGTTTCTATATTACAGATTGTCCGAAAATGAGCAAGAAAGTTCTAAAAGAATATGAAAAATAAAGTTAGTGCTGGATGAGTTATTACATTACCATCAGATTCTGACCAGTCCGAAGACGATGAGGATAATATTTTACATTTATTAGATCTCAGGCATATATAATTGCTTTTCGCGACGGAGGCAGAGGGAATATTTTTACCACCAATCAAAAGCAAAAAAATCAAATTTTTCTTTTATTTTATGTTTTTAGTCATCAATAGTAACCCCAAATGAAAACTGGATTTTATTTATCCTATTGTGTTCGTTATGTCCGTTAAGGGGTTAAATAAAGAAAATTAAAAATTTTCAAAACTTTATCGCGGTTGGTGCGTGAACTTTTAAGGGGTTAAATAAAGAAAATTAAAAATTTTCAAAACTTTATCGCGGTTGGTGCGTGAACTTTTTTGACCTTAGCAAAAAAATAAATATACGTTCCCTTATAGTTTTTTATGCTCTATCGGACTGTGTTATGCCAATTTTGATATTTTAAAAAAATTGTTAAAAAGTTGTATCCCAAATGTACATATATACTGTGCCGGATATAAAACTAATTTTTCAAAAATTTAATATATGTTTTAAATTTTAAGTTTTTTTTTTATTTTTAATTAATATGGATCCTTATTTGTTTGTACAAAAAGAACTAGGACAATTATGTACTTAAAGAAATATTAAACAAAAATTAAACTCATTGTGGACAAAACAATGGAAACTTTATTTCAGCTAGAGAAAATTTATTTTGTAACTTTGAGTAATTTAATATTTCGTATTTTTTATCACTGCTTCATAGCTACTGCACATTTTTTTGTAATTTTTTACCAATCTTTTCTGGTGTAGGTTTGACCACGTACTTTGTGATCTAAAATTTTCTTAAGATTTCTTATGGGATTGAAATCTTGGCCTCTTCAAAACACATATCTCATCAGATTGTACCACTGCTTTTTTTTTAAATTTATTTTTTTCAAGTGGGTCTGGCCAGGAATCGAACTTGGGACCTCTGGTATGCTAGGCGGATGACTAACCTGCTATACTACGGCGGTTCACAAATGATGTAATGTATCACTTAATATTAATCTGTATCCAATACCAGTCATAGTCCCGCTTATAATATGAATATAACCCATTCTCTGGACCTAAAAGCAGCCCCACACTATAATTTTACCACAACCAAACTTGCAGGTGTGCTTTAATTTTAAGTTATATTTTAACTTGCCCGAAAAAGATATAGTGCTCCATTTCTGTTTTGTTACCAGGGGGTTACTGCGTACTTCAACTCGATTGTAATTGCTCTCGAATCTCACTTCTCTGAGCGGGTAGGTTCGAGTGCAGTTTCTTTTGGATTGTTCCCCCTAGGATACTGTGTTTCAACGGTGCACTGTGGATACCTTGACGCCTCCAAAGTACTAATTGTCATTCCCGCGTTCGAGGGGGGCTATGAAGTGGGTGACCCCACACTCGTGGGATTCAAAATTTCAACACATAACATAAAAAAAAAAACAAAAAACCCAAAAAATAAAACAAAACGACACGGACGGGACTACCTGGAAAAACAGATTAAGAGCCACTTTTTGAGTTTGAGATCAAAATTAAATTTATTCTCTAATTAACTTATCTAAAAGTGCATATTATTTGCATTTGATTTTTTTGGGTGGTGGTTTAATCTTCATGGTGTTCAACAAGAAATGGTAAAATTTTTTTGCAAATGTCAAATGTGTTGTCAAAATGATATAACTTTTTTTGTAGAAGAAGAAGACATTGCGCGAATTTCATAGTTATTATACAAATAAAAATGATTTGGCCGTATTCTAATAGTTCTTAACTTTCTTATAATTGTTTTATTTAAATTTTTATAAATTTCGGAGTCGCTAAAATCTTCATCTGCACTTCGAAAAAAAATACCTATAAATTTTTGTTTGTTTACGTATTTTTAACAGCTGTTTATTATGCATGTGTGTTTTGACAGTTCTCACTGAAGATTAAACCACCTGTTGGTGGTTTAAACTAGAGAACAAAATAAGATAATCGACCACTCAAAAACAAAATTTGGCGATTAACATTAATTTAATCTCCGATCTCGAACTCAAAAAGTGGCTCTAAGGGTCATACGGGACACGGTAGGAAATGACGATATTGACGAACTGACTCTAAGCGACATCTACTCGGACATTCTCCGGCAGTATCGACAAATACTGACGAACCTAGATGAGATAGTGGGAACGACAGAGGTCCTACTGGATTTCTCCCTCTCTATCGGGGCCAATCAGTTATTGGCGGATGTCAGCTTCAGCCCAGCATCAATCGGAAGCTCCCTCAGGATCTCGGAAAACGGTGAATGGGGCTACTTCAACGGAACGACCGGTTTCCACCTCGACCTGCCAGAGTCCTGCAAAATAAACTTCGAAGCCACAGGACTCAAAAGGGAAGGGAATCGGGACGAATCACTTGGGGTAGAAACAAAAACTCCTGACAGGGTGGTCGATATTGATAAGATCGACCCTATGTCAAGAAGCAGCGGGTTCCACTTCGGCGTCTGTTGGATCGGTGGAGAGGGTGGGTCAGGTCGAACCGCCTCTGGAAGCCCCAGCATCTTCTAAAGCTCTTTCGGCAGGACGCTGTGGTGACTTCACCGCCACAGTCATAAAAAGCCTGCCGATAGAAATGTGAGAAGGCGAAGAGTGGCACGAGGAACTCGTTGGCCTATCTTAAAAGGATGACCAACAGAGATCATACGCTGGTAGAAGCCTTTAAGTTACCCTTGAGACAAGTTCTGTCGGTATGTTTCCCTAACCCTGTACGGCTACGGAAACCATACTGTCTACTTTATAGAAGACAGAGTTTAAGGTTAATTGGTGCAATGCGCAGTAGCTATGAAGCGGTGAACAAAAATAAAGGATACGCTACGAAATTTTAAATTACTCAAAGTTAAAAAACAAATTTTCTCCAGATGAAATAAAGTTTCCATTGCAAAAATTAATGTGTTTAATTTTTGTTTAATATTTCTTTAAGTACATAATTTTTAATTAAATGTTTGAGTTCCCAAAATATTCGAAAAGCGCTTTTTTAATAATTTTCTTTGTTCTTTTTGTACAAACAAATCAGGATTATATTATAAAAAAAATCTTAAAAATTTAAAACATATATTGAATTTTTGAGAAATTAGTTTAATATAATCAAATTTTTTGAAAAGTTTCCATAGTTCTGTCCGACACTGTTTGGAAATTTTCTCTGGTATGCCTATAATAGTAGAAAATAGTCTAAAACAAAGATGAACGTTCTGAATATTAGTTTAACATTTATTAATACATATTTATTAAAATATTTACGGGCAAAAATAATATTTTTAATTCATTTTTCTTTAAATGTATCTATTATTTTGATCTTAAAATTTTCCTACCTCGTGTTCAAATATCATATTTTCAAGAAAATTTTGTATTATGTGTAAAGTTGTTTTGTGTTCTTTGTACATTTGAAATGTTTTCTTTAATAATTTTTTAATTTATCGTTAAAAAAAATAATTTTCCACAAATAAAATACTTGTAGGCGTGTCTATTATTCTAAGCAGATGTGTATGTACAGTGTTGTGCAGAACAAAAGCAACAGAATTCATCTCCTAACATAAATACATATTTTTTATTTACAGTTCATTTTAGAAAACTATATTTTATTTATATATTTCATATTTTTTGTGTTAATAAAAAATACAAAAAAAATTAAATAATTAAATTACCAAATTCTTAGAAATTGATAAAAACAAATTGTATCTCCTTATGAAGCTGTGCAAAACAAAAGCAACAAATTCAATACTTCGTGTATTAACCCTAGTTTTTGATGATATCCGCCCATCTACGGGGCATAGATGCAATTGTGTTTGTTTATCGTACTGTTTAGAATTTTTTCCCACTCTGATTTCAATTCTTGAAAAACCTACTTTTATTTTTGTACCTTTTTCCGGCTAACTCTCTTTTGAGTATTCCAAAAAGGTTTTCAATGGGATTCAAAAGAATACTCAAAAGAGAGTTAGCCGGAAAAAGGTCCAAAAATAAAAGTAGGGTTTTCAAGAATTGAAATCAGAGTGGGAAAAAATTCTAAACAGTACGATAAACAAACACAATTGCATCCATGCCCCGTAGATCGGCGGATATCATCAAAAACTAAGGTTAATACACGAAGTATTGAATGTGTTGCTTTTGTTTTGCACAGCTTCATAAGGAGATAAAATTTGTTTTTATCAATTTCTAAGAATTTGGTAATTTAATTTGTTATTTTTTTTTTTTTTTGTATTTTTAATTTACACAAAAAATATGAAATATATAAATAAAATATAGTTTTCTAAAATGAACTGTAAATAAAAAATATGTATTTATGTTAGAAGATGAATTTTATTGCTTTTGTTCTGCACAACACTGTATGTATGTATAATGATTTTTGAAACATTTCAAACATCACCAAAAACTTATTAAACAGACGTCACAAATTCTGTCCGGAATTGAAACCATTCCGTTGTTGAATTTCGAAATGGTTTAGGTTCTATAAATTCCGAACAATTTTAAATACATTTGAACATTACAAAACACTATACTTTTAATTGAAATCAGTAACTCTGTGTTTGTTTCAACAAAGAACACTAATTAATTGAAGAAATTGTTCAAATATTGAATAAAGAAAGAAAAATACAAATTCAATTCCACTTAGAAAATAGAAAGTGGTTTTATCCAAAAAAATAAATCGTTTAACTTTTTGTATAGAAGCAAAATACGGAAATGATTTCACTTTTGAACGGAAGTTATGTGATATGTATAATATGTATAAAAATGTTTTATAGAAACTGGAAAAATATTATTATCAATTTTTTAGACCCTGTTATGTCAAAAAAGCAAAAGAAGATGTTGAATGACATGAATTTAAGATTTGCCCCGCACGCATCACTCCATAGTTTAATATTATTTCCCGGACATTTTATAAATACAAATTCTTCACATTTAAAAATTATTTTAATTTACTTATTTTTGACAAACAATAAAAATACAGAGAAAAAAATATATTTTTTTTCAATTTTGTTTTGTTTGACTTTTCAGGGATTCGAAATTGAGAACGAAGTGTGCAGTGAGTTTTCCTAGTTTTTATTGTACTATGATTATTATATTAAACTTAAAAATTCAAAAATAAAATGGATTTAATAAATTTAATAAATAATAATAAATAAATTTTCTATAACATTTTTTTAGGTACAAATTTTTATATAGAAATGTTTTTTTTAGAAAAATGCTTTTTATATACAATTTTTTATTGAATTATGAAAGCAGAATTACTAACGTAATAAATTATATCCTTTTCATTTATAATATATGCAGCTGCTCTTAAATAGTTAATATAATTTAACCTACATACCTTATTGAGTTACTTTAGGATCAGTTGTAGTACTTATTCCAGGAAACCTTTAAAAAAGTTTTCGAAGAGATTAACAATATTTATAAAAGTTTTTATCCACTTTCAGGTTTGTAAATTGATTTTACAACACTACACATCAATGGTAGGTTTCTTGCAGCCTTTCTTGTGATTAGATGAGATGATTAAAAAATGAACAAGCCTTTGTGTTATCAAAATAGTATACATACAGCATATGTATATATATTTTTTCCGGAAATGATTAAATTCTAATTGCGATGGTTAATCTCTTCAAAAAATATTTTAAAGATTTCTTGAATGGCCACTTTACTTTTAATTTATATTAATAATTGCTTTTTGTATTTTTAATATATAGAGTTAGAAATTACAAATAATTTTGTGGGTTTTTGTGTATACAAATTGCATTTTAAAAGACATTCATTTAAATTCAACATATAGCGAGCGCTTTTTGTCAACACAAAGGCCAATTGCAAATAATCATCCAACTAATACGAAAAGGTTACTTTTTCAGGGTTCATATTTATACAACAAAGATTGCAATACACAAATTATTTTTATGCCAAAAAAACAAAGATCATTTATTTTACATTTTCTTAAATTTACAATTAATAATTTTAATCAAGTGAAATATTAAAAACACAATTAACAAATATGTAAAAAAAATTCAAAATAATGCATGAAATGAACTTAAACCGTTGAACTTTACTCTAAGTTTGAATCTCATTTTAATTTTCATAACTATAAAACAAAAACATGCGAAACTTACAATAAAAATGTTTTGAATATCATTATTAAATCAATTAGTTTATTTGCAAAAAGCGCTTGACATTAAAATCAAATTTATTTGTTCTAATTACCTTAATTTAAATTATAAAAATAATTTTGATATAAAATAAAAAGTATTCTTAAACTGAAAAAGTGCAATTTGTAAACAAATTGTTTGAATAACGTTCTTATAGAATGTATAATAATTAAATCCAGCTTTTGAAGTAAAGTCTATGCAAAAGAATTAGTAATAATAAATAGCTGCTCTATTTGAACGTTGTTTTGGAGTAATAATTCAAAAAATTCATGCCAATTGTCATTTAGTTAACTTAGTATGATTTTTATTAGAGTACGCATTTTCGTTTAAAATTTAAACAAATATTTCAATGGTTATTTATTTTTAAACTTGATTTTGCCCGTCAAACAAATTTCGGAGTAATAAGAAAAATTGATGCAAAAAAAGCTTTCTCAGCCAACTCACCAAATTTTATTATAATCGTTTGAATTACAAAAAGAAAAGATCATTACAAAAAAAAAGCTGAATTTTAAATACTGAATACATTAAACATATGTATGTATATTTTAATGCATAAAATATATAAGTATGTATAATTATAAGTACATACACATACTTATAATTGAATAAATATTCGCGAAAATATATAAAAAAATCTATCTACGTATTAAAACTTAAAGAAAACATTAAAAAATACATTATAATTATTTTAACAACTACTCACTTGCTGTTGTGTTTGATGAACTGGAGTAAGTGGTGGTGGTTGACCACTTGGTGTTGATGGCTGTACTGCCAAATATATTTTAGTTGGTCCTAAAACACCTTGCTTTCCGCTGGACTCTTGTGCTATGTAAGTAAAAAATATTAACAGCTTTTAGACATTGGCATAAATTAAAATTTTTTAGATTTTTGAATGTTCCAGAGTAAATGAGATCTTTTGTTGTGTATTTTTTTATTCCCGTATGCGTTGTAGTTTAAAAACGCTAAAAAACGACAGCTTGATATCATGTTTAATGTTGTTCTCTAATATAACAATATAGTGGAAGTCAGCAATTTTATTACAAGCATATTGTAATTTAAAAATAAATTCTAGTGTACAGTGGGATGGTGGAAAAAAAAATAATGAAGAATAATGGAGAAAAGACTAAATATATTCACAAATGTTGACATCAATGTATGTATGTTGCTTTTGCATTGCCTACAAAAGCAATAACTTTCTATGCAGATGCCTTCATTCATTCATACATTTTCGTTGATTGCTTTTTTACACATTATTTTATTATTGCACTGCACGTTAATCAACGTTGATTAGATTATCGACTGAAGAAAACACAAACAATTTCAGTTTTCATCTTCCTTCACTTCCCACATTCTGCACATGCTGCAGCCGTTGGCTACTATGTGCAGAATGCTGTAAAAAAGGGGGAGAGGAGGGGAAGTAAGATGTTTGAAATAAACAGAAGTTTGTTTTAAAATGAGCTGTATGCATGCCGTTTTATTAAAAAATAACAAAATAGTCGGGATGTAAATATTATTCAAAAAGAAAGAGTATTCGCATTTGATCCCAAATCTGTTACATTTATTTATTAATGTAACAGATCAATTTATTTTCAGTTTTCATCTTTAAACCACAATTGTTTGTGTTTTGTTGAGTCCATAATCTACGCTTTACTTATAGTTTATGAACATAATTCTGAAAGATTTTGTTTGTAAAATAAGTAAAATTGGGGGTAATCCTCCTGAAGAGATGGCCTAAGCAACCATCGAAACGCGTCGAGGAATTTTGGTTTCTCCGCAAACATTTTTTGGCTTTTTAAAATAAATATAAACGATTTGGGATCAAATGCGAATATTCTTTCTTTGTGAAATATTTTACTATAGAAAAATTTTCTATAAAATATTTTTCTTTAGAAAAATTTTCAAAATTTCTCGTTAAAATGTTGTAAATTGAAAATTTTTCGATAAAATATTTTTCTATAGAAAAATTTGCAATAAAATATTTTTCTATAGAAAAATTTTAAATAAAAATATTTTTCTATAGAAAATTTTTTTATAAAAAAATGTATTATACTAAATTTTTTATTATAATAATATAAAAAACTACAATTGAAAACTTTTTATTTTTAAAACGTCAGAACTACACATTGCAAAAAATTACCAATAGACAACTCTGAATATGATTTTTTTGTTCTGTTCTCTTTGTACCTCAGCGGTAAATAAGGTTGAAAAAAATTAAAATCCCGCTAACCGCTAAAGCGAACAAAAAATTACAACAAAGGTTGTTATGTGTATTATATATTTTTAAAATAAATAATACACATAAGTGTTCAAGCTCAAAACTTGAACTCTCTAACACTTCTGCTATAGCCATTTTTATGTATATCTATTTGTTGAAATCGGATCAGTGGTTACCGATTTATTTTTCTGCCATCCCACTGTTTGAAGACTTTTTACTATAAATTTAACGTTTTTACACCCATTTCATCTTGCAACTTGTTTCTTTCTTTTTGTCTTTGGCCACCTATACAACAATAGTTTTGCCTTGTGCAAGCCTGTATTAGTAACGCAACTGAAATCATTCATAATATTTCGCAAACATTCACGCATTCACTATTATGAAAGTTGGTGCTTTAATGTTTTCCTAGTGTGTTTGTTGGCATGTAGAAACACAAGCAATGCATGCAAGACATTTCATTACTCTTTTTTGTGAATATGCATTTTTTCGTCTCATTAAAATGTTGTAAATTGACGGTAAGCTTTCAATTTTGTGTAAATACATTCAAAGCAAAAAAAAACGCCATTAATTTCTCTGTTCTAAATCGTTGATAATTTTATATAAATTTTAGTTATATATAGAAGAAGTGTTGGGGAGCTTAAGTTTTGAACTCGGAAAGACTAGCTCTTACTGGGGCGGCACAATCGGCGCCCAAAGAAGGGCACCTCACACTTATCACTTGAAACGATATATAATTGTCATTTTCAAACCGATTTGAAGAATCTTACTATATAACAAATACTTAGGTCAAGATCTACAAAAAATATTGCGACATGCGTATCCCATCTCTTACAGTTTTAAATATATTCGACTTTCTTGGATACCCTTCACCAATGGTGTTCCAAAAGTAAAGTACGAAATCGTAAGAATTTATTGATAATAATATAGTTTTTGATTACTTAGTTGAGCCCCACACAAATGCTTGATATGTATATTAATTTTCTTTTGTTTATACTAAGAGACACTTTTTGAGTTTAGTTATTATACAAATAAAAATGATTTGGCCGTATTTTAATAGTTCTTAACTTTCTTATAATTGTTTTATTTAAATTTTCATAAATTTCGGAGTCGATAAAATCTTCATCTGCACTTCCAAAAAATACCTATAAATTTCTGTTTGTTTACGTATTTTTAACAGCTGTTTATTATGCATGTGTGTTTTGAGAGTTCTCATTTAAGATTAAACCACCAACATTGACCGCTTAAACTAGAGAACAAAATAAGATAATCGACCACTCAAAAACAAAATTTGGCGATTAACATTAATTTAATCTCCGATCTCGAACTCAAAAAGTGGCTATAAATGTAATTCCTAGCAATATTTGGTTATACTAGTATTATACGTTTTCCGACTCTTAATTTTAAAGACTATTTTACAATTAAGAGTCGTAAAACGAAAAGCTTGTCGGTGGCGTCATCATCTGCTTATTTAAGTCAGCCAGTAGCTTAGTGCCTATTTTACGAACATTTAATAAAGTTCAATAGACCAGAAAAGATGCTTCCAAATGTAGATGCCCTTAGATTTGCAAGAGCACATCGATTTGATGAAGATTAAGTATTCTGGCATGTAACCCTAAAACAGTGCCCAGTGCGGGTTGTGTACTTTAATTCGTACGTATTATCCAACTAGTAAAAGTTCTTGATTTGTTATGTAAAACTCTGAAGTTAGCGGACCGATTTAGATCAAAGCTTTAACAATTATTGTTTTCTCAATGGATACAAGCCTTAGAATTATAGGGTATACACTCTTAGTTTTAGATACATACGTGAAATATATAGCTTTTAAATGGATGGATATCAGCTTTGTCAGAAAAGTTATTGAAGATTTGCTTATTAATCTGAAGTTAGTTAACTAATTAAGATGAATATTTCATCATTTATCTTTGGGATGTATTGTTCTTTCTATCTGTCAGATGGATGTGTGGAAAGTTGTGCTCTAGTTCTTTGTGCAATTATAATGTGATTTAATTTATCAGCATTAAAGTGATTCCCGGTCGGGGTTATATGGGAGATTTCACTAAATGTGAACCGAGTTCGCCCATTTTCAATACCGAACTTTTCAAGAGATTAGAAATACTTTTGTCAAATGTTGTCCCTCTAGAAAGTTTATTTTAGGCGCTATCTCCTCTAAAGATATTGTACAACGTCTTTATACTAAATGTCATCATCGTATCTGTTATAATTTGTCATTTGTTAGCTACTAAGGGATTGCCTTAGGTAAAGTTATACGGGAGCAATTGTCAAACGTGAATGGATTTCTCCCAATTGCAATTAAAAAATTAAAATTTTCGTTGATATGTGAGATACATACATATGTAGGTTTTGTACTTAGCTGCATTTTTGCACTTCCTAGGAAGATTACCTATAATTTGATATATAATACATTCTGAAATGTTATCATAATGTTCAAAAGTCAGACACAAAATTAAGATAAATGCAGTGTGTCTGTCTGCTAAAGTCGGATTTGTGGAGCTCCTGGAAGGTATACCCATATGCATTTTACACAAAATTTTAGGATATTGTTCCACCCTGAATTTCATCATTGTCGATCAAAACACCTGAAATATCGCTTGAACACTAAATTACATCTACTAAAAATTACCGAATGCATCAGAATTTAGGTAATGCGAAGTATATATATATATATATATATATATATATATATATATATATATATATATATATATATATATATATATATATATATATATATATATATATAATTCCCCGACAACATTCCAATTGGAACAAGGGGTACTTCTCTCAGACAATGAGCTGCATTCGATTCTATTTTTAGACTCATTGAAAGGGACCTACGTTTTAACGCTACGAACGGCAAATGCATTAGTTAGAGAAGTTTTATATAGCCTAATACTCAATAAGCAGTGGCTAGCTGAGTTATGAGGTGAACCGCCGCTTTTTTGAAAATTTATTTTTCAAGTGAGTCTGGCCTGGGATCGAACTTGGGCCTCTGGTATGCTAGGCGGATGACTAACTTGCTATACCACGGTGGTTCACGAAGTACGCTATTAAATTTCATCAAAATAAACATCTGAGATATCGACAAAATAGGAGCTCCAAAAACTTGACTACAACAGATAAAAGGACAGATAGGTAGACGGACGGACAGACAAACAGACGGACGGACGGATAGACAGACGGACGGACGGACGACGCGAAATCGATTCTCCTGCCAATTCTGAGTCGATCGGTACAATTTGAATGGTATTCATAATCAGATTCGTGGAATTTATATATCAGATTTTAGGAAATCCTCCCACAAAGAACGCTGGCAAATTTCATCAAAATCGGTCCATAAGCACCTGAGATATCGCTGAAACAATACTTACAAAATGTAAACAAAATTTCTTAGACACGTACTTTGGGCAATTTGCTGTACATCACAAGTAGTGTTTTGGCGATATCTTCGTTGTTTATGGACCGCTTTTGATAAAATTTAATAACGTGCTTATCGGGGGAATTTCCTAAAAATTATGTATGTCCGTGCTAAAGGGGGATGGTTTTTCCTATTTCTGCATTTCATTTTTTCAACATTCTCTAATGCGTACTTTGGGCAATTTGCGATACATCAATATCAATATATCAATATGGCGATATCTCAGTTGTTTATGGACCGATTTTGATAAAATTTTACAGAGTGCTTTGGGGAACCACTTCCTACAATCTGATATATAACATAAATTCAAATTTAAAAGTGTTTTTCAATCACAAATTTTAAAATTTTCGTCTAATTTTTGGTGTTTTTTCGATATTTTGGGTTTTATGGACCGATTTTGATGAATAATAGCGTTCATTGCGGGAAAATTTCCTAAAATCTGATATATAATTTATGTGGGTCCATCCTCCAGGGGCTTCAGAAACTTGGTTTCAACAGACAGACAGACCGACAAACGGACATCGCTTAATCGATTCTCCTCCCGATTCTGAGTCGATCACTAATAAAAAAAAATTACAAACGGATGCACAAACTTATAATACCCTTTCACCTATTGGTGAAGGGTACGAGTATAAAAACACTACACTACATTAAAGCTTGCTGCTCTTAACATACTTCATGACATCACTATGTACTTTTTCTGAAAGGCTGATAATTTTGGCTTATTTTCAAAAAAAAAAATGAAAATTTGGACTTTAATCTTTATGACTGATATCTTATCTTTCATTTATCTTTCAGTTCTTTTATATCAAAAATATATATGAAATCGATCGATTTGAAAGCGATCGATTTCCATTACATACTAGATTGTGACTGTATCTTAAAAGATACAAGAGCAGTATCCTACATTTTAGTTTTTAAAGAAAAATACGTTTAAATGAAAAATATGTACATAAAATAAGTTTTAATGAAAAAAACATAAAAAATAATATGGAAATCGTAGGTGATTGCGCATTGTATCTTTAAAGATACAACTATTAAATAACAGTTTATACGCAAATTTTGAATCAAAAAGCTTTTGCAAGCACCTTTTACGCTCAATGAAATATTGTTGCACTGCGCAGTAAACTGCCTAGTGGAAAAAAATATAAAAAAACTTTTGATTTTATCAATAAAATACATATGGAATGAAAGCTGAGACTTCCACGATTCCAGAGGTTGTTTGGTTTTTCATGTGCGTTACACCTATATTTTTTCATAATTTTTAAGCAACAAAAACTGGCTTTGGAAAAATAAATATCAAAATTAATTTTTCAATAAAAATGCATGCAATTATATTTGTTTTATTCAGAAATGTAGCAGAAACAATGATAAAATTCTAAAATTCAAATATTTATAAGAACACTGTAAAAAAAGTGTGAAGTTTTTAGCCAAAATATGTATATAAGGGTGGATCAATTTTGTACCTCAAGTCCTCATCGCGACTACGATTCTATAGGTCATGCCAATTTTGACCTTCCGGAATTCGCGCCGAAGTTTAGTCTGACATTTTGAGCTTTTGAACGAAAAGTTTCCTACATTTTCAATCCCAAATATAAAACTAACGGTAAACTCTTTTGGAAAGGTTTTATACCCTCCGATTGCGTGAAGTCTCTAGATACTTAGTACATTAAAGATTTTTCCCTTAAGTCGATCGTGTAGTTGATACTTTGAAAATTGTAAAAAGCGCCGTTCAAAATTTCGGTAAATTAAAAAAAAATAATAATAATAAAGTTGCATATTTAAATCTTCCTATCTAAGCTGTTTTAAGTAATAAAAAAATAAAATGACATTAGAGAAGTTTTACATAGCCCAATACTCAATAACCAGTGGCTAGCTGAGTTATGAGGTGAACCG
Organism: Stomorhina lunata; assembly: GCA_933228675.1. Taxonomy (NCBI): domain Eukaryota; kingdom Metazoa; phylum Arthropoda; class Insecta; order Diptera; family Rhiniidae; genus Stomorhina; species Stomorhina lunata. Next base: position 82,077,666 of record OW121742.1, read on the forward strand.
CCGCTTTTTTGAAAATTTGTTTCTTTCAAGTGAGTCTGGCCAGGGATCGAACTTGGCACCTCTGGTATGCTAGGCAGATTTCTAACCTGCTATACCACGGCGGTTCACAGGAATATGTACTTTTCAATAAAAAAAATAGCCAGCTTCGATGGACCCGAAAATATCGACACATTAAAAAAACTACTTTTATGAATCAATAATCTTATTTTCTGTTATATATACTACAATATTTGTGAAAAAGTTTAGGATTTTCTATGCCAACTTTTGAAATATAATTTTAAAAATCATATATCCATATTTAACATCTTTTATCAAAATTATAAGTTGATATTTTTAATATTTGTAAATGTATGATAAAATGTGAAAATGTATTATAATAGAAGGGAATGGTTATGAGTGTTTTCAATACTTTAAGCAATAAAAATATTAAAATGTTGAAAATAATGTTATATTTTAAAATGGTATATGGCAACCCTAAATAATTATAGATTGGTTATATCACGCTTTATTATTTTGTATGTAAAATGTAAGATTGGAATTCAAACAAATTATTATTACTGAAATGGGAGAATTTTGGGTATTTAATTGTCCCCACACCTAAAAAAATTAAAGGATTTCTAAAAATGTTAATTCACGTTTCAAAATAGTAAGCCAAGAAAGATATGTGCCAAAAATTTCATTAAGCTACAATAACTCCTTCGATTTTTTTTCCAGTTTTACTCTGGGGACCGAGCACGGGACTGTGTACTGTCTTGATTTTTTTTTTCAATTTTCCAATTACCAACTTTTTTTATTTTTTAACAAAATTTAACTTTAAACTTTGATTGTAAATAAAACGCTAAAACCATAACTCCTTCGATTTTTTTCCAGTTTTACAATGGGGACCGTTCACTGTCTTGATTTTTTTTTTCAATTCTCCAACTTCCAATTTTTTATTTTTTAACAAAATTGAACTTTAAACTTTGATTGTAAATAACACGCTAGTACGAAAGATTTTGTTAATAACAATTTTCCATAAATGAATTATGATGATTTGAATACGTGCAATTTAATTTTATCCAAAATTTGGACTGTAAGATTTTTTTTGTTTGTTTCTTAAAAGACTGTGCCCAAATTTACTTAATTCTTCACCACTAAGGTCAAAAGTGTTCTTTTTCCTGTATAAAGACGAATATTTGCTAAATTTTGCCATCATACAAAAATATTCTCAAAACTTATACATTTAAGCTGTTTTCGCCATTTGGACTTATATGAGAGCTAGGGTCAAATGTGGACCGATTATCTCAAAATTTGGTAAATTGATTACAGTTGTTACAAAAATTATGTATGCAAAAAATAAAAATAATTCTCATTATCTTCGGATTTACGAGCGTTTTAGTCAATTTTGTCTCATTTAGTGCGTTTTGAGAAAAGAGTTTGTATGGGAGCTATGGTCAAATGTGGACCTATTTAAACGAAATTTGGTACAGTGATTTTGGTTTACATAAGCAGTATTTGTTTTAAATTTAATGAAAAAATATTGATTTTTGTGGCCAATATATCAATTCCGGGAAGTGAGACCTATGGGAGGTACCATAAATAACACACAATGACAAAATTTGACTTTTTGAAATTTTCCAGAAATATTTTTCGATTTTCTATTTGATTTGTATGTCACAATTTCAAATCAAGTAGCCGTTTTTTTCTATCAGCTTTAGTTTTTTGTAAATAGTTTTTTTTTGTATTTAAGTGAGGTTAAGTGCACTTTTACGAATTTTAGATAGTTTTGATATCAGTTGTGATAAAACTTTCGCGATGACTACATCAAGGAGACGTTGCTTAACTGATCCGGAGTGCTTTTGCCTTATCTGCGGTGAATACGTATTCAAAAAATATAGAAAATCAATTACTAACTTTGTAAAAACCGTGTATACTGACTACTTTAAAGTCGAAATATGTGATTTAGATAAGCCGAATTTAAAGCAAACTGTTTGCCAAAATTGCGTTGTTAGCTTGCGACAATGGACAAATGGAAAAAGAAGTTCAATTAAAAGATCTTGGTTGCAACATGAGCGTAAAACTCCATTATCTTCATTCTCATCTGAATTACTTTCCTGAAAATCTCGGCCACTTAAGTGACGAACAAGGTGAGAGATTTCACCAGGAAACTCGGATAATGGAGGAACGATACAAGGGCAAATGGGATGTACACATGATGGCAGATTACTGATGGTGCTTAAAGCGAGATTTACCACAGGCTTCCCATAGCAGAAAATCGTTAAAGAGGTCGTTAAAGCAGAGCTGGTGCATGAAAATAATTTTTATTTTCAAAGCCAGGATCTAAAATATGTACATAAAATCTAATGAACTTAATTGAACATATTTTTTTCCAACGATATAAATAAAGTAAAAATCATTTAAAATTTTCCAAATTTATTCGTAGTTTTTCCGAACATTGTGAAAGGCCCTGAAAATATACAGCAAAAATTTATTCATCTGTGTCAAATATAAAGTCCATTAATATTTTCTATCAAGGCTGGATTAGGTTTAGGCAAATTTTAAATACTGAACATTTTGTTTTAAGGCCATTTTCAAAACATCAGTTCCGGTTTTTTGAAAATTTTGTTTAAATAAATTTGAAATATCGAAAATCGATTGAAACTGTTTTATTAAGAACATTTACAGAAATAATACATAGTTAGCCGTACTTGGCACTCAAATTCGAAATTTTTCGTCGAAAATTACATTTTTTTTTTAAAATAACGCCCATTAAATATCTCAATATATAGAGCTGATACAAGAAAACGGCTTTTATTTTCAGAGTCAGTATGTCAAATGTCTACATTAAAGCAACTTAACTCTCTGGAAAAAAATCCTTGTCGTACTGTGTAATGGACCGATTTTGACGAATTTCAATAGCCATGGTCCCATTATCAAAAAAATTATCTGCGCCAAATTTCATCAAATTATCTTTAGAATTGCGACCTGTAGTTTGATTACAAGGTTTACATGGGGGTCCAGCCAGCCGTCCAGCCAGCCAGACGAACGGACGGACGGACATCGCTAAATCGACTCAGAAAGTGATTCTAAGCCTATTGGTATACTAAAATATTTCTATGCGTTACATACATCAGCACAAACTTATAATACCCTTTCCACCTATGGCGGTGGGTATAATAATAAACATATATTTTTATATTGATTTAGAAATAATATTTAAAGTGATATAAAAAACAATAAACAATTATTACAATGATTCATACCTTTTAACAATTGTTGCTTGACCTGTTGTTGTACAAGTGCAAGTTGTTGTTGAGTAAAATCGTTACCAACTAAGCCCTGCAAAACAATTCGTGGGCCTTGTTCTGTTTGAATAACTTGAGCAGTGACGCATTTAATAACAGTTCCAGGAGGTTGGCCTTGTAGTAAACTTTCTTCTATAGACATCGACTGGTTTAATTGTATTTGTGTCTGTTGTTGCTGAGATGTAATAGTTTGATTCTGCTGAAGTTGAGAAGGAACTTGTAAAGACTGCGACGTTCCCTAATAGAATGGTATTTAGAAAATATAAGTTTCATTTTTAAATTTTCACATCACGATTCTTACTATTTGTGTAACTGGAGCAGGCTTTGTCGGAGATACTTGGTGTTCGACAGCTGTATTTGTTATAATGTGGGCATTACCATCACTTTGTGTCTTTATATGGGCCACAATTTGGGCTTGATTATTTCCTAAAGGTTTTATTATAACTTGTTGTCCATTAATAGTAGCTACCTGTAGTTTGCCCTGGGCTAGTTGTTGAGCTAACGTTGAATTCTGTACTATAATTTGCTGTTGATTATTTGGAGTGTGTGGCGACGAAACATTGATTGAAGTAGTAGGATTAATATTGTGTTGAGTTTTTACAACATTTATACTATTTTGAACTTCAATTGCATTTGTATTTTGTGTTTGTTGTGGTTGAATTACAAACTGCTTTAAAACCTTAGGTGTTTGTTGAACGCTCGAACTTGTTTGAGAAGCAACAGGTTTTTGTATGGTATTTATTTGCGATGTTGTTGGAGACGATTGAACCACTTGTAATGATTGATTTTGAGCAGGGATCGATCTTTGCGTTAAAATAGTTTGTCCTGGATTTAATATTATTCGTTGACCACCAACTACAATTTGCTGCTGGACATTACTTGTGTTAACAATTGTTTGTATAACTTTTTGAGGCTGTTGTTGTGCAGAACCAGCCTGTGTTCCACTTGGGACAGTTTGATTTAGTAGTACTTGCTGATGGCTGGAATTTATTTGATTCGTTGTTTGTGGAATGGGCTGTGTTGCATTAGTTACCGATTGTCCCGCCAGTGTTGATGCTGCTGACGTTGTTGATTGTTGGGCAGGTTGTATAATAACTTTTTGCCCTTGCGAATTTTGGCCGACCAAAAGCTTCTGGCCAGACTGAACAATAAGTTGTTGAAGACCTTGATTGTTTGTAACAACTTTTGCATTATTTGATGCAGTGGAAACTATATTAGATACGGTTTTCTGGACAACAGGTGAAACTGCAACGTGCTGATTATGTGTTGTTACCTGAGTAGAGATTTTCGGCGCACTTCTGACAGGTGTTGTAACAACCTAGTAAATAATATCAATCAATATGCGTTTATTACAGCAGCCTTTCAAAAATTAATGAAATTTTAAAACAACAAAAAACGTAACCATAGAAGAACGTACATACTTCTTCTCAATACCCTAGTTCACATTATACTAGCAAAATATACACAAAATTTTAATGTTTTTCTCATTTTTATTGATTTTTCCAAGTTCGTTTTGTGGGGTAAATAAATTTGTATCAAAAATCTAACTCATTTCATATTTTCCTACACCGTTTAAGGTACCAGAATCTACTCTTCCGTTTTTGACACACTAGGTACTTTTTCGGTCTTAAACAAGCTCCTAGGTGCTGGAATAAACGTATTGGAAGTTATATTAAAAAGCTTGGATTCAAAACCAGTACTGCTGATACTTGTTTGTTTGTGAGAGAAAAGAATGGAAATAAAATTATCCTTGCTTTATATGTGGACGATGGTTTAATAGCAGCATCCGATAAAAATGAGCTTGAAGATTTTATTAAAGAATTAGAAAGAGAATTCAAAATCGTAACTAAAGAAGCTTCATATTTTCTTGGATTAGAAATAGAGAAGAAGGAAGAATGTATAAAGATACATCAAAACGCCTATGCCAAGAAAATATTACACAGATTTAACTTTTCGGAATGTCGTCCAGTAGCTACACCAATGGAGAAGTGTAATGCTACTGAAAATAAGGAGAAAGAAAGTGTTGAATTTCCCTATAGACAAGCAGTTGGCGCTCTTATGTATTTAATGTTGGGAACAAGACCTGATCTGGCCTACAGTGTTGGATATTTATCAAGATCTTTGGAGAATCCAACAAAAGAAGACGTACAACGAGTTAAGCGTGTATTTAGATACATTGCAGGGACTTTAGATGTTGGCATTATTTATAATAAGAAAGGCCCCAAATCCATAGAATGCTTCAGTGATTCAGATTTTGGAGGATGTGTTACAACTGGCCGTTCAACATCTGGTGTAATAGCAACCTATGCTGGTGGTCCTATATCATGGTTAAGTCAAAGACAGGCAATGGTGTCTACATCTACTACAGAAGCTGAAATAGTTGCTGCAAAGGAATTAGTATGGTTAAAAAGGCTGTTTAACGAAGTGACTAATTTTAGCGAAATACCAACTATTCAAATTGATAATACTGCTGCAATACGTTTGGCTCAAAATCCGGAATTTCACAAAAGGACTAAACATATTGCTATTAAGCACTTCTTTATTAGAGAATTAGTTACAGAAGGCAAGATAACAGTTAAACAAGTTCCAACTGAAAATCAAGCAGCAGACATGTTAACAAAACCTCTACCAAAGATACGTTTAAAACTTTTATGTAATTTTTTAAATATTAAATAATTATTTAAAACGGGAAAGTATTGAAATGTTTTAATAATTATCAGGTATGTGATGGAAAACGATCGTTTTCAAATCGATCGATTTCAGACATATTTTTGAGATATATTTTTGAGATTTTCGGTTATTTCCCCAAAAAAATCAAACCAAATGAAAGATAAAATATCAGTCAAAAGGATTAAAGCCAAAATTTTAATTATTTTTCGGGGAAATAACCGAAAATTAGCTAAAAAATATGTCTGAAATCGATCGATTTCAAAACGAAAATGTCCATCACATACCTGTATATGTACTTCCCCAACTATTATGTTTTATAATCGTATAAGTTTTTGTATTCAGTGTAAAAATATTTGTCAATATTTTTCTTTACTTCAATAAAAACTTTGCTAACAATAAATCTTTGTGCTCTAAATCACCACATTAAATCTCAAGTCTTTTTAAAAAAAGGCGCTTTTATTTTTGAAAAAGAACCTTTTGTTAAAAAAGGTGGAAAAGTAAAAAAAAATAATAAAAAAAAAATAAAAAAAAAACACGAAAAAAAATTGTTTGTTTTGCAAATATACGGGCAAAAATCAAATAGTTTTAATTTCCCAGAAAATTGACCTAATGTGAAAGAATCATCTAATATCAACAAAGAGGCTGCCCAGATAAAGAAAATTATAAGGAAAGCTGCTAACGAATCTATACCCATGAGTCGTAAACCTAAGGAAAAAAATAGTTTTGTTTGGTTTAATTCAGACATTTCTAATCTGATATACGAAACACAACATGTGTGGAAAATGTTTAAACGATGTAGAAATAATACCAACTTAATAAAATTCAAAAGGCTCTGTGCTAAGATGAAAAGGGAATGTAAAATTGCAAAAAGAACAACTTGGGAAAATTTCTTAAATTCGTTAAATCCTTTAATGGACGTTCGAGTACTCTGGAACAAAGTAAATAATTTAAGATCACACAAATATGCCAATTTTCCCATCATTTACGTAAATGACGCCAATTATTCACATCCTTTGGACATAGCCGAAAGCTTTGCAAAATTTTGGTGCTCCTTAAGTTCGGATGAAGCTTTTGAACCTGAAATAGTTACCCAAAATAATAATCTTAAAATTTAAAATCTTCCTCAAGCAAATCGTCAATATGAAGAATTAACATCATTAATAACAGTAGCGTATTTCCACATGACTGGAAAATGGCTATACTATCACCGATTCCAAAACCAGGTAAAAACCCAAACCAGCTTGAAGGCTACAGGCCAATTTCATTATTACCAATAATTTCAAACATCCTTGAGAAAATTATTTCTAAACGATTTTGGAAGTTTGCATAAATACGTATATCTAAAACACAACATGCATTTATACCAAAACATGGGGTCCACAGTATATGTCACCAATTAGAGGAGATCTTACGTAGGAACTTGAGTGAAGGTAAACATAGCCTGGTGCTATCTGAGGATATTGAGAAAGCCTTTGATAGAATAACATCATTATCTATCATTTTGGAGCTAAATGAATTGGGCATTCCTCTTAACATATTAAAATTAATAAAATCTTTTCTCGATAACCGTAAAGTATCCGTAAAAGTGGACGGCTTTATCTTCCTCAAGCATCCCCCTCTCAGTAGTTTTTACAATATTTATGCAAATTCTCTGGCAAAAGCAATTGAAAATCTTCCCGGAATTGATTATGACGGTATATATGCTGACAACATATTTGCTGTTGCATCTGGAAATCCCGAACGAGTAATACTTAATCTTGAACATTTGATCACGTGGTTGAAAACTGGGACAAGAAAAGAGGAGCTGTCATGCCTGCCAACAAAGCAGAAGTTCTCCACGTATGTCGAAAAAAATCTTGCGGCGTTGGAACCATTCATATCAGGGGGGTTACTGCGTATCTCGATTCGAAAGTAAAACTGTTCGAATTTGTATGCTTAAAGCATTGTGTTTCGAAAATAATTTCTTTCGAATCGAAATACGCAGTAACCCCCCAGATCCGAAAATCATCAAGCCTCAGACCAAATGAGAATTTTGGGAATTTTGTTCTCTAAAATTCTTCTCTGGAATGATCATATTAGAAATTTAATAAATAAGCTCGCAAAAATTAATAATTATTTGAAACTTATATGCTCACGCAACAAAGGAAACATCCCTAAATATTTGCAAATCATTAACAACTCGTGCTATACAACACGGCTTAACAATCTACGGATGGACTTGCAAGAAAAACATAAATATAATCAACACCTCGTTAAACATGTGTGTACAACACGTATTGAAGACCTAAGAACCGAGGCAAATTTTCCTGAATTTGGAACATTGTTAGAAAAGAATTCAGTTAAAATGGCAAAAAAACACAACATCAACAGATGGCCTTTACAACACTATTTAGAACTATCTGGAGACACCGATGAGATCAACAGCTTCTGCAATTAAAAATGTGGTAGAAATTGTTAAAAAGTCAAAAATTCCTATTCCACATAAACCAAAAAAAAAGCACTTCACACTAAAGCTTTTGTTAAAATAGATGACAGCTCAAGCTCCTTTAACAAAAATACCACCAACTCCATATGCTTTAAGAAATTATTTTTGAAAAAAACTGTCATCATTTTCCCCAGAGGTTATTTATTACACTGATGGGTCATTTAAGGATAACTTGACGTCTTACTCCATCATCAAACCACAAAATACTACAGAATTTGAAACAGTCAAAGAAGCTAGATTGCCAAATAATACGAAGTTTTAACTCAGAAATGTCTGCAATAAAAGCTGCAATTAAATCTTCCATTGTACATGGCAAAAAAGCACTAATTTGCACCGACAGTTTAAGTTCTGTGAAAACCTTAATAAAAAATCAGAACGGCCTATATGACGATATGTTGCGGTTAGAAAATGAAGATAACGTTATTATGGTTGTGTGGATTCCGTCGCATATTGGTATTCCAGGTAATGAAAACGCAGATATTATTGCAAAAAAAGCTCTTAACCTACCAGACTACCAGAAATACCATGTTTTGCCAGATCACTAACAAAATTAATTCTAATGGAATTCCAAACTCCACGGCTCAAAAGACCAAAATACAATGCAAATTTGTCAAGAAGAAATTGTATATTACTTGTTAGGTTAAGAGTGGGCAAAGCTGTATTTTACTCCAAACATTACTACGAAAAAACAGATCCTCCTCAACGTACTCGATGTAACGTCGATCTCACCATACTACACATACTTACTGAATGCCAACTCTCAAAGATAGATCAACCATTGGAGGAGATTCTTGACTTCACCAAAGACGACAATATTAAATCCATTAAAAAAAGCTTTGAAAAACATAGCATTGTAGAAATTTAAGATAAATCTCATACGAACTCGGCTCGAGTGCGCGGCGGTGGAATGCTCTTTAAATCCCATGTGGGAGCGTGTAATTTTTTTATATATTTTGTAAATTTAGCAGAGACCGAATATTATTACTTTTAAAACAATATTTTCATATTTTAATCCATACAAAAACAATCATTGAAATTCAAATAATAATAAAAAATCAAAAAATTTTGTATGGTTTTTCAATCCGATGAAAATAAAATATAAAAAAATCGTTTGGGATATTTATCAATACAGTTCAAAATAATTTTCATCTTTTCATCCGATGAAAAAAAATGTTGATAGAAAAAATTAAAATTTTATTTCTGTATTTGTCCTGGTATAAAGCTTCTTTAGGACGTTTAAATACTAATAAATTCAATTATTGTTGCAAATTTTATGTTGAAATGGTTTTGTGCAACAAATGGTCGTTGTCTAGATGCGTTTGAAACGTTTTAAAGTTTCTTTGATGTCCTAAAATATTGCAATTAATTGAAAACCTATTTATACATTCATCGTTGAAAATTTTTAAATTTCAGAAATATTTAATTTTTCAAAGTCAAAACAGAAGTTAAACAAGTATTCGGCTTTGCCGAATCTTGGATACCCTTCACCAATGGTGTTCCAAAAGTAAAGTACAAAATCGTAATAATATATTGATAATTATATTACTGACTTAGTTGAGCGCCACACAAATGCTTGATATGTATATTAATTTTCTCTTTGTTCATACTAAATGTAATTCCTAGCAATATTTAGCTGTCGGAAAACGAAAAACTTTAATTCGTACGAATTATGCAACTAGTAAAAGTTCTTGATTAGTTATGTAAAACTTTGAAGTTAGCGGACTGATTTAGGTCAAAGCTTTAACAATGATTGTCAATGTATACAAGCCTTAGAATTATAGGGTGTATATCTTAGTTTTAGATACATACGTGAAATATATAGCTTTTTAATGGATGGATATCAGCTTTGTCGGAAAATTTATTGAAGATTTACTTATATTATGAAGTTAGTTAACTAATTAAGATGAATACTTCATTAATAATATTTGGGATGTATTGTTTTTTCGATCTGTCCGATGGATTTGTGGAAAGTTTTGATCTAGTTCTTTGTGCAATTATAACGTGATTTAATTTATCAGCATTAAAGTGATTCCCGGTCGGGGTTATATGGGAGATTTCACTAAATGTGAACCATTTTCAATACCGAACTTTTCAAGAGATCAGAAATACTTTTGTGGAGCTCCTGGAATTTATAAACATATGCATGTCGACAAAACAGGAGCTCCAAAAACTTGACTACAACAGAAAAAAGGACAGACATGTAGACGGATGGACGGACAGACAGGTAGACGGACGGACGGACAGACAAAAAGACCGGCGTACAGATAAACAGACAGACAAACAGACAGACGGACAGACGTCGCGAAATCGATTATCCTTAGCGTTCATTGCGGGAGAATTTCCTAAAATCTGATATATAATTTATGTAGGTCCATCCTCCAGGGGCTTCAGAAACTTGATTTCAACAGACAGACATACAGACGGACGGACAGACAGACAGACAAACGGACATCACTTAATCGATTCTCTTCCCGATTCTGAGTCGATCGGTATAATTTTTATGGGGTCTACGATCACTAATAAAAAAAATACAAACGGAATCACAAACTTATAATACCCTTTCACCTATTGGTGAAGGGTATAAAAAGGACAGACATGTAGACGGACGGACGGACTGACAAACAGACGGACGGACAGATAAACAGACAGACGGACAGACGTCGCGAAATCGATTATCCTGCCGATTCTGAGTCGATCGGTACAATTTAAATGGTATTCATAACCAGATTTGTAGAGCTTATACATCAGATTTTAGGAAATCCTCCCATAAAGAACTCTGTCAAATTTCATCACAATCGGCCCATAAACACCTGAGATATCGCTGAAACAATACTTACAAAATGTCAACAAAATTTCTTAGACACGTACTCTGAGGAATTTGTTGCACATCACAAGTAGTGTTTTGGTGATATCTCAGTTGTTTATGGACCGCTTTTGATAAAATTTAATAACGTGCTTGGCGGGAGAAAATCCTAAAATCTGATATAAAATTTATGTATGTCCGTGCTAAAGGAGGATGGTTTTTCCTATCTCTGCATTTCATTTTTTCAACAAACATTCCCTAATGCGTACTTTGGGCAAATTGCAAAACATCAAATTTAGTGTTTTGGCGATATCTCAGTGGTTAATGGACCGATTTTGATAAAATTTTACAGAGTGCTTTGGGGAACAATTTCCTACAATCTGCTATATAATATATTATCACATATACAAAAGGAGTATCTTTTTTCTCTTGTTATTTAAAAGTGTGTTTCAATCAAAAATTTTAAAATTTTCGTCTAATTTTTGGTATTTTTTCGATATTTTCGGTGTTTATGAACCGATTTTAATGAATTATTAATTGCGGGAGAATTTCCTAAAATCTGATATATAATCTATGTAGGTCCATCCTCCAGGGGCTTCAGAAACTTGATTTCAACAGACAGACAGACGGACATCGCTTAATCGATTCTCCTCACGATTCTGAGTCGATCGGTATAATTTTTATTTATTTTTATTTTATTTTTATGGGGTCTACGATCACTAATAAAAAAATTACAAACGGAATCACAAACTTATAATAAAACAATCAATAAAATATTTTTCTGTTCGGATATTTATCGTTAAAGATATTTAAAATTTTCATCATGAGGTTAATTTATATTTCAAATATAAATCCCTCTTTTTATTCATCGATCGAAATAAAAATAAATTTTCATCGGCAATGATATTTATACGAGTACTTGATTGATTTAAAAAATAAAACAATATTCGGTCTCTGAAATTTAGTTTATAAGATATATTATTAATAAATAAATAAATAAGATGAAATGAGTAAGGTTTCTGATAAAAAATTATTAACCCTATTGAAGCGTACAAAACGATCTTGGGAAAATCGATTAAAATTAGAAAAACATTAAAATTCAAACTTTATTTTCACACACTAGGTCCCTCTTCTGGGAGTAGGTCACATATAATACATAAGATGCCCAAAGCATGTAGCATTGTTTCTAAAAATGGTTTAAACCAAAACTATAAAGTGAATCATTTGTAACGCATTTATAATCAAAAATACATGGTTTATAAAATGTCCGGAAAGTAAGATTGATAATCAATTGACAACTCTCCCTAGTGATTTCACCTAGTGTAGCTGTATCATGGTTTGGCCAAAATTGAGCAATAGTAGTTGTAAATCTTTTATGTAACTTACCTTTTGCATTGTTTGAACTCCAGTAGAGCTTTTTGACATTGGTTTCACAGTAATTTGTTTCACAACTGGAGAATTTTGCTGAGGAATCGCTTGTTTTACAGGTAGTTTTTTACTAACAACAGCAGGAGCTAAAAGTTAATAATAAATTATTGAGAAATATTTTGGCAAAATATTGTAGTTTGTTAACTAAAACCTCAACAGATAACTGTAAGCGTACAATAAAATTGTATTCGCGTTATGTATAACAAAATTTTAGTAATTGTTTAAACTGCGGCTAATTAGCTGCTAACTAGAATATAGATCTGGTTAATAGACTTAAAAAAAACCAATCCTAAATTGAATCACTTCTACAAAATCACAAGTTACGCAATACAAAAAATTTATATTTTTAAAATGTTACACAGAAAGAAAAGAAAAAACATGCTTCCTTATCATTTATAGTTCAGAAGATACAAGTATTTGACTTTAAATAAAATATTTTTCGTTTTAAACCTTACTTTAACAAAAAAAAACCTGTTTGAAATTTTAAAATTTTCTACATGGGCAAATCTTGAGTGACAGACGATATATTTGTACGGATTTTGTTGTACTTAAATGTATCCCATTGCCGTTCTACACTAGATATCTTTGCACAGATTTCTGAGAATATTAGCCCATCGATTGTGCTATAGAATGACATTTGTTAATTTACATATTTGTTTTGGGGGAAAAAAATGTTCGCTTTTAAAGTGCTGTGACGGACGCTACAAAAAATGGAAGTGACTTTTTTTTCAACACGTATTTCAGTAATTTTCATCAAATCGGTCATAGTAATAAAAAAATTGTAAATACATTGAAGATAGAGGAAAATCAGAGGATTTACAAAACAGCTTTTAAAAAATATTTTAAAGTTTCCAGTTTACCAAAAATCCATAAATGAACTGTTGCGGACGCTACGTGATGGACGATACAGTTTTTACTTGAATGTTTTTTATTAGGAAAAAATCATATTTCATATTTTTTAAGGATTATTATTTGTTCCCGATTTTCATCTCCTTCCTTTTCATGTTCGCGGTTAAAATTTTTTATTTAAATACAATTTTTGATATTTAAATACAATTTTTGATATTTAAATACAATTTTTGATATTTAAATACAATTTTTGATAGGCCCAAAATCGTTAATCCTTATAATATTTTGGTGCGCTTCAGATCTAAGGTAAAGCTTTTTTTAAGAAAAGTTTTAAGACCATTTCTGATCAATTTTGAGCTAAATTCGCGATGTGCTTCATTTAAATGTTTTTAGATAAAACCTTCGCAACTCAGTTAATAAAGAGATTTTTAAAAACTTTTGATGCAAATCGGTAATAAATGACATCGCTTCATGCCTTATGTGATTTTGTCTCAGTTTGCAATCTAAAACCATTTAAACCAATATGCACTTTTTTGCACGATTTTCAAAATCTTCATAAAATTTTAGCAAACAATGATTTTTTTGCGCTTTTGCTTTTAGGTGCTAAATGGCAAAAAACTCAGTTTACGGTAGTTTGGAAATTTTCTTTCATATTTGCGAGTATGCTCCACGAAAAACCGGTATTTTGAAAAATTTACGCTCAAGTTTTCCTTATTTACACCTGTCGTATGTTATATTTATATAGAGCACATTAACGAGATATATACAAACGATGCGAAATTGAACAATCGGTGTCTATTTTGTAGAACAACGACTTTTGTCCAAATATCAAAACGAATGCAGAAGAAGACGAAATATGAAGAAAAACTTGAATGCTTTAATCGTTTTTTAATGTTTTTTTTAATTTGCATGCCAATTACGCTTAGAAGCGCAAATTTGCGCTACTAATATATTGTGTTCAGTATACAGAAGTTTGTGCGAGTTCAAGATCTGTAATTAGATTTTCCGAACTGCTAAGGGTACAAAAATTATTCGAGTTGAAAGTCGGTTTCAAAGGAATAAAACTGTTTGATTTTCCGAACTGCTAAGGGTACAAAAATTATTCGAGTTGAAAGTCGGTTTCAAAGGAATAAAACTGTTTGATTTTTGCCTATATATTTAAGCCTAATGTTCTCTTTACGAACTAAGTTCAATGGAGAAAAAAGATAAATTGCACTAGTCAAATTAAAAAAAAACCTTTATTTCTGTGTCGGACGCAGTGTGCCCTTCTTACTTGACGTTATTTATATCACTCCAATTACTTTTGATGGGGTCTTTTACATCTAATTGTATACAATTAAGCAGACTTTGAGCCTACTGAAACTTGATACCTAATGGACTTATTGCAATTGAACCTGTTGGTGCATCTCTTTCGATTTCTATATCTTTGAATCTGTCGACATTACCTTGTTTGTTCTTTTTAAGTGTGTAAGTAAGGAAGTTCAAACAGATCCCAAATTCGATTTTTTCAAAACCGCGTTGTTTTCGTTCTCCATCGCATTCCACCAAAAACTCAAATACTTCTTTGATAAAGCTTCATTTGT
Source organism: Stomorhina lunata (assembly GCA_933228675.1). Classification (NCBI taxonomy): domain Eukaryota; kingdom Metazoa; phylum Arthropoda; class Insecta; order Diptera; family Rhiniidae; genus Stomorhina; species Stomorhina lunata. The sequence goes on from OW121742.1 coordinate 82,092,768, forward strand.
GGTTTCGGGAATTTTGATGTTCTCAGAACACATTAAATTTAGGGTTTAGGTATGGGTCTTCCTGGTGCACCCGTGCGGTTAATTTTTAGTATTCCAAGCTTCTTTCTATCAGGAGGTTCTTCGAAACCGTAAAACTCATCTGCTGATTCATAGTAACTTTCATTTGCTCCTTCAGCTTTTTCATCTACATAATTTTCTTCAGGCAGCAACTCAATATCAGCAAATTCTTTCTGCTCTGATTCTATAAACAAACTTCTCTGCTTTCCGGTAGATTTTTCATATAGCCGGTAAGCTTTTGCGGTTTTTGGGTATCCAACCATAACGTACTCCTTACCTTTAGGATTAAACTTATTGTGTTGTTTCTTGATTTCGGTAGGCTAGCTTATAGCATAATCACGTACAACTCCTTCTGAAGAGCTACTCCATTTTCAGCCAATTTGTCAACGATAGAATCAAAATTACAAATGTATTATTTTATGCACTCATCTTCTGACATATGCCTTTGTAAAAGCTGCTTAAACAACGTAACCTTACGTACGGGTCTTTTGGGCGATGCACCTCCTTCAGTGCTTTCCACGCATCACTGGACGTCTTACGATTCTTTATATGGGCTTTTAGCAACCCATTCTGCTACCGCTGCAGCATTTGCTCCACTTGATTCAAGCTTCCGGACACAACCGACCGCAGATCTTGGTGTATAAAAACATTTTTCACTTGAAGATTCCATGAGTCATAGTTCGTCTCATCCAATTTTTGGATATTAAACATAGAGCCCATTTTCTAGTTATTTAATTTTTTATTAAAACTATTTAATTCACAATGCCTCTGGGCCAATAACCTGTTAGAGCGCAGTCAATTTAGTTATAATAAAATAATCACGACTTGTGAACGATTTAAAAGTTTATTCATAAGTGAAGAAAAATTTTCAATAGATTGAAAATAAATCTTTTATCAAAGGTCAAACGTTTGATACTGATTTCCCAGTATTCTCAAATTGAGGATGATTTGAAAATAATATTTTTTCAAAGGTCAAACGTTTGATACTGATTTGAGAATAATAGCGTTCTCAACAAAAAGGGGACTTTATTCTCAAACCTCATTCTCAAAGGTTTTTCAAATGTGGATATCATCTACATGTGGGACATAAATAAAATGGCGTTGTATTTTTGATATTTTTGAGTTTGTTTATTTTGTTTTTGAAAACGGTGAATCATATTTGAATTAATTTGCTTAAAATATAATTTTTTTATTGTTAGGTAAAAAAAAAATTTAAGAAACAAAGAAAATTTACTTATGCATATGAATATTATTGAATTTTTAATCTTGATTTTTTTAAGCAAGGTTTTATGGTCAAATATGGATCAATTTTAAAAAATCGGAAAGAAAAAACGAATTTCTTTGAAATTCAATGCCACTCCATTAAAATATCTTAAACATTAATTTTTTTTATATGCCTGCATTTTATTATTGAATCTTTCTTAAAAGAAAATAACAATAAGTGATCAAAACTTAATCTAAAATAATATTGTATAGAGTTTACTAGTGCAACTCTATTTAAGATTTATTCGAATTTGAAGAAAATTAGTGAGTGGCTAAGTCCAAAGTATCCATCCTTCTTAATCGTTGGTGGCCTTCAAATTGCAAAAGCTGCCTTGCAAGAACATTTGGGTGAACATGCAGCTTGGAAATATATTTTGTACAGAACTTTCTAATCTCTTGTTGGATTACTGGAACATTTAAATCTCTATGGATATTATTATTTCTGATGTACCAGGGGGCGCCAGTTATTAAACGTAAGATCCTTGATTGTCTTCTCTGCAGTTTGGCAATGTTAGAAGCAGAAGCCGTTCCCCATAGCTGAATACCATACGTCCATATTGGTTTAATAATGGATTTGTACAAAAGGACTTTGTAGTCCAACTCCAGAGCAGATTGTGGGCCAATGAGCCAGTTTAGTTCAGCGGATTTCAATTTAATCTGAGTTAACTTACATTCGATGTGATGGGACCAAGTGAGACGGCGATCTAAATGTATTCCAAGGTACCTAACGTGTGAACACTCAGGAATCGTCACGTTGTTAATCATGATTGGAGGACAGTTATCTCTTCTCAGAGTAAACGTTACATGAACACACTTTGTAGGATTCACCTTAATTTTCCATTTGTTCAGCCATATTTCCAGCTCGTGAATATGGGATTGTAGTAGAGCAGAAGCAATTTTGGGATCGGAATTAATACTAATAAATGCTGTATCATCTGCGAAAGTGGATGTATATGTAAGAGCATTAGTTGGCATATCAGCAGCAATTTTCCGAGGAGAAGAATATTCATCTTTTGATCGAACTCGAAAGGCTCTATTGGACAAATAACTTTTTAAAAGTTTATGTGTACTTGCTGGAAGCAGATTTACAATTTTGCTAATAAGTCCCTCGAATGCTTGAGAAATATCGATGAACAAGGCGGAACAGTATTGTTTGTTTTCGAAGGCTTTTCTGATCATTGTTGTTATTCTATGTACTTGTTCGACTGTGCCATGACATTCGCGGAAACCGAGTTGATGGTCAGGAAGAATATCCATCCAATTTATGGATGCGCTTAAAGTGGAAATAAGTAGCTTTTCAAACAATTTCGAGATAATTGAAAGTAGGCTTATAGGCCTATAAGATGAAACTTGAGTAACGTCCTTGCCTGGTTTTGGAATCATAACGATTTCTGATATCTTCCAGGACATTGGAAAATGTCCCAAACGAAGAATCGCGTTGTATATAAATAATAAAATTCTTAAAGCTGAATTTGGAAGGTTGAAGATTATTGAAGGAGAAATTCTGTCAATTCCAGGAGACTTTTAGGTTAAATTTTTGTATATTTGATATAAGTAAAGAAAGAGGAAATCTCAATGGGGAATCCACGTTGTCATCCATAATATAAGAGCCTATATCACTAATTGTTTCGTTTGGTGTAAAAACTTTTTCTAAATGGTTAGCAAAAGCATCAACTTTTTCGCAAGGATCTCTTGCCCAGGTACCGTCCTCGAGCCTAATTGGAGACTCATATGCAGTTGGACATTGCATATGTTTAACAGCCTTCCACAGGCTGTAGTTTTTTTCCTTAGAGGAATCTAAGTCTTTTAAGTACGTGTCAAGAGTTTTTTGTTCATTGGACTTCAATGCTGCTTTTAATTCTTTTTGACATTGGTTTAGTCGACTTTTTAAGGCAGGGGAACGACATTCTTGCCAACGTCTTCTTAGCCTTCTCTTTTCATTTACCAAAGTTTGAATATTTTGTGGAGTATTCTGTAATAGCTTATTCTTGGGTTTAATGATTGGTGTTGCCACACAGGCCGCATATGTGATGGTGTTTGTAAAAATATTTATTGCAGATTCTATGTCTGTAGAACTCCTGAGAGGAATATTCAGTGGGAGATGGGAACTCACATACATTTTATATTTTAACCAGTTTGTATTCCTGTTTGGATAAAAATGTCTCTGTTCTTGAACCACAGTGGAAATTTCATAAAAAGTTAAAATAGAAGGTGAATGGTCGGATGATAAATCTAATGATGAGCAGACGGATATTTGACTTCTTTTTATATTCTTTATAACGGCAAAATCGATCAAATCGGGAATCTTGTTTAAGTCGGAGGGCCAATACGCTGGATGACCGCTAGATACTGCGTCCAGCTTATGCGAAGAAATTACACTTAAAAGCTGTCTTCCCCTAGGCGTAATAAGGCGAGAACCCCAAAACGTGTGTTTCGCGTTATAATCACCAGCCGCTATGAAGCTTGATCCAAGTGTATTGAAGAAATCAAGGAATTGTTTTTAATGTTATGTCTTGGAGGACAATAAATTGAAGACAATGAAATTCTATAATCTATTAGTTTAATGGATGTTGCCTGAATATGTTCCTTTTCGCAATCTGGCAATGAAAAATGACTAATTTTATTGTGCACAAGTATAGCCGTACCACCACATGCTCTGCCACTTGGATGTTTTGTAGCATAAGTTAAAAAACCATTTATTCTGAAACAATTTTTTTGGGTAAAATGTGTTTCAGAGACCAAAAGTACATCTATTTCCTGCTCGAGCAGGAAATGTTCAACTTCCTTTTTGTGTTGGCTGAGGCCGTTTGCGTTCCAAAAACATATTTTCAACATATTCATTTTCTTTTCAATAAAATCTGCATAAGCATGCTTTGATTTCTCATCATTTCCTGGAACATATTTTGCATGTTAGACATAAAATTGTTCATTGTTTCAATAAGCTTATCAATAGAGCTTTGAGATTCGCCTTTTTGTATTAGCGGACCCTCTTTAACCATATGAGCATAGGAAAAACTCATTGGAGGTGGAGGAATATTTTGTTGTGAACGAATATTTGAGCGATCTGGAACAGTGGAAAGCGATGGGAAAACAGCACCTTGATATTGAGCAGCATTAGGTCTACGCGATGAAGAAGTTTGCCTAAGACGTAAGAATACGGGACAACCACGGTAATTAGCAATATGATTCTGTCCACGGTTGCTACACCTTTTGATTGTAGAATCTGTTTTAGAGTTAGGACACTCTGAGGTCCTGCGTATATCGCCGCATATTACGCATACGGCAGGCAATTTACAGTACGATTTAGTGTGCCCGAATTCCTGACAATTTTGGCATTGAGGAGGATCTCTGCGCTTAATTGGTTCTTCTACAGTTACTCTGCGACTTATAGAGATATCTTAAATTAAAGATGGGGTGGGATTGGCCCTTTTTCAGCTGGGAAGTAGTAAAGGATATTTCCACTCTGAAAAGTGGTTGAGGAACTTTATTTTTGTTCTGAATATTGTGAACGGACTTCACTTCATAATCTTCGACTTCAAGAGCGCTTTTTATCTCATTGATAGGAACAGAACTATTAATACATTTGATGACAACAATTAGACTTGGATTTTTGTTTCAAATACATTTCCCCTTCGAATTGAAACAAAATGAAAGTTATCTTTGCCTATAATTTGGGATAAATTATTAACAATAGCGTTATTAGTTTGCTCACGCAGGTATATAGGTGGAGGTTTATGTTCCCTAACTGAGCCATTTGTCTGATTTTCATCTTCAGTGGTAGCTAGTAACTGAAAACGGTTTTGACTTACCGACATATTTCCTACTGTTGGACTATTGGATACTTTTGCCTGTTTTAGGGTAGGTTCCTGGCGCAAGACCGTGGGGCTCGATTTACGCTTTGTAGTAGAAAAATACCTGTCAATACCCGTTTGGATCTGTTGATTAATTTTGTTATTAAAACTATTACCACTGGTTGTATTATCATTCACAGACTGCTTGGATGCGTACATTTTTTTGTCACTGACTGTATTGAGAATGTTTTGATTTTGTATGTTTTCTTTTTTTCTATCATTCGCACAAGTAATTGTTTTTGTTTGACCTGGCGCGAATGTAACTTTGTTTATCACACAAGCACTTGTTGTTGGTTGATTTGGCGCAAAACCAACATCAATTGAGTTGAACGAGGGAGAAAGTGATCTTGATCTCTCAGTTGGTTTTGCTGTTAAGTAGCTTTTATTAAACTCTTTATCATATAAATTTTTGGTTTCACTCATCTGTTATAGAAATGTATGCATTTCTACCATTGAGGGAGAGCCTTCGATTTTGTTCTTGGTTTGTTTAACTTTTTTTTCTTTTAATTATTATTAGATATTTTTTTTGTTCTTCACACTCTTTAAATTCACTCATATATTTACAAATCGTCTATTTTCGATACAATATATTGAAGTTAATTGTTGTTTTTTTAATATAATAATTTAGGGTTTCTTAAAGAAGGACCCAAAAAAAAACACGACCGTCTCTTAACAGAGAGAACATAACATTTTTTTTAAGTTTGAAAAACATTAAAATATGGTTTGATATCAAATTAATATAACACCATTTTTCAAATTATTCTCAAATCATCTTAGGGTTTGATAATGATTTGAGAATAACCTTTATTCTCAATTTAAGGAACTATCATTTTTCAAACGTTTATTCTCAAATGAACCCTCATTTGAAAATGAATGTGAATCTCAAACATCTGTTCAGGTTTGAAAAAAGTTTGAAGAAACGTTTGATATCAAATGTAAAAAAGTCATCATATTTCAAACGTTTGCACTGTTCTTACTGGGTTAATACTGATTTGAGAATAAGAGCGTTCTCAACTTTATTCTCAAACCGTTATCAAACCTCATTCTCAAAGGTTTTTCAAATGTGGATATCATCTACATATGGAACATAAATAAAATGGCGTTGTATTTTTAATATTTGTTTATTTTGTTTTTGAAAACGGTGCATTATACTTGAATCCTTTTTGCTTAAGATATAATTTTTTAAATGTTGGGTAAAAAAAACTTGTAAGAAACAAAGAAAATTTACTTATGTATATGAATATTATTGAGTTTTTAATCAAGACAATTTAAAGAAATTTAGTACAGACATTTGCTTCTGTAGATGGACTATCACAATTAAAATTGGCGATTGGTCCATAATTTTGGGTAACTTTTTTAAGTAAAGTTCTATGGTCAAATGTGGATCAATTTAATAAAATCCGAAACATATAACGAATTTCTTTGATATGCAATGCCATTCCATTAAAATATCTTAAACATTAAATTTTTTTTAACAGAAATATTTTGTTTTTAAAATTTGATAAAACTTTAATATAAGGTTTGATATCGAATTTATATAACACCATTATATAAATTATTCTCAAATCATCAAAGGGTTTGATAATGATTTGAGAATAACCTTTATTCTCAATTTGAGAAACTATAATTTTTCAAACGTTTATTCCCAAATGAACCTTCGTTTGAAAATAAATGTGAATCTCAAACATCTGTTCAGGTTTGAAAAAAGTTAAAAAAAAGTTTGATATTGAATGTAAAAGTCATCATATTTCAAACGTTTAACACTGTTCTTACTGGGATGAGACACAAAAAAGTTATAAATATTCGCATTGTAAAAGAAGTTGTATTAAGTTATGACTTTTTAACAATAGCCAGGGTCGCACTATCAAAAAAATTATCTGTGCCAAATTTCACTTTTTATTTTGTTTTGTTGTTTATATACACTTAATATACACTTAATACTCCAAATGGATCAACAAGGGATGATTCAGTTACTTTTTTTTTCTTTGACACAACAAAAAATATTTTGCTCAAATTAAATTGGAATGGATCAAAAAATAAACTTTTTTACTTTTTTTTCGGTAATTGGTGAATTTTTAATTGTATGTTTTAAATAATATATTACGCGTTGTCTTTTCTTTAATTTTCTTGCAGAAGTACTTAAACCCACGTTTCCAATATAAATAAAAATCAATATTTTCTTATTTTTGTAAAAAATAATCAAATTTGTATTTTATATGAATGTTTACTCCCATTATGCTCCTTTGTCGTCATTTTCAAGACTAAAGAGAGTACTCCATAAGGAGCTTAAAAGGAGTACTCGTGTCTGCGGACATGCTGTGTTAAAAATCTTATGAGTTTCGGAGTTTTATGGAGTAATCCATTACTCGCAAAGGAACGCTCTAAGAGTACTCTTTGGATGATCCTATTTTTTACTGGGTAATTCAGGGACTGAAAATAACCGTTATTTTCGAATTTTTAATTAAAAAAAGCACACCCAAAAAAGTATTTGTTTTAAAATTCAGTTAAACAGTTTTGATTCGCTTGGGCTATATTTTCATTTGATCGTAAGCCTTTTATTTTTTTGATTTTTATTTTTTTAATCCGAAATAAAAGTTATTTTTTGATTTTAATTTTTTTAATCAAAAATAAAAGTTAATTTTGCCTTTTATTATATCGCACAAAGTCTGCCGGTTATTTCTGTCGTTTATTATATCGCACAAATTCTGCCGGTTATTTATGTCGTTTATTAAATCGCACAAATTCTGCCGGTTATTTATGTCGTTTATTATATCGCACAAACTCTGCCGGTTATTTCTGTAGTTTATTAAATCGCACAAATTCTGCCGGTTATTATTGACGTTTATTATATCGCTCAATTTATAACGAGTATGTTTGTATCATATTTTTTTGCTCATTTTTTGTCGGTTATTTTTATTTTAATATTATATCAGGCAATTTTTGCCTTTTATTTTAAAATTAATTTTTTTTAAACAATCTCTGAGCGAAATCTTTTGTAATATACTTTTTCGAGCAGCAATTTTTTTAATTTTTTCTTGTAAAAGTGACAAATACAAACTCATTATCAATAGAAAAAGTCTAAAAAAATTATATTCTCTATAGAAAAACTGCTTTCAAACAGTATTCTCTATACAAAAAATGTTATACAAAAGTGTTCTCTATAGAAAAACTGACATACAAAAATATTTTCTATAGAAAAACCGATATTCTCTATTGGAAAATGGTTATAAAAAAGTATTCTCTATAGGAAAACTGTCATACGAAAGCATTCTGTATAGAAAAGTTGTTATACAAAAGTATTCTCTATAAAAAAATGTCATACAAAAGTATAGGAAAACTGTTATACTAAAGTATTTTCTACAGTAAAACTATTATACAAAAGTATTCTCTCTAGGAAAACTGTTATACAAAAGTATTTTTTATAAAAAAATTTCCCATTTCTTTTGAAAAATTTTAAAAATATCCCTTTATTTTGGGAAATTTCAAAAAATTCCTATATCTTTTGGGAAATTTTGAAAATATGCCTTTATTTTGGGATATTTTGACAATGTCCCTTTAGTCTGGAAAATTTTTAAAATTTCCCATTATTTTGGGAAATTTTGAAAATTTCCCATTACTTTGAGAAGTTTTGATAATTTCCCATTATATTGGGAAATTTTGAAAATATCCCATTATTTTGGGAAATTTTGAAAATATCCTATTATGTTTGGAAATTTTGAAAATGTCCCTTTATTTTGGGAAATTTCGAAAATTTCCCATTATTTTGGGAAATTTTAAAAATTTCCCATTACTTTGGGAAATTTTGAAAATTTTCCATTATTTTGGGAAATTTTGAAAATTTCCCATTATTTTGGTAAATTTTGAAAATTTCGCATTATTTTGGAAAATTTTGAAAATATACAATTATTTTGGGAAGTTTTGATAATTTCCCATTATTTTGGAAAATTTTGAAAAATTCCCATGATTTTGGGAAATTTTGAAAATATCCTATTATTTTGGAAAATTTTGAAAATTTCCCATTATTTTGGGAAATTTTGAAAATTTCCCATTACTTTGAGAAGTTTTGATAATTTCCCATTATATTGGGAAATTTTGAAAATATCCCATTATTTTGGGAAATTTTGAAAATATCCTATTATGTTTGGAAATTTTGAAAATGTCCCTTTATTTTGGGAAATTTCGAAAATTTCCCTATATTTTTGGGAAATTTTAAAAATTTCCCATTATTTTGGGAAATTTTAAAAATTTCCCATTACTTTGGGAAATTTTGAAAATTTTCCATTATTTTGGGAAATTTTGAAAATTTCCCATTATATTGGGAAATTTTGAAAATTTCGCATTATTTTGGAAAATTTTGAAAATATACAATTATTTTGGGAAGTTTTGATAATTTCCCATTATTTTGGCAAAATTTTGAAAAATTCCCATGATTTTGGGAAATTTTGAAAATATCATTTTATTTTGGAAAATTTTGAAAATTTCCCATTATTTTGGGAAATTTTGAAAATGTTCTATTATTTTTGGGATGTTTAGAAAATTTCCCATTTCTTTTAGGAAATTTTTGAAAATGTCCTATTTCTTTTGGGGAATTTTGAAAATATTTTATTATTTTTGGGATATTAAGAAAATTTCCCATTTCTTTTGGGAAATTTTAAAAATTTACCATTATTTTTGGAAATTTTGAAAATTTCCAATTATTTTGTGAAATTTTTTAAATTTCCCAATATTTTGGGAAATTTTTAAAATTTCCCAATATTTTGGGAAATTTTTAAAATTTCACAAAATAATTGGAAATTTTCAAAATTTCCAAAAATAATGGTAAATTTTTAAAATTTCCCAAAAGAAATGGGAAATTTTCTTAATATCCCAAAAATAATAAAATATTTTCAAAATTCCCCAAAAGAAATAGGACATTTTCAAAAATTTCCTAAAAGAAATGGGAAATTTTCTAAACATCCCAAAAATAATAGAACATTTTCAAAATTTCCCAAAATAATGGGAAATTTTCAAAATTTTCCAAAATAAAAGGATATTTTCAAAATTTCCCAAAATCATGGGAATTTTTCAAAATTTTGCCAAAATAATGGGAAATTATCAAAACTTCCCAAAATAATTGTATATTTTCAAAATTTTCCAAAATAATGCGAAATTTTCAAAATTTCCCAATATAATGGGAAATTTTCAAAATTTCCCAAAATAATGGAAAATTTTCAAAATTTCCCAAAGTAATGGGAAATTTTTAAAATTTCCCAAAATAATGGGAAATTTTTAAAATTTCCCAAAAATATAGGGAAATTTTCGAAATTTCCCAAAATAAAGGGACATTTTCAAAATTTCCAAACATAATAGGATATTTTCAAAATTTCCCAAAATAATGGGATATTTTCAAAATTTCCCAATATAATGGGAAATTATCAAAACTTCTCAAAGTAATGGGAAATTTTCAAAATTTCCCAAAATAATGGGAAATTTTCAAAATTTTCCAAAATAATAGGATATTTTCAAAATTTCCCAAAATCATGGGAATTTTTCAAAATTTTCCAAAATAATGGGAAATTATCAAAACTTCCCAAAATAATTGTATATTTTCAAAATTTTCCAAAATAATGCGAAATTTTCAAAATTTACCAAAATAATGGGAAATTTTCAAAATTTCCCAAAATAATGGAAAATTTTCAAAATTTCCCAAAGTAATGGGAAATTTTTAAAATTTCCCAAAATAATGGGAAATTTTCGAAATTTCCCAAAATAAAGGGACATTTTCAAAATTTCCAAACATAATAGGATATTTTCAAAATTTCCCAAAATAATGGGATATTTTCAAAATTTCCCAATATAATGGGAAATTATCAAAACTTCTCAAAGTAATGGGAAATTTTCAAAATTTCCCAAAATAATGGGAAATTTTAAAAATTTTCCAGACTAAAGGGACATTGTCAAAATATCCCAAAATAAAGGCATATTTTCAAAATTTCCCAAAAGATATAGGAATTTTTTGAAATTTCCCAAAATAAAGGGATATTTTTAAAATTTTTCAAAAGAAATGGGAAATTTTTTTATAAAAAATACTTTTGTATAACAGTTTTCCTAGAGAGAATACTTTTGTATAATAGTTTTACTGTAGAAAATACTTTAGTATAACAGTTTTCCTATAGAGAATACTTTTGTATGACATTTTTTTATAGAGAATACTTTTGTATAACAACTTTTCTATACAGAATGCTTTCGTATGACAGTTTTCCTATAGAGAATACTTTTTTATAACCATTTTCCAATAGAGAATATCGGTTTTTCTATAGAAAATATTTTTGTATGTCAGTTTTTCTATAGAGAACACTTTTGTATAACATTTTTTGTATAGAGAATACTGTTTGAAAGCAGTTTTTCTATAGAGAATATAATTTTTTTAGACTTTTTCTATTGATAATGAGTTTGTATTTGTCACTTTTACAAGAAAAAATTAAAAAAATTGCTGCTCGAAAAAGTATATTACAAAAGATTTCGCTCAGAGATTGTTTAAAAAAAATTAATTTTAAAATAAAAGGCAAAAATTGCCTGATATAATATTAAAATAAAAATAACCGACAAAAAATGAGCAAAAAAATATGATACAAACATACTCGTTATAAATTGAGCGATATAATAAACGTCAATAATAACCGGAGAATTTGTGCGATTTAATAAACTACAGAAATAACCGGCAGAGTTTGTGCGATATAATAAACGACATAAATAACCGGCAGAATTTGTGCGATTTAATAAACGACATAAATAACCGGCAGAATTTGTGCGATATAATAAACGACAGAAATAACCGGCAGACTTTGTGCGATATAATAAAAGGCAAAATTAACTTTTATTTTTGATTAAAAAAATTAAAATCAAAAAATAACTTTTATTTCGGATTAAAAAAATTAAAATAAAAATATAACAGTTATGTTCTGAGTTTTATTATAAAAGTCATAACCGTAACAGTCCCTGGGGTAATTAATTCTAGTATACAATACAGAAGAAAGTGGAATGAAGTATACAATAAATAAATTCACAAAAATTATAAAAAGTAATAACAAAATTCAACTTTTGGCTGGGCACAGAAAATTCATTAAATTATTAAGAAAATGTTTAGATATTAGGAAATTTTGGTCTCTTTTGGCATTTATATGTTTCCATAATGTTCCGCGACAATGCTTAAAACACACAAGAATACGCTTTGAATGTTATATTTTGTTCGAAATTTCTTAAGTTTTTTATAAAAAAAATACTATTAGTATAAGTGATATTTAACAAAAGATATATTCACGTTTTTCTTGAAAAAAAAAAACTAATTGATCTTGAAAAACTGAGAGATACGGGTGTTTTATTTTTCGACGTAGATTCAGAATATATAGGTCTTGCTCTTGTGTCCAAAAGTGTGTACCACGGTGTTATATATTGAACTGTTAAATGTATTCACTGGTTTACATATTTGAACCCTAATAGCCAAACTTCAAAAAGCAATATTTTTTAAACTCGACCTAACTTTCCGAAACTCTTTTAGGGCTTTCTATCATTTCCATTTAGTCTCATTCGGAAAAAATCGATGGCCCCTAAAATTTGGCGCACAGTGTTATCTTTAAAACTAAGACCTGTACGATAATCGCAAGCTTACATGTTTATGCAGCCAGCCATAAGACTAAACCAGACATCGTAAAATCACATCATATGGTGGTGAAGCTTATAATGAATACTGACAATTTTTTATATGAAATTCAGAAATTGAAGCTATGAAATTTGAAACAAAAAATCACCAGTTAAAGAAAAGTAGGGACATTTGTAAGCAATTGGAAACAACAAAATCTTTTTTGTTGTTTTATTTAAAAGGCAATTTTTTTAAGAACACAATCGGGGCTTGAACTCACCTCCCTGCGACTGTCATGCGAAGACTCTTCCACTTCATATGTTAAAAACCTATTAGCTTATCAATTGCTTGTCTATCTTACACCTTAGATATTAATATGTAGAAGCAAAATATTTTAAGATAATTATTAATGTAGGTATTCCAAACAGAAACAAAATGTAAGAACGAATAATTCTTAATTTGATGATGATAAACCTGTTTTCAAATAAAAATGTGTAAATAGTTTAAATATCAATGGTTTCTTCTAGTATGGATGATGGTTTGTTCTAGTATGAATATTGTGACGAATTTTAAACTTATTCGTCCCATTGTGCAAAGTTCACTGCTTATAATTCTTCCCACGCTTTCTAGATTTTTCTGTTGGTGTTGTAGTTATTCTGTTTATGTCTATAAGCAGAGCAACATGTTTCTCTAATTTACTGTAAAGAGTATAGCAACATTTTTCTCTTTTATCTACATTTCTCTACGTCTCTCTCTCTTTCTCTCTCTCTCTCTCTCTCTCTCTCTTGAAATAATCTGTTTGTACAACGTATGTGTGAGAGTGTTCTTGATCATGTGGGAACAGTTTTAATTTAAACGCGTATAAGAGAACAATGTGAATAAAAGTATTTGTTGTTGTTGTTGGCAGAAGTGGCAGTCCTTGGTCGGAATCCTAAGATTTCCGAGTCGTTCCGGTACGAAGAACCGACTGCCGTGGGTATTTGTAAAGCAGTTTTGTGAAGTTTGTTTACAGTTTTTGTGAAAGTGTTTTTTAAGTGATTAACTCTATAGTTAACAAAAGTATTACTTTGTAAAACTACATAAGGTGTTTTAATTTTTGTTTACGGTTGTTTGCAAAAAGAATTCCTCCCACGTTTTTAAAGGAAAAACGTAACAATATATTAAAAAAAGAAAAAATCAAGTTTATGAATACATACTTTGACTACCCGACGAACTTGAAGGTCCTGATGTTGACGAGTTTGAAGTCGTTGTTAGAACGTGTAGCTTTCCGTCTGGCATTTGAATCAATTGCTGACCTGGACTGAGTCCTCGAACGCTTACTTTGCCATCTGGGCCTCTTAAAATTTGAACTTTGTGTTGCTGAGGAGATGGAGAAGGAGAAGAGCTCAAATTATTTATATGTTGAGTTGTATTTTGTGTAGTAGTTTGCACATGCTGCTGTGAAGGATTGCTTGAATTCGGTGTTATAATAGTCGAAGTTGAAGCAGAACTTGTAGCGTTGATACTCTGTTTTGATACTGGTGAGGCTACAGTTTGTTGAATTATTCTAGTAGTACCATCTGGATTTTTAACAATAACACGTCGACTTCCAATTATTTGTCCCTTAGCTGCAATTAAATAAAATAAGTAAATAAAATAATAAGTAAATAAAAGAATAAGTTAATACTTTATTAAATTTTTTACCTTGAGGAGATGATTTATTTATTTCACTAATTTTCTTTTGAGGATTAGTAACTACACGTTGCATTTTTATCTGTTGTTCAACTTTTTCCTTAACATCATCATTCGAAGTTTTCGCCACTGTAAAATTTTTATTCAAGCTACTTGTGGCTGTATTTAAGCTTGAAGTTGAAGACTCGTTTTGTCGCTGTAGCGTTATTGAACGAGTTGTCGCGGTAAGTTTTGCCTTTTCAATCTTCTCACCAATAAGTTTGATTTCCCATAACTCTAGTTTATCTTCTTCGACCCATTCCTCAGATATTTGAGGCTCAGTTGGCTGTGGGGATTCGGCGCGTTTTCTTTTACGTAATCCCGATCTTATTGATGTTACCTCTGCGAAAAAGAAATAGTTCTAACTTTAACCTTTTAATATTTGATTAGTCTTACCTCTAATTGTTTTTGGTAGTTCCAATGGAATAACTACCTTACGTCTTAAATACTGAGTTCGTTCACCATATCTTCCACAAACTCTTTGTTTTAACAACTCCAAAGTGACTATTTCATTTTCAGTATTTACTTGATGTTTGCCATCAACAGAAGGTGGTTTGGCAATCATGTCATCCCACCTAAGACAACACCACAAGATTCGAAGTTGAAGAGCAATAGCTGATAAGGTCGTGACATTTGAAGTGCGATATGACCAGCATGTCTTAAAAAGAGGCCTAGAACATTGATAGGGCCATACTAATGCATTATTTTTTGCCAAATGATGAAATCCACTTGCAGGAATTTTTCCACCTACTCTTGCTATGCGCATTAATTCATAACGAGGCAGCACAAAAAGACTCTTTTTTAGCTTGTGTGTTAAAAAACTCGATATTAATGGAAATTTCGAATATTGCCGAATAATTTTTACTGCAGATTTGTTGTCTGTAGGTCCCTCAATTGACTTCTCTATTTTATTTGCATTCAAATCTTTAATGTCAGACACAAGATATATACGACCTCTTGTGGATGTGGTTGAATAAATACGTTCCTTACCGTTTGGAAATAGTTCTTTCTCGACCTTTGCAATATCTTCGCGTTTTGGAACACGCTGATGAATTGGAAAACGTCGATTCTGTTTCTTTTGCGTGACATCGGTTGTTAACGTCTGATCCAAGACATCTTTGGTACCAATATACGTTTTATTTCTGGTTTTTGAGTTTTTCTTACCCTTTTTCGAAATCTGTTGCTCGTTAGATTCTTCTAAAAATGCTGATGCTGTTGCTGCCAAAGACCCATCATTTGTAGTTTCTGAACTTTCAACTTCAACGTTGCTACAAACATCAATATTATCAAGAAAATCCATCTTCTCTTCGGCTCCAAATACATTAGTGCTACTATCAGTGGAATCAATTTCGGATTTTATAGCAGTTCCCAAGGACAACCCTTGTTCTATGGAACATTCGTCTTTTGAAAAGTAGCATTCTACTAATAGTTTATCATCAAACGGTATTGCAGTATTTCTAGCATGCTCCCAATCATTAGTAAGATCCTTAGGAATGTCTTCCAACCACTTATAGTCTTCTGAATCATCTGAAGAAGATGCCAAGCAATCTTTTTTCCCTTCGGTTAACTTTTGTTCCAAAATAGACGGTTTTTTAACAGCACCTAAAATAGCAGCTACCGTTTCCTTAGAACCATTTCCGGCTGTATGCGCTTTACGCAATAAAAGTAGCAATTCTTTCTTTGCTCTAGCCTTCTGCAAACACAGAGGTGAATAGCATGTATTTTGAGTGATTTGCGATACAGCATTTGAATTGGTGTTACACTCTTTGGTATAGCAACGGTACTGTTTTGCAAAACGATTTAGTTGACTGAACTGTAAACGAACACTCTGAATTTTTTTTGCCAATGAATTAACCAGATCAATGTTTACATTTGTGCTGCTATTTTGTGACACCCCAGTCTTCGAAGTCTCAACTAAGCGCAATAAACGTTTTTCCAAAAATGTCGGCCTTGTAAGCTGACATCCATTTCTTCCAGAAACTGGAGGTGTAGAAGTATTGTTCGTTTCATCGTCTTCATTTTTAACACTTAATTGTTCCTCAGCTTCCTTCAGGCGGACACGCTTAGACAATAGATCATCCAGGCAACTTTTCTTTGCAATTTTTGGATATAAAAGTCGTCCAGCCATTAAAAGAGATTTTGAAACATCAATTACACCAATATTTGTGGAATCTATTTTATTTACTTTAACATTTTTGTAATTTTCCAAGTAGTTATAATTGTAACCATGTTTGGAATCTTTTTCACATTGTATTATAAACCTATAAGTACGTGGATCAACAGATATGATTTCATCGACATCTGCACCATTTGTATAATGGACGTTAATTTTGAATGGTAACATTGCTTGACCTCGAATTGCAGAACGGCGTGTTCGCCCACATCTTCTACTCGAAGACAACCACATCCAACCCCATTGGCCATGAACACGATATTCCTCACCTTTTTGTTTCCACACCTGATGCTTTAAGCCAAGTGTGTACTTTATATAATTGAAAGCTAATCGATTACGTTCTTCTTCGTCATCTCGCTCTCGTTTTTCGCGCTTCTCAATCTTTTTGCGATCTTCGCGTTCGGCAGCTGTTATGCGGCATAATGATGTATGCCCCAACTGCTCATGCCATACATTGGCGAATACAACATTTTTTACAGAAGATTGAAAAAGCAACAGAACTAATGCGAAATCGGATGGTGTGCGGCAACACATAATAGCTGAAGTCCAAAGTTTTTTAATAGTACTCCAATTAGGATTTAAAAATGGATTTGATATATTTTGTTCAAACGAAATCAATGTTTGTCGCAAGGTAGTTATTATGTTATCTGCTGTACCCATTGTTACGCCAATCCATTTGAATTCTGATGCTGTTGTTAATGAAAACTTGTGAGACAAATGTCGACGTTTGTCTCTTTCTTCATTTCGTTGAGGCTTGTTTAGAGCTATGGTATTTGATGTGTATTGATTGACGTAACTTTTAAATGTATTTTCCATGCCAAGCTTAAAGTAAAGTGTACCACTTGCCTGCTGCATAGATTTCTGCCTTGTTATTATTTTGTTTTCTGGTAATTTTGTTTCTATATCTTCTATTTCATTCATATTGTCATGTTCTGCTTCCTTTTCACCTATTATCTTATCATCTTTTGCTAACAGTTCGTTTTCCATTTCAATGTAGGACTTTTTATTGTGCTTATATTCATTTGTAAGAGTTTCGGTTATTTTAAGTTGTCTTAAAATTTCATCTTTAAGCTCAATAAGTTGGGAACAGAGTCTAGATTCTAAATCATCGCTATCAAGTAAAGACAGTAACAGCTCAAATTTTGTAGTTGAACTATAATACCAAATATTTTCACCAGTTTGATCTTCAATGAATATTCTTCGAGCAATAAACCAAAACTTTCTACCGTGTCTATCCAAACCCAAGTAATCATGTCGTATAAGTACTCCCTGTTTCTCTTGCGGTAAAACGCAGTCCACTACACCACTTACTTTATGAGATTTACAAATGCCGCACTGCCAATCCTCAGTTGGTACATCTAACATTGGTGGCTCTACACACTCCAAATGATAAACAGCCGGACATGTTTCACAGCACAATAAGTCGCCCAATCTATGACACACACGACAGTGATCATCATAGTGTATTGGACCCTCTTGTAGCATAACATCACGAATTGCATTCGTTGTGAGAAATTGGTCCGTTAAAAATTGCAACACTTGAATGCGGTCTGAAACACCTGTGTATGGATACTCTCCTGCGCACAAAATTTTATAAACATCACGATTAAAAAAATCATCGCTTTCAACATAGCTCCTTAAGACTTCTGGCCATGTTATTGCATCTATTAAGTAGAGACTTATGTTTACAGTATCTTTTTGATCCAGAGGACTAAAATGGGTCCCCTGCACATCTTCTTCTCGCAATATAGCTTTTAATAGCATTATATGAATGTCAGTTAAGAGCGCACTTTGTTCATCACAAACTAATGCAGCACAAAAGTCCTCGAAGCGGAATGGCGAAAGACGTACTAGATGACGAAATCTTCTTAAAACCTCATAGATGCTAACAGCAATTAGCACATGCTTTGTGTCTATTAATAAATCTTGTGAAGATTCTGGAAGCTCTAAAAATGAAAATTCTCGATCCTGTAGCCAAATAGGGTCTGGACTTGGTGGCCGATGTGGCCTGCCAACACCTGGTTGAGTAAAGCTGCAAACAGAAAATTCTGATTCACTCTCATTACCACCATCAAGACTTTCCTCTTCAGAATTAGACATCAAAATATCATCGTCATCGCTTTTTTCAGAAGAGTCTCCAAAATCGGAACCGTAATGGTATTCTGATTCATAATCTATAAAATAAAGCAAAATAAAACAATAAAACATTTTAAAATAATATCATAATACATAATATCATAATACATAATAATTTATGTTAATACATATAAATAAAACAATTAAATATTATTTCACCATTGCACAGTGGGAAAAAACGGCCAAAACTCAATAACTTGACTTTTTTGTCAAGTTACATATCTGTGTATGTAAAAAATATACCTTCAAACTGAAATAGTTTTTTTAAGAAAATATAAAGGCTGTGGCAACTTAAAACTGAACTACTAAACATGCTGAAAAATCTTTGCTGGCGATCATAAAAAATATTTATTTTAATAAGATAATATACGATAAAAATACCTATCCTACGATATATGTCCTTTTAATGTTATTGGGCTCACAATGTGAGCTTATAACCAGATTTTGTTTGCTTCTAATAAATCTACAGAAAAACTCTAAACATCTAATATTCTTATAAAAATGATTACGAGTCCTTGAATAATATAAAATTTGAGGATTTTAAAATTTTTATTGCGTCCACAATTACTTTAATAAACTATATAAAGGTCACTCAGAATTAAAGATGTTGTTGTTTTTTTCTTCTTTATATATACATTTTGCATAAAATTAGAAAGGAAGCTAAAGATGGCATACAAATATTACATCACGAGTATATTTCCCTTAAAATAATGTTTTTTTCGCGATAAATTGCATAATATTGCGAAAAACTAAAAACTTTATAATTCTTAAAATGAGATGCAGAGGGATATGAAATTCATAGAGCTTATTAATGATTCAATTCAGCTATCAGAGGCGGTCTATTAAACTTTGTATTTAAAATTAAAAAAATATATATATATGTATATAATTGTTTAACTGCTAGAATTCTTTATGAAGCATAGGTCAAAAAATATCGAAACTGAAGCGGTTAATTAGCACTTTTATATTAAAAAAAATAACTTAAAATTTTACACTTATTCCAAAATTAGCCGAATTTTATTTATGGGTTCAAAAATACAGTTAATTTTATTAAGAACATAAAAATAAATATTCAAACTATAAGGAATTATTACAGTCTTCGTAGATAATGCAGAATGGTAAAAATTTGGGATTACATTGAAATGTCAGCTCTAATCTGACATTAAAATTTATTTAAAAAAATGGGGTTTTGGACGTAATTTCCTACTGTGCATTGTGGTTAAAAAAACACTGTGTTCGAATTTGACACTTTTTTAACAAGCTGTGCACCCTCCCTATTGGTAAAGCTAATTCGAATACACTGAATTCAACGGTTTTTCGAAGTTAGTGCACGTATTCACATTATAAGCTACAGTACAAAAAACTTTGTTTTTATGCTTTTGGGATAATTTTTAAAATTAAGTCAATTCAACTCTTTTTTTTTTCTCAAAAAACTATTTTTTCGCGAAACATCAATAAAAATCCTCAGCCTTAAATGGCATAAAGATTCAAGTAGCTGAATTCAATGACATTAGCCATTTTTCGAAGTTAGCGCTAGTATTCGCTATTTAAAATTTGTAGGCTAAAGTACAAAACAAAATGTTATTTTATTACTTTTGAGATCATTTTTGAATTTAAATCTCTGTTAAATATTATCATAATAGATGTATAACATAAATAGAACAATTAAATATTATTTTAAAGTATTACACTCTACACTTTCATCATTGTAGTTAAATAAAAACACTGTGTTGGAATTTGACACTTTTAAGTACGCTGAATTCAACTGTTTTTCGAAGTTAGCGCTCGTATTCGCAATTTTCGCGATTTAAAATTTGTAAGCTACAATACAAAAAAAAATATTTTTATGATATGACATTCTTATTTTTTTCTTCAAAAATCTTTTTTTCTTTGCGAAAAATCAATACTAAATTATAAAAACACGGTTATTTTTTGCGCAAAATAAAAAATAATAATAAAATTTAGCAAAAAAAAAATATTTTGGGCAAATAAAAATTTTTATTTTGTATTAATTTTTCGCAAAAAAAAGAAAAATTTTTTGAAGAAAGCAATAAGAATGTCATGTAATCTTGTGTTTATTTAACAGAGATTTAAATTTAAAAATTATCTCAAAAGTATAAAAATAATTTTGTTTGTCCTTTTTTTGTACGCTAAAAATTTTAAATAATACGAGCGCTAACTTCGAAAAACAGTTGAATTCAGCGTACTTAAAAGTGTCATTTCCGGCTGAGGATCTGATATGGGAGCTAGGATCAATTGTGGATCGATTGTTACCAAACAAATTTCGGTTATCGGCTTATATTTACGAAATATTTATCTGTGCAATGTTTTAGTAATAAAATTCAATAATTTTTCGATTCAAATATGGACCGATTCCTATAAAATTAGGTACACTGATTTTGGTTACCATAAGCAATATTTATGCTGAATATTTTTAAAATATTCAGCAGAGGACCAAAAACTCTATTACGGGAAGGCATTCCTATGGAAGGTACACGAAATAGTAATCCGAGAGATCATCTTTATGTTTTTGTTTGATAACAAACAAATTCCGTTTGGAATTTAATTTTTTTGTAGTTGAATTTCGATTAAAATTTTTAAATATGTATATACACTGATGTTCGATGAAATTGAGCCACCCTATTTTATATTTTTGCAAACAGTCAAAAGTATAGAAACAAATTTTTTATTTTGTTTTTCTTCTTTTCACAATAAAGTTAACAATTTGGCAGCAAAAAATTTATCAGTTTAAACTTAGATAATTTGCTATATATAAACAAAACTAAAAAGTAATTTTTAGGTGTGAATTAAAATAGAACCAACGGTTCTTGGTATCTGAAATTAAAGTTTCGCAAGTTTATATAATAAGTGTTAGCTTTGTTTACCTTAGTATCTTGTAGAATTACCATTATTTTTAATAACCGCTAAACAACGCTCCACAAGTTTTTGGCAAGTGCCATATTGGCTATTTTCCTACGCGGCTACGATTAATGTCAAAAGTTATTCTTTATTGGACGGATTTTGTCCTCGAAGATTTAGCTTTACAATTTCAATAGGATTAAAGTCTAGAAACTGTGCAGGATAGCTTAAAATCTCAATTTTATTCCTTTGAAAAAACTCTTTTGGTATCTTCTATGTGTGTTTTGTTTCATTATACTGTGGAAAGACCTATCTGTCTGGACTTGTATTTCAAATGAAGGAGTGGGTCCATTCTATCAGATCGATTAAATAATGGACCGTTACAGAGATACACTTCAGACCTAAATGTCGCCGAATGGAATATGCCACATCGATGGGTGTTTGAATTGAAGTCCTTAATTGGCCGGCCCAATCACCCGACTTGAATCCCATTGAAAACCTTTTTTGGTATACTCAAAAGAAAGGTAGCCGGAAAAAGGTTAAAAAATAAAAGTGGATTTTTCAACAATTGAAATCAGTACCTCGTTTCTGTATTTCTCGCATCGAGAAATTTCTGACATCGAACAGTGAAAATATGCAAAAAGCAATGTTAGTTGAAACGATTAGTTGGCAACACACATTATTTTTATAACAATTTCACTGTTCGATGTGATAAATAACTCAATGCGAGAAATACAGAAACTAGGCACAGAGTGGGAAAAAATTCGAAACAGTACGATACACAGGGTTAATACACGAAGTACTGAATTTGTTGCTTTTGTTTTGCACAGTTTAATAAGGAAAAACAATTTGTATATATATATATATATATATATATATATATTATTATATTTCTATATTATATATATTTCTCAAAATTTGTTAATTTAATTAAATTTATTTTTTTTTTTTTGTATTTTTAATTTACGTAATAGCCCATTCACATTATAAAGTTTTAGGTATTTTCGGAAATGAAAACACCATCGAAAACTTTACCATTCACATTATGGAAATTTGGAATTTCAAAAGTTTTCGGAAGAAATTTATTTATTACTCACGATTAATTTTAAAAACCGAACCACAAATGTTTTCGACTAATTAGGTTTCTTTAAAAAAACAATAAAATGATAACTTTATAATAACTTTTTTAATTTAGGACCAGTACTCAGGAGATGACCCCTACTAATGCAACGCATTGTGTTGGAACTAGAAAAATAGGTTATAGGAAGGAGGATAGAAAAAGTAGTGGTTGTGGACATTTGATTTGAATTTTCCTATATTGTAAGTGGAAGGGAAAACTTCTGCGGGAAGAAAATTCCACATATGAACAGTACGGCTGAAGAACGAATTTTCTCTGTAATGCTTCATCACTTTTATGTTTCTTCAAAAATTTTTAAAATAAAAATTATTCAGCCTAACCACATAACAAATTTTAAAGTCAGTTTTTTGTAAAAGCGACTTAAAATAACACTTTAAAAATATTTTTAAACAAATACATTCAAATATTACAAAAGCTTTTTTCAATAAATAGAAATAATCCCTGTAGTAAAACTGGGATCATGTGTCTCCATGTCAACACTTTGTGTAACATCAATTCAAATGTCCCCAATTTTAGTTCAGTACTGAAATAGTGAATATATAGAGACAACTATTCTAGTATATATCTGGTGACATTGTCAACGAATGTGTCAACATATATGTATATCAATAGGCCCCGATTTGATCCCAATGTATCCATTTGGACCAAAAGAACTACAAAGTCAATACTAAGTAAATAGTGGTAATGTCTCCTGGTAGATTTCGTAGGAACTCTAAATGTTAAATGTCAATAGTAGATAACATTGGATGGGGCAAAATAGGCAAGTAGTACTGTAGACATTGTCAATAGCAAAACAGTATTGTTTCTCTGACGGCATTTACTGCAGGGATAATATAAAATTTCAAAAACAAAATATTAAGAAAATTTTGTGTTTTTCAGACAAAACAGCATATCTTAATATTTTTAATTTTTTCATAATATGATTTAAAATTGTTTAAGTGATCATCAACCTTTACATAATTTCGACTTAACTTTTTTTCCAAAGGATCACAAAATGAAAAACATTCAAAAGAAAAAAAGCTTATTTTAGTTTTTAAAATGAAGTTTTACAACTTTATTTTACTTTTGCCGCGGAGGTGCCAAGAAGTGATAAAAATGAAAGGAGCTTCAACCAAAAATTGAAATAAAATTAGGATTTGATAGTATTTTATACAAAAAATTAATAATATTTTGCATTATTTTTTCCATTATTTTTAATTTTTTCCAGGCATTTTTTAAAAAAATCCAAATAATTTAAAGAATTGTGCAGAACTGCTGCTTGTTTTTATATTTTTAGATTTTCCAATTAAATATGTTTAATTTAACGTAGCTACTTTATTTCAATTTTTACCCGTTCTTATTATTTTTTCCACCACTGTATGAATATATTCACAGTGGTGGTCACATATTTAGCACACTAGTTATGCTTTGTTTTCAAAACTGTATATTTTTCTGTTGGAGTAATAATTTGCTTTTTTTTGCCACGATGTGCAGCTTATGGTGTCCCGTTACTTGTTTTGTTATTCCCATTCTTCAATTGCGTAATTAATACGAAATTGGAGCTGGACACAAAATTAGCACAAATATTAAACATTTTACATTTCCGTTATTTTTTGAATTTTTAATAAATTTTTGGTAAGTTTTTTTATCATATTGTGTACAGTTGAAGGTTTTTTATAAATAAAATATTTATTAGACATAGCCAAATATAAATGGTGCACAGATGCGCAACGACAGGTGATTTATGAAATGAATTCGACAGGATGCCGTGGAAGTGAAATAGCAAGTATTTTGAATTGCTCCAGAAAGAATAGAATGCTTTGAGCCTTATATAAGCACACGGAACAATTATAAAGGGTTCACGGGCACCTAGACCAAGAAAAACGACAACAAAAGAGGTCTTTTTTAATATATAGAATGTCAGTGGCCGACCCTTTTAAGAGCTCCAGTGAAATAAATAGTGAAGTGTCATAAAAATACGGTATTGATGTCTCCGACAGAACGATACGCACACAAGCCACATGTGTCAAAAAAGAATTTGAAGTCACGAATTACTTTCGCCCGAGAGCATTTGGAAAAGCTTATAGATTTTTGGAAAAACATATAACATGCAGCAGAACCCTAAGTATACGTCAAAGACTGGAGGTGGAAGAAATGTGATAGTGTGGGCTGCATTTTCAGGACATGGAGTTGGTCCAATACACGAAATTGACACACGTATGGATCAACACGTTTATAAAAATATATTAGCCGATATCATGATACCATATGCAGAGGCAAAGATGCCACCTATTTGGCGCTTCATGCATGACAATGACCCTAAACACACTTCACGTATTGTGAAGTGTTGCTTGGAGGAGAGTCAAATATATGCTTTGAAATGGCCAGCTCAATCTCAATCCTATTGAGAATCTTTGGAATGATACAGAGAAGCATATAACAAGCGTAAAGCCTAAGAACTTAAATGATTTATGGACGGAAATCCAAAACGCATGCCACGCTATCCCAAATGAGCTTTGCCTGGCTCTGGTGAAGAGTATGCCTAAAAGATGTACTGCAGTTATACAAAAAAAGGATATCCTACAAAACATTAGTTTTTTTAAGAAATTTAAATGAATAATTTGTTTTTGTTCTTTAATAAATATTCAGACTAACCACAAAACAAATGTTAAAGTCGATTTTATGTAAATTCGACTTTATTTTAAAGTCGACTTTTGTAATTTTTCGTACCATAAGAAATTCTTAAAATAAGACTTTAAAAATATTTTTAAACAAATACATTCAAATATAACAAAAGCTTTTTTCGATAAATAGAAATAATAAAATAAAATTTCAAAAACAAAATATTTAGAAAATTTTGTGTTCTTCAGACAAAACTTAATATTTTTAATTTTTTCATGATGTGATTTTAAATTGTTAAAGTAATCTTCAACCTATACATAAAATTAAATTTTTGTGCAATAATAATATAAAACAACAATTGTAATATGATCCCAATCGTTTTTAAAGAAATTAATTTAAAAATGTATCTAATGAGAGAAAATTTTGAAAAATTTTAAATTTCGACATAACATTTTCTTCCAAGGGATCACAAAATGAAAAACATTCAAAAGAAAAAAAGCTTATTTTACTTTTTAAAATGCAGTTTTACATTTTCATTAAAAATTTGTTTTATAGTACAATTTTGGAAATAAAGTTGTTGTTGTTGTTGTAACTGCGATATTATTGGTAAGATCGTAGAAGTGGCAGTCCTTGGTCGGAATCCCAAGATTTCCGAGTCGTTCCGGTACGAAGAACCGACTGCCGTGGGAACGTGGAAATAAAGTCGAGTTTTTCGGTTTAAAGTCGACTTTAAATGTTCTATGGTTAGGCTGATTGGTTTTAATTTGTGGTAAATATATGTCTAGTATTTTTTATGGGTTAGTTTAGATAATTGCAAAAATAAATATCATTTTTAAAAAATATGTATACAAAAGGAATACGACTTCATCTTCGCATCACGTATAATACATTACAAAAAAAGTAGTAAAAAAATTTTATTTGGACTTAATATAAGAGATAACAGGTACCATTTGTGCTAAATACGTGACCACCACTGTATATATCGTCATCTTAAAGACCAAATAACCTATCTGCAAAAATTTCAAAATTGAGTTTTTAATTAGATATCATTGCCGATATCATAACGTATATCAGTACTTGGTTGACCGAGCCTTGCTCGGTGCTTTATGAGCTTCATTTCATATATATTATTTTATATTTTATTTTATAAAGTACTAGCCAACTAAAATAAATATCCAATTAATTTTGAATCGTTTTATTCATAATGTCCGATCAACATATGATCAATTCCATTGGTTATAATTCATTAATTTTAAATAATTTTAGAAATTGATCATGCCAACTTAAAAACCCCCGACGACTCATGGGCAACAACATTGCTAAAGATCATAGCCTGACCAAAAGCACAGTTTACGATTTAATTCATTTTGCACAACCTGTTGCAAATTTGTCATACTATGCGTAACAACTTTGCTAATGGTTATAGCATATTCAAATGCACAGTTTACGACTTAATTCACTTTAAGTATTTTTCAGTGGCGCCAACTGTAGAAAACTTTTTATACTATCTAAGTAACCTTCGTCGGCTCATGAGCATCAACTTTGCTAAAGTTCATAGCATAATCACTATCCTCCATCCGACAACCTATTTTTCTAGTTCCAGCATATGGAATGGTAAATGAAAAAGCCCGTAAGGATTCCATACTAAGGTAGTCCATTTGGTGTAAGATCTAAACTGATAAGACCTTTTTTTATAGATAGATAGAAATTATAGAAGGGTCTTTAAAATCTGATGTAATTAATTAAAGTTAATGGATCTACTGACTGTGTATAGCAACTCAACTTTAATTGTGTTGCCAATTGCCAAAATGACATAAAGTATTGCAACAGATAACCAATAAGAGAACCTCAGTTGCCTTCGCAATTATTAATTATATTGTATATGGCAACAAGTCAATTCTTTTTGCCACTTATAGATTATATCTGCAACCGGAAATTTGTAGTTGCTGTGATTTTTTTTCATTTAAGCGGAAAAAATACATTCTCATGGTTCTATGATAAACACATGAGTATCATATAGACATCTGACAATCCCTGTAAACTTTATTTTTAAATAAAACAAGTTTTAATTCTGTATTTTTTAATTTTTTAGAAAATCCAAAATTTCAAAAGTTTTTGCTAAATTAATTGTATGACTTCCTGTAGAATAATCGACAAAGTAGTTTGTGTCATATCAAGTTTGAAAACATTTCCTGTGACTTCTGAACTTTGATCCGAAAAAACTATTATTATAAACGTTTTCTCTCTTTACTTTTTTCATTAACCCTTTCGCCCCCATTGTTGCTTTTAAGCAACTTTGATGTTTGGCCTCGTTTTTTCAAAAATAGCGGAACTGAAAAGTTTAAAAAACACATGTTTCGATAGTTACATCTCCCTAGATTTAAAAACAACAAAAATAAAAGAGATCTATGTTTTACCAACAAAGTTATAGCTCATTAGTTAGAGTGAAGTCGGCTAAATTTTACGAGTGTTCTTTTTTGTCAAAAAATCAAAAAATAACACTACACAACAAATGAACATCTTTTGAAAAGTGCAAGGTCGTGACTATATTGGTCTATTAATTAGTTTCTATCTGTAGAAATACTACCACTGAAACTATTTTTCTGCCAGATTTTTACACGAAAAACATATTTTGCCGTTTGGTGACTCTTGGGCCAAAGTTAACTTTCGCTTACAGTTTTTTCGTAATTTTTTGTTACTTCTTGACTGAACTCAGTCATGTTTTTTAATTTTTGTAGCAATTTTGCGGAAGTAGGTGCTTTAATCCAGGGAAGAATAGAACAATTTTGCTCATTTATACAATAACATAATTTTGCGAAACAGGAATCACAATGGGTTGTGCCTATTATTATTTTTTTTTTTTTGTTTTTCTATATTTTATTTAGTTGTCGCTGAAACGAGCGGAGTTTTGTTTTTTTTTTCAATTTTATTTTAAACAAGTAAGAAAGTGCTATAGTCGGTCAAGCCCGACCATACTACACCCTTCACCACTAAGGTCAAAGGTGTTCTTTTATCTGTATAAAAACAAATATTTGTTGAATTTTGCCATCATACAAACATTTTCGCAAAACTTATTTATTTAAGGTGTTTCCGTCGTTTGGACTTATATGAGAGCTAGGGTCAAATGTGGACCGATTATCTCGAAATTTGGCAAATTAATTACAGTTATGAATGCAAAAAATAAACTTTAAATTCTCATTATCTTTACATTTACGAGCGTTTTAGCGATTTTTGTCTCATTTAGTGCGTTTTGATAGAAGTGTTTGTATGGGAGCTATGGTCAAATGTGGACCGATTTGGTACAATCATTTTGGTTTACATAAGCAGTGTTTCTTTTTAATTTCATGAAAAAATATTGATATTTGTGGGCAATATATCAATTCCGGGAAGTGGGAATCGACTCAGAATATGATTCTAATACTATTGGTATACTAAAAGGTGGGTCTATGACAAACATTTCTATGTGTTACATACATCAGCACAAAATTATAATACCCTTTCCTCCTACTGTGGCGAAGGGTATAAAAATACCTACACAATTATATAAAATAAACATATTTTTTATTTTTCGTTTCAATTCTTTAACATATAATACTTTTTCATACAATGTACCGAATATCTCCCATTGTGCATGGTAAAATGAGAAACAAATGAGAAAAAATTACTCTCAGACAAGTACAAATGGAGGCCCTATGCTCCACTGGGAGTCAAGGATAACAAAAGAAGTATAAATAAAAGAGAATAAGAATATGTGTAAATTCGATTGGAACAATTGTTCATTTGTTTTTGTATTTTTCCAATTTTTGTTGTCAGAGTTGTAATAATTGGAAACATAATAGTTTTCGTTTTGTATGTGAAAACTTAAGTTTTCAATATTGTTTTGGCCCGAAAACTACTTTAACGAGTTTTCGAGCTTAAAGTGAATGAGTAATTAAATTTATTACTAAAACAGTGAACCTATTTTGGTGGTCCCACCCTCGTATGGAGCAAATTAAACTTTGTAATAAGAAAGACGTAACCAAATTTGTTACATTTGACCCCAATAATCCAAATACAAAGTTTCATTCAGATCAGATAACGGAAAAGCGCACGCACGACTTGACGCCAAAGTTTGGACATGCCAGTTATATTTAAAAAATAAGGGGTTCCTTTAGATTTCCTTAAAATGTTTCTACTTAGAATATATTTTTAAATACATTTTTAACATCATGCTACAGATAACAAAATGGGCTTTACAATAAGATATAAAACCTTAATATCGGTTGAAAAGTTTTCTAATTGTTAAGGGTTTCCAAAAATATTTTTCGTTTTTGAAGACGCTCCTGAACATATGCAATAAAAAATTTGTTATTTTTAACAAAATTTAAAGAGTTTTACTGGTTTTACTTTTTTGAGACCTTAAGATGTTTAATTACCAAATTTTGTTGCAATGGGATAAAGTTAAGTCATATTTGCATAGGACGAAAAAAAATATTTTTTTTTATACCGTTTTCAAAACTCCTTTTTTGTTTTTTTTTTTGTTTTTTCAATAGTTTGTTAAACGAATACGGAAAAAATAAGAAAAAAAAGTTCCAAAGTGTTAGTAAAAACACAAATAAACAAATAAAGAATTAAATCAATATCTCTAACGGCTTAGCCGTACCTGCGATTTAAAGTCAAAGGGTTTGGACAGAACCCCAATTTTTTTGTTATTGAATTGTTATATATTAGCAGTTTTTATAAACAGAACTGTAATTATTATTGTCGATGGGTAGAAATATATATTAGAACTTTGGTTGCAATCTGATGTCATTAATCCTTTTATTACCAGCGTCAAAAGTAAAAACTCAACAAATCGTCCAAAGAAGCCTTTAATTACATATTTATAAAAATTAATTAATATATGTGCTAAAATACTTTTAAAGCCTGCAACTTGTTTTTTTAGCACTCCCAAAAGATGTTCAATAGGATTTAAGTCTGGTGACTGCAATGACCATTTTAAAACCGGGTCATCACTTTCGATAAACCAAGATTTAACACTTCTGACATAGTGTTTAGGATCATTATTCTCCATAAATTAATATTTTTTGTGTATTTTGGGTCATTTCATCTTTCCACGTTTAGTAGTTCAGATGTTGTTTGGCAAATTGTACTCTTAATAATTTGGGACAAGATTTTTCAAAAAATGGAATTATTATATTATTATTATACACATCCACAAAGTGCTAAACTTATTTGTATGGGAAAAAATGGAAGTATTTTCCGTTTTGCCCAAATTTAACATTAATAATTTACATTAATGAATAAATGAAACAGATTGGAATCAAATGGGAAAACTCTTTTTTTTTGAATATTTCATCCCGACACTTTTGTTATTTTTTTATGAAATTACTTAAAAAATTTAATGGAATAGCTTAAGTAGCTTTATTTGAAGTCATCCACATTAAAAATACATGAAGTAGTTTCGAAGTTATTGCAATTTCCCCCTAAAATTCGTGTAGTTGACAACACCCCTAAGGATATGCAGCCAAAAAATGTATTTAAGGATAAATAAATTTCAAAGTAAGACATCATTTACGATTCTATGACCTGTACTAAATGGTGTTGTTAAAATACATATAACCAAATTGACTTAGTTTTTTTCATATTACAAAATTATACTGTTTTCTCAGGCCCGTTTCAAAAATCATTTTTTAATTTTTTAAAAATTTTGTTCAACAAATATTGCAATAAATGTGCTTTCCGGTATCATAAAACAAATACATGGAAGAATAAAATAACCTGCGATTGCGAAAATAAGAATTTTTTGTAATAAATTGTGTTAGCTTGTTAAATTGTACCAATGTTCAAAATTAATAAGAGTAATAGTGAATATTTTTCATCAGGCTATATAGGATGTACCCCGGGAAATACAGGGTTAAACTTTTTCATTATTAAAAAAACAATGCCGTGTACATTATATATCGTCACCTAGAAGACGAAATAACCTATCTACAGTTTTCAAAAGTTTACAGGAGAGGGAAAATCATTATAAAATCGTAACTATTTGCAATATTTAAACGAAATTTATGTATTCAGATTAAAATTAAACCAGTAATATACAGTCGTGGTCACGTATTTAGCACAAATGGTACCTGTTATCTCTTATAGCAAATATTAAGTCCTAATTAAAGATGAAGTCGTATTCCTTTTATATATGTACATATTTTTTTTAAAATTATACTCTTTTTAAACTAGCCCATAAAAAATACTGGACATATGTTTAGCAAAAATTAAAAACAATATTTATTAAAAAACAAAAACAAGTTATTTATTTAAATTCCTTAAATCATTTAAGTTTATAGGCTTTACGCTTGTTATATGCTTTTTTGTATCATTCCAAAGATTCTCAATAGGATTGTGATCCGAATTAAGCTGCCCATTTCAAAACATCTATTTGACTGTCCTCCAAGCAACACTTCACAGTACATGAAGTGTGTTTAGGGTCATTGTCATGCATGAAGCGACAAATAGATATTATCTTTGCCTCTGCAAACATCACATTTCTTCTACCATGTTTTACAGTCTTTTACGTATACTTAGGGTTGTGCTGCATGTTCGTAGGACGCCATACATATCTTTTTCCATCAGATCCAAATCTGCAAAACTTTGATTCGTCGCTCCAAAGTATGTTTTCCAAAAATCTAATGGCTTTTCCAAATGCTCTCGGGCGAAATTCTTTTTTGAAACATGTGGCTTGTGTTGCATGATACAGCCACGCAAATTTTTTTCATTAAGGCGTCTTCGTATCGTTCTGTCGGAGACACTTCACTATTTATTTCACTGGAGCTCTTAAAAAGGGTCGGCCACTGGCATTCTATATATTAAAGAATCCTCTTTTGTTGTAGTTTTTTCTTGGTCTCGGTGCCCGTGGACCCTTTTTAATTGTTCCGTGTGTTTTTTTCTGGAGTAATTTAAAAAACTTGATATTTCACTTCCAGTGCATCCTGTCCAATTCATTTCATAAATCACCAGTCGTTGCGGATCTGTGCACCATTTAGTTTTGGCTATGTCTAAAAAATATTTTATTTCTAAAAAACCTTCAACTGTACACAATATGATAAAAAAAACTTACCAAAAATTAATTCAAAATTCAAAAAATAACGGAAATGTAAAATGTTTAATATTTATGCTAAATTTGTGTCCAGCTCCAATTATGTATTACCAACAAATAAATTATATATGAAGCAATTGAAGAATGGGAATAACAAAACAAGTAACGGGACTTGTCGATCACACCATAAGCCACACATCGTGGCAAAAAAAAAAGTAAATTATTACTTCAACTGAGAAATATACAGTTTTTTAAGCAACGCATGTCTAGTGTGCTAAATATGTGACCACCACTGTATATCGGTTGAAAAAATTTTGTTTTTCTAAACACATCTTATGTTAAGTCACTTAGGTTATTTGGAATTGCAAAAATCTGAAACCAAATAAAGTACTTAATGATTGTTTCAACAAAATTCAATTTTTATCGCGATTTTTGATGATTTAGTTTTATTTTTTTGTGCGAAACGGTCCTCTAGGTACAAAAACTTTAATAATTTGGTCATTTGTAATATTAGATGTTCAAAATTTTGCACAGATATACGTTATCATATAGGGAATAATAATCTGTAAAAAACTCAATTTTGAAATTTTTGCAGATATTTTATTCGGTCTTTAAGATGACGATATAGTCTCAGGGAAAATATTCACTATTACTTTAATTAATGTTGAATATTGGCACAATTTAACAAGCATATACTCAAATTTTTACAAAAAATTTCACATTTTCGCGAAATTCTACGTTTTTAAATCGCAGATACGGCGAAACGGTTAAAATATAAACCTAATTTTTTAGATTTTATACTCTTATTTGTTTGTTTTATTATAGCGGAAAGCAAATTATTTGTAATATTTGTTGAGTCAAAAAAAATTAATAATAATTAAATTTAATGGTCTGAACTTGTGTTTCGACTAAAATTATCTGTCAATTCCATCAAATCGATGGAATAATGGATCGTTTCAAATACAGAGGTACACTTCAGACCCAAATGTTGCCAAAGACCGTATAGTACTTCGAAGTGTGTTTAAACACGATAACGATCCGAAACACACACCGACGTTGATCAAGGAGTTTAATTAGGCAATAGGATTCAAGTCCTTAATTTTCCGGCCAACTTGAATCCCATTGAAAATTTTTGGGATACTCAAAAGAAAGATATCCGGAAAAATTAAAACAGCAAGATAAAGAAACATAATTGCATATATGCTCTATAGATGTGCGGATGTCATTAAAAACTAGGGTTAATACACGAAGTACTGAATTTGTTGTTTTTGTTTTGCACAGCTTTATAAGGAGAAGCAATTTGTTTTTATCAATTTCTTAAAAGTTATTAATTTAATTATTTTTTTTTTTTTTTAATTTACATAAAAAATATAAAATATGTAGGTATATAAATAAAATAAATTTTTCTAAAATGAACTGTAAATAAAAAATATGTATTTATGTTAGGAGATGAATGTTTATTTTATTCTGCACAAAACTGTATGTAGGTATGTATAAATTGTTTATTTAAAGGCTTGTATCATAGAAAAAACAGGTAAGAAAGTGCTATAGTCTGCCAAGCCCGACCATACGATACACTTCACCACTAAGGTCAAAGGTGTTCATTTTTCTGTATAAAGACAAATATTGCTAAATTTTGCCATTATACAAACATTTTCTCAAAACTTATATATTTAAGCTGTTTTCATTTGGACTAATATTAAAGCTATGGTCAAATGTAGACCTCCGATTATCTCGAAATTTGGCAAAATGATTACAGTTTTCACAAAATATGTATGTGAAAAATAAACACAAAATTCTCATTTAGTGCGTTTTGATAGAAGGAGCTGTCAAATGTGGACCGATTTTTACGAAATTTGGTAGTGATTTATTGAAGTAAAACTAAAAAACTTCACATACAATACTTTTCACCATAACTTCTAAACCATTTGGAAAGCATTTAATTAGTTTGTCGAAAGTAGCAAACTAACAAAGAACAAAAATGTTATGCAACAAAGCATTCCCCGTTTTTGTTTTATTAAGATTTGTTGTCGCTTACGATCAATATTTTTATTGTCGCTGGCGATCATTTTAATCTAAGGGCTCGTAGCAATAAACGTTTTTTCTATTTATTTTTTAAATCTTCATAAGGTACATAGATACAGACATTATATTTGGAACAATGGGTCTTCTCTCAGACAATGAGCTGTATCTGATTCTATTTTTAATTTCTGCCCATAACAGCAAATGCATTAGTTAGAGAAGTTTTGGCCGGGAAACGAAATTGGGACATCTTGTATGCTAAGTTAGACACATATCTTATAGTTAAATATAATTAGGCGTTAAAACGATTTTTCTTAGAAGTGATATTTGCAAAAAATAAAAAAAATATTACCCTACTGTAGGTACATGCATACATATGTGCTATTTTTCATTTCCGGCCGAGGGTCTAATATGGTTCGATTGTGGATCGATTAATCAAATTTCAGTTAGCGCTTAATATTTACAAAATATTTAACTGTGCAATGTTTTAGTAATAAAATACAATTATCTTTAGATTTATAAGCGTACCATCCCTCTGGAAATAGGAATCCGATTTCGCCCAAAAATAATAAGGAATAAGGGTCAGTGCCAAATTCCATTTAATTATCTTTAAAGTTTCGGTCTGCACTTTAATAAAATGTTTACATTGGATATCCAGCTAGCCAGCCGAACGGAAATCATTAAATCAACTCAGGGAGTGACGCTGAATCGATCGGTGTACAAAAAGGTAAATTTCAGACAAATATTTCTATGCATTACAAATATCAGCACACACCCAATATACCCTTTCCACCTATTGTGGTGAAGTGTATAAATACACCTGATGTATGATGGATGACGAAACATATATGCTGGCAAACTTTTCTCAACTTCTTGGCCAAGATTTTTACGTTGCTGATGAACGAGGCAGTGTACAAGAAAAGTTTCAGGAAAAAAAATTAAATAACATTACCAAAGAAATTTCTCGTGTTGCAGTTATGTTAAAATAAACAAATCATTTTGTGCCCCAGAACATGTCCGGAATTAAGCGTAAGTAGCAGAAGCGAGTGAAAAATTTTAATGGAAGGACTTCGAAAAAAAGTCGATAGTTTTTTAAATACCGAATAATAAATCCACATTTTAATGGTGAATGAATTTCTACAATATGTCAATAAATTTGCGTATTTTTAATAATTTTTTATATTGCATGGTTTATGTTTAATTTAACTTTTACTTAATGTATTAAAAATGTCTAAGCTGTAATTAATTTAGCTTAAATAAATAAATAAATAAATAAATACAACTACAAATTTCATTCGGAAAAATCCTTTTAAAGATATAGGTATTATGAGTTTATGTTGATTTAATGATAATTAATATCTAAAAAATGGTTTATTTAACATTTCATTTATTTTTCAATACCAAAAAATGTTGTCTTGGATTGTCTCGTCCCTTTAGTAAAACTAGAACAATGTGTCCCTATGTTAATACTTAGACCCCAATTTTAGTTCAGAGTCGACTATACTAGACATTGTCAAGGAATCTGTCAACATATATTTATGTAACTCAATAGCACCAAGTTTGATCCCAATGTCTCCATAAAGACCAAAAGAAATACTAGGTAAATAGTGGTAGTCTATTGGTAGATTTACTAGCAACTTTTAATGTTAAATGTCAATATATTGTCAGGGTTAAGATGGGCCAGTATTACTGGAGAAAATGTCAATAGCACAGCAGTATCTTTTCTCTGACGGCATTTACATCAGGGATTAATAATTTGTAATCTTTTATCCTGACTCTTTTTTTGGTAATTCGTAAAAACATTAATAGAAAAATGTAAAACATTATTTTTTCTAAACTTACTTTTTCTATTTGAGTACGACGAATTTGCATTAGATTTGCGTCCTCGTCCTCTGCTTTTATTTAATGACTTTCTGTTATTTCTGCTACCATCACTTTCTTGCGGAGATGAAGCTCGCGAAGCTGAAGGTGTACTTAGTTGGGAATCACTAGCTTTACTTAAATATTTGGGCTTTTTCAGCAACTGATAATTAAATTTTGCACCAGCTCGATCATTAGGAGTCTTTGGAGGCCTTCCTCTTTTACGACTGCCGCGACCACTCATATTTTGTGTTTACAAATATGTTTATAACTTTATTTTTCACAACTATAAATCACTTAAATTTAATGATTGTTTATAGCAAAACAGTTTCTAATTTCCAAGGTAATATAATCGCTTTTCATTTGAAATACTAAAAATCATAAATCTTATTTAAATTTGATCGAATAATTAGTCCCAAAATACAAAATTAAATATCATTCATGTTTAAACTTTATTTGTGAAAAGTTTTTATTTTTTATAACACAATTCCGAAGCCATCTACTGCGACAAACCAATCCACATTACGAAGGTCCGCCATTATGAAAACACAATTCAATGTTTTTTAATCCATTACAGTCAAATTATGCAGACATTTTATGTTCTTTAAATAAGTATGCAATTATTAATTGTTTTTCAGAAATAAATTGATACATTAACTTTTTAAAATATTTTTATTTGGCGATTTTCAACAAGAGAAAAATTTTTTCACTTTCAACTCTTCGCAGAATTCAGCAAAACTTATATTTAAAATGTTGGCAGCAGTGTAATCGTTGGCGTGATTTTTACTCAAGGAAGGTAATTGTTAGACAGAGATAAATATAGAAAAATAGCCTCATAGAAATAAACAAGCAAAACAACCCCTAGTTGCCACACTTAAATATTTTTTATCCACACGTTCATTTTATATATCCTAACCTTATGTCCACATTAACATAATTTTTAGACCGACATAAAGTTAAAACAAAGTAACATAGGTAAATTATAATATATTAAGGTATCTTAAGCCAATGACAGGTGAGGGCCTTTTTAATGTTTTGCATTAGCAACCAGCTATTTATTTGGAAAAACTTATTTTTTTGCGTAAAAATTAATTTTTTTTGTAACAATCTTTAGATTTGATTTGAGTATTTTGGGTTTTGGATCGAATGAAAATTATTCTTCTTCTATAACTTAAAAAAAGTAATAAAAAATATAACATCAACCGATGGATTGATTGTAAAAAAGCTAGATAATTAAACTTTGGTCTCTATTCAAATTTTTTTTAGAAAGTTTTCAAAACAATTTTTTTTTGGTTTTGTACTCCTTGATTTTAATGTAACATTTATTTTCATTTTTTTTTCTACTTTTCTATGTTACAGACCAATCCAAAATAAAGCGTTGAGCGTTGTTTAAACGCAAAATGTCTCATGTACATATAATATGAATGAAACAAACCAAAACAACGCAGCGGCAACTCTAAGCGGTTGAATAATCCGATTTTGACAAGGCGTTAGGATAGGTAGTAATTGGCTGCAAATGAAAATGAAAAATGGAGATAAGTTCTCAATGATATTTTGTATAATTATAAAAATAAAATTTCAAATTATGTATTTATTTTATTTTAGATGTCACAGCTGACAAAGCGATAACGTTCTTGTTTAGGTTTGCCACCTTAGCTTACTCTAGACATAAAACAACTAAGTCTTAACGCTTTTATTTAGGTTGGTCTGTTAGAGTTTTAATAAATTGGACGAACTTAGTGTTCTATAGGTATTTTACAGTTTTTAAGAGTTTAAAGAGCTTTCATTTTGTATGTGAAAATGTATATTTTCAATATTGCTTTGAGCCGAAAATTAATTTAATGATATTACAGAATCTATATATATTAGGGGTATAACCAATTTTTTGGCATAGTACAATGAGGTCAACCATTTCTTAGTAACCATAAAAATCATAATCTTTTTTAATTTTTCTCAAAAAAGTTCACGCACTGATTGGTTTTTCTAAACAGGTGTATAAAAAATTAAATTAAAATATTTTACGATACGTTTTGGTTTGGAAAAAGAATTTAGAATTCTTTTTCCATAAGTTTCATATTTAAGCTATTTTTTGTTTTAAATAAACATATTATTAATTTTCTTAACCGAAAAGAAAATAGAAAATTTTCAAAACTTCACCGCTGTTGGCGCGCAAATCTTTTTGACCTTAGCAAAAAAATAAATATACTATCGCTTATAGTTTTTTATGCTCTATCGGAATGTGCTATACTAATTTTAATATTTTTAAAAATTGTTAAAAAGTTATATTCCTAATATACATATGTATATAAAATACATTTGCATTGTTTTCGTAATCAATGATCTCTGTGATGCCTAAACCGATTTTACTCTCCGATTTACCAAATGACAGCTAACATCGGTGTCTTGGTTTAAAATAAAGAACGTTTTTGCTTCTTTATTGGTTCACAAATTAAGAACGTTGCAATGATACCTTCTGCAACACATAAAATTGAATAATTTCTACAATGTTTTCCTTACTTTAAATTCAAAAAATATTGGTCGAATTTTGTATTCGAGTGGTAATTTCGAAATGTAACACATTATCATGCCATTTCA
Source organism: Stomorhina lunata (assembly GCA_933228675.1). NCBI lineage: Eukaryota > Metazoa > Arthropoda > Insecta > Diptera > Rhiniidae > Stomorhina > Stomorhina lunata. The sequence continues at coordinate 82,131,723 of OW121742.1, forward strand.
AATTATATTCTCTCTTTTTATTGCTTTCATTTACCTCGCCAACAAAGAAAGATTGATTTGTAAAAACAAAACAATTTGCCTAGAAATGTTTAAGATTTTTTTAATATTATTAAAAAATTAACAGTGTTCTAATTTAGGCATGCTTTCCTTTTATTGATGTATTAAGACATATATAAAAGTTATTGGTAAAAGGTACAATTATTACATTAAAAACACACGCCTTAGGTTAAAAAAATAAAAACACATGCAAAAATTGCGCAAACATTGACTTTCTTGTAGATTTTTCCTACAAGTGCTTAAGGTCTTTTTACACCACAAAAAAACTAAAAAGTGTATTTTTTACAAAATTTACTTGAAATTTGACTTTAAATTTCTGAAAAACTGTATTTATTTATTTATTTGATGTCCTGTACAACAAAACTAAAAGTTTTATAAATTACAGTACAGGATGAGCTTAAGTTAAATAGTTTCATATATAGTCAAAAACATTACAAATTTCATAGTTGAACAATAAATATTAGAAATGATTAAAATTAAACAAAACAAAAAAAAAAAAAAAGAAGTACAATAATATAATAAAATTAAAATTTTAAATTAAATTAGGAACTAAATAGTTACAAATTAAATGAAAATGAAAAGACAACAAAAAGTAAAAAAATAACAATAATATAATATGTATAGAGATTAAGCTATGAACTGAAGTAGTTGTAGACTGCTTTCCTAAATTCCGTTAAGTTGCCCAAAAATTGAATTCTTGTTGGTAGCGAGTTCCATAAACGGATGGTGTGAATAAGATATTGATGTTCTGACACTAATCTTTTATGGCGTATTTGAATTAAGTTGTTATTTCTCCTTGATTGAGTGAAAACAAGCCGATCAAAAATATAAGACGGTTCATTAGTAAACATAATCTTATGTAGCAAAGTAAGACATTTTATTTTTAGATAATCACATAAACGTACTCCAAATAATTTGGTTTCAAAAGGTGTAATGTGGGACGATCGCTTTAAGTTAAAAACATATCTCAAAACTGAATTGTATGTGGTACTAAGTTTTCTTGTACAAGGTACTTAAATGATTTTTTCCAGTAATAAAGTTTATTTTATGTAAAACAAATTAAAAAAGTAAAACCCAATTGATCTTTTTTGCAATTTAAATTGTGGTGTATAAAAATTTGCCAATTTTTATAAAATTCGATTTTCTGGAATCGTTTATAAATCCGCGCTAATATATGCGACTATATATGTATTTCAGAAAGTTGCAAAATCGGCTTGACTTTTTTTGATATATATTTGAAAATAAAAATATTCTTAAAAATTAGCCAAATTTCGTTCAATGCTGTACGTAAACGGAATGTTACACTGACTTAAATTTTGGTTTAAAATCATCCTAGAACCCCATTCTCTGTGAATACATAATAAAACAATAACTTTTAATAAAAAACTTCTTCGTAAAAAGTAAAAAATACCATCTTTTTGAGAAAAAATGCGCTTTTTCGATCAACGAAAAGTGTGGGAAATAAAGAAAGATAAAACTGAAAAATGTTTGTGTGTTTCTGTTCAGATGATAATCTTTGTTTTATGTTGACATTTGTTGGACACAATAATAATTCGTATTTATTCTATCCCTCAATATATGATATAATGTGTGGTTTTCGCTCTGTCTAGAATTAGGCATAATACTTCTGATGATATGGTCTAACCAACCAACGAAAAGCTTCAAGGAAAGGTTTCCCCACCAACATTTTTTTATCAAAAAACTATTTATTACAATAATAAATAATTGTAATAAATTGGGATCTTAGTGCAATACACTACAGTAAAACTTTTTAATGAAAAATATTTGGTTTTGGAAATTTCTTAAAATTAAACGGTTTAAGATATTTAAAAACGGGTTTTACTGTTTTATTTCCTGAGCTGTTGGCTGTAAGTCAATATTTTTGAAAAAACAATGGGTCAAAAACTAAAAAATAGTTTTAGTAACGTTCCAAAAATGAAACAGTAGGATAATATTTCACTGGTAATACAAACATATCACAAACAAGTAAAAACAATGTTTTTTATTAAGTAACCTTTATTCAAATACAAAAGTATTACGTTTTTCATTACAAACTTCTTCTTCTGTTATCCTTGACTCTCAGGGGAGCATAGGGCCTCATCATTACAAATTTAGTTAGTTTACATATACAACTTTAACAAAACAACGTACGTTGTTACGTTTCATAAAATATTCACCAAATAATACTCCACAAAACATAAAGCACTTAACAAGGAATAACGGAACGTTAATTTGATAGCTAACAACTTCAGCAAACGTTTCAAAAATGGAACACTAGGATGATATGGGTTAATCCAAAATTTAGAAAGCTTATCTCATACATACTAATGTAATCAGACCTAAGGTGGGCACACACTTCGTTCTTTTGAACAATTTTAATCGAACGGGATAAACTGTACGGTTTGTTACGTACAACGACCCTACACACACACTATCGTTTTTTCTTTATCGCAATAATCAAAATTATTCAAAATAATGTATGCAAATCAGAGAACTTCAAAATCACGGGATTTCTTGATTTCATTCAGCACAAAAATTTTTGTTCATTTGAAAGAATAAAGAAAAATTCAACGTGATTAAAAATCATATTCATTCTACTGTACACATCAAATTCTGATTTTGTGTATAATTAACAAAAGCATTTTATGAATAAGTTCGCACAGGCAAGAGAAGGGCTTGCAGTAAATTCATCGTGTCCAAACGCTCTTATTCTCATTAACACACACAACATGTTTGAACCGAACGCTATATGAATAGAGCAATATAATATGCCAACAATACAAACAACATGTACAATTCAACATTGATAAGTGAGCTTATTTGAATTTTTTCATCATTTTGAATTTGTTTATCAAAGGCAAAATTAGAAGGAATACGCATTGGAAAATGCACAGTGGTTTATAAGATTTTTTTTTATTAGTTTGGTAACTTTTTAATTGACGTAGTAGAGAAAAATGTGTATGTATAATTATTCCACGTCACCATAAGTTTTACGGAAAATTACGGTTATAGGGATATAATATTCTAATTGTATAATTGAATAGAGCAATAAGAGTTATTCAGAAAAATATATATATACACAGTGAGATTGAATGTATAGAAAAATTATTTTTATGCTAAACATTCAATCGTTTTTATAGTAATACGTTTATTTCTTTATAGAAATACGTTTATTTCTTTATAGAAAAATAAACTTAAATTTTTTTCTATGTAAAAACACATTTAAAAAAAATACGTTTTCTAAATAAAAAATACATTTAGTTAAAAAAACAAACTTTTACTTTAAAAATAAAAACATGTTATTTTTATAGAAAAAGTAAGTTTTTCTATAGAAAAAGTAAGTTTTTCTATAGAAAAAGTAAGTTTTTCTATAGAAAAAGTAAGTTTTCTATAGAAAAAGTAAGTTTTTCTATAGAAAAAGTAAGTTTTTCTATAGAAAAAGTAAGTTTTTCTATAGAAAAAGTAAGTTTTTCTATAGAAAAAGTAAGTTTTTCTATAGAAAAAGTAAGTTTTTCTATAGAAAAAGTAAGTTTTTCTATAGAAAAAGTAAGTTTTTCTATAGAAAAAGTAAGTTTTTCTATAGAAAAAGTAAGTTTTTCTATAGAAAAAGTAAGTTTTTCTATAGAAAAAGTAAGTTTTTCTATAGAAAAAGTAAGTTTTTCTATAGAAAAAGTAAGTTTTTCTATAGAAAAAGTAAGTTTTTCTATAGAAAAAGTAAGTTTTTCTATAGAAAAAGTAAGTTTTTCTATAGAAAAAGTAAGTTTTTCTATAGAAAAAGTAAGTTTTTCTATAGAAAAAGTAAGTTTTTCTATAGAAAAAGTAAGTTTTTCTATAGAAAAAGTAAGTTTTTCTATAGAAGAAGTAAGTTTTTCTATAGAAAAAGTAAGTTTTTCTATAGAAAAAGTAAGTTTTTCTATAGAAAAAGTAAGTTTTTCTATAGAAAAAGTAAGTTTTTCTATAGAAAAAGTAAGTTTTTCTATAGAAAAAGTAAGTTTTTCTATAGAAAAAGTAAGTTTTTCTATAGAAAAAGTAAGTTTTTCTATAGAAAAAGTAAGTTTTTCTATAGAAAAAGTAAGTTTTTCTATAGAAAAAGTAAGTTTTTCTATAGAAAAAGTAAGTTTTTCTATAGAAAAAGTAAGTTTTCCTATAGAAAAAGTAAGTTTTTCTATAGAAAAAGTAAGTTTTTCTATAGAAAAAGTAAGTTTTTCTATAGAAAAAGTAAGTTTTTCTATAGAAAAAGTAAGTTTTTCTATAGAAAAAGTAAGTTTTTCTATAGAAAAAGTAAGTTTTTCTATAGAAAAAGTAAGTTTTTCTATAGAAAAAGTAAGTTTTTCTATAGAAAAAGTAAGTTTTTCTATAGAAAAAGTAAGTTTTTCTATAGAAAAAGTAAGTTTTTCTATAGAAAAAGTAAGTTTTTCTATAGAAAAAGTAAGTTTTTCTATAGAAAAAGTAAGTTTTTCTATAGAAAAAGTAAGTTTTTCTATAGAAAAAGTAAGTTTTTCTATAGAAAAAGTAAGTTTTTCTATAGAAAAAGTAAGTTTTTCTATAGAAAAAGTAAGTTTTTCTATAGAAAAAGTAAGTTTTTCTATAGAAAAAGTAAGTTTTTCTATAGAAAAAGTAAGTTTTTCTATAGAAAAAGTAAGTTTTTCTATAGAAAAAGTAAGTTTTTCTATAGAAAAAGTAAGTTTTTCTATAGAAAAAGTAAGTTTTTCTATAGAAAACGTATGTTTTTCTATAGAAAACGTATGTTTTTCTATAGAACACGTAAGTTTTTCTATAAAAAAAAAAGATTTTCTATAGAAAACGTAAGTTTTTCTATAAAAAAAAAATATACTATACTGAATATACATTTGTCAAATAGATACGTTTTTTCTATAGAAACAAAAGAAAATAATTTTTGTTTACATAAAAACAACAAAAAAAATTTCAATACTGACTGATAGAATTTTTTGCTTCTCCTGTAAAATTTTTAAATTGTTAGATAGTGCGGATTGCGTTTTAGCTGACGATAGTAATAATAAATATTACTTGCAAGATCAAATTGCAAACAGAATTAACATTTTCCGACAAAAATTACCTATTTTGTCTAGACAATACGAATAGACATCAAAAATCACTGTAAACTAAAATAAAAAAAAAAGATCTTGCCTTTGAACAAATTCATACACAATGATTTCTTGCTTTTTGCATTTCAATGTTTATCAAATTTTTGTATGTTTAGTGGAAAAGCCAACTACACGAATGGACAAGTTTGATTCGACCTATGACAAAAATAAGACTGTATTCAACATGCGAGTTATTCGATTGCCTTAAAATGAACAACATGTATACAAGTTCGAACAAGTTTGATTAATTCATTCACTCCCAGTTTAAAGAAAATCATTTCAATGAAGGGAAATATGTTCGGTTGCTTTAAAATGAACAGCAAAAGAGTGTATGTAGGCAAGTTTGATCTGTTACAAATAAAAGACAAGTTTTTTGTGCCTTTATTATTGTTGAAGGTTTTTTAATCAGCAAGTGAAGTTCTCTGATGCAAATGTATGAAAATACATAAATTAGCAATTTTTACATGTTCAGTATTTTACACTGACAAATGCTGTTCTTTTTTACTGTTTAGCCCACTTACAAGCAGTTTAGAACGTGTAAAATCCGACGGTTAAATTCAAGACAAGACAGATATTTTGCACGTTCCAAAAGAACGTCGGTTTTTGCCCACTCTATAGCAGTTTTAACCGAACAGTTTGAACCGTACTGTTGAAACTGTGCAAAAAGAACGATGTCTGTGGGGCCATTTATAGTTTAGAAGATACAGATTTATTAACACTTTTTTTGTTTCAAACCACTGTGCGTCGTTGGAAAGGACTTTAATTCTTCTTTTATATTATCAAATAAAAATTATCTATTATTCTATCTCAAGGACCTTTACAATGAAAAATGTTATTTAACCTTGAATATACTGAAATCGGTCTCATGATTTTCTTTATTTTTTTACAGTAAATGTGCTGTCCACGGGTTCCGAAGTTACAACAAAAGGTGTTTACACTCATTTAAAACCGATTGCCCATATAAATTTGAATCTAGAGGCTGTAAGAAAAACTGCTCGGTATTTCAAAAATTCGTCAGTTCGTAATAATATTTTACAAACAAGCGTTAAAAAGCATCATAATCATTAATTATGTTTACTCTTAGACTTTTGCTTCTAAAAGAAAGTATTCATGAGAGTTTAAAAAAGCTGTCGACCTTAGATTTGTTTCATTCTATCGACTTTGAAATTGTAAATTCTTTTAAAGATTCGTTGCTCTTTGTAAAAATTACTATTGAAGCAATTTGTAGCTCGGATGAAAATATTATTCACGCTAAAGGGGCTCTGCAGTTTCTCCAAATGATACAAGACTTATTTAAAAAATCCCTTATATTTAAAAAAACTTGAATTATTTTCCTGAATTTTAGTATTAAATTATAAATATGAGCTTTAATACTTTGTTTTAATGAAATTATCAAAATTTTCCTACAAATTTAAATCGAAATAGTTTTATTTAAAAAACCGAACCGAAACCGGCCGGTTTTGGGTGTTTTAAAACCGAACTCTAGTTTTAATATTACTGTACCTAGTTCCTGTAACTCTCGCATCGATAAATTATTCAAGTGGAACAATGAAAATAAAGAAAAAAATTGGTTGAATTGAAACAAAATGTATTTTTTTCACCCAAGTGTTTTTGTATTTTTTTTTGACAACTATCTGTCATTCAACAACTTACGTCAAAGTTATTGGAAATGTGCGTGTAAAACTCTTTCTGTAAGCGAATGGTGCGAAAAGTTTATAATTTTATCTGTCAAAAGAATCCGCACGTATTTCATACGCCGAGAAAAAAACATTTGAACTAAAAAGTAAAAACAAATACATAATTAAAATGAATTCGAAAAAGGTTAGTCTTTATAATTAATTAAAATGTAATTAATTTATTCAAATATTTTCCATTTTTAATAATTTTAGAGAATGGAAAGAATATCAAAAATTCATCAACATTTTTTGGCAACTAACAACAACACACTTAACATTTTAAAAAATATATAAATATATAGATGTCAATAAATATTTTTATTTTTTCTTATTTTTAATTGAATTTTTTATATTTTTTTACTAAAATTTTTTTGCACATAACATCCTTTTTTTATGATAAATTGTTTCTTTTTCTACCAGCTATTTTCTTTTTGACAGATGTATTGGAAATTTCCAATAAAAACGCAATCACTGTTGCTAGTTCTCACTTTGATTTACAGAAACACTTTTTTCTTCCAAGTCGAGAAACGGTGGAATTTTTTGTTTCATACTTTTCGCTGTGAAAACTTATCACTTTGAGTTACAGAAAATAACCTACTGGTCGACAAAATGTTTGTACAAGAACGATACTCACGAATTATGAATTAACTATTCACTTTTATTAAAACCCTATACTTACTTTGATCACATCAGGTCTGGTTTTCGAGATATTGAGCATTTTATGTTTTTGCTAGAAATCTAGTTTTTGTTATAGTTTGTTAAATAGTGTAAAGATAATACAATAATAGATACATTTTATTCGATGATAAGATAAAAATAATAAGAAGAATTAAAATCTGACATTACGTTTTGAAGTTATTGAGTCGTAAACATTGCCAATTTTTTAAATAAATTTAAGAACCGTACACCAAATACTTTAGAATTATTAAATTGTAGTAAAAAACGATAAAAATAATAACATATTCGTCACATACACAATGTTTTTTTCAGAAATTTTTAATATTAAAATTATTGTTTTTTTTTATATTTTATTTTCAACTGACATTTATTTTTAATATTTTCTCATTTTTCCAACTTAGAGTTGTAATAAATGGTATGAACTAAGTGTTGTATCGGTATTTTAATAGTTTTCAAATAAGTTTTCGTTGAAAACTCATATAGAAGGAGTTTTCGTTTTGTATGTGAAAACTTAAGTTTTCAATATTGTTTTAAGGCGAAAACTACTTTAACTAGTTTTCGAGCTCAATGTGAATGAGCTATTAGAAAGAATTTCATAAAAATATTAATAAAGTTACACATAAAATGGACGATAGAGAAATTTATATCAGGGAATTGTTAAAAACATTATCTTAGCACGCTTCTGTTTTTATTGGTTAAAAAGAGATTTAAGTCGTTAATTTATTTCAAATTTGAATATACATCACTAATTAAATGACAAACGAGGAAAATTTTGAATTCTTTTCTAGTTGCAAAAAATGTTACATTATTTAAGGGAACTGGCAAAAATGAAAAAAATGTGCATATTTTTTTTTATTGCAATATTGAGGGTAACATATTTCTTTAGAAAATTAATCACCATAAGTCTGAAATTAATGCACAATATTAATGTGCATTTAAACTGAATTTAGTTTAAACGATATGGCAACACAATGTTCGTTCGTTTACGTTAAAATTTGTACAAATTATTACGAAAAGTCGTTCGTTTACCCAAAACTCAGTAAGAGGGGAAATGTAGACAGAGAGAATTTTTGAGAAAAAGTGACAGTTTATTTGCTGAGTATTTGTAAAATGTTACGGACGATCTGGTAACACTGAAAAGTAAAAGACGTATATTTTAGCGGAAAAATCTAAGAAAATAAAATAAATAAATTTATATTCCTTGTCGTAGTATTTGTTGTTCATTTGAAGACAAACGAACATTTGCAGGACCCTAGTGTATGGACACAATGGAGATTTGTGCTGGCGATGGTGCAGACGATGAGACTAAAGAAATTGATGGTGGCGGTGGAAGTGCTGGTGCTAATGGTGGTGCTGGCAATGAAAATTGGCAATGAAAATGACAATTGTTTCTCAAAGAGAAGAAGATGTGACATGACGGGTTCCCCAACAATTGAAGCATAGCCGCGAATAACGTTTTAAAAGCCGATTTTTACAAAACCTGTTTTTTGCAGATTACAGTTAACTTGACTCTTTTACATTGCTCAATCACCAAATCACCCAAAATTATGCACCTTATCGCTATCAAAATACAATTAGAAAAACAAATTATATATATATTGCCTGCTACTTTAAAAACGTTTTTTACGAATTGTGAACAATTTCAATTTTGTCGCTTACAACGTTATTCGCGGCTATGCTTCAATTGTTGATGTGTCCGCATTACATGGTGGTGGTGGCAAACCTCCAGGTTTTTCATCAAAAAAGGTAAATTTAATCTATATGAACAAATTTAATGTAAATACTAAATTAATTACTTTTTTTCTTCCCTAGAGTTAGCTGAGGGTACTTACGATTGATCCTGAGAAGATTTGTCCCAGCCCAAGAAAAAGTCCTACAGCAGTGCGAGGTCCAAATTCAGGTTTTTAATCAAAAAAGGTAAATTGAATCTATATGAATAAATTTAATAAAAATACTAAATTATGATTTTGTTCTTTCCTAGAATTAGTTGAGGAAACTTACGATTGATCCTAAAAAGATTTGCTCCAATCGATGATGGAGTTCTTCAGCAGCGCTCATCCCTAAATTTAGTTTTTTAGCTAGCCAAAAGGATTAATTTAAAGATAAATAAAAAATATATAAGAAAAACCATCGTGCATTATTTATTTATATAATAGCTTAGTACTTACCATTGATGGAAGAAAAATTTTCCTAAATTCATTTAAGAATTTTGAAATCCACTTTTTATTACTCAGTTTCTTCCATTCAGTTGTATTTTTCATCAGATTCAATCTGATTAAAATTTTCACTTACTGTTTGAAAAAAATATACTTCCATCTGCCGGCTACAACAACTTTTCGCTGCAATAGAAGAAACTTTTGTTACTAAAATATTCTTATAAATGCAAATATATAACTTCAAACACATTACTTACCTTTAAACATTGCATTTTCCTTCGTTTAATAAGAAGCTTTTTACATTTTTGACATAAGAGCAAGCTTTCTATTTCAGATCTCAATGTATACACAGAAATGATGACTTTTCTGCGTGAGAAAAAGATAAACTCATATTCCTTTACACCAAAGGAACTACAACAGGTTTCATTTGTAATTCGTGGCTTATACTATAAGACGGAATTGGATGATATAAAAACAGCCTTAGATGATAAAGTTCCTAACGTGATTTCCAAGGTTACAAAGTTCAATACCACATTTTCCTTGAAAAATAAAATAGACAGTGGTCTTTTTTTAATTTCTTTATTGCCTGGCAAAGGTCTTAAGGATATTTCTCACGTAAAATTCTTATTAAATCAGACAATTGTTTGGGAAAGACCAGGAAATACAATGTAGACGGTGTCAATTATGGGGGCATTTGACCAAAAATTGTAATCGCGGTTTCAAATGTGTTAAATACGATAAAAGTCACGATCCTGGTTGAAAATTCATATGACCCGTACAAATCTGAAGCTTATTACATTCAATGTCCGCTCACTTGTTGATACTAGTAGGCGTTTAGAACTCTTAGACATACTTCATCATAACCAAATCGACATAGCATTTATTCAAAAATGCCATCTTAGGAATAATGATATTAAACTTAATGGCTACAATTTTATTTACGACAACTCTGCTCTTGGTGTTGCAGTTATAATTAGGGATAAAATTTCATATAGTCGGGTTTCCATAGAGGGCATGGGGTTATACGGCGTTTTTATTCAGATCGAACTGATGGTGGAGAACGTTCGCAGAAAGTTTTTATTCGGATCTCTATATATTCCATGCAATTTCAATAGTACTGGAATTTATGCTGATCTTAGTAAAATATTAAACATATCGAGAGACTTTTATGGTGCTATAATTGGAGGTGACTTAAACGCCAAAAATCCGATGTGGGGAGACCAGGTGGACAACAACAATGGAAGATTATTATACAGTTGGCTTCAAGATCATTCCATAGACATAGTCTGTCAGACACAACACCTTCTTTTTCTAACGGATCGTCATACCTGGACCACTTTCTGATTAGCCCTAATCTTTTGAACCTCGATAATCCAAACCATAGAATCTCCAGCCTACCTACGTTTTCGGATCACTTCCCTATTATGATGGAAATTCGGCTTGAAACTTTTGAGTTCCTGCTTAAGTCTCCCTATTGTTTTACGTCATACAAGAACACCAACTGGAATAATTTTCGCCGCGATATGGAGTTAGCATCATATACCATAATGCCTTCTACAAACAAATTGATCAATTAATAGAGGAATTTACATCTATTTGTATCGAAGTTTCCAATTCTCATTCAGACTCGATTCCCCACAAAAATTATAAAATCCTTATTTCTGACAAGATTAAACATTTTTTTCGAGTTAAATACAGGTGGCAAAAAGACCTAAAGAGAATATACCACAGAGCGGGTAATAGAATGGGTCATGATCATGCACTACTTTCTAAACAGATCCAGTTACTCAAAATTATAATTAAGGAACTTGTGAATAGGGAGCAGGCCGAGAGATTTAGTCAAAGACTAACGCAGATTAAGCCAGGTCCCTCTGCTTTTAGGGAGATTTACGGTATTTGGGTAACAAAAAATCTCCGTTTTGCCACAGTTTACGCACAGATAACCACATTATAGTTGATGATAATAAAAAATGTGGATTATTTAAAGATTATTATTCGTTGGTGTATGCCGAAAAACTTCCTGAGAGGCCAGCGTATTATACGTGCAACTTATCTCGTTCTATATACTCATTTGATAACAACTTTGAATCGTTGGATAATGAGGACTCAATGCATTTCGTAAAAGTGGATACCGTAAAGGGAATCATAAAGAAAGTAAAGAACAAACATTCATCTGGACTTGATAGAATATCAAATTTTTTGATAAAAAAATTTCCTGACAAGTCTTTGGAATTTCTAACAATAATTTTCAACAATTGTTTGAACAATGGCTACGTCTTGGAAGGTTGGAAAAGTTCTGCCACTGAAAAAAAGGGAAAACAGTGAAAGTCTGGAAGATTATCGTCCAATTTCATTATTGTCAAATCTGGGGAAAATTTTTGAACATATCCTGGCTTCAGACAATTTCATTCGACCTAACATGCTCTATTAAAATTTCATGATGATGTGACGCATAATTTACGAGACCAAAAATGCACTGTAGCAGTCTCATTAGACATCCAGAAAGCATTTGATACAGCTTGCCATAAGGGGATCCTTTATAAGCTGGTTCACTTTGGATTTGACCCGTTTCTGGTGAAACTGTTATTAAGCTATTTTTCGGAACGAAAATTCTGCATCCAGATCAATGATTCTTGTTCTAGTCTTGGAAACGTCAACAGTGGTGTACCCCAAGGTAGCGTGTTAGCTCCCTATCTTTTTAATTTATATTTACATGATTTTCCACATGAACTAACGGATTCTAAGGCTTTACTGTATGCTGATGACTGCCTGATTTTTTCACACGATGTATCGCCTACATCAGCTCTGAACAAAACATATTTCCATCTTCTAGCTATTGACAACTACAAAACTTGGGGTATACACTTGAATGCTGCTAAATCCGAAGCAATTGTATTGGAAACGCTTCTGGTAAATGCCCAAGATATGTAGTCTCAGAAAGTAAATACCCTTCAAAAATAGCATCAAATACCTAGGAGTTTCATTCAACAAGCTTCTAAAGTTCAATGATCATGGCAGAGCAGTCTTAGTAAAATGTAAGAGAATTTGCGGTATGTTCTCAAGGTTACTGAGTAGCAGATATCTTCCAGAGAATACAAAATTGCTCATCTACAAAGTAGCTATTAGATCGGTTTTGGGCTATGCTTTCCCAATCTGGTTCACAATCTTACCAGTGGTTGCAAAGGAATTGGAGACCTTTGAAAGAAGTGTACTAAGGAGGTGCATTGGCAAGAATTTCAGTTCCTACACCAGACGCTTCTCCAACAATTATATCTATAAAAACTCTGCAGTGCTACCTTTTTGTCAATATGTGCTTTCACTTCAAAGACAAATTAGCCGAATATGACAACATTCTTATGAATGACATTTACAACTTAGAAAATGAATTAAGCTAGGCGGACACCATTTATTTGTCCCCAATTGGTATCCTAGTAGAGAACACTACCACGCATCGTCTACCGGACACCACCGATTTACCAGATTTTTGCCAGAAAACCTCTCATGGGGCTCATAGAGGTTGAGCCTCTTTGGAATTGACTCTAAGAATCTTACTTATAGTAGTCTTTACTACTTATTTTTAAAAATTCATATTTTATAATTCAACTTCTGAATTAATCATTTATTAATTTTCACCAATCTAATTGTTGATTTCATTTTTTAGTTTTGTTATTTAGTTTTGTTATTTAGTTTTAAGTTCCGTTTTTTAACAGACATACTCTGTAAGAAATTGTTAATGTCGGGAGCAAACATAATTACCAAATCAAAAAGTACAAAAGTACATTCGAAGCTTATATAAATCACTTTTTAGCAAGTAGCATTTGCATTCAATGTGTGTTAGAGTAAGACGATTATAGCTCTAAGCGTTTCAATGTTATTCATTGTTATTTAACAATTGTAACTCATTTATTGTTTTCGAAAAAGCCTCAATAAAAAATTTATTAATTATATTGTAAAATGTTACGGGCAAAATTGTTGCTTGTAAAAGTTCAGTAACAACAACAACATGAATAAAAAACGTAAACAAAAGAAAAACAGCAGCTTAAAATTTGCCGCAATTTTTATTTAGTTAACAATTTTAAGTAAAAAAAATAAAATTAACTAAATTAAAGTTAAAAAGTATATAACTAATTAAAAATTAAAAGCTTAGGTAATTTTTTATTTATTTATTGCCTATTGTATTGTTTTTTTCTTATTGTCTCGATGTTCTTACTGGATTTTTACAAATTTTCTGTTCGTTTACTTTTCTTGTACAAATGGTTTGGTGAGAGTAAATTCGTTCATTTACTCAGTAAATACTCAGCTTACTGGACTTACTGGAAAGTAAACGAATAGACCTACAGTCAAAAACCTATTAACTGTGGCCAATTTTTCAACTATCATTCTGAGTGAAATTTTTAAATAAGAATATAAACAATATTTTAAATTGAGGGGAAATGTAAACAAAGAGAATTATTGAGAAAAAGTGACAGTTTATCTGCTGATTATTTGTGAAATGTAACAGGCAAAATTTTTGCCACGTATGCGAAAAATAAACTCAAAATTCTCATTATCTTCAGATTTACGAGCCTTTTTTATTGATTTTTGTCTCATTTAGTGCGTTTTGACAGAAGAGTTTGTATGGCAGCTATGGTGAAATGTGGTCCGATTTCAACGAAATTTGGTACAGGGATCACATAAGCAGTGTTTGTTTTAAATTTCATAAAAAAATATTAATATTTGTGGCCAATATATCAAATCCGGGAAGTGGGACCTATGGGAGGTACCATAAATAATGGACCGATTTTGACGAATTTCAATAACCATGGTCCCATTATCAAAAAAATGATCTGTTCCAAATTTGCCAAAATTGCCCAATCATTTAAAAAAGATTTTCATTTTTCATAGTCGATTTGGAAACCCTTGATAATGATTGACGACAACATGCACTTTTTGCATTTTTAGTAGGGTTTTTAGTAATTTGGAGATAAAATATTATTGGATAAAGCTTTTTGATTGCAAGAATTACTAGGGAGATAAATTGTTTCCCACTTTGCAAAAATTTATTAACTTTATTTTTATATAACCGTTTTGAACGCTGCTGCTGAAATAATATTTAGTAATTTTAATAATTTTAAGACAAATCTTAGAAACAAATTGGCATCTGATAACATTTCATCGGTTATATTTACTAAAAAAGGTATACACAGAAATGATGGACTAAATTTTGAATATATCTGAAAATGTTAAACAAGAAGCGGAAGCTTAAAACACCTGGTAAAATAACAAAAGAATACCTCAATATAATCGTTATATATTTAATTTGCATTATTTGTTTTATTTTAAAGCGTTACTTTTATGAAACAAAAAAAAAACTATGAATAGTTAATTTAAAAAACCACAAATCATTTTTTGAAGAAAAATTTTTAATTAAAAAAGATTAATTTAATTCAAAACATGTTATTTTACCAAAAAAAAAAAAAAAAATATAAACATGTGCAATTCCTAATTTCATGTGTAATTTTGGCATGATCCATGTGTAATTTAACATTTGAATGGTGGCAACACTGATTATAGTACTCTATAGAGCAAGGATTAAAAAATGAAAAAGAAATAAAACAAAAATTAAAAAAGTTGTGATATTAAAAAAATTGATAAAATAATCAATTAATATATATATATCTAAGTAATAACAAAAATTTGTAACAAAAATTATATGAAGTCGCAAACTCCTTAAACAAATTCTTTTTAAAATGTTCTTTAACAATTATACAAATTTCATATTATAAGAATTTAATAATTTAAAATTTGTTTATAAATTTGGGGGGTAAGAAGTGTTAAATCAAATGGGGCAACAAAACTCATAAAAGTTGAAGTCGACACCTTAAACCGTTTCGCCGTAGCTGCGATTTGAAATTGCCGAGTTTCGCGAAAATCTAATTTTTTGGTCATAAATAGAGGCGATGCTTGGTAAGTTTTACTTGTGTTTATTTAAAAACAATATCTTTAAACTTACAATATGTATATAAAATATAGTATTTTTATTAAAATTTAATTCGAAACAAATAAATTTCTGGTTGTAAAAGGCCATTCTGGAAAGACAGGTACCCAAAATAATGATTCAATTTGATTCAAAAAGCATAGTGATCATCGTTCTACCAAAGAAATGTTCATACAAAATAGTTACAAAATATAGCTACCGCTATATTAATATTTTATAGCTACCGCAATAATTTTGTATATATCTAAAAAATTAATCTGGTAACATTGTATATTTGTTTTTGTAAACTTAAAACTCACCATTTTGCAATCATCTGATGTGGAATTTACCAAGGTTTGACATGTTCACGTATCTGTGGTACGCAAATTGTCAGCGAAGAAAACAAAATTACATACTACAAAGAAAATCTAGATTAAAAAAATGCCATTAACTGCAGAAAATGCTGCTTTACAAATACAGGTTAGTAAATTTTTCAATATTGAAATTAAAAGTAATTAAGTTATATTTTAGGATCGTTTGAAAGACATACAACACTTAATACATAAAATTGATGATGAACGGCGTCGCTCCGAAACCAACATTAGTAATTTAAATAGAGCTCACCATAGCAATTTGCCAGTCCAGAAGATTAAGATTTTGCACAAAACTTGTTTACAAGATGCTACTTTAGAGGAAGATAGTATTCGAAATGCTCTTGAAAAAATTCAAGAAATTAGAAATATTCGAAATGAACGTAGGATACAGGCTCGTAATGCTGGTAATAAGGAGGCAATAAGAAGAGGAGCTTTAATGAAAATGGTACAGATTTCTGCTCAAACATTGCCATTGTTTGTCAGTAAGCCTGGTGAAAAAGTGCCACCACTTTGTGGAGCAATTCCGTCTGAAAGTCATTACATTGCGAAAGTTGGTGACAATGTAGCTGCATTAGTCAAAGGCGTAGAAGACGAAGAAAATTGGATATTAGCGGAAGTAGTCCAATTTTTGAACAGACAGAATAAATATGATGTTGTGGATATAGATGAAGAGCAAAAGGATAGGCATGTATTGAGTAAAAGAAAAGTTATACCATTGCCGTTGATGAGAGCAAATCCAGAAACTGATGGACATGCTCTTTTTCCGAAAGATACTGTTGGTAAGTAGTATTTTTTTTTTACATTATATATTTATTTTCATTTATTCTACCATAGTTATGGCCCTTTATCCCCAAACAACATGTTTCTACAAGGCAATAATTCATAGACTCCCTCAAACTGCTACCGAAGACTATGAGGTTTTATTTGAAGATTCCTCGTATACAAATGGCTATGCCGAACCTCTACCTGTGGCCCAGCGTTATGTTATTGCACATAAACCTACAAAAAAAAGTTCTGGCATGACTAGTGGAGGCAGTGGAAGCGTTTCTTCGGCTTAATATATAGAGGACTTACAAAAATATTTTATTTAATATTTACCTTTCTACGAATAAAACATTGAATCTTAGCCTAAAATTTTATTATACTAAATTTGAATTCATACAAGTTTGTTATTCATCCAGATCTGAATCTTCTTGTTCCATCATCTCATCATCTCCTTGACCACTGTCATTCTTATCGTCCTGAATTTCATCTTCGACGTGGAGTTCAAAACCATCCGATTTCGTCCATGAGCATTTGATGGTCAACTGGAACTTTGCCATTGGCTTTGCGCAGAGTTTAAGAATTCTTGCTTGTTCAGGAGTCAATACTTTACCCTCCTCGCAAACAGTGTAGTCAGAAAGTAATGTAACCACTCCTTTTTTCAAAAGCGTAGGCATTCCTAAAGATCTTAAATGCGGTTCCATTGAATGTGAAAACTCTTCTAGAGGTCCTTCGGGTAAAACAACTGTTTCTGTTGCGATGAAGCCACTTCTGGCATACTCAACTGCCCCATATTTTTCGGCCCACTGCAAAACGTCTTCTTTACTTTTCTCTGTAAACAACAGTCCTACTTGGCCAGTGAGTCTCTGCGACAATTTGTGCAGGTCTACTTCTGTTTCCTCTGCTTTTGTCCGTCCTAATGCAATCTGCATAATGCGATTCTTTCCAAAAATAAATCTTGAATTTTTTTTCCATTCTTGCCGTAAATCTTTTAATAAATTATTACGCATATTTTGCACTTGGAAAACAAAAATGTTAGGATACTTTTCAACGCATCTGCGGATGTCATCAATTATCTGTTGCTTCCATTCCAAACCTTTGCGATCAGTTTTAGTGAGGGAAACTAAAAGAAATTGCAATTAATAAAAAAATCTTGAGTTAAGCATTATAAATCAGTTTACTTTTTTTATCTCTTTTCGATTTAGGCATTTCTATCAAATAATTTTACTAAAAATTCCAAACTTCACTACACGTGCTGCTAACAAAAAAAAAAAGAAAATAAAACTGTGTGAACTAATCAAACGTATTATCTTTCGAGAGGAATGAATAGTTGTAATTAGCAACGGTGTTGAAATATTGATAATCATCCGCTGGCTTGAACCCTATACCTGACGTAGTGTCGCGACCTGATGTGCTTTATCAAGATGTTTTTTAGCATGTTGATTGTTTCCATGAAGAGACAATCCGCAGAATTACACGGCATTTACAGTACGTTTACACACGTAGGTGACTTGTTGCAAGTTGTGTATACGTATTCTTCTGACATGCAAGTAAAAAATCACTGGCAATCAAAATCGCTTGCCAGTGAGCCTACAACTTGCAGAAGTGTGATTGTGTTAGTAAAAAAATATAAATGTATTGAGCTTGCACTTGCATGTGTAAATGCCGTGTAACACATGCATGTGCAAGTGAAAAAAGCT
Organism: Stomorhina lunata; assembly: GCA_933228675.1. Lineage (NCBI taxonomy): Eukaryota > Metazoa > Arthropoda > Insecta > Diptera > Rhiniidae > Stomorhina > Stomorhina lunata. The sequence goes on from OW121742.1 coordinate 82,150,187, forward strand.
CAATACATTTATATTTTTTTACTAACACAATCACACTTCTGCAAGTTGTAAGCTCACTTGCAAGCGATTTTGATTGCCAGTGATTTTTTTACTTGCATGTCAGAAGAATACGTATACACAACTTGTAACAAGTTACCTACGTGTATAAACGTACTGTTATCACAATAAGTTCGTTATATATTGTACAAAATATTACGGAAAGTCGTTTGATTACCCAAAACTCGTTAAGAGGGGATTAGAGAGAAAAAGTGACAATTTTATTACTAAAGGGCCCCACGGACATCGTTCTTTTTGCACAGTTTCAACCGTACGGTTCAAACTGGTAGAGAGTGGGTAAAAACCGACGTTATTTAGGAACATGCAAAATATTTGTCTCGTCTTGAATTTAACCGTCGGTTTTCACACATGTTTGTTCTGAACTGCTTATAAGTGGGCTAAAAAGTATAAAAAGGACAGCATTTGTCAGTGTAAAATACTGAAAATGTAAAAATTGCTAATTTATGTGTTTACATACATTTGCATACATTATTTTGTTTTATTTTGATTATTGCGATAAAGAAAAGAACGATTGTGTGTGTGCATGGTCCCGTTCGATTTAAACTGTTTAAAAGAACGAAGTGTGTGCCCACCTTAAGTATTTATAAAATGTCACTGGCAAAATGTCTGCCCTTAAAAGTTCAGTAAGAAAAACATATGAATGAAAAGCGTAAATAAAAGAAAGACAGCTTTTTAGTGAAGATATTGAACTAAAAGACATAAAATTGACTTAATTAAAGTAAAAGGTATTTAACTAATTGAGAATAAAAATGTTTATCCCAGTGAAAAATATTTCGATTAGACCAAAAGTAAAAACTTGGTTTAATCAGACGTCTAAGCAAGCAGTCAACTGGCGTAATAACCAAAATCCAGTTACTGATTCGTAACGCAAACGTGAGAGGCGTACATGTGTCAAAGTACTAAGACGTGAAAGAGCTCCGTTCGAGCAGCGTTTCGTACTGAAATTCTTGCTGCTCCTCGGGGCAGTAAGAGTTTTTGGTCATTCGTTAAAAGAGTTAAGAAAAACGCTAGTATTGTAGAACTAGCGTTTTTCTTAACTCTTTTAACGAATGGTCAATCATTCACTGACCCGGCTGGTAAAGCTAACCTTTTAGCTGAATTATTTGCAAGTAATTCCCGCTTGCCGGAAAGCACTCAACCTCCGCCCGAGCTCGAAAGAGTATCTGTAACTATGCCAAAGATATTCTCTCCAAAGTATTGGAGAGTATGGTAAACCACCATCTCATTAAATATCTGGAATCTAACAACCTACTAAGCGACCGCTAGTATGGATTTTGTAGGGGACGATCTACGGGAGACCTGCTAGCCTTCCTTTCGGAAAAATGGTGCCATTCAATACACCGTTGTGGCGAAAGTAAAGTTGTGGTTCTGGGCCCTTACCGCGTAACTCGATTCGAAAAGTGAAATCATTCGAAAGAAATTTCCGAATCGAAAGTTTAACCGTACCGTGTAAATCGTTCGAAATGAACACAGTGTTGTATTCACAAACATAAGGGAAAATTTGTGAAAATGTTGGTAGCACTGCTGTTTGACACACAAATTTCCCAAAACAAAACATATCAATGAGCAATTTCAAGTTATTTTTAAATAATTTTATAATATAAATTGCGTTTCCTTATTGCTCGATGATGAGAATGATACGGCACCTGAACGAGTCAAAAAAAAAATTAATTAGAGACTCTTCAAACATAATGGACCTTTCTAATAAAATTTAAATGACCATATACACCCACAATTAAATTAGCAATTACCACAATTAAATTAGAGTATATTGTTTAACAATTTCCAAATCAAGGTCTACAATAGCTTTCTTCATTTCCAATTGTTGAACCTTTCTTTTGGATTTTTCCAACTCTGTTAATTTTTTGAAATCGAATTTTTCTTTTAGTAGTTTAATTTTTCTTTTTTAAGTTGATTTTTTTTAAGTTAAATTTCTAAATTTAATTTAGGAGTTCGAGTTTATACTTTAACAAGTAAGAGTGGTATATTCGGCTTTGCCGAATCTTGGATACCCTTCACCAATGGTGTTGCAAAAGTACTTAATGTAATTCCAAGCAAAATTTGGTTATACTAGTATTATATGCAAAGAGTCTTTAAAATTAAGAGTCGGAAAAAGAAAAGCTTTTCGGTGGCGTCATCATCTAGAATAGTTATGCACCCAAAGGTTAGGTTGGGCAGGTGGCTGATGTCTAGGGAAGCTTCACTTGGGTTCTAAAGTGGTCCCTTTGTGAAAGATAATGATTACTAGACTACAAGTAGAGAATGCATATTTAAGCCAGCCAGTAGCTTCGAAATAAAATAGACACATATTTTACGAACATTTAATAAAGTTCGATAGACCAGATAAACCATGCAGAAAAGATGCTTCAAAATGTAGATGCCCTTACATTTGCAATAGCACATCGATTTGATGAAGTTTAAGTATTCTGGCATGCAACCCAAAAACACAGTGCCCAATGAGGGTTGTGCACTTTAATTCGTACGAATTATCCAACTAGTAAAAGTTCTTGATTAGTTATGTAAAACTCTGAAGTTAGCGGACTGATTTAGGTCAAAGCTTTAACAATGATAAGCCATAAAATTATAGGGTATACACTCTTAGTTTTAGATACATACGTGAAATATATAGCTTTTGAATGGATGGATATCAGCTTTGTCGGAAAAGTTATTAAAGATTTACTTATTTATCTGAAGTTAGTTAATTAATTAAAATGAACACTTCATCAATAATATTTGGGATGTATTGTTCTTTCGATCTGTCCGATGGATGTTTGGAAAGTTTTGCTCTAGTTCCTTGTGCAATTTTAATGTGATTAAATCGATTCCTGGTCGGGGTTATATGGGAGATTTCACTAAATGTGAATAGAGCTCGCCCATTTTCAATATCGAACTTTTCAAGAGATCAGAAATACTTTTGTCAAATATTGTCCCTCTAGAAAGTTTATTTTATTCGCTATCGCCCTGAATATCAATATTGTACAACGTCTTTATACTAAATGTCATCATCGTATCTTAGGCGAAGTTATAAGGGATCAATTGTCAAACGTGAACGGATTTCTCCCAATTGCAATTAAAAAATTTAAATTTTCGTTGATATGTGAGATACTTACATACATATGTAGGTTTTGAACGGATATCATGTAGTTAGCTGCATTTTTGTACTTCCTAGGAAGATTACCTATAATTTGATATATAATACATGTTATCATAATGTTCAAAAGTCAGACACAAAATTAAGATTAATGCAGAGTGTCTGTCTGCTAAAATCAGATTTGTGGAGCTCCTGGATTTTACACAAAATTTTAGGATATTGGGCCACCCTGAATTTTATCATTGTCGATCAAAACACCATCGCTTAAACGCTAAATTATATCTACCACAAATTACCGAATGCATCAGGATTTAGGTAATCTCCTGCGAAGGACGCTATTAAAATTCATCAAAATAAACACCTGAGATATCGACAAAACAGGAACTCCAAAAACTTGACTACAACAAAAAAAATTACAGACAGGTAGACGGACGGACAAAAAAACAGACGGACGGACGGACAAACAAACAGACGGACGGACAGACAAACAGACGGACGGATGGACGGAGGTCGCGAAATCGATTTTCCTGCCGATTCAAAGTTGATCGGTACAGTTTGAATGGTATTCGTAATCAGATTTGTGGAGTATAGATTTTAGAAAATCCACACATAAAGAACGATGTCAAATTTCATCACAATCGGTCCATAAACACCTGAGATATCGCTGAAACAATACTTACGAAATGTAAACAAAATTTCTTAGACACGTACTTTGGGCAATTTGCTGTACATCAAATGTAGTGTTATGGCGATATCTCAATTGTTTATGGACCGATTTTGATAAAATTTAATAACTTGCTTGGCGGGGGAATTTCCTAAAATCTGATATAAAATTTATGTAGGTCCGTGCTAAAGGAGGATGGTTTTTCCTATTTCTGCATTTCATTTTTTCAACAAACATTCTCTAATGCGAACTTTGGGCAATTTGCGATACATCAAATTCAGTGTTTTGGCGATATCTCAGTTGTTTATGAACCGATTTTGATAAAATTTTACAGAGTGCTTTGGGAAACTATTTCCTACAATCTGATATATAAAATATTATCACATGTACACCAGGAGTATATTTTTTCTCTTGTTATTTAAAAGTGTGTTTCAATCAAAAATTTTAAAATTTTCGTCTAATTTTTGGTATTTTTTCGATATTTTCGGTGTTTATAAACCGATTTTAATGAAATTTAATAGCGTTCATTGCGGGAGAATTTCCTAAAATCTGATATATAATTTATGTAAGAACATCCTCCAGGGGCTTCAGAAACTTGATTTCAACAGACAGACAGACAGACGGACGGACAGACAGACAGACAGACAGACAGACGGACATCGCTTAATCGATTCTCCTCCCGATTCTGAGTCGATCGGTATAATTTTTATGGGGTCTACGATCACTAATAAAAAAATTACAAACGGAATCACAAACTTATAATACCCTTTCACCTATTGGTGAAGGGTATAAAAACAGTTATTGTTATTATAAAAGGTCATTACTAGGATATCTTCTTGATTGGAGGAATTGAAATTTTCATTTAAATTATTTTCAAGACTACATCTTCGTATTAATGTTGGCACATTGTGTAATTAGCTTTTTGTTCCAAACTTTTGTGTCCCAGACATTCCGCTTACAGCTTCATCTATCGAAAGAAAATTGGACGTTTGCTGTTCTAATCTGCTTCCTATGACATTTGCTTCTTACGTTATTTTTGTAGAAAGCCCAAACCTAAAAATAAACTTGTCATATATTCCACCATTTCCTCATATTGTTTTTTTGGTTGTGTAAATATATTTTTTCGGAATATTCCTTTAAAATGTTAACAATACTAATTTATTATTTCATTCACTTTATAAAAATGGATTTTTATTTAAAAAAGTATAATTTTTATAAATACTTACATTTTCCCCAACTGTCACTACCTAAATAGCTTTCGAACAATTTCCTATCATTTTAAACGACAAAAATGTCCGTTTTCGTAATACACAGTTGGATTTACGAAAGGGAAATTTATTTGTCGAAAGCGAAAAAACTTGTCCGCACTTTCGAAACAAAACATACGAAGATCGTATTAGACAGTACCATTTGTACGAACTCGAAAATTTTCCGTTTCGAATCGAGTTACGCGGTAACCCCCCTGGATATTTCCAAGGCGTTTGATAGAGTGTGGCATGAAGCACTTCTATCAAAACTTATTGCTTTTGGTGTCGGTGATAACTTCTCTCGATTTATATCGAGCTTCCTCAGAGATCGCACTATAAGAGTCGTTTTAGATGGGATCTCATAAAACGAGTTCAAGCTAAATTCAGGGGCACCTATTCTATTTCTTAAATTTATAAACAACCTTCTACGTCAAACTTCCAATCCTATCTACTCTTTTGCAGATGACAGTAACATTTGCTATTCGTATTCCTTCAAACATAGACCAAACCTTTTAGAGATTAGCACTATGAGGCAAAACATGAATGAATCATCTTTCTCCTATTCTATTTCTTAAATTTATAAGCAACCTTCTACGTCAAACTTCCAATCCTATCTACTCTTTTGCAGATGACAGTAACATTTGCTATTCGTATTCCTTCAAACATAGACCAAACCTTTTAGAGCACTATGAGGCAAAACATGAATGAATCATCAAACCGCGATTTAGAAACAGTCTCAGAATGGAGTCGTGCGAATAGAGTCGACTTTAATGCGCGGAAAACTCAGTGTTGTATGCATACGCACAAACGCACGGCGGATTATGTTACTTCATCTGTATTAATGAGGGGTGAAAATATCGAGGAATCAGATACTCTTGATGTTCTGGGCATGAGAATTCATTGTGATGTCCGTTGGACTGACTACATTTTTCAAGTGTGGAAAGAACCATTTAAGTGTCTCGGTTTTCTTAAACGGTGTAAGAGATACTTTACTCCATCTGATCTCCTTACTATTTACACCACCTATATTCGACCGAAAATGAAATACAACTCTCATGTATGGGCCGGTGCTTCAAAGTCTATTTTGGAGCTCTCGACCGAGTGCGGGAGAGAGCGAAGGTGCTTATTGGTGACAGTAGGGTATCCAACTCTATTGATTCATTAGAGCACTGTCGCAATGTGGGTTGTGTCACACTTTTCTATCGTTACCACTTTGGAATGTGCTCTAATGAAGTCAGGAAACTCGTTCCCGAAACTCAAATATTTTTACGCAATACACGTCTGTCTGTTAGAGCTCATCCCTTCGTAGTCGATTGGCCAGTAGACAGAACAACACACTACAGAGAAAATTCATTCTTTAGCCGTCCAGTTCGTATGTGGAATTTACTTCCCGCAGAAATTTTCCCTGCCAGTTGCAATATAGGGAAGTTTAAATCAAATGTCTATAAACACTACTCCATCTATCCAACCTCCCATAACCTATTTTCCTAGTTCCAACACAATGCATTGCATAAGTAGGGGTCATCCCCTGAGTGCTGGTCATAAATAAAAAAATTGAAGTTGGATTTGGATCGGCTAAAAAAATAAGAGACATGTGTTTGGTACTTTGAAAATGGCACTAATAAGGATGAAAAAGGGTAAAAACTTTATTTTGGTACTTTTTTTTAACCCATACGTATGTTTTGAACTAATAAACATAAAGACTCACTTTATGCCGCAATCAATAAGTATTCAAAAAATATTAAACACGTGCTTGGTACTTTTACGATAAAAAGGGTTCAAAAGGGTGAAAACGGAAAATATTCAATGGTATGTTTTTTGTTTTTTAACTATGAACATAATTTAAGCTAATGAAGTCAGAAGTATAATTAAAAGTCAGGTCTAAAATCTGGTCTAAAGCTGGTCTAAAATCAGCAGTTAAAATTAAGGGACAAATATTCGGTACTTTTTGCAAATTAAACCGTTTTGGGGTAAAGTTATATCACCGAAACTAACATCGATAGAAACAAAATTTAAATTGGATTTAGATCGTCTAGCCTTCCAACGCATACTGATGAAATACTGCGACGTTTAGCCGCTCGCCTCGAAGAGACTGGCTGCCAGGCGTGGCAGACCCCGGAGTCGCCGTTCTGCAGAGAATATTGCTGCTGTAGCCGAGGATGTCATGGAAGCGCCGTCGACATCGACCAGACGACGTGCCACGCAAATGGGTATTAGTCGACGGTCTTTACAGCGAATTTTGGGAAAAGATTTGAAGATGTTTCCGTACAAAGTCCAGACGGTGCATCAGCTGTTAGCTGCTGACCGCCAATTGCGTCTAACATACGCTCAAGCCATCCTTAATCACCACCAAGAGGAAGATGATTTTTCATCAAAAATAATCATGAGTGATGAGGCCCATTTCCATCTTAGCGGGTACGTAAATAAGTAAAATTTACGTGAAAATCTGCGTGTAACCCACGAAGAGCCATTACACCCGCTCAAAGTCACTGTATGGTGTACTGTTTTCGCTGGAGGCGTCATCGGACCTTTTTTCTTCGAAGGGCCAAACGGTTACTGTGAATGGTAAGCGCTACAGAGCAATGATTAACTAGTTCCGTTTGCCGCAACTTGATGAATTGGGATTAGAAAACATGTGGTTCCAACAGGACGGTGCAACGGCACACACTGCACGTGCCACAACCGATATGCTGAAGGATGCATTTCCCGGGCGCCTAATCTTCCGTTTTGGCGATTTGCACTGGCCAGCAAAATCGCCTGATTTGACCGCTGCAGACTTCTTTTTGTGGGGCTTTTTGAAGTCGCGGGTTTATGTCAACAAGCCTCAGACTCTTGCAGCTCTTAAATACAATATCCGTCAAGAATGTGAGGACCTATCGCCTTAAGTTTTGGCCAAAGTGATGGAAAATGCCATAAAAAGGGCTCAAATGACAATCAACTGTGGCGGCGCACGGTGGTTCAGAATCAAATTTTATTGGCCAAAACCTATATTTTTTGTTGACATAGATTTTAAAAATTTATATACCATCAGAAAGAAAACATATCAAAACTAAGGTGGCCAAAAAATTTGGTCAAAATATTTGGTCGAATATTCGCAATATTCGTGGCATGCTGCTAAAGACAAGGAATTTTAGTTAATTTAGAAATGAAAGAAAAATTGTAATTTTTGATCTCATATTAATTACGATTTCTTGAAAACTATTAATGCTAATGGGCTGCGGTTTTTTTATTATGTTGGGTGGACTGTTTGTTTTAACAAATGGTATTTGTGCACCCTGTATAATTTGTAGATAAGGTGTTATGTAATAAATTTAAAATCACCATATACTCATAAAATTTCAAGTTTAGTAGTGTATAACTTTTAAAGGGAAAAATGGAAATAAAAATCGAAACCACCCAAAGAAAGCCAAGAGTGTTTCCTTTAAGCCTATATATACTTTTGCACGCGCACGGACCCGCCCGTAGAACACTTTTTTAATTTTATTGAAAATACTCAACATTTTTACAAGCAAAATTCTATCAAAATTGCTAGTAAATTTACTTTAGAAATCATTTACTATCATAAATACAAATTGCAGGTAGTTATTTCAATAAGAGGAAAGTTATTAGTGGTTTAAATTTTTATTCAAATGGTTGGTATCTTAAAAAAAACTTCCCTGAATTCTCTCTACTCTACTTGATCATACAGCTGAAAGGTTGCTGCAATCACTTAAAGGAAGTGATTAAAAAAAAACATGGAAACTGCAATTTAACTCTTTTTTTGTAAATGGGGATGCGATGGGTCTTCAGGACAAAAACAATATAAACAATTTTTATGTGAAGATATTTCAGACACAGATATGTTCATGGTGTCATTTGTGCCATTGCGATTAATAAAGAACTTAGAAGACTCGGAACCTTCGTCCAGCACAATGCAAACAAATTTTATTTGGAAAAATCATACTCCATCGAAGTACTGCAGACCAATAAAATTTGAATTTAAAAAGGAAGCTCATGATACCATTAAGAATAAAATAAGTGACATCAGAGCTCAAATTTCAACACTAAAGCTATTAGAGTTAGAGATAGATGAACATACTATTAAATTGAATTATCAATTAATACTTTCAATGATAGACGGAAAAGCTGCCCAGGCTTTGACTGATACAAAAGCTTCATCCAGCTGTATTATATGTAAAGCAACATCAAGTCAGTTAAACCAAGAACCTCCAAAGTCACTAGATAGTATTGATGCATTTGAATTTGGATTATCACCGCTACATACGAGAATAGGATTTATGGAACATATACTGAAAATTAGCTATGATTTGGACTTCGGATCTTCAGGATCAGTAAGAAATAATGACACCAACAAAGAGAAAAGAAAATTAAAAAAGAAACAAGTTCATGATGCATTTCTCAAACACGGGTTAATTATAGATCAACCAAAACAAGGATCAGGTAATACAAACGATGGCAATACCGCAAGAAGATTATTTTTGGATCCCGAAACTACATCTGATATAACAGGTGTTGATATAGATCTTATTTCAAGATTTAAAACAATTACTGAAGTACTTGCGTGCAATGAACAAATTAATGCTAAAAAATTTGGTGATTATGCCAAGGAAACTGTTGCTATATATACATCCAAATACAATTATAGAAATATGTCGGCAACAGTGCACAAAGTTCTTTATCATGGAGAAGATGTCATTAAGCACCATTTATTACCAATTGGAGATTTATCACAGGAAGCCCAGGAAAAAAGAAATAAGGATTAAAGATTTTACAGAGAACATAAAACCAGAAAAACGTCACGAAGTTCTACAAATGAAGACTTATTTCACATATTATTAGCAACGTCAGATCCATTCATCTCTAGTATTCGAAGTCAATGGAAAGTAAATCCTTCGGACCTAAGTGCCGAAGTTAAAGCACTGCTACAGGACAGCAGTAATACAGAGCAGAATATAAAATATTTACAAGAAATATTCCAACCAAATAAACAATAATTATAATTTGCATTTAACATTTGAGTGCAATAAAGTATGCAAATATTAATATTAAATATTATTTTATTTATCTACAATCTATTTATGACTACAAATAAATATATATTTAAAGAAAAATTAAGTTACACTCTTTTATTTAAAAAAGAAAACTAGGTAATATGTAAGTATTATTAAGCATAAATTAAAATTTGGGCCACCCTAATAAAAATACTGTAAATACCTCAACGAGAAAGGGAGCACCCTAAGGATAACAAAATATTAAATTGCTATCCAAGGTCGACTTGTGGCCCAAATTTAAGCCAAATCGGTTAAGAGGAAGTGGGTCAAAAATGAGTTGGCAGATTTGAAACAAAATAAAAAAGAAAAACATCGAAAATTGAATTTCAAGCTTAAATTTCTTAAGAACCACTGTACCGATCTTAATAATACTCGAAAAAGCTACAGATGTTATCTATTGATTAAAAACTACTAAAAAATCTTTAATAGTTGAAAAGTTACAGAGTTTTGGCCAATGAAAAACGATTCTGAACCACTGTGCGGCGGCCATTTGCATGACATTATATTCTCGACTTGATGTAAAAAAAAAAATAAAAGACCAAATAAAAATAATCCACAAGAAGAATCAAAGTCTTTCATTTTTTTTTAAATTAGAGCCAAAAAACATCGGAAGGTTATTTATGCAAAGAATCTTTAAAATTAAGAGTCGGATAACGATATTGTACAACGTCTTTATACTAAATGTCATCATCGTATCTATTATAATAGATACGATAATGACATTTAGTATAAAGATAATTATAATTTGTCATTTATTAGCTACTAAGAGATTGCCTTAGGCGAAGTTATACGGGAGCAATTATCAAACGTGAACGGATTTCTCCCAATTGCAATTAAAAAATTTAAATTTTCGTTGATATGTGAGATACATACATAAATATGTAGGTTTTGAACGGATATCATGTACTTAGCTGCATTTTTGTACTTCCAAGGAAGATTACCTATAATTTGATATATAATACATACACAAATGTTATTATAATGTTCAAAAGTCAGACACAAAATTAAGATAAATGCAGTGTGTCTGTCTGTTAAAATCAGATTTGTGGAGCTCCTGGAAGGTATACCCATATGCATTTTACACAAAATTTTAGGATATCGTCACACCCTGAATTGTCGACCAAACCCCTAAATATCGCTTAAACACTATATTATATCTACCAAAAATTACCGAGTGCATCAGAATTTAGGTAATCCGATGCGTAGAACGCTATTAAATTTGATCAAAATAAACATCTAAAATATCGACAAAACAGGAGCTCCAAAAACTTGACTACAACAGAAAAAAAGACAGACAGGTAGACGGACGGACAGACAGGTAGACGGACGGACAAACAGGCGGACGGACGGACTTCGCGAAATCGATTCTCCTGCCGATTCTGAGTCGATCGGTACAATTTGAATGGTATTCATAATCAGATTTGTGGAGTTTATATATCAGATTTTAGGAAATCCTCACACAATCGGTCCATAAACACCTGAGATATCGCTGAAACAATACTTACAAAATGTAAACAAAATTTCTTAGACACGTACTTTGGGTAATTTGCTGTACATCACAAGTAGTGTTTTGGCGATATCTTCGTTGTTTATGGACCGGTTTTGATAAAATTTAATAACGTGCTTATCGGGGGAATTTCCTAAAAATTATGTATGTCCGTGCTAAAGGAGGATGGTTTTTCCTATTTCTGCGTACTTTGGGCAATATGCGATACATCAAATTTAATATTTTGGCGATATCTCAGTTGTTTATGGACCGATTTTGATAAAATTGTACAGAGTGCTTTCGGGAACAATTTCCTACAATCTGATATATAATATATTATCACATGTACACCAGGAGTACCTTTTTTCTCTTGTTATTATACCCTTCACCAATAGGTGAAAGGGTATTATAAGTTTGTCATTTAGTTTGTAATTTTTTCATTATTCGTCTTATACCGATCGACTCAGAATCGCCAGGAGAGTCGATTTAGCCATGTCCGTCTGTCTGTTGAAATCAAGTTTGTAGAGCTCCTGGAGTGTGTAGCGAGATTAATTGTATATCAGATTCTAGGAAATGGACCTACGCAGCATTCTATTAAATTTCATCAAAATCGGTTCATAAACACCCGAGATATCGGCAAAATACTAAAATTCGATGGGTACAAATTGACGAATTTTAAAATTTTTTTTTAAATTTACATATAAATTTTTTTTTTTAAATTCTCATCGAATTTTGAATTTTGGCGATATCTCCGGTGTTTGGCGATATCTCCGATTTTGATGAAATTTAATAGCGTGCTGCGTTGAAGTATTTTCTAAAATCTGACATATAATTCGAAATTTTTTTTTAAATGCTGTTTAAAAAAAAAAAAATTAAATTGCCAATTTGCGTACATTGATATATTTTGCTTTGGCGATATCTGAGTTGTTGATATACCGATTACGATTAAATTCAACAGTGTTCTGCGTTGAATGATTTCCTAAAATTTGATATACAATTCAGAAAATTTTCTTCAAAAAAATGATTTTTTTACAAAAAAATATATTTTTTTGTTTTTTTTTTAAATAATTTTTTTTACAAAAAAATATTTTACGATTACGATGAAATTCAACAGTGTTCTGCGTTGAATGATTTCCTAAAATTTGATATACAATTCAGAAAATTTTTTTCAAAAAAATGATTTTTTTTACAAAAAAATATATTTTTTTTGTTTTTTTTTAAATAATTTTTTTTTACAAAAAAATATTTTAAATTCGGCAATTTGCAATTTTTTGATGATATTTAATATCGTTTTGCTTTAGTGGATTTCCTAAGATCTGACATATTATTTCTGGGTGATGTGGTAAATTAAAGTTTTCGATAAAGATAATGAGGTTCCTTAGTTGTGATGATATTGTGTAGAACGATTGTGTCACGATGTTAAATGTATTGAGTTATTTCTGGGTGATGTGGTAAATTAAAGTTTCTGATAAAGATGATGATGTTCCTTAGTTGTGATGATATTGTGTAGAAAAGTTAGATTTTTTATTTCAGGTAGTTGCCCAGGGTTATTCCATAAATACACTAAGAAAATTTATACACTATCAAATCTTGAGAGGCCAAATATAACGAGTGATGTTGTTAAATGCAGTGTAATGTAGGGTTTATATAACTCAAACGTCTGACGATTAAGTGAAATTTGCATGTATTTTGTTTTTGTTACAATAACAAAAAACATGTAAATTTCACTCAATCATCAGACGCTTGAGTTATATGAACCCTACATTACACTGCATTTAACAACATCACTCGTTATATTTGGTCTCTCAATATTTGATAGTGTCTTAATTTTCTAAGCGGATTTAAGATTACAACTTGCAAAATTTTCTAAGGAGTAGAGAAGTATACGTAGCAGATATGTCTTTGTCAGAACCATTTGTATTTTAGGTGGCGTAAAACTATGACTTGGGCACCAAGTATCGAGCATGCTATATGTTCTAACACAGGCTTGAATAATATGATCAGACCAGTTTAACGAGCAATTAAAAATAACTTCAAGATTTTTTGTGGTATTTACAAAATCAATTTTGTGTCTCCCAAGATAATATTAATGTTTTCACTGACTGTTACAGATTTTTTATAAATTATTACACGTGTAGATTTTTTTTGGATATGGAGAACACGTCTAAGTGTGTCTGCGGCACACATTTAAACGTGTTCTCCATATTGGCTCACCGAATTGTACACACATCCAATACACTTGATAAGTGCCTTCCGTCAATTACAATATGGTCTATTCGATTTTTTGTTATTTGAACGGGAGACACCTATGTAGCTTTGTGTATTTTAAAGTGTTGAAACCTAGTGCTACTCACAATCATATTTCGAGCAGCCGCAAATGAGATCAACCTCATACTATTGTCAGATGTTATGTTGAGAAGGCCCACGTCCTAACCAATATTTTGATCGTTCTTATGGGGGCACATGTTCACTCGCTACGGGTGTTAACGTAGCTTTCCAGGTGATACTACGAGGAGGTCAGTGTCCACAGTTGAGATGAAGGATAACCAATATAAATCTGGGCTTACCAAGTTAATACCAATCAGAACAGTTGCTTGGTATTCAACATCCCCTATATCACCCAAGTCGGCCGATTGCTATATTTTAATTTTTAGGATCAAAAGAAAAAAATTGGAGGGAATTAAAAAAAAACTGATGTACATTTTTTGCATTGAAAAAATTGGCAGAGAAAAAACAAGTTAAATCAAGCATGTTCTTCCAAAAACTACCATTATTCGTATTATCAGAAGTAAAAGGTTTTGTATTCGTACTACAGAATTGGCAATGTAAAAAAATTGCCTTTCGTACTATAGGAAATTTGTGGAAACGAAAGTGCGTACTATTGGACGTCCACTGTAATAGTAAAAATTATGATCCTAGTGAAAAAAATTATTCAATATGAAAAAACATGGTAAATTCGATTATTTTTGAATAAAATTTAACAATGTAGCACATACAAGCCTTAAATTTCTATAACTCCAAAACTATTGCAGAAAGCAACAGTTTTTAGATTCCATTACTGCGCGCTTTTGAACCCTAAAAAATCAATAACAACATTTTTAACATTAAGAATATAGAAAATGTTAATTTGTATATAAAAAGGAAAATTTCGGTAGCAGGTCATAGGTATGTTAAATGCTCCTGTATAACTCGTTTTGGACGATACGAAAAATGCACAAGACCTTTTTTCTAGTAATAAAACAATTATTAGTCGATTCCCTTTTGTAGGGAATTTACATAACGTATGAATCTTAAAAACGCTTTCAGAAATATATTTTATTGAAATCAATCATAATTACTAATTAATAATGTTTAAAATCTAAATTTTATAAAGGACTTTTTTGAGGCTTAGTTGTATTATTAGTTTTATATAGATTGAACCAACAGCAATAACTCTTCTTTTAAAAAGTTTATATCCTGGGTCGATGATGCATTTTCATTAGCTACATTAAAAAGTAAAATAACATTTGGAACAAGTCTGAAAAATATAAATAAATATTATATGTAAAATTGATTCATTTAAAATTTTCAAGTTACTTTAAATCATATAAAGTTTTGTCAGCGTCTTCTTCCGTAAATTTTCCTTCACTCGTGGATATTAGACTGAATTCCATTAATTCATCTTGAAGACATGATTGCACGAATTCAAAAATATCGCTTATTTTCTCGTAAACATTAAAAGTACCCTGTAAATTTGAAAATAGAATTCAAATAAAAACATTTATTTTAGTTGTTTTTTAAATACATACTTGTATTAGAAGTCCATTTGGAAATTTTACTCTTACTAAAGAATATTTGTACATTCTTAGTGTTCGTTGTTCATCGCGTTCTCTCATAGCTTTGGTTTTCAAAACCTGAGCGCTTTCAATTGCTTGGGCTCTCAACTGTTGCTCTCGCTTTATTTCTTCAGGTGAAATTCGGTAGAAATCATCAGGTAAAATAACACGCTTAGCTTGAGAAGGCAACAACACTTTAATATTACGATCTAATTGCAATTGGATTTGCTCAGAATTTTGCAATGCTTCTAACAGAGTTGCTAGATCGTAGTCGCTTTCAATGCTTTCATTTGACCATATAAGAAACATCTCATTATCTAATTCAATTTCCCGAAATCCAGCGGCTTGAAGGAAATCTAATGCTCCTTCAACATATCGAACCTTTTCACAAAATATTCTATAAGAAACAAAAATAAATAAAACAATAGCGTAATATGAATATAGTAAAGTTTTTCATAATAAAAAGGAATACCTAGTAAATGAATAAACAAGTTATGTAGCACCGGAGCGATAATAAAATTGATAGCACCATTTTTTAAACTCCTATTAATGGCTGAATATTGAGATTTCTGATGTCATTGGATGAGCATGTGGTACACCATAGCAGATTCCCTTATATCCAAATAGGTTTTATAACTGCCTTGTACAATAACCCCCTAATTCATAAGCGAATTTTATATTTTTTTAAGTTTGTCATAAATTTATTTTTCGTTTGTTAATAAGTACAACTTTGTATTCTAGGTCTAGAGAAATCCGTGGTCAACCAGTAGATTTGATTATTATTCAATTTATGGATTCAATATTTTAGGCGACGACCCAAGTAAGTAACAATTTACTAACCATTTGTCTTTTAGGAAATATTTATTTTGTTATTTAAACTGGAGAGCAAAATAAATTAAGGCCTTTTGTAGGAATTTAATATTTTTTTTTAAGTTTGTCATAAATTTATTTTTCGTTTAAAGTAAAACTTTTTATTTTAGGTCCAGAGAAGACCGTGGTCAACCACTAGACTTGATTATTTAAATTTGGATTAAATATAAAGAGCCCATATAAGGCGACGACCCAAGTAAATAATAATTTGTTTATTTTGTTATTTAAACTGGAAAGCAAGTTTTTGCTCTTAAAGTTTTTTGCATTTGTGAGATTTACTTGATTCATCAAAAAGTCAAAGGACAGAATTGAAGAGTTTTTGTTAATTATGTTTCTGAAGACTGATTATTAAGGGCCACTTTTTGAGTTTGAGATCAAAATTAAATTTATTCTCTAATTAACTAATCTAAAAGTGCATATTATTTGCATTCGATTTTTTTGGGTGGTGGTTTAAACTTCATGGTGTTGCCATATCGATCAACAAGAAATGGCAAACTTTTTTTGCAAATGTCAAATGTGTTATCAAAATGACAACTTTTTTTTGTAGAAGAAGAAGACATTGCGCAAATTTCATAGTTATTATACAAATAAAAATGATTTGGCCGTGTTCTAATAGTTCTTAACTTTCTTATAATTGTTTTATTTAAATTTTCATAAATTTCGGAGTCGATAAAATCTTCATCTGCACTTCCAAAAAATACCTATAAATTTCTGTTTGTTTACGTATTTTTAACAGCTGTTTATTATGCATGTGTGTTTTGAGAGTTCTCATTGAAGATTAAACCACCAACATTGACCGCTTAAACTAGAGAACAAAATAAGATAATCGACCACTCAAAAACAAAATTTGGAGGTTAACATTAATTTAATCTCCGATCTCGAACTCAAAAAGTGGCTCTAAGAGTTCTACATGAATGATATGAAATATACTCTTTCTAAACCGGCAAGTGTCAGGTCCTTGTAATTAACAAAGGTTTTTGTTCTTATATACATGTTTCTTTATATTTATGAACATCACCGACAGTGGACACGCTCACTGTATGTTTATGCTGTTTTTGAATAGTTCTCCTGACTTTATCCACTTAAATTTTTGATATTCTGATAAGTTTACAGACTCCAAATTCTAAACTTAAGCCCGAATACTCCTCAATAGCCATTTGAAACTTCATGATAATTGAGCTTACCGTTTAAAAGTTCTTAGAAAAAGTTCAAAAATGAGTGATACAAATTAAATGGTCTGAAATTAATTTTTTTTCTATTGGTCATAACGTAAAACACACTGAATTTTTTCAAACTGATCTCAGTTTCGACGTATCTCCTTTAGTTTCAAAGATATTTTCAATCAAAGTCAACCTAATTTTGTTAAATTATAAAGAAAATATTTTTTTTATTTGGCGATTTTTAAAGGACCGTTATTCGAAAATGGTTAAAGAAATTTTAAAAGTTCTTTGTTTATTGAGAGTGCAGACATAATAGATTCATTCGTTTACATTAAAATTTGTACAAATTATTACAAAATATTACGGAAAGTCGTTCGTTTACCCAAAACTCAGTAAGAGGGGAAATGTAAACAGAGAGATTTTTTGAGAAAAAGTGACAGTTTATTTGCTGAGTATTTGTAAAATGTTACGGGGAAAATTTTTGCTTGTAAAAGTTCAGTAACAACAACAACATGAATAAAAAACGTAAACAAAAGATAAACAGACAGTTACAATTTTGCAGCAATTTTTATTTAATGAACAATTTGAAGTAAAATAAATAAAATAATTAAATTAAAGTTAAAAAGTATATAACTTATTAAAAATTGAAAGCTTAGGTCATTTTTTATTTATTTATTGTCTATTGTATTGTTTTTTTCTTATTGTCTATTGTATTGTTTTTTTCTTATTGTCTCGATTTTCTTACTGGATTTTTACAAATTTTCTGTTCGTTTACTTTTCTTGTACAAATGATTTGGTGAGAGTAAATTCGTTCATTTACTCAGTAAATACTCAGCTTACTGGACTTTTACTGGAAAGTAAACGAACAGACCTATTGTTTATTTCATGTTTAAATTATACTTGATTTAAAAAAAACTTTGTTTCAGAAAAATGTCTTTTTTGGGTATATTTTTGAGCTTATACTAGACTTTTAATCAGGGACTGAAAATAACCGTTATTTTCGAATTTTTAATTAAAAAAAGCACACCCAAAAAAGCATTTGTTTTAAAATTCAATTAAACAGTTTTGATTTGTTTGGGCTATATTTTGGGAAATTTTGAAAATTTCCTTTCATTTTGGGAAATTTTGAAAATGTTCTATTATTTTTGAGATATTTAGAGCCACTTTTTGAGTTCGAGATCGGAGATTAAATTAATGTTAACCTCCAAATTTTGTTTTTGAGTGGTCGATTATCTTATTTTGTTCTCTAGTTTAAGCGGCCAATGTTGGTGGTTTAATCTTCAATGAGAACTCTCAAAACACACATGCATAATAAACAGCTGTTAAAAATACGTAAACAAACAGAAATTTATAGGTATTTTTTGGAAGTGCAGATGAAGATTTTATCGACTCCGAAATTTATGAAAATTTAAATAAAACAATTATAAGAAAGTTAAGAACTATTAGAACACGGCCAAATCATTTTTATTTGTATAAAAACTATGAAATTTGCGCAATGTCTTCTTCTTCTACAAAAAAAAGTTGTAATTTTGATAACACATTTGACATTTGCAAAAAAAGTTTGCCATTTCTTGTTGATCGATATGGCAACACCATGAAGTTTAAACCACCACCCAAAAAAATCGAATGCAAATAATATGCACTTTTAGATTAGTTAATTAGAGAATAAATTTAATTTTGATCTCAAACTCAAAAAGTGGCCCTTAGAAAATTTCCCATGTCTTTTGGAAAATTTTGAAAATTTCCTATTATTTTTGGTAATTTTGAAAGTTTCCAATTATTTTGGGAAATTCTTAAAATTTCTCATTATTATTCTGGGAAATTTTGCAAATGTCCCTCTATTTTGGAAAATTTTGAAAATGTCTCTTTATTTTGGGAAATTTTGAAAATTTTATTTTATTTTTTTTTTATTTATTTATTTCATTTTTGTAATATTCAAAGCCACATTTGGCCAATTATACTAATATTATACAATAAATATTAATACTGAATATTACAGAGATTACAAATTCATATGCCATAAAATATGTTTATACATTAATTCATACATATTATTAATTAAATATTGAAAAACAATCTAGAAACTATGGTCCCCCAACCAAAAAGTAATAAAATATTACTGCAATGTAGTATAATACAAATTTTTAAAAATAAGTCCATGTAAGCTTTTTTTTTTAGGAACATTAGAGTTATTATCAGATTATTATTGTTTAAGAATCAAATTAAACAAAAGAATGAAAAAGTAATTGTTTAAATTTATAAGTTGAGACTACAAATTAATTGGTAATCTATTCCATATGCGAGACACTCTGACAAGAAACGATCGTTCAAAAATAGAATTAGTAATACGTGGTACAATGATCTGAACATTTCTACTTGATCTAGAGAAATTACAATTTTCGCGCAAGTTAGGTGGAGTTGAACTTAAAATGAGTCTATAAAAGAATAATAACAATCTATATTCAACAAATTTTCTAAATGAACATCCCAATAATTGTGTGACATAGGGAGATATATGCTCTCGCACTCTTACATTGAAAACAAAGCGAACAATAACATTAAGTAATTTCTCCAATCTAGAAAAAGATGAAGAAATTGTACCAGATGTTACCTCTAAACAGTAAAATAACTGCGATGTTAATAACGCCAAAGCCAGTTTCTTTTTAATATACAACGGTAAATAAATGTTAACATTAAATAACCTACGTATAGTAGAAATAATTTTTGGTGCCAAAGCATCGATATGTTTATCGAAACATAGTCTTTCATCAATAATAATTCCTAAACATCTCAAATTTGTAACCAATTGTAGTTTAGTGTTATTTATAAAAATATTAAAATCATAATTATGAACATTACCAAAAGCAATACATTTCGATTTTGTCAAGTTAATACTAAAGTGATTTTCTGACATCCAGGAAGAAATTTTTCTAAGGCAGACGTTTGTATTAACTTCTAAAACATCCAAGAAATGTTTATCACGACTGAAAAGCAATTGAACATCGTCTGCAAAAATAAAAGGTTTACATTTTTCAGTATCCGAAAAAACATCTATCATGTCATTCAAGTATAAAACAAACAAGAGAGGGCCAAGAACGGAACCCTGTGGAATTCCACAGGTAAGATCACGTACCCCACTCACCCTACCTCCAAAATCAACAAATTGAGACCGACCATTTAAATAAGAAAATAAAAGTTTACATGCCGTTTTTGAAAAGTTGAATTTATCACGTAGTTTTAAAATGAGTCCATTGTGATTAATGCAGTCAAAAGCTCTAGAAAGATCAAGTGACACTAGCAGACCAACATTGCCTTCATTTAAGTCCTTTCTGATGAAATCAGTCATTTCAATCAAAAGTGACGATGTACAAAATCCTTTTCTGTAAGCATACTGACTGCTACAAATTAAATTTTCTCTATTTAAGTACTCTAACATTTTTGTTTTCAACAAGTGTTCCACAATTTTTGAAATAACTGGAAGTATACTAATGGGTCTTAAGTTTTCTATTGATAAATTATTACCAGACTTGGGAATTGGAATAACCTTAGAAATTTTCCATGAAGAGGGAAAGACTGATGTTGTGAAAATAGTATTAACTATATGCAAGAAATGTGTGCCAATAAAAGGAAAAATAATAGATAAAAACTTTAATGAAATACCATCTACACCAATAGCATTCGATTTTATTTTACCAAACGCTTCCATAAGTTCAAATTCACAAACATTGCTGAAAGAGAAAAGTGGATTACGTTCAACATAATCAAAAACAAAATTTTCCTCAACAGTATCCGAGTCTCCAACAAAGTATGCATTAATCTCATCAATATTCATATCAGTGTCAGTAAAAACCTTATCACTATTTAAACAACCAGCATTCCTCAACGCTTTCCAAACATTTGTATTATCAGAATTTCCAAAAGTATCAATTCCATTTTGTCTTCTAACTTTTCTTATAATAGATTTAGCTTTATTTCGATACCTACAAAATATTCTCCAATTATCCGAGGTGCGATTGTCCATAAAACCTTTATATGCAATATCTCTCACTGACAAAGCATGTTTAACAAGTCTGCAATTCATCCAAGTTTCTTTACGAGAAGTAGCTTTACGACGAGAGAATGGTACAAAAGAAAAAGCTTCATTAAGAAATGAATTTAAAATGTTCATTTGAATGTTAACATCATTAGTATGGTAGATTGAAGAAAAATCAAAGGAATCAAAAAGTAAATTTAAACCATTGAAGTCAATGTTATTAAAATCCCTATATTCAAAGAAGATATCATTTTTATTTATATTTAGATCAACTGAAATAAAAATAAAAGCATGATGAGAATTTAAGAAAGGACATTGAAACTGATTAGACAATACTATTCTTACTTCAGTACTAAGTGTTGGATATTGCATATCATTTACTTGTTGTTGTATAGTGTATATTATTTACTTGTAAATGGTATGTCAACATGTTCTTCTTTTCTCTCTCTTTTGTTACTGAGTTTGTAGCTTAAAAACAGGTTATGTAGTTTTATAAAAAAAACAAATAATGAAATAAAAGAAGTTAGTTGAAGTTTGAAGTCAGAACAAAACGCGTGTTTTAATTCTGTGTAATACACAACAAATGGCGACGAGGAAAAATTAAATTGATTTATAAAAATTAATTAAATCGTTAAAAAAAAAAAAAATATATTTAACCAAATTAAATTGTTTTATAATAAAACAAGTAAGAGTGGTATATTCGGCTTTGCCGAATCTTGGATACCCTTCACCAATGGTGTTGCAAAAGTACTTAATGTAATTCCAAGCAAAATTTGGTTATACTAGTATTATATGCAAAGAGTCTTTAAAATTAAGAGTCGGAAAAAGAAAAGCTTTTCGGTGGCGTCATCATCTAGAATAGTTATGCACCCAAAGGTTAGGTTGGGCAGGTGGCTGATGTCTAGGGAAGCTTCACTTGGGTTCTAAAGTGGTCCCTTTGTGAAAGATAATGATTACTAGACTACAAGTAGAGAATGCATATTTAAGCCAGCCAGTAGCTTCGAAATAAAATAGACACATATTTTACGAACATTTAATAAAGTTCGATAGACCAGATAAACCATGCAGAAAAGATGCTTCAAAATGTAGATGCCCTTACATTTGCAATAGCACATCGATTTGATGAAGTTTAAGTATTCTGGCATGCAACCCAAAAACACAGTGCCCAATGAGGGTTGTGCACTTTAATTCGTACGAATTATCCAACTAGTAAAAGTTCTTGATTAGTTATGTAAAACTCTGAAGTTAGCGGACTGATTTAGGTCAAAGCTTTAACAATGATAAGCCATAAAATTATAGGGTATACACTCTTAGTTTTAGATACATACGTGAAATATATAGCTTTTGAATGGATGGATATCAGCTTTGTCGGAAAAGTTATTAAAGATTTACTTATTTATCTGAAGTTAGTTAATTAATTAAAATGAACACTTCATCAATAATATTTGGGATGTATTGTTCTTTCGATCTGTCCGATGGATGTTTGGAAAGTTTTGCTCTAGTTCCTTGTGCAATTTTAATGTGATTAAATCGATTCCTGGTCGGGGTTATATGGGAGATTTCACTAAATGTGAATAGAGCTCGCCCATTTTCAATATCGAACTTTTCAAGAGATCAGAAATACTTTTGTCAAATATTGTCCCTCTAGAAAGTTTATTTTATTCGCTATCGCCCTGAATATCAATATTGTACAACGTCTTTATACTAAATGTCATCATCGTATCTTAGGCGAAGTTATAAGGGATCAATTGTCAAACGTGAACGGATTTCTCCCAATTGCAATTAAAAAATTTAAATTTTCGTTGATATGTGAGATACTTACATACATATGTAGGTTTTGAACGGATATCATGTAGTTAGCTGCATTTTTGTACTTCCTAGGAAGATTACCTATAATTTGATATATAATACATGTTATCATAATGTTCAAAAGTCAGACACAAAATTAAGATTAATGCAGAGTGTCTGTCTGCTAAAATCAGATTTGTGGAGCTCCTGGATTTTACACAAAATTTTAGGATATTGGGCCACCCTGAATTTTATCATTGTCGATCAAAACACCATCGCTTAAACGCTAAATTATATCTACCACAAATTACCGAATGCATCAGGATTTAGGTAATCTCCTGCGAAGGACGCTATTAAAATTCATCAAAATAAACACCTGAGATATCGACAAAACAGGAACTCCAAAAACTTGACTACAACAAAAAAAATTACAGACAGGTAGACGGACGGACAAAAAAACAGACGGACGGACGGACAAACAAACAGACGGACGGACAGACAAACAGACGGACGGATGGACGGAGGTCGCGAAATCGATTTTCCTGCCGATTCAAAGTTGATCGGTACAGTTTGAATGGTATTCGTAATCAGATTTGTGGAGTATAGATTTTAGAAAATCCACACATAAAGAACGATGTCAAATTTCATCACAATCGGTCCATAAACACCTGAGATATCGCTGAAACAATACTTACGAAATGTAAACAAAATTTCTTAGACACGTACTTTGGGCAATTTGCTGTACATCAAATGTAGTGTTATGGCGATATCTCAATTGTTTATGGACCGATTTTGATAAAATTTAATAACTTGCTTGGCGGGGGAATTTCCTAAAATCTGATATAAAATTTATGTAGGTCCGTGCTAAAGGAGGATGGTTTTTCCTATTTCTGCATTTCATTTTTTCAACAAACATTCTCTAATGCGAACTTTGGGCAATTTGCGATACATCAAATTCAGTGTTTTGGCGATATCTCAGTTGTTTATGAACCGATTTTGATAAAATTTTACAGAGTGCTTTGGGAAACTATTTCCTACAATCTGATATATAAAATATTATCACATGTACACCAGGAGTATATTTTTTCTCTTGTTATTTAAAAGTGTGTTTCAATCAAAAATTTTAAAATTTTCGTCTAATTTTTGGTATTTTTTCGATATTTTCGGTGTTTATAAACCGATTTTAATGAAATTTAATAGCGTTCATTGCGGGAGAATTTCCTAAAATCTGATATATAATTTATGTAAGAACATCCTCCAGGGGCTTCAGAAACTTGATTTCAACAGACAGACAGACAGACGGACGGACAGACAGACAGACAGACAGACAGACGGACATCGCTTAATCGATTCTCCTCCCGATTCTGAGTCGATCGGTATAATTTTTATGGGGTCTACGATCACTAATAAAAAAATTACAAACGGAATCACAAACTTATAATACCCTTTCACCTATTGGTGAAGGGTATAAAAAAATGCCAGAAACAAGTGGTCCAATAACTTTATTGCCAACTCAGTCAATTGCTGAATTTGTCCCAAATGTAGACAAATGGCAATTATGGCAAGAAAGGCTGGAAATATATTTGTGCGAAATTGATTGCACAAATGATAATATAAAAAAATCTATTTTATTAAAATCTATTGGATCAGAAGCGTACGGAGTTTTACATAGTTTGTGTAGCCCTCAATCACCGGCGTCAAAAACATATAAAGATTTATGTGAAGTTTTGGATACACATTATACAACACCTACAATTATATTTCAAGAGCGAAGGAATTTCCATAATTCAGTTATGGGACAAAATGAAAGCATTTCAAATTGGTTTGCCCGCATAAAAAAACTAGCCTTGAATTGCAAATTTGGTGAACATCTAGAAGCTTTTATTCTAGACAAATTTATAACGGAACTCCCGCCTAAAATTTTTGAGAGAATGTGCGAAAATGATGAAAAATTGAGTTTAAACGAAGCATTTAAAAAAGCATTAATTCTGGAAACAAAATTTAAATCGGCTAGCAACGAGAGTGAAAGAAACAATATTAACTTTGTAAAACGGAACAACATGGGTCAAAAACATAGTAGCAGCGATAATAGCAGTGGTAGTAGCAGAGAATATAGTAGCAGAGGCAGAGACAATAAAAATAAAAACAAGTAAGAGTGGTATATTCGGCTTTGCCGAATCTTGGATACCCTTCACCAATGGTGTTCCAAAAGTACTTTATGTAATTCGTAGCAATATTTGGTTATACTAGTATTATATGCAAAGAGTCTTTAAAATTAAGAGTCGGAAAACGAAAACCTTTTCGGTGGCGTCATCATCTAGAATAGTTATGCACCCAAAGGTTAGGTTGGACAGGTGGCTGATATCTAGGGAAGCTTCACTTGGGTTCTAAAGTGGTCCATTTGTGAAAGATAATGATTACTAGACTACAAGTAGAGAATGCATATTTAAGCCAGCCAGTAGCTTCGAAATAAAATAGACACATATTTTATGAACATTTAATAAAGTTCGATAGACCAGATAAACCATGCAGAAAAGATGCTTCAAAATGTAGATGCCCTTAGATTTGCAATAGCACATCGATTTGATACTAGCCTTAAAATTATAGGGTATACACTCTTAGTTTTAGATACATACGTGAAATATATAGCTTTTGAATGGATGGTTATCAGCTTTGTCGGAAAAGTTTACTTATTAATTTGAAGTTAGTTAATTAATTAAAATGAACACTTCATCAATAATATTTGGGATGTATAGTTCTTTCGATCTGTCCGATGGATGTTTGGAAAGTTTTGCTCTAGTTCTTTGTGCAATTTTAATGTGATTTAATTTATCAGCATTAAATCGATTCCCGGTCGGGTTTATATGGGAGATTTCACTAAATGTGAATAGAGCTCGCCCATTTTCAATATCGAACTTTTCAAGAGATCAGAAATACTTTTGTCAAATGTTGTCTCTCTAGAAAGTTTATTTTAGGCGCTATTGTCCTGAATATCAATATTGTACAACGTCTTTTTACTAAATGTC
Organism: Stomorhina lunata; assembly: GCA_933228675.1. Lineage (NCBI taxonomy): Eukaryota > Metazoa > Arthropoda > Insecta > Diptera > Rhiniidae > Stomorhina > Stomorhina lunata. Next base: position 82,176,475 of record OW121742.1, read on the forward strand.
ATCATCGTATCTATTATAATTTGTCATTTATTAGCTACTAAGAGATTGCCTTAGGCGAAGTTATACGGGATCAATTGTCAAACGTGAAGGGATTTCTCCCAATTGCATTTTTGTACTTCCTAGGAAGATTACCTATAATTTGATATATAATACATTCTCAAATGTTATCATAATGTTCAAAAGTCAGACACAAAATTAAGATAAATGCAGTGTGTCTGTCTGCTAAAACCAGATTTGTGGAGCTCCTGAATTGTCCCACCCTGAATTTCAACATTGTCGATCAAAACACCATCGCTTAAACGCCAAATTATATCTACCACAAATTACAGAATGCATCAGGATTTAGATAATCCCCTGCGAAGGATTATCTAACATCTGAGATATCGACAAAACAGGAGCTCCAAAAACTTGACTACAACAGAAAAAAGGACAGACAGGTAGACGGACGGACATGTAGACGGACGGATAAACAAACAGACGGACGGACGGGCAAACAAACAGACGGACGGACGGAGGTCGCGAAATCGATTCTTGTGCCGATTCTGAGTTGATCGGTACAATTTGAATGGTATTCATAATCAGATTTGTGGAGTATATATATCAGATTTTAGAAAATCCTCCCATAAAGAACGATGTCAAATTTCATCACAATCGGTCCATAAACACCTGAGATATCGCTGAAACAATACTTACAAAATGTAAACAAAATTTCTTAGACACGTACTTTGGGCAATTTGCTGTACATCAAATGTAGTGTTATGGCGATATCTCAATTGTTTATAGACCGCTTTTGATAAAATTTAATAACGTGCTTGGTGGGGGAATTTCCTAAAATCTGATATAAAATTTATGTAGGTCCGTACTAAAGGAGGATAGTTTTTCCTATTTCTGCATTTAATTTTTTCAACAAACATTCTCTAATGTGTACTTTGGGCAATTTGCGATACATCAAATTCAGTGTTTTGGCGATATCTCAGTTGTTTATGGACCAATTTTGATAAAATTTTACAGAGTGCTTTGGGAAAATATTTCCTACAATCTGATATATAACATATTATCACATGTACACCAGGAGTATCTTTTTTCTCTTGTTATTTAAAAGTGTGTTTCAATCAAAAATTTTCAAATTTTCGTCTAATTTTTGGTATTTTTTCGATATTTTCGGTGTTTATAAACCGATTTTAATGAAATTTAATAGCGTTCATTGCGGGAGAATTTCCTAAAATCTGATATATAATTTATGTAAGTCCATCCTCCAGGGGCTTCAGAAACTTGATTTCAACAGACAGACAGACAGACGGACGGACAGACAGACAGACAGACAGACAGACGGACATCGCTTAATCGATTCTCCTCCCGATTCTGAGTCGATCGGTATAATTTTTATGGGGTCTACGATCACTAATAAAAAAATTACAAACGGAATCACAAACTTATAATACCCTTTCACCTATTGGTGAAGGGTATAAAAACAACAAGGAATGTGTTCACTGTGGATGGCGAAATCACAAATCTTTTGACTGCAAATTTAAAGAGAGCAAATGCCATTCGTGTGGCAAAGTTGGCCACTTAGCTTCAGTTTGTCGTACCAAGAAAAATGTAAATTATGTATCAGAAGATTCTGAATTTTCTCAATTTGATAATTCTTATAATTTTTCTATCTTTAGCATTGAGAGTGGAAATCCTATGAGCCTTTACACACTACCTGTAATGATTAATGGACACCATTTCGAAGCTATATGTGACACTGGAGCGTCTTGCACATTGTTGCCCAGATCTTTTCTTCATAAAATAAATGTTGATGAGAAAGATATTCGTCCCTGTAAAACTTCGTATATAAGTTACAGTGGTAATAGTATTCCAATTTTTGGTGAGTTCCTTACAAATATTACCTATAATGGCATTACGAAAAGCATTGTTGTTATTGTGACCAACACAGAAAACCCCCCTTTGTTAGGCAGAACATTTTTAAGAATTTTTAACTTTGAGTTAGAACGGGTCAATACAATTGTTGAAAAACGTGATTTAAGTGAAATTAGTGACCAAATTAAGAATGAATTTGCGGAAGTATTTGATGGCAGTTTAGGAGCTTACAAGTGTGCTACGATTTCTTTATCAATTAATGAAACGGCGAAACCTATATTTTTTAAGCCACGCCCTTTGCCTCTTGCATGGAAATCCCAAATAGAAAACCAACTCCATGATTTGATCAAAAATGACATTCTAGAACCTGTAGACCAGTCAGATTGGGGGACACCTATTGTTCCAATTCTTAAACCAGATGGTAGTTTTCGTTTATGTGGCGATTTTAAAGTTACAATTAATAAATACTTGATTGATTTTACGTATCCTTTGCCCAGAATAGATGAAGTTTTTGCTGCTTTACAAGGAGGCTGTTTATTTACGAAATTAGATCTTTCGAATGCGTACAACCAGTTATTGTTTGTGTACGTTAAGTACTCACATAGGCACTTTAAAAATGAAAAGACTTCCATTTGGAATAAAAACTGCGGCAGCAATTTTTCAAAAAACCATAGAGGGTGTTTTAAGGGGTGTACCAGGTGTTGTAGTTTATCAAGATGACATAACGGTGACAGGAAAAACTTTTCAGGAACATATGAGTAATTTAAGATTAGTTTTAGATAAACTACAAAATGCAGGTCTTAAATTAAACCTAGGAAAGTGTAATTTTTTTCAGGAGAAAATATCTTATTTGGGATTTACTATAGATAAAGAAGGTCTAAGCAAAAATGATGATTGCATTGTCTCCATAGTAAAAGCACCACCTCCCCAGAATGTTTCGCAACTTAGGGCCGTAATTGGTATGTTAAATTATTACTCCAAATTTATAGATCGATTTGCAGAGAAAATGGTACCCCTATATAATTTGTTAAAAAAAGACGTTAAGTTTCACTGGTCGAAGCAATGTCAAGATTCATATGAAAATTTGAAACATGAAATTACATCAGACCAAGTGCTAGTACATTTCAACCCTGAGTTACCAATAGTGTTAACCACAGACGCTTGTAATACAGCTGTGGCAGGCGTATTATCACATGTGTTTCCAGACAAGTCTATGAAGCCAATTGCTTTTGTATCTAGAGCTCTCACAAAGGCCGAACTTAACTACAGTACGCTGGAAAAAGAGGCTCTAGCAATTATATTTTGTGTGACAAAGTTGAGGCAATATTTACTAGGTAACTGCTTTACTTTACAAACCGACCATAAGCCGTTGTTGACAATTTTCGGTGAAAATAAGGGTTTGCCACTTATGGCTTCTGCTCGAATGCAGCGCTGGGCACTGATTCTTTCAGGATTCAATTATTCTGTAAATCATGTTAAGGGAGTGTTAAATTATGCAGATAATCTATCTAGAATGCCACAAATAGCCACCGTTTGGGATTATAAAGAGTGTAATTATGTCAATTTGATAGAAAATGAAAATATGTTCGACTTTAATTTTAAAAATATTGCAAGGGAAACAAGACGTGACACTGTTTTGTCAAAGGTAGCCAATGCCATTAACATGGGTACGGTTCATCAGTTGGAAGGTGATGAGTTTAAACCTTATAGGGAAAAAGCTAATGAATTGTCTGTTGAATATGATTGCGTTCTTTGGGGTTATCGAACAGTAATAAATTACGTAAATCAGTTTTAGTAAGCTTGCATAGTTCTCACTTTGGTATTGTCAAAACCAAAGGTTTAGCACGTTCTTATGTATGGTGGCCAGCCATAGATAAGGATATTGAAATTGTTGTTAAGAGTTGTAGACCATGTCAGGAACTACAATCAAGCCCTGAGCAAAGTGTTTTAATACCGTGGAGTCCAACTGAATCAGTTTGGAGTCGCATCCATATCGATTTTGCAGGACCCATCAAAAACCATTATTTGTTGATTGTGATTGACTCGTTTTCTAAATGGGTTGAAGTTTTCACAACGAAGGAGATAACCTCACATTTTACAGTAAATAAACTTAGAGAATTGTTCTCCAGATTTGGTATAGTTGATACCATTGTAAGCGACAATGGTCGACAATTTGTGTCAGACGAATTCGAAACATTTTTGAAATTTAATAACATTAAACACATCTTGACAGCTCCTGGACATCCATCTACAAATGGACAAGCGGAGAATTTCGTAAAAACTGTTAAGAAATCTGTCCTGGCAAATTTAAAAGAAAAAAATAATATGGAACTAAATATCGTAATAAATAGATTTTTAATTGATTACCGAAATACTCCGCATGGTTCCACTGGTGAATCCCCAGCAAAACTTTTGTTGGGTCGCTCACTTAAAACACGTTTTGATCATTTAAGACCCCCTCTGACTAAGGAGAAAATAAAGGAGTCACAAGAGAGAAGTGTTCTCCATCACAAAGGAAAGCGAAATTTGCAATTTTGTGAAGGTGAAAAAGTTTTGATTAGAAATTATAAAGATTGCAATAAACCAAGCTGGTCCCCAGCTACGGTTAAACAAAAATTAGGAGAGCTATCTTATTTATGTATTATGTCAGATAGTAATCGTGAAATAAAAAGACATTTAGACCAAATACGAAGTCTAAATGATAACGAGTCACAAAGCACCAATGATTTTATTAATGACAGAGAAGGTAAATTATTATTTGAAAAAGGCAAAAATGAAGCAAGTACTTCAAGTAATGTCGAAAATGTAAATGGAGGGGCAGTGTGTGAAGGTACATCGAATAGAAACTTGAGGCCAAGAAAAGATGGAAGAGTTGTAAGATCTAATGAAGTATTGCAAAATTAAATAAAACACTTATTTGGATTAAATTTAATGAATTTACAATTAATGTATTAAATATTTATACTTCAGATATTTTATCATAAAAGTATGTATTTATATTCTTTTTATTTTGAATTTATATATATGTAAAAGTAAATACATTTATGTATGTATGTTTATTGTATTTAAATTTATAAATAAAATCTTTCTTTTTTTAAGGAGAGGCGTGTTGGATATTGCATATCATTTACTTGTTGTATAGTGTATATTATTTACTTGTAAATGGTATGTCAACATGTTCTTCTTTTCTCTCTTGTTATTTAGTTTTTAAGCGTTATTTATTTATTTATTCTAATTTGACAGACTTCAGCTCTGTACGTCATAGTTAATACCGGGAGCAAGTATTTTATACTACTCATGTTAAAGTAAAAAACACTCTAGGTACCCAAATTCATTTTAGCAAGTAGCTTATTCATTGAAGGTGTATTAGAACAAGACAATTATAGTTCTAAGTTAAATATTTGTTTGTTATACTGTCGATTTTGTATATCAATTCACACTTGTAAGAAAAACGAAAGAAGTCTCAATAAAAATTTACTTACTTACTTACTTACTTCTTTTCTCTCTCTTTTGTTACTGAGTTTGTAGCTTAAAAACAGGTTATGTAGTTTTATAAAAAAAACAAATAATGAAATAAAAGAAGTTAGTTGAAGTTTGAAGTCAGAACAAAACGCGTGTTTTAATTCTGTGTAATACACAACACTAAGCATAAAAAAATCTATCAGGGATGATGATTGATGACTAACGTCAAAATGAGTAGGAATATTATTATGATGAATAGACAAACTGTTTCTATTACAAATTGTTCTAACAAAATTAGATTTAGCAGTTACATATAGATTTAAATTGAAATCGCCAGTAACAATAATATTTTCATATTGATAAAATAGATTACTATGTAATTCTTCAAAGACTCTAAAATTATTAGTATCATCACTTGGTAAATATACCACACCAATTAAAGTTTTACTTACGCCAGTTTTAATTTCAGCGAAAATGGACTCACAAATATTATATTGAGTAGATTTGAAAACTATTTTTTTCTCCAATCTACTAGAAATATAGAGACAAACACCACCACCCCGTCCATTATGAACAGGTCGATCATTTCTATAAAGAGTATAACCCGGAATAGAAACAGACTTAGAGGAAATATAAGGTTTAAACCAAGACTCTGTTACTCCAAGAATATCTAAATAACAACCGTCCATCACATTACGCAATTCATGTAATTTGGAGCCATTTGATGGGCAAATGCTCTGACAGTTTACATGACCAACGTTTAAGTTGTTCATTAAACTATTCAAATTGTTTTTTAAAAAAGTATTATCGCTTACAGTAGGACCAATATTAATATTAGCCATTATCAATAAAAGTGTAAAAGGTAAAAAAATTGGGCGAACCAAAGGTAACTAAAAACAAAAGTTAATAAAAACGATCTGTTTAATTCCAGAATGAAAAAATAATAAGCTATATAACAGCTAAGCAAAAAAGTTAACTAACTGACAATAAAAGTAAAGTTAATAACAAAATAAGTATACAAAAGTTTAAATAAGTCAATCCTCCAACATTGGGTAAAGCTCATTGATACATCTTTCATATCCCATAAAAGTCTCCTTTCCATCAGAATATGTTATGGATACTTTTGGTTTGTCAGCATTAAAAATCTTAAATTTCTTAATTTTCTTCTTCTTTAAGAGCTGTCTGCAAACAAAATTAATCTTGGAAGCCATCGGGGTGAAGTGATCATTCAGATATACCCGAGTTGTTATTCCACTTTTATTGATATCATCAAGTTTCAAAGAACGGTTTTTATAATATGCTGCCATGAGTTTATCTCTTGTAGAAACATTGCAAAATTTAATTAGAACTGCTTGTTTTTTATTCATGTAACAGACGTGTTGAATGTCTGCATCACCGACCGTTATGCCATAAAATAAACAAAGGCTTTTAACAGTTTCCTCTAAATTTGAGATTTCTTGCGGCAATCCGGAAACAACTACATCGGTTCTGTTCATCCTATGATGTAAAGTATTGTTTTCATCCTCCAATCTCTTCATTTTGACATAAACATTTGAATCAACACCCTTAACAAGTTCATTACAGTTGGCGACAACATCTTCCAGTCTCTCAAATCTAGATACAAACTCCCCCCTAATATCGACGACAATTTGTTCAAGCTTTTTGTCGATAGTATTTTTGTTACTCGATATTTGCACTGCGAGGTTATCCAATTTTTCATTGACCAGGCTAATTTCCGAACAAAAATTGTCTGGTTTATCTAAGCAGTTCTTGCATTTATATGACACCCCACTGTTTTTTAAAGAAAGGGCTAGGAATTGTTCATCCACTCCGGCACAAGGTAAGTGAAAGCAAAACTCGCAGCTTTTGCATCTGACACTTCCAGATTTACCAATGTCTTTTTTGCATTTTTGGCACAACGTTTTTTTTCCAGGCATTGTAAAAAATTTAATTTATATATTTGACCGTTTTATAAGGCGCAACAATAATAAGAGAATAAAATGTATTGGTTGTAATTAGATTGAAGTAAGACGACAGGTGGTTCTGCAAACAAATACAGCAATACCAGTTCCTTCGATTGAAGCAGGACAACAATATAAATAAAATAATTGTTGCAAACACCAACAGTGTCACTACCACAAAAGATATTTTTGCCGTTTAAAAATTTAAAAGCAACAACAATCACCAACTATAATCCAAATTTTTGCTTTAATGTTTCTGTTAATATTTGGTTTGATTTAATTAAATTTTATATTAATTAGGTAGTTTTACAACTAAGTAAGCTGTTTTCACAAGTTTCACAATTTATTTCTTTTTTTATACTGCAAAATTTAACTTTATTGATCAGCTGTGTTATTTCTTTTCTTATTCCATCATGGCGTTGCCACTCATTATTTCCTATTTCTTTAGGGTAATTTTGAAAATTTCCCATCATTTTGGGAAATTTTGAAAATATTCTATTATTTTTGGGATATTTAGAAAATTTCCCATTTCTTTTGGGAAATTTTTAAAATTTCCTATTATTTTTGGAAATTTTGAAATACCAATTATTTGAAATAAATTTCCCAAAATAATGGGAAATTTTGAAATTTTGGGAAATTTTCAAAATTTCCCAAAGTAATGGAAAATTTTCAAAATTTCCCATTATTTTGGGAAATTTTGAAAATTTCCCATTATTTTGGGAAGTTTTGAAAATTTCCCATTATTTTCGGAAATTTTGAAAATATCCCATTATTTTCGGAAATTTTGAAAATTTCCTATTTCTTTTGCGTAATTTTGAAAATTTCCCATAATTTTTGGAAATTTTAAAAATTTCCTATTTCTTTAGGGTAATTTTGAAAATTTCCCATCATTTTGGGAAATTTTGAAAATATTTTAGTTTGTATTTGTCACTTTTACAAGAAAAAATTAAAAAAAATTGCTGCTCGAAAAAGTATATTACAAAAGATATTGCTCAGAGATTGTTTAAAAAAAAATAAATTTTAAAATAAAAGGCAAAAGTTGCCTGATATAATATTAAAATAAAAATAACCGACAAAAAATGTGCAAAAAATTATGAAACAAACATACTCGTTATAAATTGAATTTGTGCGATTTAATAAACGACAGAAATAACCGACAGAGTTTGTGCTATATAATATAAGACAGAAATAACCGTCAGACTTTGTGCGATATAATAGAAGGCAACATTAACTTTTATTTTTGATTAAAAAAATAAAAATCAAAAAATAACTTTTATTTCGGATTAAAAAAATAAAAATAAAACTCAAAAATGGCTTTTTTCTAAAAAGAACTTTTTTATTGTTAAAAATCGTTCTTTGTTTAGTCAGAAATAATATTTGTTCCGCGACTTTTTCATATTAGACGAGTTCCCGAATCTACCGCTACTTTTAAGTTTCTTTAGAAAATCGTAATTTTTGACCAGTAGAAATTAAAATTTGAACTTGCAATGATCTAGAGTTTTGTTCAGAAAGGTTCGTTCGTCAATCTAACAGGAGACACTTATCCCGAAAAATGTTATATAATAGCCAATTTTTAATTTTTTCGATATATTTTTAAATACTTACTAAAAATGTTAAAAAAGATAGTTTTATGACGTTTTCGAAATGATGCCAATCATTAAAATCAGATTAAAAATGTACCGGTTCGTGTTTTACTTGTTTTTATATTTTCATTTTTAAGAAATATTGTCTGATATGGAAACAATTATGAAAGTAAGAAATGTTTAATGTTTCATATAATTTTCAAGTTCAAAGGGATTATCCGATTTCTTAAATTTTTTATCGCATATTAGCTTTATGAGCCAGGCAACAGAATTACATTAAAAAGGAAACAAATAAATGTAAAATTGTATAAAATATTTAGCAAAAATATAGTTTTTTAAATCTTCAACTTTAAGGTTATATTAAGTAAATATTTAGTAGCATAATTATATTTTTATTTTTAAAAGCAAAGGGTCCGCAACAATTGACTAATCAAATACTAACGCTCTTTTTAATCTAAATCTATTATTTTTTCTTAAATTTTGTCACCATTTAGATATCATAAAGTGTCCTTATTATTGTCATGTCAAACTACATTAACACGTCTAAAATGAATTTTTGATAAAAAATATTTTTGTGTGGAGATGTTTGTTTGGCTATAGGTCTTTTTTTGAATTTAATAAAAACAAATTGTTTATATTTTAATAAACATTTATTTTATTGTTATCCGATATTTCGGTTAACACCGTTAACCATTTTCAAGGATTCTAAAATAACATAGATTTGTATAACTTTTTAATAACAATAAGATATTCAATTTAATTCAATTTAATTTATTTACAAAATATTATTTACATCTATTTTGTTAGTTATATAATGAATGTACAGAGTTCAAGATTTTATCTTTTTATACCCTTCACCAATAGGTGAAAGGGTATTATAAGTTTGTGATTCCGTTTGTAATTTTTTTATTAGTGATCGTAGACCCCATAAAAATTATACCGATCGACTCAGAATCGGGAGGAGAATCGATTAAGCGATGTCCGTCTGTCTGTCTGTCTGTCTGTCTGTCCGTCCGTCTGTCTGTCTGTCTGTTGAAATCAAGTTTCTGAAGCCCCTGGAGGATGGACTTACATAAATTATATATCAGATTTTAGGAAATTCTCCCGCAATGAACGCTATTAAATTTCATTAAAATCGGTTTATAAACACCGAAAATATCGAAAAAATACCAAAAATTAGACGAAAATTTGAAAATTTTTGATTGAAACACACTTTTAAATAACAAGAGAAAAAAGATACTCCTGGTGTACATGTGATAATATGTTATATATCAGATTGTAGGAAATATTTTCCCAAAGCACTCTGTAAAATTTTATCAAAATTGGTCCATAAACAACTGAGATATCGCCAAAACACTGAATTTGATGTATCGCAAATTGCCCAAAGTACACATTAGAGAATGTTTGTTGAAAAAATTAAATGCAGAAATAGGAAAAACTATCCTCCTTTAGTACGGACCTACATAAATTTTATATCAGATTTTAGGAAATTCCCCCACCAAGCACGTTATTAAATTTTATCAAAAGCGGTCTATAAACAATTGAGATATCGCCATAACACTACATTTGATGTACAGCAAATTGCCCAAAGTACGTGTCTAAGAAATTTTGTTTACATTTTGTAAGTATTGTTTCAGCGATATCTCAGGTGTTTATGGACCGATTGTGATGAAATTTGACATCGTTCTTTATGGGAGGATTTTCTAAAATCTGATATATATACTCCACAAATCTGATTATGAATACCATTCAAATTGTACCGATCAACTCAGAATCGGCACAAGAATCGATTTCGCGACCTCCGTCCGTCCGTCTGTTTGTTTGCCCGTCCGTCCGTCTGTTTGTTTATCCGTCCGTCTACATGTCCGTCCGTCTACCTGTCTGTCCTTTTTTCTGTTGTAGTCAAGTTTTTGGAGCTCCTGTTTTGTCGATATCTCAGATGTTAGATAATCCTTCGCAGGGGATTATCTAAATCCTGATGCATTCTGTAATTTGTGGTAGATATAATTTGGCGTTTAAGCGATGGTGTTTTGATCGACAATGTTGAAATTCAGGGTGGGACAATTCAGGAGCTCCACAAATCTGGTTTTAGCAGACAGACACACTGCATTTATCTTAATTTTGTGTCTGACTTTTGAACATTATGATAACATTTGAGAATGTATTATATATCAAATTATAGGTAATCTTCCTAGGAAGTACAAAAATGCAATTGGGAGAAATCCCTTCACGTTTGACAATTGATCCCGTATAACTTCGCCTAAGGCAATCTCTTAGTAGCTAATAAATGACAAATTATAATAGATACGATGATGACATTTAGTAAAAAGACGTTGTACAATATTGATATTCAGGACAATAGCGCCTAAAATAAACTTTCTAGAGAGACAACATTTGACAAAAGTATTTCTGATCTCTTGAAAAGTTCGATATTGAAAATGGGCGAGCTCTATTCACATTTAGTGAAATCTCCCATATAAACCCGACCGGGAATCGATTTAATGCTGATAAATTAAATCACATTAAAATTGCACAAAGAACTAGAGCAAAACTTTCCAAACATCCATCGGACAGATCGAAAGAACTATACATCCCAAATATTATTGATGAAGTGTTCATTTTAATTAATTAACTAACTTCAAATTAATAAGTAAACTTTTCCGACAAAGCTGATAACCATCCATTCAAAAGCTATATATTTCACGTATGTATCTAAAACTAAGAGTGTATACCCTATAATTTTAAGGCTAGTATCAAATCGATGTGCTATTGCAAATCTAAGGGCATCTACATTTTGAAGCATCTTTTCTGCATGGTTTATCTGGTCTATCGAACTTTATTAAATGTTCATAAAATATGTGTCTATTTTATTTCGAAGCTACTGGCTGGCTTAAATATGCATTCTCTACTTGTAGTCTAGTAATCATTATCTTTCACAAATGGACCACTTTAGAACCCAAGTGAAGCTTCCCTAGATATCAGCCACCTGTCCAACCTAACCTTTGGGTGCATAACTATTCTAGATGATGACGCCACCGAAAAGGTTTTCGTTTTCCGACTCTTAATTTTAAAGACTCTTTGCATATAATACTAGTATAACCAAATATTGCTACGAATTACATAAAGTACTTTTGGAACACCATTGGTGAAGGGTATCCAAGATTCGGCAAAGCCGAATATACCACTCTTACTTGTTCTTCTTTATAATTAATCTTAATTAATAAAATTTTTATATTTACATATATACACTAATTTTGGAGGGAAAAATTTACAAAAACCTATTTGAATTTTTTTTTAAAATTATTTTAGTAAAACTTACTCTACGAACTAATTACCTAAGAAGCTGGTAATAAACCATTAATATGAGCGTACTCAGAGTTCATACAACGTTGATTAAAATTTTCCAGAAGCCTAAATAATTTGATCTCCACTAATTCTACTTTTGCTAGCGCATGTAGTCTATTGGTAGAAAAATACCAAGGTAGATTGTACATCATTTTAAGTAATTTATTTTGACAGATCTGAAGTTTTTTAATGTGACATTTTGAACTGTTTGCCCAAACAGGAGCTGCATAAAACATGACTGCATGAAAGATGGTCTTAAGTATTATTTGCTTGTTTGCTATACTTAATTTCGAATTTCGATTAATAAAAGAATACAATATACGAATAAGCACATTAACCTTATTTACAATATATGGTATGTGATCTTTAAATTTCATTTTTTGATCTAGTACTACACCTAGATATTTAACTTTTTGTTCCCAAGGAATCGAATAGTTATTTGTGTTAACGCAAACTTGTGGAATAAAACAAGCTTTACGTTTTCTCGTAAAATATATTGCCTGGGTTTTGTCGCTATTTAATATGATTTTCCATTTATTAAAATAATTCGACAATTCAGCTAACGCTCTTTGTAATTTTGTTATAATATCATCTGCAAGAATATCAGAGCAGAGGATTGCAGTGTCGTCTGCAAAAATAGACAATGTACAGTATTCCAGCTGAGGGACGTCATGTGTATATACATTATATAATATTGGCGAAAGGCATGAGCCCTGTGGGCAGCCAGCTGGTATATTAAAACTTGTAGAACAGTACGAGCCGATGTGTACTTTAAAAGTACGAAGGGAAAGAAAGGATTGGATAATTTTGATAAGGTTTATTGCTTTATTGTCATAGTGGATGGCACGCAAGGAACCAAATGCCGGATTTTATGATTCCATACTACCAATACAGAAATGAAATTTCGATTGGGGATAATTTGGCATTATATGGCAGTAGAATAATAATTCCAAAAGACTTACAACATCAGATATTGGACTTCATTCACATGGCTCACCAAGGTCTAACAAAGTGTCGTCGTCGGGCACAAACATGCGTTTGGTGGTTAGGATTATCCACTCAATTAGAAAAATTAATAAAAAATTGCAGTAAATGTATAGAATATCGAACAAACCCAAAAGAGCCCATTTTTAGGGATAAAATTCCGTCTAGACCAATGGAAAGGGCGGCGGCAGATTTGTTTAAAAGTAAACAAGACAATGGCTGGTATTTAATCGTTACAAATTATTATTCAAGATATTTCGAAATTTATAGATTGGAGTCACTGACTGATCAGATAATTATTGAAAATTTAAAAAAGTATTTTTCTACGTTTGGAATTTGTTCTGTACTACGCACCGATAATGGCCCACAGTTTGATTCATATAAGTTTAAAACATTTTGCAGAGATTATAATATCACCCACAACTCAAATAGTCCATATTTCAGCCAATCTAATGGAGCAGTAGAATCTGCTGTTAAGGTATACGAAAGCTTTACTGTACAAAAATAATAATAACTTTTATGAGGCCTTGCTTACTTATAGAGCAACACCGTTAGAAAACGGATTTTCTCCAGCGGAACTCATGATGGGACGAAAAATCAAAACTCATTTGCCAATATTGCCAAAATTGCTAGAAGTCAACAACAAAAAGGTCATGGAAAGGGAAAGACAGATAAAAACGAGAAATGAAGCAGATTACAACAAAAGACACAGATCAGTAAAACTTCCAGAACTAAAGGAAGGGGAAAAAGTCTGGATAACAGATTTGAGGCGCTGGGGTAAAGTAATTCAGAAATTGGACTTCCCGCGATCCTACTTGGTTAAAACTGACACTGGCAGATACCGAAGAAATCGTTGGCATTTAATACCTTCTACAGTTCAAGAAAATAAAGATTACGATTGCCCATTTGATATTAATGTTAAAAATAATGATAGCGTAGGTTTAGAAACAATAGATCAGGGTTCCAATGCAGAAAGTGTGGTTGATGATTCAGATTCTGTAAATAATGAATTAGTTGAAAACAGGCCTGGATCATCGTCAACATTTTCCAGAAGTGGCAGGAAAATTAATCCACCCTCATACTTAAAGGAATATGTAACTATCTAAAAAAAGGGGATGTAGTATAAGCCAATGGCAATACTGATTTATACCTTACTATGCAACTATGTGCTTACTATAAGATTATATACATCTATGTTTTATTGTAAGAAAATGGATTATTACAAATAAAGGCTTAAGAAATACCACAAAAACTAACTTGGTAGATGACACACTTACCAAGCTAAACTCATACAATAGACAAATTCAATTCACCCTAGAATTAGAACATGACAATAAGTTACCATATCTGGACGCAATAATAATTAGAAAATATGGAATAATTAAATTGGACTGGTATCAAAAACCTACGGCATCAAGCAGATTAATAAACTTTTATTCTAAACATCCTCGCAAAATCATTATTAATACTGCCACCAACTTCATCCAAAGAGTTCTTGACATTAGCGATAAAAGTTTCCACAAGAAAAATATTACCAAGATTAAAAACATACTTAAGAAAAACGAATTTCCAAAGAAAACTACAACACATCTTTTAAAATATGTAATATCAAAGACTATGAAAAATAATGACAAAACTCCAAAAATATACAAATCAGTCACCTACATACAAGGATTGTCTGACAGACTTAAAAACACTGATATCTATGACAACAAAAATTACGAGCTAGCAATGAAAACAAGCAACACATTAAATACGCTTTTTAGCAAGATGTAAGATTCTTTTAAAAGTAGATGATAAATCAAACTTAATTTATAAAATTACGTGTAATGGTGATGGTACAAACCCGTGTAATAAAGTTTATGTTGGTACAACAAAAACAAAATTGAAAACAAGAATCTCTTCCCACTAATCTGATATAAAAGCTGTGGACAAACCATTAGAGCAAAAAACTGTGCTTGCTGCCCACTGTGCAGTAAGAAATCACAAGCCTGACTTTAAAAATGTAAAAATATAACAATAAGAAAGCAACAATAAAAAGAGATTCACTTTGGAAATGTTACACATCATAAACACACCAACAAATCAACGACTGAATTACAAAACGGACACAGATAATTGTGCTCAATTATATCGACACATCATAAACAAACACAAAAAGAAACAAAACTTAGTTAATAAATAAACATTAAGACGAACAGTACAGGGAGCTTAAATTAAGTTCTTTATTTTATTAAAAGTACGTAAAATTAATTATTTAATATCTTATTGTTATTAAAAAGTTATACAAATCTATGTTATTTTAGAATCCTTGAAAATGGTTAACGGTGTTAATCGAAATATCGGATAACAATAAAATAAATGTTTATTAAAATATAAATTTGTTTTTATTAAATTCAAAAAAAGACCTATAGCCAAACAAACATCTCCACACAAAACCAACACAGGTCAACAATATAAAACACCCTACAAAAAATATTTTTATAGAAAAACTTTTGATAAATAATTAAAAAAAAATAGAGTAGAAAACTTTTTCTTTTTACAACGTCAGAACTACACATTTAAAAATACCTATTTTAGTTAAAAGTCTAAAAAACGGCAACTCTGCCGATGATTTTTTTTATTCTGTTCTCTTTGTGTCGACCTCTGATAAAAAGCGATCTAACTTGAACTAGAACTTAAATGTACTGACGCAAAATTGTTACAAGGGGTATGGATACCAGTAGAGAACATTTTGTATATTTTAAAACAATGTTGGGAAAAGTCTCTCTGATTTTACATTTTACAAAATAAGAGAGAATTAGAGAGACTTTGCTCAACATTGTTTTAAAATAAAATCAATAACGTTAAGAGAATTAAAACAGAACTACTCTATTAATTACATTAAAGTTAAATGGGAATACCAAAAAGCCAAACAACTCTAAACTTACTCAGTGTTATAACTGCCAGATGCATGGTCACGGTTCTAACTATTTTCTATTATTTTTTTTACTTTTATTTTTATAAAAATTAAAGTTATTTTTTAACCAAAAAGAAGTGTATTTGCATTTGATCCCAAATCTGTTACATTTATTTATTAATGTAACAGATTTGGGATCAAATGCAAATACACTTCTTTTTGAATAATATTTACATCCCGACTAATTTGTTATTTTTTGATAAAACTGCATGCATTCAGGTAATTTTTTAACTTTTACTATTTCCAACAAAAATAAATGTTATGTTTAGACTTAAATTTTTAAAATCAAAAATAAAAGTGATTTTTTACTTTTATTTTATGAACCACAAACAAAAATTATTAAAAAAAATTATATAAAAAAAACTCAAGTTTACATCTGATCTTCGAAAGTTAACTGACGGAAATAATACATTTTATACTACGGTTTCTCGAAATAATATTGAAAAAGGGCTCCGTCCAAAAATCGAATATAGAAGATAAAGCTCTATTATGAGGTTATGCATTTCCCCATACATCTACTGGGAGTAATACTCCATTATTTTCATACGCTAACGCATTAAAACAGGATTCCGCAATTCTCAATGTAAATACTAAACAATGTCCATATTCCTGAAGAGACAGGGGTTAAGTACCTTGGTGTTCACCTGTGTGGATCGTCGCTTGCCTTGGGCCCATCATATACCATAGAATCGTGCAAATCAAACTGAAGACCAACCAAATTTATTGGTAAAACAAACATCTTTTGTACAAGGTCGTTATAAAACTAATTTAGGTTTTCGGCATCTAGTTGTGGGGTACAGCACTATCGAAACTCTTAAAAATAATAATAACATTAAAAACATCAACATTCATAAAGATTTGATGATTCCTACTGTTAGCGAAGAAATTAAGAACTACATCATCAAATATTTAACAAAACAGGCTGAACATCCTAATCCCCTTGCCAGGGCATTACTAACATCATAGGGTCCAAAAATTGAATAAGGTAGAACCCGTCCTCACTGATCATGAAAAATATCTTGTGGCCATTTTGGACTCAAAACTGTCCTGAAGCCTAAACAACAAATTTAGGGTCTCCAAAGCATCAATTGCGCGAACCGCCGTGGTATAGCAGGTTAGTCATCCGCCTAGCATACCAGAGGTCCCAAGTTTGATCCCCGACCAGACCCACTTAAAAAAATAAAGTTTCAAAAAAGCGGCGGTTCACCTCATAACTCAGCTAGCCTAACCATTGGCTAGCTGAGTTATGAAAAGTATATATTAACCATATATATTTTTTAATAAAAAGACTTATGGCTTGTTTTTATAATTGGTTTCAAACAGAAACCTTCGTCACATGAGTAACAAACATTGGTTTTGGTTCATATAAAACAAATGCCAGTTCTCATTGAGTGAAATACGTAAGAAATGAAATCTTTGCATAAAATTTTGGTTCTTGTAATCGGATTTCACGCATCTATTGAGTCCAAAACAAACGATCAGAAAAAAGTAATCGTCTCAAATTTTTACAACGAAATTATGGATTTTTTCTGATAAAAAATTGATTAGAAATATAAACTCTTTCAGTTTCTTTAATTTAATTATTATAAAAATACTTTTTTAAGCAAATAGTAACAAAAAATAAGTTTTTTCCTATAAAATTAGGTATATTTTTTTTATGAAAAAATATGTTTTTTGCAATAAAAAATTTTGTTCCTTCAGAAAAAATACATTTTTTAAAAATACATTCAATAAAAAATATTTAATAATTTGTAATTTTTATAAGTTCCATTTTTAACAAGTAAGAGTGGTATATTCGGCTTTGCCGAATCTTGGATACCCTTCACCAATGGTGTTCCAAAAGTACTTAATGTAATTCGTAGCAATATTTGGTTATACTAGTTTTATATGCAAAGAGTCTTTAAAATTAAGAGTCGGAAAACGAAAACCTTTTCGGTGGCGTCATCATCTAGAATAGTTATGCACCCAAAGGTTAGGTTGGACAGGTGGCTGATGTCTAGGGAAGCTTCACTTGGGTTCTAAAGTGGTCCCTTTGTGAAAGATAATGATTACTAGACTACAAGTAGAGAATGCATATTTAAGCCAGCCAGTAGCTTCGAAATAAAATAGACACATATTTTACGAACATTTAATAAAGTTCGATAGACCAGATAAACCATGCAGAAAAGATGCTTCAAAATATAGATGCCCTTAGATTTGCAATAGCACATCGATTTGATGAAGTTTAAGTATTCTGACATGCAACCCAAAAACGCTGTGCCCAGTGAGGGTTGTGCACTTTAATTCGTACGAATTATCCAACTAGTAAAAGTTCTTGATTAGTTATGTAAAACTCTGAAGTTAGCGGACTGATTTAGGTCAAAGCTTTAACAATGATTGTCAATGTATACAAGCCTTAAAATTATAGGGTATACACTCTTACTTTTAGATATATACGTGAAATATATAGCTTTTGAATGGATGGTTATCAGCTTTGTCGGAAAAGTTTACTTATTAATTTGAAGTTAGTTAATTAATTAAAATGAACACTTCATCAATAATATTTGGGATGTATTGTTCTTTCGATCTGTCCGATGGATGTTTGGAAAGTTTTGCTCTAGTTCTTTGTGCAATTTTAATGTGATTTAATTTATCAGCATTAAATCGATTCCCGGTCGGGTTTATATGGGAGATTTCACTAAATGTGAATAGAGCTCGCCCATTTTCAATATCGAACTTTTCAAGAGATCAGAAATACTTTTGTCAAATGTTGTCCCTCTAGAAAGTTTATTTTAGGCGCTATTGTCCTGAATATCAATATTGTACAACGTCTTTATACTAAATGTCATCATCATATCTATTATAATTTGTCATTTATTAGCTACTAAGAGATTGCCTTAGGCGAAGTTATACGGGATCAATTGTCAAACGTGAACGGATTTCTCCCAATTACAATTAAAAAATTTAAATTTTTGTTGATATGTGAGATACTTACATACATATGTAGGTTTTGAACGGATATCATGTAATTAGCTGCATTTTTGTACTTCCTAGGAAGATTACCTATAATTTGATATATAATACATTCTCAAATGTTATCATAATGTTCAAAAGTCAGACACAAAATTAAGATAAATGCAGTGTGTCTGTCTGCTAAAACCAGATTTGTGGAGCTCCTGAATTGTCCCACCCTGAATTTCAACATTGTCGATCAAAACACCATCGCTTTAACCCTAAATTATATCTACCACAAATTACAGAATGCATCAGGATTTAGATTTAGATCCCCTGCGAAGGACGCTATTAAACTTCATCAAAATAAACATCTGAGATATCGACAAAACAGGAGCTCCAAAAACTTGACTGCAACAGAAAAAAGGACAGACAGGTAGACGGACGGACATGTAGACGGACGGACAAACAAACAGACGGACGGACGGGCAAACAAACAGACGGACGGACAGACGGACAGACGGATGGACAGACGGACAGACGGGCGGACACACGGACGGACAGACGGACGGAGGTCGCGAAATCGATTCTTGTGCCGATTCTGAGTTGATCGGTACAATTTGAATGGTATTCATAATCAGATTTGTGGAGTATATATATCAGATTTTAGAAAATCCTCCCGTAAAGAACGATGTCAAATTTCATCACAATCGGTCCATAAACACCTGAGATATCGCTGAAACAATACTTACAAAATGTAAACAAAATTTCTTAGACACGTACTTTGGGCAATTTGCAGTACATCAAATGTAGTGTTATGGCGATATCTCAATTGTTTATAGACCGCTTTTGATAAAATTTAATAACGTGCTTTGTGGGGGAATTTCCTAAAATCTGATATAAAATTTATGTAGGTCCGTACTAAAGAGGATAGTTTTTCCTATTTCTGCATTTAATTTTTTCAACAAACATTCTCTAATGTGTACTTTGGGCAATTTGCGATACATCAAATTCAGTGTTTTGGCGATATCTCAGTTGTTTATGGACCGATTTTGATAAAATTTTACAGAGTGCTTTGGGAAAATATTTCCTACAATCTGATATATAACATATTATCACATGTACACCAGGACTATCTTTTTTCTCTTGTTATTTAAAAGTGTGTTTCAATCAAAAATTTTAAAATTTTCGTCTAATTTTTGGTATTTTTTCGATATTTTCGGTGTTTATAAACCGATTTTAATGAAATTTAATAGCGTTCATTGCGGGAGAATTTCCTAAAATCTGATATATAATTTATGTAAGTCCATCCTCCAGGGGCTTCAGAAACTTGATTTCAACAGACAGACAGACAGACGGACGGACAGACAGACAGACAGACAGACAGACGGACATCGCTTAATCGATTCTCCTCCCGATTCTGAGTCGATCGGTATAATTTTTATGGGGTCTACGATCACTAATAAAAAAATTACAAACGGAATCACAAACTTATAATACCCTTTCACCTATTGGTGAAGGGTATAAAAACAAAAAATATAACACCCCACGCATGTGCATTCCTCGCTGGAGCGGCAACTGAATAAAATATCAATAAACAATGAGCAGAAAGAAAACACTCAAAATGTATCGAGAAAGTAAACAATACTTGATATTTTACTACGGTGGCAATAAGTAGAATTGAAAAGAGAAAAAACTCACTTAACATAACGTAAGCTAGACGAATATTTTATATGAACTCATTTTCTTACGAAATCGCTTGCCACCAAATGTTCGCTTTAAAAATTAAACTATTTATAAAATCTTACATTTTGAATAAAATTTTGTAATAAATTATTTTTATTCCTTAATTTTCTATAGAAAATGAAAAACTCAAAATTTTGAATTTTCAATGTTAAAAAAATGCCGTGTACTTTCTATATAGTCTGAGGAAAAATATTTACTATTACTTTTATTAATGTTGAATTTAACAAGCATATACCCAAATTATTACAATAAATTCACATTTTCGAAACGGTTAGGGATATCGACATATTTTTTGTATTTTATTCTCAGATTTGTTTGTTTTATGGTACTGGAAAGCAAATTTATTATTTGTAATATTCGTTTAACAAAATTTTCAAAAAATTAAAAAATGATTTTTGAAAACGCCCTGTGAAAAAGGTATAAATTTCTAATGTAAAAAAAAACGAAGTAAATTCGCGTATTTTTTTTAACAAAACTCAACTATTTAGTATTTACAGGCAGAGTTGGAATTAATCGATTAATTTTTTAATCGATTTGTCAATTTTGATTAAATTAATCGTAACTAAATTAGTCATGATTATATTATTCTTGATTAAATTAGTCCTTACTTAATTAATCATGATTATATTATTCATGATTAAATTAGTTTCATTAATAAATAATAATTTAGTCGTGATTAAAAAAATTAAAATTAATTGTATGTCATAAGTTTCATTGTGCAGAATAATTTATTGGTAAAACAAACATCTTTTGTACAAGGTCGTTATAAAACTAATTTAGGTTTTCGGCATCTAGTTGTGGGGTACAGCACTATCGAAACTCTTAAAAATAATAACTGGTGCTCCGTGGTACATTAAAAACATCAACATTCATAAAGATTTGATGATTCCTACTGTTAGCGAAGAAATTAAGAACTACATCATCAAATATTTAACAAAACAGGCTGAACATCCTAATCCCCTTGCCAGGGCATTACTAACATCATATGGTCCAAAAATTGAATAAGGTAGAACCCGTCCTCACTGATCATGAAAAATATCTTGTTGCCATTTTGGACTCAAAACTGTCCTGAAGCCTAAACAACAAATTTAGGGTCTCCAAAGCATCAATTGCGCGAACCGCCGTGGTATAGCAGGTTAGTCATCCGCCTAGCATACCAGAGGTCCCAAGTTTGATCCCCGACCAGACCCACTTAAAAAAATAAAGTTTCAAAAAAGCGGCGGTTCACCTCATAACTCAGCTAGCCTAACCATTGGCTAGCTGAGTTATGAAAAGTATATATTAACCATATATATTTTTTAATAAAAAGACTTATGGCTTGTTTTTATAATTGGTTTCAAACAGAAACCTTCGTCACATGAGTAACAAACATTGGTTTTGGTTCATATAAAACAAATGCCAGTTCTCATTGAGTGAAATACGTAAGAAATGAAATCTTTGCATAAAATTTTGGTTCTTGTAATCGGGTTTCACGCATCTATTGAGTCCAAAACAAACGATCAGAAAAAAGTAATCGTCTCAAATTTTTACAACGAAATTATGGATTTTTTCTGATAAAAAATTGATTAGAAATATAAACTCTTTCATTTTCTTTAATTTAATTATTATAAAAATACTTTTTTAAGCAAATAGTAACAAAAAATAAGTTTTTTCCTATAAAATTAGGTATATTTTTTTTATGAAAAAATATGTTTTTTGCAATAAAAAATTTTGTTCCTTCAGAAAAAATACATTTTTTAAAAATACATTCAATAAAAAATATTTAATAATTTGTAATTTTTATAAGTTCCATTTTTAAAAACAAAAAATATAACACCCCACGCATGTGCATTCCTCGCTGGAGCGGCAACGGAATAAAATATCAATAAACAATGAGCAGAAAGAAAACACTCAAAATGTATCGAGAAAGTAAACAATACTTAATATT
Organism: Stomorhina lunata; assembly: GCA_933228675.1. Classification (NCBI taxonomy): domain Eukaryota; kingdom Metazoa; phylum Arthropoda; class Insecta; order Diptera; family Rhiniidae; genus Stomorhina; species Stomorhina lunata. The sequence continues at coordinate 82,199,236 of OW121742.1, forward strand.
TTACTACGGTGGCAATAAGTAGAATTGAAAAGAGAAAAAACTCACTTAACATAACGTAAGCTAGACGAATATTTTATATGAACTCATTTTCTTACGAAATCGCTTGCCACCAAATGTTCGCTTTAAAAATTAAACTATTTATAAAATCTTACATTTTGAATAAAATTTTGTAATAAATTATTTTTATTCCTTAATTTTCTATAGAAAATGAAAAACTCCAAATTTTGAATTTTCAATGTTAAAAAAATGCCGTGTACTTTCTATATAGTCTGAGGAAAAATATTTACTATTACTTTTATTAATGTTGAATTTAACAAGCATATACCCAAATTATTACAATAAATTCACATTTTCGAAACGGTTAGGGATATCGACATATTTTTTGTATTTCATTCTCAGATTTGTTTGTTTTATGGTACTGGAAAGCAAATTTATTATTTGTAATATTCGTTTAACAAAATTTTCAAAAAATTAAAAAATGATTTTTGAAAACGCCCTGTGAAAAAGGTATAAATTTCTAATGTAAAAAAAAAACGAAGTAAATTCGCGTATTTTTTTTAACAAAACTCAACTATTTAGTATTTACAGGCAGAGTTGGAATTAATCGATTAATTTTTTAATCGATTTGTCAATTTTGATTAAATTAATCGTAACTAAATTAGTCATGATTATATTATTCTTGATTAAATTAGTCCTTACTTAATTAATCATGATTATATTATTCATGATTAAATTAGTTTCATTAATAAATAATAATTTAGTCGTGATTAAAAAAATTAAAATTAATTGTATGTCATAAGTTTCATTGTGCAGAATAATTTATTGGTAAAACAAACATCTTTTGTACAAGGTCGTTATAAAACTAATTTAGGTTTTCGGCATCTAGTTGTGGGGTACAGCACTATCGAAACTCTTAAAAATAATAACTGGTGCTCCGTGGTACATTAAAAACATCAACATTCATAAAGATTTGATGATTCCTACTGTTAGCGAAGAAATTAAGAACTACATCATCAAATATTTAACAAAACAGGCTGAACATCCTAATCCCCTTGCCAGGGCATTACTAACATCATAGGGTCCAAAAATTGAATAAGGTAGAACCCGTCCTCACTGATCATGAAAAATATCTTGTTGCCATTTTGGACTCAAAACTGTCCTGAAGCCTAAACAACAAATTTAGGGTCTCCAAAGCATCAATTGCGCGAACCGCCGTGGTATAGCAGGTTAGTCATCCGCCTAGCATACCAGAGGTCCCAAGTTTGATCCCCGACCAGACCCACTTAAAAAAATAAAGTTTCAAAAAAGCGGCGGTTCACCTCATAACTCAGCTAGCCTAACCATTGGCTAGCTGAGTTATGAAAAGTATATATTAACCATATATATTTTTTAATAAAAAGACTTATGGCTTGTTTTTATAATTGGTTTCAAACAGAAACCTTCGTCACATGAGTAACAAACATTGGTTTTGGTTCATATAAAACAAATGCCAGTTCTCATTGAGTGAAATACGTAAGAAATGAAATCTTTGCATAAAATTTTGGTTCTTGTAATCGGGTTTCACGCATCTATTGAGTCCAAAACAAACGATCAGAAAAAAGTAATCGTCTCAAATTTTTACAACGAAATTATGGATTTTTTCTGATAAAAAATTGATTAGAAATATAAACTCTTTCATTTTCTTTAATTTAATTATTATAAAAATACTTTTTTAAGCAAATAGTAACAAAAAATAAGTTTTTTCCTATAAAATTAGGTATATTTTTTTTATGAAAAAATATGTTTTTTGCAATAAAAAATTTTGTTCCTTCAGAAAAAATACATTTTTTAAAAATACATTCAATAAAAAATATTTAATAATTTGTAATTTTTATAAGTTCCATTTTTAAAAACAAAAAATATAACACCCCACGCATGTGCATTCCTCGCTGGAGCGGCAACGGAATAAAATATCAATAAACAATGAGCAGAAAGAAAACACTCAAAATGTATCGAGAAAGTAAACAATACTTAATATTTTACTACGGTGGCAATAAGTAGAATTGAAAAGAGAAAAAACTCACTTAACATAACGTAAGCTAGACGAATATTTTATATGAACTCATTTTCTTACGAAATCGCTTGCCACCAAATGTTCGCTTTAAAAATTAAACTATTTATAAAATCTTACATTTTGAATAAAATTTTGTAATAAATTATTTTTATTCCTTAATTTTCTATAGAAAATGAAAAACTCCAAATTTTGAATTTTCAATGTTAAAAAAATGCCGTGTACTTTCTATATAGTCTGAGGAAAAATATTTACTATTACTTTTATTAATGTTGAATTTAACAAGCATATACCCAAATTATTACAATAAATTCACATTTTCGAAACGGTTAGGGATATCGACATATTTTTTGTATTTTATTCTCAGATTTGTTTGTTTTATGGTACTGGAAAGCAAATTTATTATTTGTAATATTCGTTTAACAAAATTTTCAAAAAATTAAAAAATGATTTTTGAAAACGCCCTGTGAAAAAGGTATAAATTTCTAATGTAAAAAAAAAAACGAAGTAAATTCGCGTATTTTTTTTAACAAAACTCAACTATTTAGTACTTACAGGCAGAGTTGGAATTAATCGATTAATTTTTTAATCGATTTGTCAATTTTGATTAAATTAATCGTAACTAAATTAGTCATGATTATATTATTCTTGATTAAATTAGTCCTTACTTAATTAATCATGATTATATTATTCATGATTAAATTAGTTTCATTAATAAATAATAATTTAGTCGTGAATAAAAAAATTAAAATTAATTGTATGTCATAAGTTTCATTGTGCAGAATAATTTATTGGTAAAACAAACATCTTTTGTACAAGGTCGTTATAAAACTAATTTAGGTTTTCGGCATCTAGTTGTGGGGTACAGCACTATCGAAACTCTTAAAAATAATAACTGGTGCTCCGTGGTACATTAAAAACATCAACATTCATAAAGATTTGATGATTCCTACTGTTAGCGAAGAAATTAAGAACTACATCATCAAATATTTAACAAAACAGGCTGAACATCCTAATCCCCTTGCCAGGGCATTACTAACATCATAGGGTCCAAAAATTGAATAAGGTAGAACCCGTCCTCACTGATCATGAAAAATATCTTGTTGCCATTTTGGACTCAAAACTGTCCTGAAGCCTAAACAACAAATTTAGGGTCTCCAAAGCATCAATTGCGCGAACCGCCGTGGTATAGCAGGTTAGTCATCCGCCTAGCATACCAGAGGTCCCAAGTTTGATCCCCGACCAGACCCACTTAAAAAAATAAAGTTTCAAAAAAGCGGCGGTTCACCTCATAACTCAGCTAGCCTAACCATTGGCTAGCTGAGTTATGAAAAGTATATATTAACCATATATATTTTTTAATAAAAAGACTTATGGCTTGTTTTTATAATTGGTTTCAAACAGAAACCTTCGTCACATGAGTAACAAACATTGGTTTTGGTTCATATAAAACAAATGCCAGTTCTCATTGAGTGAAATACGTAAGAAATGAAATCTTTGCATAAAATTTTGGTTCTTGTAATCGGATTTCACGCATCTATTGAGTCCAAAACAAACGATCAGAAAAAAGTAATCGTCTCAAATTTTTACAACGAAATTATGGATTTTTTCTGATAAAAAATTGATTAGAAATATAAACTCTTTCATTTTCTTTAATTTAATTATTATAAAAATACTTTTTTAAGCAAATAGTAACAAAAAATAAGTTTTTTCCTATAAAATTAGGTATATTTTTTTATGAAAAAATATGTTTTTTGCAATAAAAAATTTTGTTCCTTCAGAAAAAATACATTTTTTAAAAATACATTCAATAAAAAATATTTAATAATTTGTAATTTTTATAAGTTCCATTTTTAAAAACAAAAAATATAACACCCCACGCATGTGCATTCCTCGCTGGAGCGGCAACGGAATAAAATATCAATAAACAATGAGCAGAAAGAAAACACTCAAAATGTATCGAGAAAGTAAACAATACTTGATATTTTACTACGGTGGCAATAAGTAGAATTGAAAAGAGAAAAAACTCACTTAACATAACGTAAGCTAGACGAATATTTTATATGAACTCATTTTCTTACGAAATCGCTTGCCACCAAATGTTCACTTTAAAAATTAAACTATTTATAAAATCTTACATTTTGAATAAAATTTTGTAATAAATTATTTTTATTCCTTAATTTTCTATAGAAAATGAAAAACTCCAAATTTTGAATTTTCAATGTTAAAAAATGCCGTGTACTTTCTATATAGTCTAAGGAAAAATATTTACTATTACTTTTATTAATGTTGAATTTAACAAGCATATACCCAAATTATTACAATAAATTCACATTTTCGAAACGGTTAGGGATATCGACATATTTTTTGTATTTTATTCTCAGATTTGTTTGTTTTATGGTACTGGAAAGCAAATTTATTATTTGTAATATTCGTTTAACAAAATTTTCAAAAAATTAAAAAATGATTTTTGAAAACGCCCTGTGAAAAATTTCTAATGTAAAAAAAAACGAAGTAAATTCGCGTATTTTTTTTAACAAAACTCAACTATTTAGTACTTACAGGCAGAGTTGGAATTAATCGATTAATTTTTTAATCGATTTGTCAATTTTGATTAAATTAATCCTAACTAAATTAGTCATGATTATATTATTCTTGATTAAATTAGTCCTTACTTAATTAATCATGATTATATTATTCATGATTAAATTAGTTTCATTAATAAATAATAATTTAGTCGTGATTAAAAAAATTAAAATTAATTGTATGTCATAAGTTTCATTGTGCAGAATAATTTTCATATTTGAAAAATATAAAACTAGTTTTCATTTTTTGATTTTTGAAAGTTAAAAAAACAGAAACATTTTTGTGCTAAATTTTACCTTGCAACCACTGTGGGACTTCTACATCTAAATTACCCAAAGACGTAACGCTCATTATATAAGGCTTTTTGCTTCTAATGTAAAAATTTTAATAATGTGGGTTACGTCTTTGGTTATTTTAGTCGGCTTTTACACAGATCAAGTTTCAAGTTAAGTTCATCTTTCAAGTCTTGACTTTTTAGGAGAGAGAGGTAAAGGAAATAGACCGGGTAACATACCCCGTTCTATTTTCTTTACATAAAAAGTCAAGACTTGAAACTTGATGTGTGTAAAAGCCGCCTTAGGTAACGATATTCGGTTATATATAAAAAATGAGTTAATGATGATATTTTATACTATATGCTGATCTATACAATTGCATTAAATGAAATCTCAAAAAACCCAAATCAATTTGTTACAAAAGTGTTTTTTTTCAAATAGGTATTATAGAAATTATTTCTAAGGAAGTTTTTGTACTAAAAAATGAAACATTCTTTACTTCGATCGTTTTAAAACGTAACTTTACCTATCGACCGCACCAACATGTAAAATATAGTTCTTAATATTTTAGCGATATTTTATAAAAACTCATATATAACATAACATTGCAATTGGAACAAGGGGTACTTCTCTCAGACAATAAGCTGCATCCTATTATATTTTTACACTCATTGAAAGGGATCCAGTTTTTAACTCCGGCTCCGAACAAACGCATTAGTTAGAGAAATTTTGCATAGCCTAATACTTAATAACTAGTGGCTAGCTGAGTTATGAAGTAAACAGTCGCTTTTTATGAAAATTTATTTTTTTCAATTGGGTCTGGCCGGGGATCGAACTTTGGACCTCTGGTATGCTAGGCGGATGACTAAACCACATAAAAGTAGTTATTTTTACTAAGATAAAATTATTTTTAATAAAAAAAATATATTTTAACCCTAAATGGTGTAACGAACCACCATTAAGGTTTCTAATTTTTATAAAAGCTGTGCTACCTTACTTCGGCCGTGCTCAGGGAAAATTGGGCTGGTTCTTGCTTTTATAAAAACAGAATTAGGATCTTTACAAAAATAATAAAAATTAAGGTAGCTAAAATCCCTATATCAACAATATATATATAAAAAAAAATTAAATTAACTGAAAAAAATTAAAAATTATTAACACAATTCCATTGAAGCTTTGATAGGGATAAAGTTGATGTTATCCCTTGACATATACTCTAAACCCACCCATCCTTGCTAACTTATGTCAAAATTTTTGTTAGCCCTTACAATACACTACTTTACATTTATCTACACCAAATTTTTAGTGGAATGAAACTAATAAATTCAATCAAACATAATTACAAAATAGTTTATTTAATTAACAATATACATGACATATTTAATGTTTCCTTTTTAATCAAAATTTAAGGAATCAAAATTAATAAATTAATTTAATTTTTAAAAGTATTAAAATTTATATTTTTAAATTTATGTATGTACTGTGTATTTGTATAAAAAAAATAAAAGAAACTCACCGATTCAATACTCCAGATAACAGATTATGAGTTTGACGACGATTTTTCTTTTTATAATATGTATGTATAAATGTAAATTTATAGTGTAACGTAGATGTATTGTAAAGGTAGTGTAAATAATGTAAATTAGTGTAAATAATGTAATTTTGTGCAAACAATGTAAATTATGTGTAACAATGTAAATTAGTGTATATTTAATAATTATTTTTTTTTCTTGACGTTTATAAATACTTTTTTTTTTAGTGAGACAAATTTGACTCAATGAAATTTTTATGGTCAAATCGGTTAATTGAAGTTATTTTTGTTATGTTTTGTTGATTTTTATTTTTGTATACTTCTATAGCATTTGCGGTCCAAAATTAGTCCTTAACCTTCTCGGATTTCTATTCCGCCTGAATTTAACCACCTCTTCAAGGCAGAACACCCGCGGAAGGGAAATAAACTGTTAAGTCAGTTTATATAATTTAGCTTTTGATAAGAAGGCTTGCCAGGAATTAATGATTCGGTGGTAAATGAACCTAACATACATATAACTTTTATTTAATTTTAAGTAAACCACTAAAGAAATTTATGATTTCTTACCTCAGGTAATTTTAACTCGCTTTTTATGTCCTCAAAGAAAATAAGATATTTGATATGCGAATCGGTCAATTATCAATTATAAGAACAAATTTATAATATATATATATATTTATAATATATATTATATATATTATAGGAATAATTTCAATATATTATTTTTTATAAATTTTTTGTTCGCACTATTTAAATTTCAAAAATCGAATGAAAATTTTTCTAATGAAAAATATTTCTAAGCATATTTAATTTTTTTTAAATTTAAATATTTTATAAAGTAAATTTTTAATACAGTAACGACCTCACAATGGATAAGGGGATTTAAATTAAAATTTAGAGTATTTTATAACAATTTTTGCTATATTTTTTTTCGGATTTAGTGCATAAAATCAGAGACCGAAAATAATTGTTATTCATAAAAAAAAAATCACTACAAAGGAATGTTTCTAGAATTTTATTAACTACACCAAAACGTTTGAATCAAGATTACCAAGCAAGCCAACGGTGTAATAAATTTTTATTTTCCGATTTTTGTAATTTAAATTAAAAATAAGAATTATTTTTGATTTTTATTACATTTCTCAAAAATAATTGTTATTTCTGATTTCCTTAAATAAAAATTGTAAAATGATTTTTATTTTGAAATTAAGAAATAAAAATTACTCAGTGATTTTTATTTTTGAAAATAAAAAATAAAAATCAATATAAAATTTTTTAGAAGATAAAAAAATTGTGTATATATTCATTATCTGTTCGATTTGCTCTACAAAACTGTTGGAAATTACACTATTTACGCAAATCTGCCATCATCTTACTTTTGCGCCATTATGGCAACCCTTGTAGTTTTCTAAGAATAAGTTTAAAACGAATAGTCTGCCCGTATCAATTGTAATAGTTTATAAGTTTCTTATGTTTCAATAAATGAATTAAATAAAACCAATAGGTTATGGCTCCGCGCACGCTTAAACTGCACTAAAAGAATAAAAATTAAAGAAGTTGTTTGAAAAATAACAAAAGAATTTAATAAAACCGAAATATAAAAAAGACAAAGTAAAAGTTTTTTTCTCAGAAGAACTGTGAAAACCGAAAGTCAACAATTCTTAAAAATTAAAAGACAAAAAGAATCATGAGTTACGCGGCAGTGAAAATCGAACCTTTAAACAAGGAAAACTTCGACACATGGAAGATCCAAGTGCAAGCTCTTCTAGTGAAGAACGAGACGTGGAAATATGTGTCCGGAAAATGCGTTAAGCCAGAAGCGGCGGCCGAGGCCATTCTATGGAAGGAGAATGATGATAAAGCGAAGTCAGATCTCATATTATCTATCAGCCCAACCGAACTACAACAAATAAAGAATTGTGATACGTCCAAAGATGTTTGGGACAAACTACATTCAGTCTACCAGTCACGCGGGCCAGCCCGTCAAGCTATATTGCTGAAGTCTCTCATTCTAACGAAAATGCAAAGTGGTGAAGACATACGCGATCATGTACAAAAGTTCTTTGAAGTTGTGGACAAACTAAATGAAATGCAGCTGGTCATAATAGATGAACTGTTAGCAATACTATTGTTGTATAGCATTCCAAGTGAGTATGAAACTTTCCGAATTGCCATTGAGTCACAGGAGAAATTGCCAAAAACAGAAATTTTAAAAGTTAAACTGCTCGAAGAATTTGAAACACGTAAAAGAAATGTTAACGAACATACAGAAAAATAACAACAACAATTACTATAGAAGCAGGGAGAATAACAACAATAACAACAATTACCCAAATAGAAACAACAGCAGCAACAACGAAAGAGGTAAATTCAAATATGCTTGCCACACATGCGGAAAAATTGGCCATAAAGCGAAGGAAAGCAGAAGTAAAAATTTTAATAAGAAGAAGCAGCACAACAAAGGGGAAGGAGATGTTTCGTGTAATGCAAACGAAATAGTAAACAATATTCAAGATTGTTATGGTAAGTGGTGTTTAGATTCCGGTGCTTCCTCGCACATGTGCTCCACAGAAGAGAAATTCGTCAAATTAGAAAGAACAAATAATAAGCAACTCGCCTTGGCTAATAACAACACAACCGAAATACGTGGATTGGGAAACGTACAATTTAAAACTGCAGAGTGTAAGATCAATTTAAAAGAAGCATTGTTGGTACCCGATTTAAGAACTAATCTTCTGTCCGTATCCAAGATGACCCAAAATGGTTTAGAAGTAACTTTCAAACGAAATGAGGCCATCATACAAAATCCGAACAGCAATGTTAAGCTATTTGTGGCAAAAAGAGAAAATGGTTTGTACTACATAAAAGAAAATTTAGAAGTTGCTTCAGTTTCGCAAACAAAAGAAAAAACACTACAAGATTGGCACGAAATGTTTGGTCACCTTAACGAAAAAGACCTAAAAGAAATAATAAAGGAAGAAAAAGTTCTCGGAATAAAAACAAATATTTACAAAAATTTACCAACTTGTGAAGTTTGCATTCAGGGGAAGCAGTCCCAAGCGCAATTCCATTTATCTCAAACCAGAGGTGAAGAATTACTTTCGTTGGTCCACAGTGATGTGTGCGGTCTAATGAGAGTTCCGTCATTTGCTGGTAGCCGTTACTTTGTCACCTTTATAGATGACAAGAGCCGTTGGTGTGAAATTTATTTTATGGAAAATAAAAGCGAAGTTGCAGAAAAATTTATTGAATTTAAAAATATGGCAGAAAGAAAAACTGGTAAGAAAATAAAGTGTCTACGTAGCGAAAATGGAACAGAGTATGTCAACAACAACATGAAGAGTATTCTGAAGAACCATGGAATCCGTCATGAACTGACCATCGAATATACCCCCCAACAGAATGGAGTCTCAGAAAGAAAAAAATAGAACGGTACTCGACATGGCACGGTGTATGTTAATTCAGTCCGGCCTACCTCCCAAGTATTGGACAGAAGCAGTGAATACTGCGAACTACGTAAGAAATCGGTGTCCATCTCAAAGTCTAAATGGTGAAATTCCTTATAAGATATGGATGAACAGAACTCCAAACGTGAAATATTTTCAGAAATTCGGTAGTACAGCATTTATGCTAGACAAAACACCAGGTAAAGGCAAGTTTGAATCTAAATCTATAAAGTGTATATTTGTAGGGTACTCAGAGGTATCCAAGGCCTATATACTGTGGGACCCTCAAGCTAAGAAGCTACGTCGAAGCCGTGATGTTAAGTTTGTTTCATCAACAAACACGAATGAATTTGAAGACTTTACCCCAGGTGCTAATGAACCAGAAAATTCTATAAACCAGCATCCAACCCAAAGTGAAGACACCGTAACCGTTAGTAACTCCCAAGAATCTGAAACCGAAAATAGAGCTGCAACGCAAAGAGGCCGTGGTCGCCCTAAGAAAGTTATGACAGGAAAAAGAGGTAGACCCAAGAAAATCCAAACCACCATACCAGAAGATGTCGACAGTGATGATGATCAAAGTGAATTTTTAGGTTTTGAAAGTCTAGATGATGATGAATGTCATTCTGCAAGTTTGATTCAACCCACCGATCCGAAAACCAGTACCGAAGCACTTAGCAGTCCCGAAACCAATGAATGGCGTGAAGCAATGCTGAAAGAATATAAAACTTTATTAAAAAATCAAACTTGGCAAATAGTTGACAGACCAGTTGGCAGAAAAATAGTCGAATCAAAATGGGCATTGCGTACAAAATATAAAATTGATGGTTCAGTAGATTGCAGAAAGGCCAGACTTGTCGCGAAGGGTTTTACCCAATATCCAGGCATAGACTACAACGAGACATTTGCTCCAGTAGCCAGAAGGAGCTTCATACGTTTTTTAATGGCAATAGCTGCCAAATATGAGTTGGAAGTGCATCAACTAGATTTTGTTGTAGCCTATTTGAATAGTGTGATAGAAAAAGAGATTTACATGGAGATGCCACACGACTTGCGAGAAGTACTCCACAGAGATGAAGCATCAAAATATGAAAACAAAGTGTGTCTACTCAAAAAGGCTATCTATGGTCTTAAGCAGTCTGGAAGATTATGGTACGAAAAGTTAGACAGAAAGTTAAAAGAAACGGGCATGACTCCATCACAATGCGATCCGTGCGTGTATATCAACAAAAATAATAGCAGCATCATCCTCATTGCAATTTACGTTGACGATATCGTAGTAGCGTCAAGTGATCGAAATGTGCTGAAGAATTTGAAGAGAGAACTAGTCAATACATTCGAAATGAAGGACCTAGGACCCATCAAATATTGTCTCGGAATCGAATTTAACCAAGATCTTGAATCAGGAATGATTTCCCTATCTCAGTCTATTTTTTTTACTAGAACGATTTGGTATGATCGACTGTAAACCTGTCAGCACCCCGATGAACGTAAGCGAAAAGCTTTGTAAAGAGATGTGTCCGAAAGATGAGAACGAAAAACGAGAAGCTGAAAAGTTGCCGTATCAGAGCCTGATCGGATCTTTAATGTATCTAGCCGTTTCGACTAGACCCGACATAGCACATGCAGTAAGCGTTTTGAGCCAGTTTAACACGAGTTACGGAAAAGCTCATTGGTTAGCAGCCAAAAGGGTCCTCCCAGAAAGTAGGACTTGTGTATTCGTCCAACAACAAGCCTGTAGAAGGCTATGCCGATGCAGATTGGGGTTCCAATATCGATGACAGGAAATCGTACACCGGCTATGCTTTCATATACGCGAGTGGTGCCATCAGTTGGGAATCTAGAAAGCAGAAGACAGTGGCCGTTTCCAGCACTGAAGCCGAATATATAGCCCTTTCCGATTCAACAAAAGAGGCCATTTACTTAAAGCGTTTTATGAACGAAATATTTGGCACCAACAGCGCTGTTTGCATTTATAATGACAACCAAATCGCTGAGAAGTTAAGTAAAAATCCAATTTTCCACAATCGAACAAAACATGTGGATATCCGCCATCATTTCATCCGTGATACTATAGAAAAAGAAGAAGTTACCGTAAAGTACATGAGGACGGATGATATGCCAGCAGATGTCCTTACCAAAGGCTTGGTAGCGCCAAAGCACACTAAGTGCACAGAAACACTAGGATTAAGATTGTGGTGATTGTAAAATTACCACTTTGCAAAAAACTACTTTTTATAATTTTAAATTTTGAAAATAATTTGTTTTGAAAACAAACAATATTTCTTTGCTTTTTAAATTTAAAAGAAAATAAAATTTTCATTAGTCATATTTGTAATATTGAAATTGTTGGAATTAAATAAAGTTTTTTTATATAAATAATATTGTTGGTTTAATTTATCTTTACTATTAACCCAACAAATTGGTGACCCCGAGCAACAACATTTTGTGCTCCTATATTCTGTTCAAATATCGCAAATAACTTCAAGGAATGTCGACTTCAGAGGACGATTTTTCATCTCTACCATCAAATGCACCACAAATGGAAATTTCAAGAGTCGCAGTTAAAGCTCCACCATTTTGGCGTTCAGATCCATTACTTTGGTTCAAACAAATGGAATCCCAATTTATAATGGCTGGTATTTCTCAAGACGCAACAAAATTTCACACAATTGTGGCATCGATTGAGAGCAACATCCTCGAAAAAGTTCATGACATAATCATCAATCCTCCAACAGCTAATATGTACGATGCTTTAAAAGTAAAGCTAATCGCATCATTTTCCGATTCTGAAGACAAACGCCTCAGAAAACTTCTGACGGAAGTCGAATTGTCTGATAGGAAGCCGTCCGATTTATTAGCTCAAATGCGTTCCTTAGCCCAAGGTAAAGTATCTGAGGATATGTTGAAACAACTTTGGATGCAGCGACTCCCTTCCCAAATGAAGGCCATTTTATCAGTTAGTGAGGATCGTTTGGAAAAACTTTCCGCCATGGCTGATAGAATTTGTGATTGTTCCGGTACGGAAATCAATGAGGTTTCCTCAACATCCCAAGAACGTTCCGGCAGACTTGATAATATAGAGCGTAAACTCCATGATCTTTGTGCTAAATTGGAGTCATTCGGCAGATCAAGAAGCCAGAGCCGAACAGCAGGTAATCGTAACCGTTCCAAATCTAACGACAAGCCTTTGTGTTGGTATCATTTCAAGTTTAGAAATAAAGCGAAAAAATGCGTTACTCCATGCAATTTCAATCAATCTAATCAGGAAAACTAATTGGCGTTTCATCTTCGGTGACGGATGCAAGCAGCCAACAGCTATGTCGCCTGTTTATTCGAGATATCAAATCGAAATCCAGGTTTTTGATAGATTCTGGAGCAGATGTTTCCGTGATTCCAGTATCATTTTTACAGCATAGGCAACCGATTGATTCACTTGTTCTTTACGCAGCAAATCATTCAACTATTAAAACATTTGGAACTAAAACTCTTTCAATAGATTTAGGTTTCAAACGCAAATTCACATGGAATTTCATTGTAGCAGCCATACAAAAGCCCATTATCGGATCAGATTTCTTAGGTAACTATGGTCTATTAATTGACATTAAGAACAACTGTCTTATCGACCCAAAGACAAATCAAAGTACAAAAGGTATTGCTGTGACTGATGAAAATTTTTCAATAAAAACGTTATCACCTTTATCACCATACTTTTCGCTTATAACGGAATATAAAGATTTATCAAAAATAAATTTTAATTCTGCAACTAAACACGAGATTCAACATTTCATTGAAACCACCAATGGTCCTCCTGTTTTTTGCAAGCCAAGACGTCTTTCACCTGAAAAATTACTGATCGTCAAAAAAGAATTTAGCGAAATGGTCCGTCTTGGAATATGTCGTCCGTCTAAAAGTAATTGGTCAAGCCCACTACATATGGTCAAGAAATCCAATGGAGAGTGGCGGCCATGTGGGGACTACCGCAATCTAAATGCACGCACCATTCCAGATTGCTATGCAGTACCTCACATTCACGATTTTGGTATGCTTTTAGATGGAAAGAAAGTATTTAGTAAAGTAGATTTGGTGAAAGCTTATCACCACATTCCTATTGCCCAAGATGACATCAAGAAGACAGCTTTAACAACCCCAATAGGAAATTTCGAGTTTCTCAGAATGACATTTGGTTTGTGCAATGCTGCACAAACTTTCCAACGTTTTATGCATGAAGTTACTCGAGGTTTAGATTTTGTCTACGTATATATTGACGATATATTGATTGCTTCGAAAAACGAACAACAACATCAAGAGCATTTGCGAAGTTTATTTGAAAGACTGCGTCAATTTGGTCTAACCATAAATTTTTCAAAATGCGTGTTTGGAGTTTCTCAACTTGAATTCCTTGGTTATTTAGTTACTTGTGAAGGACTCAAACCTCTTTCTAGTCGAGTAGAAGCCATTCTTCAGTACAAACTACCAGAAACGGTCAAGGAACTCAAGTGTTTTTTGGGTATGATTAATTTCTATCGCCGTTTTATACCCAATGCAGCAAAATCTCAATCAGTTTTACACGGTATACATCAAGGTAATGTAAAAAATGATAAACGTACGATTCAGTGGAATGAAGCAAAGAAAGAAGCGTTCGAAGAGTGTAAGCAGCAACTTGCCAATGCAGCACTTTTAAGCTATCCAAAAGAAAATGTCCCAACTTCTTTATGTGTCGATGCTTCTGATACGGCAATAGGTGGCGTTTTGCAGCAATTTTCAGAAGGTGAGTGGAAACCTTTAGGATTCTTTTCAAAAAAGCTAAGTAAAACTCAAGAAAAATACAGCGCATATGACCGTGAATTACTTGCAATTTTTTCTTCATTGAAACACTTCCAATACTTTTTGGAAGGTCGTCAGTTTTGCATTTTTTCTGACCACAAACCACTGATTTATGCTTTTAAACAAAAGCCTGAAAAAGCTTCTCCAAGACAGTTACGACAATTGGATTATATTGGTCAATATACCACGGATATTCGTCATATACGAGGTAAGGACAATCTCGTAGCTGATACCCTTTCTCGAATCCAATCGATCGATATGCCTACTTATTTGGATTTCAACAAATTGGCTGAAGAACAGCAAAATGACGAAGAATTAAAATCTCTCATTAACGATGATAAATCCTCCCTAAATTTAAAATTAATAAGACACGGTAAATCAAATATTTTTTGTGACATTTCAGAGTCAAGAATAAGGCCATATTTAACTCAATCATTCCGAAGATTGGTATTTGATAACTTCCACAATCTATCTCATCCAGGTGTTAAAGCTTCAGTAGATTTGGTACGCTCCCGTTTTGTTTGGAGAAATTTAAAGAGAGATGTTTCCAGTTGGTCTAGAAATTGCATCTCTTGTCAGAAATCCAAGGTAAGCAGACATACAAGAAGTCCATTAGGAGAATTTAAGCCACCAACGGAACGATTCAAGCATATTAACATAGATATCGTTGGTCCATTAAGAAGCTGTCAAGGTTATCGTTATATCCTAACTTGCATTGATAGGTTTACAAAATGGACAGAAGCAATTCCTGTAGCTGACATAAAAGCTGAAACCGTTGCAAGTGCCTTTACTAACATTTGGATATCAAGGTTTGGGGTACCGAAACAAATAATAACCGACCAAGGTAGACAATTTGAGAGCAAGCTATTTCGTGAACTTTCTAAAATATTTGGTTCAAGAGTAACACATACTACGGCTTATCATCCTCAATCAAATGGCCTTGTGGAAAGATGGCATCGAACTTTGAAGTCATCATTGATGTGTTACGAAAATAAAGATTGGGTAAGTGTTTTACCACTAGTTATGCTCGGTCTACGCACAAGAGTCGTTAATGACGCCAACGTATCACCTGCGGAAATGGTATACGGAACCACCCTTACACTACCAGGTGAATTAGTGGAAGAAAAAGATTGGAACAATAGCGACACAGATTGGATCAAACTATTTCGTAATCACATGCTAAATATCAAACCTATAATTACTGGTTGTCACAGCAATGTCAAAACATATGTTAATGATCAATTGAAGTCTTGCGAATACGTTTTTGTGAGATGTGATACAGTTAAAAAACCACTACAACAACCCTACAATGGACCGTACAGAGTTTTGTCAAGATCTGAAAAATTTTTTAAACTTTTGATAAATGGAAAAGAAAAAGTTGTTACAATTGACAGATTGAAACCACATATGAATATTGCAGATTCCACAGATACAATTTTAAATTCGAGGAATGTAAAGAAGGTCCGTTTCGCCGTTTGACAACGCTGGAGGGGGAGTACTGTGGTGATTGTAAAATTACCACTTTGCAAAAAACTACTTTTTATAATTTTAAATTTTGAAAATAATTTGTTTTGAAAACAAACAATATTTCTTTGCTTTTTAAATTTAAAAGAAAATAAAATTTTCATTAGTCATATTTGTAATTTTGAAATTGTTGGAATTAAATAAAGTTTTTTTATATAAATAATATTGTTGGTTTAATTTATCTTTACTATTAACCCAACAAGATCATTGAATTTTTAAATAATTTGAATATGAAGTCAGATTTGAGGGGAAGTGTTGGAAATTACATTGTTTACGCAAATCTGGCATCATCTTACTTTTGCGCCATTATGGCAATCAATTATATGGTGATCTAATGCTATAAAGCTCAAAATATATTTCTCGTCTCTATTTATCCACAGTAAAATAGCATTCATTATTCATGATAAAAATGTATAGAAAGTTTTAAGAAATACAATTTTGGGATGAGGAACATTGTTGCCGTTTGTTTAGAGGATATTCCTTTCCAAAAGCTGCTGGAACAGTTTTTCCTTCAGTTTAGTCTATTCCTAAGTCTGATAAAAATTTGTTTACTATTTTTCCTTTAGTATTATGTATATTTACTTGTCTTCGTATACTGAGATATTTCGGACATTTTTGTAATTTCTGTCCTTGGTTTAGCTAGTATGTATTTGCCTTATGGGTATTGTATTTGTTTAATGGGGTATTTTCTACTAATATTAACTTTTTGATCTTGATCTCTAGATAAAAAATCAAAAAAGTCAAATTTCAGATCTTCAATTTCTAATTTCAATTTCAGATCTTCAATTTCTAAAATTCAGCAAAGAACATAAAATTTCAAAAGTCGTTAATAGAGAGATGGAATTGTATTTCGTTTAATTCTTATTAATCATGTCGAAAATTTTGTTATTTAAATATTTTAAATCAGATCATGAACAAAATACCTTTTCGGTATAATTGGTTTCACTCAACAAAAAATCTCAGAATATGGATAGTGCAGTCGAAAATCAGTTAAATATACTTATGAGTACAAAATATTCCGTTGTAATTAGCAGGTGTATGATAAATTAGCTAACTAATGTCCAAAAAAGTTAAAATTGATTCTAAAATGATTTTTATTTACTTAAAACAAAAGCAAAAAATTCTAAACTGATTTATTATATTGATTGATTGATTGATTTATATTTTTGGTTTGGTTTAAAAAAACTCATTAATAATTTTTAAAAAATTAATTTAAATTTCAAATCAAAATATAAGCTGTGTTCCAGAACTACCAATACTGTACAATATTGTACAAGTTTCAATCAGAAATTACAATTAAGTGTTCCTGTACTTGAAAAAATTGTAATTGAGAACGAATTTGAGAAAATTTTAAAATTTTCTCTTAACAATAACTTACATGTTTTTGCCAGAACAATTTTTCCTGGCAAACATTTAAAAATTTTCAAAAAAATATTTATCAATTAAAAACAAACAAAAAATTCGAAAAATTGTTATTAAAACTTAAATTTAGGAAAATTAAAATGTGTTTAACGGTTTTAAGAACGTTTGTTTCGATATTTTTAACCTTTATCAATTGTGGACTTCAATTTTAGTGTTTTGTGTTCCCGTACTTCTGTGTAAGTTCTGCTGTTTAGGAGAGTAACTGATAAATGACTCTCATTTGCAGGAGCTCACCCAGAAAGTAAAGAAACAGACCTATAATTTTTATTTCTGATTTCAAAAATAAAAATTAATTTTAATTGTTATTTTCTAAGAAATATTATAAAAATCAGAAATAAATATTAAAAGTTGATTTTTATTTTAAAACTCATAACACTTACGGTCTCTGCATAAAATACATATGAATACAAAATAATCTAATAATACTCGTATATAATTGTACGTTACCTTATGTATGTTAGAATTTATTTAATCTTACCGATTGGACATTCTAATTTTATAATACTTCTCCTCCTCTGGAAATTTGATAATGTTCTCTAAATATTTCGTCAAAGTTCCAATGCATTCTTCTGCCTATATTTTGAAGAAAAATAGTGCTTTAAATTAGTACTTATAATATAACAAACTTATGTAAATACTATATCGATACCTAAAATGCAAGAAGTTGTGACACAAAATAAAAATTCACTAAATGAAATATTTCAACCTTAAATGTTATCAAAGTTTAAACCTACTTGACAAAATTAAAATAAACTGTTTGTCAGTTGAATATGGAATCACATTTTTAACAGAAATATCTGATAAGTTTATGGGTCGTAATCATATGAGTAGTACTCGGAATAACAACATGGATTATTACTTATTCTAATGAAGTGGATTTTAAAGACGTGAATTGCGACAACAGTTTGGAATTATTGTGTTTAGTTTCTAGTTTGGGTGAGTAGTTTTTCGTTTCTGTTACTACTTGTTATTTTTGTTTCTCAAAAAGATAACAACTGATGCTACATGTATCAGTAGTTTTTGTTAAATGGTTTTTTCGGTTCGCAGACGGGGGTTACCAAGGGGGTTACTGCGCATTTCGACTCGACTGTAATTGCTCTCGAATCTAACCGCTCTGAGCGGGTAGGTTCGAGTGCAGTTTCTTTTGGATCGAATTGCAAAGTCAACCTCCTAGGAGACTGTGTTTCATCGGTGCACTGTGGATACCTTGACGCCTCCACTGTATAACCGTCATTCCCGCGTTACCGGGGGCTATTACGTGGGTGACCTACTTTCCCCTACACTTGTGGGATTCAAAATTTCATCAAATAGCAAAAAAACCAAAAACCCAAAAAATAAAAAACAAAACGACATGGACAAGAGCGATAAATACTGACGGACCTAGAGGAGATAGTGCGAGCGACAGAGGTCCTACTGGATTCCTCCCTCTCCACCGGGGCCACTCAGTCACTGGCGTATGTCGCGCTTGAGTCTGACTCGGAATTTGAAATTACAGTGATCTCAGCTTCCGAACAGCCTCAGGAACTCGGCAAAAGGTAGATGGGGATACTTCAACGAAACGACCGGTTCCCAACTCCACTGAGTCCAAACAGGACCCGGAGGAGATTTTGCGGGAATCCATGGTTGGCGAGACTGCAAAAACCTCGACCTGCCACAGTCCAGAAAATCAACTTCGAGGCCTCAGGACTCAGAGGGGGAAGGGAATCGGGACGAATCACTTGGGGTAGAAAAGGAAGTTCAGTTGGATCAACCTGAACCCATCAAAGTCGCCGAGCCCAAAAAAGCAGTGGAGGTGGTCCCGTTGACTCCTGACAGTGTGGTCGATACTGATAAGGTCTCGACCCCATGTCAGGGAGCAGTTTTTCGGCAGGACGCTGTGATGGCTTCACCGCCACAGTCATCAAAAGCCTGCCGATTGAAATTTGAGAAGGCGAAGAGGAACTCGTTGGCCTATCTCAAAAGAATGACCAACAGAGATCCTACTCTGCTCAAGCCTAAGGAGAGGAAGATGATCGAGAGGTACAGGCAGAGTATCCCGGAGCTTCTTGGCATCTTCTCAAGTTGCCGCTGCTGAACCCACAGCTCCCTGCGTGAAAACTGTGGCGGAATCAGCCAAACCTCGTAAGACGGAACCAAAAGAGCCTGTCGCCGACAAAACCGTTACTGGGGCTGTGAAAGCGAACAAGGTGACAGAGGGCTGCAAATCCCTAGATCCTCAGGCAAGTAATCGCAAGGTTAGCTCCAAGAGGGCAAGGTCTAGTGATGAGCAACCCTCTACCAGGAAAAAGAACAAAAAGTCGGGACTCACTTCAAGCAGCTGTCATTGACCACAACGATCCCTACAATAGGATCAAGAGTGGTTTATAGAAGCTGATTGAAGCCAGGCTTATTGACCACATTGGTCTTTTTGAGGGTGCCAAGGTGGCCATATCCTTCGAGGGTGCGGAATGGTGGAGGGGAGTGTAGATCGCCAACTGCAGCAATGGGAAATCTTTTGACTTCCTAAAAACTGTGGTTGACGGCTGCGGCCACATCTGCCCGTCTCCCAAACTTGATGTGGTAGAAGCCCCCAAGTTACCTTTGAGACGAGTTCTGGTTTTCTAACCCTATCAGGGCTACGGAAACCATACTGTCTGCTTGGATCTGGAATCCTTCAAGAAGATAGAATTGGCAAGGTTTCGTCAAATTCGGACTTGGTGTCGTCAAGTTTAGATATTCTAAACAAGGAGGAACCAAAGAAGCTGCTGGTGGTACAGCTGAACCTACACCACTGTGAAGCAGCTTCCGTCAAAATGGCAAGACTTCTTGTCGATTCTAATGTAGATGTGGCCTTAGTCCAGGAGCCTTGGATCCGCGGAAACAAGGTATGCGTACTAAAGGTCACAAGCTACAAGGTAAGAACATACATTTTAGCTAAAAGTGAACTTAATTCACAATTTATTAATTCCTACAGAAATGGCTATTTAACAGTTGTCGCGAAAGAAGCCAAAGGGAAGGTTATCTTCGCAATGGCTTTGGTATACCTACCGTACGAGGCAGAAGATCCGCCGGCTAGTGATGTACGGCATCTGGTGGAGGCCATGGGCAAAACACCTCTAGTCCTGGGTTGTGACGCTAACGCACATCATTACCAATGCGGCAGCAGCGTTATTAACGAAAGGCGTGCCACTGAAATACACTGCACTCATCTCTAAGCCTGTAGGCATTACCAATGTTCTGATTCTTTAAGAAGACACCAGCACCAGTGCCGATTTCCATTTTAGAACCATCTGTGAAGATCGAGTTCCCCTCAAAGAGCTGTTTCTATTCCCTTTAGATCTATTCATCAAGGGAACAGCAACTAGATGTCTACTAAGGCTGCATGAGTCAGGCATACTTTGGCACAGGCAGGCAGGACCCACTAGCATACTGAACCGAACGAACGTCCCTTGCTTTCAGTCAGGTTCTACTGTATCTGACTACTTAGTCAAAGAACTGTTGTTCAGTTCTACACCAGAGGTCTTTATTTCTGATAGAACTAGCTGGGATAATCGTCAATCGCTCTTTGAGGGGAACTCGATCTTCACAGATGGTTCTAAAATGGAAATCGGCACTGGTGCTGGTGTCTTCTTAAAGAATCAGAACATTGGTAAAGCCTACAGGCTTAGAGATGAGTGCAGTGTATTTCAGGCAGACATCTTTGCAATTCTGAAAGCCACTGAATTTATTTTATACAACATTCCTGTAGACTGCGAGGTGAAAATCTATGTTGACAGTCAGGCTGCTCTAAAATCCCTGGAAGGACCAGCTTGGCTGATACATGCAGGGTAAGACTTTGCTGGGTTCCTGGTCATTGCGACATCGAAGGCAACGAAACTGCTGACGAAATCGCAAGACTTGGCTTGAGTCAGGGACTGATGCTCGCGGTGACAGAGATAGCTCCACCTATATGTCACCTTTTTATGGGCATTAAGTCTTGGATCGGTGAGGAAACAGCTAAGAACTGGCATAACTTGGACACTTGCACAATATCTAGGAACTTAAATATACGCAAGACTAAGCTCTTGCTAGGTTTTAGCAGAACCAGTCTTAGGAAATGCATATGTTTTCTAATTGGCCACTGCGCCCTAATTCAGGACATTTTCTTAGACGCGGACTTGTCCGAATCCTCTGCAACTGTCCTATGCTCCAAAACCAGAGACTTAAATTTCTAGATAACAGATTCCATGAGGAACTGGGCGACATACAGCAGTGCTGTTTTATACTGGGACTTAAAAGGCTTAGTTAGACGGGTCTCTTTCCCTAGGGTAGCGTTTTGGACAACACTTCTCTTCTCTATAACTCCCTTTCTCTATCTCTAACACTTTCTAAAAACTTCTCCCTTCACTCTTCTCTCTCTTTCAGCTATTATTATTTACTTTCAGAAAGGATCACAATGGACCCGAAGGTCTCCGAGTGAAGATGCCATTACCTTTTCAACCTAACCTAACAATCTTATTATCTGTAATAAGGGCATTATGCCAACTTTTAGGGTGAAAATAGAGAAGAAGTGATAGACTCCCTGACGCCAAGACAGTAAATATTCCCCTGGGAGTTTTCTCCCTCTAGGAATCCAATGCCCTGGTGTCAGTACTCAGTAAAAGCTATATGGAAAGCTACCATGAGAGCTGTCGTTTAACTTTCCCTGGTAAACAACCTAGATGGTGGTCTACGGATCTTAAAGATTTCAGAACTAAAGTTTTTCAATAAGGCCAAACTCACTCACTTAGATGAGGATTGGTCAAAGTATATGGAGGCATTTAACAGATATAAGAGTGATCTCAGAAGAGCCAAACGGACCACGTGGCAAGACTACTGTGAGTCCATTGATTCAGTAAACGAGCTATGCAGATTTAGACGGATGTTATCCAAGAACCCTGTGGTTCCTAGTTTCATCCAGAAGTCTGATGGTTTGTGGACGGAATCGAACCTGGAAACACTTAATCTGCTCATTGACACTCACTTCAGAAGATCCTGTCTCAAGTATACCGAATACGGTAGGCTCGGACGTAAGACCGAACATCTTGATGGATAGGATTGTTACTATGGAGAGAATTAAATGGGCCGTGAATATAGGTTAAATCTGTTGATAGTGCACTTCATGATGTGGTTGGTTTATCGAAAAAGGGTTAGATTTTGAGGATAACACATTGGCAGCTTTTTTAGATTTCGAAGGAGCTTTCGATAATATCACGATCGACACCATTAGGAACGCACTTATCGAAATGGGTGTGCAGGGTTTTCTGGTGGATCGGGTAACGACATGATCAATTGCACAATAATCAACTCTAGTCTAGGAGATAAAAGATTTGACCAACTAGGTAATAAAATTATCGTCTATGCTGATGACGCAGTTATACTGGTATCAGGTCGACACTATGAGACATCTCCTCCTAGGCCAGAGGCAAAGGACTGGGAGTCTACCCTGATAAGACCGAGTTAGTTTTATTTACCAGGAATTACAAGGTTGATAATTTCAAACTTCCAGTACTTAACGGGGTAGAGTTAGGACTATCATCAGAAGCTAAATTTCTAGCCATCATCCTAGATAGGAAGCTATCTTGAGAGAATGAAAAAGTAGGCATTTAACGCCTACTACTTTTATAGGAACTCGGTAGGTAAGAGCTGGGGCCTAAACCCAATGGCCACTAAATTCTTTTTATTATTATTTTCGCTACTAAAAATCCAAATTTTTACTTTCGACCCCGATGAAAATAGGGTTAAGCTCACCCAATATCAAGGGAAGTTCTAGTGGACATTCCTCAATGACTGGACAATAAAAGTCAGTATTAGCTTTGTCCAAAGTTTTTATGACTCTAATGATAGCAAATTTAGTTGTCTTATACATCCAATTATTGGTTTTGCCAAAAACATACACTTATTGGTTGAAACTTACCAAAAACCGAAAAAAACTTAGGCACAGGTAGGCAGGTCATACCAGCCTACTGAGCCGAACGAATGTTCCTTGCTGTCTCTGTAAAATAAAGATACCTAAGGGTAAAAATGGCTTTGTTCAGGAGAGCCATTTTAAAGATTTAAATATTATTTTTTACCCATAGGCCCCTTGCTCTATGCACTGTCACATATGTATGTCGAATTTCAGAAAGATTGGATAACATTTAGTTCTGGTCACTGAAAAAGGTAAAAAAGGATATGCAACATAAAAATTTACTTTAGAAAAAGGAAATTGAAAACTAATACATAATTAGTCAGCAATAAATTGTTTAATTTTGTTAAAATATAATTTTCATACTTTTGTTCATACACGAAAATGGTAAATTTTTCTTAAGCGCCTATTAGGCGATCATACTTGGCATGATGGAAAAGTGCTTTTTTATTACACGGTCATGCCAAGTATGTCATACATTATTACAAATAAAGTATTGAAAGGTGAATGTTGTGAAAAAAAAAAAAAAATAAAAACTAATAAAGTTAGAAACAAAATTTAAAGAAAAATAAAATGATATGAATCAAATATAAAAACGGGAATAATTAGTAATGTTATACAGTGTCGAGCAAAAAAAAGAAATGCAACACTAGCCGATTAATCTTTATGTTCGCCTCTTAAAAAAAAAACAGCACGGAAATTAAATACTTCTTTTTTACAAACTTAGTTAACATTTGGAAAAAAAAATTAGTGGAAATTTTTTGCGAGCAAAAAAATGCAACGTTATGTTATTCAATAGTTTTATTTAAATTAAATGTAAATTCTTACAGAATATTGGTTAAAAATACGTATATACTAAAATATAAACTAATACTTGGTGGCGTAGCCTTTATTTTCTATTGCCGCTTGCAGTCTGGAGGGCACAGAATCCACAAAGGACTGACTTTAATTTTTTATTCTAATTCCGTCAAATTTAAATGATCTTTCTTCTTAACTTCCAGATCCCCATAGGTTTCTATGGGGTTTAGATCTGAAGATTGTGGCGGCCAATCCAAAACTTGCACATTATGGTCACGTAGGTAGTTACGAACCAAGCGACTAGAATGCACCGGGTCATTGTCTTGTTGGAATATGCTGTTTGGGGGTAGCGTTGGCAAGTGTGTAGATTTATCTGTTACTTTTGGTAAAAAACAAAAGTAACTTACACACCAACATTAGTGAACCTACGCCGTGTTTTACTGTTGGTATCTAATATCTGGAAAAATATCTCTGCTTAGATGGTTTTTGAATAAATTTTATTCTATCAAAACCAAAAGGATTAAATTTACTATCATCACTCCACAGCACTTTTTCCAACTGTTCTAATTTTAATACCGCTTCGCAAAATCAAGGAGCTTGATTTTATTGGCTTTAGTTATCAGCGGTTTCTTTGCGGAACGTCTGGCAAAAAAATTGTCATCATTTAAATTTAGGGCTTGTTCGGAAATGCATCACTGCACTGCATCACGATTGCAAACTTTGCAGCATGAAATGTTATGATGCGCTGTTTAGGCGTACATATTTTTGGGCAGCACTGCTTTATACTTGCGTAAAAAATTTCTAGTAAAATAATACAGTTAGCTTATTATCAAGCGCTAAAAGTCATGATGCAGCGCAGTGATGCATTTTCGAACAGGCCCTTAGTAACATTTGTATAAATAAATTGTATCTACTATCACTAATAATTCCTGAGTTGATTTTTTTTAAATCACATTTTTTACTTTTTTCTTATATGTTAAATATTTACGTATTTGTTTAATAAACAAAATCGGAAATCACTCCGTTTAAATTTCCTGAGTTCGGCGAACAGACAAATAGAGGAACGACTTGGTTACCGTTATTTTGATACACATGTAGCCGCAGGCGAAAAATTATTTTCAAAAAATCGCGCGATTTTTTGAAAATAATTTTTAATTTTGGGTAAAATGTGGAAAGTTGGAATGAAATCAAGCGCCGCAGGCGAAAAATTATTTTAAAAAAATCGCGCGATATTTTGAAAATAATTTTTCATTTTTTGAAAATAATTTTGAATTTTTTGTGTAAAATAAGTCTTCCATCATATACATAAGTGTGCAGATATGACATGGATTTTTTTTAAATAAACCAATCAAAATGGTGTCACAAAACAGTGTTACCATATTTCAGAAAAATTACTATATTGCAATAAAATTATTGAAAATCATAATATAGGGTTACCATCTTACTTTTTAAGACACAAAATTACTATATAATAAAAATATTTTTGATTTGAATTTTGTTGGGATCAAATTTTGATGCTATCAAAAAGACATTTTTATTACCTTTCCAATGACACTAAGATCATTGAAATCAGTCAAGAAATGTCGGCAAAAAAACGCATTTTATGTTCAAACTTTTGAGGCCTATATCTCGGAAACCAGGTCACACCGACCAAAATTTTTTTATTCTTCGACTCACAATAATAAGTTCTATTAGCCCTAGGAGTTTGGGCTCAATATCTGCGACTTCAATAAACTGCATTTAAGCCCATTTTTTCTGCTCGGTACTGTATCTTCTAAACCAATGTTAGGCAGTCTCTACGATTTTGTTTTCAATACTTTTTTAGTACAAAGGAAGAAAACCACTATTGCTTTTTTTTTAATTTTTAGTAAATTTAAATGCATATTTTTTAAACTTCAAGCGCTTAGCATGGTCATTTGTTAACTAATTTTTGTCTATAGAATCTATAGACTAGATTGTAGACTAGATCAAACATGCTACATTTACAGTTATAAAATTACTTTTTGATATGACCTAGAAAAACAAAAGGTATTTTCGTTTCCATTGACTCTTCTTCTGCTATCCTTGACTCCCAGTGGGACATAGGGCCTCAATGGGCTCCAACAGAACGGAATAGGTACATCAGGACCCCTGAATAATTTTGATGTATCACATTGCAATTAATGCCGAAATTAAAGATGTCAAAGAAATTAATTTAACAAAGGCAGAAAAAAATTTTACTATTTTAAATTTCTTAAGTGTATTGTTTTAAAAAATGCAGTTTTGTACGTGTGTGTCTTATACCCACTAAGAACAGTGTCAAATGTTTGAAATATGATGACTTTTACATTCAAACTTTTTCAAACCTGAACAGATGTTTGAGATTCACATTCATTTTCAAATGAGGGTTCATTTGAGAATAAACGTTTGAAAAATTATAGTTTTTCAAATTGAGAATAAAGGTTATTCTCAAATCATTATCAAACCCTAAGATGATTTGAGAATAATTTGAAAAATGGTGTTATATAAATTTGATTTCAAACCTTATTTCAATTTTTTTCAAACATTAAAAAAAATAATTTTTAAATACAATTAATGTTAATGGAATGGCATTGCATTTCAAAGAAATTCGTTATTTCTTTTGGATTTTTTAAAATTGATCCATGTTTGACCATAAAACCTTGCTTAAAAAATGTCAAGATTAAAAATTCAATAATATTCATATGCATAAGAAAATTTTCTTTGTTTCTTAAAATTTTTTACCTTTTAAGCAAACGAAGAAAAAAATATGATGCACCGTTTTCAAAAACAAAATAAACAAACTCAAAAATACAACGCCATTTTATTTATGTTCCACATGTAGATGATATCCACATTTGGAAAAACTTTGAGAATGAGGTTTGATAATGATTTAAAAATAAAGGCATTTCTCAATTTGAGAATAAAGTCCCCTTTTTGTTGAAAACGCTATTATTCTCAAATCAGTATCAAACGTTTGACCTTTGAAAAAAGATTTATTTTCAAATCATCCTCAATTTGAGAATAAACCTTTTTTCTTACTGGGTAACTATCAATGTTGTTGCAAATATGTTATAACTATGTAAACATTCTATTTAATGTCTATTGCAGAATGGGAAATTATAAAACTTTAATGTCAAAACTTCAATGTCTTCAAAATTAGCAGACATTTTTGCCTAAATGCTGTTTATTTTATTTGCAGTTTAAAATGTCCATTACTAAGAGGGACCTATTTGACGCTTGGTATAGTAAAAAAACGACAAAATAAGAAAATGCTGTTGTATAATATGTTTTTGATAAAATTATTACTTTCTATAGCTAATATTAACGTAAATTGAAATTTGTTATATTTTATATAAAATAATAAATAAATAAATAAACAAATTAATAAAAAATCTATGAACGTGCAAGATTTTATCTCTATGCGGCTTTTCAAAGAAGAGTTATGACTTTCTTCCGGCTAGGTGCGTGTTAAGAAAAAGTACAATTTTCCAGTATGAACAAAAGTATGTAAATTCGATTATATTTTACCAAAATAGAACTATTTAGTATGTAAATGGGATGCAGTTGTTGCCTGGGTTTCCAGCTAACAGGTAATAACTGTATTCAATTCCTACTCACACCTCCTAGTGGTACATCCTGGAAACCTGAGCAACCTAGTTGAAGATGCGGTAAACAATCCGAGTGGGATTCTAGGTCAGGGCGGCGCAAGAAGCAAGATGGACAGGACAAGGGGAAGTTCGGAACGAAAATACTGTGTTTCTTTACTCCGGTCGCCCGGATGTTGATGAGCATAGTAGGGGTGTGGGCTTTTTGATGACTAAAAGAATAGCTAAAGCCATGATAGCATGGTATCCTATCAATGAGAGGCTAATGGCAATAAAACTTAAGACTAAAGCTCGTAATATGATAATTATCAATGTCTACACTCCTACTGAACAGGAGCTATCTATGGAGAATTTTAGAAAACCGTAACATGCCAACGAAAATTCTGAACTTAATTCGGGCAATATACGTGGACTTTAAATGCCGGATTTTACATAAAGGTAAATTGTCTAATCCGTTCGAAGTTACTACTGGAGTAAGACAAGGATGTATCTTATTACCCATACTTTTTATCCTTGTCATCGACAATATAATGCGCACGGCACTGAATGGTAGACGTGGTATCCAATGGACACCCTTTTAACAACTGGAGGACTTGGAATACGCCGATGACGTATGCCTTCTAAGCCAAAGCCTAGGTCACCTTTAAGAAAACACTAGCGCTATTACTGTTGAATCTCGGGCAGCTGGGCTGGAAATCAATATCGCGCAAACCCGTCGCCACATATCAATGTGGATAACGAGGTTATTGGATGTGTCGGTACCTTTAATTATCTCGGTAGTTTGGTATCTACAAAAGGTGGCGCCGACGAGGATATTGAATCGCGTATAAATAAGGCAAAATCAGCATTCGGCATTCTACGAGCTATTTGTAAATCTCAGCAAATATCAACAACAACTAAATTACGAATATATAACTCGAATGTCAAGTCCATCTTGTATTACGGCTGCGAAACTTGGAAACGCACAAATGCCATCGATAAGCACCTACAAATATATGGTGGCCAAATCGCATAAGAAATGAAGATTTACTAAACGCTACAAACCAAATCCCTTCTTCTATAGAGGTATGTCAACGGAAATGGCGGTGGATAGGCCAACAATGCTCGACAAGCGCTTCGTTGGAATCCACAAGGAAGCGGCCGTCGTGTTGGTGCACCTGCTAGAACTTGGAGAAGGTCAATTGAAGCGGAGTTACAAACAGCAAACTATTCATGGAATGATG
This sequence comes from Stomorhina lunata, assembly GCA_933228675.1. Lineage (NCBI taxonomy): Eukaryota > Metazoa > Arthropoda > Insecta > Diptera > Rhiniidae > Stomorhina > Stomorhina lunata. Next base: position 82,228,428 of record OW121742.1, read on the forward strand.
TATGCCTAACATCTCGCAATAGCGTTCGATATAAAAGGATGGTTGAGGCCCTATGCTCTACTGGGAGTCAAGGATAACAGAAGAAGAAGAAGTATTAAAATGATTAATTATGTCTTAGTTTGCAATTTTCTTTTTCTAAAGTTAGTTTTTTGGCTGCATATCCTTTTTCATATTTTTCAGTCACCAGAGCGTAGTCGTCAAAATGTGCAATGTCCAATCTTCCTAAAATTCGGTATATATAAATTTTATATTACCGAGAATCGGGGCGATGTCAAATAAAAAACATCTTTGAAAAAAATTAAACACTTTAGAATAAAAATGCTAAGTTAATACCCTTTAATGTAGTGAGCTGACATGTGCCGCGAGTTAGGTTAGGAAGTCGGGCTAGTAACCCACTTCTGTAAAAAAAAATTCTATGAAAAGGCTAAAATTATAATAAAAACTAGAAGAGGAAATTTGAAACTTCGGTAAAAATCCCGAAAATCAATGCGCATGGAATTCTAAAATATACTCAGCCTTTGACATTAAAAGTTTGTAAATATAGGCCATTTAAGTAAGTAATTAATAAAATAAATTGGCATGAATGTGCATAATTTTAACCATTTTACATTCCGAAATTTGTTTAATTTGTAGATCTCATCATAGATTATTTTAGCTACACTCTCGCGTAGTTTTCTACGGATATATTCGAATTTGGGAAAACACAAGTTTTGGAAAACAACAAAAAGCCAAGATCAATTAAATAAAATGTCATATTCATTTATGTTTCAAAAATATCGAAAAGCGTGCGCCACCAAGTAAAAAACAACAAATATCTTTGACTTTGCTTCAAAATTATTTAACGTAAATGAATTAAGACATTACTAAAGGCTTATTGTAGAATTTTGTAAGGAAATTTTGATTTAAAAGATTGTCTTAACTTTATTTTTTGTTTATGAATAAGAGGATAGAATGTGGGTTTCATATAGACTGAAAAAATAAGATTTTTTGTCAACCAAATATCAATGCAATTTTTAATCTGTTTTAACCATGAGTCGTTAAATGTTTCTTAACTAAAAACAATAAAAAATATCGTATAAGTCAAAAACGATGCAGTTAGAAAATGTGATTTTTTAGTAGTAGTACATGAATATTTCTGACAAATGTTATTAATATATACTGAAATTTGTTTCTGCTAGAGCCCAAAACCTTTATTTTGGAAAGTCAGTAATAAGGAAGGTAACCGAAGTAACGACGAAATTCTGTTAACGGTCCTATTTCTAGTCAGACGGACATACTTAATGATGGATCTCAGACCAATAATTCTATGCCACATATGGTAGTTTAGGGTACAAAAATATTCGTTATTAACGTCAAATATTGAGGCGTGAGGCTAAATTTCAAAACTATATTTTGGAAACAAATTTAACATTAATTTCGCGGTTGTAAGTGGCAATGCGACAGATTAGTGCATATTTTCAAAACAGCCAACAATTTTTTTCGTTAATAGCTAATTTCGAACTTTTGATGAAACTCTTAACTAAATATTTTATAAAAACCTTTTCTTTGTTATTGCAGTTGTGTATTATTAAACAAGATGTTAATGCCTTTTCTGCTTCAAGCTGTTGATACAAGAATTCTTTAATTCTAATTTTCCATTCCTTTTTAGATAATACTTCATCACTTATTAAAGGGCAGCGAAAGAAAACACCTTGACAAGCTAAATTTGTATTATTTTCAGTACTTGTTTCGGTTGGAACTACTTCATCTTTAAGTTTACGTTCGGCTTCAAGCTCTCTTTTGGCCTGTGCTTTAATTGCTGCCAATGAAGTATTAAATTCTTTAGAATCCTTTTTCTCTACGCGAGCCAGAGCTGCTGCTGCTGCAGCTTTTACTTCATTGCTCAATTCTTTGCGTTTGGGAGGGGCATATGCCTCTGATACGGCCTTGCGGCTAGTAGATGTCTCAGGGTTTTGTGAATTCAAAGCATGTCCCTGACCTAAAGCTCCACCAATTTTAAGTTTGAAAGCAGCCTCCTCTTTTTTTCTTGAAAAAAACTTCTTGATTTTAGACATTGGTGGTAAATTAAATTTCTAAATTCTAGGAGAGTGTTCCTTTGGCAATTTCAACTTTGCAACAGACAATTTGAGTTCCTCGATTTCTTTAAGAGTACCTAAAATTAATTCTGAAATTAAAATGTTCTTTTTTAAATCAGAATTTTTATGCTTACTTGGCCTTACAAATTTGTCGGTAATAACTTTACCATACACTTTCCAAGAATAAATAATCAGCAATGAAGTCAGTAATAAGAGGGCACAGAGTAATTTGAAGAGTGTCCACTGAAGAGAAGTAAACTGAAGTGGACTATTCCAATCTATAACCGGACCCGAAAATTCTTTTCCAATTCTTCCAGCGGTGTTCACAGAAAATTGCACAAAATGCTTAAAATGCACAACGAAAGCCTGGAGCGTTTCGCCAATAGACAGCCGGTAAAAATCAACATTCATTTGTCTAAAATTACGTCGTACTTAGCAAAAACGCATCCTCTACGAATTTTTATTTTAATATATGAAGTCCGTCCAAATATACTAACACTTTAAATGTTTTTACGTATAAATGTATTGTCGACAATTATCTTCTGACGTATTCTTTAAAACTAGAAAAAATTTTAAATTCCGAAAATTTTTAACTTTTCTATTTCACGGAGATGGAAATGTTAAATTCGCATTTTTTGATTAGTCAAGGTCTACATTGGTCGACTTTTCTTCTACACTGAGAAAGTCAGTTGGAGGAAAGCAAGTAATTGAATAGTGTTTAGACCTGTTGTTATTTTATTATATTTGAGGTGGATTCACTCATTTTGTTTGAACAAAATTTTTGTCCGGACAAAATAAATTTTACTGAGAGTTTTCTAAAGCACGATTAAACCATATCGAACAATTTGTCCAGAAAATGAAAGCTGGCTTTGTGAATACTTCGGTTGTTTTATGTCGATCCTAAGTCAATGTAATTGTTATTCGCCTGAATGGAAAACTTTTGAGTGCAATTAATAAAACTCCACGCGACACCCTTTATTTATAAAGTATAACTTAAATTTTATTCAAAATTTATAATAAAAAAAAGATATAAAGGTGTTTTAAACTGTGAGTAATTATACAAAAAGAAGGGCTTCAAAATGTGTATTTCTATTCAGTTCTACCTTTCGTGAATAACTGACGGTTTAATTAAACTGCGAATATTTGACAACTACAGTACAAAGTTGGTCACAAAAATATGTCTTATTGCCAATGTGACGGCGGTAACATTCTCCCCCCATAAGCGGATGATGTCCTCTCGTGTTTACCCTCCAAAGTACCGACGTCGAGTATAGCTAACTTGCTTGCCGGTCTTTGCAGAACACCATTTTCCGTTTTTATAGTAGCTCGTTTTACTTGGCCGTCTTGAGCTACGATTGTCTCAATTATGATGCCCTTCAGCCAACAGTTTCTGGTTTACATCCACGATGAACCTCTGCGAAGGGTAGTCATCTTGTCGTGATGCAGGGGCTTAAGCGTAATGAACTCTAAGGCTATGCTGGGGGAGATTGGTATCATCGCTATCTCCGGCAGGGTCACCCATACCAGACAGGCTTAGAGGGAGCGCACTACTAAGAACTACCCACCCACCCTCTCCCCACTGGCGTCTGTTTACCCATATTGGGCGGCCAGGTGGGACCCCCTGTTTTGCCCCATATGTTTCCCATGTACGGCACCATGGGATATGGCGGCAGAACTGTCCGTTTTGGATCTTCGATCCTTGATTTAGGTCCGTCCGGCAAACCAAATCCACAGAGCGTCTGTTTCCCATATTGGGCGGCTCTGTGGTCTGCGTCTGATCCCCAGTGGGGCGGCAGTTTAATTCAGGTCTTGGTAGCAAGGATAAAATACGAAATATTTTAATCATGAAACCCCCGCAATCTCCAAAAAATTATGCCCCCTGTATCCGGTCGAGGGCTTCATAATCTCCGGAGACCCAGTTCCACCGGTGCCTGTTCCGGGCTGTGTGGAATGGTGTGCGACTGGGACTACATCGGCTCAAAGCTCTTCGTCTAGCTTGGTGGCGACACCTGGCCAAGCTAGTCTGCCGACCACAGGTTCGAAGGTTAGTCTGGTGAAAGCACCTATTCAGGCTGGCCGAAAAACTGGTGCTACTGTAACTGGTGTGGGAAAGAAGACTGTCAAATCCAGTCCTTCCCGCACAAAAAAATCGCCTGGTAAAGGCAAATTACTCTTTGAAGTACCTCTTAGCCATGCTGCGAGTACTTCTAAAGCCGCAATGGCCAAACCCCCTGCTTCGGGTAAATCCCAAGTGCTTCCTGTGCAGAAAGGAATCGTGATCCCATGTTCAGATTCCCCACCTGCACACACCCCTAGGAGTCAAGGAGATGCGAATAATTCTTCCTCTCTGAAAACTCCTATCCCTGCAAAGGGGACCGGAACTAAACCCTCGGATCCCCTATCTGATCGTCCTAAGAAGCACATTTCTCCGGCTAGAAGGGCTTTTCTTCAACGGCGCGCAGCCGAGCGGAAACTGCAGCAGCTTGGCGACAAGCCTGCTGAATCCCTTACTCCTGAGGAGATTGCGGCGAAAGACAGGGCTATAAAGACTCTGGCTGAACTCCCGAGCAAGGTTACCTCAGCACCGAAAGGTGTGCCTAAACGGCAACGTTCTGAGGAGGACCACTCGTTAAGCCAGCAGCCGGGGGCTATTACCACCGAAAGGTGGGACTTGATCCAAGTCAAACTGGTGGGGGTTTTCATCAGGGTCCTTAGGGAAAACCCTGGTCCCCCTCCAGACTGCGACGACGCTGGCTGGTTCCAGGGTCGTGTTAAGCTGATGGCATGCCATAATGAGAGGTCCGCCTTTCTCTTGAGAGAGGCGATCCGGCTCATTGAAGGTATATGGGATGGAGCTAGTCTCGACGTGGTTTCTCGTGAAGAGATTCCACGTAGGCCTAGATCCACTGCCCTTGTACGCGATGGTGTGTCATCTAAGGAGGAGATCCTAGAGCTCCTTAGACTCAGCAACCCCAATCTTCCTGTCCATGATTGGAGGGTAGTAAAGGTTTCTGAGCCTAAGGATTCTCTTAGAAGGATCACTGTTGTCCTGACCCAGGAATCCCTGGAGCCACTTCGGCAGATGCGTTGGAAGATTCTCTACGGTTTCGAGAAAATCATCCTACATGTCTACCGAGGTGACGACAAGGGTCCCGAAAAGCAGGATGACAGTGTACTGGATACCCTCACCAAGGACGACGTACCTTCCGGTTCATCTGCTCCTCCCACTTCCCAGCTGAGCCCAGGCTCCCTGAGTATTGTGGATGAGGAGATGGACGAGGAATTGGACGAGGAAGCCCTCCTGAACCCCGATCTAGACGACGAGGATCAGGATGACTTCAACGTCACGGTTATTCCCCTCTTCGAGAATGATGAAGATTACTCAAATTAATCTTCATCATTCTAAAGCGGCCTCAGCCGCCCTGCTCCTTCGCGTTTCCGAACGCAAGGAGGAGCTAGTGATAATCCAGGAACCTTGGATCGTAGGAGACAGGATTCGTGGATTATCACTAAGAGGCTACAAGCTAATACACGCCAGTGGATCAGGTAGGCTGCGGGCATGTATTTTAGCTAAAAGCACTTTAAACGTCTTCATTCTATCTGATTTTAGTGATGAAGACACGGTAGTGGCTGCATTGGAAACCAGCGCAGGCCCTACACTGATCGCCTCGTGTTACATGGGCCATGACCAGATTGAACCTCCACCCAACAATTTGGTCAGGAAGACAGTGGATATGGCTGTCAGCAGAAATCTGCCGCTAATAATAGGTGCGGATGCAAATGCCCATCACACCATCTGGGGCAGCTCTAACATTAATGAAAGAGGTGAGTCTATTTTTGATTTTCTTCTTCGTAGCAGTTTAGATGTTGTCAACACAGGGTCAAAACCCACCTTTGTAGTAAGCAATAGGCAAGAGGTTCTTGATATTACTTTGGTAAGCTCTTTGCACCATAATCTAATTAAAAACTGGAGAGTGTCAAATGATTGCTCCTTTTCCGATCACAGGTATCTTGAATTCGAACTTCAGTTCACTCAAGATAAACCAACACCCTTCTTAAATAGGAAGAGAACAAACTGGGACATGCACAAAGAATCCCTCTGTCGACTCTTGCCCACTGTACCGCATATAGACTCTTGCGAAGACATTGATCTAGCTGTCAACACACTGACCAATGCCTTTCAGCAAGCTACAAATCAAGCTTGTAAGAAAATCACCAGGAAAGGTAAATGCAAACCACCCTGGTGGTCACCCGACATTGAGAAGATACGCAAGGAATGTCGACGTCTGTTTAACGAAGCTAAGAGGACATCCAACTGGGTCCCCTACAAAGCTTCAGTTAACAGATTTAAAAATGTCGTCAGGAACGCGAAGAGGCAATCGTGGAGAAATTTCTGCAGCGGCGTGGAAGGATCTTCCGAGACTAGCCGACTTCGTAAAATCCTGACCTCCTCTCCCTCCGTCACTGGTTATATTCAAAAAGCCTGTGGCAACTGGACCACCAGTAGTTATGAAACCCTTGAGGTCCTCATGGGCACACACTTCCCTGGATGCAGTGCTCTGCATCGCGAGCCAGTGTCCAGTAACTCGACTGTCATCGGGTCCTCACCCATCCTCATTGATAGAGGAAAAATCAAGTGGGCTCTTGACAGTTTCAAACCATATAAGTCAGCGGGTCCGGATGGAATCATCCCAGCTGACCTTCAGCATAACGCTGAGACTATAACTCCCTGGCTCATCAGGATTTTTATGAGCTGTCTTAAATTCTCATATATACCGGAATCCTGAACCAGATGTGAGGTAGTATTCATCCCTAAAGCGGGTAAAGCTAGCCACACAAAATCGAAGGACTTCAGACCAATCAGTCTCAGCTCCTTCCTTCTTAAAACTTTAGAACGCATTATTGATGTTCACTTACGATCATCAATCAATCCACGCTTTCTCTCTAAATCACAGCACGCCTACAATAAAGGTAAGTCTGTTGAAACAGCACTCCACTCACTTGTTAGTTCCTTAGAAAAATCACTTGAGTTCGGCGAATTTTCACTGGTTGCCTTTCTAGATATAGAGGGAGCCTTTAATAATATTAAGCCCACGTCGATTACTTCGGCAATGGCGGATATAGGAGTTGATGACTCTATCATCTCTTTTATTGGAAAACTTCTTTCCTATAGAATTATTTTCTCTACCTTGGGAAAAGCTACAGTATATAAAGTAGCACACCGAGGTACTCCTCAGGGGGGTGTTTTATCTCCCCTGCTCTGGAACCTTGCCATCAACAAATTGTTAATGGAATTGGACTCTCTGCGCTTCAAAACTATTGCTTACGCAGATGATGTCGCTATTGCAGTTTCGGGCAAGTACCTAAACACTATCTCGCAGCGACTCGAAGTCGCTCTCGCCACACTTACTGAATGGAGCGTTTCCAATGGCCTGGGAGTTAACCCCGCCAAAACGGAACTCGTTCTTTTCTCTAGGAAATACAAGATTCCCCAGTTCAATCTTCCAAAGCTTGATGGAACGGAACTGGTACTCACGGATCATGCCAAATACTTAGGTGTGATCCTGGACTCTAAGCTGTCCTGGAACTTAAACACCCAATCTAGGGTGTCTAAGGCTTCCATATACTATACTCGTGCAGAAGAGCTCTAGGAAATACGTGGGGCCTATCCCCTTCCAATACAGCCTGGCTCTTCGAAATGGTTGCTAAACCCATTCTCATGTACGGCGCTCTTGTCTGGTGGCCTGCCCTAAACAAGGCTAATCAGCGAGGACTCTTTGTTAAGATCCTTAGATCTGCTGCTCTCATGATTACGGGTGCTTTAAGGACTACTCCTTCAAAGGCACTCTTTACCATGCTTAATTGGCTTCCGGCTGAGCTAATGGCCCAATTAGTAGCCCTCAACTCAGCTATCAGGTTAAAAACCACCGGTGAATGGTCTACTTCGTCTCTAGGCCACACCACTATTCTGGAGAAACTTAATCTCCCTGATAATATAGACTACTGTATTCCCTCACCCGCTTTCGAGCAATCCTTCACTGCGGATATCTCAGGGGCCCATAACGGTTTTAGTGAAGAGACCCTGGTTATCTAATCGGATGGATCCAAATCGTCACGTGGTGTGGGTGGGGGCTTCTTTATCCCATCATTTGGGATTAAAGTGAAATTCAAGCTCCCTAAACAATGCAGCATTCTTCAAGCTGAAATTTCAGCTATTTATAGGGCGAGCAAGTGGCTCACGTACCACCGAGTATATCCTAACGATATTCGTTTCTGTACAGATAGTCTTGCCGCCATTCATTCCCTTTCATCGGTCTACACGACATCCGTTCTTACCCGTGAATGCCGGGCGTCTCTAAATGAGATGGCGAGACATTCCAACATTGAACTTTTCTGGGTACGTAGTCATAGTAATGTACCAGGCAACATCATAGCGGATAACCTAGCAAAAGATGGTGCTCTTCTTAGTCAAGAAAACACTGATCAATTCATAGGTATTCCGCTCTCAGCATGCAAATTGCTCATAAAGCAGTTTATTTTTAGGTCCGCACAGACCAACTGGTCCACAGAAAGTACCTGTACGATCTCCAGACTTACATGGCCAACTTACGACAGTAAGCGCTCTGCAATCCTGGTCAGCTTTTCGCGCCATAGACTTCGCACCCTTATTTCAGTACTCACAGGACACTGTCTTATAGGTATACATGCTAGAAGACTTAATCTTCAAAGCAATGACTACTGCAGAAGTTGTCACAATGCAGAGGAGGAAGAAACAATATCCCACTTCCTCTGTCACTGCCCAGCACTTGCTGAACTTAGAACCCTCCATCTAGGATTCCCATTTCTGCACGATCTATCAGAGATCTCGAACATCAATATTCGTAAAATAGGCTCTTTTATCGATGCATCTGGCTGGCTCTAACTGAGCCTCTTACTCTCGGTAGTTTTAAGAATTTAATTTTCTCTATCCTTGCAGGAATTACAAAGGGACCTCTTTATGGACCCAAGTGAGGTGGACCTTACAGTCTGCATCCTGCCTAACCTAACCTAACCTATCCACGATGAATGTTACATCTCCCACAGTTATTGTGGGCTGCTTATGAGTGCTACATCTCCCACAGTTAATGGGGGCTGTTTATAAAACCACTTGCTTCTCCTTGTAATTATAGTGGTATATTCTTTCACGGGGTATATTCTTTCGACGATCCAAGCAACAGGTTATTTGCAGTAATAGCTTTATCATCGCAGGCTTCTAGTGACACAAATGTTAGTGGTCTGGAGTTTATAATAAATTCTACTTCGATTTATCTCATCCATTGCTGCAGATCTGGCGATTCCTGGATTTCATATACTCTGTGCACAACGAATTGTTGTAAGTTTCTGGGATCCATATGTAGCCGTTTGAGGACGGTTTTTGAGTCTGACCTTTATGTTAGTCACTTTTGCTGCCAATCTAACGCCTAGCACGGCAGCTTGCAATTCTAGCCTTGGTATAGTTATCGGTTTTAGGGGCGCAACCTTCGATTTTGCGATTACTAAGGCAACAGCAATATTATTGTTGCATTTAATTCTTATATAACATATCGCTGCATAACCTAGCTCTCCGGCATCGACAAATGTGTGAAGCTTAACGCTGTCTGCTATCTTTAGTTGAGGGGGATTTCCATGGTGGTTATGAGTGATAAATTCATTATTCAACTCTTCATCCCAATTAATTCCCGATCGCCATATTTTCTGCAATAGTATTTTTAATCTGATAACGTAACAGGACGCGAAGCCCATGGGATCATATATAGACATCAAAACTTTCAAAACTTCTCGTTTGGTAGGAGCTATATTCTCATATAGTATATCTCGTTAAAGTCTAGGAAACTTATATATGAACCTAAAAACGTCTTTAGAGGGATCCCAGTGTATACCAAGTACTTTTTCAATTGACCCCAATTCCTCTAAAGATTGTAAATTATTACCGTCACTACGTATATGATTCAAGGCTGCTTCGCGTCGCTTCAGGGGCCACGTTATCTATCAAATCATCAACATAGTGATGTTCCTTTACGGCCCTTACAGCTCTAGAATATCTGCCCTCGAAATGGTCCGCATTTTTATTGCGTACAGAGGAATCTTTGTACATGACTATTGTCTTTTCTGATCAAAATTTGATGGAACATTTCAATGTCTCCAATTACTGCAATTTGACCAATTAGATTTCATAACGCCCATCGGTATATTTGCATGTTGACTCAAGAATGGCGATAGCTTTATTATCTTCTTCAGATTGTATTGTCTTTACTTTGGGCGATTCAAGCGCAAATGCATCTCTTTGTGGCTATTGGCTGGTGCCAGGGACCTTCACAAACTTTTTGGGGTACTGCCAAATTATAATTATAACTTCCGAACAGAATCGTAGGTTTTGCATTTTTATATGACTTAATGGCAGCCTCATTAATGGTCTGCTTCGGGAACGATAGGTTTTTGACGGTTGACTTTGCAGCCTGTATGTCGATTTGCTTTGGTTACTGGATATATTAAATGAAGTTTTGTACGATGTTTCCTCCAATCTAGTAGTATCACTTGTCAATCTGAGGCATAACTAGCGTAATTGACGAACCTTCATCTAGAATTGCGTATGTATCAACGTATTTATTTGCAGCTTGGGGACGAACAGGTATTATTCTGAAGATTGTATTATTTTCCTTATCGCGGTGCCACCTGACTCATCCTCCGCATTTGAATCTGTATCTGAAGAAGAGTTAGCATCGTGTAGAAGGGGTGGTGTTTGACTTTACAGCCCTAGACAACACACTCTCTACTTACGAAACATTTACGGGGATGTATTTTTAAGCATCTTCTGCAGGCCTTTTTTTACGAATATTCATTTATGGATGACCTACTTTGTGACAACTTCATCATGTGCATTAACAATACCACTCTTCTTTGAGAACACAGGCGAAGTCGCTTGTGATGCAGCGTTTGCTATCGAGTATAACCAGTCACTAAATAACTTCAAAGATGGGACACCGTTTGCCTTTGGTAGCATTGCACATTCCAATTTATAGCTGTTAAACAATTTGTCCAATAACTTCTTGACCAGCATTAAATTATTGAGATGTGCGACCATATCGCAGGCTTCAATCGTGGAATATAAATATTTCTTACACACATTGCAAAATATATAATTGCTTCTAATCTGTCTTTTGGTGGTGGCATGTTTGGCTTTTTCTATCATGCGTTCCAAAATTAACTCAGGGCGTCCAAAATACATTTTCAATGTCTGCACTATTTCTGGCACCATGTTGGGTAGCCAAAAACTTATTACGAACAATTTCTTTTGCCTTACCTTTTAGACTTTGCTGTCGACGACTTAGGTTTTCCGTATTAGAATATGCATCAACTGCTGTACTTTTTCAAAGCTGCTTATAAGTATAGGTCACTCTTTCGGATAGCTGTTGTGGTGATGTACTACTAATATTTGTGCTAGTATCCCACAGTAAAATTTGTGCTAGTATCCCACAGTAAAATTTGGGTGATGTAGAGGATATTGGATACCAAGTAACGGTCCTGATCGGTCTTAACTTGGTAAGCCCAAGCTTATCTTGGTTATCCTTCATCTCAATTGTGGACACTGACCTCCTGGTGGTATCACCCGGGTAGCTACGTTAACACCAGATAAAGTAGTGAGCCAATATGTGCAGCGAGTTTCCCCATAAAAACTATAAAAACATGGTCCCCTAATGTTGACTATGGCAAACGAAAAAAGGACCATGATTTAAGAATCAGCACCTGGAACATCCGAAACTCTACAGAGGAGGTGCTTTGACCCAGTTGATGGATGTTCACGAGGAATATAGATGATGGAATGGCCACGGCGTCGCCAAGACACCAAAAGGTGACCTATATTACAGCTGCAGTGAGAGTAGGTATGAATTTGGTTGCGGATTCATAGTTAGCAAAAAAATGCGAAACCAATTCTCCAATTCACCCCAGTTAATGAAAGATTAGCAACAATACGTGTCAAAGCAAAATACTTCTATCTGAGTTTAATTTGTGCTCACGCTCCCACAGAGGAGAAAGATGAAGATTTAAAACAAGCCTTTTATGAACAACTCGAGGAAGTGTATGATAGCTGCCCTAATCATGAAGTAAAAATAATACTGGGTGATTTTAACGCAAAGATTGGACAGGAAAGTTGCTTTGAGCCCACTATCGGTAAATTCAGCTTCCACAACGTAACATCTGACAATGGTATAAGGTTAGTCTCTTTTGCGGCTGCTCGAAATATGGTAGTATGTAGCACCAGATTTCAACATCGTAGAATACACAAAGCTACGTGGGTGTGTCCCGATCAAATGACAAAAAATCATAAATCAAAATTACTCGGAAAAATTATTTCTACTCCCAACGACATAAGCGCTTTATGGCAACATGTTGCCAACTCTATGAAAACTGCTGCAAAAACTGTATCGCAATAAATCGACTAAAAAATAAAAAAGCTGCAGGTGCCGATGGTCTTCCAGCAGAGCTTATTAAAGCCGGAGGTGATGAGTTCATAAGGCTTATGTCCCAACTTATAGAAGCAATATGGTCAGAAGAATACATGCCAGATGATTGAAATCTTATTGTCCTTTGTCCTGTACACAAAAAAGGAGATAAAACTGTATGTGCAAATTATAGAGGGATAAGCCTTCTCTCAATTGCATATAAGATTCTATCGACCATACTGTGCGAAAGGCTTAAGCCCAAAATTAACGAAATAATTGGGACGTACCAATGTGGATTTAGACCAGGTAAATCAACCACTGACCAGATCCTTACTCAACGTCAAATCCCCTGGAGAAGACCCGAGAAAAACAAATTGATACGTATCATCTCTTTGTTGACTACAAAGCAGCATTTGACAGCCCGATACGGAAGAAGGTGTTTGAATCAATGTCTGAGTTCGGCATCCCCACGAAGCTAATAAAGTTATGCAGGATGACACTACCTAATACAATGTCATCTGTTAAGAAAGGTAAGAACCTATCAGAGTCTTTTATAACTAAACGGGGTTCCAGACAAAGTGATAGTCTATCATGTGATCTCTTCAATGTTGTGTTAAAGAAAATCTTGCGAGATGCAGCAGTTAATACAACTGGTGCAATCTTCAATAGAAAAAATACATATGTTACTCGCGTTTGCCGATGACATTTATATTATGGGACGCACTTTACGCGTGGTAACTGCCGCCTTTTCCAGTATCGAGAAGGAATCAAACAAAATGGGTCTAGCTGTAAATGAATCAAAAACAAAACTGATGGTTTCTTCAGGCAGACAGACCGCTAGAATTGAATCACATGTGCCCGTTTTTGTGGCATTTGTTGCTGATACATTGTTGCACAATTCTAAATAGAATTACCGTTGAAACATGTTGATGTTGATAGGCATGCACGGCTCTGTTTGTTGATGCAGCGTGTGTTGCTGTATGGCTTTATTATTGCAGCTAATGTATACAATGGACCTTTTTCTGTAGAAATATAACATGTACTGCTCGTTGACAATTGTGGTGTAGTTTTCAAGCCAGAATGTGATCTTGGCACGGCTGCCGCCTGTAGTGACACTGTGCATTGTGTACTTGAAGATGAGTTCAACTGTCCACCACTGCTTTGCATTTTCATACGATTAGGATCCACCATCTGCTCCTGTGGTGTACCATAGACTGTCATAGGAGGTAAAGTTCCTTCGTGGATATTCAATGGTTGGCTTTGTCATTTTCTTCAGCTCCACTGCATGATTAGCAGTTCCAGTTTGAGTTTTCTGTTTCATCACCCACACCGGCGCAGTCATAGTGGCACCAACTGTCGCACCAAACTTTTATTTATAAAGTTTAACTTAAATTTTATTCAATGACGGTTTTACAAGTTTTGACCGACCAAAAATTTTGTTCCAACACGATGGGTGAGTCCGCCTTAATTTTTTTTTTTACCAGTAGAAAATACGTGTGTTAATAATTTATTTATATTATATTACAGTTATATAAATATAACAATAATATTTAGGAAAGGAACTATCACTGGCTTCCAAGGCCATCGGCTAGGTACGGTATTTAAAAAAATAAAATAATTTCTAAAGTTGTGAGTTCAGTCTTGGCTTGACCGCGATCGCAAACAGACGTAACATAAAAACAATAATATACCGCGATGTTAAATCTGAGTGAGGAATGCAGTGGTAATGCTACATACATCACAAACCCAAATGAAAAAAACAATAATAATATCGAGCCTATTTGGCAAAGTGTTTCAAAGCGAATCGCCACAGTAAAAAAACAACAAACGAATGAGTATTGGTGACAAGCCATCCACGTCATCCAACAACAGATATTCAGCCCTTGATACTGCAATTTACATTCCAAATGTTGAAAACATAAATCTTATGGCAAAAAAAAAATATAGTGATGTCATACCTTCGGCAAATTTTAATTATAAGTCATTAAGGGAAGGTTAGGTTATTGATAAAGACTGTCGATTCCTATAGAAAAGTTATAAAGCATTTAGATTTCTCTAATATAAACATTCACACATATCAATAGAAACAAGAAAGATCTTACAGAGTGATTGTAAAAGGTCTTCATCCATCCACACCCACCGGAGACTCAGTTAGATCTGTGATAATTGCCAAGAGTCGTATTTCAAAAGAACCCCTTTCCATGTTTTTTGCTGATTTAGATCCAAACCCTAATACCCCTTTCCATGTTTTTTGTTGATTTAGATCCAAACCCTAATAATAAAACTATTTATAAAACAAAATATCTAACACAGGCAGTCGTTAAAGTGGAACCACCTAAGAGAACTAATGATTTAGTTCAGTGTCATCGGTGTCAAGAATTTGGACATAGAAAAGCATATTGCAAAAAACCTTTTAGGTGCGTTAAGTGCAGTATGAATCATGCTACTGTCCAATACAAGAAACCTATTGATACCCTACCAAAATGTGTCCATTGCATGTTAAATCATACAGCCAACTACAAAGGATGTAAGGTATATCAAAACCTAGTTTCTGCAAGAAAAGGTACGCAAAGAATATCCACAAATGGACAAAGAAATTCCCATTTTAATATAAACTCTGCAGAGTATCCAATATTAAGTAACAATAATTTCAGCAACCAGAATCAGAATAGATTTAATATGTCATTCTCTGAAGCTGTAAAAACTTCTAAGACAAATGAAGATAATCGTATGGACCGATTTGAAAAAATAGTTGAAAACCTTTTGAATATGATGGCAATATTAATGGCAAAATTATGCAATTAAATTTAAGGATAGCAACATGCAATGCTATCTTTCTAATCACAGCAATGAAGTAGAAGTTTTCATTAAAAATAATTTTATAGTATTAGTATCTGAAACTCATTTCACAACCAGAACATTTTTAAAAATAAAAGACTACGTTATTTATGCTAACCATCCAGGAGAAAGAGCTCACGGTGGAGCAGCCGTTTTAATAAAATCCAATATTAAATATGAAATCCAATCTCCAACTGAGGAAAACTTTTTGCAAGCTGCTGGCGTTAAACTAAATTGTGATGACAACAGTATTAATATATCGTTACTTTAATATTGAAAGGCCCTAAGTCGTTTTTCATTCAAATCGCTTTTTACAGCTTTATCTGACATAATTTTATTAAAATCTTTTAATTTTGAAAAACATTATTACAGTATTAAATTCTTTAGAGAATTAAGTAAAAAACTGCGTTTAAGAAATTTCTATATCTTCAAAACATAAGATTTTATGTAGTTTTTTCTCACTCTCCTGCAATGTAAGAAAAATATTAGTTAGGGCTTTTCTATATTAAAGTAACGATATACTCTATTTACTTTCCGCCAAAGCATAATGTTGATTGTCCACAGTACGAATACTTTTTTAAGGAGCTTGGTGCAAAATTTATAGTCGGTGGTGACTTTAATGCCAAACACCCAAAAATGTTCATTTTCGCGAAATTCTTCAATTTTAAGTCGGAGGTACGGCGAAACTGTTAAAGATATCGACCTAAATTTTGAGTTTTATTCTCCCATTTGTCAGTTTTAACACACTGGTGAGTAAATTCTAAATTTGTTATATTTGTTAAACAAAATTTTCGAAAAATTTAAAAATGATTTTCAAAACCGACCTGAGAAAAATGTGTCATTTTACTACTTAGGCGCGTTTTCAGGGACATGAATTTTCTGGGGAAAAATGGAATAACCCCAAAACTACTTCATGCATTTTTATTTTTGACTATTTGAAATGAAGCTGTGTTAGTTTTCTTAAATATTTTTTCTTGTAAAAATTGTTTATTTTTGGTTAAAATTTCTCAAAAATAAAAAATAACTCATTTTTCACCATACATTGGACCCGATGCGCGGCCATATAACGTTGTCCAATTTGGCTCAAATTTTCAGAACTAAACTTTTAGATCTAATATTCATAATATTCCGTTGAAAAACATTTTATAAGATTTTGCTAATCTGGCTGGACAAAAGTTGTTTTTTAAGTTTCAATTTTGTAAATATTTTGATCAAATATGAAAGAACATTTGTTATACAATAAGAAAATGCAAAAATTTTGCCAAATTTATAAGATTTTGCTAATCTAGCTGGACAAAAGTCGATTTTTGAGTTCATATATGTGGAGTCGCGAAACAAAAGGTTCTTTTTGCATACTTTTTACATTTTGGTTTTTTGTTATTTTTGTAATATTTAGGTTGAAATCTTTCAAATACAATTGAGAAACCATAATATTTTTTTTAAATGGACATTCAAAAAGTTTTGCTAAACAAAAGTTTCTTTTCTACTTTTTTTTAACAAAAGGTTCTTTTTCCATAGTAAGTAAGTTACAGCTTATTTTGTGAAAGTTACACCTTATTTTGTGAAAGTGCGCAATTGAACCTTTACTCCCCCTAGAAATGTTCTAAGTAATACAGAAACATGCTACACAAATTTTTCCGCCCACAAAGTGGTAAACTTTTTGGAATAGGAAAAAAGTTATTTAAATCAGTAAAAAAATTATTTAAATCAGTTCTTAGTTTTTTTTTTTTTGAAAATTTTGTTTAAAAAATATTACAAATAATACATTTGTTTCTCAGTATCAAAAAACAAACAAATGGCAGAATAAAAACCAAAAAATTAGGTCCGTATCATTAACCGTTTTGCCGTACCTGTGAATTCAAATCGAAGAGTTCCGCGAAAATGTGAATTTTTTGTTAATAACTTGAGTATATGCTTGTTAAACTGTACCAATGTTCAACATTAATAAAAGTAATAGTGAATATTTTTCATCAGACTATTTATAATGTAAACGGTATTGTTGTTTTAATATCCCGGTCAAATTTCATAATATAGAGTATTTTCATTTTCCATTGAAAAATGACAGAATATTAAGAATTTATTACCAAATTTGGTCAAAATGGAAAAATATAAAATACTGCATGTTTTTATATTACGTAGATTACTTCTGGGGGAGCTATGGTTTAATTTCGTTGCATAACAAAAATTATTTTTTCATATTTTTAATTTTTTTTTGTATCAAAAGGTACTTTTTCACTTTTTTTTAACGAAAGGTTCTTTTTCCAAAATAAAAGTGCTTATTTAAAGAGACTTTTAAGATTTAATGTGGTAATTTAGAGCACAAAAATTCACCTACTGGTAAGAAGCTAACTTGAATATATTTCGCGGTTCATTGATTTTTTAAAGTGCGAAATAACAAAAAATTTAATTTCCCAAAAATTTTGAATGATACAAAAAGAACCTTTTGTTCCGCGGCTCCACATATAACATTCCAATTGGAACAAGGGGTACTTATCTCAGACAATGAGTTGCATCCTATTCTATTTTTATTGAAAGGAACCTACATTTTAACGCCGGCTCCGAACGGCAAATGCATTAGTTAGAGAAGTTTTACATAGCCTTATACTCAATAACCAGTGGCTAGGTCAGTTATGAGGTGAACCGCCGCTTTTTTTGAAAAATATTTTTTTTCAAGTGGGTCTGGCCGGCGATAGAACTTGGGACCTCTGGTATGCTAGACGGATGGCTAACCAGCTATACCACGGCGGTTCACGATTTAGGTAAATATTTTGATCAAATATGATAGAACACTTGTTATACAATAAGAAAATTAAACCAAATTTGTAAACAATAACATTAACAATAACGGTACTTCAAACTTGAATATTTTTGAGTGAATTTTAAAACACTCACATGAAAAAGCTCATTTTTAAAAGCTTGTAACTTATAATTGGAACTATTCTTCTTTTGTTTGTCAACGACTCTTGAGGCGGACTCCGTGGATGACTGACTGGCAACGCTTGGCATGGTGACATTTGCCTGGCTAAGCCGGTAGAGGGCGTGCGGTCCACCAAGTCAGCCACCCACAAGTCGTTAATCAAAAAGAGATTGATACCAAATGTCAATCTCCAATTCCTATTCTACGAGCCTTAGGGAATGTGCTTGTCCCTGGACATTGCAACATTCTATTTTCCTGGTTGACAGCTGATATTCTGCTGCTTGGCCAGCCCACCCTCTTCCTTGGCAGTTCCTTGGCCTAATTTGTTAGGAACTGCCCCTAAAACTACCCTTACTTAATGTTTCTAGCTCACTTACCTGTTGTTTCTTCTACTCCGGCATGCTGGATCTAAACTCTTATTGAGCCGCTTCTCATTTCCTCTTCCAGGGATCGTTTATTCGTCCGTATCTGTCCAACGGTATTGTCTTTCTGTCTCAGGAGTTGTTTTAAAAAGGTTCGTCGCCTGATCCTAAGGTTGTTGTAGTTGCGCAACCCTCACCTTAAGTGTTAAGGCCAAATTACACCCAAACCCTTTTCAATTTCCCTCCTTTATAAAAATGTCCCTCTGTCCTGGTTCGGTCTCGTAAACTCCCCCTTTCTATGGAGTATACAGTGGTCAGGACTCAGTTGTGAGAAAAATAAATAATTGTTTAATTTTTCTTATTTATTTTTGTGGGTAAACCGTCTTTATTATTGTTGTAGAAAGACAATATTTATTATAAATAATAATTTGTGTTAAACCATAACAATTATATTATTTTGTTTTTATGTGATGTTTTAGTGTATTCTTATCTGCTTGTTTTAATTGTTTCCGTTCACATTTATTTATTCTAGTTTATTGTGTAATATTGTTTTTTTATTTTTATTTTTTTATTCAATTTTAATAATTTAGTAATTCAATTTTAATAATTTAGTAATTTTTGTTGTTGTTTTTTTATATCTCAAAAAAAATCAGAATAAACTGCACCACCACTTCTATCCTTTCATTGCCAAAACCGAATTCAATACCCCTTCTTTTTTTTTCCTCTTCTCCCCCCTAAACTCTTCTTCTTCTTTCTTGAATTTTTCCCGCCTTTTCCGCCATCTTTTTTTTACAAATTTTACATTAATACCCCACCAAACAGCTGTATTAATGGTTGCATTTGCAAGTAATTTGGATACATTAAATTACAACCAAAAATGTTCGGTGGGACATTACATGTTTTGAAGCTAGAACTTCGCTTTTTCTTTTAGAAGCTGGAAAATTATTTTAGTTCTATTTCATTTCAAAAATTAATCTTTTTGTTAAGTTAAGAAAAAAAAACAAAATAATTTTCTTCATAACGGTGCAACAAAAAATTAGTTTTAAACGAACGTCTGAAATACTTACTTTAAAGCACATATAAAATGATCTGCCAAAATTTGCAGATTTGCACAAAAAATAAGTATTGAATTATAATACCAGTTACCTCGAACTTTTTGTTATATGGCGTAAAAATTCTGAAAGGCTTCACCGTTAAACTATATTGTTGTAAAATAAGTAGTAGTTATAATTCAAATATTGAAACATATGAAAAATATTCTTATTTTTAAATTAATAAAAATTAAAAAAACCAAAAAAAAAAATTTTTTAATACAAAATTTAAAATTTTATTTATTTTATTTATTATTTTAAATATTCTTATGTATTCACACTGCTTTTTTACTTTTGATTATTCAACGCGAAAAATATCTGAAATATATGTTTGCAGTTGTATGGGAGGACAATTTGTACCAAAATTCGTAGGTCTAGATTCAATTTTTCCAAGATATTTAATTCTGTCTCCCTGGAATGGCTAAAACTTACAAAGTGCACTGTGGTTTTACCTAAAACTACTGCCTGAAGGAATGTTTTCTTGTTTTCCGTCATGTATTAAAACTTGAAAGGCAAAACTTGAAAACAGGAAAAGTAAAAACTGAATGACAAATCCATAATACCGTTTCACTTATCATTGAAGTGTAAATAAATTATTTTATTGTATTTTGGTCTTATTTTATAGTATGCGCACAAAGAAGTAAAAAACTTGCCCTTTTTCTTACACCTGAAGCGCAAATGAAAAACTAACGATATAACTACCTTATAGCTGAGTCACAATAAAAGTTTTATGGTGTTTTCAACCCATTTACGTTATGGGAATTTGGCACTTAATGAGTTTTCGTTAGAAATGCATTATTTTTAAAAATAATATGTGTGTTTTTTTAGTTTTTTATTTTAAGGTGACATTTATTTTTGTTATGTTCCCATTTATATACATACCCTTTACCACCATGCTGATGTTGTAACGCATAGAAATATTTGTCTTAGATCCAACCTTTAGTATACCAATTGGCTTAGAATAACTTCTGGAGTCGATTTAGCTATGTCAGTCAGTCCATCCGTCTGGCTGGACCCCCATGTAATCAAAGTACAGGTCGCAATTCTAAAGATAATTTGATGAAATTTGGTGCAGACCATAGCTCCCATACAAAACGCACTAAATGAGACAAAAATCACTAAAACGCTCATAAATCTGATTTTAAGTTATTTTTTTGCGTACGTAATTTTTGTGAAGACTGTAATAAATGCAAAAACGGCTATCATCGATTTTTGTAAGTTTACAGAAGAAGCAAAAAACTCCGTTAAATGACAAACTTTTAGATAGAATAGTTGCTATTTATATAAAAAAATACAATTTTTTAAGTATTCTTTAAGTGACTTGAGCGAGATATGTATTTGGTTTTGAATTTCGAATTTATAAAATGCGAAACCGTACATAATAAAAATTAAAACTCTGACAGAAAAAAATGTATGTTTTGAATTATGGCTTAAGCTTAATGTCGGAAATATATTTCTGTGTGTAATTTCATTATTTGTAACAGACACTACAAAATTTTTACCGATCGACTCAGAATCGGGAGGAGAATCGATTTAGCGATGTTCGTCTGTCTGTTAAAATCAAGTTTGTGGAGCTGTTGGAGAGTGTATCGTCATAAGTTGTGTATCACACAGTGATGCCAACAAAAATTTTATTTTGTGGGAGATTCGACATTAAAAAGTAGTAGATTCCACAAAATTTATTTTCAAAAAGTGGTAGATCTAACACTTTTATTATTCAAGCTTTTAAAAAATTTTAAAGTTAGAATATTTATTGAACGTTTTGTTTAAAAAATAGTGTTAAATATGTATCAATAAATATACATACATATTGAATGTAATTTGAAAAATAAACTAGAGCTTATAAAAGGTAATTTTTTATTCGAATCCTTACTAAATAATTTAAAATGTTCATCTGTTGGTGTCAGCATTTACTCTCCCTGAAGAGTGTCAGTAGAAAGTTTATTCCTATTAGAATTTTAAGGAAATTAACTGCCGAAATAGCCTTTTAACATTGGCATTACTATGTGGAAGCACAAGCAATTTTTGTGTCAAGGGGAGCATTTGTTCATTCTTGAAACATGATGCCAGAAATCTTTAACAAGCTTGTATATTTTCTTCTAGAGAGAAATGAAATGTTATATTTTTTAAAAGCTTCCATTCCTAATATAATTCGCTAGGGTCTTAGGGGCATGAATCTAAAAAGAAGAACATGTTAAACAAGTAAAAGTGGTATATTCGGCTTTGCCGAATCTTGGATACCCTTCACCAATGGTGTTCCAAAAGTAAAGTACAAAATCGTAAGAGTATATTGTTAATTATATAGTTTCTGATTACTGACTTAGTTGAGCCCCACACAAATGCTTGATATGTATATTAATTTTCTTTTGTTCATACTAAATGTAATTCCTAGCAATATTAAGCTATGTCGGAAAACGAAAAGCTTTTCGGTGGCGTCATCATCTAGAATAGTTATGCACCCAAAGGTTAGGTTGGGCAGGTGGCTGATGTCTGGGGAAGCTTCACTTGGGTTCTAAAGTGGTCCCTTTGTGAAAGATAATGATTACTAGACTACAAGTAGAGAATGCATATTTAAGCCAGCCAGTAGCTTCGAAATAAAATAGACACATATTTTACGAACATTTAATAAAGTTCGATAGACCAGATAAACCATGCAGAAAAGATGCTTCAAAATGTAGATGCCCTTACATTTGCAATAGCATATCGATTTGATGAAGTTTAAGTATTCTGGCATGCAACCCAAAAACACAGTGCCCAGTGAGGGTTGTGCACTTTAATTCGTACGAATTATCCAACTAGTAAAAGTTCTTGATTAGTTATGTAAAACTCTGAAGTTAGCGGACTGATTTAGGTCAAAGCTTTAACAATGATTGTCAATGTATACAAGCCTTAAAATTATAGGGTATACACTCTTAGTTTTAGATACATACGTGAAATATATAGCTTTTGAATGGATGGTTATCAGCTTTGTCGGAAAAGTTTACTTATTAATTTGAAGTTAGTTAATTAATTAAAATGAACACTTCATCAATAATATTTGGGATGTATAGTTCTTTCGATCTGTCAGATGGATGTTTGGAAAGTTTTGCTCTAGTTCTTTGTGCAATTTTAATGTGATTTAATTTATCAGCATTAAATCGATTCCCGGTCGGGTTTATATGGGAGATTTCACTAAATGTGAATAGAGCTCGCCCATTTTCAATATCGAACTTTTCAAGAGATCAGAAATACTTTTGTCAAATGTTGTCCCTCTAGAAAGTTTATTTTAGGCGCTATTGTCCTGAATATCAATATTGTACATCGTATCTATTATAATTTGTCATTTATTAGCTACTAAGAGATTGCCTTAGGCGAAGTTATACGGGATCAATTGTCAAACGTGAACGGATTTCTCCCAATTGCAATTAAAAAATTTAAATTTTTGTTGATATGTGAGATACTTACATACATATGTAGGTTTTGAACGGATAGCATTTTTGTACTTCCTAGGAAGATTACCTATAATTTGATAAATATATAATACATTCTCAAATGTTATCATAATGTTCAAAAGTCAGACACAAAATTAAGATAAATGCAGTGTGTCTGTCTGCTAAAACCAGATTTGTGGAGCTCCTGAATTGTCCCACCCTGAATTTCAACATTGTCGATCAAAACACCATCGCTTAACGCTAAATTATATCTACCACAAATTACAGAATGCATCAGGATTTAGATAATCCCCTGCGAAGGACGCTATTAAACTTCATCAAAATAAACATCTTAGATATCGACAAAACAGGAGCTCCAAAAACTTGACTACAACAGAAAAAAGGACAGACAGGTAGACGGACGGATAAACAAACAGACGGACGGACGGGCAAACAAACAGACGGACGGACTGAGGTCGCGAAATCGATTCTTGTGCCGATTCTGAGTTGATCGGTACAATTTGAATGGTATTCATAATCAGATTTGTGGAGTATATATATCAGATTTTAGAAAATCCTCCCATAAACAACGATGTCAAATTTCATCACAATCGGTCCATAAACACCTGAGATATCGCTGAAACAATACTTACAAAATGTAAACAAAATTTCTTAGACACGTACTTTGGGCAATTTGCTGTACATCAAATGTAGTGTTATGGCGATATCTCAATTGTTTATAGACCGCTTTTGATAAAATTTAATAACGTGCTTGGTGGGGGAATTTCCTAAAATCTGATATAAAATTTATGTAGGTCCGTACTAAAGGAGGATAGTTTTTCCTATTTCTGCATTTAATTTTTTCAACAAACATTCTCTAATGTGTACTTTGGGCAATTTGCGATACATCAAATTCAGTGTTTTGGCGATATCTCAGTTGTTTATGGACCGATTTTGATAAAATTTTACAGAGTGCTTTGGGAAAATATTTCCTACAATCTGATATATAACATATTATCACATGTACACCAGGAGTATCTTTTTTCTCTTGTTATTTAAAAGTGTGTTTCAATCAAAAATTTTCAAATTTTCGTCTAATTTTTAGTATTTTTTCGATATTTTCGGTGTTTATAAACCGATTTTAATGAAATTTAATAGCGTTCATTGCGGGAGAATTTCCTAAAATCTGATATATAATTAATGTAAGTCCATCCTCCAGGGGCTTCAGAAACTTGATTTCAACAGACAGACAGACAGACGGACGGACAGACAGACAGACAGACAGACAGACGGACATCGCTTAATCGATTCTCCTCCCGATTCTGAGTCGATCGGTATAATTTTTATGGGGTCTACGATCACTAATAAAAAAATTACAAACGGAATCACAAACTTATAATACCCTTTCACCTATTGGTGAAGGGTATAAAAAAATATATATATATATATATATATATATATATATATATATATATATATATATATTTTTTTTTTGAAACAGGTGTTCAATGCTGCATTTTTGGTAACGAAAAATTGATTTAACACAATTTTGAAAAATCTTAAAAAAGTAATAGATTTTACTTAAAAAGTGGTAGAGAGTAGAAATATACTCAAAAGTAGTAGATCTACTACAAAAGTGGTAGAGTTGGCATCGCTGGTATCACATTTTATGAATTTATTCAAAAACACCAGAGATATCGCTTAAACACTAGACTCACAAATTACACCCAAATTACCAAACACTCTATTTTTTGAAAAAAATATATTTTGAATTATATATCGTATTTTTTTTAAATTTTCCTAAGCACCATGGCCTACATGAATTACAAATCCGATTTTAGGAATATTCTACGCTATTCTACGCAGCACGATATTAAATATCTTCAAAATCAATAAAAAACACCTGAGATATCGCCAAAGTACCAAAATTTATGGCTGTTGACATTTAAAAATCCATTTATGGATAGATTGAAAAGAAATTTTAAATTTAAGTTGTCCTTGATAATATCTACAAAAAATACGCTTACATGTGTAGGTTATCTCCTTTAGCTTTCGAGATAATTTGGGTAAAAAGGAATTTTTGAGTTGATTTTTTAACTATTTTTTAAGCTTTTTTTGAACTGCATCTGAAGATCAAAAATTTTTTAAGAATATTCCTTAAATTCTTAATAAAATTGTGAATAATATTTTTGTGCAAGTTGGCTATAGATATCTTCTATGGTTTAAAAGTTAAAAATATTCAAAGTTGGAACATAAAAAAGTATCGCTATTTTTTGAGTTTTTCTCTAAAAGATAGCTACTTTTTTCACTAATAAAAAATATTTTCTTAAAAAACATAAAAAGATATTTAAAGTTTTTAAAAGAAAACATTATGGGAATGCGTATAAAACAAATTTCTTGTTAATTGGACTTTTGGCAATCGCACATGCTCTCTCCAAAAAATGCGAATTTGTAAAAAAAAATTAATTTAAACGAAAATTTCTCAAAACGCAAAGCGCTGATTTAAAAAAAATTATTATGTTTATATTTTCTGACATGTCTGTTATTGATTAGAAAAGCTTTTTCTGAAACACGCTGCAAATAGAGTCAGTGTTGCCGTTTTTTCTAAAAAAAACTCATTTTTTGAAACCCATTTTCCCGAGTTGGGAATTGGGAAATTTTTCAGTTATAATTTTTTTTTTAGCCTATTGCTTTTAGATTTTATTGGTCTACATAACTACCAAATATCATTGTGATACCTTTATCCATGTCATTTCTACAGAATATTAAAGATTGAAATTCTTACGATACAAAGTGTAAAAAACTTAACGCACTTAAAAAAGATTTTTTCTTTGTGTTAATCTGCTGGTCTTTTCCGATCCAATGATACTAAACACACATGTATATCAAGCTTTAATACGTAGTCTTTAGCTCTGAAAACTTTGCCTCCCATAGCATTTTTACGCTGAATATTGGAGTATTGGAGAGTAATGTGTGCATATAAAGTTGATAGTGCACAGTGGTATTAACTCAGCAATTTCTAAACTAGTAGACGGATTTTGACAAAATTTGGAACATTATATCAAGCTTTAATACGTAGTCTTTAGCTCTGAAAACTTTGCCTCCCATAGCATTTTTACGCTGAATATTGGAGTATTGGAGAGTAATGTGTGCATATAAAGTTGATAGTGCACAGTGGTATTAACTCAGCAATTTCTAAACTAGTAGACGGATTTTGACAAAATTTGGAACATTAAACATTGCCTTTAACGGCAATGTTTAACAACGTATCTGTTGGTAGCACAGTGGGCTCCACAGTGGGCCAAAGTTGCCCACCCTGCTATGTAAAACTTTTGGGTCCGTATAACTTTTGCCAATTTGGTCCGATATGAAAGATTTTTACATTTTCGAAAACTTCTTTAAAAATTAAAAAAACATGCTTACTACCTTTTCTTGTATAGTTCAAGAGATATTGGAATTCAAAATAATTTTTTAACATTACTTTGTAATTTTTCGCAAAAATCTCTAAAACTAAACTAGGTATTAGACTATTTTTGTACACAGTATGGACCTATATATAAAATAATCAGAAATATAAATTTCAGAACAAGATGCGTCCACCAGATCAAAAACGCTTAAAAAATAGGTAAAAAATCAACCCAAAAATTCCTTTTTATTCAAATATCTCGAAAGTTAAAGGGATAGCCTACACATGTAAGCGTATTTTTTGCAGATATTATCAAGGAAAACTTAAAATTTAAAATTTCTTTTCAATCCATCCATAAATGGATTTTTGGCGAATTTTTAAAAAAGTCGAACTCCCGATGTGACCAACTTTGAATGTCCATCAATCACTCCCAAGACCACTCATGGACCAGCGTTTTTGAAAATCAACTCGAATGCTCCTTGACTACCACCGTGCCAAATTTCATTCAAATATCTCCAGTCGCTCACAAGTTACAGAATTATGTTAAAAAAAAGCGTCCGCAAACCACTTTGCGAGGGTGCAGCTAATTCAAAGTGTGGACAAAATTTGAAAAAATTTGTTAAGATAATTGGTATTGTTGGTAAAATCTTTGGACTAAATTCCGTTGCAGTAGCTTTATAGTTCAACATTTTAAGGTATCTAAGTGGTTTCCCTTGTATTTACTCGTACTTTTAACAAATTCGGTCTCATTACCGAGTATATTAATAAGTTGTTAAATACTTTTCTTTGTTCTTAATAAGTAGTTAGGTCAAAAACGTTAATAGAGATACGGCAGATCCCTAATTTTGTTAGCAGTTCCTAATTTATATACCGTATATATAGTCTGTGCTGAACATTGATTGATAACTATTTATTTTCGTAGGTGCAATTGATTGTAGTTATAAAAAGGGGGAGTAATATATAAGAACTATAGCTAAATGAACTATAGCCAAATGTTGACTTATTTTTTATATACTGGCTGGTATTTATAAAAAGCTTATTTATGAAAATTGTGGTGGC
Source organism: Stomorhina lunata (assembly GCA_933228675.1). NCBI lineage: Eukaryota > Metazoa > Arthropoda > Insecta > Diptera > Rhiniidae > Stomorhina > Stomorhina lunata. Next base: position 82,256,067 of record OW121742.1, read on the forward strand.
CATAACTGCCATAGTTTATAAGCTATGGTGAAATATAGATCGATTTCTAACAAATTTAATATACTGAACAATAGTTGCATAAAACTGCTCTGTTCTAAATTTAATCGCCACAGCTATTACAATTGTATTCAATTTATCAGCATTAATTATATGGGTCATATGGGAGCTCTAACTACATGTGGACCGATTTCGCCTATTTTTAATACACAATATCCAAAATACTGTTGTAAAATTTTGTCCCTTTAGCTCTTTTCGTTAAGGCGCTTTTGCACTTTCATTTAACGGACACAAACCTCCTATATTTTTGGTATTTTTGTGTTTCCGTAAGTTTTTATATTAGAGATATGGTCAAATGGTGACCGATTGCGACAAAATTTTGCACAGTGGCTAGCATTGACATAAGAAAAAAATTAGTAGCCATTGCTGGTATAGTTTATCAATTATACGTGTTTAAGTGTATTTTAGGTGGAATTTAGGCTGTTTTCTTAATTGTTTTGCATGGGAGCTGAATAACAATCATGTAAAATTTCTGTGTGCTAAATTATAATTTGTCATTTATTAACGAATAAGCGATTTTCCTATGCAGGGTTGTACGAGAGCTATGGTCAAATGTAAACCGATTTCGCCCAATTTCAATATCAAAATTTTCCGAGAAATGAATTTCGTTTAGGCTTTATCGTGCCGACAAAAGCCAGACAGACGGACATCGCTCAATCGTTTTAGAATTTCATAAGGATTCAGAATATACATCATTTTGGTTTTTAAGCCAATATTAAGAAAATTACAAACGGAATGACAATCTCAATATACCCCCCATTCTCTTTGATAGTGGGCATAAAAAATCACCGCCAGTATGATATGTGTTTTTTGTTTCTGAAAGTTTTCAAATGATGATATGCAGTTTTTAATTTTTGATAAAATACTTTGTAAGCCCGATCTCGATTTTTTTTTGTTGATATCCGTTTTTACATTTTCTCTGACGATATGAAATTCAATTCTTGCTAACGTTTTTCCTGTCAGTTGCAGTATAGGAAAATTTAAATCTAATATAAAAACGGTCCCAATACTATGCATTGCACAATAGAAGGCAGGTTCTTATTTAAAATAAATACATTAATAGTACTACCGAAAATAAAAAATGTCCTAAACACCAATGTACATTCTAATACAAGTACATTTTTTTAACACTGTCGTCATTATTTTCTAATCTTATCTTATCTAATTTTTCTGTTCAATTATTCATCATGGAGATAAATAAATTCCACCTAAAGTGCTATTTGCTAAATTGTGTCATAAACATACAACAATATGTTTATCGAATCGCTTTGAACTACATATTTGGTTTTGCTACTAAAACGTTTCGGAATGTTTCTAAGAATTAGAATTTAAATGAAAGTGAAACAGTGTTAATTATTACTCGAGAAATTAATAATATTTTTTTATTTAAAGCCGGTTTTAAAATTGTTATTTTTACGCAACTTTAATAATAATAATAGAAAATAAAAATAATAGAAAATGATAAATTTCTTAGCTATTTTAACATGTGTGTCTATAGTTTTGTCCCTGTGTCGAGGAGATCTTTTTGTAGTTGATAATGGTACCAATATTAATGGTCTAAGTTCAACAACAGAAAAAAGTTTAAGTGTAAATCACGATAAAGAGTATGTAAAATACATAATTCTATATATGAACATACATATTTAGCTTTAATTTTATATGGCACAACGGACGAATATTTAAAAAAATACGTTTTTTAATCTTAAAAAGTTCTTATAAACTCATTCCGTTGGAACTTACCGCTACCAACAAATAACGTAAAAGCTAAAATTAAACAAGTAAGACTGCTTATTGAAAGAGTTTATTGTTAATTTAGTCTATTTCTGAAGACTAATTGGATATGTTCAATGAAATGATATGATATCTTAAGTTACTAATCTATTCCCGGTGGTGGACACGTGTAAGTTTAATAAGAGCCATTTTTCGATCATTTATTTAAAGAGTCAAAAGTTGGATACAAATATCATGATTAATAACCCAAAAAGTAAATTACCGAATAATAAAAGAAATAAGATGATTAAAGAATGATATAAAATGATCTAAAATGTAACAAATATCCAATAACACTACACGACAAACGAACATCTATGACAAATGAACATCTTTGGAAAATGCAAAGTCTACTCAGTTTGGACAATTTAGTGACCGTTTTAGTTTTATGGGCCTCCAAAGTTTCCCAATATTAGCATGATGTCCAAAAAAGGTGTCCAAAAGGTGTCTAATAGCTAATCAGCACTTTAAAATATCGCTTTACTATGTTCGGCAAAATTGTAACCAAGACTATGGCGAATATTTTTTGCTAAAAACTTATTATAAGTTAAAAAGTTAAACAACTTTTGTAAATACACCAATATAATGAATTTAACATATTGAAATTTAAATGAAATCGTGTAAAAGTGTCAGATTCGGTGTACTGTTAACCACTTTTTCCTCTTGATTCCTTATTATACCCTCCAACAATAGGTGAAAGGGTATTATAAGTTTGTCATTCAGTTTGTAATTTTTTCATTATTCGTCTTAGACCCCATAAGAATTACACCGATCGACTCAGATTCGCCAGGAGAGTCGATTTAACCATGTCCGTCTGTCTGCTGAAATCAAGTTTGTGGAGCTCCTGGTGGGTGTAGCAAGACGAATTATACGACAGATTTTAGAAAATCGGTCCATAAACACCTGAGATTTAGCCCAAATGCTAAACTTCGATGACGAAGATTTTTATTTCTCATCGAATTTGGAATTTTGGCCATATCTCTGGTGTTTTAGACCGATTTTGATGAAATTTAATAGCAACCTATGTTGGAGTATTTCTAAAATTTGATATACAATTTAAAATTAAAAAACAAGAAAGTGCTATAGTCGGTCAAGCCCGACCATACGATACTCTTCACCACTAATGTCAAAAGTGTTATTTTTCCTGTATAAAGACAAATATTTGGTAAATTTTGCCATCATACAAACATTTTCTCAAAACTTATATATTTAAGCTGCTTCCGACATTTGGACTTATATGAGAGCTAGGGTCAAATGTGGACCGATTATCTCGAAATTTGGCAAAATTGATTACAGTTGTTACAAAAATTATGTATGCAAAAAATTAACTTAAAATTCCCATTATCTTCAGATTTACGAGCGTTTTAGTGATTTTTGTCTCATTTAGTGCGTTTTTAAAGAAAAGTTTGTATGGGAGCTGTGGTCAAATGTGGACCGATTTTAACGAAATTTGGTACAGAGATTTAAGTTCACATAAGCAGTATTTGATTTAAATTTCATGAAAAACTGGCCAATATATCAATTCCGGGAAGTGGGACCATGGTCAAAAAAAATGTTCTGTGCCAAATTTCATCAAATTATCTTTAGAATTGCGACCTGTAGTTTGATTACAGGGTTTACATGGGGGTCCAGCCAGCCAGACGGACGGACGGACATCGCTAAATTGACTCAGAAAGTGATTCTAAGCCTATTGGTATACTAAAAGGTGGATATAAGACAAATATTTCCATGCGTTACGTACATCAGCACAAACTTATAACACCCTTTCCACCTATGGTGGTGAAGGGTATAAAAATACTGTTTAAAAAAATCAAATTTGCGTACATCGATATCTCAGTTCCGATTTTGATGAAACTCAAAAGTGTGTTGCGTAGAATGATTTCCTAAAATTTAATATAGGTACAGTTCAAAAAACTTTTTCTTTAAAACACAATTTTTTGACGAATTTAAAAAAATAACTTAAAAATTTAAATAATTTAAATAATTTAAAAAAATAATTTAAAAAAAATAACTTAAAAATACAGTTAAAAAAAAATTAATTCTCATCGAATTTTGTTTTTGTGTTTACTGACCAATTTTGATGGAATTTAATAATTCCAATTTTTTTTAACACTGTTTTTTAAATAATTTTTTTTTTAAATTTGCGTACATCGATATCTTTTGCTTTTGTGATATCTCAGTTATTAATCTACCGATTTCGATGAAATTCAATAGAGAGCTGCGTTGAATGATTTCCTTAAATTTGATATACAGTTCAAAAGACTTTTTTAAAAATATACAGTTTTTTATAATTTTTTTTTTAAATTTTGGTAATTTGCGGGACTTCGAATTTTGGAGGATTTTCTAAGATCTGATATGGGTATTTCCCCAGAATGGTCTACCGAAGCCGAAAATTAAAATATCAATAAGCAAGTTTTTTTTTCCAACATAATATTTTGAAAATAAATAAATTTTTATAAACTACTGAAATTACAGCATATTTGTTTTTTTTTTCTGCAATAAATTTGACTTCAAAGATGCAAATATGTTTTGGTTGCTCTCTGCTAGTTTTGTTGATCTTTTCTCTATTGTTTTTGTTAATTTTATGTTTATGTTTTGGTTGTTATTTTCTTATTAAGTTATTCTATTAAGAAGAAAGAAGTATTCTAAAATAGAAAGAGTCCAAAAAAAGTTCGATTAGCGGTAAATTTTTATTTTCCTTTAATTGCTATTCCTATGTCGCGTTCTCGCACGTAAAACATCATTTGTTGTCGCCACTTCGCGGGCTTTGCATATAAGCTTCTTCAAATTTTAATTTAAATCAAAATCCGTGACCTTGATCTTATTACAAAGTTTCGTTACATTATAATCACTAAAACATTTTTTTTCGATAATCAAAGTTTGTCGCGTTATCGACCGTAAGTGCAATTGTTTACAAATGTATTTTTTTTACTATATTATATGCATAAACTTGTTTGTAGATGGGTAAAATAAGAGCTGAAAAGAGAAAGGAATCATGCAAAAGGTATTTAGAAAAACTAAAAAGTGATCCCATAAAGAATAAAGAGTATCATAATAAAGTAGCTGAGAGGATGAGAAAACATCGATTAAAGCTAAGAGAATTGGCACAAAGCAATAACAAATTACTAAAAGAAAAAAGAGAAAAAGACCGAATAAGGCAGAAAAAACTACGCGAAAAAAAAGCTGATGCTAGAGAAAAAGAAAAAGGGAGCCTCGACCCTTACACCTGTAAGCAAACATTTGGTAAAGCGGTGAAAAAGGCAGAAAATGCACTACCAAAGGATTTGTCGAGAAAAGTTAAAGTTATTGAAGCTTTATATAAGAAATATGTGCAACCATTAAGTGCATCAGAAGAGACTTCTAGCTGCAATCATGAAATGGAAGCAAAATTAAAAGTAGTGAAAGACTTTTATAGTCGTGAAGATATAAGCGTGCAGTCTGCAGGTAGAAAGGATACCATAATTGATAATGGAAATATTGTTGCCAAACGTTTTATGATTACAACGGTATCAGAGGCTTATGAAATTTATAAAAAAGAGTGTATTCATGACTTTGTTAGTAAAACATTATTTTTCAAAACTCGACCACGGTACATCCAGCTCTCGAGCGAAATGCCTCATAATATGTGCGTATGCATTTATCATGCTAATTTCTTCTTTCTATTAGAGGGCTGCGCTAAAGCAATAAAATCTTTTCCTACCAGTTATGTGAAAGATGATATAGTTCCTCTTGAATATTTATCGAAAATGAACGAAATTGTCAAATGGCAACATTGGAGAAAAGTAGATAATAGAGTAATGTTGACCTATACTGTTGGCCCATTATCACAAATTATTTACGAACTTAATGTGCAGCTACCACTTTTCAAAAGACATTTCTTCGTTAAGCGCGCCCAGCAACATTATTTTGAAAGCGTAAAGAAAAATATAAAGCCCATGGATCTAGTTCTACAAATAGATTTTGCAGAAAATTATAGACTGATATGCCAAAATGAAGTACAAAGCGCGCACTTCAACTATAATCAAGTTGCGATTTTTACTTGCGTAGCATGGATGCTGGACAAAACGGAGTCATATGCTGTAATCAGTGATGATTTAAGTCACAGTAAATTCGACGTTTACATTTTTATAACGGAACTTATTAGGCGGATAAAAAATCAACATGGCAATTTTGAAAATATATTTTTGTTCTCTGACGGAAGTAGTTCCCAATTCAAAAATAAATACATAATTCATAGTTTGCCTAATTTTTTTACTGAATTTGGTTGCAAACTAATTGAATGGAATTATTTCGCAACGTCACATGGAAAAGGTGCAGTAGATGGAGTTGGAGCCGTTATTAAAAGAAAAATTTGGCAACTCACAAAAACACAAAATATTAATTTAAAAGATGCATTTTCCTTCTTCAAATGTGGACAAGAGCACATTATTGGCGTAAAACTAATGTATGTTGGCGTTGATAAAATAAAACAGACTTCAACATCTTTGGATAAACAATGGAAGGACTTACGAAGTATTCCCCACATCCGAAATTTGCATTCCATCAGTTGTGACGAAAATTTGCAATTAAAGGCATCACATACAGCATATTCTGTAAAGCACAATATTTTCTAATTTCATTCCATTCACTTATTCTTATTATTATATATTATTATTAGTGTTAACCTTAGGTATAAGGAATAAAATAAAATTTCATAAGCTCTAGTTTTATGTAACTAGTGCAATATTTTACAAAAATTATTGCAACTAACCGTTATAACAAACGTGACGGAAAAAAATGTCGCGTTATAAATGTCGCGTTATAAATCATACTTAAGCATAAAACTTATGATTCCATAGGACTTTTTTAAAAAAACTGGTATTGACTGATAGCTACATTCATCCATTCTTACATACAATTGAAATCTTTGAAATATATTCTTGCATTTCGCAGATATTTTCATTTTTCTAAATGAAGTCGTAAATGAGTTCCATTTTTTGTCGCGTTATCGATCAAATGTTTATTGCTAATATATTGAAATCTCGAAATTGAATGAAACTGTCTTTTGTATCTTATATAGTACTAATTAAGATCTATCAAAAAATAAAAAAAAAAATTAATTAAAAAAAAATTTTCCTATTTTTTATTGCACTTCAAAGTTGTACGAATGTCGCGTTCGCGACCAGGGAAATACCCATATATAATTCTTGCGCAAAATGAAGAATTTTAAACAAATTGAAAAATACAATACAAAAGAAAATAAAAAAAAATTAATTCGCCATCGAATTTCGAGTTTTGGCTATATCTCAGTTGTAAATATAGTTCTATTTAATCAAATCAAGTAGTGTACTTCACAGAACACTTTTAATATATAATACCTATACATATAAGTTATGTCGGAACATTATGATGGGGTTTATTCACGACATATAATAACTATATGTATATTAAACTTTCTAGGAATTATGCAAAATACAACTCATTACAACTCTGAAAAGTCCTACCACATGAAGCCATGGTATCCGCTAAAAACCTATATATTTTACATATGTATACAAATCTACATAGACCGTTTCGACTTATATAGGGAAAAAATAAAGTTCGCCGTACACCATCGAATATAAAGCATTGCTGTAAGGCAATGCCAAAATACATTTTTCGTTACATCTTCGGCATTTACAGTTGAAGTGTGATGTATCTATGTTTTTGTCTCGAGGAGACCAACATTTTTCTTTAATAGTCATTATTCTCAGCTTTCCGCTTTTAGTATTTATCTATTAGACCTCTGTTCCCACCACCCTAATGTACCACCCTAATATCAGAAAATTAAAGCTCTTAAAAAATCGTTAAATTTTTACTAAGGAAGTTTTCCGATTTTTCAAACCGATCTATTAAAAACAAGGAATTTCTTATTTTGCCCCACATAGGGATCGAAAAAAAATACATTTTTCATTATATCTTCGCCATTTACAGTCGGATCTTAAAGTGTAATATATCGATGTTTTTGTCTAACGGGAATGTTTTGGGTTAATAATCAATGACCTCAAGTACATTATTCCAGTACTTTTTTTGAGGTGGCCAATATTTTGCTTTAATAATCATTGGTCTTAGATATCTGTTCTAGTATTTATTTAAAACTATGAAAAAATATCATGTAAAAAAAATTCACAGTGTAAATACCCAAATAGTCTCTTAGTTTGTCTTGCTATTCGTTTTATCCACGAAATAATTGTTTGAATTTCGACTGTATCTGTAACATTTAATATTGTTGTGTGTATTTTCATTATAAACTATCAAAAATTAATTTAAATAAACAACAGCCTCCCAAATTCTCCGCTCGATTATATTAAAAAAACTGGCTAAGTTTCTTTTAAAAGTTTATCCGCCATTCTGGTTCTTGTGAAAACCCAACCTCAACCAATTCATGGAAGTCGCCACGTTTCCAATAGTTAGCACAGGGCAACTGCAAAAATGTGCTCGAGTAACCACTATATACATTTGATGTATCATGGCTACCTTAGTACAAAAATGGTAAAATTTTTAAATTCTATGGCAAGATTAAAATTTTTTTTTTTTTTTAAATTGAAATTTTTTTTTAGACGTTTCTTCAAATAATTAATGATAACTAAAAAACTACTAGTCCGATATTATTAAAATAAAATCATAGTATCAGAGTTATAATAAAAAATTAAAGAAAAAAATATATTTTTTACGTAAAAATGGCAAAAAATTTTGTTTTAAAAAAATCATGAAAAATAGAAAACGGCAAAAAATGTTCAGATTCAATATTCTATCGCAAAGCCACAAATAATAGCAAAAATATCGACCATAAAAATCGATTAATTATTTTCGAATTTATTCACAATTAAGTGAATTCACTCATTTTCACAAAATTTTATATTTTTGCTTAATATACGTGAAAAAAAATAGATTTTAGAATTTCAAGGAGTGCCGGCCGGATTATTGAGAGATTTGGTGAGGAACTTTCACCCACAAAATTTTAACCAAATTGGACAACGCTAACACGTGTCGCCCAGGTCCGAAAAATTTTATAATTTTTAAGTTTTTGCAAAATTAACGCTATTTATTCCCAATTTTGCAAAAAAGTGGATCCTGGTCCTTAGGGCAAATACAATGAGATTTCCAATAAGCTACATATCTTTAAAATCGTTTAAACAGTTTTCGAGTTATTACAATTTGCACTGGCCATTACGTGTCCTTGAGGATTTGCCGAAGGCAATTGACCAAAAAATATATAATTATAAAATAAGGAAATAAATATTATAAACTACAAACTTTGGAATTTTCTTTTATGACATTTTCTATTATTGAATAACGAAGTGTTGCTCTGAATACCCCAGCAAAAATCTGCCATCATGTGTGCATCCCAGCGACCCTGGTATCTTTATTCCATGGTCCGAATATCTTGGTAAAATCGTTCGCCCTGTTCCTCACTTAAGTCTCCTAGATTTTCAGGAAAACGATCTAAGTGACTGTGAAGGTAATATAACTTGATGCTCATGTTGCATCCAAGATTCTGGAAGTGAGTTAACATCTCTTCAACGTGCGCAACATAATCATCATCCTTGTTATTTCCTAAGAAATGTTGAATAACCCATACAAACGAATCCCATGCATTTTTCTCAGTTTCTGACATTGAACTGAGAAAATCGGTATCTTTGACCAATTTGCGAATTTGTGGGCCGTCAAATATTCCTGCTCTCAGCTTTTCCATACTCAAACTTGAAAACTTCCTTGAAATATACTGGAAACATTCACCATATTTGTTAAGTGCTTTAACAAATTGTTTCATCAAACCAAGTTTAATGTGAAGAGGGGGTAATATGATGCGATCTCGGGGCACCAGAGGTACATTTATAACATTCGGCATACCTGGATCCAGTGTTTCCCTATAAGGCCATTGTTTTCTCTTCCAGTGTTCTGACTTAGCTCTGCTGTCCCATAAACATAAAAACAAGGGTATTTGGTATAGCCACTTTGATGACCTAATAGGAAATTTACCATCTTAATATCAACACAAATTACCCAGTTATATTAATTATACTTTATCTTCTTCATGACCAATGCAATTACAGGGTATTCTTCTTTTACCTTGGTTGAATGCCAAGGAGTGAAATTTATTTCCATTGTGCAAAAGGACACACTTCAAGCTGCGTTTTGATGAGTCAATAAATTAACGCCATTCGCTTGAATCATATGTAAGCCCATGGTAGTTATCAAACCAGCCCATGGCAGTCATCAAACCAGGAATATCCGTGCAGTAGACAAAATCGTCCTCTTCTGCAAAATAGTGAAGTAAGCCTTTTTCTCGGGTACGGTAATATGAAACTTTAGTTTCCTCCGTTATGAGATTTGATTCCTTCATCCGGGATACAAGTAATTCCGAAGAGGCTTTTGACAATCCAAGTTCTCTTATTACATCATTTAGCTGGTCTTGATTCCATGGTCTCGGCGAGATATGTTTGTGTGGGATGAACTCGTCATTTTCAGATATAGGTAGTTCTTGATCTGAACTTCCTGATTGAGAACACATGCTTGAGGTTGAGTGTCCTTGTGAAGATGAAAGCACTTAACTACAGCTTGGACCTTGACTTGTTGCGTTGTGTAATAGAAAAATATCAGTCAATTTTAGCGAAATTTTATATTTTATTGTTTACATGTATATTGTAAGTTAAAAAATAAAAAAATAAAAAATTTTAAACTAAGTAAAATGTTTTTGTAAATTGTCTTCGGCAAGTCCTCAAGGACATGTAATGGCCAGTGAAAATTGGAATAACTCGAAAATTGTTTAACCGATTTTAAAGACATGTACCTTATTGGAAAAATCATTGCGTTTGCACTAAGAACCAGAATCCACGTTTTTGCAAAAGGGGGAATAAATAGCTTTAATTTTGCAGAAACTGAAAATTTGTCAATTTTTTTCGATTTAAACGCTATTTTTCTGATTTGGGGCCTATGCGCTACGGGTTAACGTTGTCCAACTCGACTAAAATTTTGTGGGTGGAAGTTTCTCACCAAATCTCACAATAATCCGACATGCACCCCTTGAAATTGGAAAATTTACTTTTTTCACACATTCGAAAACCTAAAATTTTGTGAAAATGAGCGAATTCACTAAATTGTGAATAAATTCGAAAAAAATCAATAGATTTTTATGGTCGATATCTCATTTTGTTGCTATTATATGTCGCTATGCGATAAAATAATAAATCTGGAATTTTTTCGCCGTTTTTGATTTTTCATGATTTTTTTAAAACGAAAATTTTTGCCATTTTTACGAAAAAAAATATATTTTTTTCTTAAGTTTTTTATTAAAACTCCGATACTATTGATCCGATTGAAACGCAATATATAGACGAATTAAAGGCTATGTAAATTAATTTTTCTGATTTTACTTAATTTTTCTGATTTTAATTTATAATATCGGACTAGTAGTTTTTGAGTTATCATTAATTATTTGAAGAAACATTTAAAAAAAATTGCAATTTAAAAAAAAAAAAAAATTTAAAAAAAAATCTTGCCATAGAATTTAAAAATTTTACCATTTTTGTACAAAGGTAGTCATGATACATCAAAATTGTATAGTGGTTTTAAGAGCACATGAATTTTTTTTTATTTTGTTGTGCTGTGTAATATATCTTGGGTTCGTAAATTGCCGGACGACGTTCACTTTTTCCACCCGGTCCACAATTTCAGAATTTTATAAGCTTCGAATAAATTGACTGAGCCGCCATGCTTGCAATTCTTAATGCAAGAACAGCTGGAAGCATTACAGTTTTCCAAAGAAGTAATCGAAATACCAAATAACAAAAGGAAAATACTTTCTGTTGATAGTTTTATTTTATTTACACCTTTTAGGCATCATGCTAATATTGAAAAACTAGTGACCGTTTTTGGCCAAACTGAGTATATCTAAATTTCGACTATTTGATACCCTGTACTACTAAGGTCAAATATGGAAAAACAACTTTACAAGTTTTTCTGTAGTCTTATGTATATATTTAGTAACTTGATTTAATCTTTAAAATTAAATTTAATTTGGTTGGGGGGAAAGCGTGCCCATGGCCCGCCCAAAATTTGCAAAATACCTGGTTTTTTACTTTGATTTTAAATAACTTAATTATTACTTTAGAATTAAAATTCCAAAGTAAGACATGATTTACAATTTTATGGCCTGTAAGTGCTAAATAGCTGAGTTTCGTCAAAATATTATCAAATTAACTTAGTTTTTTTCATATTCGAAAATTTTAGTTATTTCTCAGGTCGGTTTCTAAAATAATTTTTTGATTTTTTTGAAAATTTTTTTCAACAAATGTTTCAAATATATATGTATATGATAAAATTTTGACGAAATTCAGCTATTTAGTACTATAATTGTAAATCATATCTTACTTTGGAATTTTTTTATTCCGAAGTCCTAAGTTATTTACAATCAAAGTAAAAGAATCAGGTATTTTGCAATTTTGGGCGGGCTATGGGCACGCTTTCCCCCCCATCCGATTGACCTCAAATTTTCAAGGGACTATAAATACCTGGCACTCTAATGCAAGATATATGTACACGGTAGTTCCATTGTCACTATTAAATTTAAAAATCACCATCTGACATATTTAAGGATTTTGACTTTTGAGTAAAAATGAAGCTACCATATATTTTAGATTTTGTTTGAAATTTTGTATTTGAGTATTTTTTATTTGTCATTTTATTTTTTTATTTAGTTTACTGAAAAAAATATTGTTATTTGAATTTAAATAAAATATACATTTAAAAATGAAATTAAATTTGGAATTTGGACAATCGGGAACTCATATACTATGATTTCCTGCCACCTACACATTCAATAACGCTGCAAGCGCCATTACAAACAACGCTGCCGTTGTGGGCACGAACACATCGATCATTGCTTGGGTAGCTTTAAATTTGGAAAATGCCTTTCGTCACCAGGCCCAGAAGCTACAACAACAGATGGATGTTACTACTTTCAACGCATATCCTCTACACGAGTTAATAAAGCAGCTCGCCAACAAAGAACTGAACGCTGCAAGAATGTGAAAAATGTGGAATCGTTTGCGTTTTGAAAGCTACCGAAAAGACTACCTAATGGCGCCACACAGTTCCAAATAAAAATGTTCTATAAAGATGCCAGCGTTTGGTTATAATGGAAGAAGAAATGTAATAGAAGTGTATAATCAGAGGTGTTGAAGTTCCTGAAAATGAGACTGCCATGGATACTTTCTTAAAAATTTCTAAAACTGTTGGAATTAATGCAAAAGAAGAAAATGTTGAGAATGCGTATATAATAAAAAATAAAAATGAATCAAGAAATAAACACACTTTGATTGTTAAATTTAACTCCGAGAAACTAAAGGAAACTTTAATGGCTGCAAAATCTAAACTAAAAGAAAAGGAAGATACCAAAAATATATATATTAATGACTATTTGAGTCGGGAAACGCTGAAAATTTTTGAGTATTCGAAGTCATTGAGGAAAGTTGGATATACCTCTGTGTATACCTACAATGGAAAAATTTACGTCAAGCGAAGCGCAATATCACGTCCAAAATTAATCAAAAATGAAAAAGATGTTGATGATTTATTATTTGAAGCCACTGCTAATCAAAATAGGCGCAGATCGTTTCGAGCACAAGGCATGAGGGAAGATACTGCAGATGATGATGATGATGTTAATCCTTCGTTTATGTCGCCAGTTGAATAGAATTGCATATATTTATGTTTTTCTCTTATTACTAAAGTTTTATTTTATTTATTTCCTTTAATATGAATAATAAACATTTTGAAAATTTTACTTCTTTTGCAAACTATTATTACTCAATAAATGTACCCTTGTTTGAAATTATATCTGTAAACATGCAAAGCATTTCTTCAATCGAAAAATTTAACAAATTTAAACTAAATATTTCTAAATTTCCAAAACTACCTGGCATCATTGCGGTTCAAGAAACTTGGTTTTCATCAAATACAACACAAATTTACAATATATTTGGCTATAATGCTATACATTGCTGTAGAACAGATGGATATGGTGGGACATCGATTTACATAAACAAAAGCATTGAATATAAAATAGAAACCTGCGAAAGCAAAGACTTAATTGAATCTATAACAATTTCGTTACAGAACCTAAAACTCGATGGAAAATCTCTAAAATTAACATCATTTTATAGATCCCAAAAATGCAGTTTAAATTCCTTTTTGAGCTTTATAGAAAATTTACTTACACGACATGGTCACAACCCTGGAATGGTTGTATGTGATTCAAATGTGAATATTTTGCAAAACTTGCCTGAATCTAATTTAATTGATACACTTTCAAGATTCAGTTACAAAAATTGTCATCACATGATAACGCGTGCAGAAACTGGTACATGTATTGATCATGTTTATAGTAATATTACAGATGATATTTTTATAGATACTATTGCTTGCAATTTAACAGACCATTACATATTATCTATCAAATTAAATAAAATTTTCAATACTTATGATTATATTGAAACAATAAAGAAAACTTGTGACTATGAACAAGTGAGAAATAGCCTTAATAACACTCTGCCGTTATATCAAGAGACTGGAAATCTATCGGTAGATATCACGAAATTAATAGAGATTATTTCATCAACAGTAGAAAATGCTACTATCGAAAATAAAGAACGAAAGATTATTAAAAATGAGCTGACTCCATGGATGAACAAAAATTTATTACATTTAATAAATTATAAGAAAAAATTGCTAAAAATGAGAAGACAAGGGAAATGCGGTATTGAAGGCATACTAAAACGAATTAGTCTTGTTATAAGGAAAGCTTGTAGAGTGTTAATGAATAATTACTATCACGATAATTTAAATCAAATAAAAAGAGATCCAAAAAAATGTTGGAAGTTTTTAAACGAAAACTTAGGTCGGAAAATGAAAGGTGAAATTGATATTATTGACGATAGTGGTGCTATTATTACTGGTTACCAAAAAAGTGATACCTTAACCAAATATTTTCTTCAAATTCCAAAAGCCTTAAAAGATGAAATTTTATGTTTACCTAGAGATTCGTGTAATAGCCTTAGGACCCTACAACATTATCAAAGCGTATTTAACTTCTCTTATATAACAGAGGCTGAAATTATTAATACTATTGCAGAATTGGATTTAAAGAAAAGCTGTGGACCTGATGGAATTTCAGCTAGAATTATATTTCAATGTAAAGAAACTTTATCTCCTCATCTTACAACAATATTCAACAACATGCTTGCTACTGGTACATATCCCGAAGATTTAAAGATTGCAAAAATTGTGCCGATACCCAAGACAACTAGTGCTGTGAGAGTGGAGGATTTTAGGCCAATAGCTTTACTCTCGTCATATTTTAATGATAACAGCCTTTTATATGAAAGCCAATATGGCTTCAAAAAAGGATCTGGTACAGAAGAAGCGGTTGTAAATGTAGTAAATAATATATGTAAAGGTTTAGGTGAAGGATTCAGTGGTGTGGCGGGTATATTTTACGATTTTTCGAAGGCGTTTGATCTTGTAGATCATACAATTTTAATTGAGAAACTTGCGTATTATGGAGTAGAAGGTAGAGCGCTAGCCTTGCTAAAAAACTATCTATCCAACAGAAAACAGTATGTTTAAGTAAATAATCTCAGAAGTTCAGTTGGTATGGTTGAGTATGGAGTTCCGCAGGGCAGTGTATTGGGGCCGTTATTATTTAGTATATATCTTAATGATTTAAACAATTTACAACTTTTTGGTAAACTGTATATGTTTGCCGATGACATAAGTGTTTTTTATCCATATAAACATGAAACTTCTCTAAAAGTTCACATGGAATACGATGCAGCAATGATTATGGAGTATGCGAGGATAAATAGACTACGATTAAATGCTGAAAAGACAAAGGTTTTAAGATTTAGGCCTTATATGGTTCATGGACAAAATTTTAGTATTTTTGTGGATGCTAAACTTGTGCAGGAAGTTCCATCAACGAAATATCTTGATGTACAGGGTGGCCCAAAAGTCGCGAACGGATTTGAAAAATTAATAACTTCTCTAATTTAACTATTATTATTATTTTTCTTTTAAGGACTTGTAAAATCAATCTGGGAGATTAATTATGAAAGGTTACCACGTTATCCAGCGAACCAAAATCATAGAACTTTATTTTGAACATCATCAACGATCAATAATTCAAACTCAACGAGCCTATCGTCGTCATTTTAATGTGCGGAATTCACTATCCGAAACAATGATTCGACGCTTAGTGACACGTTTTCAGGAACAAGGCTCAGTGAGGAATCTTCTGTTATTAGTAAAGCAAATATTCAACGCGTTCTGGAGAGTGTTGAGGAGAATCCTGAAACATCAACTCGAAGGCGCTCTGCTGAGCTCGGCGGTTTTTACGCAAAATATTAAAGGGAATTTTACATCTTTTCACATACAAGGTGCAGTTAGTGCAAGAACTAAAGCCATGAGATTCCCAAGAACGATTAATTTATGCAGTTTGTTTTCCCCCCTTCGGCCTTTTTGGGCCACCCTGTACATCTGCAAAGCAACTTATCATGGGACTTTTATATAAAATCTTTAAAATCAAAAATTGCTTCGGCTACTGGCTTGATTTATAAATTTAAAAACAAATTTAATGTTGAAACTAAATTACTGATTTACCAAGCTTTAATTCAGAGTCATTTAAATTATCTACCTATTGTGTATTCATGGAATAAAAGCAACGAGTTTAGATCACTGCAAAGATCTCAGAATAAAGCTTTAAAAACTGTATTCAATCTGCCATCGACCTTTTTAACTTTACGGTTATATAAAGATGTATCACCAAAAATTCTTCCTATATATGGATTACACAAAATGCAACTTTTACTATATGTTTATAAGTCTGTACATAATATTGGGCACCATACTATTCAATTTTCACGGATTCAACATAATTTGAATACAAGAAACGCGAATAATCTGAGTGTAAGCTTTTGCCGTTTGGAAAAAACTAAACAAAAAGTTACTCATATGGATAGTTTGGAAAGAATACTTATTCGACAACATGGAAATGCTTCTATTGTAATAATATTATTATTATTACATTTTAAACTTTTTTCTTTCTTTTTTATTTTTTTTTTTCTTCTAAAACATGTTTGAATATTTGATAAGTTCTTTTTATATTCCTTGCCAACTGGCCTCAAAAATGTCCCTATGGACGCTGAGGCAACAAACTTTTTTTTTTTTATTTATTTATTTCATATTTGATTAACACATACAACAAGATATACATCTTTTTAATTATAGTATGTGTTCATATAATGTAAACATAATAATATTTTAACATTTTTAAATTACAAAAAAGAAGAAAAATAAGAGCGACCGTAAAAAAAAAAATATAACATAAAAAATAAAAATTTTTTTAAAAATTTTGAATTTAAAACATGAAAAAATTTTTTAAAACTAACAAAAATGTAAAAAAAGTTTTCTTTTAAATTCCATTGCACTGCCAGTTAGTTGAGTACTAGATTGTAATTGGTTCCAGTGACGTTCTGCGCTAATTATAAAATTCCATTCAGATATCATAGTTCGATGTCGAGTGGCAATAAGATTCTTTCCACGGAGTGAGTTTGCAAACTGAAGACGTCTATACAAGTAATCAGGTTCTTTTGTATAAATTATTTTGTGCAAAAGTAATAATTTTTAATAATAAGTAAATTATCAAAAGACACATTATATAATAATTTTGTGTATCTGGAGACCCCCTCATATCTTTTAACACCATATACATAACGAATTGTAGCATTATATGCAACATTTAATCTTTTTTGCTTTGAGAATCGCAGCTGCCATATAATTCACATCCATACAAAAGACTTGGGAGAATAAAGGTTTTGGCTAAGATCTCCCGAATATGTACAGGTGTGTAGTGCTGAGTCGGATACAATGATCTTAACATGTTGAAAGTTGCGCCGGTTGCTGAGTTGATGTGTGTGTTCCATGTTAATTCATTATTAAAAATTACACCAAGGTTTTTGGCTGAGTTTACAATTTCAATATTTTGATTATCTAGTAAAACGGTGATGTTTGTGGGGATTGTCTGCCTTCTCTTAGATATAACTAGACATTTTGATTTTTTAGGATTTAGTTGAAGACCATTTTCTGTAGCCCAAATATGTATATTATTTAAGTCTTCGTTTAGTTTTCCAATACAGTCGTTAATATTGTTTAACTTACAATGTACATATAGCTGTACGTCATCGGCATAGATATGTATGTTACATTGCGTAATTCTGCTCGGTAGTTCGTTTATGTACAAGCAAAACAAAAGTGGTCCCATAATAGATCCTTGCGGTACACCGCACTTTACTGACAATGGCCTGGAGGTAACAGTACCTACTGAGACAGATTGCATACGCTCAGCAAGGTATGAATTTATCAATTTGGTCGCAGTCGTAGAAAAATTGAAATTATTAGCCAATTTATCACGAAGTATATTGTGATTAACGCAATCAAATGCTTTTGAGTGGTCCAGCAATGTTAAAAAGGTAATTTGACCTTCATCCAGCCGTTTACTTATGTCATCGGATACATTAATGAGGGCTGTTATGCAACTATGTTTTTGTCTGAACCCAGATTGATATTTAGAAATCATGCTGTTTTCCAAAAGATAATTGTTGATCTGCTCATATAGGATGCGCTCAAATACCTTAGACAAAAAAGGCAATATTGATATCGGTCGGTATTCAGACCCAGATTTAGGGACTGGTATTACCTTGGCATATTTCCAACATTTTGGAAAACTGCTTGTGGTAATCAATGTGTTGAAAATATGGGTTATGATAAGTATTATCTTAGGAAGGAGAAACTTTAAAAGCTTTGGGTTTATTTCATCGTAACCAACAGCATTTGATTTTATTGAAAGGCAGCTTTTTAGGACATCCGCAGGAAGTACACAAGAGAAACTAAAGCCATGAGTAGTAGATATATTGTTATTCATAGAAGCTGAAACTGAATTTGAATTTGGAGATATCATATCGGCTGAGAAACTTAAAAATTTTTTATTTAGTTCATTGGGATCAACGTTTGATGCTGAGGTGATTCTTCGACCAATTCCAATTTCTTTGATAGTTCTCCATTTGCTTTTAGAGCTTATAGCAGTTTGAAAGCGATTTGAGTAGAAATTCTTCTTAGCACTACGAATGATTTTGTTCACATTGGAGCGAGCTGCACAAAAGGCTTTGTATAGAGCACTCGTTCTAAACTTTTTGTAATAATTTAATTTTTGAAAATATATATGAATAAACAAAAAAAAAAAAAAACAAGTAAAAGTGGTATATTCGGCTTTGCCGAATCTTGGATACCCTTCACCAATGGTGTTCCAAAAGTAAAGTACAAAATCGTAAGAGTATATTGTTAATTATATAGTTTCTGATTACTGACTTAGTTGAGCCCCACACAAATGCTTGATATGTATATTAATTTTCTTTTGTTCATACTAAATGTAATTCCTAGCAATATTAAGCTATGTCGGAAAACGAAAAGCTTTTCGGTGGCGTCATCATCTAGAATAGTTATGCACCCAAAGGTTAGGTTGGGCAGGTGGCTGATGTCTGGGGAAGCTTCACTTGGGTTCTAAAGTGGTCCCTTTGTGAAAGATAATGATTACTAGACTACAAGTAGAGAATGCATATTTAAGCCAGCCAGTAGCTTCGAAATAAAATAGACACATATTTTACGAACATTTAATAAAGTTCGATAGACCAGATAAACCATGCAGAAAAGATGCTTCAAAATGTAGATGCCCTTACATTTGCAATAGCATATCGATTTGATGAAGTTTAAGTATTCTGGCATGCAACCCAAAAACACAGTGCCCAGTGAGGGTTGTGCACTTTAATTCGTACGAATTATCCAACTAGTAAAAGTTCTTGATTAGTTATGTAAAACTCTGAAGTTAGCGGACTGATTTAGGTCAAAGCTTTAACAATGATTGTCAATGTATACAAGCCTTAAAATTATAGGGTATACACTCTTAGTTTTAGATACATACGTGAAATATATAGCTTTTGAATGGATGGTTATCAGCTTTGTCGGAAAAGTTTACTTATTAATTTGAAGTTAGTTAATTAATTAAAATGAACACTTCATCAATAATATTTGGGATGTATAGTTCTTTCGATCTGTCAGATGGATGTTTGGAAAGTTTTGCTCTAGTTCTTTGTGCAATTTTAATGTGATTTAATTTATCAGCATTAAATCGATTCCCGGTCGGGTTTATATGGGAGATTTCACTAAATGTGAATAGAGCTCGCCCATTTTCAATATCGAACTTTTCAAGAGATCAGAAATACTTTTGTCAAATGTTGTCCCTCTAGAAAGTTTATTTTAGGCGCTATTGTCCTGAATATCAATATTGTACATCGTATCTATTATAATTTGTCATTTATTAGCTACTAAGAGATTGCCTTAGGCGAAGTTATACGGGATCAATTGTCAAACGTGAACGGATTTCTCCCAATTGCAATTAAAAAATTTAAATTTTTGTTGATATGTGAGATACTTACATACATATGTAGGTTTTGAACGGATAGCATTTTTGTACTTCCTAGGAAGATTACCTATAATTTGATAAATATATAATACATTCTCAAATGTTATCATAATGTTCAAAAGTCAGACACAAAATTAAGATAAATGCAGTGTGTCTGTCTGCTAAAACCAGATTTGTGGAGCTCCTGAATTGTCCCACCCTGAATTTCAACATTGTCGATCAAAACACCATCGCTTAACGCTAAATTATATCTACCACAAATTACAGAATGCATCAGGATTTAGATAATCCCCTGCGAAGGACGCTATTAAACTTCATCAAAATAAACATCTTAGATATCGACAAAACAGGAGCTCCAAAAACTTGACTACAACAGAAAAAAGGACAGACAGGTAGACGGACGGATAAACAAACAGACGGACGGACGGGCAAACAAACAGACGGACGGACTGAGGTCGCGAAATCGATTCTTGTGCCGATTCTGAGTTGATCGGTACAATTTGAATGGTATTCATAATCAGATTTGTGGAGTATATATATCAGATTTTAGAAAATCCTCCCATAAACAACGATGTCAAATTTCATCACAATCGGTCCATAAACACCTGAGATATCGCTGAAACAATACTTACAAAATGTAAACAAAATTTCTTAGACACGTACTTTGGGCAATTTGCTGTACATCAAATGTAGTGTTATGGCGATATCTCAATTGTTTATAGACCGCTTTTGATAAAATTTAATAACGTGCTTGGTGGGGGAATTTCCTAAAATCTGATATAAAATTTATGTAGGTCCGTACTAAAGGAGGATAGTTTTTCCTATTTCTGCATTTAATTTTTTCAACAAACATTCTCTAATGTGTACTTTGGGCAATTTGCGATACATCAAATTCAGTGTTTTGGCGATATCTCAGTTGTTTATGGACCGATTTTGATAAAATTTTACAGAGTGCTTTGGGAAAATATTTCCTACAATCTGATATATAACATATTATCACATGTACACCAGGAGTATCTTTTTTCTCTTGTTATTTAAAAGTGTGTTTCAATCAAAAATTTTCAAATTTTCGTCTAATTTTTAGTATTTTTTCGATATTTTCGGTGTTTATAAACCGATTTTAATGAAATTTAATAGCGTTCATTGCGGGAGAATTTCCTAAAATCTGATATATAATTAATGTAAGTCCATCCTCCAGGGGCTTCAGAAACTTGATTTCAACAGACAGACAGACAGACGGACGGACAGACAGACAGACAGACAGACAGACGGACATCGCTTAATCGATTCTCCTCCCGATTCTGAGTCGATCGGTATAATTTTTATGGGGTCT
Organism: Stomorhina lunata; assembly: GCA_933228675.1. Classification (NCBI taxonomy): domain Eukaryota; kingdom Metazoa; phylum Arthropoda; class Insecta; order Diptera; family Rhiniidae; genus Stomorhina; species Stomorhina lunata. The sequence goes on from OW121742.1 coordinate 82,277,780, forward strand.
ACGATCACTAATAAAAAAATTACAAACGGAATCACAAACTTATAATACCCTTTCACCTATTGGTGAAGGGTATAAAAAGTGAAGCTAAGGCGGAAATAAAAGCAAAAAACTAAATACGTTAGCAGATGAAGATCTTTTTACAGATTTCTTCAGTTAAAAAAAACAAATATGCAAAATGAAAACTTCTTTCCCATTGGCCCAAGAAACTTATTTTATATTTTAATTAAAAACTAAAACTATTTAAATTTCCTAGCTAAATAAATAATAAATATATTTATGTCAGTTCCAAGGCGAATTCATTACAGGTGGTGGCAAGAATACAACAAATACAAAATGAAACCCCATGTTGTTTTTGTAGGTTTGCTTACATTTTGTCAAATTTTTGTTCGTTAAATTTCCAGGCGAATTCATCAACTGGGCTCTTGATATCACTTTCATTATTACACTATGGTCAGTTCCGAGAGTCAATTGTGATTCTATTGTAATTAAATTTTGGTTATCGGTTTATATTTACAATATACTTTTCTATCTTTGCTTTTCTGGGTATCTAATAGATTTTTGAGTTTATGCCTGTTATGGCTGATCAACTACGGGCCGATTCCTTCTAATATTATTAAAATAAAATTAAACTCTAATTCCTGGAAGTCATCCTTATGGGAGGTACCCGAAATTGTAATCCGATTTTGTCGAGGGATCATCCTTGGACCAAAATAAGGTTTTTTTTTGACAAATTTCATAAAATTATCTTTAAAGTCACGACCTGTTAACAAGCTTACATTTATATCCAGCTTCTGTGCGAAATAATGCGATAAGCACGTTGCGTCAAAACATTTCAACGTTGATTTTCAAAATAAATTTGAACAATTTCTGATAGCTGAGTCTTCTAAACAAAGTTCTAAAATAAAAATAAAACAAGTAATAGTGCTATATTCGGCTGTGCCGAATCTTATATACCCACCATCAAGTTGTACGAGAGTGCAGCTGATTAAAAATGTTGACCACATGTGGTACTGTTGGCAAATTATTTGTTCTAAATTCGTTTGCAGTAGTATAGTTAGTGTAGTTGAACATTTAAAAGTATCTAAGTGGTTTCCCTAAATTTTACTTTCTACAAAATTTTGTCCCGTATAGTTTTACGTTAATAAGCTGTGCTTAATATGTAGTTAGGATAAACACGTTAATAGTAACACGGCAGGTCCATATATTTTGTTAGGAGTTCCTAATGCATCTATCGTAAAGTCTGGACTTAACATTGATTGATAGCTATCTGATTTCGATCTTAATATACTGAATGTACCTCTAAATCTTTTTGATTGTAGATATAAAAAAGAGATGTTATATATATAAGAACTATAGCCAAATGTTGACCGATTGTCATTTTATATACTGGCTGATATTTATATAAAGTTTATTTGTGAAAAATTTAGTGGCCATAGCTGTCATAGTTTAAAATTTAATAGCTTTAAACTGGCGTTTGTGGCATTTTAGTGGTTTCCGGGAGAGGTTTTTATATGAAAGCTATAGTCAAATATGGACGGATTCCCATAAAATTTGATATACTGACCAATAGTTGCATAAAACTTTTCTATTCTGAATTTAGTCGTCATAGCTATTACAATTGTATTCAATTGCGCTCTTTTCGTTATGGCGCTATCGCGCTTTTATCTGACAGACAGACGGACATAAACCCCATTTTCTTTTTGTATTTTTGTGTTTCCGTAAGTTTTGTATATGGGAGCTATAGTCAAATGGTGATCGATTGTAACAAAATTTGGCACACTGGCTGGTATTCATATAAGACTTTCTTGTGCTAAATTTTGTGGCCAAAACTATTGCAGTTTTTCATTTATTGACATTTAAGTGTATTTTAGGTGGAATTTAGGGTGTTTCTGTAAGTTTTTTGTGTGGGAACTATGGTTAAATGGTGACCGATTTCGATGGAATTTTATATACTGCCTAGTGCTTATGTAAAACTTCTATATACCAAATTTTATCATCAGAGCTGTTATATTTATTAGCAAATAAGCGATTAGCCTAGACGAGGTTATACGGGAGCTATGGTCAAATGTGATCCGATTTTGCTCGATTTCAATACCAACATTTTCCAAGAAATGAAGAATATTTATGACAAATTTCAGCGACCTATATCCTTTCGTTAAGGTTTAATCGTGCCGCCAACATACGGACATAGCTCAATCGTCTTAGAATTTCATAAGGATTCAGAATATACTTCAATTTTGTTTTTTTTAGCTAATATTAAGGAAATTATAAACTGAATGACAATCTCAATATAAAAAAATACAAATAAACTAAAGAAGTTATTCAAAAAATTCAATCCATAAGGCAGTTTTCTATATAATCATATCGTTTGTAATTTTTACAACTTTTACGTTAGGCTTGCAAATATTTTTTTTAAATTTATTTTTATTATATTTATTTCATTACAATTTATCCTAAACAATTTGTGCATTATTTGTTCTAGATTCTTGGAGAGCACAACACAAACACTGGAGTCGGATGATTTTCCAAAAGACTGTTCTCAAAGACAAAAACGGAAAATTATTTATAAACATAAAAATTCGCGTTTTAAAAAATGCTGCCCAATTGGTGAAAGTTTAGGTATGAGTGAAGAAAACCAAAGCGGTGCAATGTGCGGAATATCAGATCTACAATTTTTACCCAATATTATAAATGTTACGTTGTACGATAATTGTATTGAAGATATGGAGACAGAAGTTTCCTTGCCATTAGAAATTGGGAATCCTTGTAATACGTATGTGTGTGTGTTCTATATCTTAAACCTCAACAATATTTTATAATGTTTTCATTTTGTCCACCCACAGATCGATCTTATACAATGACATCGATGATTTGTTTTATGTTATACAAGATGGATCGTTACTTGTAATGGATTTATATGCAAACGACACTTACACATTATACAACAACTATTGCATAGATATAAATAATATTTCTGGCGTAACATACGCTATCGTTTGTATTACTTCAGTGGAAGAACATATAAGTCGAAGTCAGATCGTCGTCGTCGCCATTTTAATGCTAATATCTATTCCATGTCTTTTACTGGTGGCTTACGTACATTTGCGTATAAGGGAGCTTAGATCTTTACACGGAATGATATTAAGCAGCATGTCGGTATCTTTAGCAACTGGATACTTTTTGTATTCTCTTGTTCATATCTTCAAATTGGACGAGCAGGATGTGGGGTACGCAGTTCAATTTTTCGTGCTCTGTTATTATTTTTGGTTCTTTGCTTTATGCTGCAATGTTGCGCTAAATATATGGTAAGCAACAAATTACATGTATGGTATTATTTTATAAAATTGCAAATAGACTGAATCTAGTATATTTTGCCATTAATTTGATCTTTATATTACATACTAAACATCTGCATAGTTCCATCCGTGTATATCCATTTCTGTGTTTTACCACTTTGAGTGTGTATTGATGAGTAGTTAAGTTTTTTGTTATAAGTGAGTATTGTTGTATTCTCCCACTAAGTAAGTCTGAGTGGGTAAAAAGACAATGAGAATAACATATTTATTTTCCTATAGTTTTGCAAAATGGATGGAATGAGTATTAGTGGTTATACAATAAATAACTTATAGTATGTCGTATGAATTTTACTTATAGGATAAAATAAAAACTAAAAACGACATTCGATTAGTTTTTTTTTCAAAACTTTGTTGTTTTTGTAGGAGTTTTGGCAAAAATTTGTTATTTTTGTGAGAAATGTTTCAAAAATGTCTTCTTTTTATATGAAATTTTTCAAAAATATCTTATTTTATATAGGAAATTTTTCAAAAATTTCTTATTTTAATACGAGATTTTTCAAAAGTTTCTTAATTTTATAGGATTTTTTTTTTTATTTTTATAGAAAATTTTTAAAAAATTTCTTATTTTCATATAAAATTAAAAAAAATATCTTATTTTTACAGGAAGTTTTTCAAAAATTTCTTATCCTCATAGAAAATTTTTTATTTTTTTTTATTTTTATATGAAATTTAAAAAAAAAAAATTTTATAGGAAATTCAAAATTTCTTATTTTTATAGGAAATTTTTCAAAAATTTCTTAATTTTACAGGAAATTTTAATTTTTTTATTTTTATAGGAAGTTTTTAAAAAAAATTCATATTTTCATAGGAACTTTTTAAAAATTTCTTATTTTATAGGAAATTTTTAAAAAATTTCTTATTTTTATAAAAAAAAAATTGAAAAATTTCTTATTTTGAAAGGGAATTTTTAAAAAATTTCTTATTTTTATAAAAAGTAAAAATTCAAAAATTTCTTATCTGATAGAATTTTTTTTTAAATTTTAAAGAAAATTTTTCCTTAATTTTTATAGAAAATTTTTTAAAAATTTCTTGTTTTTGTAGAAAATTTTTATTTTTTTTATTTTTATAAAAATTTAATTTTTTTTCAATTTTATAGGAAATTTTTATTTTTTTTTATTTTTATAGGAAATTTTTAAAAAATTTCTTATTTTTAATAAATTTCTTATTAATATAGGATTTTTAAAAACTTTCAATTCTTAAAAAATTTTACTTCGTCCCTTTATTTCACTTATTCTTTTGACATCATTTTTTCTTTTAATATTCTTTAGTCAATTAATATTATATTTTTATAGTCAATTAAAATATATACACACAAACACTGAAAAATGTTAAAAATTTCTTATAAAAAAAATTTGAAAAATTTATTATTTTTATAGAGAATTTTTAAAAAATTTCCTATTTTTATAAAAAAAAAATTTCTTATTTGATAGATTTTTTTTTTAATTTTAAAGAAAATTTTTTTTTAATTTTTATAGGAAATTTAAAAAAAAATTTCTTGTTTTTGTAGGAAATTTTTCATTTTCTTTTATTTTTATAGGAAATTTTAAAATTTTTTTCAATTTTATAGGAAATTTTTAATTTTTTTTTTTATAGGAAATTTTTAAAAAATTTCTTTATTATAGGATTTTAAAAACTTTCAATTATTAAAAAATTTTACTCCGTCCCTTTATTTCACTTATTTTATATTCTTTTGACAATTTGTTTCCTTTTATTTCTATATTATTCATTTTTATAGTCAATTAAAATATATACACACAAACACTGAAAAATGTTAGTATTTCAACATAGAAACATTATTGCTACGAAATTGTCTTTGCATTTACCACAAGTTATTCGAAATACTCATAAATACTTAAAGTTATCTAAGTATTTTGGAACAAGAAACAGTTGTAAACAGATAAATTTATCTTTCTCAACTTATAAGCAAAAGCATCAGTTACTGACTTTGTGGGTAGAGTGGATGAGCAAAAACAAAAGCAGACAATATCGGTTACACTCATTCTCTCATTTATACTACAAGCAGCGTTACCGTTATGCGACTAAAGTCGCAATTTGCGACGTTTTAGGTGGCCTGCGACGCAACCTGCGACTTTTCTTCCATGGCCCTTTTATGCCACTTTTTCGAATTTTGTGCGACTTTTGACACCTTTTTAGAAAATTATTTAAAATTTTTATTTTTAGCCCATATTCAATATCTCAACTAAAATTCCCTAAAATTATTGTAACTTAAGTTTGGTCTCAGTTTGCTATCTAAAACCATTGAAAGCAATATTTAATATTTTGCACTATTTTCAAAATCTTCATACAATTTTAGCAAAAAATGATTTTTTGGTGCGCTTTTGCTTTTAGGTGTTAAATGGCAAAAACTCAGTTTACGAGGTAGTTTGGAATTTTTATACATATTTGTCGTATGTTATATCAACATGCAGCACATAAATGAGATATATGTCAAACGATGCACAACTGAAAGATCTACCAATCCTTATCCATTTTTTAGGAAATCATTGAGGGGGCCGAAAAATATGCGAAAAAAATTTAAAAGTGGCGAAAACGTGATTAAATTTTGGCAGCCATTAAGTAGTATTTGAATGACGAAATTAAAACTTAGAGTGCAATGAATTCATCCCCCAAGTATGGTGTCATAAAATAACGACTGGGTCCAAATGAAACGAAAAAAGAAGACGAAATATGAAAAAAAAAAAACGTAAATGCTTCATTCGATTTTTTTACGTTTTTGAAATTTGCATGCCAACTTGCGCTACTAAGATGTTGCGTTCAATATACCTGTAGTCTTAGGAGTTCAAATCTGTAATTAGATTTTCCGAACACCTAAGAGAGCAAAAGTTATTTGAGTTGAAAGTCGGTTTTATAGGAATTAAAACTGTTTGATTTTTACCTATATAATATCTTTTCAAGTATGAATTGTTTTATAATCTTTTGTTCATTGTTTAAAAAAAAATGTTATAAAAAAGTGTGCGACTTTTTTTTTATTGAAAGTGACTTTTTGTGCGACTTTAGCGTAAAAAGCGACTTTTTCTGCGACTTTTTCAAATTTGTCAGCGGTAACGCTGACTACAAGTATTGAGTACTACTATGGTGTATTCGTTTTTGATGAACAATATTGTATACTCTTGCAGACGTTTATTACATACATAATTACCAAGGGGTACTTCTCCTCCCCTTTCCCTTGACTGCGTATTACATCAATTAAAAAACAAGTAAGAGTGTTATATTCGGCTGTACCGAATCTTATATACCCACTATCAAGTTGTAGGAGAGTGCAGCTAATTCAAAATGTTGACCAAACGTGGTATTGTTGGTAAAATATTTGGACTAAATTCGGTTGCAGTAGTATAGTTAGTATAGTATTTAGTCCCAGTTTACATTGTACAATCTTTATCGCTGCGATTTTTGTCGTTCTTTCTTTAAAATTGCATTTGCGTTTAAATTGTACGATTTTTGTCGCCGATATTTTTTATTGACGTATGCATAGGTAGGGTAGAAGGGGGAGCATTTGACACTTTTTTTTTAAAGTGCTTCAGGTTGCTTACCGTGAGAGTTATAACAATTTTTTTGTTCTTCATAGGTGCCTATATATGTTAGCTTTAAACTGTGTTGGTTCAGATTGCCTACTGCTTTTCTTTATGTATCAAATTTGAAAAATAGCAAATTAACTAAAAGTGGCCAATGTGCCCCATCCATGGGGCACTTTTGCCAATAAGTTGGATACAAAAAAGAAATAACAAATTTTTGTAATAAAGTAAATTTTTATTTCTATAAATCTTTAATATACAAAACAAACAAAAAATTATTTCAAGTTCATTTCACAAGGATTAATTAGACAAAACAGTAAAAAATTCAGAGATCAAAATTTAAACATATAAGACATATCAACATTAAAAAAAAATGTTAAGATGGAAGATGGATTGGGCCTTGCAACCAAAATACGATATCCATTTTAGGGATATTACAAATGTCGGGCTCAAAAAAATGTCGACGAGTTGCTTGGTTATAAGTGTATGGCAAATGTGCCCCAGGTAGAGTCCTTAGATGTAAAGAACTATTTTTCACATAAGAAATAGATTTATTGATAAAAACTTAAAATATTTGTTCTCAATACTACATATATTGTTTATTAAACGACTGAATAATTTCTTAGGATAACAAAAAACAAAGGAAAATATTACAAAAATACTTGTAGCAAAATATTTTTTCAGGATCTGCTGAAACAATAAATCACGCCTGATGTTTTAAATATGAAAGCTACAGCAGTCAAAGATGAGATATAGAATATCAATGATAAACGAATATAAAATCGATTACAGCATAAAAAAAAGATAAGTTAGTTTTCAAGAAAATTAGTGGTGGCAAATGCGCTCCTATGGCAAATGGTCCCCCTCCTACCCTACATAATTTTTGACATTTTCTTTTTTAAGTATATTCGTGTGGTAAAAAAAAACATTAGAGTACATGCATATGTGTACTACTTTTAGTTTCTCTCTTCCCCTAGTATTTTTACTCCCCCTATTTTCCCACAAACTAAGAATTGCAACGACAAAAGTTGTACAATGTAAACTGGGACTTACTTTGCGCAAAATTTTGTCCCATAACCGCGTACAGTTTTACGTTAATAAGCTGTTAAATACTTTTCGTTGTGCTTAAATGTAGTTAGGATAAACATGTTGATAGTAACCGTATATAAAGTCTGGACTTAACATTGATTGATAGCTATCTAATTGATAGCTATTGATTGATAGCTATCTATCGTAGGTACAATCATAATATACTGAATGTACCTCCAAATCTTTTTTATTGTAGATATAAAAAGGGGATGTTATATATATAAGAAGTATAGCCAAATGTTGACCGATTGTCACAAAATTTTATATACTGGCTGGTATTTATATAAAGTTTATTTGTGCAAAATTTAGTGGCCATAGCTGTCATTGTATAAAATTTAATAGCTTTAAACTGGCGCTTATTGCATTTTGGTTTCCTGGAGCGGTTTTTATATGAAAGCTATAGTCAAATATGAAGCGATTCCTATTAAATTTGGTATACTGACCAATAGTTGCATAACACTTTTCTATTTTGAATTTAGTCGTCATAGCTATTACAATTATACTCAATTTATCAGCATTAATGCGATTCCCGGGGCGGGGAGCTCTAGCTAAATGTGAACCGAATTCGCCCATTTTCAATACACAACTTTCTTAAGATATCCAAAATGCTTTTGTTAAATTTTGTCCCTCTAGCACTTTTTTTTATTGCGCCTTTATCTGACGGACAGACAGACATAAACCCCCTTTTCTTTTTATGAAAAGGAGGTTTGCTTATAATTTCAGTACATGAATAAAATAAATAAAAAATAATATAAAATGTAATAATAATAATAAAATAGTAACAGTAATAAAATAATTAGCAAATATAATTAACCCTTAAATGCACGACTTATTTAGGATTTATCGATCAAACGTTATATATTTGAGTACAAGTAATTAGAAGTAATGATACACAAACATATTTTTAAATTTTAAGTGTGTTTAAGATATTACGATTTTTCAACCAATATGAAACATTTGAAATAATTTTGTTTCCTTTAAAACTTCATGCAATGCTTTATTAGTTAAAGAAAAAATAAATTTGAAAATATGTACTATTACAAACGTTATGTTGGCAATGAAAAATTGTCAACAAAAAGTACCGTTATCATTCAATCATTATTTTTTTAAAGATGGGATGGAGCCTCAAGGTTTATAAACAACAAAGTTTTTTATTTTTATTTGGATTTTTAACAAAAAAGATTTTTTAAAAATAGATTTAAAAGAAATAAAAAAATATTGATTCATAAATGAATCACGGTGCATTGAAGGGTTAAGGTTTGAACCGGATCATATTTTAATAAAATTTAATAACAAAAAGTATAAGAAAAAATAGGAAACAAAACGTTTTTGAACCGCCGTGGTATAGCAGGTTAGTCATCCGTCTAGCATACCGAGGTCCGAAGTTCGATCCCTGGCCAGACCCACTTGAAAAAAAAAAAAAATCAAAAAAAGCGACGGTTCACCTTATAACTCAGCTAGCCACTGGTTATCGAGCATTAGGCTATGTAAAACTTCTCTAACAAATGCATTTGCCGTTCGGAGACGGAGTTAAAACGTAGGTCTAAAAATAGAATCGGATTTCCAATTCGAATGCTGTCGGGGAATTATATATATATATTTTGTAGTGGAAGGACCTTGATACAAGGAATAAATTCATGACAATTTTCCGATCTATAATGCTTTTAATGGGTATTATTACTCTTGCTCAATTTCCTACAAATTTGAAGAAATTAAAAAAGTAGGGTTTGAAAAAAAAAAAACTTCAGATATATAAATTTGTAATTGTGAAATTGTGAAACGATCATTATAACCTGTTCAATATCGATGCTTCCTTTTGCGAAACATGCTAAAACTGCTAAACTATGCTAAAAGGTCACAATTTTAAAGATAAGTTGAAGGATTTTTGTCCTTGCTACAAGGATGATTCCTATAGATTTTGGACCAAATGGACACACAAATTTATTTGTATTTAATGGAGTTGCTTATACTAGACAAAATCAATGTACTAAATTTTGTGGGATGACATTAACTCCCATTTAAGATTAACACTCAAAAGTCATTCAAATACCCGAAAATCACAAACACGTTTAAAAATCTTATGATACCACTGATGGTATCTTAAGATTTATAAACATGCATCGAAACAATTGGTCTATATTGACCCTAGCTCAGGAAATGAAATGTGATAAGAAAATTAAGATAAGATGATTTTAGTATCAAATAGTCGGGATTGACTAACTGTAGCTATTAAAGACAGCAGGAGGTTTGCTTTTGTAACAAGTATCAGAGACAAAATGTCTCAGATACAAACGTTTATTTCTGTGAAAATATCATAAGTATAAATTATTAAATACACGACAAAAAGATAAAATCGCCTTGCACCTCCCTCCTCAAAATTTAAAAGAATTGCGTTGCAATTTTACTTATAAGGCAAGTTTCAAAGGAAAATGCAAATCAAGCAGTAAACAATAAGCGTAAAAAATTACAACAATACTTAATTATTCACGATAAAAACAATAATATAACAGCTGTTCATGTCGAACAAATATTACATATTAGGGATCCGCAACAATAGCATTTTCTTATTTGATTATATCTGATATTACGTTATTTTTTTGCATTTCGATCTTTTTTATATAACCAAATAAGAGTTTTAAAAGTAAACTCATAAAAATAAGAAAAATTCAATATGGGATAAACACTTTACACTTATATTATTCTGGTTTAATTCTGAGTTGGTGCTAACCAAGTAATCCACAGCTCTAAAAGTAATTTCTTTGAAATTCTCTAACTAAATTCACATTCTTTTTAATTATAGACAATATTAATGTACTAATGCAATTTTTTCAGGATCCACATTCCATTAAATAAAAAGAAATCCATGTTTACCACCAGTCTTTACTTTGGGATATATTGTACAATGTCATTTATTGGAGCTGTTGTTTTGGTTATTTTTACGATTCAGAAGGGACTTCCTGGAATGCCATCTTACTTTATACAAGGATATACAGAATGTAGGTACATACTTACTTTGAAATATATGTATTAATATTCTTTATATTTTACACATCTCACAATAGGAAATCGTTGAAAGTTTGAAAATAGTTATTTATTTGTAAAATCCAAAAACTTTCTAATTAAAACAAGTAAGAGTGGTATATTCGGCTTTGCCGAATCTTGGATACCCTTCACTAATGGTGTTCCAAAAGTAAAGTACAGAATCGTAAGAATATATTGATAATTATATAGTTTCTGATTACTGACTTAGTTGAGCCCCACACAAATGCTTGATATGTATATTAATTTTCTTTTGTTCATACTAAATGTAATTCCTAGCAATATTTAGCTATGTCGAAAAACGAAAAGCTTTTCGGTGGCGTCATCATCTGGAATAGTTATGGACACAAAGGTTAGGTTGGGCAGGTAGAGAATGCTTTTTTAAGCCAGCCAGTAGCTTCGATATATGTGTCTATTTTACGAACACTTAATAAAAGATGCTTCAAAATGTAGATGCCCTTAGATTTGCAAAAGCACATCGATTTAATGAATATTAAGTATTCTGACATGCAACCCAAAAACACAGTGCCCAGTAGAGTGGTTCGCAAAAAAAATTGAGTCAGTCACCCCCTAGGAATAAAGATAATGTAAAAATAATTCTAAAAAATGTGTTTTTATTTTTTTACCACGCCTACAAGTACCGCCCTTTTCGTATTTTGTTAACTGTGTTGCCATCTTTAGTCCGATCATAACACTTTATATATCGCTGTTCATGGCAGTATAAGGCCTACATTTCTCACTTTGTTAGTTTCTTACTACCACGTCAATTTTAAGTCATCATTTTTCAAAATTCGATTCGTACCCACCCTAATCAAATCGAGTACAAATCTAGTTTTTTTGAAAATTATGACTATAAATTATGACTATAGTAAAAAACTATCAAAGAGAGAAATGTAGCCCTTACAGAGCAGCGAACACCGATATATATGTTATGATCGGACTCAAAATGGCGACACAGTGAACGAAACGAACGAAATGTAGGCGTGGTAAAAAAATATTTTTTTTTTTTAGAATTGTACTAACATTACCTTTGATCCTAGGTGTAACGAACCACCATTAAGGTTTCCAATTTTATAAAAACTGTGCTACCTTACTCCGGCCGTGCTCAGGGAAATTGGGCTGGTTCTTGTTATTATAAAATCAGAATTAGGATCTTCACAAAAATAATAAAAATTAAGGTAGCTAAAATCCCTATATCAACGATATATATAAAAAAAATTAACTGAAATAATAAAAATTATTAACACAATTCCATTGAAGCTTTTATAGGGATATAGTTGATGTTATCCCTTGACAAATACTCTAAACCCACCCATCCTTGCTAACTAAGGTCAACATTTTTATTAGCCCTTATAATACACTACTTTACATCTATCTACACCAAACTTTTCGTGGAATGAAACTAATAAATTCAATCAAACATTATTACATAATAGTTTATTTGTATAAATGACATTTTAATATTTCCTTTTTAATCAAAATTAAAGGAATCCAAATTAAAGAAAACAAACAGAAAAAAAATGATAAACTATACTACAATATTCGTATCAAAATTATTTAATTAATTTAATTATTAAAACAAAAAATATAAAATTTATATTGTCATATTTATGTAATTATGTACTGTGTTTTTGTATATATATAAAAAAAAAATTAAAAGAAACTCACCAATACAATACTCCAGATGACAGGCCTGTTTTCCAGATTATGAGTTTGACGACGATTTTTATTTTTTTTAATATGTATAAATGTATTAGTGTAACGTAAGATATATTGTAAAGGTAGTGTAAGTAATGTAAATTAGTGTAAATAATGTAAATTAGTGTAAATAATGTAAATTAGTATATATTTAATAATTATTATTATTATTATTTTGACTTTTAAAAATAAATTTTTAGTAATGCAGATTGGATTCAATGGAAATTTTATGGTCAAATAGGTTAATTGAAATTATTTTTTGTTAGGTATTGTTGATTTTTATTTTATATTTTCCTACTACCTCTTCCAGACAGAACACCCGCGGAAGAGAGATAAACTGTTAAGTCGGTTTATTGAATTTAACTGTTGATTAAAAGGCTTGCCAGAAATTAAAGATTCGGTGGTAAATGGACCTAACATAAAAATAACTTTTCTTTAATTTTAAGTTAAACAATGTTGAAAAATTAAGATTTCTTACCTAAGGTAATTTTAAACTCTTTTTATGTCCTCAAAAAAATGAAATATTTGATATCGGTCAATTATCAATATAAGAACAAATGTATTTTATTCTTCTTCAATATATATTAAAAAAAAGTTTATATTTTTTTTTGTTCGCACTATTTAAGTTTCAAAAATTAAATGAAAATTTTTCAAATGAGAATTATTTCAAAACATATTTTGATTTGAAAATTAAAATATTTTATAAAGTAAATTTTAATCCTATAACGACCTCACATAGGGGGTGACTGACGCAACTTTTTTTTTTGTATGGAAGGCGAACCGCTCTAGCCCAGTGATGGTTGTGTACTTTAATTCGTACGAATTATCCAACTAGTTATGATTAGTTATGTAAAACTTTAAAGTTAGCGGACTGATTTAGGTCAAAGCTTTAACAATGATTGTCAATGTATACAAGCCTTAGAATTATAGGGTGTATATCTTAGTTTTAGATACATACGTGAAATATATAGCTTTTTAATGAAGATTTACTTATATTCTGAAGTTAGTTAACAAATTAAGATGAATACTTCAATAATAATATTTGGGATGTATTGTTCTTTCGATCTGTCCGATGGATGTGTGGAAAGTTTTGCTGTAGTTCTTTGTGCAATTATAACGTGATTTAATTTATCAGCATTAAAGTGATTCCTGATCGGGGTTATATGGGAGATTTCACTAAATGTGAACCGAGCTCGACCATTTTCAATACCGAACTTTTCAAGAGATCAGAAATAATTTTGTCAAATGCTGTCCCTCTATAAAGTTTATTTTAGGCGCTATCGCCCTGAATAACGATATTTGTACAATGTCTTTATACTAAATGTCATCATCGTATCTATTATAATTTGTCATTTATTAGCTACTAAGAGATTGCCGCAGGCGAAGTTATACGGAAGCAATTGTCAAACGTGAACGGATTTCTGCCAATTGCAATTAAAAAATTTAAATTTTCGTTGATATGTGAGATACATACATACATATGTCGGTTTTTGACATATGTATGTTGCATTTTTGTACATCCTAGGAAGATTACCTACAATTTGATATATAATACATTCTCAAATGTTATCATAATGTTCAAAAGTCAGACACAAAATTAAGATAAATGCAGTGTGTCTGTCTGCTAAAATCAGATTTGTGGAGCTCCTGGAAGGTATAAACGGAGATCCAAAAACTTGACTACAACAGAAAAAAGGACAGACATGTAGACGAACGGACAGATAAACAGACGGACGGACAGACAAACAGACAGACGGACAGACGTCGCGAAATCGGTTCTCCTGCCGATTCTGAGTCGATCAGTACAATTTGAATGGTATTCATAATCAGATTTGTAGAGCTTATACATCAGATTTTAGGAAATCCTCCCACAAAGAACGCTGTCAAATTTCATCACAATCGGTCCATAAACACCTGAGATATCGCTGAAACAATACTTACAAAATGTCAACAAAATTTCTTAGACACGTACTTTAGGGAATTTGCTGCACATCACAAGTAGTGTTTTGGCGATATCTCAGTTGTTTATGAAACTACCCAAAAAACTAAAAATTTGTACGAGAACGTTTTTCAGTAAGTTTTTGTTGTTTTGTTAAAGTAAAAGAACAAACATAATATAAGAATTTTGAATTACAAACTATTTAATGTGATATAAATACCAAAGTCAAACAACTAGGCAATGAAAAAAAATCATCTGGATTTCGAAAAAAATCATTGTACAATTTAAAAATTTTCTTTTAGTTAGACTGCCTTTGTATTTAATGGATAATTCTGTCTGTAAAAATTTGTAAAACTCAGCGTTCGTTTTTCTTGCCATTCAAGATAACCATCCATCTACCAGTCGCAAAAATTTGTAAATATTTTAAAAATTAATTGGGGGTAGATTGTCATTCCGTTTGTAATTTCCTAAATAATGCACCTCATATAATTGTTCCTAATAAACTTAAATTACAATTAATATTTTAACCAGCGTACTAAATTTTGCGTCAATAGGTCCACATCTTTACCAGGAAATGAACTTAAGTAGTAAAAGGTAAATTGAGGCTCTATCCTCCACTGGGAATCAAGGATAACAGAAGAAGAAAAAGGTAAATTTAGTGGCTATAGCCATCCCGTCAGTATACTTATGTATATATCAAGAAAACATTTTTTTGAGATCAACTTGTTACGGTAGTTATTCTGTATGCGTATTTCTATTAAAATATATTACAAAAAATTTTCGAAAATAGCGTTACGTAATATGTGAACAGCCCCTAAATAATACCTTCAAAACATTATTGGTGTAAAGAACTCATCGAAATGGGTCCATTTACTAAAGATATGTATGTGAATAGTTATAAATTTTTTAATAAAAATGTATACATTTTACGTACGAAATTATAAAATAAACATATGCATTAACGTCAATGGTTATGGCTTTAGAAACACTTGTCACTTGTAAGTGGCTTAGTAACATGTGTTTTCAGGTTGTAAACTCATGTTTTCAAATTTAAAAACAGTGGTATCAAAAATAGATTTTTTTTTAATTTAATTTTTTAGGTTTTTTTCGGTACACAAATTTTAAAGAAATTTTTCTGTGTTATAAAGTTTACATAATTAAAAATGTGTTTTCTTCTAGTTCATTTATAGAGTTATTAGCAATCTTACGGTATTTTTAAAAAAATTTCCGTCTTACTTAAAAAGATTTATAAGCCAAAAAAGGCTAGAAGTCATGTCAAAAAACGAAAATGTTTGGAGTATAATATGTATCTATATTTTATTCCAAAGTGGAACAAAAAGCATGTTTTTTCTTATTTTTTTTTTAAGAAGTTTTCAGAAATATTGGATCGGACCAAATTGGCGAAAGTTATACGGACCCAAAAGTTTTACATACCTGATATGGGCAATATTGGTCCACTGAAGAGCCCACTGTGATACTGATAGATATACAATCAAACATTGCTCTAAAAGCCTAGCTCCTCTTCTACTGATGTTTCGTCTAAAATCCGTAGTTTAGAAATTGCTGCGTTAACACCAAAAAACAAAAACTTATTTGCACCACTGTGTATAATTATTCTGAATAAGAGTCCACTTCTACTTAAATCTAAATAATTAAGAAAATAAATAATAAAATACTAAATTTATTTTCTACATTTTAATAAAAGATGTAAACTGAAAATAAAAAGAGTGTTTGATTAAATATCTTTCATTCTGACCAATTTATAAAAGGTTAAAATTCGTAACTTCAATGTATCTATGTTAGCTATTAATTTTTTATTTTTTAAGTTTTTATTAACAATAATTTTAATTGTGTTTTTTTAGCTATTCGGGAATCACAGCGATATTTCATACCACCTGTGTCCACCTTGCTTTCATTTAGTTTCGTTGTAATGGCTGCAGCTTTCTTTGGTTTTCAAAAACTAAAAACTAGAGGCATTATCGTAAATTCAAGTGATCAACAGGCTAACCAACATACCTACGACGAAACCATTTTTGAAGAAGTTAAAAAAGAGTAAGTAATGAAATGTTTTTTGCGACTGTTTGTACAACTTTAATTGTAATCGAGCTGTGCTCTTTGCTTACGAACAATACATCTTCAATACAATCTCAATATACAATTTTATTTTAAGAGGAGAAGGTGTTAGTAAAGATGGTTGTTTTTGCTTTTGAAAAATTATATGTATAAAACTCCCATGTATGAGAGCTACTTGGTCGCGTACAGAAAATGATTAATTTGAACAAGGAATGCACAGTGTAAGATTTAGACATTCTAGGGAGACAAAATTAAATATCTTGGAAAAAAATTAATCTATACTTATGAATTTTGGTACAGGGTGTTAGCAGGCCATTGTCAAAAAAATGGGCGACATTGGCCCCACACAACTGAAAAAAATGTATTTCTGATATTTTTCGCTTTGGATAATTAAAAGGTAAAAAAGTAGTGGATATACATGAGAATGTTTAAAATAAATAATAAAAAGGTATTTTTTTCATTTTGACTTTATTTATTTTTATTTTTTGTTTGATTTTTTAATTTCTATTTATTTAAAAATAAGAATATATTTCATATGTATTAATATGAGAATAAAAAATACTACTTATTTTACCACAAATATAGTTTATGGAACAGTTAATCCTTTTATTTTCGGCAGTTTTAAGCTATATTTCGAAAAGTTCGAGGCATCTGCTATTATCACCCAATATTTCTGCAAATTTCTGCAGACTTTGTTTAAGATAATTTGGTCTTGCACCGTTATGAAGAAAATTATTTATTTTGTCATTTTGTTTTTATTTCTTAACTTAACAATAAGAGCAATCGATTAAATGAAATAGAACTAAAAGAATTTTTCAGACTCTAAAAGTAAATTTTAGTGATATTTATAACAAATGAGTTGAGATTCATAACAAAAAAAGAATCGTCAAAAAATTCCAATTCAACTAAAAGTTACAAGCTTTTAAAAATTAGCAATTTCATGTAAGTGTTTTTTAATTCATTCAAAAATATTCAAGTTTGCAGTACCGTTATAATGTTATTGTTGACAAATTTAGCAAAGTTTTAGCATTGTCTTATTTTATAACAAGTGTTCTTTCATATTTGATAAAAAATATTTTCCCAAATTGAAACTCCAAAAACGAGTTTTGTCCAGCTAGATTAGCAAAAAATTACACTGTGCGATATGTTTCATTGTTTTTTAGGTACTACCGTACCATGTGGTCTGTAGAAATTAGGGAATTTTGTTACGTTGAAGGAATTTTGTGTCCGTATATCTATTAAAATGTGTTACACAGGGGGAGGTAAAAATCTGTGAAAATATCGTTACATAATATGTGAACAGCCCCAACACAATTTTTTAAAGCAAAGTTATCCTGTTTTTAGGCTTTTTTTTAACACAAAAAAAAATAGTTTAGTTGTGGAGTTCCCAATTTATGTGTAAAAATACAAGTTCTGGACAGACTAGAAAAAAAGAGTGTCTGTGTTCAGTTGGAAAATCTTTAAATTTAATGAAGCAAAAATAATGAAAAGGCTTCTGGTACTAAATTAAGTACAAAATCTTCTTTATATGTATATCAGAAATTTAGTAATAAAAAAATAAAGAAGGTTCTTTTTACATGGATAGAAACTTGCGCTCAAAAACGTATATCAGAAATAAAAACTTTGGAACCATCAACATATTCAGAATCTATTGGTAACATTATAAACTTCATAATGTAAAAATAAAATGTGAAATAGATTCAGGAAATACTACACATGCCAAAGACCCGAAACTGGCTCAAATAATTTAATATATATATATATATATATATATATATATATATATATATATATATATATATATATATATATATATATATATATATATATATATATATATATATATATATACATATATATATATATATATATATATATATAAATAACCAGTGGCTAGCTGATACCATGGCGGTTTATGCTTGATTTTAGTTTATATAAAATGTATGAGCCTGTTTATGATTTTCTTCGTGTTTGGCGAAGTACAAAACGATTCTAATGGTTCATACCCCATGCAAAGCTTGCAATCCAAGTAGGTCTCAATTCTAAAGATAATTTGATGAAATTTGATACAGTTTTTGAGAGTAGGATCATTGTTATTGAAATTGGTCCAAATTATTCCATTATTTCTAGTACCTTCCGTAGGTCTCACTTCCCGTAATTAAGTTTTTGGCCACAAATTTCAATATATTTTTATAAAATTTAAAACAAATACTGCTTATATAAACATAAATCACTGTACCAAAATTCATTGAAACCCTTCTGTCAAAAATCAGTAGATACGACGGAAATCACAAAAACGCTTGTAAACCTAAATATAATTAAAACTATATGTTTTATTGTTGTACAAACTGTAATCGAATTGCTGAATTTACAGCAAATTGGCGTCATTTCCAGCAGAGGATATAATATGATTCTATTCTTAATGGTGGGTGTTAATCTACTATGTCAAAGGGTATAATAATAGCCCATTCACACTATAAGTTTTTAGGTGTTTTCGGAAATGAAAACACCATCGAAAACTTTACCATTCACACTATGAAAATTTGACATTTCATAAGTTTTCGGAAGAAATTTATTTATTTACTCGCGATTAATTTTAAAAACCGAACACGAAATGCTTCCCACTTATTAGATTTTATTAAAAAAACAATAAAATAATAACTTTTTCATCACTTTTATAAAGTTTTTTCAGAAATTTTTAAAATTAAAATTATTGTTTTTTTTATATTTTATATTACACTGACATTTATTTTTGATATTTTTCAACTTTTCTAATATAGAGTTGTAATAATAGTGCATTCAGACAGCATTAAAATCTAGTAGATTTGAGTTGAAATCTCGATCGAAATCTTCATCGTTCACACCAACATTTTTTGACATTTATCCAGATTTCAACTTCATAACAAAAACAGCTGACTCAAATGTAAATAAAAGAAAAAATTAACCGGCAAAAATTGATACAATGGAAAATACAGCAAAATTTTATTATTTTGTGATTCCAAAGTTAAAAAAATACAAAGAGAGATAGTATTGCTGCGTATAAAGAAACGTAAACATTTGTTAAACATTAGACTTCACAAACTGATGCAAAGTTATTATACGCAATGATTAAATAAATAAAATTTTTCAGCTTAAATTTTTTTTCTTTTTTTTAGATTTGCCAACCACCTGTCAATTTTGTTTACACAGTGTTGTAATTTTTTGTCATTTTTGAAGAAAATCAGGGTTGTGTTGCGAGGTAGTAGCCGAAATCTACTAGATTTTGCCAAAATCTAGTGCCGAAGAAGATTTTGATTTGTATGGGAAATCTCGTCAAAATCTAGTAGATTTGCGATGAAATCTCGTAAGTACGAGATTTTAATTTGGTGTGAATTGGCTATAAATGGTATGAACTCAGTGTTGTATCGGTATTTTAATAGTTTTCAAATAAGTTTTCGTTGAAAACTCATACGGAAGAAGTTTTCGTTTTGTATGTGAAAACTTAAGTTTTCAATATTGTTTTGAGGCGAAAACTACTTTAACTAGTTTTCGAGCTCAATGTGAACGAGCTATAAAGGCAACAATTTGAGAGTTCTGTGGCTTAGTTAAAATTATGAATGTTGGTACAAGGTGTTACTACGCCAATAATTTAACAAATTTTTAATGACTAACTTTAAAATTTATTAGCAATACGGGTTAATAGTAAAAGCTGTGTTAACCATTTCTTTATAAAAATTAACAATTATGAAATATTTTTTTTTAATTTTTTAACTGAATCCTTTATTAATGTATTTGCATATGTATTCAATTGACTTGAGTGTACTCCACATTAATGTGTTTTTTAAACATTTTCGAAAGCAATGGGCCCACAAATGTGAAACAACATACAACAACAGATGCGAATATTTTTTTATATTTATAAATTATTTAACAATCGTCAAATAGTAATCAAATAACCGTTAAATAGTCGTCAGTTAATCGTGAAACAAATATCGAACAATCATAAAAAATCATTGAACAGTCGTCAGTCAATCATCAATCAACCATCAAACAATGACAAAAAATCATCAAACTACCGACATAAAATCGCCAGTTAATTACTTATTACACTTACACACTTATTACAAATCTTCAAACAGTCATCAGTCAATTAAACAACTGTCATACAACCATCAAATAATCATCAAAAATCAAGAGGGCGTAAAAGTAGGCATTGTAAATTTTTCTTTATGTGGAATCCTAACTTGGACTAAAAAAAAACATGTAGAAAAAAAATTTCCTGATCGGTCCAGCCGTTCTGAAGTGATGCAATTTTAAAGAAAAAAGGAATTTTATCCCCATTTTTCGATTCCCAGGTCCTCCTTGGTCCATTTTCAAAAAATGCAATATATGTCACGACCACTGGAGATTTAAAAACAACCTGGTTATTTTACCCACTGGTCAAACCTTAACATACTGACAAAATTTCAGAAAAATCAGTCCAATCGGTCATTTTAGCTTTTGTCTTATGGTTTTTGCGTTTGCTTGGAATTACACGTTTCGAAAATACGGCTGAGTCCCAGGTTATAAAATATACCGTCTTCCCATTGCACTTGTCCATTCGTCCATTGTAAGGCACCTTTTTTCATTCTTCTGCTTCATTTCATAGATTATGATAATGAATTTATGATAAGCTAATGTTATTTCTGAATAATATCAACAAAAAATTATGAAAAATAAATAGCTAAAACCGCTGTTTTTTCTACGGTTTTCGGTTTAGGTTTTGAGGCATAAAAAACCGAGGTTTCGGTTTCGATTAAAACCGAACTGCAAACCCTAATTTATAATATATTTATAGATTATTCGCGTAAAAGTGTTGAATAGAAAAATGTTTTTAAAATTCCGGCAAATTGCTTTAAAAAAGCAATAAGAAAAGAGAATGTAAAGAGGCCAATATTCAATACCATCTATGAACCAATTTTTTCAAAATTACTTTTCATTTGGAAACTGTTTTTAAAATAGTTGCGTCCACTCAACCATTTTTTGACAGCAATTTAAATAAAAGCTGTGTTCCAGAACTCCCAATACTGTACAATATTGTACAAGTTTTAATCAGAAATTACAATTAAGTGTTCCTGTACTAAAAAAAAACTGTAATTGAGAACGAATTTGAAAAAATTCTAAAATTTTCTCCTTACAATAATTTACATGTTTTTGCCAGAAAAATTTTTTCTGGCAAACATTTAAAAATTTTCAAAAAAATATTTATGAATAAAAAACAAAAAAATATTCTGAAAAATTGTTATAAAAAATAAAATACAGAATAACTGAAATGTTTTTAACGGGATTATTGGCAAGTTTTTCAATATTCACCCATGCAGTAGCAAGTAAAACTTTTTTAGAGTTTTTCCATGACTTAAAGAACTACATACAGTGCATTTCAACTAGTACGGACTTATTTATATTCTATAATTTGACAAAAAAAAACAGGACAAATGTTTTTTTATATTAAGTTGGTTTACTCAATAATTCCAGTTAATTTGCACATTTTCTCCAACATATCGGCCTTTTCCATAAAGCCTTTATATAACCTTGCAAAAATAGTCTGATAGCGTTTAATCTCCCGATATAGGCGGTCAATTGACCGAACTCAAATCTTAGTTTGGGCATTTTATCGGAATGTTCTAAAGGCTGTTATTCACTCTAAATGTGTCAATGTGTTGACAAAACAACAAATACAATAACAATGAAAATTTAGTATAAAAAAATTCGAAATAATAACTCCAAAACGGCTAGTTATATTGAGCTAATAAGAAAAACCGAAATTCGAAAACTGTTTTGTCTTTAAGTCGTCCTAAATTTCTTTTTTATCTGCATAGTCATTTTAGAGATATCATAGAATTTCATTTTTAATAAAACCTATAGTTGTTGATCGACAGGATGTAGCTCGTTTTGTTTGGAGCATATCCATCTATACAACAATATTTAAAAATAATGGTTTTATCTAAAAACATTTCACTGAAGCACATCGCGAATTTAGTACAAAATTGATCAGGAATGGTCTTTAAACTATTCTTTAATAAAGCTTTACCTGAGATCTGAAGCGTACCAAAATATTATAAGGATTAACGATTTGATGGACCAAATAAATTCTTTTAAATTCAATTTGTCAATTTTTCACTTGCATAATTGCATTATTTCTTCGTGTTAAGGTATATTGAAATTACCATAATACCATGAAACGACAGAACACCTGAAAATATATAAGTTGTGTCAAAATCAATATAAGACTAATATAAATAAAATGGCTTTTAAATTAATTTTAGAAATTTTTATTTTAACCGTCATAATCATTAACGTGTCATAATCATTAAGCTCCCTTAATATAACCACAAAAAAATTTAGTGTGCGATCAAATATGTTTTTGTTTTTTTTTTTTAACTCCGAAAATTAAAACTATTTGATTTTTGCCCATATGTACGTCTTTTACAAGCTATTTGCATTAATATTATTTTAATTTTTGGTACGAATCTTGTACTTCATAATGAATTTCGTTATGTCGAAATATCGTTCACAGCTTAACACCTAACATCTGACAGAATTATACCCTCACACCGTTCAACTTAGAATCACTTTCTGAGTTATTCATTCACACTCGACTTATGGAGCTCTTTTCTTTATGACTCACCATAATAATAATAATCCATAAACTTTGTTGATTTTATTCCTAGACTTTTGGAACACCATTGGCGAAGAGTATGTAATATTCGGCATAGCCGACTATATCTGTCTTACATGTTTTTATCATAAACCAGAACTAGACTGTGGACCAAACTGTCAAGTACATTTAAGAGACGTCAAAAGTACATTTAAAAGACGTCATCTTCATATAAGAAATGTCATTATACATTTTTTTTGCTATTTTTACTATTTTTTTTTTGTGCTTAGTAAAACATATGATATACCCTTCACCACCATGGGTGGAAAGGTTATTATAAGTTTGTGATGATGTATGTAACGCATAGAAATATTTCTCTTTTAGTATACCAATAGGCTTAGAATCACTTTCAGAGTCGATTTAGCGATGTCCGTCTGGCTGGTTAGCTGGACCCCCTAATAAAATTTGGCACATATCATTTTTTTTTTTTTTTTGATAATGGGAAATTCATCAAAATCGGTCCATTATTTATGGTACCTCCCATAGATCCCACTTCCCGGAATTGATATATTGACCACAAATATAAATATGTTTTCATGAAATTTAAAATAAATACTGCTTATGTAAATTAACATCACTGTACCAAATTTCGTTGAAATCCGTTCACATTTGACCATAGCTCCCATACAAACTCTTCTTTAAAAACGCACTAAATGAGACAAAAATCACTAAAACGCTCGTAAATCTAAAGATAATGAGAATTTCAAGTTTATTTTTTGCACACATAATTTTTGTAACAACTGTAATCAATTTGCCAATCGGTCCACATTTGACCCTAGCTCTCATATAAGTCCAAGTGACGGAAACAGCTTAAATATATAAATTTTGAGAAAATGTTTGTATGATGACAAAATTTAGCAAATATTTGTCTTTATACAGGAAAAATAACACCTTTGACTTAGTGGTGAAGGGTATCGTATGGTCGGGCTTGACCGACTATAGCATTTTCTTACATGTTTTAATATTATTGAACATTTTTTTATTGTCTTTTAAATACTGATTCTTATTTTAATTTCAATCTTATTTTCATATATAATATAATTTCTTTATTTCAGCGCTAAGTGCATTAGCCTTTTAGGAATCATACTTATTTCAACATGGTTATTAGAAATAGTAACATTTTACTCTCCTGGTCCGCAGATTTATCTGATATTAATGGATATGATAAACGGTCTTCAAGGTGTTTTTGTGCTGCTAATTTTCTTAGTCATTCGAAGAAGGCGGACAGTAATTTTCAGGTGGTGGAGTGATAGAGGTTCACACACTATTGAAAAAATTGAGCTTAATTCATTTTAAAATTCAAAACGGATTCATTTATTTGTATATGTATGTACATATAATTCGAGGTTAACGAGGTTAAAATAAAATAATAAAAAATAAAACTAAAAAATCTCTTTGTTAAGCAATGAAAGCGTATCTAGCATATATAAACTACACCTCGGAAACTAATTTTACACTAATAAATAACAAATTGTAACAGCTATGACGATAAAATTTAGTACGGAGAAGTTCATGAATCATTTCTGTCTCAATAAATAAATTGAGATATTAAAAAAATTAAATATTTAAGGCTTTGTATAGAAAAGTTAAACAAAATAAATGCGTAAAGTTTTATTAATAATGACATTTTATACTTGAAATATAGCTGGGTGATAGATCTTGATCTAGAGAACTTAAGCCATTATCATTTATTGCCACAGATGTATTTAAATAGGACCATATCATTCAAAAAACCCCCAGCCGCAGAAAGCTACTAAATTATAAATTTATGACAACAAAACTTAGTACTAAGAAATTGTATATGACCACCAGCCAGTATTAACAATTTTACGGGAATTAGTAACAGATTCTCTCTCATATAACCTTCACAACTGGAAACTACTTAAGTAACGCGAAACGAACTTAAATTCTAATACATAAATCGGTCACTATTGACACCAACCAGATAAAAAAAACTAAAATCCCGGAAACTACTTAAGTAATAATAAAAATAAAATTATCATAGCTATAAAAACTAACCCCCTGATTTAAAAGCGAATAATAAAATAATTTAAGCCTTGTCATATCAGTATTTTTCGTTTATGAATTAGGGGGTAAATTTAGTAATAAGACATTTTTTTAAATTTTATTTACTAAATATTATTTAAATTATTTTTTTTATATACTAGATGTACAGATTTCAAGATTGTATCTTTTTCCTGAATAATAAATATTAATTTAGAAAATTGTTATATATACAGTGTTGTGCAGAACAAAAGCAACAGAATTCATCTCCTAACATAAAAACCTATTTTTTATTTACAGTTCATTTTAGAAAACTATATTTTTTTTATATATTTCATATATTTTGTGTGATGGGATTGTGAAATAAAAAACGTATTTGTTCTTTGTAAAATATAAGAAAAAGAGATAGTTTTATTGAAACACGATTTTATTCAAAAAAACAGGAAGTAAGAAGGAAGTAAAGAAACTTTGACATATGAGCTGCACAAAAGTGCATGTAGAGATGCATGAAAAAAGTGATGCCAGATTTTCACATATCAACACCTCCACTAAAACCTGGCTAGAAGTTTGTAAGGCCCAGCATCTCAGCACATTTTAGGTGTTTCTCTTTTGTTACCGGTTTCGTGAGAAAATCAGCAGCCATGTTCTCTGTACTTTTGTATTCTAACACGATGTGACCATCAGTTACCTTGTCACGGAGGAAATGGTGACGTACATCAATGTGTTTGAATCGACCATGATACGCATTAGTTGTAGCAAGATTCAAAGCACTTTTGTTGTCACAAAAAAGTGTGATCTTCTCTTCTGATCTGTTTAACAAGTCTTTTCCAAGTTGACGGAGCCATTCTGCTTCTTGAACTGCTGTGGACATTGCCATGTATTCGGCTTCTGTTGTTGATAAAGCCACTGTTGTTTGTCGTTTGCTACTCCAACTAATGGGACCTTGCTGGATGAAAACGTAACCTGTGCACGAACGCCTGTCAGTGACATCGCTAGCATAATCTGCATCGCAAAAGCCATACATTTTAAAATCTTCCATTTTTGAGTATGTAATTTTAACATTTATTGTACCTTTAAGGTACCTTAAAATACGTTTAACTGCTGTCCAGTGTGAATTGTCGAAGTTGTTGTTGAATTTACTTAAAAAATTCACTGCACCACTGTACCAAGTAGAGTAAGCTGCCTATAGCTTCTTGATAATGTATGTTATCAACACGATTGTGGCTGGACTGAGGAGTTGTCAATTTTGTATTAATATCAAACGGAGTGCCCACTGGCTTACAATCACTCATATTGAAACGTTTTAAAATATCTGATGTATATAAAGACTGATCAATGTATATCTCACCTTTTGTTCGATTTCTTGTAATTCGAACGCCAACGCAGCTTCTGGCTTCTCCCAAATCCTTCATCAAAAACTTTTCTTGTAGTCCAGTTTTCACTTTTGTTTTTAGGTCATGGTTATTTGAAAAAACGAGGAGGTAATCGACATAAACGGCGATGAAATACATTTTAGAACAATTCACATCAAAATATACGCATGGATCAAGCTTGGATTGCTTTAAACCCATCTCTTTGAGCGCCTGGTCCAACTTTTTGTTCCATTCACGGCTGGCTTGTTTAAGTCCGTAAATGGCCTTGTTAAGCTTACACACTTTACCAATGTTCTTTCTTCCAACTCCCTCAGGAGGATACATAAAGATCTCCTCAGATAAATCACCCTGTAAGAACGCTGTGACTGCATCCATCTGTTCGATATCTAGATCAAATTGAGCAGCAATTGAAATCAAATATCTTATTGAGGTGTAACGTACAACGGGAGAGTAGGTTTCATGGTAGTCAATACCAGGTTTCTGGGAGCAACCCTTCACCACCAACCGGGCTTTGTATCTTTGCACCAAACCGTTTTCATCCCATTTGGTTTTAAAAACCCATTTACTTTTTATTGGTTTCACTCCATCTGGTAAATTGACCATTGTCCACGTATTGTTTTCCATTAAGGATTTATATTCGTCTTCAATGGCTTCCTTCCAGTGTACCGCGTCTTCATTATTCATTGCTTCTTGAACTGTCAAAGGATCTACTGAGTCATGGACTTGTACTGAATACAGATGATAATCCGGCATATTGACTGGCCTTCGATTACGTGATGAACGACGAACATTATTGTCTGTAGGTACCAAAGTAGAATTATGTTGAGATGATAATGTATCTTCTTCAGGCTCATAATCGGATGAACTGTCAGCAAATAAATCATTTAACAACGTTGTGGAGTTTGAATCATCAACGTCGTCGTCGTCATCCTCTGTTGTATTTACCTCCACTTGATCAGTATCATCGACATCATTACGGCTTACAAAATGAAAGTCTTCAAAGCACTTCTGTTGTTGTCGTTGTGGTCTCTGTTGTTGTTGCTTTCCATAAAAAAAAATTTCAAAAAATACTACTTCACGGCTTTTCCCCACACGCCAACCATCAGGATTTAGCAGTCGATACCCTTTAGTGTCCTCACAGTAACCAACGAAAACTAATTCTTCAGCCTTTGAGTCCCATTTTTTGCGTTTTTCTTTGGGAATATACGAAATGGCACGGCAACCAAAAACTTTAGGGTGGCTTATATCAGGTTTAATACCACTCCATATCTCCTGTGGTGTGGCTTCTTTATTTGCGGCGCAAACGGAACGACTTATAACACAAACGGCACTTGCAACGGCTTCAGCCCAAAATTTTTTCTCCAAACCAGCATGGAACAACATACAGCGAGCATGTTCAACGATGGTGCGGTTCATTCGTTCCGCCAAACCATTATGCTGGGGGCTGTATGGCACTGTAGTTTGATGTTGCTTCCCATTTTTGTTCAATAACCTGGCCATATGCCGATTGCCAAACTCTGTGCCGTTATCCGTACGCAGACATCTTATTTTATGACCTGTCTCATTCTGTACTCTGGCCATAAAACTTTCAAAAGATGCTGGTACTTCCGTTTTTGCCTGCAAAATATAAAGAAAAACCTTACGCGAAAAATCATCTATGAATATTAAAAAATACTTAGCTCCTCCGAGCGATTCCACCTCCATCGGTCCACACAGGTCCGAATGCACAAGTTCGAGTAATTTGCTTGTACTGGAATTTGACGGTTTAAAAGATTTTCGCGACATTTTGCCTTGAATACAGGGAACGCAATCTTCTCTCGATTTTGGTTGAAACTCCATCCCTGTTACCAGCTGTTTTGTTTTAGTCAAATCTGCATAATTTAAGTGGCCCATACGAGCATGCCAAACATCAATATTGGCATTAGACGTAGCCATACACATTTGATCCAAATTTCTATCCAACTTAAACATATTATTTTCTCGGTGTGCTGTTAATATAATGTGACCATCTTCTGATATTATGCATTTATCGTTTTGAAATTTAACAGTGTAACCTCTGTCCATTATTTTACTAACAGATAACAGATTTACAGTAAGATCAGGAACGTAGAGTACATTGTGGATAATTACGTCCACCAATTCTCCACTCTTGTCCATAAAAGCAATTTTAATATCGCCTGCTCCTTGGACTTTGCAATACTCTTTATTAGCCACCACAACTTCTTTTATTTGCGGCTCCTTGAAATTTACAAACCAGTCTTTTCTCAACGTCATATGGCAACTCGCGCCCGAGTCAATGTACCAGTCATTATCATTGACGTCTTCTGCTGCAAAAACCGTACAAAAGCCAACTTGCTTATTTTCTTTACTTTTCTGTTTATTCACACGACAATCGGCAGCCTTATGGCCGTAACGGTTACAGTTGTAACAACGAAAACCTTTTCTTTCAGAAGTTTTTTGCTTTGGTTTAGAAAAAAAGGCATTACTTTCGCTTGTTGATTTCTTCACATCTTGAAGCAATTTTGTTTTTATCGAGTCGCACGAAATTTTTACTCCCGAACTTTCTATGCCCATTATCATAGGTGAATACTCTTCGGGTAGACCAGCCAAAAGTAGAGTACCAATCCACTCATCACTCACCGGCATGTCAACCTCTTTCAGTTTGTGAGCTGTGGAAACAATTTGACTTACATATTCTTCTATGTTGTCTGATGAAGAAAATCGCGTGGTTATTAATTGACGTAATAAACCAACACGACGGCTGAGACCTGAATCCTGGAAGGCTGCCTTTAGTTTGTCCCAAACCTCCTTTGAAGTCTGAGCATCCTCGATATGGACGTAATTTATTTTATCCAATAGCAAAATTATTTTCGTCTTAGCTTTTGTGTCCACTTTTACATCCATCCCAGCTGCCGGATAATTGCCTTCAACGGTGTCCCACAGTTCCTCATGTTGAAGTAGGTTTTTCATGGCAAAGGACCACGTTGTATAGTTTTCCCTGCCCATTAATTTTTCAACAGAAAAATTTGTAGAAATAGACATCCTTTCGAAATAATATTGAAAACTCTTTACACGCTTCTTATACTTTAAAAAAAACAACGGACTGGGCCCATAATCTGATGGGATTGTGAAATAAAAAAACGTATTTGTTCTTTGTAAAATATAAGAAAAAGAGATAGTTTTATTGAAACACGACTTTATTCAAAAAAACAGGAAGTAAGAAGGAAGTAAAGAAACTTTGACATATGAGCTGCACAAAAGTGCATGTAGAGATGCATGAAAAAAGTGATGCCAGATTTTCACATATCAACATTGTGTAAATTACAAATACAAAAAAATTAACAGATTAAATTAAAAAATTCTTAGAAATTGATTAAAACAAATTTTATCTCCTTATGAAGCTGTGCAAAACAAAAGCAACAAATTCAATACTTCGTGTATTAACCCTAGTTTTTGATGATATCCGCCCATCTACGGGGCATAGATGCAACTGTGTTTGTTTATCGTACTGTTTAGAATTTTTTCCCACTCTGATTTCAATTCTTGAAGAACCTTCTTTTATTTTTGGACCTTTTTCCGGCTAACTCTCTTTTGAGTATTCCAAAAAGGCTTTCAATGGGATTCAAGTCGGGTGATTTGGCCGGCAAATCATGCACTTGAATCCCAGTGTCTTAATTAAACTCCTTGACCAACGTTGATGTATGTTTCGGATCGTTATCGTATTCAAACACCCATCGAAGTGGCATATTCCATTCGGTATGTGGCAACATTTGGGTCTGAGGTGTACCTCTGTACTTGAAACGGTCTATTATTCCATCGATTTGATGGAATTGACACACTCCTTCAGTTGAAACACAAGTTCAGACCATTACATTGTCTTCTCCGTGTTTTGCAGACCCTTTATAGTTGCGGGGTTCATGGCGTTTACCAAATAACATTTCGACTCGTCACTAAATAAAACAGTTTTCCACTTTTGAGGCTTAAATGTTTTTTTGCTTTATTGCTTTTTTTGCAAAAATTAATCCAAATAAATTAAATAATGAAAATTTATTAATTTCTTTAAAGTGGACTCCCCAAAAGTGGAAAACCGTTTTATCTAGTGACGAGCCGAAATTTTATTTGGTAAACGCCTTGAACCCCGCAACTATAAAGTGTCTGTAAAACAAGGAGGAGGCAGCGTAATGGTCTGGACTTGTGTTTTGACTGAAGGAGTCCGTCCATTCCATCAAATCGATGGAATAATGGACCGTTTCAAGTACAGAGCTACACTTCAGACCCAAATGTTGCCACATACCGAATGGAATATGCCACTTCGATGGGTGTTTGAACACGATAACGATCCGAAACATACACCAACGTTGGTCCAGGAGTTTAATTAAGACAATGGGATTCAAATGCTTGATTTGCCGGCCAAATCACCCGACTTGAATCCCATTGAAAACCTTTTTGGAATACTCAAAAGAGAGTTAGCCGGAAAAAGGTCCAAAAATAAAAGAAGGTTTTTCAAGAATTGAAATCAGAGTGGCAAAAAATTCTAAACAGTACGATAAACAAACACAATTGCAAATATGCCCCGTAGATGGGCGGATATCATCAAAAACTAGGGTTAATACACGAAGTATTGAATTTGTTGCTTTTGTTTTGCACAGCTTCATAAGGAGATACAATTTGTTTTTATCAATTTCTAAGAATTTGGTAATGTAATTTGTTAATTTTTTTTTTTTTTGTATTTTTAATTTACACAAAAAATATGCAATATATAAATAAAATATTGTTTTCTAAAATGAACTGTAAATAAAAAATATGTATTTATGTTAGGAGATTAATTCTGTTGCTTTTGTTGTGCACAACACTGTATATATATATATATATATATATATATATATATATATATATATATATATATATATATATATATATATATATATATATTAAAGGAAAAATTTACAAAAATCAAAAAAAACTTTTTGTTATTTTAGTAAAATGTGCACTTCCAACAGTTCTTCCGTGAAAACTTGTTATCAAAGTATATGTAGCAATTTTAATAAAATTTGACATCGTCATTTTCCTAGCTACAAGGGTGATCCATATAGATTATGAACCAGTACTTCGGAATAGATAATTTGGCCCTTTATGGCTACAAAAAAACAAATAAACTGTATTTTAATGAAGTTCATCAAAATATTGACTAGAGTAGCTAAAATCAGTACATCAAATTTTGTAGGTACTGGTCAAATACGGGCCATCCTCCCATACTCTAACATTACTTATCTCTTTTGTTGATAAAAATATCAAACTTTAGCTGTTGGAGAATTTAAATAATTAAACAACCCAGCCTTGGTTATCATGTGTCGTGTACAAAATTCTAGTATTTATTCTAAGTCTCCTTTGAATTGCTTACAAGATTTTATCAAACATCCTGCGTGAAAGACTAAACCCCAAAATTATCGAAATAATTGGGGCCTACCAATGTGGCTTTAGACTAGGTAAATTCACCACTGATCAGATTTTTACACTGCGTCAAATCCTTGAAAAGACCCAAGCTGCTTTTGACAGCCATTTACGAACAAAGTTGTTTAAAGCAATATCAGAATTTGGGATTCCTACGAAGTTAATAAGGTTGTGACACAACATCGTCCACTAGAATTGGACCACACATGATCGTGAACAACTATAGCTTCAAGGTTGTTAAAAAATTTGTCTACCCCAATAAAAATAAATAATGAAAATCAAACGAAGAATCATACTTGTCAACAGATGCTATTTTGGCCTAAACAGGCAGCTTAGGAATCAGATCCTCTCAACTAGAACTAAAATTAAACTCTACAAAACTCTTATACCACTAGTGTTATATGGCGCTGAATCATAGACACTTGTACAAGTAGATGAAGACGTTCTTGGAGTCTTTTAAAGGAAGATCCTACGAAATAGCCTATGGTCCGAAAGTCTATGGTCCATCAACAACGAATTTCGACACCGATTTACAGCCTGTACGTCAACTTACGAAAAAATTGAATTTTTGGTTTTTGAAATTTTTTTTTTTTTTTGAGTGAAACGAGAAAAAGCTTTTAAACTTTTGGTTCGTAAATGAAATGTATAGAAGAAAGTAAATGTCAAATCAGGCAATTAAACAATTCTAATCGCCTGGGAAACAAAAAAAACAGTTATTTATTTTTTTTTTTTTTGTTTAGGACCTGAACACAATACAATGCATTATGTTGAAACTAGGAAAAGGTTGTGGGAGGGGGAATAGGTAGTGTTTATGGACATGTGATTTAAACTTCCCTAAATTGCAGCTGGTTGGAAAAACTTCTGCGGGAAGCAAATTCTACATACGAACTGTACGGCTAGCTACTACTGGTCAATCGACTACGAAAAGATGAGCTCTAACAGATAGACGTGTATTGCGTATGAAAGTTCATGTATCGAGAACGAGTTTCCTGATTTTGTTACAGCACATTCCAAAGTAGTAACAATAGAACCGGTACGCAATACATGTTTCGGAATAGGGTCTATGTAAGAGTGCAAGAGAGGGCGAAAGTGCTTATTGATGACAGCATGGTATCCAACTCTATTGAACCACTGAAGTGTCATACTTTTCTATCGCTTTTACTTTGGAATGTGCCCTCACGAAATTAGGGAACTCGTTCCCAAACTCAAATCTTCTTACGCAATACATGTCTCAGAATAGGGTATTTGTTAGATCTACACGACCGAGTGTAGGAAAGGGTGAACGTGCTCGTCGGTATGCAACTCTATTGAGCCACTGGAGTGTCACAATGTTCTATGGTTTCCTGTTCTTTGGAATCCGGTCTGTCGAAATCAGGGAACTTGTTCCTAAAACCCGAACTTTTCTCTTAATACTTGTTTCTTCCATTGAAAAAATGTTTAATTTAATTTAAAAAAATTTTAATTTATTTTATGTTTTGTTTTTATTTATTTTTGATTTTATTTAATTTTGGGGTTAACATCATTTTACAAAAGTCGTAAGTTTTACAGGAAAAGCTTTCCTAAAAGTAATAAAATATTTCATGGCAGTACTATTATTTGATATTTCATTACGAAGCTTTTACTTCCAAACGAAAAAAGAAAATGAACTCAATTTAGAGCTTAATCGTTAGGCTAGTATTCGATTGCCTTCTAACGTATGATAGTTTTGTGAACAGGCTGTTAATCATGAGCTGTATGCAGTGTGGCCATATCCAAAAATATTTTATAGCTAACTGCAGTAGTGCGATTCACTACGCTTTTTTAACCACAATTGTTTTTTTCAAAATTATTAAACAACTAAATTAACCACACTGCTATTCACTAACACTTTAACGATTTCTGTTGACGTTTAAAGTCAGCTGTTTCAATCAGCTGTTATTAATAAACAAATAAATTGTTGTTTATTAACGCCAACATTTTTGATGCTGTTTAATGTTAAAGAAAAGTGGTTAAGAAAAGTGATTTATAAAAGTGTATTAAGAAATTGTTTCTTTACATAAATCGAAAATTATAATTAAAGAAAATATAATATAAGAATATAACAACAAATATAATTCAACTATATGACTTGGCTGCTCAGCAGACGACCGGCTTCTTTTGATAGTAGTATGTATTCATTCAGTAGTATTCATATATCATCAAAATAAATAAAAATGTATTTAAAATAATAATTATTTTTAATATTTTACTCAAGTTGTTCTTAAAATTTACAACAAAAATAGTTTTTGGCTTGTTTTTTTTTCTATTCTTCTTTGTGTTTTTCTCTTATTTTGACAAAGTTGCCACATAACTTTACCGTGGCTTAAACTAAGTTAGTGAATCACATAGTGGTTAGTGCAAACATCAAAATGTGTTGTTAATGGTAGAACCTTTTGAAAGTTTTAAAAGTTAGTCAATCGTGTCATGTCCCCCTGACGGGTTAAGGTTTTTCCCCTAAAAAAGAAGAAGAATAAAAGGTAATATTGAAACATCTGGGGGGACAGACCGAGGAACTTTGTGGAATGGAAAAAAAATGAAAAAAGGAAGAAAAAAGGCGGGAGGAACGAGGAGGAATAAGGGAGAGATAATAGAAGAACGTTTTGGAAAGAGGTCACTTTTTGATGTGATGAAGAATGAAAGAGATGATCTAAAATAAAAAAAAGGAAAAAAACACATATACACAATTTGAACATATATACACGATAAAAACACATATACACAGTTTAAACACTAAATACAAGGAATTTTAAAATTTATAACAAAATTATAAAACACACACAGAATATAAACACAAATACACTCAATTTAAACACTAAATACAAAGAATTTAAAAATTTATAACAAAATTATAAAACACACACAGAATATAAACACAAATACACTCAATTTAAACACCAAACACAAAGAATTTAAAATTTATAACCAAATTATACAACACTACCCATCTAAACACTAATTGGAAGAAAGGGAAGAGTTCCGGTGCCACCTAAAATTCATGAAACAGACAGGACGTAACGAACTGACAACGAAAGATAGGTTTTATTGCCGTATTGAGCCATAGTTTTTTTTTATAAAATTCTTTAGGGTTGTGTTTAGAGCGGCCCGACTGCCTAGACTGGATCCACTCTTGGTAGAATCCCGTAGAGTAAAACCGCATGTGTGGCAGGAATAAAACTGTTCTTACAAAGCACTTTTGACATAACCAGACAAATACAGTTTCATCAGTGTGGCATGAAATGAGCAACATGGAATAAACTATCCAGGTAAGTGAGTAAATCGTAAATTGTAGGGGTGAATATTTAGGGGCAGGTTCGATCATAGGCCAAGAACCTGCCATGGAAGAGGGTGGGCAGGCCACTGCAGCAGTCCATCAGCTGCAGGCCAAAGAAGTAGGAGGTCGCGATAACTAGGGATTATAGAGAAAATGCCAAAATTAGTAAGAGTTGAGAATAGGGAATTTTTGTACTTCCTTTTTTTTTTTTTGATCAGCAATTCGTGGGTAGCTGGACTGGTGGACCTTACGCCCTCTACCGGCTTAGCCAGGCATAATAACACCAAAATCCCCCGCACCTCCAGATTTTCAGCGTTGCCAGTCCAGAGGTTCACAGAGCTCGCTCAAGAGTTGCTGACAATCGCACTACAGCTTTAAAATAATTGTATTATTTTAATTGTATTATTTTTTGTTACTTTGGTTAATATATCATTATAAATTATTTATTTTTCAGAATTCTTCCCTATAAAAGTTTATTTCACATTATATATTAAAATAAACTGATTTAAAAGTAACAGAATATATATTTAATAAATACATATATATATATATACATTTGGTACTAAATTTTACCATTTGATACCAGTTATTACAGAAATTGCGTATGCAACAAATAAACTCAAAATTTAAGTGATTTTCGTCTCACTTAGTGAGTTTTAACAAAATAGTTTGTATGGTAGCTTTGTAATGTACAAATTTGGATCAATGTCAACTAAATTTGGTAAAGTGATTCCTGTATACATAATCAGTATTTGTTTCAAATTTCATGAAAATATTCTGATATTTCTGTCCATAATACAAATTTCGGGAAGTGAGACCTGAATAATTTACCGATTTTGACGAATTTCAATAGCCATGGTCCCGCGACCAAAAGTATTGTTTGCGTCAAATTATCTTTAGAATTGCTACCTGTACTTTAATTATAAGGTTTGCATTGGTGTTCAGCCAGCCGTCTAGACGGACATACATCTTTAAATCGACTCAGGAAGTGATTCTAAGACTTTTGTATCTAACACTAATATTTCTATGCGTTACATACATCAGCACCGTACTGTTAAAACTGTGTAAAAATAACAATGCAGTTGTAGCAAGTTAAATTTGTTTCTAATACATAAACAATGTGGTGCCATTTCCATTCAGTTTAGTGCCAGAGTTACATATTTAAATGTGTAATCAACAAAAAATTGTGGTAGATTTTGAAATTAAGATTACTTATTTGAGTTAATAAATATCTTAAACAAAAAAAAAAATAATGCTAAAAAATGCTAAAAATATTATTGAAAAATGCTATAAAAAATGCTAACTGCAAAATGGAAAGTTTGTAGCTAAATTAAAAATAAAAATGCTAAATCTAGCCGCAAAAATGCCAAAATGGCCACACTGGCTGTATGAATTATTTGCTTATACTAAAATAGTAAAACGCATTAACCAGCAGCGTTTGTGTTGCTAGGACATGTTGTGCAAATGGTTGAAAGTACTCCAGCAAGAAAAGTGACTAACTAGAAAAAAATCTATCCAAGTGGAGAATATGCACACGAGATCGAATCGCATGGAATTCTTAATATACTCGGCCTTTGACCTATATTATTAAAATAAATATAATCAATTTTGAAAAATTAGATTTCATCAGGCTTGAGTTCATTAAATTTTCAAATTATTAATTTTGAAAATTAGAAAAGAAATTGTGGAGAAAAACTGAAAAAATTGTTTTTGAACGCGGTTCAGTGGATTGCAATTTCTGTCCTGCCACAGGACGTCATCAGCACTTAGCGCCCTCGACCACAGTCGAGTTGTCAAATTGCAGAGATAATCATCAATTTAACTCATTGAGTTTGATCGAACATCACTACGTTTAATTGATTGTGTATTCTCCTATTATCAATTTTGATATTTTTGATTAGAATGAAAAATATTGGGCTTTCAAAATAGTTTTCTTTCAAAATTATTTATATTAAGAATAATAACACTGGGCAACTTCCTGGTAAAGCTAATTCGAGTGCGCTTAAACATTCTGAAGGTTGAATTAAATACAAACAATTTCATAAATTACACGCCATCGTAACATTTCGCTCATCGAAAGAGGTCGTATGTAAGACATAAAAAAAAACATTTTTTGCTCTAAAAAATTTTTAAAAATTTGTGAGTTGTCTCTCATTAGAGCTATATTTGAAATGTTCATGATTTTTGATTATTAGCGTAAAACTCATAATTTGTGGGACCCATTTAGATTAGACTTTTGGAAAAAATATTTGGTAGTTGTCGATCTAAGATTCTATGCCCTTGGTTTCTGATATTAACGTAAGGTATAAAGATTTTGTATGCGTATCATTACTATATTAAAAACCTCTCAATTGGATAAATACTTTGGATATAACATTTGAAAAGTATGGATATACCATTTAAATGTATATCTGGGCTATATTTCAAAAGCTAATGGTACATATATCTCTGCAGTTAGTTGAGTTGATTCTATAATTTTTCAGAAGTAATACTTGGGATGTATTTTTCTGAAAGTTTTCACGATCTACACAGGATCTTAGTTTCAGATACATACATAAAGTATATATAGATTGTGAATATCTGGTACATACTTATTAGAAAGGATGGTGGTTAATCACGAACATTTTTAAAGTAAAAATACCAATTTCAACGATTTCTTTAGTAATAATATTTGGTAGGCATTGTTTATCGATGTATTTAGTTTTAAATTCATACATACTTAAGATATTTTGTATAGGTTTTGAAATGATATTAAGGCAATGTATGAAAGTTGACATGAATAAGAGGCCATCGCAATGTTCAAAAGTCATACAACTAACTTAAGACATATTTCGGTATGCTGAATCAAGTTGGGTAAACTTCTAGATGGCATATGTATTTTACGTCTTTCCTTTAAAAACACGAAAGGAATTCTTTTTGCAAACAACCGAAAACAAAATTAAAACACTGTATGTAGTTTTACAAAGTTATCTTTTTATTAACTTTTAGAGTTAGTTCAATTTAACACACTTCACGAAACGTATAGCTTTACAAATATTCTCAGTGTTACTGTTCTTATACGCGTCTTAATTAAAACTCTTCAGGCGATACTCGTTCATCGGCCTTATATAGCATTTCCTGCTGACGTAAACAAAGAGCTGCTGTCGTTGATTACACTAAGAATGCGCCTTATGAATGTTCATGAATGTTCCAATAACTTCTCCCATGATTAACAGTACGTTTACACACGTAGGTGACTTGTTACAAGTTGTGTATACGTATTAGCAACCAATACACCGAAAAAAGTAATGAAAACATTTGCAACTTGCTTGACTGTTTAAACATATAGAACTACAAGTTTTTAATGTTTTTTATCTTATTTTCGGTATATAACAAGAAATTAAATCATTTTGTTATTATTATAAAAATTGTTCCTCGTATTCTAACTATTTAAATTAATATATAATCTTTATGTGGCAACACTCCTTTTTTGCTTCTGACATGCAAGTAAAAAAATCACTGGCAATCAAAATCGCTTGCAAGTGAGCCTACAACTTGCAGAAGTGTGATTGTGTTAGTAAAAAAATATAAATGGTTTGAGCTTTTTTCACTTGCACTTGCATGTGCAAATGCCGTGTAAGAACACTCTCACTAATACATTGTACAAATAGATTATCTAAAGTTTACAGCAACAAAAGAGAGAGACTCAATAGATAAAAGAGGGGGAAATGTTGCTCTACTCTTACAGCAAAGCATTTAAGAGAAAAAATGTTTGTCTGCTAAGCAGTGAATTATGCACAATGGGGCGGATAAATTGAAAATTCGTGACACTGCCCTCCTTTTAAGCCTGTTCTTCCCGAATAGGCACAGTCTCCATTCTTCCATATGTGGAATCTTTCTAGGTGTACGACCATCATTTAAGACCTTGGGCTCTTATCTTTATTTATTCTTTTTACAACCTTTTACAGGCCATCTCAATGAGTTTTTAGCTTGGGGGATAATCCTTTTCTCCGCTGTGGGTTGTATAAGAGTACCAACCGTCCTTCATTAAATCCCTAGGAATTGGCTGCTTGATCGCATCTGGACTTCATCTTGTACCTGACCATTCCAATTTTGCTGCGGACGATCTCATGAAGTTCATCAAGGCTTTCTTTCTCTAGGGAGGAGAAGTGACTATTGATGTAAAGGTGTAGTTCGCGTTTTTCTTATACCATACAACTCACACATTTCCTTGAACACCGTGATATCAAAATTTCTGCCTTAATCTGAGTGTTGCTCTAGTTGTACTCCATAGCGGCATATCCAGTTGTTTACAAAGACGTCTATCACGCAATTTCTCAAACGAAAGCACTATGTCAGACAAGAGCTATTAAAACACAAAAAAAAACATATTAAATATGGATAAAAATGATTTAAGGATATATGTAGGTATCATAACTGGGCACAGTAACTTAAGGTACTTTTTGAAAAAAAAGTTAAAGAAATGACGATATGTGTAGATGGTGCAACGAAGAAGAAGAAGATACATACCACTTTCTTTGTCAATGTGTTGCACTATCTAATAATCGATTTAAAAGTTTTGATTCTTACTTTTTTTAGAATCTAGAAGATGTAAGGAACGTGCATCCTCTAAAGATGATAAAATATATCAAATTTTTGAAGTTTTATGTGAACTGATAAAAAAAAATTGTGCTAACTGTTGGTAATGCTTTTGGAAATTATTACTTGGCAATGGCTACTTTAGCACTTACTTTACCATAGACTGCTGCGTGCTCTCCAGTTGCCGTGCTCAGGTTTATACCGCTCAAGGATTTAATGTTTCTACGCACCAAATCGAGCCCCTGTGTCTATAGTAAAAACATGCCTTTGGCCGTTGATGTATCCCCGAACTGTAAGATTGCTATTTTGGTTTCTGGACTCTGCCGCGAAGCTCCAGACGGTAAATTTCCTTTTTGTCATCAAAATTCTTTCTGCTGCTTAACGGCACTTTTTAGAACTTCTGCTGCATTGCCTTTTAAAGCCAAAATTAGTTCTAGAGCTTTATGGTCGCTGTCCATAAATTTCTCTATGCGACTGTTTCAAACTAGAACTTGAAGACATTCATTCTACCAGATGTTTCCTGAATAACCCGCTCTGAACCCCTCTGCTGTTGAATATTTCTAGATCGCCAATATTTTTTCCGACGTCAGCCAGTTCTTTGTCAAATTTGTTCACATTGACTTTCGCTTCTAGATCGCCCATCTTCCCTTCCGACGTCAGACATTTCTTTGTCAAATTTGTTCTCAACGCCATTGATGTGATTGTTAATCATTGCCGAAATTTCTTGTTTTTGTTTTTTTGTGGATCCAGAAATTTCTTCCAGTTTGTTTTCCTGTCTTACTTTAGCTATACAGGTATGTTATGGACAATTTTCGTCTTCAAATCGATCGATTTCAGACATATTTTTTTAGTTAATTTTCGGTTATTTCCACCAAAAAATGAAAATTTTGGCTTTAATCCTTTTGAATGATACTTTATCTTTCATTTGGTTTGAATTTTTGTGGAAAATAACCGAAAATTATCTCAAAAATATATCTAAAATCGATCGATTTGAAAACGATCGTTTTCCATCACATACCTGATAAGCTTCTCGTTGTTAGCCTTGACAGATTCTTTAAGTTCCGTTTTCATACCTGCAATCATGGTTCTCGTTTGCTTGTCGTTTATTTCTGTAGCCTCTTGAAGTTCCAATTTTCAAACCATCTTGAAGCTCCGTTTTCACACCTGCAATCAAGGTTTCCGTTTGCTTGTTGATTTCCATCTTTTCCATCATCGCGGCTAACATTGAGTTTATGTCTAGGCTGCTAATCATGGAACGAGTACTAACCTCCATTTCTTCTTTATAGCCCATTCACATTATAAGTTTTTAGTTGTTTTCGAAAATGACAACACCATCGAAAACTTTACCGTTCAGATTATTAAAATTTGACACTTCATGAGTTTTTGGAACAAATAAATTTATCACTCGCGAATTATTTAAAAAAACGAACACTAGGAATGAATTTAATTATTAGATTATAATAAAAATAATAAAAAAATAATAATTGTTGGTCTGAAGAATTGAAGTTCAACTTATTTTATATATTGTATCAAGTATACTATGTTTTGTAGTTTAACTTGTATTTACTGTATTTGAAATTTTCAATTTATCCGATAATAAAACCTCAACACATTATGAGCCCAGGAGCTTTTTAAAAAAATATCGTAAAAAAAATTATTTGAAATAATTTTTCAGTTAAAAAAAAAATTGTGAAAATTTATTGAATAATTTATAAAGATTTTTTATGATGTCGTTATCCGGTTTACCACAAATTGAACGTTTGAAAGGCCGTGATAACTGCGAGCAATGGAAATTTGCTGTAAAGGCGTATATGGAAATGGAAGGTTTGTGGGACGCAGTACTTGGAACAGAGCAAGATGGCGAGAAAATTGTGATGGCTCGTTCAAAGCTGGTGTTACTAGTGGACCCCATGTTGTTTGTTCATATTCAAGACACTTCAACAGGAAAGGAAATTTGGAATAATTTCGTGAAAGCTTTTGATGATTCAGGACTTACACGCCGAGTAAGCTGATAAGTACCAAACTGGAAGATTGTGAATCCATGGAAGATTTTGTTAATATCATCATGTCAACATCAAATAAACTTTCGAGCGTTGGAATGCAAGTAAGTGATGAATGGGTGGGTGCTTTAATGTTAGCTGGTCTGCCAGATTATTATCAACCAATGATAATGGGAATTGAGAGTTCTGGTGTACAAATTTCTGGTGACTATGTGAAGACAAAGCTACTCCAAGATATGAAGTCCTCAAATACAAAATCTACAGCCCTCATTGGTAAGCCAAATGCGACAAAGCCTCAAAATAAGAAGAATTTCAAGAAAACTCAATGTTATGGATGTCAAGGGTATTGAATCCTTAGTTGAGAAGCCGAGAACTTTTCAGTTTTAAAAGATTTATTAGAATGAACAATATAAGAAAAATATTTTAGAATATTTTGAAATCTAAAACTAAGTAACTTCAATTACTATAAAAATCATAAGTATAGTTAACAAAAGGGTGTTACAATAAATAAATGTTAATTACACAAATTAATAAATGTAAAGTGAATGTAATTACTCCAACACTCC
Source organism: Stomorhina lunata (assembly GCA_933228675.1). NCBI lineage: Eukaryota > Metazoa > Arthropoda > Insecta > Diptera > Rhiniidae > Stomorhina > Stomorhina lunata. The sequence goes on from OW121742.1 coordinate 82,320,444, forward strand.
TCCTCATTCACCATAAATTGCATTTATTACAAAAATAATTGTGTTTGTTCAGTGGCAACGGTTTTGTTAAGATATCAGCTATCATTTCTTCTGTTGGACAGTAGCATGAAATTATAATACCTTTCTTGACCAAATCTTTCGTCATTTTGTATCTCGTATCCATGTGCTTTGTTTTAAAAGAAAATTTATCATCATTTAAAACACGTATACAGCTTTGGTTATCATTGAAGATTGTTGTTGGTTCTTTTATAGGTTGATGTAAGTCTGTTAGAAGTTGTCTTAACCATTTAGTTTCTTTAGCTGCTTCCGATAATGAAACGTATTCTGCCTCGCATGTTGATGAAGCGACTAAAGTTTGTTTCTGACAAGTCCAAGAAATTGTTCCACCGTTGTAGAAAAATATACGACCGCTGTTAGACTTTCTTTCAGTTCTTTCTTTCGCCCAGTTTGCATCTGCATAACATTTTAATTGCTGATCTTGATTTTTATTGCTCAACGACAACTTTAGATTTGCAGTTGTTTTTAAATATTTTAAAACACGCTTACATTGACTCCAGTCTTCATATGTGGGTTTTGAAACCTTTTGTGCCAAAATACTTATAACAGCAGAAATGTCAGGTCTCGTATTAACTGAAATATATAAAAGATGGCCAATTAGTTTACGATATAAAGTGTTATTTTCTAAAGGTTCAGTTTCTCCTCCTTTTCCGTAATTTAAATCCATTGGAGTTTTAGCTGGCTTGGCATCTTGTAGTCCAAATTCCTGGCCAGTTTTATTTATATATAGAGATTGACAAAGCTGGAAATTACCATCAGCATCCTTCGATATTTCAATCCCCAAATAATATTTTAAATCACCTAGGTTCTTTATAACAAATTTTTCAGATAACTTGCATTGAATGTAATTTATTTGTTCTTGAGTGGAACAAGCTAATATTAGATCATCGACATATACGATTATATAGCATACTTTTCCATAAATATTCCCGTAGTATAAGCACGGATCATTTAGACTTTTTTCAAATTTAGCCGCCAAAATTGTTTCATTTAAAACAGTATTCCACGATCTTGCCGCTTGCTTTAAACCATAAATGCTTCTCTTCAATAGACATACAACATTTTCGTCACCTTGATGAAAACCTTGCGCTTGTTTCATGTAAATTGTTTCAGAAAGTTTACCATTCAAAAATGCTGTTTTGGCATCGACATGATTAACAATCATGTTATTCTTTCCAGCAATTGAGAGCAAAATTCTAAATGTTATATGAGAAGTTCGGAATAGTTAATTCCGAACTTCTGTGAAAAACCTTGTGCTACAAGGCGAGCTTTAAAACAAGAAATTTCACCTTCAGCATTACACTTAATTTTATACACCCATTTACTCCCAACAGGAATAGCCTTTTCAGGTAAAACAACAAGCTCCCATGTTTGATTACTTTTCATAGACTCCATTTCTTCCTGCATGGCAGCTAACCACTGCTCTTTTTCTTCACTATTAATAGCCTCTTGATACGATGTTGGTTCTTTTAACTCTCTTGTTGACCAGATTTCTTCTATCAACCTTTTAGGCTCCTTACCTTTGGTCTCTCTACTAGAAACTCTAATGGGAGGTTTATCCGAAATTCCTTCAGCGTCCTGAATATCACTGTTGATTGCATTATCATCCATTTTGTTTGCTTCTGAATTCTCCTCCACAATCAACAAGGGATTAAAATTAGAATCCCTTTGGCTTATGAAATCAAACGATACTTCTGTGTCATCACAATTTTTAATAACATCAGTGAAACGAACATCACGACTGATTACAACTTTATTTGATGTATTGTTGTAGCAACGAAAAGCTTTTGAGTTACTGTCATAGCCTAGAAAAATCATTTCTACCGCTGTATTATCTAACTTACGCCTTTTCTCTGTAGGAACATGTACGAAACACTTTGAACCAAAAACATGAGTTTGTTTTAAACTTGGTTTTGAGCCATACCATAGCTCATGTGGTGTTAAATTAGTTGTTCTTGTAAAAATTCTATTCTGAATATAGTTAGCGGTTGTGACAGCTTCCCCCCAAAAAGTAAACGATAAATTGGCATCAATGAGCATGCATCTAGCCATCTCAATCAAGGTTCTATTCTTTCTTTCCGCCTTTCCGTTTTGTTGAGGACTGTAAGGAGCAGTTAATTGAGTTTTTATTCCTTCTGATTCTAAAAATTTTACTAAATTCTTTCCAGTGTATTCACCACCTCTATCAGATCTTATTACTTTTGGAGCACGACCAAAACTTGTTTTACAGGACATAATAAAATTTTTTAATGCTTCTTCTACTTCTAATTTTCTAGACAATAGATATAAAGTCGTAAAACCAGAGTAATCGTCAATAAATGTAACAACGTATCTTTTTCCAGACGGAGTAGCAGTTTGCATTGGGCCACAAACATCACTATGAATTAACTGTAACGGTTCTGTAGTTTTACTTAACGATTCCTTCGGAAATGGAACTCTTGTTAGTTTTCCCTTAACACAGGTTTCACAAATTTCTTTAATATTGCATTCAACAATCTTAAAATCTTCAACTAAGTTTTCAGAAAACATTTTTCTAATAGCAATAGGATCACGGTGTCCTAGTTTTCGATGCCATTGATGAATGCAATTTTCATTGTGTTGCAATATGATATTAGCATTATCATGTTGACGCAATACATACATCTCACCATCAATATCAGCAACTCCAACATTTTTGTTGTTCAAATTTATGTAACAAAGACTTTTATTGAAAAATATATTAAAACCAGCTTTTGTTAACTGTCTCACGGAAAGTATATTTCCCACTAAAGTAGGTGCATATAATACTTCTTTAGCCAAAATCCTTTTTTTATTACCGTGTTCATCACACAACGTAATTTCACCAGACCCAATACCTTCAATCACTACTGTTTCCCCGTTTGCTAATTCAATATGGCTCTTATACGATTTATCAATATTTTGAAAAAATTTGAAGTCGTTTACCGCATGCCGTGTCGCACCTGAATCTACCAACCAACAAAACTTACTGTTTTTACCAAATTTGAAAAGAAAATCTGAAGATTTTTCTTCAACCGAATTAATTTTGTTATTTGAGAATTGTTTTTGTTTCCAATTTTTATACTTGCCACAATTTTTCTTCTGATGACCAGGCTTTTTACAAAAATAACATACAGGATTACTTTTGTCAACAACTTTTAAAATAGCATCATTGGTATCATTTGCATTTTTACTTGCATGCAAACGCCGCTCATATTCCGCGATTACCTTTTGCTGAACCAAAGCAAATGTTAATTCATCTTCCTTACGTGACTCTAAAGACGTTGTTAGGGTATCATAACTTTCAGGCAAACTACTCAATAGCATAGCAGCACTCCATTTATCGGATAAGGCTTCTTCACCGACATCACTTAGTTTTGCAAACAAATCATTCATTGCTGATATGTGTTCAATTGCGTTTCCGCCTTCCTCAAGTTTAAGACTACATATTGACCTCATTAAGAATACCTTGTTACTTAATGTATTCTTCTCATGATAATTTTTAAGTGCGTACCATGTTTCTGCAGCTGTCTTAATATTACGAATATGGCACAATTGATCATCCATTACAAGCAAACCTATGGTACCCCTGGCTTCGTCATCTTTAGTTTCCCAATCATCTATTTTGCATTGATTTGAAACAATACCGTTTTCTCTAACTGGAACTTGAATCTTTAAAATGTATCTTTATGTACTCGCAAAGGCCCATAACCTATTGAATCCTTAGTTGAGAAGCCGAGAACTTTTCAGTTTTAAAAGATTTATTAGAATGAACAATATAAGAAAAATATTTTAGAATATTTTGAAATCTAAAACTAAGTAACTTCAATTACTATAAAAATCATAAGTATAGTTAACAAAAGGGTGTTACAATAAATAAATGTTAATTACACAAATTAATAAATGTAAAGTGAATGTAATTACTCCAACAAAGGGTATGGTCATATTAAGTCTAATTGTCCTAAAAATAAAAATGGTGATAAAAATGTTTTGAAGAAAACAATGTTAGCGTTGTCAGCTACAAAATCGACAACTAGTGATTGGTATTTCGATTCTGGTGCAACTTTTCACATGTGTAATAATAAATCATTTTGCGAGAAATTAATGATGAAATAAAGGAAATTTATTTGGAGATGTCAATATGGAAGTCAAAGTTGGTGAAAATGCTAGTGACATAGTTTTGCGTGATGTTTTATATCTTCGTGATTCTCATACCAATCTTTTATCAATTTCAAAAATTGTAAAGCACAAACATAAGGTTATTTTTGATTCGAAGGGATGTAAAGTTATTGATCCGAATGATGAAGTAATAGCAACTGGAACATTAGTGGATGATATGTTTAAATTGAATAAATTTAATTTTAAAAATTATTCAGCTACGTCTAATAATTTTAATAAATGGCATATGAGGCTGGGTCATCCATGTAATGAAAATTTAAAAAGAGTTGTCAAAATGGTTCATGGCGTAGAAGATATCCATCTAAAAGATGAAAGTTGTTCAGTATGTCCTAAGGGTAAAATTAATCGACTACGGTTTAAAGATAGTGGACATAGAGCGCAAACGCATTTAGAAATTATTCATTCTGATTTATGTGGTCCGATGGAAGAAAATTCTTTTAGTGGTTCTCGTTATCTGTTAACGTTTATTGATGATTACAGTAGAAAGTTTTTTGCTTATTTCCTACAATCAAAAGATCAAGTAGTGAAATATTTTGAAGAATTTAAGAGCCTAGTGGAAAATCAAACAAGTCAAAAAATAAAGGTCCTTCGTACTGATAATGGTAAAGAATTCTGTAATCGACGGATGAATGAAATTACTAGAAATTCTGGCATTATACATTAAACAACTGCTCCATATACTCCAGAGCAGAACGGTTTAGCTGAGAGGATGAACCGAACCATAATTGAGAAGGCTAGATGTTTATTGATTCAAGCAAATTTAAATAAAAAATATTGGGCGGAAGCAGTCAATACAGCTGTTTATTTAATAAATCGTTTACCGTGTAAAGCTCATGAGAATAGTACTCCTGAGGAGGTATGGTCAGGGCGTAAACCCACACTTTAACATTTAAAAGTTTTTGGTTGCGTAGCCGTTGTTCAAGTGCCTAAAGAAAAGCGAACTAATCTTGATGCCAAAGGAAATGAATTGTTATTCGTTGGATACTGTTCTACTTCTAAAGCATACAGATTTTTAAACCCGAGAACAAATAAAGTAACAATTAGCAGAAATGCTGTATTTTTTGAAAACAAATTTCTTGAGAATGTGGATAGAAAAGACATGATGATGTAGTTACGATTCCTTTTACAAGTACTGAAATCACACCTGCAATTTCGTTAAGTGTGTTACGCGCGCTTTGTCAAATGCACAAAAAAACAAAATTACAGATCAATGGCATGTACGAGGTATTTTCGGCTAGCTCTGCCGTCAGTGGCGCGGTTCTCGACCCAATTGTTTTGACGCGTAATCATAAAAAAAAAATCATGCCATTGTAAATTACCACAAAAAAAATATAGAGCTTCTAAGAGAAACAATTTGGAAAATTTTAAATATAAAAGAAAAAGGAACTAAATTTGTCTTAATTATACCAACTTTGAAGGGACTCCGTAGTCACGTCACGGGATCATCACTGTTTACTCATACCTACCAATTCGTTACCTTCGTTTTGTAAAGGAAATGAATTTATTTCATTATGAAATCCATTATTTTATTGTATAAAAATAATCCTATTAATAAAAATAATACTAATAATATTAAATATTACCATAAAAAAATATAATACTACAAAATAATTTGTTTCTTATTTAAAATAATAATAATAATACAAACAAATTTTACTACAACTAACTTACTGCTGTTGTTGTGGAAACTGTGGGGGTTGTTGTAGACCGATGATGTTGATGTGGCTGATGATATGGCTGTGAAGGATGCTGTTGCTGATTATGTTGCTGTGGACGATGCTGGTGCTGTGCAGGAATATATTGCTGTGGACGATGCTGGTGCTGTGCAGGATCATGTTGCTGTGGACGATTCTGGTGCTGTGCAGGAATATGTGGCTGTGGACGATGCTGGTGCTGTGCAGGAATTTAATGCTGTGGACGATGCTGGTGCTGTGCAGGAATATGTGGCTGTGGACGATGCTGGTGCTGTGCAGGAATATGTGGCTGTGGACGATGCTGGTGCTGTGCAGGAATATATTTTGTGGTGGTTGGTTTGTTGGTGATTATTGTTGGAGATGAAGTTGGTGGGGCTTTTTTTTGTTTGTTGAGTTTAGTTGAGATAAAACATACTGGGATAACAATGTAAAACTATACATTTTCATTTCATGGTTTTCTGTTGTTTTTTTATTATTTTTTTATTAAATTCTTTGTAATTAATTATTTTTTTTTTAAACTGTATTTTAATAAAAGGTTTATTGAAAAAAAAACAATTTTTCTCTTTTTTTTTGCAAGTTTCAGTTTTTCTTTATATTTTTCTTAATTTTATAATTAAATATATAAGAAATTGTTTAATAATATTTTTGTTTTGCATTTTTATTTTTGAATTTTAATAGAAAAGTTATTTAAGTTTCTTTTTTTTGTATTGAATTCTTTTTCACTAAAACCAAAAGCAATTAACTCATTTTTTTTTATTTAAAGATTTCATTTTAATTGTGATTAGCTCGACTAACCACTAACAACTACTGAATTACCACTCCTACTCAATGACTGTCGATTTCTTCTTCATAAAAAACCACGCCATCCTAGCTTTTTGCTTTGCTCTTTTTTCCGTTAAACTTTTTTTTTTTGCCTAAATCCCGTTACAAAATCATGATATATTGCAATCTGCCAATCAGAATTTGGCATCTGTCAAACAGGTTTTTTTGCAATGTTGCCTGAATTCATCTCTACAGAGTTGTAATTTTCTGTAGATCATCATTTCCATGCACTGAGAGAAATGAACAGGATTAGTTAATTTACGTGTAAACAATTTCGTGTAAATGAAATTGTCAACAAGTAAATTAAATTCATGAAAAAAATTGGCAATTAAATAAAAAAAAAATTATAAAGTCTAAATCCCTAACAAAACTGCTTCGTTATGAAAATTTCAATTGAATAAAGAACAGGAAAAGGATTTAGAGCGCGCGTGAAGAACAACGTGTGACACGACCCACGATAAGCCGGGTAAAACGACAATAAAATTTTAAGGTCTTAAATCTGTTGCATGATATCTTCCAATCAAATTTCCCTGAAGATCTTCCACGTCATATAGTACGTTACCTATTTTCTCCCGAATACGGCACTTAATATATTTCGGTACAAATTTTGCATTAATAGCATTTTGAAAATTACTAAGGGTTATGATTCTTACGAAAAAGTTCTTGTCCGACTCGATAACTAACATGTTTTGTACGTGTGTTATAAGTTTTTGTAGCCTTTTCGTGAGCCTTTTCAATGCTCTGGGAAATTTTCTCTCTAATTTTTGCCTGCTTATCCACATGTTTAACTATGGTGTCATCTTGCATCATATTAAGTTTTTCTAATAAGGTGTATGACGACCCATGCGTACACATATTTTGCCCGAACAGTGCATAATATGGTGAACAATTAATTGACGTGTGGTAGTCGCTTCTTAAAATTTACAAAATATTAGAAATGCAGGTATCCCAATTCAAATGGTTAGACTCATTTAGAAGATAAAAACGAATTTTAGATATAATTTCCCGATTGGCTCGCTCGGAGGCATTCGCTTGGGGCGAGTATAACCCAGTTTTTATGTGAGTTATGCCAAACAAGGGAAAAAAATCTTGCATTTCTTTAGAAATAAATTGTTTCGCATTATCGCTATGTATAAATTGTGGGCTACCAAAAGTGTTAAAAATATGATTTTGAAAAAAATTAATTATATTGAGAGACGTAGCAGATCTAAGAGGCTGAAGAAATAAAAATTTCGTAAAGTGATCGATAACTACAAAAACGTGAGTATTCTTAGTCTTGGAAGCGGGGTATGGTCCTAGAAAATCGCAGTACAATCGCTGAAATGGCCGTTTGGTTTGAAATGAATCTCCCATTGGTGGTCTAAGGGTTTGAGTCGGCGCTTTTATAACTTTACAGTCGTCACATTCTTTTACAAATTGTTTAATATCAGAACTCATCGATGGCCAGTAATATTTATGTCGAACTCTAGTTAGTGTTTTAAAGTAGCCACCGTGACAGCTAGATTCGTGACCTAATTGGATAGCTTTGTTAGTTAATGGGTTTGGAAGCCATAATCTCCACAGACTCTCTTCTTCATTTTCAATACCTTGACGAAAACTAACTCTTTTGTATACTCTGTCATCAATTACACATAAATCAGGCAACTTATCTTGGTTTTCAGAAATGGTTTTAATTAATTGCTTATATTCAGGAGACTCAAAATAATTTGAACTAAAATCTACTTCGGGAAAACTTCGCTTAATTTCTATAGAATCCACATCAAAACGAGACAATGTGTCGGGAACTACATTTAAGGATCCTTTTCTATGCTCCATCTTGAAATCAAACCCTTGCAACATTAAACTCCACCGTGCTAATCTACCGCTTAAATCTTTTTGGCCCATAAGCCATTTAAGGCTAGAGTGATCGGTGATAATTCTAAAAGGTGATCCTTCAACATAAGGTCTAAAACGTTTAACACAGATTACTGCAGCTAAACACTCCAGCTCGGTGACTGTATAATTTCGCTGGGCCCCGTTAAGTTTTTGAGAAACAAATGAAATTGGTAATGTGGAAATTAGTAATGTGTTCTTCAAAAGTGGCTGTACAGACCAAAAGGTCGTCTAAGTACACGAACACATTTTCTCTTAGACGGGACGGAATGGCTTTGTCCATTAGACGAGACATCGCTTGAGGACCATTGCAAAGCCCAAAGGGCATAACACGATATTGGTAAAGCGGTCTACCAGGGACTGCAAATGCTGTCTTCTCCTTTGAAACTTCCGTAAGCCTTATTTGAAAAAATGCATCCTTTAAATCTATTCCACTTATGTAATGGGTGTCCTTTAATCTACTAAGCAAGCCGTTGATGTGTGGGAGCGGATATGAATCATTCTTCGTAATAGTGTTCAATTTCCTCGAGTCTAGGCACAAACGAACTTTTCCCGGTTTTCTCACATTTACAATAGGAAAGCACCAAGGTGAGTTAGACTCTTCTATTACGCCCATTTTCAACAACCGGTCTAGTTCTTGGTAAACTTCAGCCTGTCTAGGAGGAGAAAGTGGGTAATGCTTGCATTTTATCGGCTCTGCGTCCCCAGTGTCGATGTGATGCTCCAAAAGACTCGTACAACCAAGACCTGACTTCTCAAAAGAGGGAAAATTGGACATAACACTTTCAAGTTGGAATTTTTGCTCTGAATTTAAATTATGAAAACATAAGTGGCTTTTATCTGCTGTCTCAAGATCAAAGGACTCAACAATGGGAACAATATCAGGGGCAATTGCAAAACTACGCCAGAAGTCTAAACCTAAGTAGGCTTCTTGCTTTAAAGAAGGTACAACGTAAAAATCTATATCTCTTGTAATACTTTTATACACAACAGGTAGCTTACAATGACCCATTACTGAGTTTTTAGATCCATCAGCTGTGGATATATATGATCGAAAAGGTCTTAAAGTGATATTATTTCTTTCAATGAATGTTAAACTATTCTTTCCCAATACCGAAACACTAGCACCCGAATCTAGTAGTCCATAAATGTGCTCATTAAAAATTTGAATTTTTGCAAAAGGTCTCTCGTCGTTCTCATAGCATAATAATGAAGATTCTATTATTTTACGAAATGATTTTCTTTTCTTGAAGCGAAGTCTACAATTAAAAGTTTTAGCTGAAGGTTTATAAAGTGCAGAGTTATTATTATAGGAAATGTTTGGTTTTGATGATAATTTATTTAAATTGTTTGGAGAATTTTCCGCCGAGATTGTAGATCTCGATTCATCCTCCTGTGGAAGATTCCTCGATTGATCTAATAGCAACTCGGGGAGAAAGCTTTGGAACGAGAGTCCCCGGTGGCCATCTCGCTCCGCTTCCTGTTTCCCATGTGCATATTTTTGCACTTAGGAGTAACTACCCCTTGTTCGCCACATTTAAAACAAAAAACATTTCTAGTTTCCTCTGGGCAATAAATATAGGAATGACCGAAGGATAAACAATTCCAGCACTTTATTTTTGAATAGTCAGATTTATAGTTACGTTTAGAGAATTGCAGGGCTTCTATTTGAGGGTCAGACTCACAGTCAGATTCATTCTCTACTACACTTTCAGCTTCGACTTCACTAACTTGTCGATGTTATTGTCGGGTTTATTTTCAAAAAGAGAAGTCTTACTTTCGTAAATTACCTTTTCGGCATTTCGTGCTAGGTCTCTAAGACTGTACAAAGATTTAGGATTAGCATTAAAAAGCTTAACTTTAAAGTTAGAATGGATATTTTTCATTATAATGCTAATTAATTTTATTTCACCAAGGGGTTCCTTCATACGAGAATTCATGCTAACTATGGCTGAATGAAAACTGTCATAAGCTTCTTTCTGAAGCTGTTTACGCTTGTACATATTTAATAATATGTCATCATCTGATTCCAAAGTACCGAATTCACGAGATATTGAATATTCTAAGAATTGATATGTGGGATTTGGATTCAGTTTTATGAATTCCCAATACCACTCGTTTGCGTTGCCGCGTAAAAATATTTGAAAGTTCTCTAGTAAATACTCATCAGAACACCGAGTTCGTTTAGCTAAGGTCTCAATTTTAAAAAGAAAATTTGCTACATTACCTGTACCATCAAAAGAGATGTTCCATTTCTACAGTTTTACTTTATCAAATAGTCCTGGGTTGAAATTGGCCTCCTGAGATACAGTTGGGTTATTCGCATTTAAGTTTGTGTCACAAGTCAAGTTAGTAATAGTAGCTTTCAACGAATTAAGTTCCCTCCTAAATTCATCTTGAGAAGAACGTATGGCCTCTTGTACAGCTGATAATAAATTGTCATTATTATTAACTGTAGACGGTTCAGCAATGAATTCACTTTGAATATCAATTTCTTTCGAAGCCATGTTTAAGTCAATTGTATCCTGAGGTTCTAAATGACGTGGAATATCTCCGAGAGAAACTTGATCGGACTGACAGGTATCAAAAGAAACTTTTGGTTCTAACGGTTTGAGAATGCTCTGGATGTTTTCTTTAGGTGGGGGTGAATGAACCACACGTGGTCTTGAAGTGGGTGTACTTGGTAATTCTTCTAATGATTGCGTATTATTCCAAACAGTTTTGCCTCTACCTCTACTTGCACTTAAATTACTGTTTGATCCCTTTCCTGAACTACGAGTGTTCATAATAAATGAACAGATCGACAGACGGACAAAATTAAAAAAAAAATTAAAAATACTCTATTTCGAAAACAAATGCGAATAATACAGTAAGGCGTTGCAGTGTGTGATTATATCGGTTTAGTGAAAAAAAAAATCATGTGAAAAAAAATTGCAAAATAATAATAAAATTGATTTAGGTTTAATACAATATTAATACAATAACTCCAGTAAACGAATTGGTGAATGAGTAAACAGTGAATAATATTTTTTTTTTCTTTTTTTTTTCCAAAACATGTCTTGTAATTATCTGATTTTGTTACATCAGAATTTACCGCTACTGTTTTGAATTGATACTTCATTGATCATATGTTTCATTAAGGATGAAACAAAGTCTAATGTTTACAAGTAATAAGAAAAAAAAAACATGAAATAGTTTAATTTGGAAATAGGTGTAAATAATATACAAGGTTTTCTTTAAATTTGATGCATTTGATAAATTTCAGTTAGATACCATTAAATTTAAAGTCTCTCAAATTTTCAGAAAGCCTCCACTCTAAAAAAATTTTCAAAATCATAACGCAAAAATGTTAGAGAATTGGTTCTCATGACATTTGACTTTTATTATTCAGAACAAATTTTAAAGAGATTGATGAGAAAAAAAAATTAAACTATTAGTGTGTTGGTATAATTTCAAATTTGATCAAGCAGACCTCGTATAACTTTTTCCTGACTTTAATCAAATGTATTTGGGTTTTTATATTTTTAATTCAAAATTTTAAGTGCAGCTGGTTCAAGCCACTGTTATTTTACACCCAAACATATTAAAAAAAATCGTCTATTTAAATTTAAATGACAAAATTCGTTATACGAAATTTACTTATATTTTTCCTTTACATTGTGCTACCCTATAGGCAGCTTTTCGTTGGGCGCCATCTATGTTACGCGCGCTTTGTCAAATGCACAAAAAAACAAAATTACAGATCAATGGCATGTACGAGGTATTTTCGGCTAGCTCTGCCGTCAGTGGCGCGGTTCTCGACCCAATTGTTTTGACGCGTAATCATAAAAAAAAAATCATGCCATTGTAAATTACCACAAAAAAAATATAGAGCTTCTAAGAGAAACAATTTGGAAAATTTTAAATATAAAAGAAAAAGGAACTAAATTTGTCTTAATTATACCAACTTTGAAGGGACTCCGTAGTCACGTCACGGGATCATCACTGTTTACTCATACCTACCAATTCGTTACCTTCGTTTTGTAAAGGAAATGAATTTATTTCATTATGAAATCCATTATTTTATTGTATAAAAATAATCCTATTAATAAAAATAATACTAATAATATTAAATATTACCATAAAAAAATATAATACTACAAAATAATTTGTTTCTTATTTAAAATAATAATAATAATACAAACAAATTTTACTACAACTAACTTACTGCTGTTGCTGTGGAAACTGTGGGGGTTGTTGTAGACCGATGATGTTGATGTGGCTGATGATATGGCTGTGAAGGATGCTGTTGCTGATTATGTTGCTGTGGACGATGCTGGTGCTGTGCTGAAAAAAAAAAACAATTTTTCTCTTTTTTTTTGCAAGTTTTAGTTTTTCTTTATATTTTTCTTAATTTTATTTAAGTTTCTTTTTTATTTAAGTTTCTTTTTTTTTGTATTGAATTCTTTTTCACTAAAACCAAAAGCAATTAACTCATTTTTTTTTATTTAAAGATTTCATTTTAATTGTGATTAGCTCGACTAACCACTAACAACTACTGAATTACCACTCCTACTCAATGACTGTCGATTTCTTCTTCATAAAAAACCACGCCATCCTAGCTTTTTGCTTTGCTCTTTTTTCCGTTAAACTTTTTTTTTTTTTTTTTTACCTAAATCCCGTTACAAAATCATGATATATTGCAATCTGCCAATCAGAATTTGGCATCTGTCAAACAGGTTTTTTTGCAATGTTGCCTGAATTCATCTCTACAGAGTTGTAATTTTCTGTAGATCATCATTTCCATGCACTGAGAGAAATGAACAGGATTAGTTAATTTACGTTTAACCAATTTCGTGTAAATGAAATTGTCAACAAGTAAATTAAATTCATGAAAAAAATTGGCAATTAAATAAAAAATAAATTTTAAAGTCTAAATCCCTAACAAGTGATAATACTGAAAACTTAAGTAATGGTACGAGAATATATTTGGAAGAATCAACTTATGGTTCAAGTGCAAATATACCTGCGGAAACCTTAAGACGTTCGAGTAGAATTCGTAAACCTACTGCTCGTTATGCAAACTTTGTGTCAGATGTTCAAGTAAGTGAACCGTCTACAGTGGAAGAAGCAATCAATGGTCCCCAAGGTAACTTGTGGAAGCGTGCAATGGAAGAAGAATACAATGCTTTGTTGGATAATAATACGTGGATTGAATGTGATTTACCAAATGGTAAGAAACCAATATCAAACAAGTGGTGTTTCAAGATCAAACGTGATTTCACTGGTACTATAATACGATACAAGGCTCGTTTAGTAATCAAAGGATATTCGCAAAAGAAGGGGATTAACTATGAAGAAACTTTCTCACCTGTTGTGAGATATTCATCAATTCGATTATTGCTTTCTTTAGCTGTGAAACATGATATGGATATTGAGCAAATGGATGTCGTTCAGTGTTGCCACCAACCAAATATTAAATTACACATGGATCGTGCCAAAATTACACCTGAAATTAGAAATTACGCATGATTTTTTTGGCAAAATAACATGTTTTGAATATGATTTAATTAATTTTTTTTTGTTAAAAATGATTTGTAGTTTTTTAAATTAATGTTTATCTTTTTTTTATTTCATAACGCTTGAAAAGAAAATAATTAATGTATACTATTTCAAATCGATTTCAAAAAATTAAATACTTAACGACTATATTGAAAATCTTCCACTTCTTGTTTAACATTTTTTGTGTAGGTTCAAAAATTGGTCCACCATTAATAAATTTTTGCAAAGTAGGACAATATATCTCCAAAGAATTCTTTAAATCAAAAACTTTTATCTAATAATCTTCTGGTTTTAATGTTATTTTCATTTTTATCGATTTTCCCAATTTCGTTTTGTATGTTTTTATGGCAAATACATTTTTATTAGAAATCTAACTCATTTCATCTTATTCTAAGCCCTTTTAGGTACCAGAATCCACTGCTAACTCTAAACCCGTTTTTTGAAACACTGGGTTCCTTTTCTCGGAAAAGGTCACATATAATGATTGAAAAGTTTGGGCAATTTCGTGATCAATAATATCCGCAATTGAATAAATATCGTCACTTAATTTATATATATTTTTTAATTTAACGAATATGAAATTCTCGAAAATCATGAAGTATATTTTTCCCGAATTAGAGATTGTGGTCAAAGACTCATGTGCAGCAATACCAATATATCATATTGTTTAATAAACATATATAAGCACTGGGATTTTAAAACATACATTTTTATATAGTTAGAATAAAAAGTTTGCATTATATGCACTATTTCGATTTCGAATGGGACGCGCATAAATTTATTTTTTAAAATGCAAGCTTTGAAAACTGTTAGTACTCAAAAATGACAAAAATTTAAATTACACATGTAGTCAATTACACATCGGCTACACATGAAAATAAAAATTACACATGATATGTGTAATTACACCTGAAGTGGCAACACTGATGTCGTTACCAGGGTTTAATATTTAGTTTTTAGTTTTTTCCGTAATTATCATATTCGAAGTAAATATGAATCGTATTCATATTTTTATTTTAAACAAAGATAAAATATGACACCTCTCACCTTTTCATTTAAATAAAAACTGAAACCAAAAACTATTTCCAAAATTTCATATATAAATTTACTATTTGCTTCACATATTTTCGTGGTGTGCTTAAATGATTAATAAAAGAATTAATAAGTTAAATTTGTTTTAAACTGACTCGACTTTACCAGGAGAACAGAAAAACAACAACATAAGTTTCAATAACATATTTTTTCTTCTTTATGTTCTTGTTTTTGTATACAATTTATTTGCCTCGTTTGTTTTTTAAGTTATTTTTGTTGTTTTTCTGTAATATATTCTGTAATATATGTCTTTTGTCGTTTAAAACAAAATCAGAGACCACTTCTAGTTTTATTTCTTGATGGTTTTTGTCTCTAGTCAGTGGCAGTCAACCTTTTTAGTTTATTTTAGTCAAAATTTTATTTTTCATATTTTGAAAATAGTTATGAGAATATATTTTACTGCGAGAAACATTTTCGTTTTCATAACTAAGAATATAAAACTAAATGCTAAAATGAAAAAATTCATATTCTTTCTTTTTACTGTCGTATAAAATAGTTCCTAAAAGCTAAAATCATTTTAGCACTTCACGAAAATATGTGAAGCAAATAGTAAATTTATATATGAAATTTTGGAAATAGTTTTTCGTTCTAGTTTTTATAAAAGCGAAAGGTTTTGTTTTATATGAAATATGAAAACTGCTATAGCAGTTTATTTAAACCCTGTGCCTAGTTTCTGTAAATCACGCATCGATAAATTATTCGAGTGGAACAATGAAAATGAAACCTGAGTGAAGAAAAAAAACCGGAGAAAACAAACTTTTTTCAGGGTTGCAAAAAGTAGTATTTTTTCGCACGTGTACTAGGAATTTCATATATATTGTAAACAACAAAAAATTACAAAAAAAGGGATAAGAAAATATGACTGTCACTTTTCAAAAAACAGTAGAATAGGGGGTACCCCCTAGCAAACTTTTTTATGGACCAATATGGGAAAAATTTTAATCTTGAATAAAATCTTAACCATTTCTTGCGCGTAATTTTTGAAACCAGTTTTGAATAGAGTACAGTCATAGGAATAAGAAAATATGACTGTCACTTTTCAAAAAACAGCAGAATAGGGGGTACCCCCTAGCAAACTTTTTTATGGACCAATATGGGAAAAAATTTTAATCTTGAATAAAATCTTAATCCTTTCATGCGCGTAATTTTTGAAACCAGTTTTGAATAGAGTACAGTCATAGGAATAAGAAAATATGACTGTGACTTTCCAAAAAACAGTAGAATAGGGGGTACTCCCTAGCAAACTTTTCAAAAAAAATATTTTATAAAATATTAAATGTTTTACAGAAATGTGAGATTTATCAGTTAATTAAACTTTAGATAAGTCATAATTCATAATTATTTTATTTTGAAAAAGATAATATAGAAAACGTTTTGAAAGTTAAAAATATCTCACTCATATACATAAAATAAAATAAATAAATATATTTTTATTTGTATACTTATTTTATTTAAATGTTTGTTTATTTTTGTGCACGATATATTAGTATTTGAATTTGTCTAATGCCTTAATTCGATTAATCGCACATCCATAATTCAAATATAGGAACAAATGCAGTTTATTCAAGTCGGTCTAAAAAAAAAAAAAGAATTTAGGGGGTAGAATGGCTGATTTTGAGCAGAAAAAGTTAAATAAAAAAACTGTCGGCGAGGCCTAGTTTTCGAGTTATGAACCTGTAAAGTTTTCAAGATGTAAGTTATATTTAAATGTTTTCAACGTATGTGGCCGGTCTAAAAAAAATAAGAAGGTAGAATTGATGATTTTGAACAAAAAATTTTAAATGAAAAATTTGGTTACAAGCCGTAGTTTCCGAGTTATGGACCTCCAAAATTGTATATATAAAAAGTTGATAAAATGGTAACGCTGTTTGCACTTGTTGCATTTTTATGTAATATGGCAATATGTATCGCGCGATTTTTTGAAAATAATTTTTAATTTTGGGTAAAATGTGGAAAGTTGGAATTAAATTAAGCGCCGCAGGCGAAAAATTATTTTCAAAAAATCGCGCGATTTTTTGAAAATAATTTTTAATTTTAAATCATTAAATCAAAATTATTTTCAAAAAATCGCGCGATTTTTTGAAAATAATTTTTAATTTTGGGTAAAATGTGGAAAGTTGGAATGAAATCAAGCGCCGCAGGCGAAAACTTATTTTCAAAAAATCGCGCGATATTTTGAAAATAATTTTTCATTTTTTGAAAATAATTTTGAATTTTTTGTGTAAAATAAGTCTTCCATCATATACATAAGTGTGCAGATATGACATGGAACTTTTTTAAATAAACCAATCAAAATGGAGTCACAAAACAGTGTTACCATATTTCAGAAATATTACTATATTGCAATAAAATTATTGAAAATCATAATATAGGGTTACCATCTTACTTTTAAGACACAAAATTACAATATAATAAAAATATTTTTTTCAAAAAGACATTTTTATTACTTTTCCAATGACACTAACATCATTGAAATCAGTCAAGGAATGTCGGCAAAAAAACGCATTTTATATTCAAACTTTTGAGGCCTATATCTCGGAAACCAGGTCACACCGACCAAAATTTTTTTATTCTTCGACTCACAATAATAAGTTCTATTAGCCCTAGGAGTTTGGGCTCAATATCTGCGACTTGAATAAACTGCATTTAAGCCCATGTGGCAGCATTTCTATTTTTTTTTTATAAACTAATGGAAGCTAATATGGCGCCATTTAAGAATAAATTTAGAAGAGAACACATCGGATTTGTGGATTTTTTATATTGTCTTTTTATAATAAAACAAACCATAAATATTTGAATTAAAAAAAAGTTATTATCCTATATACATATTCTGGCTTACTGTTTAATGGTTTTGTTTTAAAAGTTGACGTATATAATTTATTGCAGTCGTAAAAATGATGACAGAAAAGATTAATTCTGCACATGGAAACATGAATAGGGCCGTCATCGCTAAATATTTTCCGATGTGGCAGTTGCGCTGGTCATGGTATTGGCAAACATCATTTGCATGGTGTAGTAATGCGCGGTAGTGGTGCTGTGTCCAGTGGTGTGGCACATCATCGTTTAAGTTTGGTAACGGGCGGTATTGGTGCGGCCGCAGCTGCAGCAGCCAACCAGGATCTTATTCTCCCTATTCGGCTAGTCCCGTCGACAATCCACGCATCAATTCACCCAGTAGAGGATGGTCGGTAGCTTATGGTACAACGCCAAGCAATTGTAAAAACATGTGCCAATACAACCTCAGCCTACGGCAACAGCTTCAAATCCAAACATCGTTTTTATGGTTAATAAAAATTGTCCCAATTGCTTTGCCGACTTAAGCATGGTTTGCAGTGGCAATAGCGGCAATCAGCAGCCGCAACAACAACGCTGGTACTCCAGGTAGCAGTTCCCAAAGCAATAGTGGTAGAATATCTCCCTTACATCGGCCACGTTCAAGATCTCTTTCCAGTCCCTCACGTAATTCTGCCATCGATAATGAAATTGCCATGATGAACACTTTGTATAAGGAACGTTTCCCCAAGGCCACCCAACAAATGGAGGAACGTTTAAAACATTTAATTAACGAAAATAAAAAACGAAAATCATCAGGTTCTAGAAATGGCCAGAGATTGCCTTAACAAAATGTTTCTACAGAAAATTTTTGATATTAAAATTTTTCTATAGAAAATTTTTGAAATTTCAAAGTGATTTGCAAGAAGAAATTTACATGCAATTTCCGGAAGGTTTTCGAAATGATGATGGCAAAGTCTGTAAGTTAAAAAAATCTCTGTATGGATTGAAACAGGCAAGTAGATGTTGGAATCAGAAGCTTAGTAAAACTTTAATTGACTATGGTATGAATCAATCCAAAACTGATCCGTGTATATATTACTATGTAGAGGGGCAAATAAGGTTGTACATAGCAATATATGTCGATGACATAAATATTAATATTTTCAAACAACCAAGATGCGAAGAATAATATTAAGGAATATTTAAAGTCAAGTTTCAAAATGAAGGATATGGGTGAAGCTAATTTTATACTTGGCATGAAAATAACACGTGACAGAAAAAATGGGAAACTTTGGATTGATCAGGAGTTATACATAACCATATAATAAAACGTTTCAACATGTCAGAAAGCAAAGGCGTCTCTATACCACTGGACTATAACCAAAAGTTGTCATTTGAGCTATCCCCAATTACGGAAGAGGAAAGAAGTGAAATGATAAAGATTCCATATCAAGAAGCCGTTGGAAGTCTTTTATATGCAGCACAAATAAGTCGACCAGACATTGCACATGCAGTGGGGGTTCTTTCACGATTCAACAAAGATCCTGGAAAAGCTCACTGGATTGCTGTAAAACGTGTTTTCAGGTATCTCAAAAATACACTGAACTTTAAACTTGAATTTCCAAAAGACCCAAATGGAAAAATAAATGGTTTTGCTGATGCAGACTGGGCGAATGATTTAGATACTCGTCGTTCAACAACAGGATACACATTCTTATTTCAAGGTTCTGCAATATCTTGGAATTCGAAACATCAGGCTACTGTGGCACTCTCAACAACCGAAGCTGAATATATGGCAGTTTCTGCAGCATGTCAAGAAATAATCTGGCTGAAATCCTTATACTATGAAATTTATGATGAAAAGGAAATACCATGGACTTTATTCTCAGATAATAAAGGTGCTATTGCTCTAGCACATAATAACGTCTATCATGCACAGTCTCTGCTATTGTGTGCTATTGTCCTATTGTCATAAATAATGGGTGTTTTTTATTGAGGTATAGAACTTTAAGTTGGCATCACTTTTTTAACTGGCGGCCATTTTGTCAGCTGTCAAGTGATTAATATTTAGTTTGGTTTGCCATTTCATCATGAACAGGTTGACAAAAGAACAACGCTTGCAAATCGTGCAAATTTATTTCGAAAATAATGGTTCAGTTCGCGAAGTTTACCGCAAGCTCCGTCCATTTTATGGTCGACATAATCGTCCATCAGAGCAATTAATTCGGTTAACCATGGATCGTTTTCGCACTACGTTTACTCTATGTGATAATACGCATCCGCAGCGACGTCGAACAGTGCGCACCGAAGAAACAATTGCCGCTGTAGAGCAAAGTGTTGAAGAGGACCCGAATGAAACGATTCGCCACCGTGCACAGCAATTGGAGCTTTGTCCATCAACTTTATGGAAGATTTTGCGCAAAGATCTTGGCTTGCGACCTTACAAGATCCAGCTTGTGCAAGAATTAAAGCCGCGAGACCATGCAATATGTCGTGATTTTGGTGTATGGGCCGAAAATGAGATTGATCTCGTTGCTGATTTTCATCGCAAAATTTTGTTCAGTGATGAGGCTCATTTTTGGTTGAATGGCTACGTCAACAAGCAAAATTGCCGCATTTGGAGTGAAGAGAATCCACATGAGACCCTTGAGACGCCATTACATCCACAAAAACTGACTGTTTGGTGTGCTCTATGGGCTGGTGGAGTCATTGGGCCATACTTCTTCCGAAATAATGCTGGAGAGTCAGTTACCATAAATGGAGACCGGTATAGAGCCATGATAACCGACTATTTTGTTCCCCAATTGAATGGCATGAATGTGGATGAGTTGTGGTTCCAACAAGACGGCGCTACATGCCACACAGCGCACGTCACAATTGATTTATTGAAGGAAACATTCGATGAGCGCATACTTTCGCGGAATGGACCTGTCAATTGGCCACCAAGATCGTGCGATTTGACACCACTGGATTATTTTCTTTGGGGATATGTGAAGTCGCTCGTCTTCTCCAACAAACCGGAAACGTTAGGGGACTTGGAAGCCAACATTCGTGGCGTTATTGCCAACATACGGCCCCATATGCTCGAAAAAGTAGTTGAAAATTGGACCTGTAGAATTGGCTTTATTCGAGCCAGCCGCGGCGGCCACATGCCCGAAATCATATTAAACATTAATGGCATAAAATTATCCTTCCAATAAAGCCAAATTAATGGACATTAAAACGATTTTCTTGTGTTTTATTTCAATTCGAAGTTCTATACCTCTAAAAAAAACACCCATTATTTATGACTGTCATAAAAATTTTGTTGGTATTTCCCATTAAAAAATATTATATGACAATATCACTTTGAAACCTATGTTTACTCACCGTGCTATTTAATTCAGGGATGCCACGCTCATATTTCAGCGTTTTTTGTTTGAAAAAATTGGCATGATTGATCTTATCAAATTTTTTCTGTTGACAGATAATTTCGCACCAAAATTAAAACAAAAACAATTACGAATTTTTTTTTAACAAAAAAATCGAAATCAAATACATAATACAAATTTAGAAATGGAATCTGACAATGTGGTAAGTTCTTGTTGTTTTTCTTTTTCTGTGTAGTAGTATGACGTCTATCAAAATATACAATGGTTAATATACGACAGGTGTTCACAGTAGTGCTATTTGACCCTAAATAGCACTTTAAGATTTAGCACTTTAGTAGACATAGTGAATTGGCTAATTGATATTCGTCATCACTATGTTCGTGAATTGGTTCATAATAATATCATACAATTAAATTATATTGGTACAGAAGATATGGTAGCTGATATTCTTACCAAGCCTTTACCTGCTGGAAAATTCAATCAATGTCTAAAGAATCTTGGCCTAAGAGACCTTAAATCTAGTTGGTCTGAAGAATTGAAGTTCAACTTATTTTATATATTGTATCAAGTATTCTATGTTTTGTAGTTTAACTTGTATTTACTGTATTTAAAATTTTCAATTTATCCGATAATAAAACCTCAACACATTAATAATTTTTCACATTTTTAATGCTAATTCTTCTTCTTCGAAATTGTTGTTTTTACTGAACAACAAAGTGTTGCCAAATGGTAAAAATCCGCCGTAAACGCTGGGTTCTTTTTTGCGGATTTTGGTCCAATTAATAAACGATGTTTTGATGAGAACGGTGTTTTTTTTCAGGAAACAGTGTAAGTCGTTTAAGCTTAAACTTCTTAATCGTTTCACGGTCACTTTATTAATGATTTTGTTTCTTACATTTATCAACTTATCAACTAGATCTTAAAATAATGCATATAATATAAACATGTGTGTTAGAACAGGACAAATATAATATGATAACAAAATAAAATAGTTAACGGTTATTATTTACAAAAGCACAGAGACATGTATTGGTGTAATGAAGGAATAGAGTAGATACATAGAGACAGAAACAGACATGATGTAAAAACACAAACACAATAGAAACGAACTTCATGAACAAAAGCTACACTCACAAATCAGAACAAACACTTATATTACTAAACTATCTAGGTGTAACACCCAAACATTCCTATAACTCGGCCATCCTGACCATGAGATCTCCCGATCTCATGTTGCTGTACGTCCCCCAAACCACGGGCGAATATTACACACTGCCCAAACACCTTTGTAAGGTGTGCGTGACTGTTGAAATCCTTCTACGTCTTCGAGTAAATAGCGATCATTTCTTAACACTTTTGATATTCTGTAAGGACCTTTAAATTTTGGAATTAATTTACGCGATACACCGGCCGTTGAGTCGAAGTTTTTCACCATTACGTAATTACCATCCCTATACTTTATCGGAGCCTTCCTCTGCCTATCGACATATTGCTCATTATAGGTCTGTAACCGTTTTTGTCTGTCGGCTGCTCTCGATCTCACTAAATCTAGATTTTGTCTTTTCGTTTCATTTACTTCAACTAGAGTCTCGCTTAATAAATCGGAAACCTTTCCACGTTGGCCTACACCAAACAACATCACGCTAGGATGTTGTCCTATTGACTTATGTACAGTATTGTTAAGTGTGTATTCCACTTGTTTGAGTACCGTATCCCAAAATATACCTTTTTCCGGGCTTACTAGCTTAGCAAGCATAGGCCCAATTGACCTGTTAACCCTCTCTACCTGCCCATTTGCCTGAGGAGAACCGGTAGCTACTAATATGTGTTTAATGTTGTTCTTAGTCAAAAAATTTGAGAAATCCTTTGAAGTAAAACATGTCCCTCGATCACTAATAATACATCAAGGCCGGCTGTAAGATCTAAAATATTCTTCTAATGCTGAAATGGCTTCATTTGAGTCGTCTTTGCTGGATAAAGTCTAACGTATTTAGTACATGCATCTACTATAACTAGTATGTGTTTTAATTTTCTGCCGTTATCAACTGGGCCAAAATGATCGATATGTATTGTATCAAACGGTGTTTCCGGTTTTGGGACACTATGTAAAAATCCCTCTTCCTTGCCATGCTTAGAAGAATAAGCAATACAATTTACGCAGTTATTTATATGACTAGTAGCTTTCGCCCTAACCTTCGGAAACCAATAACTCTTAAGAATGAGGTCTGCCATTTTATCTACTCCAACATGTCCCATTTCGTCATGATATTTATACAAAATGTGTTCTTCCATTTCAGTTGGAACATAAAATAATAAATTACCTTCGTTATTTTTTCTGTATAACACCCCATTACGCATCTCAAAAAGACCATGTTCAGACTTCTGTAATTTGTCTTTCAAATCTTTTAATTTTTGGTCTCTGTTCTGACATATAATCAAATTCTCTTCAAGAGTGTTCGACTCAACTATTAATATGTTAGTACACCTGCTAAGCGCGTCAACATGCTGCATTCTATTACCCGCCCTATGTTCTAGTTCATATTCAAAATTCTGAAGCTCTAAGGCCCACCTGGCAATCCTTGGGTTCAGTTCCCTTTTGTTTAGCGTCATGGTTAGAGAATTACAATCTGTGACGATTTTAAATTTCTTCCCCTGTAGGTATATTCTAAAGCGTTTTAGAGCATAAACTATGGCCAACGTTTCAAGTTCGAAGCTATGGTACTTGGATTCTGCCTCTGTAGTCCTTTTTGAAAAATAAAAAATCGGGTGAAACTTGCCATCGTCTTTCTTCTGCATTAGGACAGCACCAAAGCCAATTGAACTTGCATCGCAATGGAGTTCTGTTTCATCTCTTGGGTCGTAAAGTGCAAGAACTGGTGACTCAACAAGCTTTTTCTTAAGTAGTTCGAAAGACTTTAGCTCATTTTCTCCAAAAACGAATTTCTTATCCTTTTTTGTTAGGTCATACAAAGGTTTAGCTACTGTCGAAAAATCTTTTACAAATCTTCTGAAATAAGAGCATAGTCCTAAAAAACTTTGTAAAGAATGACATTTATTCGGCACCGGAAAATCTCTAATAGCTTTTAGTCCTCTATCATCGGCTCTTATACCTTCTCCATCGATAGTATAACCCAAATATTTAACAGTAGTTTGAAAAAACTCACATTTATCGTTTCTTAACTCTAAATTATTATCGGCCAAGCGAGTAAAAACCTCCTTTAAAATTTCAAAATGTTCTTCAATGTCAACCGTTGCAATCATTATGTCGTCAAGGTATATTATAACTTTGTTGTCTCTAACCATATCTGAAAATACTTTACTAACAAACCTTTGAAAGACCGATGGCGCATTCTTCAAACCAAATGGCATCCTTAAGAACTCGAATTGTCCAAGAGGTGTCACAAACGATGTATATTTAACCGAATCGGCTGAACAAATACGTGAAAAAAATCCATTTTTTAAATCTAGCTTTGTAAAATATTTTCGTCCTGAAAGCCTGTCCAACAAATCATCAATCAGAGGAATTGGATAGTTGTCTTTTGCAGTTACCTTGTTTAAAGTTCTGTAGTCTACACATAATCTTAAATCGCCTGTCTTTTTTCTCACTAAAACAATAGGTGAAGCATACTCCGACTCACTCGGTCTTATGTACCCTTTTTCTAAATACTCATCCAAAAGTTTTTGTAGTTCAACTCTTTCTGCGTATGACAATCTTCTCGGTCCACAGCTGAAAGGCTTATCATCGTTCAACTTTAAATTTATTTCGTTATACACCTTAGGTTTGGATGGACGTTCAGGTTGTACATAATAATCGTTATAAATGCATTTTAACTTATTTACATTATCATTAGAAATGTAACTACCAACGATAAAATCAAAACTGTTATTTTCCCCAACATCAATAGACAAAATTAAGTTTTCAAAATTCTCATCATTATTTAGATGTTTACTCTCATTGTGTGATACTAACTTAAACCCAGCTTTTTTCAAAAAATCTCTTCCTAATACACATTCACTTAATGTGGTCTCATCGGAAACCACAAACAAATCTAAATCTACAATCCTGTTACCAACATTTACAAAACATTTAAATTTTCCATAAACGTTTAATTTAGATCCATTTATTCCAAAAAAATTTGTGTTAGAAATTAAAAGACAATTCAAGTTAAAATATTTTAAAATGTTGGATTTCCTCACGAAACTGATCACGCTACCTGAATCCACTAGGCATTCTAAAGGAAATGTAAAATTAAAAGTATTATCTAAAGAAAACTTAAAATACCTTACATATTCATTATTTTCAACCACGTGTACAGCTGCTTTTCTTTCGGGACAATTAGCAACTCGATGCTCCATACTTCCACATCCATAGCACGATCCCAATTGTCGCTTTGGCTTTTTGCAATCCGCTGCGAAGTGACCAAATGAATTGCAGTTGTAGCATCTAAACTTCAAAAATTTGTCTGCGACAGCCGGCTCACCCTTATCTTGACGGCGTTCACTTTTCAAATTCATCTTGGAAAATGCTTGAAGAAGTTGTTCCTTACTGCTGTAGCACTGAAGACTCGCTTGTACTCTTAGTTGGGTGTCAGGGATACCCTCAATAATATGCTCTATAAATTCATCTTCATCAATACCAAGTTTTCGTGACAACATTATCTTGTCGTTGTAATACTCGGCAAAGGTTTCACAGTATTTCCATTTTCTGGCCTCAAAGTTTCTACGCATTAAAAGTTTATTCTCCTTCCTACAAAAAAATTCTTCCATCTCACTCAAGATTTTTTCTGCTGCGACATCCATAAAATTTGGTTTGGAGTGTAGCCATGTTTGAGCTTTACCCTTAAGTTTGTACATTAGGAGTGTTTTCATTGTGCAATCATCAACATTATAAACACTGATTATATTTTTGAATTGCGTTATCCAAATTTCGGGGAATTTTTCACCTTCGTACTCAGATATCATATCCTTCAAAATGTTAAAAGGCACTAGCATTTTATTTGAGTTCTGAGAATCGGCAACTGTATTGTTTTTATTAGAATTTGTCTCTTTACCAGATACCTCCACTTCGCGTCTCTTTTCTACGTCGGCCATCATTTTGAGTAATTCATTTTCTTTGTTTAATAACTCCTTCTCTCTTTTTATTAATTCTAATTCCTTTTTCAAAATATTTGCAAACTCAAGTCCAATCGTTTTTTCCGTTACTTTTCGTTTTGCTCCTGCATGCTCTGTTTGCTGTACTCCACTATCATTTGCTTGACGACACTCATTATAATTTTCTAATTCACATTCATTTTCTTGGTTACACTCGTTTTTTTTTTTCCACCAGCTTCATTTTGTTTTTCTGCACCATTTTCTTCCAAATTTTCTACAAGAATTACATCGGACTGCTCACTTGATCTTGCAGGACACTCTCCACGTTTATCAGCAGGTACTTCGTTCAAGCGGACTAGCAACGCATTTTTCGTACCAGCTGAAGACAGGCCCAACTGTTGCAACCACAGACGTAACTGTACTATGGTATAGTCTGCTGCACTCACACTGTTTGCTTCCATCTTAAAATTGTTTTAATTTAATTTTTTTTTTTGTTTTACGGGATCACTATAACTATTCAAGTTTTTATTTTTTGTCTTTAAAAACTCTTACTTTTCAAAAGTATGTTTTCTAGAGTATTTTGTTTAGGGAAAAAAAATATTCCTTTTTTCACGATCCCACTTCTGATTTGTAAGCTTAAACTTCTTAATCGTTTCACGGTCACTTTATTAATGATTTTGTTTCTTACATTTATCAACTTATCAACTAGATCTTAAAATAATGCATATAATATAAACATGTATGTTAGAACAGGACAAATATAATATGATAACAAAACAAAATAGTTAACGGTTATTATTTACAAAAGCACAGAGACATGTATTGGTGTAATGAAGGAATAGAGTAGATACATAGAGACAGAAACAGACATGATGTAAAAACACAAACACAATAGAAACGAACTTCATGAACAAAAGCTACACTCACAAATCAGAACAAACACTTATATTACTAAACTATCTAGGTGTAACACCCAAACATTCCTATAGTCGATATTTAAAATAATACATACATATAAATATACATATGTATATACAAATAATTTTTTTTTTAATAAGTTAAATCACAGATAGTATACGAAATATACAAAATATTGTTTAATATAAAGTATCACATTGTTTTAAGCAAGTATAACATTTAATAAATATTGTATTTTTTTATATAATATTTTTCCATTTTAATGGACATAATAATTATAATTTATAAATCAATAGAAGACATTAAAACATATGACATTGCGACCAGCGCAAGTTACATAAAACATATACAGACAATACAAATTAACGTATCACAGATATATTTAGACAGATTAAAAAGGGGACTTTTGCGTTAGATTTTAAATTTTGATTTTTTGAAATAATTAAATATTAAAGAGAAAATTTTGAGATCATTAAGTTTCAATAAATGCTTTATATTAAAATTTTGAATATTGAGAGTATTTAAATAGTTGACAAGGCGTTGACGTGATGACCAATCGCCTTCTGGGCAGTGGAACAGTAAGTGGTTTTGTGTTTGTATATTTCCACATGTGCAGATATTATCGTTTGTAATGTTAATTTTGAAGACATGGTCTTTACATGTTGTGTGGCTGATTTTCAGTCTGTTTATTCGAGTAATTTTGTGCCGGAAAAATCCTGACCCCTTGAACCATGGGACATTGTTAACAGTTGGAGCAATACTGTAGAGATGGCGCCCCTTAGTAGAATTATTCCAATCGTACTGCCACTTAGACAAAGCGGTCGAGCGGTCGCAGCTTACAAGATCCAGAACTAGGACATCTTTATTGTCTTCATTATACGGGTGAGAAAAAGCGATTTTGTCCACATATTCATTTCCATCAATTCCCATGTGACTGGGGATCCATAAAAAGTGAACCGTGATGTTTCGTTGTTTAAGTGCATATATTAAGCTTTTAATTTCATAGATGTGAGGGTGAGCACGACTTGATAAAGTTGATGTAAGTAATGTTAGAACTGATTTACTATCAGACAGTATTAAAAAATTTCCTTGTTGTTGACAACTTATTAGTTTAAGAGCCTCTATTATTGCTAAAGTTTCTGCTGTGTAAATTGATGCCTGGGGGCTAAAGGAAAATACCCTTCAATGTCCATATCAGGAAACCATATACCACAGCCCACGTCTGTATTCGTCTTGGAGCCGTCAGTGTACACCAGATTAAAATTCTTCCACTTTGATCGAATATAATTTGAAAATATTAGATCGGCAGAAATTTTACCACTATCTTCTTCAAGTGTAAAGAATCATATGGATGCAAAAAGCGGGGGTGGGTTGGGGATTTTACTATATTGAAGTTTGTGTTTTTAGAATTAAAGTGTTCAACAAAAGTAATTTCGTGTCGGTAGTTGGTAAGCTCCATTATGAAATTACGTGCCGGATGGTGTTCGTTTGACACGATTTTACCCAATAGTTTATTAGTTAAATACATAAAGCGCCCAGGAAGAGGCATGACATTAGACAACTGCTCCAGACATAAAGTGTGTGAGGATGTCATAGCGCCGAGGGCTATACGCAAGCACTTCCATTGAATTCTTTGTAATTTTAGTAGATCTGTTTCTGTGCAGTCCAAAAGAATGGGTGACATGTATTCAATTACGGGTCTAATAAGGCCAATGTATAGTTGGATAAGACACATAGGATCTGATCCCCAAGATACACCGCATAACGAACGTAAAATATTAACGAATTTAAAGCATCTCTTTGAAATACATTCAACATGGTGGCATAGAGATAGTTTTCTGTGAAATATAAATCCTAGGAAATTAAAAATTTCCACATATTCCACATAATCGCCATTTGAAGCAAACGTTATGTCAATACATGATGATGTTGTTCCATGATATGTGTGCTCACCGGTGTTCATGAGTATCATGTTGTTGTTTTCAAAGAACTCTAACATTTTTCTACCTCGATTGTCCGTGTGACTACTTTCCCAGACTTCATTGTGGGCATTAAAGTCGCCACAAAACATCAGTTCGGCATTGTTTGTTGATTGCCTTAGAGCTTTAAGTTGTCTAAACATCTGAGTAAAGTTGGTAAGGTTAGGTGGTATATATATATGCTAAAAATAGAAAAGATACCGTTTGATGTTGTAATTTCACAGCCACATGCTTCGACTGGTCCAGGAGTTTGTTGCCAGTGTAGTTGTTGGAATACAATATCTTTATGAATTACAATATCGACTCCACCACCTCGTGTTGCAGCAAGACGGTCAGAGCGGACAATATTATAATTTTGAATACGAAGGTTATCACTTGGTTTAGGAAATGTCTCCGAGGGACATGCTATGGATATTTTATTGTTATGGAGAAATTGTTGAAATCCTGAAGTTTTGTTGCGGATACTAGTAGAGTTATGTTGAATTATCTTCATAAATAAGGCTTTCCAAAATAGATCTACAGTGGGAAATAAGTCCCTCGGAGTCTTGATTTTGTGCACTTTGGTCGATTTTCTCCATTAGTGAAAACAAAAAAGGTTTTATAACCTTCATGTCACCGTTGACGCCCGCAATATGTTTAGCAAATGTATCCCGAATTCTCGAGCCTGTATTTAAATCAACAGAAGATGATTTACGCTCACGGAAATTGTTTTTTCGAATTACTTTTGCTGCAACAGTTTTAGGTGTTACGGATACACTAGGTTCTTCTATACGTATACGCTTGGGGGATGCCATTCTGATGGTCCAGTTCTGGGAACTCTAGTTGGTAAGCTGGGGAAATTATCAAAATTAAAGATTGGTGCTTGTTGAGATGCTGTATTGGGAGTATTGCTGTTATTGTATGTTGTTGGATTAGAATAGGTTGAGGTTGTGAATGATAGTGCTTTGGGTTTTAATACGTTTGCTTTTTCTATTTTTGTTTTTAAAAGTTTGTTATAAGTTGGACAATTTTTTGAAAATGATTCGTGATTACCGCTACAATTTACACATTTCTTCTGGAGATTGCAGTCCTTGGAGTCATGCTCCGATGAACAGACTCCGCAAACACTGGTCTGCCTTGAGCATGCACGAGTAGAGTGGCCAAAGCGCCAACAGTTTCTGCACTGTAGAACAGCTTCGCGGTACGGTTCGACTGGATAGTTAACACCACCAATGCTAATGTGAGAGGGTAATACAACACCAGAGAAACAAATGCGAACTGATGAAATATCGACTCGACCGTTTGTCAGATTTTCTTCCTTTTTAGAGAAACGGTATACTTCTGCCAATTTGCAACCACTTGGTAAAGGTCCATATTTAGCCATATTTTTCGGAGTGCCGAATTCATAGATCTCCTGTTCGGGATAATCCACTGGAATTGGAGCAACGCCTTTAACTTCACACAGTTCTGACGGTATGAATGTTAAAAATTTTTCATTAAAATATTTATCTAAAGCAATTGAATTTATTGTATTTTTGTCACGAGAAGTTATTCTTACTTTTTTCTTTGATTCATAAAATATATCAACGTTAGGGTACTTCTTGTAGATTTCTTGACTTAGGGCAACTACAGGAAGGGGCTTGTTTTTTCTTGACTGAATTCTTACCATATAACTTGAGTTGTCGTGCGTGTAGAATCTTGCCCGGGCAGCACGAACAGTATTCTCTTCACTGCCAAATGTGCGGTCTATTGGCCAAACCATGTCAAAGCTATTAAAAGACACTCAATGTTTCAATTTTACTAATTAGAAATAAAATGTGGTGAAAATATCTTAACCTCACTTTACTAGTGTTAATATTTGTTTTTGTTTTATTTTTTAATTATTTTACCGCTAAATTCGTGTGTATTCAATGACGTTCAACGCAAAAGTCCCTAATGCTAATTCAAAAATATAAAAGAAAATAAATTATTTGTTTTTTAGTTTTTATTTTAGACTGACATTTATTTTTGTTATTTTTCCATTTTTCTACCTTAGAGTTGTAATAAAAGGAATTAATTCAGTGTTGTATCGGCATTTTACAAGTTTTCAAATAAGAGTTCGTTGAAAACTAACACACAACGAGTTTTCATTTTGTATGTGAAAACTTAAGTTTTCGATATTGTTTTAAGACGAAAACTACTTTAACTAAATTTCGTAAGCCGCAGTGTCAATGCCTCAATTTTGGAGGCAGTCCTTATTTGTAGTTCGGTTTTAGTGCCAGCTGTTGGCAGGTTTATGTTTCCTAACTCCTTCTTTAGTTGATCCAATCTTAGACTTTAACCATGGTAGTTGTTTTTGCAATTCAACTTCTAGCACCAGTTGTTACGTTTTCCTTTAAAAGCGTGGAAGGAATTATTTTTGTAAGCAACCGAAAACAAAATAAAAATAAAAAAACAAACAAAACTTGATTTTCTAACAAAAATTTATATATACCTGAAATTAAATAAGTGTGTATTCTTCCCGTACAAATTTTTGTTGCATGAACTCGTTCTTATAGCCGATTTTCACGATGCGACATGTCCCCTGAAACATTTTGACGTTTTCTTTTGGTATCCCTTCGTGTTTCAAGATGCGTTTACATTGAACTTTTTTTGTTGAAACAATGAGGGGACATTTTGACGTTTAATTTTCTATTGCAGTATTGCCAGATGAATGTATTTTTTCACCGACACTCGGATGTGTTTGCTAAAGTGGGGATAGAACATTTTAATTAGAATTCGCTAATGAATAATATTTAATTAATTTTAAATTGTAATTTTTTTATGGAATATTATTTTAATTCATTGATGTAGTATTAACAATATGTTGGAAAAAATTATTGTTTGACATTTGAAAAAAACAGGTAACCCTGAGGTTTTACTTTTTACTTTACTTTCGCGCCAAATAGTTTTTAATTACTAAAGAGATAATAGCAAAGAAGAAAAGATGTCAGATAAAAATAATGATGAATATATTGAAGAAATTTTGGATCTTATTGAAGTGGCTATAGAGATACTGGATTTGGACAATGATAAAGACCTGTAAATAATTTTAGAATTATTAGATTGCTATAAAGAGAAAAATAATGTCCCAAATAAAAAATTAAAAAGGAATGGGTTAAACCATGGAGGTTGGAGCGAGAGCAACGCAGGACATTCTCGTTTTTGACAAATGAGCTTTTTTTAGACTCTTCGTCTTTTTTTTAATTATTTAAGAATGGATGCAAATACTTTTAATTACATTCTGAAGAAAATTGAGAAAGATATTATAAAGAAAGACACAATTATGAGAAAATCAATATCTCCAGCGGAAAAGTTAGCAGCTACATTAACTTTTTACTTTAACTTCTTTTTACTTTAATATTTCTTTTTACTTTAACTTTTCTTTTAACTTTAATTTTTCTTTTTACTTTAACTTTTCTTTTTACTCTAATTTTTCTGTTTACTTTAAACTTCACAAACTATTTTTTTAATTTCGCTTCTTTTGTTTTATGGTTTGTATTCCATTTTTGTTGTTTGTTTTATTATTATTTTTTGTTAACTGTTTTATACATTTTCTTTTTGTATTATTTCATTACACATTATTACCATCCCCATAATTGTTTGTGGTAGAAATTTTGTAAGACTGGTAGCACTGTTCGTTTATCAATAACATTATTACGAAAGAGAAGAAAAAGAAACGTCAATTTGTCACATGAAAACTCGTTTCGTGGGTCTCTGCTACCCCCACAGGCAACACTCTTCCCCTGACCAACAACTCTTGTTTCGTGCAACATTTTCAGGGGACATGTCGCCTCGTGAGAATGGGCTATAATAGCCCATAAAATTAATATGACGCATATATGTATGCATGAAATAAATACTAAAGGAAGTGCCACTTCAAAATTTTTGACTATAAAGAATATCTTTGAAGTTTGTATATTATGTCAATATTACACAGAACGTTGCCACACTCATAGATTATTTTATGGAAATTTGTAAACTAAAATGTGTAGTTTGAAAAAAAGCTTAAAATAACTTATATTTTTAATAAATAGTGTAATAAAATTTGTAGTTTGTAGCTTTGTAGATGCTAAAACACATAAGATCTTAATTATATCATTCAATTAAAAAAATATTTCGTGTGTGTTACTGAATAACGAATTACGGGCAAACTGCTGAGCCTTTCGAGACAATATTTACAGCTTGTGTCCCTAAAAGTTTAGGGAATGACTCGATGGACTTTGAAAACATGACATGAAAACACTCACTAGGTGCAATTTTGTGGATCTCAGTTTACTTACTTAGTTTTCCCAAACTCTACAAGTAAAATAGAGGGGACTTCCTTCAGTCAATGACATGTACTAGATTCAATTTTTAGACTAATTGAAAAAGACCTACAGTTTGACGCTGGCTCTTAATAGCAAATAACTTAACACTCAATTACCAGTCGCTACCTGTATGAAAGACCTTATATATAGTCCACACAAAATCTTTAACATTCCGATATAAAAGAATGGTTAAGGTCCTATGCTCACTGGGAGTCCAGGATAACAGGAAAAGAAAGTTAAGAAATATTAAAAATTACCAAACAATTTTGATACTTAAATGGGATTTTTTTGAAAAGAAAGGTAACCTCATTTTTTGAGTAAACTTCAAATATTCTTTCTTGTGAAATGGTTAATGTTTACAAAATAAAAAGAAAGTGGCACTTCCTTTAATATTTATTTCATGATATGTATGTATGTATGTCTGATATTTTGCAGCGTGTGGTCGTCGCCTTAAACAAAAAACAAGTTATATAGTGTGGCAACTATAGAATTGTAAATATTTTTGATTTTTCTTAGTACGGCATCTTCACCGCGAATGTTTCTTTCATACTCGTTCCTAAACAAATCTATTTCCTTTTTTTGCATTAATTTTACTATTGAATAAAATATTAAATATAATTGTCTTTATTTTTAAATAAAAAAGTCTATCAATACTTTGCAAATATAATTGATTGATTAGTTGTTGACCTATTAAAAGGTAAAATACGCGGGTGCAATTATAGTGGTAGATAAGACGAAATTGTGTTTTGCGGCGTTCGTGTACATACACACAAATATTGCAATTCAATTGTAATATAGCTAACATCAATTAATACATTCTGTATCCAATTTCTATTGTATTTAAAAATGGATCTGTATGATGAGGACGAGCACGTTATTAGTAGTGATGAATATAGTGATGATGATGACGACGATGACGCTCTAATGAATGATGCTGTAAGGGCACAAGAATATAAAATGCCCGCCAGGGATTATTCCGAACGGAACAAGCAACCTATGAGAAGAATTGATCAAAAGCAGAAAGAGTTAAGCTCACTTATAAGAAGGAATAAAATTTCTGTCATATATAAAAACAAATCCATTAAATGGTAATTAATAAATTTTATAACTAGAAGTACAAATGAATGGTTACCAACTTACATATATATATCGTCACCTGAAATGCAAAAGGGCGTAACTAAAAAAATTAAAATTGATTTTTGACTGATTATGACAGCAGATTAAAATACATCTTGCTTCAAAATTTTTTATGCGTACGGTCAAAAGCAGCGATTTTATTCACTAAAAATTTGTATGGCAGTTAAGCCCTTTTGGTTTCAAAAACTATTTAGCTTTTAGTAAAGATCTTTTGTTTATTCGTAATTACTTAAAAATTACTCTTTTTTGTCATTTAAGTTTACAGGAATGTCTGCTGTTGCATTGTTGACCATATTTCAAAGAAGATCTAAGGAAATAGTGTGCTTATTTGAAGAAATATTAAGAAATTAAATATATTAATTTTTGCACCGTTGACAAAACAATGGAAACTTTATTTTAGCTAGTCAACATTTTTTTATAACTTTGAGTAAATTTATATTTTGTAGCGTATCCTTTATTTTTTTTTATCACTGCTTAATGGTTACTGCGCATTGCACTTATTAAAGCATCTATAGTTTTTAATGGAATTTTTTACCAATATCTTAAAACTGCATTCGCCAGATCTTCCCTTCTGGTGTAGTTTTGGTCACGTATTTTGCAATATACAATTTTCTTTAGATTTCCTATGGGATTGAGATCTTGTGAATGAGCAGCCATCTTCAAAACACACCTCATCAGATTGTAGCCACTCGTTTACAACCTTAGAGGCATCTTTTGGGTTATTGTCATGTTCACCAAATCACCAAATGAGTGACATATTCTCCTCAAAATAGGTTACATATTAATATTAAACAGGGACAGAAAATAACGGGTATTTTTGAATTTTTAAATCAAAAAAGCAAGCATTAAAATTTATCTGTTCTGAAATTCAATAATACAGTTTTGATTCGTTTGACCTAAATTTTAATTTTAAGCCTTTTATTTTTTGATTTTTATTTTTTTGATTAGAAATAACAGTTATTTTGTGACTTTTATTATTTTAGGCAAAAATAACAGTTATTTTTGCTTTATATTTTATCGCTCAAATTATACCGGGTATTTTTTATTTATATTTTTTTGTTCAGTTTATACCGGGTATTTTTGATTTATATTATATCGCTCAAATTATACCGAGTATGTCTGATTTATATTATATCGCTTAAAGTATACCGGGTATTTTTGATTTATATTTTATTGCTCAATTCATACCGGGTATTTTTGATTTATATTATATCGCTCAATTATAACGGGTATTTCTGATTTATATTATATCGCTCAAATTATACCGGGTATTTTTGATTTATATTATATCGCTCAAATTAAACCGGGTAATTTTGATTTATATTATATCGCTCAAATTATACCGGGTATTTTTTATTTATATTTTATCGCTCAATTCATACCGGGTAAGTTTGATTTTTATTATATCGCTCAATATGTGACGGTTATTTTGATATAATATTATATAACTCAATGACTGCTTTTTATTTTGAGATTAAAATTTTTCAAGCAATTTCTGAGCGATATCTTTTAAAATTGATTTTTTAGAGCAGAAATTTGATTTTTCTATATAAAAATCGGAAATTTTGAAAAAAAAATAGGAAAACTTAAAAATTTCCCATCAAAAACGGAAATTTGGAAAATTTCCCATAAAAATGGGAAATTTTGAGTATTTCCCATAAAAATGGGAAATTTTGAAAATTTCCCATAAAAATGAGAAATTTTGAAAATTTTCCACAAAAATGGGAAATTTTGAAAATTTCCCATAAAAATGGTAAATTTTGAAAATTTCCCATAAAAATGGTAAATTTTGAAAATTTCCCATAAAAATGGTAAATTTTGAAAATTTCCCATAAAAATGGTAAATTTTGAAAATTTCCCATAAAAATGGTAAATTTTGAAAATTTCCCAAAAAAATGGCAAATTTTGAAAATTTCCCATAAAAATGGTAAGTTTTGAAAATTTCCCATAAAAATGGGAAATTTTCCATAAAAATTGGAAATTTTGAGTATTTCCCATAAAAATGGGAAATTTTGAAAATTTCACGAAAAAATGGGAAATTTTGAAAACTTCCCGATAAAATGGCAAATTTTGAAAATTTCCTATAAAAATGTCAAATTTTGAAAATTTCCTATAAAAATGGCAAATTTTGAAAATTTCCTATAAAAATGGCAAATTTTGAAAATTTCCTATAAAAATGGGAAATTTTGAAAATTTTCCATAAAACGGAAAATTTTTAAAATTTCCCATAAAAATGGTAAATTTTGAAAATTTCCCGAAAAAATGGGAAATTTTGAAAATTTCCCGAAAAAATTTTAAATTTTGAAAATTTCCCATTAAAAGGGAAGTTTTAAAAATTTCCCATTTTTATGGGAAATTTTAAAAATATCCCATATAATTTTCCCATTTTTGTGGGTAATTTTCCAAAATTTCCCATTTTTATGGGAAATTTTCAAAATTTCCCATTTTTTTGGGAAATTTTCAAAATCTCCCATTTTTATGGGAAATTTTAAAAATTTATCATTTTTATGGGAAATTTTCAAAATTTACCATTTTTATGGGAAATTTTCAAAATTTACCATTTTTATGGGAAATTTTCAAAATTTACCATTTTTATGGGAAATTTTCAAAATTTCCCATTTTTGTGGAAAATTTTCAAAATTTCTCATTTTTGTGGAAAATTTTCAAAATTTCTCATTTTTATGGGAAATTTTCAGAATTTCTCATTTTTATGGGAAATTTTCAGAATTTCCCATTTTTATGGGAAATACTCAAAATTTCCCATTTTTATGGGAAATTTTCAAAATTTCCCATTTTTATGGGAAATTTTCAAAATTTCCCATTTTTGTTGGAAATTTTCAAAATTTCCCATTTTTGTGGGAAATTTTCAAAATTTCCCATTTTTGTGGGAAATTTTCAAAATTTTCCATTTTTGTGGAAAATTTTCAAGATTACCCATTTTTGTGGAAAATTTAAAAAATTTCTCATTTTTACGGGAAATTTTCAAAATTTCACATTTCTATGGGAAATACTCAAAATTTCCCATTTTTATGGGAAATTTTCAAAATTTACCATTTTTATGGGATAGTTTAAAAATTTCCATTTTTATGGGAAATTTTCCAAATTTCCCTTTTTGATGGGAAATTTTTAAGTTTTCCTATTTTTTTCAGTTTTTAAGTTTTCCGATTTTTATGTAGAAAAATCAAATTTCTGCTCTAAAAAATCAATTTTAAAAGATATCGCTCAGAAATTGCTTGAAAAAATTTAAATCTCAAAATAAAAAGCAGTCATTGCTTGATATAATATTATATCAAAATAACCGTTACATATTGAGCGATATAATAAAAATCAAACTTACCCGGTATGAATTGAGCGATAAAATATGAATAAAAAATACCCGGTATAATTTGAGCGGTATAATATAAATTAAAAATATCCGGTATAATTTGAGCGATATAATATAAATCAAAAATGCCCGGTTTAATTTGAGCGATTTAATATAAATCAAAAATACCCGGTATAATTTGAGCGATATAATATAAATCAGAAATACCCGTTATAATTGAGCGATATAATATAAATCAAAAATACCCGGTATACTTTGAGCGATATAATATAAATCAAACATACTCGGTATAATTTGAGCGATATAATATAAATCAAAAATACCCGGTATACTTTGAGCGATA
Source organism: Stomorhina lunata (assembly GCA_933228675.1). NCBI lineage: Eukaryota > Metazoa > Arthropoda > Insecta > Diptera > Rhiniidae > Stomorhina > Stomorhina lunata. Next base: position 82,358,944 of record OW121742.1, read on the forward strand.
TAATATAAATCAAAAATACCAGGTATAAATTGAGCAAAAAAATATAAATAAAAAATACCCGGTATAATTTGAGCGATAAAATATAAAGCAAAAATAACTGTTATTTTTGCCTGAAATAATAAAAGGCACAAAATAACTTTTATTTCTGATCAAAAAAATATAAATCAAAAAGTAACCGTTATTTTCTGAGTTTTATTATAAAAGTCATAACCGTTACAGTCCCTGATATTAAATGAAGAAATGTGTCACTTAATATTGATCTGTATCTAATACCAATCATAGTCCCCGTTATATTTATTAAAAAAAAAAAACAGTCAAACTTTTCAAAATTTATTAAAAAAATATATATTTTTTATTGTATATGTTCAGGAGCGTCTTCAAGGACGTAAAATATTTTGAGAAACCCTAGAAAACCTTTCAACCGATATTAAGTTTTTTTTATCTCGTTGGAAAGCTCATTTTGTTATCTGTAGCATGACGTTAAAAATGTATTTAAAAATATATTCTATATATGTATATTAGGGTGACAATAATTTTTTTTCTCTGATTTCAAATGTTTTTCTACGGAATATTGTGACACTAGGTCTAAAAGTTTAGATCTGAAAATTTGAGCCAAATCGGATAACGTTCTACGGGCGCGCATAGGGTCCAAAGATTAAGAGCCTATTTGTATGGGGAAAATGGGTCATTTTTTGTTTTTGCGAAATTTAGACCAAAAATAATTTTTACAAGAAAAAATAATAGAACATTAAAGAGAACTAACACAGCTTTATTTCATGTCCTTGAAAACGCGCCTAAGGATATGCATCAAAAATTGTATGTTTGGTCTAAATTTCGCAAAAATAAAAAAAAGGAACCCATTTTTCCCCATACAAATGGGCTCTTAAACTTTGGACCCGATGCGCGCCCGTAGAGCGTTGTCCGATTTGGCTCAAACTTTCAGATCTACACTTTTAGACATAGTGTTACAATATTCCGTAGAAAAAGTTATAAAATTCGAAAAATCATTTTCCTTTATACAAAAAATTTTCACCCTAATGTATATATATATATATGTATATAATAATATAATTCCCCGACAACAATTTGGTAAATATAATATATATATTTGAGTTGCATTGCTTAATTAAATTAGAATTAAGATAACTTTTAATGCTTAATTTAACTTCAACTGAAGATATTTGCGTATTTAATTTCAGGTTAAATAATAAGAGGCAAAGAGAGCGATACAAGGAACACATATATTTATGTGCAAAGAAACGTTTAACTGGTGAAAATATTCCTACCACAACTACAGTATCAGATCAACAACAACATATTAATGAGAAATACGGTGATAAAAAATATGACACAATACAGATTCAAGACGTTGAGGATGTCGAGGGTGAAGCTTCTGACACAGTTAATTGTAAAGAAATTGGAGGAAAAAAACCGGTTTCGTCATTAATTACATCAAAGTATAGTACGGAAACTAAAAATATCGAAAAGGGAACGGAAGGAAATAGTGAAATTGCTAATGAAAAAACATTAATTATGGAGGAGAACAAACTTGATAGTCCAAAGGAATTAAAGATGATCAGTAAAAAGGTATATTTTTTACAGGCAATGTATGTTATTACACGGACAGCCTCTTAATGTGCAAATTAGAAAAATATTAATATATCTCGATAAAATGTCATTACAAAAACAAAATTGCGCACATAAATTAAGAGCAGTGATCATACATAAATATGGATTTGGTAGCCATTTGTCCGCATCATATGTTTTATGCACTTCTCACATAATTGGACTTGAGAATAAAACTTTGAATTTAATTAAATTGTCAAATCATAATGAATTCGTTTACCCTTTACCAAAAGGTGGTAGGGTATTATGATTTGTTTTTCATTCAGTTTGTAATTATACTACTGGAATCGCGGAGTCATATCCGCCCGTTCATATGTAGAGCTCCTGGAGATTGTAGCGACAAAAATTATACATTAGCTGCAGTATTCATAACAAAATTTTAAACAGTGTTTAACTTTTTAACAAGAAATTTCTATTCATAATAATTTAAATAAACAATATTTAAGCAGTGAACAAATAGTACCTAACTCTTGTTTTTCAATTGTCAAATTGAATATTTGTTGTCATTTGTATATTCTTAAAAAAATATTTTGGTTTAAATTGTGCAAAAAATATATTTTACTTAAATGGATACGCTGGATACTCTTGAGGTGTTGGACACTTTTAACGTTAACCAAATTAGAAGAGTGGCTTCAAGAAAATTGTATAAAAAGAGGAGAAATCCTTTTCATATCTATAATAAAGAAGAGTTCCGAAAACGTTACAGATTTTCGAAAGAAAATGCTAAAAAATTGATAGAATTGGTTGAGGCTGACCTGAAAGGTAAAAACAAAGGTGGGAGAATTCCCGCCACTATCCAAGTTCTTTCGGCTCTTAGATGTTGGGGTAGAAATCAAATTCAGGATGATTGTGCTGACTTTCACGGCTTTAGCCAGGCATCTATGAGTAGAATATGTAAAAGAGTGGCTAGGGCATTTGCAAGATTAGCGAAACAATTTGTTAAAATGCCAACGAGCGCAGAAGATCAAATTAAAACCATGACAAGTTTTGAAAACATTGCCGGACTAAAAAAGATATTAGGTGCAATAGATTGCACTCATTTGCGCCTGCAAGGTGTCAAAGGAGAGGACGCGCAACTATATGTTAACCGAAAAGGTTATTTCTCCTTTAATGTTCAGGTAAACTTCAAAACTTCCTAAAAAATAGTTGACTGATGTTTTTATTTTGAAGGTTGTGTGTGATGCTTCCTTAAAAATAAATGATATTGTAGCTTGTTGGAAGGGTAGCACCCATGACTCAAGAATTTTCAATGAAAGTAGAATAAAGGAAAAATTTGAAAATGGGTGTTTCTTCGGTATAATAATATAATAAAGCTCACATAAAAACAAGAAACTGTGTTGAAAGAGTCTTTGGATTATGGAAGAGCCGTTTCCGAATTCTATTAGAAAAAATGCGCCTCTCAAGAAAAAATGCCAAAATACTTATTGTGGCATTGGCCGTATTACATAATTTGGCAAGAACATTCAAAGAATATGGCTTTCGTAAGATAATCTTATTAACTTCGATATTTTGTTCATTAACTTATATATAATTTTAGTTGATTATCTTGAAGAGGAACAACCAAAAATACAAGCTAATCAAAATGAGGATGCAGACCATTCTATTTCACGCTCCGTATATATTCAACGATATTTTTAATAAATAAATCTTACTAGTTTATCCATGTATTATCTTTGTAAAATTATTTTAATACCCCACTCCAACATAAATAGGTAGATATCTGTCTATTTGTCTGAACGACAAGCATAGTTAAAAAAGAAATCCTGTTTTAATGATATATTTATGTTATTAAAGTTGTAGCAAAGTAAATAATTTTAAAAAAGTTAATTAAACAATCCCTTCTTCAAGCGTTCTATTTCTAGTTTAATTTTCTCCATTTTTACCGTATGTTCTTCCTTCAACTGTGAGATCTGAAGTTCCAGCATCTTCTTTTTCAATTCATTAATTTGTCCTTCTTCACGCATTTTGTTTTTTAGTTACTGTATTTCCGTTTCCTTTTGCTGAACGCTTATTTCTAATAACTTTAATCGTTTCCCAGTTTCATCGCTCCTTTCTTTTATTTTTCTTTTTAAATCTGGTTTCTTCTCTTCCTCGGCTTGTACCACATCTTCATCACTTGATAATTACAAAAAGTATTTTTCGATTTCACTTTCCCCGCATTTTTGGCTTACATTTGTTTGAGAAACATCTTTTTGGTTTACGATAACTTTAGAGTTTGAATTGCTATCAAATTCATTAGTATCATGTTCAAATTGATGTGGAATGCGTGATATTAACTCTTCCTCAAAGCTGTTCAAAGGCTCTGGTGGTGCTCCTCCACCTGTTTGTTTTCTTTGTGTTAAAAAATCTGAATTTTTTGATTTCGCTATAAGTTTTATTCTTCGCCATTGTGATTGAATTTGATCCAGAGTCCTTTCTGTTTTTGAAGGTGTATTGAAGAGGGTAGAAATGTTATTCCATGCATCTTTCTTCTTTTTGTTAGTATTTGAATCAATTTTACTATTTTCAATTACTTCTAGTTGCTCCATGACCAGTTTCGATAAAATATCCTATAAATTCGTATGCATGACGTTTTAAATAAAATTCGTATGCATGACGTTTTCATCCTGCTCCCAGTTGGGAACCTCTTTTAAAAGATTTCTTTTAATTTTTTCCTATTTTTTCCATGTTATTTTCAAAATTTTTGTAAAATTTTTATTATTAATAAACTTTAAGTGACGGTTGAAATGTGGTGAAAAACAAAAAACAGGGTTATTTAATAAAAATCAGAGTTTATAGAAAGAAATACAGGGATGTTTAAATTTTATTTAGTCAGAAGTTATGAATAAACTTCTGAACAACTGATGCACTAGCTTAAAATACATTTTAGTTGTACACTCGATTTGAGCAACATAAAACAATTGATTAATTTTTTGTTATCAATACTGCAGTAGATTTATTAGTTTTCATCAAAATCGGTTCATGAACATTGGTCTATAAACACCTGATATATTAAAATACAGATTATGCGTTTTTTAAGTTTTGATGTATTATTTTGGCATAAACCAAATGTTTATTAAAAATTTTACCACTAAAATGTAACTAGTAATTCCATAAAAAGTGTAAATGCACTATTTCAAAATTCATAATATATATATATATATATATATATATATATATATATATATATATATATATATATATATATATATATATATATATATATATATATATATATATATATATATATATATATATATTAGAGCGACTCAAGTTGTATAAAAGCGAAATTCATGCAAGATGTACCCCAAAATGAACATTGGTATTTTTTATGATGACATTTTAAATATTTTGGCTCCAGATTTCACCTTTCGTGAGCTGGACTATTTTAAAAAAGTCTCTGTTTTTGCATGTTTTGTCAATTTTAAAACCTGTTTCCTTATCAACATATACACTATGGGTATATATATATATATATATATATATATATATATATATATATATATATATATATATATATATATATATATATATATATATATATATATATATATATAAACTTTTTCAAGACTATCCTCCATGTCCTTTTTTAAGGATATTCTGTAAAAAACGGTTTTTGAATTTTGTAATAAAAACTCCAAATTAACACATTTTAATCTTTAGTACATTTTATTAAATATGGGTCTTCTATTAATATGGTTGCTTACAAGGACGATCATCCATGTCCTTTTTTTAAGGATATTCTGTAAAAAATAACGGTTTTTGAAATTTTTGTTCGGGGTTGTTTGTAATAAAAATGTCAAATTAATATATTTTAATCTTTAGTCGATTTAATTAAATACGGGTCTCAGTTTTTTTTTAATTGGCTCTAGTTCGCGTTTTGATAAAACTGCAATGGGATGGTAACCCTTCGTATTAAATAGGGCAATATGGGTATCAAATTGTTTCTTTTGCCAAGTACACCATCTTTGCATGTAAACAATTAAGATTTTTGCAAATTTGATGCATTTTACACGCTGCTCTTTAATATATGTATATTAATACAATTTTGTTGTAACTCTAATATGATAGCGGATTTAGTTTCTAGATCATGTATGGATGAAAATAGGACTAAAGATAGAAAAAACAGAAATGATCCACGAATTTTTGGCGACATATTCAATTTTGATTTTATTTTAATAAAATTGAAATAAAATAAGTATTAACCTATTATTTAGTCCTATTTTCGTCCATACATCATCTTTATTATTTTTATTTATTTAATATATTAATTACAGTAATACAATTACTGTAATTAAAGGGGGGGAAAAGTACATACTAGCTACTGAGGCTTTCGACTCGTTGTGTATATAAAATAAAAAAATAATAATATAAAAAAAACTCTGGCAACTCTATGGCTGCGTAAATTAAATAAAATTTCAGCTGGTGTTTTATTTGTGAATTATATTAATTAAATAGGCAAAAAATAAAATTTTTTGCTCAAATTGAAGAAAAAAAAACTTGTTCATGTTAATAATTTATTGAAGTTTGTAAATATTTAAATAAATTATTATTTCGCCAATCAACTTTAAAATTTTCTGCTATTGCTGACTTTGTTGCTGCTTGTTTATACCATTTTTTGCATTTTATTAACCGGAGCCTCTGCTGTTGATCTTGTTGCTGGCAAAACCTTACTGCATTATTTTCCTGATCTGTTTGATATTTTATATCTTTTCTTTGTCCTGTTATATACATTTAATATGACTGGAAAAAAAGTATCTTGCGTTAAATGCTTAAAGGAAATTGGTAAAGGAGGTAGTGTACAATGTGATGTATGTGAGCAATGGTCGCATATACGATGTGCGGAAATGTCAGAAACCTTTTGCTCCTCTATGTCGAAACAGAATGGCGTTTTTTTTAAATGCCAACAATGTCGTTCGTCACCTAGCAGCAGTTGTGATCTGAACCAGCAAATTCTTCAACTCCACAGTAAGCTTGATTCCATTTCCAATCAACTTACGTCTCAAAGAGCTGAAACTGAAAAAATGATAGAATCCTCAATTGGTATCCTGCGTGCAGAGTTTATGTCGAGGTTAGAAAAGATGGAGACAGACCTCTTTAGCTGCTGCAAGCAAATAAAGGGATTAGATAACTCTGTAGATAATAAATTAAAAAAACAAGAAGCTATGGCAAATGTTATATTTCATAGAGCCAACAGGACTGACGTTGTCATCAATGGCCTCCCTTCTGCTACACCTAATCTTGAAGCAGTTGTAGTCAACCTTTGCTCTTTTTATAATTTGTCAGTTAATGAAAATGACATTCAACATGTTTGCTACATGAACAAAAGCAAGTCGGTTCTTGTAAAATTTAAGCGTGTGAGGACTAGAGACATTCTTATGGCTGAATATCATAAAACACGATCTCTGAAATTAAGCGACCTAATTAATGGTGATGTTCACTCAAGAATCTATCTTAATGACCATTATGCACCTATGGCAGCGAAGATGAGTTATATGTGCAAACAGATGTTATTAAAAAAGATCATAAAAAAATTTAAAATCTACAATGCAGATAAACCTAAAGTTACTATCTTTTATGAGAATGGATCATCGGTTTCGAAGGACTTTTTTGAGTGTATAAAATTGTTTGCTGATTCTGGAGTATAATTTCTATATTTCTATATTTTCCTGCCTTTGGAGTGTAATTTATATATGCTTCACATATAATATTCATCAGTTGAAATAGTTACATTGTTACATTTCAGTATTATTCTTATTAATTAAGATTATTTTTAATAGTTTTTTTATTTTTATTTAAATTTATATTTTTTTTTATATTTTCATGTCACTAGAACTTAATTTAGGTCCTATTTCACATGATAATACGTATTTGCGCTCTTTTTTTTCTAGTTCTGATAATGATTTAAAGATAGGACATTTTAACTGTCAAAGTTTTAGTGTTTCATCTAGATCTTCTAAGTTAGATGAAATTCGTAATATTCTTGATGGACGCATACTTGATGTTGTGGGAGTCAGTGAGACATGGCTTAAATCTCATGTATCCTCTAGTGTGATATCAGTTCCAGGCTACTCTTTTTATAGAAATGATAGACCAGATCGTGATGATGAAACCTTTCATAATGGCGGCCGCGGAGGTGGTGTAGGTATATACCTTTCAAATAATTTAAAATGTAAAGTTGTTTACAGATCAACTGATTTTGGCACTTTTGAATGCATTTTTGTTGAAATTTGTTTTTCTGATTTTAAACTGCTTTTAGGTGTAGTTTATCTTCCTCATGGAGATATTGAATTAATGGAGAACCGCTTAAGTGACTTATTAGTTTAATATCAAAACATTATTATAATGGGTGATTTCAATTTAAATTTGTTCAATATCGATAATACTAATCTTGTACTCTCTACCTGCAGGCGTTTAAACTTGACATACCGTCACAATAATTTGCCAACTCATTATGCTGGTCCTGGCTCATCTGATTCCTTGTTAGATTATTTCCTTCTTAGCCCATTACTTTCTGTTCGTTTTTCCGGTCAAATGCAATGCCCGGGCATATCACATCATTCTTTTATATTTTTAGGAATAAATTTTCCTGTAAGACAGAACAATAATTCATCCTTTGAGTACAAAGATTACAACAACTTTGATTCTTATATTTTAGAACAGCATATTCATAATTTTAATTTTTCTGACTTTTATAACATAACAGATGTTAACTTTCAACTCTCTACTTTAATGAGTTGTATAACTGAATTGCATTCTTTAATTCCTACAAAAAGAGTAAACATTTCATCTAATGGTGTTAACTGGTTTAATTTACCACTTATTAAATATCATTTATCACTGAGAGATTTGGCGTTCAGGGAATATTTAAGAGCACCTTCTATTTTTAATTGGAGATCTTACTGTAAAGCTCGCAATAAATCTAAATCGGTTATACGACAAATTAAGCGTAGAGCTCATATAGCTTAATTTAGTAACATTGACTCTAGAGGAATGTGGAGAATTTTACGTTCAAATGGATGCATTGAAGACACAATACCAGCAAATAATTTAAATCCCGATAATTTAAATATGCAATTTACCAATTATAGAACCTTAGATAATTTTAATCCTTTTGATCAGAATTTTCCCTATAATAATTTCTCTTTTCAAAATATTGAAATTGATGATTTATATAATGCTCTTTCTAAAATTAAATCTAATGCTTGTGGATGCGATAACCTGCCACTAAAATTTATTAAACTAATTCTTCCTTTTATCCAACAGCAACTTTTGTTTTTATTTAATAACATTATCTCAAGTTCCCAGTTTCCGTCTGCTTGGAAGACTGCAAAAGTCCTTCCTATAAGGAAGAATAGCTCTAATGAAGACTTTAGGCCCATTTCCTTGGTTCCAGTTCTTTCTAAAATCATTGAACATATTATGAAAGACCAAATCATGTTATTTTTGAACACAAATTCTTTGTTAAATCCTTATCAATCGGGGTTTCGCGATGGTTATAGCACTTCTTCTCTTTTAATTGGCCTTACTGATTCAATTAAACGATTGATAGATAAAGATGATTTTGGTGTCTTGTTATCGCTTGATTTATCTAAGGCCTTTGATAATATCAGTCATGCAGTTTTAATTTGGTTTTTCTTTGCAGTCATGCAAATTAATTTTTTCCTATTTAACTGGGCGATTTCAATATGTTTGCAGTGCTAATCAGCAGTCAACCACCTTACCTGTATCTAGTGGAGTTCCGCAGGGATCAGTTATTGGTCCACTTTTATTTATGATTTATATGAATGATTTTTTTGATATTTTAAATGATTTCGAATGTGAAGCTTTCATGTTTGCAGACGACATACAACTTTTATTTCCGGGTCATTTGCAACTCACCGATGTCTTTGAGTTTGATTTAAATACACTTTTGTCTCATATTTGTCATTGGATGAGAGATAACAATTTTTTTATTAATTCCGAAAAAACGAAAGCTATGATCTTTAAGCCTAATGCATCCGTGGTTAATATAACAGTTATGATTGATGGACAGGTTATCGAGTTTGTTGAGAGTATGAAGTGCCTTGGTATTATCTTAGACAATAATCTTGAGTTTAGCAATCATATTAATTCGTTAAGCTCTAAAATAAACTTTACTTTAAGAAAATTATACTCTTTAAACTTATATTTGCCTCTTTCCATTAGAAAACAAATTGCACACTCGTTACTAATGTCAAATTTACTGTACTGCATCGAAGTTTATAGTGGGTGTAGTACTTTAAATTTTAATAAGTGTATATCTCTCTTTAATAGAATAATACGCTTTACCTATAAATTGAAATTATATGACCATACTTCTGAATATATATTGGACTTTATTGGATGTAATTTTAAAAGTTTTGTACACATACGATGTATATTATTCTTTTACAAAGTTATGCTCAGGAATTGTCCAATATATGTACGAAGATTATTTACATTTTTGCAGACTGATAGAAACCCGCAACTGTTGTACCCTATTAGAAATCACCTCATATATGAACGATCTTTTCATGTACGGGTCTCTAAGCTTTGGAATCTTTTGCCACGTCATCTAAGAGATTTCACTTTTTCCCCACAAACTTTCAAAAATAAACTTGTAGAACATGCCTCCATCATCAATATTTAATATTACATTTTTCACTTTTTTTTTTTTAAGAAAAATATCTAATTTTATATTGTAATTGCTTCAATCATTATTAGCGTTATACGTAATATCATGTTTAAACATATATATTATATATATACATATATATATTTTTTTGAAGTATTTATTGAATTTTTATTTGGATTTGTTACAGTAGTTGCCTTTATTAATATACTATTGTTAGACCACCAACTATATAAGGCCTTAAAGGCTCAGTTGGTTCATTTATAATAATAAATAAATAAATAAATAAAATAAAATTATGCTAATATAAAATATATGTTTATGTTATTTACAGTGAGATATAAAAGTTATTTACAATGAAATATTTACAATTTTTTCAATAATTTGCAATTTAGAATAAATTTAATAATTAATTCAATGTTGTTTGAAGATAAGTCTTTTAAGCAGTCTGACGGTTTTGTGTTGCCAAATATGTTGCGTCTCTGGTTTTGGTATGATGAACATTCATCAAGCAGGTGAGTGATGGTGATTCGGGTGTTACATGTTGAGCATCTCGCGGGTGTGGTTCTATCAAAAAGATGTTTGTGGGTTAGTAGACTGTGACCGATTCTCATTCTAACGATTAGATTTGAGATTTTTCGTGAGCAAGAAATTGGGTAATTTGGTAATCATCTTAAAACTAAGTCCGCTATCATATTAGATTTACCACAAAATTTTATTTATGTATATACAGTACTAGCCAAAACTGTGTAATTGATTCCAAAATTTCGATTTTTTTCTTTAATATCTAAATTACAAAAGTAATTAAAAAATTATTCATATTTTTGGATCAATATTTGTTACTTATATTTTTGTAGGAAATAAAAAACATAATCGGGCATGTTCTGCAAATCACTTCCACATGATTTTGAAATCACATAAATTTTCTAAGTCGAATTATTCATTGTTCATAAATTATTTTGACACTTTTATAACTCAGTGCACTTAAGATGAAGAAGGTCTAGAAGGTTACAGATTTCATGGCAACGCTCCCAGAGCTCGGTTGTGTCTTTAAAAGCACTTTTATAATTATATACGCGGTGCTTAAGAATCCACCACAAATTTTCGATCGGATTTAAGTTGGCAATAGTTTTTTTTGGCCTTATATTTGGGGTCGTTATCTTGCTGTAGTATGGATGTTTCTATATTACGACGCCAATCATTCACACTTTCCAAAAACGATGTTTTCATTATTTCAATATACACATTAGCGTTCATATTTCCATTAATCTTGTGAAGTTTTCCTACACCATTAGCACAAAAAACAACCCCAAAGCAGCAGTTTTCCGCCACCAAATTTCATAGTTGGCATTACATCGCGATCGGTGATAGGAGCGTTTTTCTTTATGTACACAAATTTTGGGCCATTAGGTCCAAACAGTTTTATTTTGCTTTCGTCCGTCCAAATAACATTATTCCATTCATCAAAAGTCCAGTCCATATGTTTTTTTGCAAAAGCAAATCGCAAAGCTTTATGGCGTGCAGTTAAACGTGGCTTTTTTATATATTAAGAATTTGTCTTAAGCATTTGTTTGTAAAGGTTTGAAGTCGTTTATCGATGGCATTTGTGCGTTTCCATGTTTCGCAGCCGTAATACAGGATGGACTTGACATTCGAGTTATATATTCGTAACTTAGATGTTGTTGATATTTGCCGAGGTTTCCAAATAGCTCGAAGAATGCCGAATGTAGATTTTGCCTTATTAATACGCGATTTAATATCCTCGTCTGCACCACCTTTTGTAGTTACTAAACTTCCCAGGTAATTGAAGGCATTTTTGTCTAGTACTGTATATTACAGAGAACTGTGTAAAACACATCTAATTTGCAAAGATCTAAATTATTTACATACAAAGATGAAGTACTTGACAAAAGAAAAAATTTGAAACCCATATTGCGCTATTTAAACTAAAGGATACCACCCCATTGCATTTTTGACAAAACGCGAACTAGCGGGAGATCCATATTTAATAAAATCTACTAAAGATTAAAATGTGTTAATTTGGAGTTTTTATTACAAAATTCAAAAACCGTTTTTTACAGGATATCCTTAAAAAAGGACATGGAGGATAGTAAGTGGTAAGGAAACAAATTTTTTAAATTGACAAAATATGCTAAAATAGACCCTTTTCCAAAATGGTCCAGCTCACGAGAAGTCAAAGCTGGAGCCGAAATATTGTAGATGTCATCTTAGAAAAGTCAAATGGTTCATTTTTAGGAGGGTACATCGAGCACTTTTTTGGTGAGTCGCTCTAATATATATTGTATTTCTTTCTGAAAAATTACTTTAAAAAAAATTATGATAGTAAAAAAATGAATTAATGAAAATAATTAATTGAAAATTGTATTTGAAAAACTACATCTTTAATCATCAATTTCGTATAATAAAAAATAGCTTTTATATAGAAATACTTGAGGACCTGTAAAAATATAATAACCGTTTCGGTTATTATCTTTGAAAAATATGTCATTGTTAGTAGTACATATCTACCACGCACCATAAAATTACAAAATATTTTAAAAATTTTGGGAAAAATCTATTAAAACGTTGCATACAAATTTTTGTTTAGATAAAAGAAGTTCCTGAAAAAAGAATAAGATCGCCAAGTCCTTTATTATTGAATGATACCAATGAAAATGAAATAAAACACAATGAAAAAAAATTTAGAGCTGATTCTCCACAATTCTACAAAAATATAAATGAAATGTTTCCAAAGTTTGATAAAATTGCAACAAATCATATTGATTCCATTACAAAAACAACTTTGACAGCTACTGAGGAAAAAATTAATTGCTTGTCGAATGAAATTGAAACTTTAAATGATATTCTGCAAACAAAAGAAAAGGAATGGAACCGTTTGCTACATTTGAAAATGGTTAAAGAAGAAATTTTCTCTCGGTTAATTCAGAAGAGACACGTACTCCAACTAAAGGAAACTCATTCACAAAAACAAGGAAAACATACTCTATTAGAGTTGAAGGAACTGGAGTACTATTTATCAGAAGCGCACTCGAATTCTTCTGAAGCAAATCGTCAATCTATTACTATTCAGAAACTTATAGAGAATAGAGCAAATATGAATACTGAAGATTTAGAGCGTGAAAAAAATAACACAAGTCGACTACACAGGTAAATAATTAAATTATTATTTTTTAAATAAGTAAATAGATTTTTTTTAACTTTGCATGCTTAATTACATTATTATTACCAACAATTGAGAAATTCAAATTCCCTTCAAAAATACATTTTAGATTACTAGCATTAAAACATTACTTTAAGTTTTTTCATTCAAAACAATTTAGTAATTTCCATGGAATAATAATACAAGAAGTTGTATTCTCTCTCTTCAAAATTATTTTGAAGTCTATTAGTTTTTTTGAAGTTTGATATTATTATTAAACTCAAAAAGAAGTGGTGCCAAAACATATAGTGTGAAAATAAATTTTTAAGTTTTTCACATTTTTATCGATTTTGCCAAATTCGTTTTGTACGTTATATATATATTTGTTAGAAATCTAACTCATTTCATTTTATTTTCGCCCTAATAGGTACCAGAATCCACTCTTAAAACCATTTTATTTTATTTAGTTTTATGATGATTTGGAAACAACTTATATAATTTTAGGGGTTTTGTCATTTTATGGTATTATGGTACTTTATACTTTCGCTATATGAGTGAAAAAAATTGGTTTGGTTCATATAAAACAAATGCCAGTTCTCTTTGAGTGAAATACGTATAAAATGTTGGTTCTTGTAATTGGATTTCACTCATCTATTGAGCCAAAAACAAACGACGAGAAAAAAGTAATCGTCGCCAATTTTTACAATGAAATTATGGATTTTTTTTGATAAAAAATTTATTAGAGATATAAAATCTTTCATTTTCTTTAATTTAAGTATATTAAAAATACCCTTTTAAGCAAAAAGTAACAACAAATAAATTTTCCTATAAAATATATTTTTTAAGAAAAAATATGTTTTTTGCAATAAAAAATTTTGTTCCTATAGAAAAAATACATTTTTTAAGAAAAATAGTCAAATGTTTTTCTAAATAAAAAATGTTTATTTCTGGTCGTTTGTTTTTGGCTTAATATATGTGAAACTCAATTACAAGAACAAAAATTTTATGCAAAGATTTAATTTCTTATGTATTTCACTCGAAGAGAACTGGTATTTGTTTTATATGAACCAAAACCAATTTTTTTCACTCATGTGGCGAAGGTTTCTGTGTGAAACCAATTATAAAAACAGGTCATTAAGCACTCCTTCCTTATTGCCACAGATTTCTATACATAAAGCCAAATATTAAAAATTAGTATAATAAATACAATAGATTCATTCGTTTACATTAAATTAATTTGTTCAAATGTTTACAAAATATTACGGAAAGTCGTTCGCTTACCCACAAAACTCAGTAAGAGGGGAAATGTAAACAGAGAGAATTATTGAGGAAAAGTGACAGTTTATTTTCTGAGTATTTGTAAAATGTTACTGGCAAAATTTTTGTCCGTAAAAGTTCAGTAACAACAACATATGAATAAAAAACAAAAGAAAAACAGACAGCTTTTCAACGAACAATTTGAAGTAAAAGAAATAAAATTAACTAAATTAAAGTTAAAAAGTATATAACTAATTAAAAATTAAAAGCTTAGGTCAGTTTATATTTATTTATTGCCTATTGTATTGGTTTTTCTTATTGTCTATTTACTTACTGGATTTTTACAAATTTTCTGTTTGTTTACTTTTCTTGTACAAATGATTTCGTGAGAGTAAATTCGTTCATTTACTCAGTTTACTAAGCTTACTGGACTTTTACTGGAAAGTAAACGAATGGACCTAATATTTGTTTTCGACAACATTAGAGTACTGCAGTAAAATAAACTAATGCAGTATGCCCATTAAGGCGTCTCGAAAAAAAGATTTGCTGTACACCCCTGAATATAAAGTATTACTGTAAGACAGTTTAAAAAAAAAATTTCAGCTTGTCCCATGATGTCGAAGGAAAAATTATGCAAACGAACGTTCGAAAAAGCGTCCCACTAACTTTCGTTCTTCTGGCTTTACGTTTTGGATTTTGACATTTGGAAATTGACAAATTTCAATGTTGCCAAATCGACTGTTCGACAAATGTATCAACAAATTATGCGCTGAAATGTGTAAATTTCACTATAAACAAGTAAGAGTGTTATATTCGGCTGTGCCGAATCTTGTATACCCACCATCAAGTTGTACGAGAGTGCAGCTAATTCAAAATGTTGACCAAGAGTGGTATTGTTGGTAATATGTTTGGACTAAATTCGGTTGCAGTGGTATAGTTTTTATAGTTAAACATTTATAAGATTCTAAGTGGTTTCCCTAGTATTTACCTTGGACAAAAACCTGTTCCATAACCGAATATAGTTTTACATTAATAAAACTATACATGTTGATAGTAACACGGCAGGTTCATATATTTTGTTCCTAGTGCATCTACCGTGTATAAAGTCTGGACCTACCATTGATTAATAGCTATCTAATTTCGTAGATGCGATCTTAATATACTGAATGTATCTCCAAATCTTTTTGATTGTAGATATAAAAAGGGGATGTTATATATATAAGAACTATAGCCAAATGTTGACCGATTGTTACAAAATTTAATATACTGGCTAGTATTAATATAAAGTTTATTTGTGCAAAATTTAGTGGCCATAGCTGACATAGTTTATAATTTATTAGGTTTTAACAGGCGTTTGTGGCATTTTAGTGGTTATCGGGAGCGGTTTTTATATGAAAGCTATGGTCAAAAATGGACCGATTCCTATAAAATTTGACATACTGACTGAAAGTTGCATAAAACTCTGTTCTAAATTTAGTAGTCATAGATTTTACAATTTTATTCAATTTATCAGCATAAATGTGATTTCCGGGGCAGGGTTAGAGCTCCCATATCTCTAACTAAATGCGAACCGATTTTACCCGATTTTTCAGCACACAATTTCTATAACATATCTAAAATAGTTTTGCTAAATTTCTACCTCTTGTAGTTAAGGTGCTATCGGGCTTTTATCTGACGGAAAGACGGACATAAACCCCCTTTTCTTTTTGTATTTTTGTGTTTCCGTAAGTTTTTTATATGGGAGCTATGGTCAAATGGTGACCGATTGTGCACACTGGTTGACATTGACATAAGACCTCCTCGTGCTAAATTTAGTGATTGTATCTGTTAAAGTTTTAGATTTATTTGCATTTAAGTGTATTTTAGGTGAAACTTCGGATGTGTGAACCGATTTTGATGAAATTTTATATGCTGCCTAGAGCTTATACCAAATTTTATAATCATAGGTATTATAGTTTGTTATTTAATAGCAAATAAGCGATTAGCTTAGGCGAGGTTATACGGGAGCTATGGTCAAATGTTAACCGATTTTGCCCAATTTCAATACCAAAATTTTCTCAGAGATGAAGAATGTTTTTGCTAAGTTTTAGTGAGCTAGCTCCTTTCGTTTGGGCGTTATCGTGATTTCAACAGACAGACAGACGGACAATCGCTCAATCGTCTTAGAATTTCATAAGGATTCAGAATATATATCGTTTTTGGTTTTTGAGCCAATATTAAGGAAATTACAAACGGAATGACAATCTCAATATACCCCCCCATTCTTTTTGATGGTGGGTATAAAAATACAACATTTAAGATAAATAAAATGAACACATACATGTATGTATATAGGGATGTTTTTTTCCAAAAATTTTTAAATTAAATTATAATTTCTGAATTCTTCTCTTTGAAGATTGAATTTGCCCCAAATGGATAGAAAAATCGAGAAATTATGAAAAAAAATTGGCATTTTTTATAGAAATTAATAGCCCGTACTTATTTACACCCAGTTCTAAAATTTTACCAACGTATATAGTAACATTACGATCAAATATCAGAAACAATTTTAGCTTAAGTGCTTACTTGTTTATAATTTTTGGTGACAACAACTTGTTACTTAAGATAAAATTTTCTTAAACATTCAACGGAAAATAAGTCCTACAACTTCTAATAATATCCAAAATCATATATAAATATATTCAAAGTCCAAAAGTATAGACAAATTGCATATCACTGGAAAGCAAATTCTCTTATCTGTTTAATAGTTTTATAATACTTAAAAAATTTTAAATCTTAACGCGGATTTTTGTTAAAGTAAGGCTAAAAAAGAAAATATTTTAAAACTTAAGTAACAAAAACCCATGACAATGCAGGGCTGCCAGATTTGGGGGTTTGGCCCCAAAAGTTGGGGATATTTAACACGTTCCCTGCCAAGCTGTTTTTCACTAGGTGTCATTTATACACCGCGTGTACCGAAAACAATACACGGTAAGCGCTTTAATAATTTTGTATAAATTCTTATTTTTTTTTTTGTTTTTGTGAGAATTAAAAAAAAAACACGTTGGCGTAAAACTGAAGCTACGCTTGTACTGTTTTCGGTACACACGGCAGGGAACGTGTTAATCTTAAAAAAGGCTAACAAATTTGGTTTGAAGCTTAGAGATTTTGTTGGGGATTTTTTGGGGAAATTTGAACATATTAATTCAAAACTTCATATATTATTAATGAAGGAAAATATTTTGTAGTACGAGAAAAGATTAATAGGCCAAAAAATGTCAGAAGACATGCCATAAAACGCAAAAAAAAATTTCTTAAACTGTAAGAGATAAGGTAGTACAGTAAGCATGTTTTTTCTTAATTTTTTAAGAAGTTTTCGAAAATTAAAAAATCTTTCAGATCGGATAAAATTGGCGAAAGTTATACGAACCCAAAGGTTTTACATACCCGAGGTAGGCAACTTTGGCTCACTGTAGAGCCCACTGTGCTATCGACAAATACGTTCTTAAACATTGATCTAAAAGCCTAATACCTCTTCTATTGACGTTCCAAAATCGTACGCACGTGGACCAAAATCCCAATTGGCATGATATTTGTTTTATACGCATTCTCATTATGTTTTCTTTTAAAAACTTTAAAAATCTTTTTATGTTTCTTAAGAAAATATTGTTTTATTAGTGAAAACATATAGCTATCTTTTAAGGAAAAACTCAAAAAACAACGGTATTTTTTTTATGTTTCAACTTTGAATATTTTTAACTTTTATTAAGAATTCAATAATATTCTTAATATTCTTAAAAAAATTTTGGTCCTCAGATGCGTCCACCAGATCAAAAAAAAAGCTTAAAAAATAAGTAAGAAATCAACCCAAAAATTCTTTTTACCCAAATATCTCGAAAGCCAAAGGAGATAACCTACACATGTAAGCGTATTTTTTTGTAGATCTTTTCAAGGACAAATTAAGTTTAAAATTTCTTTTCAATCCATCTATAAATGGATTTTTGGTGAATTTTTAAAAAAGTCGAACACCCGAGGTGACCAACTTTGAAGGTCCATCAATCACTCTCCCGACCACTCATGGTCCAGTGTTTTTGAAAATCAACTCGAATCCTTGACTACCGCCGTGCCAAATTTCATTCAAATATCTACAGTTGTTCAAAAATTACTGTATTATTAAAAACTCGATGAAATAAACTTCCTTTTACAAATTGAAATACCATATTCGTAAAATGCCGTCAAACTTAATTGAAATTTGGCCAAAAGTTTATAAATTTCAAGATGTTGCCTGTACACAACACCATAAAGAGCTTAGTCAAGCAGTTTTGAGTATGATAGCGGTTCCTATAAGCAATGCTTGTGTAGAGCGAGTATTTTCAGTTGTGAGTTTAACAAATTTCATAAAAATTTTCAAAATTTTGTAAACTTGAAAGTACGGAAAAGTTTGTTATCAATTTCAATTCCATCAGCTTTTTCTCATACAAACTTAAGACTTGATGAGCCAAACTTGAGTTTTGTGAAAGTTGACTTATGTAATGATGTAAACAAATACGATTTTTTATGAATTGGGGATTTTTAAGTTGGACGCAAATCAACTGTTTTTCGTTAAGAATGCGAAAGATTGAAAACGTTCGATATCGTGGGATGTCCTTTTTTCGCCGCACATAGGGTCGCCAAAATACATTTTCGTTATTTCCTCAGCATTTACAGTCGGATCTTAAAGTGTGCTATACGGTTGGAATTATCGAAAAACTTTCTAAGTAAAGATTTAACGATTTTTAAAAAGGTTAAATTTTCTGATATAAGGTCGGTACATTAGAAACTGAGGTTTTATTGATAAATAGCTATATAAGGTCAGCTATATAAGGTCAATTACCATTAAAGCAAATTATTAGCCTCCTCGATACAAAAACATCGATATATCATACTTTAAGACACGACTGTAAATGAAGAAGGTATAACGAAAAATGTATTTTGGCGACCCTAAATTTTTTTTCGAAACTGTCTTACAACAATACTTTATATTTGGTGGTGTACGGCGAACTTTTTTTTCCATAAATGTCGGGACACTCTTATGCCCATGTATGCAAACTACACATACATATTTAAATAATATACATATTTCTAAAATAATATAATATTCCAATTAATTAGTCTTTTAGTCTCACGCAATATGTTACATGGTGCTGACACGTCTGGAAATACTTCTGCACTTAGAAACGGTGAAAGAACAAGTATGACATTATTAAATAGAAATTCTGACTTTTATAACCACTCAGATGGAGAAAGTATACTTTCAAGTAGAGGACGACAAGGAGAGTTCAAAGATGTTAAAAGTATAATTGCAGATTTTAGACAAAAGAATCCAGAACTGTTACCTCGTGTTGGGAAGCGAATCAAGTCAAGCGAACAACATGCACAAAATCATAGTTTCAATATTCCATTGCTTGTAAGTGTCGCTTAAATCAACACTATTTTTAAAATCTAACTAATATACCTTATTATTTTATTTTGTTGCAGGAAAAATCAGCATCACGTCCTCAATATTTTACTAAAGACCATCAATCCGTGTTCTACCCATTGCGCAATTCAGTGGAGGAAATTTCCATTACACCAATTGGACGTACTAAAAAATTATCATCAAGCCATGATATTGATTTTGTTAACTCAATGGTAATAATGTTAAATTTTTAATTACTATATACATTTTTTCAGGGTTTAATATTTGGTATAATAGTTTTTCATATTATATTTAAAAAATGATTTTTTACTAAAGTTATATTTTAATGATACATTTTTTATACCCACCATCAAAAAGAATGGGGTATATTGAGATGTTCATTCCATTTGTAATTTCCTTAATATTGGCTCAAAAACAAAAAGGATATTCTGAATCCTTATGAATTTTTAAGACGATTGAGCGATGTCTGTCTGTTGAAAGCACGATAACGCCCAAATGAATGGAGCTAGCTCATTGTAAAAGACATTCTTCATTTCTGAAAAAATGTTGGTATTGAAATTGGGCAAAATCGGTTCATATTTGACCATAGCTCCCGTATAACCTCGCCTAGGATAATCGCTTATTTGCTAATAAATAACAAATTATAACAGCTATGATGATAAAATTTGGTATATAGAAATTTTATTCTCTTATTCTTTACTGCATTATAAACACTAACAAATTATGGTATATAACGATAATTACATCCTTTTTATCAATTTAATATTTAATTTTTCATTTTCTATTAAATTGCTGGAAACAAAAACAATTCGCATTTAAAATCAAAAGTTTTTAATGATTTTAAAAACGATATGTGTCAAAAAGAAATCTCTTTAAAATATGGGATTCTCAAATCAACGATTTGTCGAATAATTAAAAATGGAAACATCGAAACCGTACATAAGGGTGGTAGATTTTGGGCAAGAACTGCAAGAGAAGATAGGAAAATTTAAGCATTTGTTTACAAAACTTCCTAGAGCTATTCCCAGAGAAGCAACAACATACATAATTCTCACGACATTCCAATTGGAACAAGGGGTACTTCTCTCAGACAATGAGCGTTAGTTAGAGAAGTTTTACATAGCCTAATACTTAACAACTAGTGAATGTCTGAATTGTGAGGTGAACCGCTGTTTCTTTGAAAATTTATTTTTTTAAGTGGGTCTGGCCGGGGATCGAACTTGGGACCTCTGGTATGCTAGGCGGATGACTAACCTGCTATACCACGGCGGTTTAAAAAACCATATGTGTCCGAGAAATAAAAGTAAAGCTCGCCTTCTCTTTGCTCGATCTCATTTAAATAGTATTCCACAGCAATGAAAAAACGTGGCCACCGAAAACTCCGGTCTCAATCCGATTGAAAACATGTGTATGATTGCAAAGCGTAATATCGACAATGATTTCCAAAGGATTTTTTGTAGAATTGGAAAAGCAGTGGAATGCAATTCCAAACGATTATATTGAAAAGCTTATTTCCTCAAAAAAGTTGAGAAATAATACTTTAGAACAGTGTCCGGCAAAATAATACTATCGCATCTTGTGTGTGTGTTGGTTATTTTTGTAATTCTCTCTTTATCTATGCACTGTATTCAAACTAATAAGTTGTTTTGCTAGTAAGACACTAACAACACAACTTGTTTATTTGAATGCTCGTGAGAGAATGATTTATCTTAAGATAAACAATTGTTATCTTTTTCCTATCTGTGTGAGCAATATGTGTGAAAATATAAAAGATAAATGTCCTCGGGCTAGTTTTTGCCGATCACTGCTTTATAATTAAATACTTTGTTTAAATAATTTATTCAAATCTACAAATGTTTGATTTTATGATTTTGTATATTTGAAATATGTGAAAATATTTTGTTATTGGTCGTGAGTTCGAGTCAGTCTTATGTTCATGTCATATTTTTTTTTTAATTTATGATTTTTAAATTAGATGAATAAATTTTAGGAATACTGAAAAAACTACTCACTATTCCTAAAATTTCAGTATTCCTAAAATTTATTCATCTAATTTAAAAATCATAAATTAAAAAAAAATAATTTATGACATGAACCTAAGCCCGACTCGAACTCACGACCATCAACATAAATTCTGGTTCAACTAAAATTAATTTCTTTCAATATTTTGTTATACTAAAAATAAACTTTGTATCAAATACGTGTAATAACTTTGTGTCTGATATTATTTATTATAGGTTATGGACCCAGTCCCAAACCTCGCGTTATAAAATAAGAAAGTACTAGTGAAATAAAAAGAAATAAAATAAATAGTGAAAAATGGGCTACTCAAGTTTCAAAATCGAACCATTGTCCAAATTATATCAGAAAATTTTTTGACATTGTGGATAAAATAAATGAAATGGAACTAGAAATTACTGAAGACTTATTAACGATTTTACTTTATATAGTATCCATGAAGAGTACGAGAAACTCAAGAAAAGCTGCCGAATCCAGAAAAACTTAAAATAAAACTTTTAGAAGAATATGAAGCCCGGAAAAGAAATGAAAATTCAGAGTCAAATGCCATGTTCGCAAAGAAGAAGAATTTTAAGAAATTTTCAAAATCAAGAGATGATCAGAAGGAAAGAGGTGATAAATTTAAATTGTGGAGAAATAGGACACAAAGCGAAGGATTGCTGGTCTAAAAATAAAACTCAAAAAGTTATTAAAGCAAGAATCAAGAAAAAAGCTGAAATTGCTCTACAAATTAATGAAGATAGTGGTAGTTGGCACCTAGATTCAGGAGCATCATCCCACATGTGTGGAAACAAAAAGAAATTTAATGAAGTTATCATCTACTCAAATC
This sequence comes from Stomorhina lunata, assembly GCA_933228675.1. Taxonomy (NCBI): domain Eukaryota; kingdom Metazoa; phylum Arthropoda; class Insecta; order Diptera; family Rhiniidae; genus Stomorhina; species Stomorhina lunata. The sequence goes on from OW121742.1 coordinate 82,381,883, forward strand.
TTACATCTTGCTAACAACGAATCGACAAAAATTGAAAACTGAAACTGTATCCAGTTTCAAGATAGACTATTTGTCCCTGATTTAAGATTAAATTTATTATCAGTTGCAAAAATTACTGATCATGGGTACGAAGTGATTTTCAACAAAAGAGAAGCCGTCATAAGAAATAAAACAAAAGAAAGGTATACTATGTATATGAAGTCCAGAAATGTTGATAAATCCAAAATACAAAAATGGCATGAACGTTACAGACATCTAAATGAAAACGATTTGAAGGACTTACTACGAAATCAGAAGGTAAAAGGAATCGACTTTAATATACACGAAAAACAAAAGAATTGAGATACGTGTGCGCAGGGGAAACAAACTCAAAAACCATTTCAAAAGTCGAATTCAAAATCAACTGAGCTATTAGAATTAATACACCCCGACGTTTGTGGTCCTATGAGAGTAAATTTAATCGGTGGTTCAAGCTACTTTTTACCTTTTATTGACGAAAAATCCAGATGGTGTGTAATATATTTCCTCAAGAAGAAGAGTGAAGTTTTTAAAAAGTTTAAAGAATTTTAATGTCTGGTAGAAAAGCATACGAAACGAAAAATCAAGACTATCCGATCTGACAAGTAACAAATTTACAAATTTTCTGAAAAATGAAGGTATTAAACATGAGTTTACGGTTCCACATACACCACAACAAAATGGAGTAGCAAAAAGAAAAAATCTAAAATAGTTTATATGCTAATATGTGCTAATATGATATTCAATTAAATCAAAATCATTTAGACTGTGGGATGAGAAGCTAAAAAGATTGTGTGTTCAAGAAATATTAAATTTAGAAATTCTTATCAATCGAAATATTAATACTCTGATTTAATTGAAAATGAGCCTAGAATGAAAATCAATTGAAGTGAGAATTGCCCTAAAGGATGTAATAAATAGTCAAAATCTAGTCAACGAAGAGATGTATGAAGAAGACAGTGAAATTGAATTGAGGATTTTTTTTTTGAGTTTTTAAAAAAAACATACATTTTAAATGTCCATAAAATTTTTGAGAAAACATTTTATCTACTATAAATTATTTAAGAATGCGCTTTTCTATTTATTTTGAAAATTAGTATTTAAAGATAAAAAACTTTAGCCCAACTTTTTGGTTTAAATCTAACCGATCGATTGAAAAGGTTTCGTTTTGAAACGATCTAGGCTTAAGTCTAGTGCAACTGCACCTATTTTGTAAATTTGTATACCTTATAAATAATTTTAAATTTTAAGAATACCAGTATAAAAGTTAAGTTAAAGTTTCGGAATATAAATCGATATATGACTCTTATTTGCGTACCGATTGTAACAATCTGGATGTCAAGTGAAAGTGCTCCGAAATATATTTCAGATGAGATATTGATTTTTAAGAAACTATCAGGAAAAATTAAAAATTTTACTCATGGTTAATCAGCTTATATCTTTTAAGATAACAAAGATATTGAGGTTTAAATTTGGATATTTCTAATTTTCAAAGTTTTTATAAATTAATTTTAAAGGACAGGACATTATGTACATTCTGATTTTAATCGCTTTTCCAACTGTTTTTTTATTAGTATTTATGTTAACTCCTAGGATGGTAGATATAAATATAACGAAATATTATTAAAAATCAATCATATGCAAAACCGTCCTTCAAGATAGTTGTTTTTTAGTTGTCAAAGAAATTTGCTGAAATTCAAAATTGTGGCATTTAAATAACATAGAGGAACAAAGGAAAGAAGCACAACATTGTGGTTCGAAAAAAAGTTGGGTCTTACCCCGCCTACAAATACCGTCCTTTTTGTATTTTGTTAACTGTGTCGCCATCTTTATTCCGATCATAACACTACATCGGTATTCACGGCAATAAATAGTCATAATTTTTAAAAATTCGAATCGATTTTTAAAAATTATTCGATTGGGATTTTTTAAAAATCCCAATCGAATCGAGTACAAATCTAGTTTTTAAAAGTTATAACTATAAATTAAAAAAAACTACCAAAGAGAGAAATGTAGAGCTTACAGAGCCGCGAAACCCGATATATAAAATGTTATGATCGACACCGTGAACAAAATACTAAAAATGCGGTATTTGTAGGCGTGGTAAAAAAATTAAAAATTAGAATTGTTTTAACATTTTCTTCAATCCTAGTGGGTTACTGACACATTTTGTTTTTGTATAGAAGGCGAACCGCTCTAAAGCAGTCAAAAATTGATACAGGTTATAGTTTTTTTTTTTGCATATTTGATTGCATACTGTAAGAAAACATTAATCAGGGATGCAAAAATAATAAAATTGTACTTTTTGTTTGGAACATTATGGGCCTAATAGTAGATACCGCGAATTACTTATAATTGAATGCACATGCACTCGAAACTGAAAGTTCTTAAAAATACATCATAAATTTCAGTTAAATAGTAACAGAATCAAAAAAGTATTATGGTAATTCAGTTAGTATTGTTCCTAAAACATATACTCAAAATTAAAGATTAATTGCTTGTAACTATGGAGCACATCTTTTGTGACCCATTTTGATTTTACTTACAATACTCAGCTCTTCATAATTCAATAAAGACCACCAACTATATAAGGCCTCATTGGCTCAGTTGGTTCCTATATATTAAATAAATAAAATAAAAATATCATATCGTCAACTAGAATGCCCAAAGATGTAACCCTCAAATAAAATACATGTTCCTACAAAATTTTATGCTACTACATTTAAAAATAATGATTTTATGCAAGAAATGGAAAAGCCCTTATATCATAAAATATTGTCATAAAACCTAATAGATGTAATTACGTTATTTAAAATAGAGCAAACAGTATTCATCAAGGTGGACTTTGATTTTTGTTTTTTTACCACAATATGTATATAAACAAATCGCCATTTTTTTAATTAATTGTTTTAATTTTTAAAGGTTTTTGCTTCCCCTTCAAAATTATAAAAATATGGGTTACATCTTTGGGCATTTTAGGTGACGATATATATATATATATGTATTTATGTATATTAAAGGTATTCATAAGCAGAGTTCTTTGCCTAGTAAAAGAGTAAAGAAGTAATGTAGCAATCTACAAAAACAAAATACATTAAAATAGCTTTTTGAGTCAATTAATTCTTTTATCGCAATATTTAAAATGTAAAATTTATTTAAACTTTATAAAATTGCAGAATAATAACTACAATGCTCGTCTAGAAGATGACTACTTAAAAAGCCAACCGAAAAGGGAATTTGATGGAAAATGTCCAAAAAATATTCAATATCCTTCATGCCAAGAATGTAAAACTAATGAGTCACGTTTCGTTTGTGCGGGTTGTGGAAATCAATGGTATTGCAGTAAAAAATGCCAGGTAAATTGTTTTTAAATTATGTACATTCATATGCATACATTAGGGTGACAGCCAATTACACAAGTATGCAAGGTTTTGGATCTAAGCAACCAAAAACTGGGAGCTGGATCCGAATCTTGACTCCATTTTTTTATATTGGTTCTAATTTTCGAGATAATAAATCCATTTAATTAATTTACAAATTTTAAATTAGAATGAAGAGCAGTCGAACTGAGTCACTTGTACTGGGGGGTTACTGCGTATCTCGATTCGAAAATAAAACTGTTCGAATTTCTATGCTTAAAGCATTATGTTTCGAAAAGAATTTCTTTCGAATCGAAATACGCAGTAAGCCCCCTTTTTGTCCAAAATCCTCGGTATCGTTTTTCGATTTTCGCCTAATTTTGGAGCAGTCGCTCTCCTTCGATTTAAATTCAGAAAATGTATTTTGGGAGACATTTGAGCTTCAATCTTGCAATTAATTTTCAACAAACCGTCGATTATCTGTTTGAAATCCGGGGATTTGCTGTTACCGAGAACGTAGTGAACAACATCTTGAAATGATATCCACGCTGCTGCTTCATTGGGCGTTAAACATTTTGTAAAGTTTCTGTCGATTTCTGTTCTGCGCGAACTCACAAACTAGAACCAATTTTGAAAACCGAAACACAGATTTGAATTCAGCACCTCAAATAACATCAAAATTTGTTCTCATCTGCCCTGATCCAAAAGTTGATCGTAATTTGTAAACTTGTGTTATTATTTGTAAAATTTTAGAATGATTCGGCCGGAATATTGTGACAATTTAAAAAAATTGTAATATTTATTATGTTTTATTTTATTATTTTTTCTTCTAAAAATATATTAACCAAAATACTAAAAAAAAGGTCCGATTTAGTTAAAATGTTTAAAACTGAACTTTTATACCTAGTGTCACAATATTACGACCGGTACATTCAATTTTCTACAAAAATCTCTTCACATCATTGTTTGTCACCCTAACATACTAATTAAATGCATATTAAAATAATCAAAAAATATTTTTTTTAGATATCTGCCTGGGATAAGCATTCTGAGATGTGTACGGAATAATTTTTAAATTATATTATAATTACAAATTAAAATTAAAATAAATTTCTAATCGAGAGAAAAGCTATACAAATTTCGCTTTATTAATTTCATTGAATTCCATTATAATTCCGTTTTGACCAATACAAAAAGTCTATATGTTTCACAGTTTATCAAGACAATATAAATAAAAAAATAAATACTAGAGTGTCAATAGCGGGGAAATTTATTGAAGAAATACGTTTCCGAAATGCTTAAAAAAATAATCCATGGCCCGCTCAAAATTGCAAAATACCTGATTTTTTTAATTTGATTATAAAATGGGAGCAAAAATTATCTAAAAATTATTTTGTCACTTTTTCCAGCAACTTTTGATAAAAAGGCATTAAGTAAATATATTACACTAATATTAAGTTTATTTATTAAAAGAAATTAATCCTAAAAATTTATGGGGACAATATTGTCACCATAAATTTTTAATTTTTGCTCCCATGTCTTTAAAGGGTTAAAATAAGTTTTTTAAATAAAAAAAACTTTATCTTAGTGTAAAATAATTACTTTTAAGTATATTTATTAAAATTCAGTAATAAATTAATAATATTACGTATTTAAAAAATAAAAAAAGTACAAAAAATCAAATTTTTCATCTTTGACTCCGGAAAAAAGGGTTAAGTTTACCCAATTTTAAAAACATAGAACCTGTTTATATTTTCCATAGTATGAATAATTTTATTCCATACAAACATTATTAAAATTGAACATAAATAAGATTTATGAAGCATTTACTCAAATCATGAGCAAAAAATTACTTTTTTCCGAAATTCGTCGAATTCGAACACAAGGTACGGGAAAATGATTTGAGATATCGACCTCATTTTTTTTGAGTTTTATTGTCTTTTTTTATCTATTTTAACACACCGATGAGAGAAATTCAAATTTGTAATATTTGTTTAACAAAATTTTCAAAAAATTTAAAAAAAAATTAATTTGAAACCCACCTTTTCGATTATGAAAAGAACTAAATTAATATTGTTATATTTTAACAAAATTAAACTGTGAAGTACTTACAAGTCTTAAAATTATAAATAATGTCTTACTTTGCGAATTTTTGTCTAAAGTAGTTTTTTCTAGCGGTGTATCCTAGCGGTGTATTGTCAAGGACACGAATTTTTGGGGGAAAATCACAATAACTTCAGACCTGTTTTATGGATTTCAAATATTGATAACTTTAATTAAAGCTGCATTCACTTTTAGATTCCATTATCTTTTCTCTTAAAAATAAAATGTAAATGGACGAAAAGTAGCAAAAACTGCAAATACTCTCAGTTTTCCCCATACAAATGGGCTCAAAAACTTTGGGCCCGTTGAGCGGGCTCGTATCCTAAAAATAAATCAATAATATCAATATCACTATTAGAAGTCGATCAGAGACAAAAGCCAAAAAACGACCCACCCTAATATATATATATAAATATACATATATATAAAATTGCCATTTAACAAAAAAAAAAAAAATTGTGTAATAATTTCATGAATGTAACAAGATATTTCCATTTGTACGAAGAATGTTTCTCTGCAAATAGTCAAACAGATCACCAACGGAAACATTCTAGAAAGCGAGCGGAAAAATTATAAGCAGTGAACTTTGCACAATAGGGCGGATAAATTAAAAATTCGTGACAATATTTATTAGTTGTAAACAATTTTATTTATACAAAATATAAGCTGTTTTTACGAATCGTTGTAAAGTAGTATTGTAAACCTTGTAGATCTTGTGAATATTGTTTACAATATCGCAACAACAAAATGCATTGAAGTTTAATTTACCACAAAGTTGTTAACTTACTCCACAAAAAACCATTGTAAGATAGATACTTTATTTTTACAAGTGTGTAAAACAACTTTTAGTTTTGCCGCCACATTGTTCTTATTTTTGTTTTATGTCGGTGTTTTGTTTTTGATGAGAAAATTAAAAATATATAAAAAAAATATACAAGAAACAAAAAATTTTAGAAAAAAGCGTAATAGAACCTAAAACAGAAGATGGACTGACGATGAGGTTAAAATATTATTGGAGTATTTACAGGAACATCAAGATTTTGAGGCAAGTTGATAGCTAAAACATTTCATACGTTTTTATGTATTTGCATTCTTGTAAGTTTATATTTTAGAAACCAACAGCAAAATTTCAGCAATCCAAATTAGTACAAAAATTTTATTCGCTTACAAACACAAAATGGCGGGGAAAACAAAAACAGCTGTTTTAATTTATTACAATACTTTACAATACTCATAAAAAAGACGTTAATACTTCGTTGTAAAAAATCGTAGTATATATAATAGAATAGTACACTGCCCATCACAACTATAACCGCACCCCTATTAATGTAAATATTTCAGCTTTTGGCAATAAAAGGAATTAAATATTTTAGTATAAAAGAAAATAGACGAAAACTTATATTTTGTAATAAAAATTAATTATTTATTTACTTTAGTTTAATTAATATAAATAATTTCAATACAAACAGCTGTTTCGTAACTATAACCCCACTTTAAAAATTAATTAATTAACAAAATTCTCTACTTAAATTGTCAATTAAACTAAAAAAAACAACCATCGAAACGCGTCGAGGAAAGGTTTCCCCACCAACATTTTTTGGTTTTATAAAAAAAAACTATTTATTACAATTATAAATAATTGTAATAAATTGGGATTCTTAGTGCAATACACTACAGTAAAACTTTTTAACTAAAAAATATATTTAATAATGGGTGGGGCCGCCTTTATAGCTCATTCACATTAAGCTCGAAAACTCGTTTAAGTAGTTTTCGAACAAAAACAACTTGAAAACTTAAGTTTTCACATACAAAACGAAAACTCATTATGTATGAGTTTTCATTGAAAACTCATTTCAAAACTCTTCAAATTCGAATACAAACCTGAGTTGTACACTTTTTTGCAACAATGACAGGAAATACGAAATATGACAACAATGACAGGAAATACAAAATATGACAAATTAAAATATTTAAAAATTTGGAATATTCTAAAATGCTCAAAAAAAGTTAAAATAAAATACTTAATAAGGAGAATATGGATAAGCATTGAAAAAATAATGTTTATTGTTTTTGAAAGAAGTGTTACTAAAAGACATTGCGACGAAAACGTCTTAAAAGTAAAAAAATCGGAATGTGAACGGGTAAGTTTTCATGTTAGTTTTCATGCTCGAAAACTTAAAAAATTGTTCAATGTGAATGGCTATTATTCTGAATAAGCTCAAAAATTCGATCTTTGGATAAGTCTTCAGTAATTGCTCGCCATTCATCGATGATTGCTACTTTCAATTTGAAAACATCTTTGTATTATCTATTTTGGGCATAAACACGGCGGCCCAATATTCCCCAAATATTTTCTAAAGGGTTTTGATCCGAAGAACAGGCAGGCCACTCAATAATTTTAATCTTTTTTAATTTAAGCCATTCAATTCTCTGACGATTTTTGTGTTTTCTCGCTAAAAATTAAAGTTTTTCCTGGGCTTCCAAGGAAGGCAACAGTTTTTTATTAAGAATGCTTATGTATTCTCCGGAATTCATTAGAGTGCTTGGAAAGGCCAAATCAAGCAATGCATCGCTGCAAAAAGCTCCACATACCGTTAAGAAACCGCCACAAAAATTTCGTTTTAAGAAATATCGTGGTTCCTTTAGCAGATCCCTCCAATATTTACCTTAACCATCAGGACCGCCAAGATTAAATTTTTTTCTCATCTGAAAAAATCTCCTAAAAGAGAAGAAGAGAAGAATTTTAATACATAAAAAAATAATTTTCTTACCTGTTGTTTGCAAGACTTTCTTTGCGAATTCCATATGGGCTTCCTTGTACTCCATGAGTAATCTTGGGACAGTCATTAGCGATTGTCTGGTTATGTTCCAGTGGATTTTGACACTTTTACACCAAATTCGGCAAAAATTTGCGAAAGGCTTTTCATAGAATTGCTTGTGGCTATTACAATTCTGAGCCGATCCGGATAACTTTCTTTTTGCACCTCCGGTTTTATTTTTGTCATGTTGACTTTGGTTTTTGTCAAAATTTCTTACCACTCGGTCCAAACCGATCTCTCGAAAATTTAGCCCATTTTCTAAAAAGGTCAAAATGGTTCCTTTTTTGACATTTGTAAGATATGTTCCCCTTGGCATTTTATTTTAATTAAAATAATACGTCAACTTCCATACGAGAAATTTAAAATTTTGGCGCAGTTTTAATTTATTATTTAATTTAAATGCGATGCGGTTATAGTTATGCAACACTAAGAAATGCATTAATCGTTGTGAATTTGCCAATTCAAAGAGTAACTGACAAATTTTTTGTTAGAATAAACAAAACAGTTATAATACTAAAATATATCGTAAACCCTTTCATCGAATTTTCTTTTAACGAAATCAAAAACGGATATTGTGCGGTTATAGTTGTGACGGGCAGTGTATATCTACAATCATTTCTGAAAACCGCTATAATTTCAAATTATAATTTAGAAACAACATGTATTTTTTTTTATCAATTTTTGTATTTGAATTTGCAAAAATTATTTTTCCCATCCGTTTGGTTTTTTCGGATATAAATCAGGGACCGTAACTGTTATAACTTTTATCGTAAAAGTCAGAAAATAAAAGTTATTTTTTGACTTTTATTTTTTAGAGCAGAATTAAAAGTTATTTTTTGACTTTTATTTTTTCGTTAAAAAATAACAGTTATTTTTTAACTTTTATTTTTTCAAGAAAAAATAAAAGTTATTTTTTAACTTTTATTTTTTCGAGCAAAAATGACAGTTATTTTTGACTTTTATTTTTTCAAACAAGAAATAACTTTTATTTCTGCTCGAAAAAATAAAAATCAAAAAATAACTTATTCATGCTCGAAATAATAAAAGTCAAAAAATAACAGTTATTTTTGCTCGAAAAAATAAAAGTTAAAAAATAACTTTTATTTTTGCTCGAAAAAATAAAAGTTAAAAATAACTGTTATTTTTGCTCAAAAAAAAATTTTAAAATAACTGTTATTTTTTTTCTAAAAAATAAAAATCAGATTTTTAAAAAGCAAAATGGTATACTTGGTTATTCTTTGATATTTCCTTGAGTTTGTTTTTTTTAATCAAAAATTCAAAAATAACAGTTATTTTCGGTCCCTGATATAAATGAATTTTCAATTCTGTGGAATAACCTAGCAATTTTAGTGTTTCAACAACACCACCAATAAAAGCAAAAAAAAAAACGAAAAAAAATCCTGATGTGATAGAGAAAAGTGGCCATCAGTTTTGAAATCAGCACATTCTAAAATACAAAAACTTTAATTTTGTAGACCTGTGTTATTTTCCAAAAACGTATTGGTTAAATTTATGTAATAGTTTTTAAATTAACCAGTTATGTACAAATATTTGTAATTTTTATTAATATTCATATAAAGAAAAATATACACTTTTCACTTTATAATAATATAAGTAATATAAGGCTTATTTATTTAGTATACTCATTCACATAAAAATATATTTTTTATTACATACTATAAAATTGCATCTTCAAAATAATCATAATTGCAATTACATAATTTAAATTGGAATATGTATAAATACACAAATATTTATTTGTATACATGAAAAATAGTGTGCGCTTTATAGTCTATTCAAATTGGCTATATGCATCTTGTAGTCTAGAAACTATACCAGAATAAAACTTAATTTGTTCTTCAATAAGTGATTTGACAGTTTGCTTCAAATGACTCTCCCGTTCCATTCTAAAATGAGACATTTCAGCTATAACAGCGTAAGAAATAATATCAGTACGACGATTTACATCAGCCATTTGAGAATTACTCATCTTTTGTTCAGCAGCCAGACGCTCGCATTCTTTTCGTTTCTGCATTGCTCCTTTGTGAGTTGATAAAATGTCAGGAAAACTACTCAAAACTCCCCTAAAAAGAAATATAAATATTTTAGATTCAAAGTCAAAACATATATTTTAATGATATAGATAAACTTTATATTCTAACGATATTATTTATAAAAAATTTATATATTGGCTTATATAAATATTTATCATACACTTATCGTTTAATAAGCCATTTATAAAAATTTGACTTCAAAAACATTTTATGAACATTATAACAATTACATACTTTTATAGTTTTTGTGCTTTAATGTTGGTAATACCACGTTTTTAAATTGCCATTTTGTGCTGTTCAAATAATAGGTTTGTTCCCATACTCTAACGAAACTACCCAGAACAGTCCGAAGTTGTCAGAAACTACTTAAAAAACAACAATTTGTATTGAAAATTTTGTACGGGAACACGTTTGTGTAAGTTTGGGTTGTTTTGGTAAAATAAGGGAACACACATAATAATTGTATAAGTAAATTACAATTTGAAAAAATTTCGTTAAATGAAGTAGCTCATTGGATCAAACCTCAGTGAAGAATTGAGCTGGACAGATTTTTTTTAAATTACATTAACAAATGTATCTTTATTAATGCCAGTGTTCGAAATGGGACCCAGATCATTTTCACTTTTTTTAACTTTTCTTATTAAAAATTATTTTTTCTTTAACTATTTTTTAATTAAACAAGTAAGAGTGGTATATTCGACTATGCCGAATCTTGGAGACCCTTCACCAATGGTGGTCCAAAAGTAAAGTATAAAATCAAAAGAGTTTATTGTTAATTCTATAGTTTATCTCCAACATTGGCGTTATAATATTTCAGATTTAAATTATTCGATTGAAAAGAAAAAAAAAATAAAGGTATGCCGCAAAGCTCTCTATGAACCAAAAAATATTCAAACAAAAATTTTAAATTTGGTTCGAAAAGGGTATTGAATATAAGCTATCAATACGTAATTTAATTCGAACGTATCACATATATATATAGTAGGAGTTCTTGTTTAGTTACGTGTTTTGTCAATCTACACAAGCTTTAGGATGATAGGTTATACACTCTTAGTTTTAGATACGTACGTGAGATACATAGCTTTTGAATGGATAAATATCAGGTCTACATTAGTTGCTAACGTATCATTGCTTTGTCGGAAAAGTAATTAAATATTTACTTATATCGTCGTGCGGAAGTTTATGTTAAAATATGGTAACCCTGCTTATTGCAACATGTACGTTCTCCTATTTTTCTTTTTGCATTATTCGTTCTAGAAATGTTCGTTAACTGACATTTGAAACTTTGTAATTAGTCTTAAGAATAAATTCAATGAATAAATATCAACAGGTTATGGTCGCAGTGATCGCAGTAGCGCGTAAAAGTGTTTAAGACTCGAGAAAAAATAAAAGAAAAAAATTAAAATGAGCTCGTCAATTTACCAAATTGAGAAGTTGGACGGAAATAATTTCGATTCATGGTCTATCCAAATGCAAAGTGTGCTGGTGCACAGTGGTTATTGGAAGCTAGTTAGCGGTGAGCTAAAAGTGGAGGATGGAAAGAATAAAGCCGAAAAAGAGAAGATGAAGTCCGATGATGAAAAGGCTCTGGCCACCATTTGTCTCAGTGTGAAGCCATCGCAGTTAAATTACGTGAAAAATTGTAAATTGTCTCTGGAAGCGTGGAAGAAACTACATGAGGTATACAAGCCACAAGGACCTATACAGAAAGTGACGCTGTACAAGAAATTGTTAAATTTATCTATGGCATCAAATGGAGACATGGTGAAGCACATTAATTTGTTCACAGAAATTGCCGACAAATTGGAAGAAATTGGTATTTCCATGCAGGAGGAGCTATTGTGTATAGTCTTGTTATCAAGTTTGCCACAAGATTATAAAAATTTCGTCATAGCAATGGAAACTAGAGACAGTTTGCCAAAATTGAATTCCCTGAAATTGAAGCTTCTAGAAGAAGGGGAAAGGAGAAAAAACGAGAAAGAAAACGTTACAAATCAACAAGCTTTTGGTATTCGTGCGAAGTGTGAAAGAAAAAACGAAAAAGAACAACGAAATTACAACAACAAGACAAGGTTCAAGGGAAAATGTTTTTTGTGTGGTAAAGCCGGTCACTACGCAAATAAATGTGACATGAAGAAACAAAACCATCAGCAGCAACAACAACAACAATCGTTTTCTATTTTAGCAGTAGCAGATACGTTACAACAAAACAAATGGTATGTTGACAGTGGTGCAACCGCGCATATGTGCAATGATCGCAACATGTTTACAACGTTTGAGCAACATGAAGAGAAAATATCGTTAGCTGGCAACAAGTATATTATGGCAACGGGTAAAGGTGATGTCAACATTAGGTCGTGCAACATTGATGTTACTTTGCGAAATGTTTTGTATTGTTCGGAGTTACAGGCAAGTTTTATTTCAATTAGTAAAGCCGTGGACCGTGGATATATTGCTACATTTAAGAATGATGCAGCTTATATAAATGATAAAGATAATAACAACGTTATTAAAGCCGTCAAACAAAATAATTTGTTCGTCGTGGTGTGTGATGGTGTTGATGAGAAGTTGTATGCTACAAACTTTAACTGGCATGATCGGTATGGTCATCTAAACAACAAGAGTCTTGATATGTTGGTGAAAAATAAAATGGTTACAGGTTTGAATATAAAGGGGCATGAAAAAATCGAAAAGTGTAAAGCATGTATGTTGAGCAAAGTTCATGTTTCCCCATTTCCTCAAGAATCAACGTCTACATCAAAAGAGTTGTTAGAACTGGTGCCCACAGATGTTTGTGGACCGATAAATGTGAATTCTATTGGCGGTTCGAGGTACTTCTTAACATTTATCGATGATAAATCTAGAAGGACGTTAGTTTACTTTTTGAAGAGTAAGTCTGAAGTGTTGGAGAAGTTCAAAATGTTTCAGGCACAAGTTGAACGTCAGACTGGAAAGCAGATTAAGGCCATTCGCAGCGATAACGGGGGTGAGTACACGAGAAAAGAATTTGAAAATTATTTGAAAGAGTGTGGAATAGTTCGTCAATTGACTGTACCCCACACGCCTCAACAAAACGGGGTTGCAGAACGGATGAACCGTACATTGGTTGAAATGGCGCGATCGATGATGATCCACGCCGGTGTTTCTGGTGATTTATGGGCTGAGGCTATATGCACTTCTGTGTATATACGAAATCGTTGTCCCACTCGTAATTTAAATAATAAAACCCCATATGAGATATGGCATGGTAAACGCCCTAACGTAAGTCATTTGAGGACTTTTGGTTGTTTGGCCGTGGCACTTAAGAAACCTCACAGATCTAAGTTTGAAGCCCGTGGTGATGAGTATTTGATGGTTGGTTACTCATTGGTATCTAAAGCTTATAGATTGTATGACATGAAGTCACACAATATTGTTGAACGTCGTGATGTCGTTTTTGATGAAACAAAATTCCCAAGAAATATTGAAGACGTTGAGGAAGTCAACCCTAATGATGTTTTAATCTATGATTTTGAAAAAGCAACTGAACGAAAACCCAGTGATGTTTACGAAGCCCAACAAAATGAAAGCATTGAGGATTCCGATGGCAATGATGATATTGCAGATAGCTATGATACAGCTGATGAAGATTCGGAAGGTGACTTTTTGGGATTTAGACCTGGTCCTGGTAGACCTCAAGTAGTAAGAACCGGTGAACCTGGTAGACCTCGTAAGGTGCAAAATTTGGTCGTTGCATGTAATGATTTTATACCACAAAATTTTGAAGAAGCAGTCTCGTGTGAAGAAAGTAATCAATGGAAGACGGCTATGAGAGCTGAACTAAAAGCCTTGGAGAAAAACAACACATGGTGTCTGGTTGATTTGCCGCATGGTCATAGTGCTATTGGCAGCAAGTGGATATTCGCAATTAAACGTAATGGTAAGGGTGAAATAGAGCGATATAAAGCGCGTCTCGTGGCTAAAGGCTGTAGCCAAAAGTTTGGAGTTAACTATAAAGACACGTTTTCACCTGTGGTGCGATACGCTACAATTCGAATGCTGTTGGCGCTGGCTGTAGAGAGAAAAATGCATTTGCATCAAGTCGATGTAAGTACTGCATATTTAAACAGTGATCTCAATGATGAGATATACATGCAGCAACCGGAAGGTTTTATAAATAAAATTGATCCAAATAAAGTCCTTAAATTGAAGAAATCCCTATACGGTTTGAAACAGGCGGGAAGAAACTGGAACGAGAGGCTAGATAGTGTTTTACAAGAAATGGGTTTTACATCTTGTGAAAATTAACCTTGTTTATACAAATCTACCATTGAAGGAGAAATAATGTTAGTAGCCGTGTATGTCGATGACATCATAATCGCATCCAAGAACAAGGAGGAGATTTTGAAGTTCAAATCGAATCTAGCAAATGTTTTCCAAGTAACTGACAAGTGTGTTCTGAGTAATTTCCTAGGGATGAACATCAAACGTGATGGTGAGGCTGGTACTATCAAGTTGTGTCAAGGACAATATGTTAAAGAGATTTTAACGCAATATGGGATGGAGGATTGTAAATCCGTATCTAGCCCTCTCGATGCAGGATTGCAAACACATTGTACCAATGATTGTGAACGAGTTAGTAAGGAAGAATATCAGTCTATAATTGGTGCTTTAACTTATTTGGCGATAACATCCAGACCTGATATACAACATTCAGTATCGAAGCTAGCACAACACAATCAAGATCCACATGAATGCAGTGAAGCATATATTGATATATCTTAAAGGAAATATGGACGTTGCCCTTGTTTATGAATCTGGTGATGCGTGCGTTAAAGGATACACTGATGCTGATTGGGGAAGCAGTGTCTTAGATCGTAAGTCATATACGGGATACATTTTTTATCTTGGAAGTTCCGTAATCTCTTGGGAATCCCGTAAGAAACCAACGGTAGCCCTTAGTTCAACCGAAGCAGAATATATGGCTATGTCCAGCGCTTGTAAGGAAGCCGTATATCTTAAACGTTTATTGGCAGAAATTGGTTTCAATGATGGTCAACCAATAGTATTAAAGGTGGATAACCAGGGTGCGATGAAGTTAGCCATGAACCCTGTTTACCACAACCGTACAAAACACGTCGATATCAAATATCATCATGTTCGTGAAGTAGTGCGCAATGAAGATGTCACTTTGCAGTATTGTCCAACGCAAGAGATGGTAGCTGATATACTGACGAAGAATTTACCTAGAGTAAAACACATGTATTTTATGAATTTGATGAATATGTCGTAATTTTATTATTATCCTTATTGTAAAGGACA
The DNA here is from genome assembly GCA_933228675.1 of Stomorhina lunata. Lineage (NCBI taxonomy): Eukaryota > Metazoa > Arthropoda > Insecta > Diptera > Rhiniidae > Stomorhina > Stomorhina lunata. The sequence continues at coordinate 82,397,537 of OW121742.1, forward strand.
TACATGTTGAGGAGGAGTGTTAAAATATGGTAACCCTGCTTATTGCAACATGTACGTTCTCCTATTTTTCTTTTTGCATTATTCGTTCTAGAAATGTTCGTTAACTGACATTTGAAACTTTGTAATTAGTCTTAAGAATAAATTCAATGAATAAATATCAACAGTTTATGTGCTCTATACGCCAAAAATGCATTTTGAGAAAATCGATCTTGAATTTTTAACTTAATTTTTCTACAAAACTATACGATAGAATTTTGAGATTTTTACACCATATATTTTGCGTATAGAACAAAATAGCACAAAAAATTAATTTTGAAGGATATAAAATAAAACATACACTATTTATCTCAGAAAACGGATTGAAACATTTAGGGTCGAAAACCTAAAATGGCATTATTAACTCAAAATGTGTAAAATGGCGGATAGAGCCATTAGCCTCTGCACGACGATATGTATATCTGAAGTTTTTAGATGAATATTTCACCAATAATTTTTGGGATTTATTGTTCTTCTGATGACTCTTTAATTAATACATGTTCTTACGATAAACATAAGCTCCTAGTAGAATATATAGATTTTTAACTGATTTTAGGGTCAAATCACTTCTAAATTTTGGTGTCTAAGCGATAATATATCAGGTGTTAATAGACCGATTTTGATAAAATAGCGTGCTTTACAGGAAGAGGAAGACTTTGCACAAAATTTGGTTTTATAATGGGTATAGTTTAACATTTGTAAGCATTTAAATACTTTTCGTTGTGCTTAATCGTTTAATTTGGATTGTATGTGAGCTTTGATAAAATATATTATGGAATTGTGGTGTTTGAAGATTAGGTTAACATTAAGCGAAAAGGTATAGCGATTACATGGAAATTAGCCACGGTATACTGCTATTATAATTTGATTTAATTTATCAGCATTAAAGTGATTCCCAATTGGGGTTATATGGGAGCTTTCAGTAATTGTGAACCGAGTTCGCCCATTTTCAATACCGAACTATTTCAAGAGATCAGAAATACTTTTGTCAAATGTTGTCCCTCTAGAAAGTTTTTTTAAGCGCTATTGAGCTTTCCTCTAACGAAAGTACGAACAGAAAGAGCTATAGTCAAATGGTGACCGATTGAGACAAAATTTTGCACACTGACTGACATTCTTGTGTTAAATTTAGTGATCATTTTTTATTCTCATTAAAGTGGCTTTTAGATGAAATTTAAGCCGTTAAGATGTTTATAAACGAGGTATGACTAAATGTGAACCAAATTCCATGATATATCGAATGCTAAATAACGATCATGTATATCATGTACTAAGCTGCAATTTATGTACTTTCTAGGAAGATTACTTATAATTTGATATTACTACATACTTAATATTATCATAATGTTCAAAAGCAGTTTGTCTGCTGAAATTAGATTTGTGAAGCTCCTGGAGGGTATGCATTAATTTTATATCAAATTTTAGGATATCGTCCCACCATTGAATTTCATCATCGTCGATCAAAACACCTGAAATATCGCTTAAACACTTAATTATATGTACCACAAATTACCAAATGCACGTATTTTATCAATTTTGTCAAAGAAATGCAAATAAGTAAAACCATGCTTCTGGAGCACAAGCCTATATAAAAAATATAAATATAAAAACGCTATTAAATTTCATGAAAATCGTTTGATAAACATCTGGGGGGTTACTGCGTATCTCGATTCGATTCTTTCGAATCGAAATACGCAGTAACCACCCTTAGCTATTGACGAAACAAGAACTCCAAAAACTTGGTTTCAACAGACAGACGGACGGACAGACAGACAGACAGACAGACAGACAGACGGACGGACAGACAGACAGACAGACGGACATCGCTAAATTGATTCTCCTGCCGATTCTGAGTCGATCAGTATAATTTTAATAGTATCAACGATCAGATTTGTGGAGTTCCTAAAGGAAATTTTAGGTAATCCTTCCGCAAAGGACGATGTCAAATTTCATCACAATCGGTCCATAAACACCTGAGATATCGCTGAAACACCACTTAAAAAATGTAAACAAAATTTTTTAGACACGTACTTTCGGCAATTTGCTGTACATCAAAAGTATTGTTTTGGCGATATCTCAGTTGTTCATGGACCGCTTTTCATAAAATTTAATAACGGGGAAATTTCCTAAAATCTGATATAAAATTTATGTATGTCTGTGCTCCAGGAAGATGGTTTTTCCTATTTATGCATTTCATTTTTTCAACAAACTTTCCCTAATGCGTACTTTGCGATACATCAAATTTATTTTTTTGGCAATTAATCAGTTGTTTATGGACCGATTTTGATAACATTTTAGAGTGTTTTGGAGAACCATTTCCCAAAATCTGATATATAATATATTATCACATGTACACCAGGGGTATCTTTTTTCTCTTGTTATTTAAAAGTGTGTTTCAATCAAAAATTTTTAATGGCCTGTTCCACGATCTCGAAAGAATGCTTTCTTTCTTATTCTATACGAAAGAAATTTGTTTTTCGTTTCACTAACTTTATTTTATGCGAAAGATAAGTCGAAAAACAAGTCGAAAGAAAACGTAAGTACTTTCATACAAATTTCTGTTTCACTATTTCGAAAAAGTTATCATCAATACAAAAGCAAATGTCAAATGAGTCACTTGATATTTCGCTTTCGAATAGAAACGAACGAAAGGCTTCGAAATAGTGAAACCAAAATTAATTCGAATTACTCACTTTCCTTCGAGTAGATTTTCTTTCGAAATCGTGAAACAGGCTATAAATTTTCGTCTAATTTTTGGTATTTTTTTTGATATTTTCGGTGTTTATAAACCGATTTTAATGAAATTTTATAGCGTTCATTTCCTAAAATCTGATATATAAATTATGCAGATCCATCCTCCAGGGGCTTCAGAAACTTGATTTCAACAGACAGACAGACCGTCAGACGGACATCGCTTAATCGATTCTCCTCTCGATTCTGAGTCGATCGGTATAATTATTAACGGAGTCACAAACTTATAATACCCTTTCACCTATTAGTATAAAAAGATTTTGAAGAAAATTTACTCCAATCAGGTTAATTTTTTCAAGAATTAAGAAAATTCTGTCGCTAAGCAAGCTACTGATTTAATATAAGATATAATATATCGTTGAATTTGTTTCGAAAAAAGTTTAATTTGATTTAAATAAAATTTAATTTGCTTTAAAAAAAGTTAAGTTTGACTTAAAAATAATTTTATTTGATCCAAAAAATCGTTATTTGGGAGTAAAAACCTATATATGTATACTTTATATATAGGTTTTTACTCTCAATATATATGAGTTCAAAATTACGATTGAAATTTTTTTTTAATAGAAGGGTTTTCCAGGTGCATCTAATGACAGATTCATTGTCATGCCAACGTAATAATTGTTGCTGTTGTTGTTACAGATTCTACGAAACGTTTAATAATTGTAACCAAGTCAATATTATTTTCTGGATCTGACAACAAATTTCGAGCCCAGAGTCTTGTCTATGAAAAAACTTTTTCTATGGGATTTAGCATAGGAGAGTATTTTTGCATTATCTAATATAAGCCAAGGACCATTGATTGGCTTATGTTAGATAATTTGTTGAAAAGTTCTTTAAGAAAAGAGACAAAAATATTAGTATTAACTGCAGAATTTGCAATTACTTTTTGATGTTAAACGCCATGTATGTTCATAGCTGCAATGAGGGAAACATTTCGTCCTCTTGTTTCAGGTGCATTCTGAGCAAAATTAGGTGCATACGGTATGCGTCGTTGAATTGTATATTCACAATTTATTAAAAATTAAAGTTTTTAAAACTTAAATTTTAAAACGAATATGAATTTAAAAAAAATTTAACTTATAAAAAAAATTGAAAATGAAAAAGATTTAATTTCAAATAAAAAAAATTTAATTTGGTTTGAATCAGAGACCGGAGATCGTTTTATTTTTTAAATAAAATATAAATATCATTGCCGATGAAAATTTATTTTCATTTCGATCGAAAAATAAAAAAAGATGGATTTATATTTGAAATATAAATATCCCTCATGATGAAAATTTTAAATATCTATAACGATAAATATCCGAACAGAAAAATATTTTATTGATTGTTTTATTTTTGAACTTCTGTTTTGACTTTGAAAAATAAAATGTTTATGAAATTTTAAAATTTTCAACAATGAATGTATGAATGTTTACAAATTATTGCTATTTTTTAGGACACCGAAGTTAAAGAACTATTGGTGGTTTCTTTGATTCGCGTCGCTATTTCCAAAAACAAAATAACTTTTAAACGTTTTAAACGCATTTAGAAAACGACCATTTGTTGCCCAAACCATTTCAATATAAAATTTGCAACAATAATTGAATTTATTGCTATTTAAACGTCCTAAAGATGTTTTATACACGGACAAATACAGAAATAAAATTTGAATTTTTTCTATCAAAATTTATTTTTATCGGATGAAAAAAGATGAAAATAATTTTGAACTGTACTGATAAATATCCCAAACGATTTTTTTATATTTTATTTTCATCGGATTGAAAAAAGGAACAAAATGCTTGAAAAATAAAAATCATGATGGATTTTTAATATTTTTTTAAACTTCAATGATTGTTTTTTTATGGATTAAAACATGAAAATATTGTTTTAAAAGTATTAAAATCCGGTCTCTGGTTTGAATATAATTTAATTTATTTTGAAAATATTTTAATTTGTTTTAAAAAAAATTCAATATGATATAAAAAAATGTTTCATTTTATCTGAAAACAAGTAAGAGTGGTATATTCGGCTTTGCCGAATCTTGGATGACCTTCACCAATGGTGTTCCAAAAGTAAAGTACAAAATCGTAAGAATATATTGATAACACTGCTCTGCAAAAATTCATTTTTTGTCTTTCCTTTTAATAAAATTATGCGGACTATATGAATCTTGATGCGCTCAACTCAGATCCGTTGTCGGTTTTTTTCCATCAGATCTGGATTTTTTTTTATGGGCGTGGCAAATTTTTCCCCTTAAATTAGTCAGGTACGGAGACCTATTTCGTCCTAACTCGAGAACGACTCATCAAATTAAAACACTTGAATATAATTTTTCTGTATCTCTTATCGTTTTGGAGTTATTTAGAAATTAATGGAGAAAATAATTTTTTTTCGTGCGAAATTCGTAATTTTTTCAGGTTAAAAATGTAATTAAAAAAAAGATAATAGTTATGGACCCAAATGTTAGGTTGGGCAGGTAGCTGATGACGAAGGCAGCGTCACTTCGATTCTAAAGTGATATGTGTATATTTCACGAACATTTGATAAAGTTCGATAGACCAGATAAACCATGCAGAAAAGATGCTTCAAAATGTAGATGCCCTTAGATTTGCAAGATTTGATGAAGATTAATTATTCTGGCATGCAACCCAAAAACACAGTGCCCAGTGAGGGTTGTGTACTTTAACTCATACGAATTGTCCAACTATTAAAAGTTCATGATTAGTTATGTAAAACTCTGAACTGATTTAGGTCAAAGCTTTAACAATGATTGTCAATGTATACAAGCCTTAGAATTATAAGGTATACACTCTTAGTTTTAGATACATACGTGAAATATATAGCTTTTAAATGAATGGATATCAGCTTTGGCGGAAAATTTATTGAAGATTTACTTATTAATCTGAAGTTAGTTAACTCATTAAGAATACTTCAACAATAATATTTGGGATGTATTGTTCTTTCGATCTGTCCGATGGATGTGTGGAAAGTTTTGCTCTAGTTCTTTGTGCAACTATAATGTGATTTAATTTATCAGCATTAAAGTGATTCCCGGTCGGGGTTATATTTGACAAAACAGTAAATGTGAACCGAGCTCGCCCATTTTATAATAGATTATAATAGATACGATGATGACATTTAGTATAAAGATAATTATAATTTTTCATTTATTAACTGCTAAGAGACTGCCTCAGGCGAAGTTATACGAAAGCAATTGTCAGACGTGAACGGATTTATCCCAATTGCAATTAAAAAATTTAAATTTTCATCGTATGTGAGATACATAGATACATACATACATACACACATACATACATACATACATACATACATACATACATACATACATACATACATACATACATACATACATACATACATACATACATACATACATACATACATACATACATACATACATACATACATACATACATACATACATACATATGTAGGTTTTGAACGGATATCATGTACTTAGCTGCATTTTTGTACTTCCTAGGAAGATTACCTATAATTTGATATATAATACATTCTCAAATGTTATCATAATGTTCAAAAGTCAGACACAAAATTAAGATAAATGCAGTGTGTCTGTCTGCTAAAATCAGATTTGTGGAGCTCATGGAAGGTATAAACATATGCATTTTACACAAAATTTTAGGATATCGTCTCACCCTAAACTTCATCATTGTCGATCAAAACACCTTAAATATCGCTTTAACACTAAATTATATCTACCACAAATTACCGAATGCATCAGAGTTTAGGTAATCCCCTGCGAAGTACGTTATTAAATTTCATCAAAATAAATATCTGAGATATCGACAAAACAGGAGCTCCAAAAACTTGACTACAACAGAAAAAAGGACAGACAGGTAGACGGACGGACGGACAGGCAAACAGACGGACGGACGGACGTCGCGAAATCGATTCTCCTGCCGATTCTGAGTCGATCGGTACAATTTGAATGGTATTCATAATCAGATTTGTAGAGTTTAGATATCAGATTTTAGGAAATCCTCCCACAAAGAACGCTGTCAAATTTCATCACAATCGGTCCATAAACACCTGAGATATCGCTGAAACAATACTTACAAAATGTCAACAAAATTTCTTAGACACGTACCACAGTGGTTTACGGACGCTTTTTTTTGGAAATAATTCTTTAACTTTTGAACGACTGGAGATATTTGAATGAAATTTGACATGGTGATAGTCAAGGAGTATTCGAGTTGGTTTTTAAAAGCACTGGTCCATGAGGGGTCGGGAGAGTGATTGATGGACCTTCAAAGTTGGTCACCTCGGGTGTTCGACTTTTTTAAAAATTCGCCAAAAATCCATTTATGTATGGATTGAAAAGAAATTTTAAACTTAAGTTTTTAAACTTGAGAAGATCTACAAAAAATACGCTTAAATGTGTAGGTTATCTCCTTTGGATTTCGAGATATTTGGGTAAAAAGGAATTTTTAGGTTGATTTTTTACCTCTTTTTTTAAGCTTTTTTTGATCTGGTGGACCCATCTGAGGACCAAAAATTTTTTAAGAATATTCTTTAAATTTGTAATAAAATTCTGAATAATTTTTGTGCAAGTTAGTTATAGAAATCTTCTTTTGTTTAAAAGTTAAAAATATTCAAAGTTGAAACTTACAAAAAATTTCGCTTTTTTTTTAGTTTTTCCCCAAAAGATAGCTATATTTTTTCACTAATAAAAAAATATTTTCTTAAGAAACATAAAAAGATTTTTAAAGTTTTTAAAAGAAAACATAATGAGAATGCGTATAAAACAAATTTCTTGCTAATTGGACTTTTGGTCCTCGCACATGTCCTCTCCAAAAAATGGCAATTTGTAAAAAAAAAAAATTAGTTTAAACAAAAATTTCTCAAAAGGCAAAGCACCGATTTGAAAAAAATTATAATGTTCATATTTTCCAATATATCTGTTATTGATTAGAAAAGTTTTTTCTGAAACGCGCTGCAAATAGAGACAGTGTTGCCATATTTGTAAAAAAACTCATTTTTTGAAACACCTTTTTCCCCAGTTGGGAATTGGGGAATTTTTAAGTTAAAATTGGGAATTTTTTTTAGTCTATTGCTTTTACATCTTATTGGTCTACATTACTACAAAATTTCATTGTAATATCTTTATCCATGTCATTTCCACAGAATATCAAAGATTAAAAATATTTTCCTTAAAAAAGCAGAAAAACAATTTTTTTTTGTTTTACGATACAAAGTGTAAAAAAAGTAACGCACTTAAAAAAAACTTTTACTTAGTGCTAATCTCCTAGTCTTTCCCGATCTAATGATACTAAACATGTATATAAAGCATTAATACCGAGTCTTAAAAAACTCTGAAAACTTTGGCCCCCGTAGCATTTTTACACTGTTTATTTAAATATAAGTGATGAATTTGTGCATATAAAATTAATAATCATACTCAAATATTTCACTATAAGATGACAATGATCCTTCGATAACAAACAAATATTTTTTTATTTTTTTAAAGAAAATATCATGAGGATTTATGAAATATCAAAATGTAAATAATTTGTACTTATATTAAAAGGTGAAATACATTTTATTGAAGTATTTGTAGTTAAAGTTTAAACTTACAGTTTTTATTACATATTTATATAAAAGTAGTTATTTACTTAATTTTTATTTTCAGTAAAATAATCAGTATAATCTATTATATCAAGAACCTCTTCCAGGTGTTCGTTTTCAGAAGTTTTTGTATAACTGCTCCACCATTTCTTTCTTATCGTTGATAGAGCAGGATCAGAAGACAACAAGAGATAATTTATTAGATCCTGATTTTGCGATTTTCTTGAGCATTTTCTGGTATTAAATAGTTGGATATACTTGAAATCTGAATTCCGCGCTTCCTGGGCCTCTTCTGTCAGTTCACCAAGTGGGAGAAGATTTGATTCAATTATTTCACGACCATGTTGAAGGACTTTATGAACTGTTGGTGTAATTTCTTTCCAGTGATACAAATGTCGTATACGAGTTAACGCGTTGAGGGCATAGCAATGAAATTTTTCAGCATTTATTTGATATTTGCTATTTATTGCCGATAATATTACGTAACATTTACGAAGAACTTCCTCATCAATTCCAGTAATCTTTGAAGTTGTTTCATAATTTTCAAAGAATCGCCTGGCCGTATTACCATCGTTTGTACTGCCATATCCTACAAGTGGTTTGTCTATGTTTAGACCCGTCATAGTTTTGAATTCTTCCTGAATCCTTTTTTTTTCACTGGATCTCATTTCAATCAGTTCCTTATTATTTCTCACGGATTTTAGCTGATTATCAGGTATATTCCTATATTTCAGATCATATGCTATATGTAGCATAAATTCTAAAAATCGGATACGTGCATGTAGGGGCGATATACCAAATTCCAGAACCTCTTGATTAATTGCAGTACTAGCTGATGCATCTTCTGAAGTTTGTAGAAATTCCGATTTCTTCTTTCCGCATAATGAGCATTTCCAAGTTGAATGGGTTTCCGTTATAGCGTTGCTTACTTTTCCATCTATCATTGTCAATTGAAGCTCAAAATTTACATTAATCAAATATCCATGTATGTCTATGCAGACTGGACTCAAATTGTCTATTGAATATTTGATATCATCAACCCAATTTTTTGTGCTTGCTGCATTTTCTTTTAAATATTCGAATCTGATCGGTCTGCAAAATGCCTTTGATCCTGGAGATGTGTTAACCCACACATATTCAGTACGCTCTTTTGATGTGGATGGTTCAGAACGATTCTTTCTTAATCTTAGTGGTACTAGGGATGCCATAAAAACGCTTCTGTAGTCATTTGTGTTCTGATGAGATGTTGATTGTTTGTATTCCGGTAATCCAGATAAACCGTCACATCCCCATTTACATATTAAAGTTAAGTCCTTGTTGTCAAGTTTCTTGGCTTCTTCTTCAGACAATGTAGTAGATATCAGCCTTGATGCCGTATTTTCCAATAATTTTGATAAATCCACAGATGCACTTTCGTCTCCTATCACGTTTGTTGGTATTAAGTTTTTTTTGGTTTTTAATAACGCATTATATCCTGGTAAAATTGAGTGTCCTTTGTCTCGTAATGCCTTACAGAGTTTAATATATTTATTTTTACTCAATTTCAACTCGAGCATAAGAGCAAGTGCTTCTTCCTCCGAAAATTCTGATTGAGAAGAAGGAGTTGGTATACTCTTAATAATTCGCTTAAGACGTTTAGGAGAAGCCTCTGGGAGAATATCTGCTATTTGTTTAGCTTCAGCTGGTTGATTATTTCGTTTGAGCACTTCCTTAAAGGAATCTTTGATTTCAGTATCCGAATGAGTAGAAAGAACTTCGGATAATCGCATCTTTTTAGATCTTTCTCCGAGATCATCATAGTTTTTTAGAGGGGCTCCAGCACCAGAAGTTTTAAGCTCAATTGAGTCCTTCAGCCAGTCTTTAAATTTAGATTCAAATCTTTTTAAACAGTAATTAACCGACTTAATTTTAAGTTCAAATAACTTTACAAATTTTACGACTTTGTCTTCCTCACTATTGAGAATCATGGAGTTAGTTTGACTTTTAGCATATCGCATGATTATTTTAATTTTTTCTGCTCTCGAACTGCTTGGTTGTTCAAAAAGAATATCGCACAACACTTTAAATTCCAATGTTATAGCCATGATGTTTTAACTGTTAATAGCAGTTACATTTAAAACTTTCTTTTTTATATTAAAAAAAAACATTTTTTATATATACCTGTATCCAAAGAATAATAAAGAAATCAATGAATTAATGTATTTTTTACCTCTAAAAATAGGTGCATATATAACTCAACCAATATGTGCGTCTCGTAAAACCTACCTGTATGGAGGTGAGTAACCATATCCTTTCTGACCATTATGAAAAACCCAAGTTGTAACAATTTTTACCTATTGCATTAACTTTCACATTAAAAAACATTTTATAACCTTAACATAATTTTGCAATTTTTTCAAATACACCAATTTTAAATACCGGAAAAATGCCTTTAAATCTTATTTTAAATAAATTGTCACACTGTTACTATAAAAGTACTCTTCTAATTAAACTTTTGCTACAAATTATGGATATATTACCTTTACACTGTTATCAAAATCGGTGCCTTACTCGTACTTACTTATTTAGAATCTTTTACTAAAATTTTATTTTTTAGCTTGGAACAAAAGGCAAAATCGAATAAAATTTTTTTAAGTCATTCTTATAATGTTTTCTTTAAAAAAATAAAAAACTATTTATATCTTTTTGAAGAAAATATTTGTTTATTAGCGAAGGATCATTGTCATCTTAAAAATAGTGAAATATTTGAGTATGATAATTAACTTTATATGCACAAATTCATCACTTATATTTAAATAAACAGTGTAAAAATGCTACGGGGGCCAAAGTTTTCAGAGTTTTTTAAGACTCGGTATTAATGCTTTATATACATGTTTAGTATCATTAGATCGGGAAAGACTAGGAGATTAGCACTAAGTAAAAGTTTTTTTTAAGTGCGTTACTTTTTTTACACTTTGTATCGTAAAACAAAAAAAAATTGTTTTTCTGCTTTTTTAAGGAAAATATTTTTAATCTTTGATATTCTGTGGAAATGACATGGATAAAGATATTACAATGAAATTTTGTAGTAATGTAGACCAATAAGATGTAAAAGCAATAGACTAAAAAAAATTCCCAATTTTAACTTAAAAATTCCCCAATTCCCAACTGGGGAAAAAGGTGTTTCAAAAAATGAGTTTTTTACAAATATGGCAACACTGTCTCTATTTGCAGCGCGTTTCAGAAAAAACTTTTCTAATCAATAACAGATATATTGGAAAATATGAACATTATAATTTTTTTCAAATCGGTGCTTTGCCTTTTGAGAAATTTTTGTTTAAACTAATTTTTTTTTTTACAAATTGCCATTTTTTGGAGAGGACATGTGCGAGGACCAAAAGTCCAATTAGCAAGAAATTTGTTTTATACGCATTCTCATTATGTTTTCTTTTAAAAACTTTAAAAATCTTTTTATGTTTCTTAAGAAAATATTTTTTTATTAGTGAAAAAATATAGCTATCTTTTGGGGAAAAACTAAAAAAAAAGCGAAATTTTTTGTAAGTTTCAACTTTGAATATTTTTAACTTTTAAACAAAAGAAGATTTCTATAACTAACTTGCACAAAAATTATTCAGAATTTTATTACAAATTTAAAGAATATTCTTAAAAAATTTTTGGTCCTCAGATGCGTCCACCAGATCAAAAAAAGCTTAAAAAAAGAGGTAAAAAATCAACCTAAAAATTCCTTTTTACCCAAATATCTCGAAATCCAAAGGAGATAACCTACACATTTAAGCATATTTTTTGTAGATCTTCTCAAGGACAACTTAAGTTTAAAATTTCTTTTCAATCCATACATAAATGGATTTTTGGCGAATTTTTAAAAAAATCGAACACCCGAGGTGACCAACTTTGAAGGTCCATCAATCACTCTCCCGACCCCTCATGGACCAGTGCTTTTAAAAACCAACTCAAATACTCCTTGACTACCACCATGTCAAATTTCATTCAAATATCTCCAGTCGTTCAAAAGTTACAGAATTATTTCCAAAAAAAAGCGTCCGTAAACCACTGTGCGTACTTTGGGCAATTTGCTGTACATCACAAGTAGTGTTTTGACAATATCTCAGTTGTTTATGGACCGCTTTTGATAAAATTTAATAATGTGCTTAGCGGGAGAATTTCCTAAAATCTGATATAAAATTTATTTATGTCCGTGCTAAAGGAGGATGGTTTTTCCTATTTATGCATTTCATTTTTTCAACAAACATTCTCTAATGCGTACTTTGGGCAATTTGCAATACATCAAATTTAGTGTTTTGGCGATATCTTAGTGGTTTATACACCGATTTTGATAAAATTTTACAGAGTGCTTTGGGGAACCATTTTATACAATCTGATATATAATATATTATTACATGTACACCAGGAGTATCCTTTTTCTCTTGTTATTTAAAAGTATGTTTCAATCAAAAATGTTTAAATTTTCGTCTAATTTTTGGTATTTTTTCGATAGGTAGGTCCATCCTCCAGGGGCTTCAGAAACTTGATTTCAACAGACAGACGGATATCGCTTAATCGATTCTCCTCCAGATTCTGAGTCGATCGGTATAATTTTTATGGGGTCTACGATCACTAATAAAAAATTACAAACGGAATCACAAACTTATAATACCCTTTCACCTATTGGTGGAGGGTATAAAAAAACTAATTTGAAAGTAAAAACCTATATATGGTAAGGTGTTACTTTAGGTAGAATCAACATATTTTTGAATAAGGGGAAATGTGCTAACGATTTGTTGTAAGGAACAATGAAATGCATTCATAAGTCTTTTTTTCTTCAACATACAAATCAATTTTTGTTAACGAATTATTTGAGCCATCGCAGATAAATAATATTAAATTAAATAAAAATCTTATTTCTTTTTTTTTTCACCAAATGTATTAAAATTTAAATAAAAAAATATTTTTTTTCTTTGTTTGCCATCAAAAGAAAATAAAAAAATCGCAATTACCAAATTTTTATGCAACCAAACTTTTTATTGTATGCTTATAGTTGGGTAGAGGCCACAATAAAAATTTTAAATTTAATAATAGGTTATAACAGTACGCAAACCCAAAAGCATGTTTAAGGAAACAACGATAAGCATTTTAAATCTATCTTAATTTTTACAGAATTTCTCATAAAAAATCATTTCACTTCTAAGTATCGGTTTTTTCAACAGGGACGCTACAAAAGTACAGGGACAGCAGACGACGCCATATTTCTTGCTGCTTTTTTGATACTTCTCTTCAGTAAGGTTCGTCATTTCATGATGGAAAGATATACGAGTCGAAATTATTAAAATTTACAACCGAAATTCGGAATCAGTGGACTCAACGTTAAGAGCGCTACTTAAAATTCATGATGAGGCTCATTTCTGGCTGAATGGCTTTGTCAATAAACATAATATGCATTATTGGTCAGGCTGGATTACTCCATTAGTCATCATTGCATCCCGAAAAATTACGGTTTGGTGCGGTTTATGGGCCGGCGGTGTCATTGGGCCGTACTTCTTCCATGATGATCAAGACCGGCACGTTACTGTGAATGCGAATCTCTACCGTTCTATGATAATCGAATATTTTTATATATAAAGATATCAAAAATTAACTTAAACAGCTTTATCTCTACCGTTCTATGATAACCGAATATTTTTATTTATAAAGATATCAAAAATTAACTTAAACAGCTTTAAATTTCAGGTTATAAAAATCTTGCTAGGAATATATTATTACTGTAACCTCTAGATACCTGTAATCTGTATACACTGGCCAAACAATAATCCCATAGGCAATATAGTTATGCACCCATCTAAAAATGTATGGCTTAATACATATTTCAACAGTGTTAAACTTTTTTGTATGGGTAAAAAATGGGAGTTTTTTCGGTTTTGCCCATGGCAAAATTAATTAATTGATAAGCATCAAGAATTAAATTAGAATTAAAGTAGCTTTATTTAAAGTCATCAAAATTAATTTTGCTTTATTTTAAATTAAGTTGTAATTCAATTGAATTAAGTTGTAATAATATTTGTTTTGCATTTTTTTTATATAAAAAAGAACATACCTGTAAATATGCAAGCGATCTGAAAATGGTATCCAATCTAATTTTGGTTGATCACCACATTGTTGGCCAATTGCAGCAAATATATCACCTATTTTTAAAAGGCATTCTGAAAGTGATTTATTGTTGGCTGGTGGTGCACGCCTTTCATCAATAGCAATAGCGCGCGACAAATCTAATAATCCATCACTGAAACGCTGAAATTCCTTCTTTGATTGAGTCTGATAGCGTTTTGTCATATCATTTGAAATTACTAACAAATTTCTCACTGATAGATCCATGGAATGAATAAATTGTGAACAACTGTCCATTTGCGAATCTACATAAGATTGCAGTAATTGTTTTTCTGGAGGTGATATCGCCCAGCAATATGTAATGCCTACGTATGAATCCCGTTCAGCTTTTCTTTTACCCATTTTCCAAATTTTTTCATCTTTGCATGTTAAGAAGTGGTGCCAGACTTCACATTTAGACAATACGGGATGTCGGCATACCCAATCAACAAATTCCTGCAACTGCACACGCCGATGTTCAATGAATTGTTCTTCATATCTTCCAGATATTTGCTTATCGGGTAAAGGAGGAATTGGAATTAAACAAAATTTATCCACAAGTCGTTCATGTAACCAATCAAAATGTTTGTATCTTCGAGAAACCTAATAAAAAATTTAATAAATTTTAATATTTACAGATTATTTTGATTATGATACGTTTTCCTAATTTTAAGATAATAAAGTATCTTTTAAGAAGAGGAGTTTTATGGTAGGTATGGTCAAAAATTACAATTTTTAAAAACGAATCAAAATGGATACCAAATTTCAATATGCTTTTCGCATCGAAGTAACTTTGAACATCCCTAAAGTATATATATATAATTCCCCGACAACATTTCAATTGGAACAAGGGGTACTTCTCTCAAGCAATGAGCTGCATCCGATTCTATTTTTAGACTCATTGAATGTATACTTCACAATATTCGCTTAAAAGTCTGAGCTTTCGATCGATATCGAATGCGGTAATTTGACCCCAGAACTACCTTAATGTGGATATTTTACGGTAGAACTTGCGTATATTTGCATTTATTTGTTAAACTTTAACTTTTTAAATACATTTAGATTTGTAGAAATATAGTTACAGTGTTGTGCAGAACAAAAGCAACAGAATTCATCTCCTAACATAAATACATATTTTTTATTTACAGTTCATTTTAGAAAACAATATTTTATTTACATATATATTTCACATTTTTTGTGTAAATTAAAAATACAAAAAAAAATTAACAAATTAAATAACCAAATTTTTAGAAATTGATAAAAAAAACAAATTGTATCTCCTTATGAAGCTGTGCAAAACAAAGGCAACAAATTCAATACTTCGTGTATTAACCCTAGTTTTTGATGATATCCACCCATCTACGGGGCATAGATGCAATTGTGTTTGTTTATCGTACTGTTTAGAATTTTTTCCCACTCTGATTTCAATTCTTGAAAAACCTACTTTTATTTTTGGACCTTTTTCCGGCTAACTCTCTTTTGAGTATTCCAAAAAGGTTTTCAATGGGATTCAAGTCGGGTGATTTGTCCGGCAAATCAAGCACTTGAATCCCATTGTCTTAATTAAACTCCTGGACCAACGTTATCGTTATCGTGTTCAAACACCCACCGAAGTATCATATTCCATTCGGTATGTGGCAACATTTGGGTCTTGTTTTACAGACACTTGTTTTACAGACACTTTATAGTTGCGGGGTTCAAGGCGTTTACCAAATAAAATTTCGGCTCGTCACTAGATAAAACGGTTTTCCACTTTTGGGGAGTCCACTTTAAAAAAATTAATAAAATTTCATTATTTAATTTATTTGGATTAATTTTTGCAAAAAAGCAATAAAGCAAAAAAAACATTTAAGCCTCAAAAGTGGAAAACAGTTTTATTTAGTGACGAGTCGAAATGTTATTTGGTAAACGCCATGAACCCGCAACTATAAAGGGTCTGCAAAACACGGAGGAGACAGCGTAATGGTCTGAACTTATGTTTCAACTGAAGGAGTGTGTCAATTCCATCAAATCGATGAAATAATAGACCGTTTCAAGTACAGAGATACACTTCAGACCCAAATGTTGCCACATACCGAATGGAATATGCCACTTCGATGGGTGTTTGAATACGATAACGATCCGAAACATACATCAACGTTGGTCAAGGAGTTTCATTAAGACAATGGGATTCAAGTGCATGATTTGCCGGCCAAATCACCCGACTTGAATCCCATTGAAAACCTTTTTGGAATACTCAAAAGAGAGTTAGCCGGAAAAAGATCTAAAAATAAAAGTAGGTTTTTCAAGAATTGAAATCAGAGTGGGAAAAAATTCTAAACAGTATGATAAACAAACACAGTTGCATCTATGCCCCGTAGATGGGCGGATATCATCTAAACTAGGGTTAATACACGAAGTATTGAATTTGTTGCTTTTGTTTTGCACAGCTTCATAAGGAGATAAAATTTGTTTTTATCAATTTCTAAGAATTTGTTAATTTAATCTGTTAATTTTTTTTTTTTTTTTGTATTTTTAATTTACACAAAAAATATGAAATATATAAATTAAATATAGTTTTCTAAAATGAACTGTAAATAAAAAATAGGTTTTTATGTTAGGAGATGAATTCTGTTGCTTTTGTTCTGCACAACTCTTTATATCAATAGTCTTTCGTTAAAACCGATCCAATCTTTACCAGAAATTCAATCAAAGAAGCAATCTGCTTTATTATAATTTTTTTAAATGATGAAAGTATATTTTTTGTGACATACATGATTTAATAATACTGAAGGTTGTTCCATTCTCTCTTTTTGTCGCCATGATAACTTTCTGACGTTTGTTAGGATAGTGAAAGTTTGTGCTACCATATTTTTTTCGACAATCCCACTTTTCTAATATTGTATGATGACAAAATTTTTGTATAAAAAACTTATAAATATTTACTACAAATGTTCAATAAACAATCATACAATCAAACAAATTTATTTTTTTAATATTGAATGTCTTCATTATATGCTTGACTTCAAAATTATACATTTTTGATAATTATTCCCAATGTATTTCGTACCCCTTTTCTTAATGTGGCAACATTTTTCTTTCATTTGTTTTCAAATATCAAACTTCAAAAACCCAATATACTTCAAAATAATTTTGAAGAGAGAGAATGAAACTTCCTTGTTATTATTATTTCATGGTGACATAAGTTTTTGTAAATACATGTATATAAATTAGGGTGCACCTTATTATACGAAAGTGCGACATCAAACTGTAACTTTACATTTTTTTCAAAATTGCATAAGGGATACACGAGCCGCATCCGCCCACAAAATGTTAAACTTTTTTCTGTGGGAAAAAATGGGAGTATTTCGGTTTTGACCAAATTTTAACCCTTAGAATTAAATAATTTATGGTATGTAAAAGAGAACTAAAGTAGCTTTATTTTAAGTCATCAACACGAAGTAGTTTCGCAGTTATTGCAATTTTTTTCAAAATTTCGAGATTTTAATAGATTTATATCATTTCCGGCTAAGGGCCTGATATGTGAGCTAGCGTCAATTGTGGATCGATTGTTACCAAATTTCGGTTATCGGTTTACATATACAAAGTATTTATCTGTGCAAAGTTTTAGTAAGAAAATGATATCTTTATATTTTAAAGCATTTTTGTGCTCTTCTGGGCATTTAAAAGACTTTTGAGAATGTGTCTTGTAAGGGAGGTATGGTCAAATATGGGCCAATTAGTACAAAATTGGGTACACCGATTTAGGTTACCAAAAGCAATATTTATGCTGAATAATATAAAAATATAAAACTAAATTAGTGACTGTAAAGGACCAAAAACTCTATTCCGTGAAGGTATTCCTATGTGAGGTACCCGAAATAGTGATCCGAGTCTGCCCAAAAAGTATAGGGAGTCTGTGACAAATTTCATCAAATTATCTTTGAAGTTACGACCTGTAAATAGATAACGAGATTATATGAATATCCAGCCAGCCTGAGTCGATCGGTATACTAAAATCAGATCAATATTTCTATGCGTTAAAAACACCACCAAAAACCAGGGTATATGAGTTTTTTCCACCTACGGTAGATCTTATTTCTCAAGAAATCTCAAGTATAAAATGTAATTTTTAATAAAACTATAAGCATTTATGTATATGCAGACTATGTCTAGATGAGGATTCGTCCGAGTCGGTAGAACACATTCTCTGCCACTGTCTAAGGCTGCAAAACCTAAGACTCAAATATTTAGGCAGCAGATTCCTTGCTGACCTACAGGATCTACAACAGTGTAGGTTGAATGATATTGTAGGGTTCATCACTGGTCTCAACTGGCCTAGATAGGGTAGTCTTCTCTACAACTTTCTACTATTTTTCTCTTTCTCTATCTTCATTCTTTTTCTTCCTCCTTCTCTAGTAAAGGATCACAATAGATCTCTGAGGTCTCCGAGTGAAGATGTCGTTTGACACCTCCTTTATTACCTAACCTAACCTATAAGCATTTATATTTTAACTTTTTTATACAAAACCCTTATATTTTTTGGAATAAACTCTTAATATCTCAAAACACGAAATTTCGACTTAAGCCATTATTTATTTATTTATTATCTCTGGTTTTGTTGTGTTGTAGCAAAGTAGGTTATTTAAATATGTGTATGGTTGTCGTGTAAAACACGAATGTTTCGGTGTCACACATTTTTGATTACAAAATTTTTAATAAAATTTTATTAAAACAAATATGAATTTACATAGGTTAGGTTAGGTAAAGCGACACCTTCACTCGGAGACCCCAGGGGTCCGTTGTGATCCTTTACTAGAAGAGGAGAAAGGAAAAGAATGAAGATAGAGGAAGAGAAAAGATAATAGAAAGTTGTAGAGGGAGAAGAAGAATACAGTATCTAGGCCAGTTGAGACCAGTGGTGAACCCTACATGAGCATGAGCTCCGGAGCGAATAAACTTTGGTCTACCGTCAGATCTCTCTCGTATCCCACGAAGCAAGATGACAGGATTGCAATAACATTCGGCAGTAATACCTTGTTAGAATCTAAGTGGTGTGCGAGCCATTTTGGCTGCCAATTTATAGAACACCCCGAGAGAGATATGGCTAAGAGAAGAATTGTGAGGAAGGTTCACGATCTCTTAGTCGAAGACGCGCCAATAATTTTTCCGTCGAGCAATGTTGCAGAGGTCGTGCTAAACCATCCAAAGCACTTGACCCTGATGGAATCTTAATGTTGATGTTAAAAAACCTAGATGCACCGGGAGTTGAGTATTTAACTAAAATCCTCAATTTGTCCCTTACCACTCTTGTGATACCCGAGGTAAGGAAGTTGGGTAGAGTGGTGCCAGTGTTAAAACCTGAAAAGAATGCGAGCCAGGCAGAATCATACCGTCCAATCTCCCTGTTGTCGCCTGTTGTCGCAAAGACACTTGAGGCACTTCTCCTCCCGAAGCTGACACAACATCTACCAGCTGCATCTCATCAACATGGTTTCCGCAAAGAACACAGTACTACCACTGCGTTAACTACCATCACCACACATATAAAACATGGACTTAATCAAAAGAAGCCATGTGAGCGCACAATAATGGTAGCGGTTGACCTGTCAAAATCATTTGACATGGTCAGTCATGCAACCCTCTTTGAAGACATCGCCAGCTCAAGTCTTTCAAATTCCATCAAAAGTTGAGTTGTAAATGTGTGGCCGCAAGTCATTCGTGGAGTTTAGAAACCAGTGCCTAGTTTCTGTAACTCTGCATCCATAAATTATTCGAGTGGAACAATGAAAATGAAGAAAAAACTAGTGAATTGAAACAAAATGTCATTTTTTTTACCCAAGTGTTTTTGTTATTTATTTTTGTGAGAACTATCTGTCATTCAACAACTTACGTCAAATTTATTGGAAATATGAGTAAAACTGTTTCTGTAAGCGAATGATGAGACAAGTTTTGTATTTTTTAAAGATAACGCGTATATTAAATCTTAAGTTTCTATAAAAGTTTCGCCTAAGTCAACTTAAGTTTTCAATCTTTTTCACAGAAGTATATGCCTTACAGGTCTAAAATCATCAGTTGCTTCTCAAAAATAAAATATCTTGGGACGAAAAATAAGATGTAAAAAGTATGTAAAGAAGTGTAAAACTTTAAATAAATATATGGGCAAAAATCAAACAGTTTTTATTCCTTTGAAACCGACTTTCAACTCGAATAATTTTTGTACCCTTTGGAGTGCGGAAAATCTAATTACAGATCTTGAACTCGCAAAAACTTCTGTACACTGAACACAATATCTTAGTTGCGCAAATTTGCGCTTCTAAGCGTAATTGGCATGCAAATTAAAAAAAAAAAACGTTAAAAATCTATTGAAGCATTCAAGTTTTTCTTCATATTTCGTCTTCTTCTGCATTTGTTTTAACATTTGGACCCAAGTCGTTGTTCTACGAAATAGACACCACACTTAGGGAACAAATCCACTTCCCTCTAAATTTTAATTTTGTCACTTCTAATACTACTTAATGGCAGCCAAAATTTGAAGCTCGTTTTCGCCACTTTTTATTTTTTTTTTCGCATATTTTTTGGCCGCCTCAAAGAATTTAAAAAAATGGATAACGATTTGTAGATCTTTCAATTTCGCATCGTTTGATATATATCTCGTTAATGTGCTCTATATAGGTATAATATACGACAGGTATAAATGAGGAGTTTTTGAGCGTAAATTTTTCAAAATACCGCTTTTTCGTGGAGCACACTCGCAAATATGAATGAAAATTTCCAAACTACCGAGTAAACCGAGTTTTTTGCCATTTAGCACCTAAAAGCAAAAGCGCACCAAAAAATTATTGTTTGCTAAAATTTTATGAAGATTTTGAAAATTGTGCAAAAAAGTGCATATTGGTTTAAATGGTTTAGAATGCAAACTGAGACAAAATCACATAAGGCATGAAAGCGATGTCATTTATAACAAAATATGAAAAAACCATCTTCATGGACGATGGGTTTACATCAAGAATTATAGAATATCGATTACGACTTCCCAAATACAAAACTTGAGTTTTCTGCTCATGTTGGACAAATGACGTCACGGAACAGTGAAACATTTAAAATTTTTTTCTTTCAAATTCTTCTAGTTCAAAGTTTAATGATCTAATTTGTTCTCTAACTTCATTATTTTATGTGGAAAAGAACAAAAGGACGAAAAAAGTAAAATTGATTAAAAACAAGTAAAAAACGTGATATAGTCGGTCAAGCCCGATCATGCGATACCCTTCACCACTAAGGTCAAAGGTTTTATTTTTCCTATATAAAGACAAATATTTGCTTAATTTTGCCATCATACAAATATTTTCTCAAAACTTATATGAGTCGTTCAGTGGATAAAGGGAATGGGTCCATTTTTGGCATGCATTTTTGAGATTAAGAGTGGATACACTTCCTTTTAGGACTAACAATGTACATATGACAAAAATATTGTTTTCAAATTTTAACTGAAAACCCCTTTTCAAGACAAAATATTTTTTTGCACGCAACACAAAATTTTTATTTTCAGTTGAAAAAGGGAATGTGTTCACACTTGCATTTATATTGCATTAATAATTTGTTAACTTTGCTTTAATCACTCTTAATTATTTCCATTTCTTGCCTTCCTTTATGCTTTCGATATTTGCCAATTTGTTTATGTCCTTAAACCCTTTCGTGTCCGTTGTTGCCTATAGGCAACATTACACATATTTCCTCATAATTATCGTTATTCTTATTTTCTTTTCTTTTTATACACAAACTAGATTCCAGATGAGTGTTTTGCGAAAAGATTCATGCACTTTTGTTCTTCGACGTTTAATTAATAGCTGTTTAAAGTTAGGAACCTTAGCTTAGAGCCATTGTTTTTAATAAAAGGGGCATTATATTAAAAAATATAGCCAAGATAGTAATACTAAGAAAAAAAGTTTTAATTTTGTTTTTGGTTTGTTCTACAAACAAGAAGTTATAACTAATTAACATAGATACTTAGGGCTCTGAATCCGATATTATTTCTTATAAAGATAATGGCCAACACTTAACCAAATAGCGAAATAGGGAAATACAATATAAAAATAATTTCGATGAAAATTGTGGCTTTGAAAGTATAAACATAAGGAAGAAATGAAATGTAATGTTATGGAATGGCGTGAGTCAAAGTCTATTGTCTCCTGAAACTAGAGCAATAACAAAAGAAAAGAAAAAGGTTATGATTGATTTATTAAAATATATCCCTCCCGTATACCATACTTTCTATAAAAACTTGAAACAGTATTTTGTTAATTTTTAGTTACTTTTCGTTTAAAAAAAAAAGAAATGTTTTATGTTATTTTTTCTTTAAAAAATAAGAAGTTGTTTATGTAATTTTTTTTAAGTTAATTAAAAATAAACTGTGCGAATGCACTACTAAAAAAACAAATTATATGCAGCCTTTTTTAAGATCATAAAAAATTTACTCTTTCCAAAATATAGTAATTCGATTAAAACACCACGCGAGGTAAGTCAATATTTAGGCGGATATTTTTTCTTTTCATTTCCGAACGAGTGCTGAAAGCCAAAACATAATTAATTTGCATTTTTACGCAATTGATTTTAACAACTCATTCCCCTTTTTCCACTGAAACTCTTATTAATAAAAACATATTTGTATCATATTAACAGGCTTTGTGAACACATACACTTACATATTAACGTTATATATTTGTAAATTATAAAAAAAGCCCTAATAATTAATTTTGCAATTTTAGTTTTGAGTTTTGTTGTAACAACTAGCTTTAAAGTCAACGTCAACTGTTTCGTTGTTTTTCTCCGTTTCAAATTTTTGGACTCATTCCCTTTATCCACTGAACGACTCATATATTTAAGCTGTTTGCGTCACATGGACTTATATGAGAGCTAGGGTCAAATGTGGACCGATTATCTTGAAATTTTACAAATTGCTTACAGTTGTTACAAAAATTATGTTTGCAAAAAATAAACTTAAAATATTTGCTAAATTTTGCCATCATACTAATATTTTCTCAAAACTTATATATTTAAGCTGTTTGCGGCATTTGGACTTATAAATATGAGAGCTAGGGTCAAATGTGGACCGATTATCTTGAAATTTTGCAAATTGTTGTTACATTTGTCACAAAAATTATGTTTGCAAAAAATAAACTTAAAATTCCCATTATCTTCAGATTTAAGAGCGTTTTAGTGATTTTTGTCGCATTTAGTGCGTTTTGAAACATAAGTTTGTTTGGGAGCTATGGTCACATGTGGACCGATTTCAACGAAATTTGGTACAATGATTTAAGTTTACATAAGCAGTATTTGTTTTAAATTTCATGAAATATTGATATCCTGGGAAGTGGGACCTATGGGAGGTACCATAAATAATGGACCGATTTATATTAGCCATTTTCCCACTGTCAAAAATTATTTGTGCCAAATCTCATCAAATTATCTTTAGAATTGCTACCTGCACTTTGATTACAAGGTTTACATGGAGTTCCAGCCGTCCAGTCAGACGGACGGACGGGCTGACATCGCTAAATCGACTTAGAAAGTGATTTTAAGCCTATTGGGTCTAAGACAAATATTTCAGCACAAACTTATGATACCCTTTCCACCTATGGTGGTGAAGGGTATAACAAAGACAATATTGTTTCTTTTTTTTTCTCACTTGATTTTGATTTTCCAAATCTAACACATTATTTAAACTTTTTCGGACAAAATTAGTAATTTATCTAAAATATATTGAATATATTCCTAGACTTTATATATGCATATATAAGTATGTATATATCAATGATTAGTTCCAAATTAATTCTCCCATTATATCGACATATGTACATAGTTCCATCAACACACTATTAATTTCAAAATGTAGAATATTGTCATTTTGGGTCATAAATTGTATTCTGCTTTTAATAATTTGGAATTATATAGAATAGGTAACCCTTGCATAAGTTAATCTACGTCATCATGTTGAAATCATGCGCATGACGTACTCTATTTTTTCTTGGGCTTACATAAATTATATAGGTTCAGTCTTTAGGAAATACTGCCGCAAAAACATAATTCAAAATTTTCTAGACACATGTAAAAAACATACGTACAAACATGAAATAAAAATAACAAGGAAGTTTCATTCTCTCTCTTCAAAATTATTTTGAAGTATATTGGGTTTTTGAAGTTTGATATTTGAAAACAAATTCAAGAAAAACGTTGCCACACTAAGAAAAGGGGTACGTAATACATTGGGATTAATTATCAAAAATGTGTAAATTTGAAGTAAATCATATAAGGAAAACATTTAATATTAAAGAAATATAGTTAAAACAAATTGTATGATTATTTATCAAACTTTTAAGCAAATATTCATAAGTTTTTTATGCATCAAGACATATAAGCTTACATAAATTTTGTCATCATACCATTTCAGAAAAGTGGGATTGTCGACAAAAATATGGTAGCACAAACTTTCACTATCCTAACAAACGTCAGAAAGTTATCATGGCGACAAAAAGAGAGAATGGAACAACCTTCAGTTTTATTAAATCATGCGTACAAAGGTTAAATGAAATGTTCAAGTAATAGCCCATTCACATTATGAATTTTTATAAGTCTTTGATAATAAAAACATTATCGAAAACTCTACCGTTCACATTTTGAGAATTATTGATTTTTCGGCTAAAATTAATTTTTTCACTCGCGATTTTCTTCAAAAAAACGACAACCAAACACTTAATTATTTTTTATTGAATTAAAATAATATTTTTTTTAGCACAATTGTAGTATTATTTGTAATTTTTTTTTTTTTTAAATTAATTATTTGTTTTTTTATTTTTTCATTTTTAACTGACATTTATTTTTTTTTATTTTCTTATTATCCTACGAGTTGCAATAAATGGGATCAACTCAATGTTGTATCGGTATTTTAAACGTTTTTAAATAAGTTTTCGTTGAAAATTCACACACAAGAAGTTTTCATTTTGTATTAGCCCATTCACACTATAAGTTTTTAGGTGTTTTCGGAAATGACACCATCGAAAACTTTACCATTCACATTATGAAAATTTGGCATTTCATGAGTTTTCAGGAAAAATTTATTAATTAATCGCGTTTAATTTTGAAATCCGAACACCAAATACATTTGGATTAATAAATTCCATTAAAGACACTAAAATAATAACTTTTTCGTCACATTCAAATTGTTTTTTTCAAAAAATTTTAAACCTAAAATTATTGTTTTTTTTTTTTATATTTTATTTTAAACTGACATTTATTTTTAATATTTTTCCATTTTTCTTATTTAGAGTTGTAATAAATGGTATAAACTCAGTGTTGTATCGATATTTTAATAGTTTTCAGATAAGTTTTCGTTGAAAACTCATACAGAAGGAGTTTTCGTTTTGTATGTGAAAACTTAAGTTTTCAATATTGTTTTGAGACAAAAACTACTTTAAGCAGTTTTCGAGCTTTATGTGAATGATCTATATGTGAAAACTTAAGTTTTCGATATTGTTTTAAGCCGAAAACTACTTTAAAGAGTTTTCGAGCTCAGATGAGCTATAAAAAAATTGAACACTAAAGAAGAAATTGTTAGAGACAAAATTTTGTACACAACTCTAAACAATCCTTCAGCAACTTATAACATAAGTTAAATACAGCATTCAAGAAAGTGCTAAATTTACTCAAACCAATTTTCCAAGCAATACATGGTTTGGCAGGCCATTTGTAGATGGAAAAGGAACTATAAATTCAAACACTTATATAGAAAAATGTTTGGTCGTTAAAAGAAATATTACAACAGCGCAACATGCCTGTACTATTTTGGCTAGATTTGGCCACCAACCACTATTACAAAAAAAAAAAAAATGTAGAATGGTATACTGCAAAAAATATAAATTATGTTCTTAAAGACTTTAACCCCCCCTAACTGTTCAGACCTCTCCCAACTGAAAAATATAAGGCATTAATTCAAAGATCCTTAAAGAATACTAAACGGGTGTGCAAAAACGAAAGAGAGTTTCAAAATAGGTGGCAAAAATCGTGTGCTGCAGTAAATGGAAGAAGTGTACAAAACTTAATGAAAGGTGTTAAGCTATTAAGATAATTTCTTAATATCTATATTTTAAGAATTGGAAGATACCATGAATTAATAAAAACTTTAATCTTCTAAAATTAAACTGAGCGTTTTGATTTTATTGACCAAAATCTAAGTATCAATGACGAGCCGATATGTCAAATGTCTAATTTTGGAAAATCTTCCTTCTTTGCACGCTATTAAATTTGATAAAAATCATTCCACAAACACCTGAAATATCTCCAAAACACTAAAATCTGTGTTAGCATAGATTTTGTTTAAAAATTGCCAAATTTTTAATTTATTTTTTACTTTTTTGGTATATTGCTGATGGACCGATCAAACTTACGATATAAAGATAAGTAGGAAAATTTCCTAAAATGGGATTTATAATTCATGTGGGCAATGGTGCTTAGGAAAATTCCTAAAATGTGATATAATTCAAAATATGTTTTTTCGGCAGTTTGCGGAACAGTGAGTCTGGTGTTTTAGTGGAATGATTTTTAGAACATTGTGAAACCATTGCATGACATTCAAGTATTATATATCAAATTGTAGGTAATCTATTTCAGAACTTTCATTAAATACACCTCAGTACAGCTCATTAAAATAGAGATATCGCTATTATACCAGAATCAAGATAACATTTTTTTCAAGAATGTACAATGTGACTGTATTTGTATTAAATTGTTTTATAATTGTGTTATATATCGAAATTAGCTTTATCTTTCTAGGATTTACACAGAATATAATTGACAGCCTTAAAATATTTTTAAAAACATATTTTGCACATACATCTTAAACTTATACATAGTTGTTAAGTTTATTTGGGCGTAACTACAGTTCTAGTTTTTTTTTACAGGAAACAAAAAGCATTATATCTAAATTTTGGAATTGCGCAAATCAGCAAACAAAATATAGTAAAAAGCGTTTAGTTTTTGAGCAATTGCGAAATAACAAAAAGGCTTAACTACAAGTTGAATATTCTCTGAAACCAAAAGAGCAAAAATTTAAACCTTTTAAAATGCATAAAGTTTTTGTTAAAAATATAGAAACGGGTCTAAAAATAGTACCAATTTATTTAAACAGATAAGTTTTAAATAATTTAAAATAGGACACTCTTAAACGGTTAAAGATATTTAAAAGAAAATTTATACAGTTCCACGGTGGTAAAATACGGCCAAAAATCAATAACTTGTTTATTTCTTCATATTTTTGACTGAAACTTATTGAGCTGACAAAATATTATCCTTTCTTTATGTTGTACAAAGGCTATGGTAAAACTAAAAGTGGTTGGCCAGATAAAAGGGGATATATAAGATACATTCATAAAATGTGTTTAATAATTTTGAAAAATATTCAATAATTTTAATTTATGTACAGGCGTTTTGTCTAACTTATGATATATAGTTTGTTAAATTTTGATGAGTAGTTTCGTCAAGGTTAAGTATTATATAAAAAACATTATAAATAGTTCAATATTTCAATAAAATATTGAAAATTCATTCGAAATTTGTTAAGACTGTGATTTTCATGTTCTTTCTGCATTTTTTATTTGTCCATTGTAATGTGGCCACCACCTGTGTAAATGTATTGCCTACAGAATTTCCTTTAAAAAAAAGTATTGTTATACTTTTTTCAATCGAATTATAGAAATTTGACTCAAAAACGTGTTGGCTAACAAAGTAGGCTGAAAAATGAAACGTCACGGCTATAGGTTTGATCTGTAGTTAAACAGGTCAATATAAAAAAAGAAAAGGGCTTAACTACAAGCTGAATATGTTCTAAAACAATTTTGAGCAAAATTTAAAAAAAAAAATGTAGATAGATGTATTTTGGGTTGCTGTATCATAATCATTCAGCAAATCAATTTTAATTTTTGTGTTAGTTACGCCCTTTTGAATTTCAGGTGACGATATGCAGTTACGATCCTATCTAAAATAGGCCAATAAAGGAAAAGAACTCCTCAAAATCCTTGTATTAATAAAAATCACAACAGATTCTTTGGAATCGGTTAATATTCAGTCATAGCTTCCGTATAAGACCCAAAATTTCCAATAAAACTCCAAGAAATCGACCCATATGGTGCACCGAACATAATCCATGCCTAATGTACACATTTTCCTTCCGAAAATAAGATGTACTAATTTACATGTGTGTGAAGATAAATATACCGAGTTAAATGTCTTTGGTATAGTTATAAGAAATATCGCATGCGATAAAAATGTTTTCAGTATTTTTAATATGGATATTTTTACAGAAATTTTCAACATTTTAATAAATTTATATTATAAAATTGCAGTTATATTAAAAAATATCATCGAATTTACCTTTATATACAATAAAAGGCAAATTTAAATAGTTTTTGTCACATATTTAATATAAAAAGTTCTTAGTAAATAAATGAAGCATATGAGTTTTCTGAGAGATTTGGCAACTGTGGCCAAACGCTAAGATGTCAACGAATAAGAGCTAGTAGACAATAAAGCCAATGAATAATACTATTAAACTACGTTAATGGTTTTTCCGAATTTTATACTTTGTTGAAAATATGACTTAGTCAAAAAAATGTCATATGAGTTCTCTGAGGGATTTGGCCACTGTGGCCAAACGCTAAAACGTCAATGAATAGGAGCTAATGGAAATTAAAAGCAAGGATTAATACTATTAAACTACGTAATGGTTTTTCCGAATTGTATTTGAGAGAAATTTTATACTTTGTTGAAAATATGACTTAGTCAAAAAAATGTAATATGAGTTCTCTCTCTCCCTCAGAGACTTAGTCAAAAAAATGTAATATGAGTTCTCTCTCTCCCTCAGAGAACTCATATTACATTTTTTTGACTAAGTCATATTTTCAACAAAGTATAAAATTTCTCTCAAATACAATTCGGAAAAACCATTAACGTAGTTTAATAGTATTAATCCTTGCCTTTAATTTCCACTAGCTCCTATTCATTGACATCTTAGCGTTTGGCCACAGTGGCCACATCCCTCAGAGAACTCATATTAAATTTTTTTAACTAAGTCACATTTTTAACAAAGTATAAAATTTCTCTCAAATAAAAAAGCCATTATCGTTGTTTAATAGTATTATTCTTTGTTGTCTACTAGCTCTTATTCGCTGACATCTTAGCGTTTGGCCACAGTGGCCAAATGTCTCAGAAAAATCATATATGTGACAAAAGCTATTTAAATTTGCCTTTTATTGCATATAAAGGTAAATTCGATGATATTTTTTAATATAGCTGCAATTTTATAATATAAATTTATTAAAATGTTGAAAATTTCTGTAAAAATATCCATATTAAAAATACTGAAAACTTTTTTATCGCATGCGATATTTTTTATAACTATAACAAAGACATATATAGCAATATATCAAAAACGGCTTTTTGCGAAAAAGAACTTTTTTATTGTAGAAAATGAATCTCTGGAATTATAAAAATAATGTTTATTTTACAACTTTTTTGTTTCTAAATCCTGTTAAAAGATGGCGCTAATTTCAGGTTACATATGAAAATCGCATTTTTAATAATTAAAAGTTAAAAATTTGGTTATATATATCATATATATAACTCGGTATATTTATCTTCACACATCTAATTTACTAAAAAAAATTTAATAGTACAAAATATTTTAAAATTGTCAAAAAAATATTTATGAATTAGAAATAAAAAATTTTTTTTTTTAAATTGTTATAAAAAATTAAATACAAAAAAACTAAAATGTTTTCAACGGTTTTAAAAACATTAGTTTAAATATTATTCAAGTTAAATCAATTGTAGACTTAAATTTTGGTGTTTTGTGTTCCCGTACTTCTGTGTAAGTTTTGCTGCTTGGAAGAGTAACTCCTAAATTTCTCTCATTTGAAGGAATTCACCCAGAAAGTAAAGAAACAGACCTATTATTTCGCAAAATGTCTCATATAGAATTTTAATCAGATTTTGTAAATTACTATGAAGAAATTTAGTTTAATTTTCCTTTACAAAAAATTTAATATGTATGACATAACTAAGACTTACTGGAATGTTGTTAAAGCTTGGTGTTAACTGATATGCAATAAAAGTTTTCATTCCTTTGAATTTGGATTCCTTCGTAGGACTGGCCACAATAACAGAATACGATTGGTAGTTAGGTTGCCACTGATAAAAATTTTCAAAAGGTTGAATTTGAACTTGTTCATTTTCTGGCAATTTGTCTTTGTTTCCTAAGCCAAGTATAAATGAATCAGAACTCTTACCAAACATACTTGATTTTTTAAGAGTGGCAGTATTAGTTCCAGTTGAAGATGAAGCTAATGAAATGTCATCACCAGGAGTAGCTGGTAAATATTTATTATCGTAATTACTCGCCGAATGTGTCAGAGGATTTGAGTGGACTCGAGCACCATTGTTTGAAGGTCCAATTTCTGAATAGGTATCATTATCATCATCCCAATCGTCTTCCCAATCATCACCTTCATTTTCATCACCAGTTGTATCGTAACGTCCAGCAGAATTCTGATTATCATTAGAACTCTTCTGCTTTACTTCAGCAGCAGACAAAACCTCAACATAGGCTGCAGGAAATAAACCCACCTCTCCCTGACTATTCTTTCCTTCCCACCATCCCTCTCCAACATCAGTACGGGTAACTGATAAAATGTCACCAACTTTTATTGAAATTTCTGATGATCCTGGCTCTCCGGAAAACTCATACAAGGCCCGTACATATGAAGACATCTTCGTAATAAAATCAAAACTACAAACCTAATAAATAAAAAGGTGTTGTTAAAGCACAAAGAACCTTATCCAATAATCAAAGAATGATTAATAAATACACTGCGTTATCGGCACATAAATACAACAAATATAGAGTTGCCCAACAAAACAATTAGTCATCACTCTAACATAGCGCGTACACGTAACAGTAGATTACTTATCCAAAGAAAAAAAATATAGAGATATATGTTTATATTTGTAACCAACAAACAACATATTTTTTAATTAGTTATTTTAATTTATTTATTTATCCTTAAGAAGAGAAAGAAAATCCTCGTACTGATTTTTTTCTTCTTGATATTTTCTTGCTAGAATAAATATTTTAAATTAAATTAAGTTAGTTAAGCAAAATAACTTAATTAATATCTGTTGAACTAAAATGAAATAATTTTTTTTACAGACATCAAAATTTGAATAAATAAAAAAAAACGTTATTATAAAAAAGGTGTGACTCGATTTTTTGTTACTTCACAAAAGAATGAAAAAAATAAAATTCGTAAAATTTTAGATATAACAATAATTTTTAATAAAACAAATGCAGTTTATTCAAGCCGGTCTAAAAAAGTTTTTTTAGGGGGTAGAAAAAAAATATTGTCCGCGAGGCCTAGTTTTCGAGTTATGAACCAGTAAAGTTTTCAAAATGTAAGTTATATTTAAATGTTTTCAACGTATGTGACTGGTCTAAAAAAAAAGAGGTAGAACTAATGATTTTGAACAAAAAAAAAATTTAAATGACAAATTTGGTTTCCGAGTTATGGACCTCCAAAAATTAATATATAAAAAGTTAAAAAAATGGTAACACTATTTGCACTTGATGCATTTTAACCAGGGACCGTAACATTTATAAGATAAACTACGAAACGGTCATATATAACCATTAATATCAATGAATTTATGTAATGGTTAAAATTAACCATTAACAAAGAATATATTTTATTTTGGTCATTGTAACCAATTAAAAAGAGAAATATATATATTTTTTTTTTGGGTAGAAATAAGCATAAGATCAACTTAAAACTCTTTTTGGTCTCTAATAACCATTGTAGTAAAAGAAATAAGCATAAGATCAACTTAAAACTCTTTTTGGTCTCTAATAACCATTGTAGTAACCAACAAAATTTTTTGGTTAAAAATAACCATTATCAAGATTTTTTTATTTTTTGGTTATCCTATATATATATTGTAACATGACTGACTGATTCATTATCGCCTTGCCCAAACGACTAAAGCTAGGAAGCTGAAATTTTGACAGCGGGCACGTTTTTCGATGTATAGATCCATTAAGAAGGGTTTTTTGAAAACTCGGTCGCAAAGGTGGTATAAAAGGAAAAACCAGTAATTTTGTATATCCAGAAGTAAACGTGATAGAACCATTGGGATCAGCTACAAAAATAAGAAGACGCTTATTTGTTACTTTTTAAAAAAATGGGCAAATAGAGGGTAAAAAACCAAATTTGACCCAAAGGTTTTACGTACCCGAGGTGGGCAACTTTGGGCCAAAAAATTCCTGAATTGACTTTTTTTTAAATTTTATGTTATGAAAATGCAATTTTTAAAGACTTCAATATTATTGGATTTCAAAATATCTTTTAGGACCAATGTCCCGACGTCAAGTTGATTAAGTTTATGTATGAAGGCTGACCTGAGCCTATGGTCTATGTTTGGGCAATTGAAAAACAAATGATCGGCTGACCCACACAATCTAGGGTGTCTAAGGCTTCCATTGCCCTATACTCGTGCAGAAGAGCTCTAGGCAATACGTGGGACCTATCCCGTCTAATACCGCCTGGCTCTTTGAAATGGTTGCTAAACCTATTCTCATGTACCGCTCTTGTCTGGTGGCCTGCCCTTAATATTTTAAAATTTAAAATTATTGGATCTACTGCCCTCATGATTACGGGTGCTTTAAGGACTACACCTTCAAAGACACTCTTTGCTATGCTTAACTGGCTCCCGGTTGAGCTAATGGCCCAATTCGTAGCTCCTAACTCAGCAATCAGGTTAAGAACTACCGGTGAATGGTCTACTTCAGACTTAATCAGCCTTTGCACTCAGGAGCCGAGTACTAATCGGCTTTTTAACATATATTCACAAACATAACACGAACTGTAATCAAATTCCAATAAGTGAGAAAGGAAAACAATAATATTTTACTTAGTCTCTTTGCTGCTTTCAACGAAGGCGGTTGATGTCGCTCAGATTTCTTAAATACAACAACAAACACACATGAAATTATTCAGCCTGCATTGCCAATGCTAAAATTTCTGTATATTCATATCATTGTTTTACTTTTAACGCATTTTATATTCGATTTACATTTTATCGGTAACGCTGCATAAGGTTATTTTAACACTAACACATGTTAAACCACAAACACATAATTATTTTAAGATGTTCTCCCGTTGAATACCCCTGGTCTACTTCATCTTCAAGCTGAAGTTTCAGCTATTTATAGGGCAAGTAAGTGGCTCACGTACCACCGAATATACTCTAACGATATTCGTTTCTGTACGGATAGTCTTGCCGCCATTAATTCTTTATCATCGGTCTACACGACATCCGTTCTTATCCATGAATGTTGGGTATCCCTAAATGAGATCGTATAATTTTTAACCTAGCAAAACGTTTGCGGACAACCTAGCAAAAGGTAGTGCTCTCCTTGTGTCAACGACT
The DNA here is from genome assembly GCA_933228675.1 of Stomorhina lunata. Lineage (NCBI taxonomy): Eukaryota > Metazoa > Arthropoda > Insecta > Diptera > Rhiniidae > Stomorhina > Stomorhina lunata. Next base: position 82,431,557 of record OW121742.1, read on the forward strand.
CTTGAGCCGTACTCGGTGGAGGACTGACTGGCAACGCTTGGCATGGTGATCTTTGCCTGGCTAAGCCGGTAGAGGGCAAATCAGTCATCCACAAGTCGCTGATCAAAAAGTTTTTGAGGCCAAATGCCAATCCTCAATTCCTATCTACTGAAATGGGGGAAATGTGCTAGTCCATGGACATCGCAACATTCTACTTCCTTGGCTTTGCAGCTGGTGTTACGCTGCTTGGCCTGCCCATCCTCTTCCATGGCAGTTCCTTGGCCTAATTATTAGGAACTGCCCCTAAATCTACCCTTACTTAATAATTTAGCTCACTTACCTGGGATTATGTTTACTCCAGCATGATGATTCATTTTACATCTTATTCAGAATTCCTCCTCTTCCAGGGAAAGTTCATTCGTCAGTCTTTGTTCTATCTGTGGTGTATTTCCGTCCAAAGAATTATTATTGAGGTTAGTTGCCCTTTCCTAAGGAATTTTGAACTGCGCAGATCTCACCTTAAGTGTTCAGGCTAAATCAAAAATAAACCCTTATAATTTAATCCTTTTTTTTAAGATGTCTTTCTGTCCGTAGTCTGTCAACATATACTCCCCATTCTGTGGAGTATTCTGTATTAGTCTCAGAATTGATGTAATTTTTTTTTCAAGTAGTATTGTGTAATTTGTAGTTTATTTTTGTGTGTGTTTTTTTGTTATTATATATGAATTTTTAAAAAATAAGTGTTTTTGATGTAATTTGTGAATTGTTTAAATAATTTTGGTGTCTTGAGGTAATTGTGTGTATATGTGTTTTTTTTTTTTGCTTTTGTTTAAATAGTTTTTTGTTTTATTTTAAAATTTGTATCTTTTTTTTTGTGTAAGGTTTTTTTATGTGTAAATGTATAAAAATAATTTTTGAATAAAACTCAAAATAATAATCTTTGAAAAAAAATCCACTTTCACTTTTTTCACTAGCTTCCTCACATCTTCACTCCCAAAATTAATCCCCTCTCTCTCCCTTCCTCCTTCTTCCTCTTTTTTTTCTTCTTCTTCCCTTTGGCTCGTTCCCGCCTTTTTCGGCCATCTTTTATTTTATAATTTTTTTTTCCTATCAATGCCCCACCAAACAGCTGTTTTGCAGTTGAATATTTATGTACTTACATACATTTAAAAACAACCTGCAACTGTTCGGTGGGACGTGACACTTGGTCAGGAGAACATTGACCGATTTATAGGTATACCGTTATCAGCTACAAACTGTTCATCAAGCTGTTTCTTTTTAGGTCCGCACAGACCAACTGGAAACAGAAACGACCTTTTCGATCTCTAGACTTACATGGCCAACTTACAACTGTAAGCGTTCTGCAATCTTGGTCAGCTTTGCGCGCCATGGACTTCGCACCCTTATCTCAGCACTCACAGGACACTGGTTAATAGGTTAACATGCTAGAAGACTTAATCTTCAAAGCAATGACCACTGCAGAAGCTGTCACAACGTAAACGAGGAAGAAACCATCACCCATTTCCTTTGCCACTTCCCAGCCCTTGCTGATATTAGGACCCTCCATCTGGGATTCACTTTTTCGCACGATTTATCAGAGATCTCGAACATCAACATTCGTAAAATATGCTCTTTTATTGGTGCATCTGGCTGGCTCTAACTGAGCCTCTTATACACGGTAATTTAAAAATTTTCTTCTCTCTTCCTTGCAGGAAGAACATAGGGATCTCTTTTTTTGGAACCAAGTGACGCTCACCTTACGGTCTGCATCCTGCCTAACCTAACCTATGAACACGATCAACTGTCAACCTGCATTGTAAGTAAATCCCGAATATGGAATATATAGGGTGAGTTTTAGACTTAGGGTGGAATGCAAGCGACAAAGGTACTGACTTACTATTTGATAAAATCAAAACGTTAGTGTTTTCTTGTAATAGGGCTAATTTCAGGGCCTCAGTTATGGCAAAAGCTTCCGCAGAAAAAATTGATGTATTGCTATTTAAAGGAAAATATGCTTCGATATTTAGACTAGGAAACCATAGTCCGGAACCTACCAACTGATCAGTCCTAGACCCATCCGTATATATATATAAATGAAATCAGCCCAACGTCCTTTTGTAAGGTGCATACATTTTGAAAATACTTCTTGGTTGTTACAATTTGACTTTTGAACATCTAGAAATTTGATTACAGGTCTATATAAGCTAGCTTCAATGGGAATACAAAATTGAGGATAGCAGGAATCACGAACAATATTATACATTTTAGATTTCGATCTTACTATAGATGTTAGTAAGTGTGAGAATGATTGGATTGGGATAAACGCAGGACTATTTCCCGGGCAGGGTTATTTTCGTTCGATAACAATTTGTTAACATACATATTTTTTGATAAAAGATGTAGGCGTTCATTAAGAGGCATAACATTAGCTAATTGTTTAAGCGTCAACGTGTGAGATGATGTCATGACACCTTTCTAATTTTATAAAATACGATTTTGGACATTCTAAAAGTAGATGTAGTATTTTAGCTTTGGTCTAATAAGTCCAATATACAAGCTGATCAAGCACTCAGGGTCAGAACCCCAGCTTACACCACAAAGGGATCTTAGTGCGTTAAGATAGCGCAAGCACTCCTTGAGAACATAGTCTACATGTGGCTTGAGTTTAAGGTTTTTATCAAAAAATTAAATGTTTCTACGTATTCAATTGGTTCAGAGTAGCAAGTAAAAGGTGGGACTGATAGGCGTTTTCTATATGGAGCAGAAAAGATTACTGCTTTTGATTTTCTAGCTGATATTGTCAATTGCAATGAGATTGACAGCATCTTGAACTATAGAGATATTTATGTCCGCACTGTATACGACAATGTCATCAGCATCATTAGTCGAAAGTTCAAAATTCTCTAAAAGAGCTTTCTAGTACAAGAGGCCATTCATTGCTTTAGATCTATAGGTAAGTAGATCGACAGGATCGTTATACAACCCAATGTAGAATTTACCTCACACTCACATATTTCTATTGTATTAGTTGGAGAAATTATATTGAGCCTTTTATATTTAATATTTTATCCAGGAGGATGGCCACACTACCACCAATATTGTTATTTGAATTTCTGTCCGATCTTATTACAGAATATCCATTGACTCTAAAAGTATCAGTCGTTCTCAAATATGTTTCAGACAGACAAGCTACTGAAACTTTATTTTCTAAAAGAAATTTATCAGAGGGTCAGCTGCGGAATTTTGTTGCGCACACTGTGAAAATTAACTTGACATACGCTTATGATTTAATTTACTTTGAATAAAACAAGTAAGAAAGTGCTATAGTCGGCCAAGCCCGACCATATGATACCCTTCACCACTGAGGTTAAAGTTGTTCTTTTCCGTGTATAAAGACAAATATTACCTAAATTTTGTGAAAATGCAAACATTTTTTTAAGACATAAATTTAAGCTGTTTTCGTCAATTTGGCTTATATGGGGGATAGGGTCAAATGTGGACCGATTATCTTGAAATTTAGCAAATTTAAAATTACAGTTTTCACAAAAATTATGTATGCAAAAAAAATAAGTTAAAATTGTCATTATTTTCAGATTTATGCTCTAAACACATAGACAACAGCAAACAGCAATATGTCAAAAATAAAATCCATGTGTTTAAATGAAAAAAAAATTTTTGACGACAGCGCAGCAGCACGACTTCACAACAGCATTTGCTGCTGCTGCCAACTTAGGCTAAATTCTATTTTGACAGACAGTAACAAACAGATAAAGTATTGCCACTATGTATATAAATTAAAAATTAAAAATAAGATCAAAAAATTTTTTTTAATATTTAGCATAAAAGAAAATTACAAAATTGAAGTAAAGGAAATGAATTTATTTGTCTTTTTTAGTTTTTCGTGATATTATTACGTTTTTGATTAATAACTTTAATTTGATTCATTATAAAATATTCATGCGGCATCTCTAAAATTTGTATTGCTAAAATACTCAGCTGTTCATTATCATGTTTAAAATATTGTTGCTGCCTTCAAAATATTTATAAAGTTGACTTCAGAACAGCATTTAAAGTTGACAGCATTTGAAGCCGTGAAGTTATGAAGTCTGCTGTCGTCTAAGTGTTTAGAGCTTTATAAGCGTTTTAGTGATATTTCATAGATATTTCATAGTTTGTATGGTACATAGATTTTGGTTTACATAAGTAGTATTCGTTTTAAATTTCATAAAAAAATATTGATATTTGTGGTCAATATATCAATTCCGGTAAGTGGTACCTATGAAAGGTACCATAAATAATAGAGCGATTTTAACGAATTTCAATAGCTATGGTCCCACTGTCTAATTTAATCAAATTATCTTTAGAATTGCGACCTGTACTTTGATTACATGGTTTACATGGGGGTCCAGCCAGCCAGCCGCTCAGGCAGCCGTCCAGCCAGACGGACTGACATCGCTAAATCGAATCAGAAAGTGATTAATTTAAGCCTATTAGTACACTAAAAGGTGGGTCTAAGACAAATATTTCTATGTGTTACATAAATCGGCACAAACTTAAAATACCCTTTCCACCTATGGTGGTGAAGGGTATAAAAAGGAGATATGATGTTCTCAATTAAATATCTTTCTACACTATTAAAATTTTTATTTTTATTTACAGCCTCTAATAGAGATTTAAAAATGGTTTAATATTATTTCTGGTGTAAATGTCTAACATCTTAACCTGTTCATCAACCATCTCCTTAATCTGAGACGATACTACCACGGGTGAAACCTCCAGAGGAGTAGAAACGCCAGAGGGAACATCGTCTGAAGATGTGGCAGGTGTAGATGGTGGTTCGGGTAAACTGTCATGAGATCTGACGTGTTTAGCAGGAGACTTGGGAAGGTTCTTTTTGTGATTTATTTGATTTACCAGGTGCACCAAGTGCATTGAAATCGGAGGCACAAAGAGTATAATTGAATTTATTTAAGTTAATTGTCGCTGACGCTCATAATATTTTTGAAATATGTTCCCTTGCTTATGTTTAATTTTTTTTTATTATTTATTATTGTTAAAGGGTCACCCTACTAATGTTCATTACTGTTGCTCATTTGTATGATCATTAGTTACATTTATTTATTTTGTTTATCTTCTTGTTCCTATTTGCTTACGAACAAACTGCAGTCCCTTATTCTACTGCAGTATTTTTGTTTAATTTATGTACATGGAAAAGAGCCGTTGAAAGAAGTAAATGAATAGAATTTTGTGTCGTGTCCCCTGAACGGGTTAAATGTTACACAAAAAAAAGAAGAAGAATCAGGTCGGAACAAGGGGAATTGAAAAAAATAAAATGATAAAAAAGATGTCTGCCAGAATTAAAAAAAAGGCGGGAGGAACGGGAGAAAAGAGATTTAAGCTAGGAGAAGGACAAATGAAAAATGAGCACTGGGGGATTGAATGTGAAATGTGAAATATCGATCTATTTTGAAATAGAAAAAAAAAGAAGAATAAAAGAGTGAACAAGACTCAAGTGTCTTATTGAGTTTTTTTTGTCAAAAATATTTTTTATATCTCTTTATTTAAACTTTAACTACAAAAATTGAAAAATAAATAAAAATTTGAATAAAACTAAAAAAAAAACCCCACACACAAGAAAAACAAACATACATACAAAAAAAAATATAAAATTATACACAAAACACATGAAATATACATGAGCAAAATTCACATAAAATATTCGAAAAATACACATCAAATTTACAGAAAATACACAAAAAAAATATTTGGTTATCTTAAGCGATCAAAAGTAATCAAATCTTCCAAAGGAGCCCAAATACAACTTCCGGACGGACAGAACACTTACGACCAAGACAAAAAAAAAAAACACAAAAAAAAGAAGTTTAGTTTTAAAAAAAAGGCCGCTACGGGTTTTTTGTCAAAATTGTGATAACGAGGCGTATATTGGGTCCAAACTACGCTATTCCTTTATTTCGTACGAGTAAACCGGCAACAAAACCGAATTCTTTTTTTTTTTTGACCTTAAACTGACATTCGGACACTAACAACAACAACAAAAAAAAACATGGAAGTTGGCTCTACCTATTGACTATAAGTAAAAGGAAATATGGAGCAAAAATAAAAAGGTAAGTGAGTAGTATTTAAGCTGTAGGGGTATATGATAGGGGCAGGTTCGTTCATAGGCCGAGAACCTGCCATGGAAGAGGGTGGGCAGGCCATTGCAGCAGTCCATCAGCTGCAGGCCAAAGAAGTAGGAGGTCGCGATAGCTAGGGATTATAGAGAAAATGCCAAAATTAGTAAGAGTTGAGAATAGGGAATTTTTGTACTTCCTTTTTTTTTGATCAGCAATTCGTGGGTAGCTGGACTGGTGGACCTTACGCCCTCTACCGGCTTAGCCAGGCATAATGCCACCAAAATCCCCCGCACATCCAGATTTTCAGCGTTGCCAGTCCAGAGGTCCACAGAGCTCGCTCAAGAGATGCTGACAAAAATGGCGCCCAACGTGGGGCCCGAAATTCGGGTTTCCAAATTCCACAGTTTTTTTATTTACTTTTAGCTTCTCACCCAATATGATTTCATCATCCAGCGTAAGTCATATTAAGTATGATCAATGAAGGTCGTTTAGTATTTGCGACGCTGGAAGACGTGGTCCTATAGGGAGAGAATTTGAGAGGCTTGCTATTAGTCTTTTCTCAAGAACAGGTGTAAGTCACATTATCGTTGAATTTGGATTCAGATAATGTTAGCTACAATGTTCTAGAGGAAAGAGTAACAAGCAGGAAATATATTAGTTAAAATCAAAAATAATAGCAAAAAGATGATACTTACAGAACTTGAATTTTTTGATGGATAAGTCGTAGGAGGTAACTTTGGGAAGTTTATCCTATAGTCGATCCATTGGAAGTTTAAGTTCTGCAGAGGTCATCCTCCAGTTTTTCGTCTCTATTCTCAACTTTTATACTGAAAAAAATAAATGTTTAGAAAATTAATACCTAGATGTCGTCGATGATTTATTTCTTTGGCCACATTTATCCCTACAGCTTATAATACTCACTACCCTATAAATAAATAAAAGAAAAAAGATTAATAAATTAAATTTTATTTCAGCTTGATTTGTTTACTTTACATACCTTTGAGTTATAAGTTGGTTCCTCACATTGAGAAGATCCTTTTGATAAAAAGAAAAAGGATTATTAATATAATATTTAGTATATATTAGAATGGTAGAAACTAGGGCAACAAGTAGGATGCAAGGCGAATCCTCTTCTACTTCCTCCAGGCCAATCCTTGGCGGCACCCAGGCTTTCACTACCACAACAACGGCAACAACTACAACAACAACCACCACAATTTCGGCTCCACCCTTGGATGCAAATATTGGTCACAGGTCTTATGTGGAATCGATTACTTCCCCGGCATATAGCAGCATAACGGCTCAGAACGTACGGCAGGAGTTTCGCACGAGGGCGGCAGCGGCTAATCCACCTCCACGTAACGAGGTAGATATCCAAAATATGGTGGATTCTACCGTGGGATTGCGGCAAGTGGAGATAATGCGCAACATGGAGGATAGGCTGCGCGAAATAGTTCCCCAAATAGTGGCAGAGAGCATCAGGTCTTTGTCAAGATCAGCTCATGTGCCTATGCCGAATCTACAGCCAGCTCCCACATTGTTCGGCAATCAACCACAGCCACAAGGGCAATATTCTGGGTATGAGGCAACAACACCTGCTAGACCGCTGAATCAAACTCAGATTCCCAGGCAAAACGCCAGCTACCATCAATCACAAGCTAACCAAAACGCAACTTTCTTTCCAAGCCACCATAACAGTACTTTCCAGCATGGCGGAACTCACCCACAGTTCCAGCATCCAGCTTCGAATCAACATAACATCCGGAAGCCTGGTCTGGACAAGTGGGGTATTCATTTTGATGGTACGACTAAAACCATGGGGGCTCAGGAGTTTGTGTTCCGTGTGGAGGAGATGCGGAAAGACTATGGAAGCAGCTGGTCTGAGGTGCTCCGGCAATTTCATCAGTTGCTCTCTGGAGAGGCGTTGGAGTGGTACTGGATGCAGAGAAGATTGCAGCCTACTACGCACTCATGGGATGAACTGAAAGAAGCAGTCATAAATCGCTTTAGAAGATTTGGAAGTGACCTTGAGATCCAGCGGCAAATTATGGATCGGCGACAAAAGCCACAGGAATCATTCGAGGACTTCTACAACTCCGTCCTCCGCCTGCGTAGTCAACAAGCTAATCCAATTAATGAATCAGATTTGATAGACATAATGAAAATGAATTTAGGCACATCAATGGCTCAGCTGGTGTTCCCAATCCGAATGTTTGGACTTAGCCATTTCCGAACGGAATGTAAAAAGGCTGAACTACTGCTAAGTAGCCAACGCCCAACATATGGTTCACGCCAGGTAGCCACAAAAGTTCACGAGGTGGCATATGAGGAGGTTCCGATAGCGGAAGAAGGGAATATCGATGCGGTCACCACATCTCGGTACATCTGCTGGAATTGTAGGCAAACTGGCCATGGTTTCATGGATTGCCCATCCACAAGTAGACGTTTATTTTGTTTTAAATGTGGAATGGATAATACTGTTACCCCGAAGTGTCCCAGATGCACGGGAAACAAGAAAACGGACCAGTTGACTGGGGAACAAAGTCCGAGTTCCACATCCCAGTAGGTAGGCTGGAGGATTTCGATGACCTGGAGAAAGAGAAGGATAAAGGGATCGTCAAAATCTTGCTAAATAGTAATGTTAGGTTAAGTGAAAAGGCAGGAGAGTCTAGAGTTAGGGAAATGAAACCATTACATGTAAGGATTAAAGAATATGAAGAAGCTAGGAAGAGAATTTTTGGAAAAAGTAGGATAGAGAAAACGCGAGAACGGTATAGGAAGAGAAAAGAACTTAGGCGTGAGATCGCCAACGTATCTTTATACGAAGGCGAAGATACCCGTTTGTACACCCGTATCTCTATCAACGGGGTAGAGATTGAAGGTCTTCTAGACAGTGGTGCAACTGTAACGGTTCTCGGCGAAGGATGTTACGATGTCGTGAAGAAGGCGGGAGCTGTGGTAGTCAGTTTTCCAGCGACCGTGAAAACTGCAGACGGTAGGTCTCATAAAATTCAAGGTCGGTTCAAAGCAAACATAAGGTACAATAGAGTAGAAAGGGAGATCACTTTCTACCTTGTTCCGACCTTGAAGAGAGCTCTTTTCCTGGGTGTCGATTTTATGAAAGCGTTTCGTTTGATTGTCAATTTAGATAGCTTGACCTCAAATGATATGCTTTGGAGTGAGGAATCGGGCGAAAATCCGATGAATCCTTTAATGCATATACTTTGTGATCAGGACAGAAAGTTGTTGGAAGTTACTATCGCTAAGTTTCCTTCATTTGTGGAAAAAGGACTTGGGAAGACGGAATTAGAGACGCATCTAATAGATACGCAAGACGCAGCGCCTGTGAAGCAGAGACATTACCCAGTGTCCCCTGCTGTGCAAAAACTTATGTATGCTGAATTGGATAGGATGCTTGCTATGGGCGTTATTGAGACAAGTCAAAGCCCCTGGAATAATCCAGTGACACTAGTGCGCAAAGGCACCAAGAACAGGCTTTGTTTGGACGCGCGAAAGCTCAATGCGCTCACAGTCAAGGACGCTTATCCACTTCCGCATATAGAAGGATTGCTTAGCAGACTGGGTGACACGCACTATATATCTAGTGTGGATTTGAAAGATGCTTTCTGGCAAATCCCACTGGATATACAGAGTCGTGAGAAAACTGCTTTTACAGTGCCAGGGAGACCACTTTATCACTTCACGGTCATGCCTTTTGGGTTGTGTAATGCAGCCCAAAGATTATGTCGGTTAATGGATAAAGTGATCCCTTCCGACTTGCGAGATCGAGTATTTGTGTATCTGGACGATCTTCTCATTGTTACTCCTGATTACCACACCCACCTAAACATACTTCAGCGGGTGGCGGAGCTACTTTCTAAGGCTAAATTGACAATTAACGTTGAAAAATCCAAATTTTGTTTTAAGGAGCTTCGATATCTAGGATATATTGTTGGCGGCGGTATGCTAAAACCTGACCCTGACAAGATATCCTCGATATTGGAGTTTCCTTATCCCAAGACACCCAGGCAAGTGCGCGGATTTATGGGGACTACCGGCTGGTATCGCCGATTTATAAAAGATTACGCGACCATAGCTAACCCAGTTTTCGAAACTTTGAAGAAATCGCGGGTGTTTAACTTTACGGAGGAGGCCAAAATCGCATTTAATAAGTTAAAGGAAGCTCTTACCTCGAGTCCGGTACTGCGTCATCCAGACTTCTCAAAGCACTTCTTTGTTCAGTGTGACGCGTCGGATATCGGTATCGGTGCGGTACTTTTTCAAAAAGATGAGGTAGAGGGAGAACACCCGATCGCGTTTATGTCGCAAAAGTTGACTAGTGCTCAACGTAATTACTCTGTGACGGAGCGAGAGTGTCTGGCAGTAGTTATGGCCATCAAAAAATTCCGTGCGTATATAGAATTGATGCCATTCTCTATTATAACTGACCACTCGAGTCTCAAGTGGCTTATGTCCAACAAAGAGCTCAGTGGAAGGTTAGCACGATGGAGCCTGCTACTTCAATCCTATACGTTCGACATTGAACATCGCCAAGGGAGCAAAAACATAGTACCAGACACTCTCTCTCGCTACAACATGGAGGAAATTGTTGTTGACGTCAAGCGACTCATTGACCTCGAATCGCCTGCTTTTTCTTCTGAAGAGTATCTGGAATTGATAAAAGAAATAAAAGATAATGAAAATAATGTACCAGATATAAAAGTAGCGGATAATTTTATATATAAACGTACCGTTCACTATGCGGGCGACGAATGTTCTGAAGATTTTTCATGGAAGCTCTGGGTTCCTTCAGCATTAAAGGAAGAGCTTATTGCCAAAGCTCACGATCCCCCAATTTCCAGTCATGGAGGTTTTCATAAAACATTAAAACGATTACGTGAGTACTTTTTCTGGCCAAATATGACCAGGCACGTTCAAGAATACGTGAAGAAATGTGTAGTTTGTAAAGAGAGCAAAAGCTCTAACCAAGTCCTTCGACCGCCAATGGCTGAGAATGTCACCGATATTGTCAGGCCCTTCCAGAAAGTCTATATCGACTTCCTAGGACCATATGTACGCTCAAAATCTGGAAATTGTTTTATTTTCATTGTTCTTGACCATTTCTCTAAATTTGTGTTGCTAAAAGCGATGGCCAAGGCAAATAACAAAAATGTGGTACGATTTCTGGTGACGGAAGTTTTCCACAAATTTGGAGTGCCAGAAATAATTCTCTCCGATAATGGCAGCCAATTTGTGTCAAAAGAATTTGGAGAAATGATTGAGAGTTTTGGAGTAAAGCATATGAAAACGGCAATCTATTCGCCCCAAGCAAATGCGTCGGAGAGAGTCAATCAATCGATCCTGGCAGCAATTAGATCTTATTTGAAGGATGACCAGAGAGATTGGGATAACCATCTCTCAGAGATTGAGTGTGCTCTTAGGTCATCAGTGCACACATCGATTGGTATGACTCCTTACTTCGCTTTGTTTGGGTCGAATATGATTACTCATGGGAGCGTATATAAATTGGCAAGGAAACTACAGCTTATGGAAGACACTGAGGCGAATTTCTTACCGAAATCTATAAAGCACGATCTTATTCGTAATAAAATCCGAGAAAATTTATCCAAAAGCTATGCTCTTAGAGCAAAGCAATATAATAAACGGGCACGCAAAGTTCAATTCAAACCGGGTCAAGAAGTGTTTAGGCGCAATTTCGCTCTCAGTGACTCCAGTAAACTGTATAACGCAAAAATGGGGAAGAAGTTTTTGAAATGTCGTATCGTTCGTCCGGTCGGGAATTGCTACTACGAGCTAGAAGATCTGCAGGGGAAGACAATCGGTGTGTACCACGCAAAGGACATCAAACAATAAGTACTTTCCTTTTCTCTATACCTTACCAAATTTTCTTCTTCTATTGTTTTTTTTTTAAGTTTAGCCCCTAGACCTCTTCATATTCCAAATATCTGGTGTAATGGGTATTTTTCTAATTGTATGCTTATACTCCCTGTAGTCACTCCCTACGACATAGTTTTTTTTGTAGTTAGTATTATTTTTTTTTTCTTTTTAGTTCTTTTCTTTTAGATTAATTTTTTTAGGCGTAAATAGAGAAATGAATTTTAGGGCCTTTAATTTTTAAAACGCTTGAAGTACAATTTTTTTAAATAATTTTTATTTTAAATATAGTTAATTAAATACTAGCAAATACTTAAAATAAAATATAGTTTAAGAACTACCTTTGTTAGGTTTAGATTTTATTTTAGATTCGAAATATGAATTAATTTAAACTGAATAACTTTCGAGTCTAAAAAGTTAAAGTTCTACTTCGTTAAGTTTTTCTATTTATCTATAGTCCACTAGAAACGATTGTTTGAAGTGTTCTGTTTGGTAAATCAAAATGTTTTTTTTTAACCAAAGGCCGGATCATGGTTTAAGATTTGCAAAGGAACTCAGGATCGGTTTGGTTTTTGGCACCTTTTTTTTTAACCAGAAGTACATTATTTTACACAACCATAGCGCTTACATTTCTAGCTGGTTACGTTTTGTAACCGTTGTCATACCATTGATGCAGTACCTTTATAACGCTCTAGCGGAACTATGCCATTAAGAAGCTGGGAACTGTTAGACATCTGGCAGACAACATAAATCTGAGTCTGATCTTACAGCAAGTCTAAGTAAATTTAATGTAATTGCATCTAGTATTTCACTCAGAAATATTTAGATGTCTGATTAAAAAGATATACCAAAAAAGCAAACCGATTTTGGGCACTAGTACAAACCTTATTAAACCAGTACCAGAAAGAAACAAAGCAAGCTTTGAAATTTAAATTTTAGATATTATTTTTTTTTGCGGTTCGGTTTATTTGAAATTTATAATTAAAGGCTTACGACTAAGAATTTATTTTACTCGTTGGTGATCTAATTTTAAATTTTAATTAACCGAATATAACTAAATAACAATATAATTAAATAAATCTAAAAAAAAAATGGTTTAGTTACTTACCTTATTAATCCAGTAAAATGTCTTCGATGGGAAAGCACGAGCATGAGGAAGAGCATCAGATGTTCGATGGAAGTAAGGGGTGGCCTGAAAAAGGAACATAAATTATTAGCTACCGAAAAACATAGGATTCAAAATTTCGTTTAATAAATCCTATAGAAAGACCTATAAAATAACCATTAAAAAGTGGTTTGTTTGTCAAAAGTTTAAAACTTACCTTCAACTCCTGACAGTCTTGGAAAGAATGATGAAAATCTTGGCTGTAAAAGGTTTTACGATCACAACTGAAAAAAAAGGGGAAAATATGGAATTAGTCAATTAGTATTATAAAAATAAAAAAAAAGATCCCAAAAAGGACGGCAGTCCAAATATCGAGTGTTATAACTCGCCAGAAGCATTGCAAGGTTCTGATTCTATACGTCTATGGCTACAGAAAAATTGTAAAAAATACTTCGCCAGTAGCAATGAGCCCATAACAAAGGAATCATGGTCCCAGCTGTTAATACAATTTCTTCAATATGTTGAAGCAAAACTTGGCAAGAATTCCACCGAGCCGTCAGCAACGAGTATACCGATGAAGTGTTTCTTGGAAGGAAGGTGATATTGTTCTCAACAACTTAAGTGTATGTGCAAATGCGTTGGACGATTTAGATTTGCCTATCCAACTAGTTTACGGTCATTTTGGTAAATTGGTCTTGCAAATACTATGGAAATCCTTATACAACAAACCTGTAGTTGCAAATAGCGAAGATTTCTTTTTACTGGTATCACCTAAACAAAGTTTGGCCTATGATGCCGAGAAAGAGCAAAAAATGGAATTTGAACAAAAGCAAATTGCTCTGAAGAACATTGATAAAGCTTTTGGAAAAGAATGGACAAAAGATGAAAATGAAGCTGATCCTTCGTATATTGAAAAGTTAGTGGCTCGTACCGTTAACAATATTCAAGTGAAAATATCCAATGTTCACATTAGATACGAAGATAAAGCGATGGGAGGCAAGTTTTTTTCTTTCGGTATAACACTGCACAATTTCGAAGTCTTTACAACAGACGCCAATTGGGAAAAAGGCTTTGTTGATGGCGTTATAAGACACGTCTCCAAGTTAGTTAATTTGGATTCTTTGTCCGTATATGTGAACTGGAATGCCGATGAGTATGCGACGAAGTCGAAAGATGTGGTAACCATGTTCCAAGTAGGTAAAGATCAGGACGAAATAATGAAAACGATAAAGAATAAAGCATATGACCGTTATGATATTTCCATTGAAAACATAGATACTGCTTGCTAAGCCAGAAGACGATTGTGAATTGTGTATGAGAGAATTTAGCATATGCGATATGCATTTGTTGCAGCCAATATCTGTTCTAATTGATGCAGATTTGTGTGTATTTGATGATGATACGTGGTTACCAAAGTCAAAAATAGATATACTTTTGCCAGCCATTAACCTTAATTTGACAGATGATAGAGTATTCGAAGCATTAGAAGTAGCGATGAGCATACCATTGCCCGAAAAGGAAACTCCAGTCGAGCAATTAAAAACGAACATCTTAAAGAGTGCTAGTAATTCGACACACATGCGCTCTATACCACAAATTTTAAATCAAGATGAACGTTGTAAAACATTGACTGCTGCGTCTGCATTAACACCTGAAGTTGTCCAGTATACTAGTCTTGAAGTCAATTTTGCTTTAAAGGAATTTAGCATTTCTTTGGTCAGGGCTGTATTTGACGTTGATTCTCCTTTAAGCGATGATTCGATCGAGTTTCAAACACCATCACAACATTCAGGAGAGTCGGAGTTCGTAGAGACACGTAGCTCTACAAGCGTCTTTAATCAGGAAACCTTTTTTGCATTTCAGGTTTTACAATTAGAAGTGTTCTTTGCGCAGAGAACTTTTGAAATGTTGGCCAAAGCAAAACTCGGAGCTATTAGCCTTAGTTCGTATAAAACCCGTAAAAAAAATGAAGAGCAACATGTTGCAATTGATTCGAGTTACTACAGCGGGAAAATCGCTGTTAAACATTAGTTTTACAATCATGGATATTCATATGGAAAAATGTTGAGAAAGCTTCAATTTCTGGAAAATTTAATCCTTCGTTTGAATTGTCAAGTAGTGGTATTGCTGGTACTAGCGCTGACAAAGAGGATGAAGATCCTAACGCTGGCGGCGCGCTGCCATCTGTAAATATGTATGAAGAAATTAAAGACCTCTCTAATGAAGATGATAAATATCTTACAAAATCCCCATACAAATCCAAACACGAATCTGAAGATAAAAAAAGAGATGACAAAGAAAGAACCTAAAAAAAAAAAAAAAAAAGAAACAGAAAATATTAATAAAAACATATTTAAAAAATTTTTTTTTTATAAAATTACCTACAACAAGTTCGGCTGCTTCCTCTTTCTGTAGACACGTTTTTTTTTATATTCCTCCTCCTCCCGTTCGGATCAATGATGGCAATCTAGCGTTTTTTGTAACAATAGCGATTTTTTTTTACAGAGTCGTATTTACGGCCAGCGTTACCGTGAAGTTTTATTTATATTTTTTTTAACAAGGGTATTCATTTATATTTTCCCTCCCATCCAGAATCAACGGGTTGACTTCCGGAGTGGTTGGGTTTGTCGTGTCCCCTGAACGGGTTAAATGTTACACAAAAAAAAGAAGAAGAATCAGGTCGGAACAAGGGGAATTGAAAAAAATAAAATGATAAAAAAGATGTCTGCCAGAATTAAAAAAAAGGCGGGAGGAACGGGAGAAAAGAGATTTAAGCTAGGAGAAGGACAAATGAAAAATGAGCACTGGGGGATTGAATGTGAAATGTGAAATATCGATCTATTTTGAAATAGAAAAAAAAAGAAGAATAAAAGAGTGAACAAGACTCAAGTGTCTTATTGAGTTTTTTTTGTCAAAAATATTTTTTATATCTCTTTATTTAAACTTTAACTACAAAAATTGAAAAATAAATAAAAATTTGAATAAAACTAAAAAAAAAACCCCACACACAAGAAAAACAAACATACATACAAAAAAAAATATAAAATTATACACAAAACACATGAAATATACATGAGCAAAATTCACATAAAATATTCGAAAAATACACATCAAATTTACAGAAAATACACAAAAAAAATATTTGGTTATCTTAAGCGATCAAAAGTAATCAAATCTTCCAAAGGAGCCCAAATACAACTTCCGGACGGACAGAACACTTACGACCAAGACAAAAAAAAAAAACACAAAAAAAAGAAGTTTAGTTTTAAAAAAAAGGCCGCTACGGGTTTTTTGTCAAAATTGTGATAACGAGGCGTATATTGGGTCCAAACTACGCTATTCCTTTATTTCGTACGAGTAAACCGGCAACAAAACCGAATTCTTTTTTTTTTTTGACCTTAAACTGACATTCGGACACTAACAACAACAACAAAAAAAAACATGGAAGTTGGCTCTACCTATTGACTATAAGTAAAAGGAAATATGGAGCAAAAATAAAAAGGTAAGTGAGTAGTATTTAAGCTGTAGGGGTATATGATAGGGGCAGGTTCGTTCATAGGCCGAGAACCTGCCATGGAAGAGGGTGGGCAGGCCATTGCAGCAGTCCATCAGCTGCAGGCCAAAGAAGTAGGAGGTCGCGATAGCTAGGGATTATAGAGAAAATGCCAAAATTAGTAAGAGTTGAGAATAGGGAATTTTTGTACTTCCTTTTTTTTTGATCAGCAATTCGTGGGTAGCTGGACTGGTGGACCTTACGCCCTCTACCGGCTTAGCCAGGCATAATGCCACCAAAATCCCCCGCACATCCAGATTTTCAGCGTTGCCAGTCCAGAGGTCCACAGAGCTCGCTCAAGAGATGCTGACATTTGTAGGCTCAGTTAATACTTGATTTTAAATTTTGAAATTAGTTTGTTGGGGACAAAGACTGCGGTGAGTCATTTAAATTTATAATTTTATTTTTTAAGTAATTTTTTGATTTTGTTATTTAGAAATAAAAGCGCACAATATTTTTATTTAAATTTGTGTTTCGTTTGGATGCTATTAAATTCGCTGCCCCAACATTAGGCTCACGTCGCAACCAGTGACATTAATAGATGAGTCTTGAGTAAATAAAATGACTCTCTTCTTGTTGGCCTTTTCTACTTTGGCTGACTTTAGCCTTAATAGAACAGGACAATTATTAGACGAGGACATATGTGAAGCCGCGGAACAAAAGGTTCTTTTTGCATACTTTTTACATTTTCGTATTTTCGGGTTTTCCCAAATTTTAACCAATTAGAATTAAATTATTTCAAGAATTTACTGGGATATAAAAGAGAACTAAAGTAGCTTTATTTTAAGTCATCAAGCTAATTTTTCATTTGCAATATTTGTTGAACAAAATTTTCAAAAAATAAAAAATTATTTTCGAAACCGGCCTAAGAAAAAAGTATAATTTTCCAATATGAAAAAAAAAAAACAGGTAAATTCGGTTATATTTTAACAAAACTCGACTACTTAGTACTTACAGGTCATAGAATTGTAAATCATATCTTACTTTGAAATTTACACATCCAATTAAGCTGCATATACTTAGGCGTGTCGTCAAGGACACGCATTTTCGGGGGAAAATTGCAATAACTTTGAAGCTACTTAAAATAAAATAAAGCTACTACTTCTTTCCCAGTATATTTTTTTTAAATAATTTGATACTTGTGGTTAAAATTTGGACTAAACCGAAAGTATTCTTATTTTTTCTCGTACAAAAAAGTTTAGCATTTTGTGGGCGGATGCGGCACGTGTTCCCCTTATGAAAATTTGAAAAAAAATGCACATGTTTTTAAGTAATGTAGATTATTTCTAGCGGGAGTTACGGTTCAATTTCGCACTTTCGTAAAATAAGGTCTGCCCTAATGTACATACATATATAGTATGTATATTTGCATAATAAAAATTATTTTTTTATGTTTATTTTAACTTTTTATTTTTTTTTTTTCAAAAGGTACTTTTTCACTTTTTTTTTGAACAAAAGGTTCTTTTTCCAAAATAAAAGTGCTTTTTTAAAAAGACTTTTAAGATTTAATGTGGTGATTTAGAGCACATAGATTCACCTTCTGATTAGTAGCTTAATTAAATATATTTCGCGGTTCATTGATTTTTAATCGTGCGAAATAACAAAATATTTAATTTCCCAAAAATGTTAAATGATGCAAAAAGAACCTTTTGTTTCGCAGCTCCTCATATGACCATCACCACTATTAAATCCGTACACAAGGAATTTATAGTTAATTACAAGTATTTATTTATGGAAAATGTTAGAATTTTTTAAGGAACTTCAATTACGTTTGAATTCAAGATTAAGAATGAATAATAAACAAAAGGAAAACAAACGATTATAAACAGATAATAATCAGAGTTGCCATAGGCATATTATTTAAATTACATTAAGTATATTGATTCCGTATATAATATTTCTTCCCCATTATGGGGAGAACAAGACTCTCGGTCTGCGTATTCTAGACGAACGACGCAATTCACCCCGCTCAGTTGACCTGGGGTGTGGTGTAGTTGTGAAAGAACCTTCAACATCTCTAAACGGTAGCGGACTGAAGCCTCTAAACTCCTGGCCAGTATATAAACGAACGAGCCATGCCTTTCATTTTCACAACTCCTAGATGGGTCCCATGTAGCTCATTCAACATATTTGATCGAAATTTTGGAGGAATAACAATACTGTGTTCAAAAGTCAAATAACCAGACAACAACTTATAATTTGTTTCGGGAGACTTATATCCATATGAAGCATTTCACTTTCTTAGTACATGCATCCTCTGCATGAACAGCCGAACATGCACGATTTCTTAGTGTTGAAAATGCCAACATTTCGTACACTGCGTTATCTTTTCACGAAATGGCGAGACTGGAAAGTTTACCCCACAAATATTTACGTGAGAAGGCAACACCCTGCCTGTAAAACAAAGTAAGACCGAATCTAAATTGTTTTTAATTCCACTATTATTAGGATCACTGCGAGTAAATCTCCTAACTTCTGAAACCCTGCAAGTGTCCGGCACTGCGCCAAATTTAGATAAATTCTTACATACCACATCATTAAAAATTTATTCTTTCGAATATTCATCTGGTATAAGAACTACCCCCTTCACCTCACAAAATTCGGATTGAATAAAGGTACAATACTGCTCATTAAGAGCTTCGTCAATAGCTATTTTATTGATCGTGTTCATGTTTGGACTAGTTATTTTTAGTTTTCTTTTAGAAATGAAAAAAATGTAAATATCATCGTAATTGCCGTACAGCAACTTACCCACTGCTACGGGTTTTAGAGTACCCATGTTCCTATGGGGTGTCAGAAATTGTTGTGGATGTGTCCGTCACATAAAAACGTGGCCTAGGTATCATCCACTCCATAACACCTTCCTTGGTGTTTCACTACAAAACTTTGCCCTTGGGCAATGCCATGGCTCAGGACAGCCAACCAATGAGAAAAAAAAATAAAAAACCTAGGTTAGGTTAGGTAATAAGCGACAAATTCACTTGGAGACCCCAGGGGTCCATTGTGATCCTTTACTAGAAGAGGATTAAGAAGGAGATTGAAGATAGTGAAAGAAAAAGATAAAAGAAAGGTGTAGAGGGAGAAGGAGAATACACTATCTAGGCCAGTTGAGACCAGTGGTGAACCCAACAATATCATGCAAGCTGCAGATCCTGAAGTTCAGCAAAGAATCTGCTGCCAAGATATTTGAGTCTTTGATTTTGCAGCCTTGGACAGTGACAGAGAATGTGTTCTACCGACTCGGACGAATCCTCATCTAGACATAGTCTGCAGAGGTCCGGAATGCTACTATCCCACCTATGTAACCTCGAATTTAAGGCACAGTGTCCCACAGGAACCCTACACATCTTCTTAAGCTTGACCTGTTCAGACCTAATGGAATTTCGATTCCATTAATGTCCGGTTTAGGTCATAGAGCTCTTGATGTCCTACACGTAACCATGTTTCCCCATGTCCTTGTGGATTCCTTGCTTATCCAAGACTTAATGCCCAGATAAAAATGATAGATACGTGGAGCCATATCAGTCACTCTTTGACTTTGTCTTGGCTCGAGCCTAGTCTAGCGACTTTGTACACAACTTCATTGCCAACGATGTCGCAATGATCCGGAATCCAGCACAATCTAATCCTATAACTGAGAGATAGGTCAAGAAGAGCCATTCTACATTTTGGAGGCAATACTATATCCCCGCAGCGCTTTGAGTGCGGCCTGGCTATCGATTTATATTGTCACCTCACTATTTACAGCTATAAGACCCTGAATGAGCTCTGTAGCCTTCCAAATGGAAATAATCTCTGCCTGGAAGACACTGCACTCGTCCGCGTGTCTAAAGGATTTCCTAACATTTTAATCAGGAAAACATCTGATCCAGTACCGCAATCCATTTTAGAACCATTCGTGAAGATCGAAATGCCTTGAAAAAGTGCTGTTTATCTATCAGGGATTACGATTTCTGGTGCTGAGCTAAACAGTAGTTCCTTGACTGAATAGTCAGATCGTGGTAAACCTGACTCCAAGCCAAGGAGCCTGTTAAGCTCAGAATACTGAAGTGTCCCACATACCTATATCTAAGTATTGTAGTGTATGTGCATTTCTGCACATCGCTGTTTTAATTTTGTCAACATAACTAAACTGTAGTATATATAATGTGTGCACATTTGCACAACACTGTAGTAATTTAGGAACCTTTTAATTAATTTAAAATACTTTGAAGTTATCGTAGGTTAAGAAAATTATAGTCATCATTAAAACATAATATCTCTCAATGCCAACGGATCATATTGGCGTTAAATATAAATTGTTTTTGTGAAATAGTTTTGTGTAACTAGAATATCATTTGGATATTCAAAAGAATTGTATTGATTTTTGTTTTGATGACTACTAAGATATTTTAGTATATAAGCAGAACATTTATAAAATAAAATTCGAATAATTAATTTGCATATCAAAAAGACATGTTAATTATTTCTCGGGTGAAGAGGACCAACTCCAGAACATTTATAAAATAAAATTCGAATAATTAATTTGCATATCAAAAAGACATGTTAATTATTTCTCGGGTGAAGAGGACCAACTCCGTCTTGTCGGGGTTTATCCCCAGTCCTTTATTACTGGCCCAGGAGGAAAGTTCTACTAGAACTGATTGCATAATATCACTTATTGTATCTGGTAATTTGCCTAATACGAGCAATACTAAGTCATCGACGTAGGCTACGACCTTTCTCCCTAGTTGATCAAGTCTTCTAAGGATGACATTGACAGCCAGCAACTACAGCAATGGTGATAGAACCCCTCCTTGTGAAGTACCCCTAGTTACTTTTTTATGTAAACTACAGTCACCTAGATTCGAGTTGATGATCCTACTATTAAGCAT
Organism: Stomorhina lunata; assembly: GCA_933228675.1. Taxonomy (NCBI): domain Eukaryota; kingdom Metazoa; phylum Arthropoda; class Insecta; order Diptera; family Rhiniidae; genus Stomorhina; species Stomorhina lunata. Next base: position 82,453,097 of record OW121742.1, read on the forward strand.
GTTCACAATCCAATCTATTAAAAAGCCCTGTATATTTATGTTCTCCTACGATTGCTTCAATTGTAATGTTAGTCCCAGTTTACATTGTACAACTTTTGTCGTTGCAATTCTTAGTTTGTGGGAAAATAGGGGGAGTAAAAATACTAGGGGAAGAGAGAAACTAAAAGTAGTACACATATGCATGTACTCTTGCAATTCGTTTATTCCCCAATTCGTAATTTTAATCGTGAAGTTAGCTGCAAGTATATTTTGACACTTGTTTTATTTTCTTATTCATGAGTGCTCACGTTCAAGTGGCTTTTTTTCAATTGAATTAAATATAAAATTAAAAATATTCAAGAAACTCACTTATTAATTGGTATTTATCAATATCCATTTCGAAAAACAATTTCTTTTACACGAAAAATACTTGTTTGAGCACAAATGTATTGTTTTTTTTTTACCACACGAATATACTTAAAAAAGAAAATGTCAAAAATTATGTACCTATGCATACGTCAATAAAAAATATCGGCGACAAAAATCGCACATTTTAAATGCAAATGCAATTTTAAAGAAAGAACGACAAAAATCGCAGCGATAAAGATTCTACAATGTAAACTGGGACTTATTGAAAGCACTCTCGATATCGAGGAAAGCGGCGAAAGTATATTCTTTGAATTCCAGGCCTTTTTCTAAAAAACTGACAACATCGTGCAACGCACTCTCAACAAATTTACCCTTGAGATAAGCATGTAGAGCGTTGATAATAATGCGCGTACCTAAGGAGTTTCTAAGAAATAGGTCGACCAGTCGCTCGAGTATTTTCAAAGGAAAATGCTGATTGGCCTAAAATCTTTAGGTTTAGAGTGACTAGCTTTCCCTGCTTTAGGAATGAATATCACTCTTACCTCCCTCCACCCGCTAGGTGTGCAGCCCCTTAAATTATTAAAAATTATTCAATTATAAAAAATTTATTTCGTCATACTATAACAAATTGTTAGCAATATGAATAAAAAAGGCGCGTATTTTTTTCTTTTTTTTTGAGGTTAGGTGAGACGTCTTTCTAGACAAATTTTCTAGAGCTTAATCATGATTTGCTTTTTATTAAAACAAAACTAAAGTTTTTAAATGAATATTAAAGTTTTTAATATTTTTAATATTAATATTAAAGTTTTTAATATTCAACAAACAATTTTGCACTAACTGAAATTTTGATTTAACTTCCAATACATAGAAAGATTGCAGGTTGTCATATTGCAGTTAAAATGCATCAAGTGCAAACAGTGTTACCATTTTTTCAACTTTTTATATATAAAGTTTTGGAGGTTCATAACTCGAAAACTAAGCAACGCCGACAACTTTTTTATTCCACTTTTTCTGCTCAAAATCACCCATTCTACCCGCTAAAAAATATTTTTTTTTACCATTTTATCAGCTTTTAATATATAAAATTTTGAAAATCCATAACTCAAAAATTAGGGCTTGTAACTAAATTTTTCATTTAAAATTTTTTGTTCGAAATCATGAATTTTACCTCTTTATTTTTTTTAGACCGGCCACAGGTGTTGAAAACATATAAATATAACTTATATTTTGAAAACTTTACAGGTTCATAACTCGAAAACTAGGCCTCGCTCTAAAACAATTTTTTTTAGACCGGCTTGAATAAACTGCATTTGTTCCGAAATTACGAAACATCAAATAAAACATATTGGTAGTTTTGAATATAATAATCTTGCTCAAAGTATTAAAGATATTCAACTCATTTCTATTTTAAATGTGTTTTAAAATAATATTTTCTTAAAAAATTTGACAATTTATTACATTAATAGGAATATTATTATTTGAATATACATATTAATATAAAAATACTATAAATGTATATATAGTAATGTGATGCTGAGGCTGGACATTTCGTATATAAGAAAATATAAAACTTATGTTCACCTATGGAACAAATGAAAAGGTTATACATCGCAATACAGTAATTGATTGATGTATTGACGAATTTTTGTTAAAAAAAACTTCCTTAACTTGGGGTTACATGATCAAGTTTTGACTTTAAATTTTTAATACATTCACACTTATTTACCAATACACTTATACTTTTAAAAATTGAAACAATCTTGCTCTCAATATTTCTTTCAAGAAAGTGTTTCAATTTATGTTAAGAAAACAGCTGATCACAATATTTTGAACTATTTTTTGTTTTTATTTCTACAAATATTTTGCCGCCATAAGTTTTAGTCTGATCTTCTTACAATTTTAACCAGTTAATTGAAAAATAAAAAATATTGCTGCTGATTTCTTTTTGTTGGTTACATCTTAAAAATTAAATTGCTTTCAAGTTGAGTGCAGCCTACGTCACAGAAAATAATATGTATTTTATTCATCAAATCATCACCACCTTAATTGATACTCCTATGTATAAAAAGAACCTCTTCTTTGTTTTGGTGCTTTATGAGACTAAAATGTGTTTGACAGCACTTTTAAAAAAACAACGATTCGTCCGTGTGAAATTCCTATACGCCCGTTTTCAATATTACAAGTTACTATGATATATACAAAATTGAATCGATTTTGCAATTGGATTTTGTTATTAGAAAATTACCTCTATAAAATAAGAATTTGAGACAAGTGTTTATCAAGAAGTGACAGAGATTTTGATAAAGACATCACAGTTATTGATGTGGTATATACACTTTTTAATCACTAAATTTCTCATTTTGTGCAAATAAACATTAACAAAGAAACTTCAATAAAGAAAGTACGCTATCGAAATTAAAATCCTGGATTAAAGATGATTATTGTTTTAGTTATTGTGTAAGCAATAAAATTGCTTTTGCAATATGCCGAGAAGTAGTGCAAAATCTAAAGCGAAAAGTGGCAATATTAGCGTCAACGTAAAAAACTGTAATGTTCCCAAAAAGACGACTTCCACAGCAAAAAAACCAAAAAATGATACAAAAAAGGATGTACAAAAAATTATTAAGAAGGAGCTGGAAGAGGATACAGCAAAAGAAGCTGTTACTGAGGTGGTACATCATAGAAAATCCGAAAGACGAAGAGTTGCGCGCGATATATTTTTAGTGTTTGAGGAAGAATCTACTCCCCGGCGGAGAACCAGAGGGGCAACTAAGAAACAAACTAAACCAAAGTTTGGTCATCTAAAAGTGGAGGACCCTATTAAACCAAAGGGTCTCCTACGAGACATAAAGAATGAACCACGGTGCTACCTTAATGATGAAAGCGTTTTTAAAGTTAATGCCGCTCTACCTCCCGCTCCTTCAACTCCAACATTGTCGCCAGATAAAGATAATGCAACAGTTTTGTGCGTATCTAAGGAGGGAAAAAAGACTAAGTCGGAAAAAATAAAACAAACTGCTGGTAAAAATGTAAATTCGACGTATTCGAATACAAAAAAGTTAAATAAAATAAAATCTATTAAAATATCAACTGTAGAACCACCACAAGCTTGTTCAATAGATGATGAACCAATATTAGTTGCAAGAGTAAATCCAATATTTCTATGGGTAAAACAAGATGATACACGTATTGTGGAAGTTCGCTGCGAGGACTATGACAAAAGAAATCGCATCCGCATTACAAAAACCAGTAATGGATGGCGGGCCATTCCAAGATCAGATCCGACTTCTTCGAGAGTATTAAAATTTTATCCAACACCGCTAATGAAAGTAAAAAGAGAAAAAATAACGCATGAAATTCTTACCAAAAACGTGAGCAGTAATAGCTGCCACGTTGAAAGCAAAATATCTGGGGTTTGCAAAGAAGATTATAATATACAGAACATAATGCCTGAGAATATTGTCAATAAAATTGATAATAAAATAATAGGCGTACAGACTGTTTGTAATCCACTGGCAACTGAAATAATCAAATCAAACACTAAAACCAAAAAGTCTAAAAAACAAAAGAAAAAAAAATCGCATTCTGAGAAATCAAAGAATAAAAAGTGTAAAACCAACGCCACTGCCATTGAAAATATGTATTCAAGTTTGGAAACTTTGGCGACAACATTAAATTCAAATAATAATAATCATTTTTCAGAAGAACCACCCGAAAAATTATTATATGATAATAGAAATGTAAATGAATCTACAATTAATATCGAACATAAGTCTGAAAATATATTATGCGCAAATTCCGAAAATATCCATCTGCAAAACATAAACAAAGATGTTGAGGCATTAAAGGCAAAGTCTTTATCGGTAGATAATGTACCTTCGGAGATAGAAAATACATATCAAAAAGAATCTGAAGAGGAGAACTTTTCATTTCATTTATGTCCGAAAACTGGTTTGTTTGTGTCACAAAATCATCGTTCTATTTCGGATTATGAGATTGAATCTTTTGAACCTGCAAACATTGAATTCGCGGAAAGAGCTGATGTAAATAGCTTTCTTTATACAAGTAAGGAGAAAGCCACAATTGATATCGAAAAAATTAATACTGATACGAAAAATCAAATGCAGGAGGATAATCCTGAAAGTCTGGACGCCAAAACTAAAAATCTTAAAGATCTTCTTGATGATGCTGATCTTTTGCAGCATTGTGATGATAATGCAAATAGCGATGCCGAGTTAATAGATACTCTGGTAAAAACAAGTTGCGAAAATAATTTAATTCAAGCAAATGAAATAATAACAAAAGCTAATACAGATCAAATGCAGCAAAAAACATTACACGATAATGAAATGGTTGTCCAGCTTATTACTGATGTCAGTGATCCGCCAAAGTGTCTGTCGTTTAATGAAGCTGGAGAAATTGAAGGTTTAAATGGAGAACTTTTCCAATCTAATACATATATAGAGACCTTTGATAAACAATCACCTAGTATTTCAAATGACCCACAACTAATGCTACACTCAACAAATTCGGTTTTGTCGATACCAGCATCACCTCAGAGACTTTCTGCGTGTGAAAATATTGATCAAATTGTGGAAGTCGGTGAGAAAAACGGAAATAAATTAATTAATGTTTTAGAAGATTCTCCTAAAGACCTTAGCTATAAAAAACGAGAAGAGGTTTGTCCTCCATCAGAGTCACGCAGCCAATGTGCCGTTACATCGAGTTCAGATGTGATAAAATCACCACAACGTGAAGACCAATCATCTCTAACATCATCATCTGAAACTCTTAAAACTCTAATAATGGAACAGTTTTTGAAATTAAATGCTTTATCAACACAAAATCAAAGGGATCCAATAGATTTAGGAAAACAAAGGCTCCAAGATAGCATAAACGGGGTATACAGCTGTAAGTCGGGACAATCAAGTGATTTTATTGAGACTGTAGTAATTGAAGATGACGATAATGGTGGCGATAGTGAACATGATGAAGAACCATTAAAAAAACGTTTAAGAATCAATAAACACAAATTGGTAACACAAAATGCAAGTAAAATTGCAATGATAGACAAGGATCCGGATCCATTAACACAACTAAGATTGCTCATACGAAATACACAATGGAAAGTTCCAGATCCGATATTAGTTCCAAAAGATAGACTTAGTGCTGTTTTAGCGTCACCCGCTAGAGAAATTCCACTGCTAATAACAACAAGACCAGAACTAAGGTTGCCTGAAGCTTTCGCTTACCCAGAAATAATACAGAATCCAAATATTCTTGTTATATCTATGGCTCAATTGGAAGCTATTTTGAAAAATGAACTTGAGGAGGAAAAGACAGCAAGTGCAAAAGATAAAGAATCAGAAATTAATCAACAGTTGCTTGAGGAAGATACAGACGTTCAAATAAATGAGCTACAATCAAAAACATCGAGACACCATATTCAATCTTCTGGAATCAGTCAGCAATTAAGAAACATGCCCACTGATAATTCTAAGATTTCATCTGACTCTCTCGCTGAATCCAGAAAAGAAAATGCAAAATGTTCTCAAACTGATTCATCATTGTCTTCAGATTTAAATTCAGCTACACTTGCGATGTTAAACCAGATGCTTTGGCTTCCGTATTTTGGTCAAATTTCACAGGATATTCTGAAATCTCTTAAAAATCCAAATCTAGTTCCATTTTTTAATTCTAGCTTAAATGGTCTAACAAGCATAGATGATATGTACAAAAATACTTCTAATCAAAAAATATCGGGACAATCTGCACCCAGTACTATATTACCAAGCTTTCAGCAGCAAATTGATACTAATGATGAGCTTTCACTTTTACAAAAAATCGTTCAACATCAGATGCACAATGTTCTTCAATTAAATCAACTTAAATCGGACTCATCACAACTTAATACCCCGGCAGCTGCTCTTAATGCTGTTTCTTCCAAGGAAAAATCAAACCCCAGCACAGAGCCCGTACCTAATTTTGTTGAACAAAGAAAGCAAAAAGTCGCTCTAACGAATAAACAACCAAATCAGTCCGTGTATAAAAACCAAACAAATAACTGTAACATTTCATTAACGGAAAAGTCCTATAATTTAAGGAGTTCTGTCGCAGGTCGTCACTCCTCTGAAACTAAGCAATATTCGAACAACAATCAGAGACCAAATACAGACAATAAGCCAAGACTTACATGTAAGTCACTATCCAATCTTTTAGACCCTGAGCATAACATTGTTCCATCACCTAGTTCTTCAACTCAGTACGTACAAAACTTGTCATCAGATTTTCTAAAAAGCTCCAACGAAACGAAAAAAAATTCAACAGATAATCAAGTCAGCAATAGAAACAGTGATATTAAAGGAACAGCTTTAAGTAATGCGACTATTGTGCCTCCATCTGCAAGATCTTGCAGTATTACAAATATAAGCATTGAGCAAAACTGTGAGCTAAATAAACAAAAAACTAAAACATTTGTTGACAAAACATCATCTGAATGCAGTGGTACCAATAATGATATTCCTGCTATGTCAACCGACACAAATATACCATTATGGCATCCACTTTTTGGAAGGTAAGATTTCAAGATTATTCTTATTCATTAGGTGTACTTTTTGTAAGATTTTAGTAACCAATTTGATTAGCTCCTTTCCAAGATAAAAATTGCTTGATTTACGCAATTACATAATATCTTTATTTATTTAGATAAATTTTACCTTACAAAGGCTTGTGGTTAGGCCAAAGACAGTTTGACAAATAAAAATACTTTCTTGAGGTGGTTTGCTCGTCATAATAAATTTAAATATTTCAAAATAAAGGAACTATCTAAATTAGTTCTAACTTCGTTGATGAACTTAAAGAAGTTTTAAGTTTTTGCTAAATTAACGGAAGTTTTCTAAGGAGTGCGCACGAAGAAAATTGACCTACTTTTAGACTTATGACTTTTAGCATTATTGAAAAAAAATGAAAACTGTTACTTTTGTTAATCATCTATTTCAAAAGCATCGTGCCAAATGGCATCTCAATAACGAAATTGTTTTTTTTTTAAATGGACGCCGAACAAGAATGTCTTAAAAAATAATTTACATTTTTATTGAAAATCCGCGCTGCCTGCAAAAAACGATTGCTATTCTCGCAGGTATTAACAAAAAAATACTCATCAAGTTTATTAAAGAATATAAAGCATCTTTGAGCATTGAAAGGAAGGAAGTGGAAGGAAAAGAAAGAATTTTCCGACCAAAACGAAGCGAATAAAATAATACGAACTTATTTAAAACACGCTAACACGTTAGAACAAAAAATAGCTGGACTTAAGACACTTAGAGCCACTTTTGACTTTGAGATCGAAATTAATTTTATATTATATGCATTTGCTTTTTAGGGTCGTAGTTTAAACTTATTGTATTGCCATATCGATTAACAACATATGTATGGCAACATTTTTTGCAAATGTCAAATGTGCTGTTGAAATGACATATTTTTGGTGGAAGAAGAAAGTGCGCGATTTTTTTTTGCAAATTAAATTGCAATTTTTTAATTATTAATTTAAATTTATATATAAAGGAAAAAAAGCAATAAAATGTTCAACTTCGCTGTAAAAAGATCTGCAAATTAAAAAAAAAAAAAAAACCAAGTGGAACATCTTCTAAAACTAGTTGAATGAACACTGCGTCATTATACAAATAAAAGTGATTTGAACGTGTTCTTATAGTCCTTGGCTTTCTTATAATTGTTTTATTTAAGTTTTCATTAATTTCGGAATCCCGGAAATCTTCATCTGCACTAGAATAATCTATTTTTATTTTTATCCAAAAATGTAAATTTCTGTTTGCTTACCAGAGAACTTCACTTGCTGATTAAAAAACCTTCAACAATAACAAAGGCACAAAAAACTTGTTTTTATTTGTAAAAGATCAAACTTGCCCACACACACTCTTTTGCTGTTCATTTTAAAGCAACCGAACATATTTCCCTTCGTTGAAAATAATTTTCTTTAAACTGGGAGTGAATGAATTAATCAAACTTGTTCGAACTTTTATACATGTTGTTCATTTTAAGGCAATCGAACAACTCGCATGTTGAACACAGTCTTATTTTTGTCATAGGTCGAATCAAACTTGTCCATTCGTGTGCTTTGCTTTTCCACTAAACATACAAAAATTTGATAAACATTGAAATGCAAAAAGCAAGAAATCATTGTGTATGAATTTGTTCAAAGGCAAGATCTTTTTTTATTTTAGTTTACAGTGGTTTTTGATGTCTATTCGTATTGTCTACACAAAATAGGTAATTTTTGTAAGAAAATGTTAATTCTGTTTGCAATTTGATGTTGCCCTATCTAACAATTTAAAAATTTTACAGGAGAAGCAAAAAATTATATCAGTCAGCATGCTAGTAAAAACCGTTAGCACCTGGGTCTCCCGCTAGTGTTGTCAAATATTCAACATATTTAAAAACCAGGTTTAGAATAATTCGAAAAACTTACGTTTTCTATAGAAAAACTTACTTTTTCTATAGAAAAACTTACTTTTTCTATAGAAAAACTTACTTTTTCTATAGAAAAACTTACTTTTTCTATAGAAAAACTTACTTTTTCAATAGAAAAACTTACGTTTTCTATAGAAAAACTTACGTTTTATATAGAAAAACTTACGTTTTCTATAGAAAAACTTACTTTTCTATAGAAAAACTTACTTTTCTATAGAAAAACTTACTTTTTCTATAGAAAAACTTACTTTTTTTTATAGAAAAACTTACTTTTTCTATAGAAAAACTTACTTTTCTATAGAAAAACTTACTTTTTCTATAGAAAAACTTACTTTTTCTATAGAAAAACTTACTTTTTCTATAGAAAAACTTACTTTTTCTATAGAAAAACTTATTTTTTCTATAGAAAAACTTACTTTTTCTATAGAACAACTTACTTTTTCTATAAAAAAACATGTTTTTATTTTTAAAGTAAAAGTTTGTTTTCTTAAGCAAATGTATTTTTTATTTAGAAAACGTACTTTTTTTCTTTAAAAAATGTGTTTTTACATAGAAAAAAATTTAAGTTTATTTTTCTATAAAGAAAATATAAACGTATTTTTTACTTAAAAAAAATAAAATATTTTCTATAAAAACGATTGAATGTTTAGCATAAAAATAATTTTTCTATATATTCCATCTCACTGTGTATATATATATGTATTTTTCTGAATAACTCTTATTGCTCAATTAGAATGTTATATAATTGTTATATAATATATATAATAATTATACATACACATTTTTCTCTACTACGTCAATTAAAAAGTTACCAAACTAATAAAAAAAAAAAAATCTTAAAATCCACTGTGCATTTTCCAATGCGTATTCCTTCTAATTTTGCCTTTGATAAACAAATTCAAAATGATGAAAAATTCAAATAAGCTCACTTATCAATGTTGAATTGTACATGTTGTTTGTATTGTTGGCATATTATATTGCTCAATTCATATAGACGTTCGGTTCAAACATGTTGTGTGTGTTAATGAGAATAAGATCGTTTGGACACGATGAATTTACTGCAAGCCTTTCTCTTTCCTGTGCGAACTTGTTCATAAAATGCTTTTGTTAATTATACACAAAATCAGAATTTAATGTGTACAGTAGAATGAATATGATTTTTAATCACGTTGAATTTTTCTTTATTCTTTAAAATGAACAAAAATTTGTGTGCTGAATGAAATCAAGAAATCCCGTGATTTTGAAGTTCTCTGTTGCTTACGTATTTTTAACAGCTGTTTTTATTATACATTTGCGTTTGGACAGTTCTTACTAAAGATTAAACCACCAACATAGACCGCTTAAATTAAAGAACAAAATAAGATAATCGACCACTCAAAAACAAAATTTGGCGATTAACTTTAATTTAGTCTCTGATCTCAAATTCAAAGGTAAAGTACCAGTCAGGAATGCAAAAAGAAATTTGGAGTCTAAAAGAGGGTCAAAATTCTGCAGAAAGACTTTTTTAATAATCGTGAGTGCTGTGTAATGAATGATTAAAAATAGGCCTGTTGAATGAACAATATACCTTGATAAATTATATACTTTCATTTTGTTTTAGAAACTTTATAATCTTGTTAGTTTTTTGTTAAATTAATCAAGAAATTTTTTCTTTGTTAAAACTTTGTTCATTGTATTTTATATTTTCAATTGAATAACAATAAATATTATTTTATTATTTACTTATAAATAAATATAAATATTTATTAGCTGCACCAATAGGTTATGGGCCTAGGATGCACAATGGCTCAGGAATTCAAGTCAACTTTCGAAAAGTTAAATCGAAGTAATTATCAAATTTGGAAAAAGAAGGCTAGAATACATTCTAATTAAAGATGATACGTGGTGTGTTATCCGTGATGAAAGGCCAAGTGAAATAAATGCCATTTGGCAAAGAAAGGATGTAAGCGCAAGAGCATCAATTTTTTTGACGATTGAAGATGATTTGTTTTATTTAATTGATGAAGTGACAAATGCAAAAGAATAATGGACGATTATAAAGAATCATTTTGAACGACATTCTCTTAGTCAATGCGTATTTATAATGAAGAAAATTTGTCAGATGCAGTTAGAAGAGAATGGAGATATGGAAAAGCATTTAAGTAAGATGCAACAAGAGATTAAAAGTCTATGTACTATGGGTGAGAAACTTAGTGAGAAATGGGAAGTAGCTATGATTCTACGTAGTGTACCTGAATCATATGATATGCTGGTTACAACTCTTGAAGCTAGAAGTAATGGAATTCTCTCTCTAACTATAGTTAAAGAAAAATTAATTGAAGAAGCTATGCGAAGGTCTCAAAAACAAAGCTGTGAATATGGTGAATCTTCAATTTAAAAGGTGCAAGGCAATTTAAATAAAAGAGTAAAGCCTCGATCAGGTATCGTTTGTTTTCAATGTAAAAAGCAAGGTCACGTACGGAAAGATTGTCGTTTATACCAAGAATTTTTGAGAGAAAAAGCAAATCAAATAATCAGGGGTGTCATAGAAACCAAGTCAGTTTTTAAATTTCTCGGTTTTGAAAACCAATACTGGTTATATTTGGTGTCATGAAACCAAGTCGGTTATGTTATTATTGGTTTTTAATCACACAAAATGTTCGAATCAATTGCTTATTATTTCATTTGAAAGTTTTTGAAACATCAAAAATCAAATAAAAAAAAATAAAATAAAAATTACGAAAGAAAATTATTTGAAGAAAAACTTTCATATTTTTGCGATGTTTGTGGTATAGGTTAGGTTAGGTTAGGCAGGATGCAGACTGTAAGGTCCACTTCACTTGGGTCCATAAAGAGGTCCCTTTGTAATTCCTGCAAGGATAGAGAAAATTAAATTCTTAAAACTACCGAGTGTAAGAGGCTCAGTTAGAGCGAGCCAGATGCATCGATAAAAGAGCCTATTTTACGAATATTGATGTTCGAGATCTCTGATAGGTTAGGTTAGGTTAGGTAATAAAGGAGGTGTCAAAGACACCTACACTCGGAGACCCCAGGGGTCCATTGTGATCCTTTAACAGAGAGGGAGAAAAGAAAGAGTGAAGAAAGAAAGAATGAAGATAGGGAAGAGAAAAGTAATAGAGAGTAGAAGAGAAGACTACCCTATCTAGGCCAGTTGAGACCCGTGATGAACCCTACAATATCAATTAACCTACACTGTTGTAGATCCTGTAGGTCAGCAAGGAATCTGCTGCCTAGAAGTTTAAGTCTTAGGTTTTGCAGCCTTGGACAGTGACAGAGAATGTGTTCCACCGACTCGGACGAATCCTCATCTAGACATAGTCTGCAGAGGTCTGAAATGCTGCTATCCCACCTATGTAGCCTCGAATTTAAGGCCCAATGTCCCGTAAGGAACCCTATACATCTTCCTAAGCTTGACCTATTTAGACTTAATAGAAGCTTTGTACCATTACTGTCCAGTTTAGGCCATATAGCTCTAGATGTCCTACACGTGACCATGTTACCCTACAACCTTGTGGTTTCCTGACTAGTCCAGGACTTATTGCCTAGATAAAAGTGACAGATAGGCGGAGCCAAATCCAACACTCTTTGGCTTAAGTCCAGACTTGAGCCGTGTCTGGCAACTTCGTCCGCAACTTCGTTACCAACGATGTCACAATGACCCGGAACCCAGCACAATCTAATCCTATAGCAAAGTGATAGCTCATGAAGAGCTATCCTACATTTTTTGACTAATTTGGAGGTAACCCCATAACCCCGCAACGCCTTGAGCGCGGCCTGGCTATCGACATAAATTGTCACCTCACTGTTAACAGCTATAAGACCCTGAATGAGCTCTGTAGCCTTCCAAATGGCAAAAATCTCTGCCTGGAAGACACTGCACTCATCCGCGAGTCTAAAGGATTTCCTAATATTTTGATCCCACAGGAAAACTCCAGAACCAGTCCCGCAATCCATTTTTGATCCATCCGTGAAGATCGAAAAGCCTTGAAAAAGTGCTGTTTGCCCATTCCAGTCGGATCTTTCGGGGATTACGATCTCTGGAGCTGAGCTGAACAGTAGTTCCTTGACTAAATAGTCAGATCGTGGTAGACCTGACTCCAAGCCCCGGGAGCCTGTTAAGCTCAGAATACTGGAGTGTCCCACATGTCTAAACCTAAGCATACCCGCCTCGTACAGCCTTACTAGACTTCTCATAGCCATCCCCTTAATGAAGATATCAAGGGGGTATAACGACAGCATGATGTCTAGGGCTGCCTGAGGTGTGCTTTTAAGGGCACCGGTTATACCAATACTGGCACAACGTTGTACCTTGTTGAGAGAAGTAAGAAAAGAACCCTTGCTAACTGCTTCCCACCATACTGCGCAACCATATGTTAAAACAGGCCTTACAATTGTTGTGTAAATCCAATACACAACTATCGGTCTTAAGCCCCATTTTTTACCCACGGAATTCCTGCAGAAGTAGTATGCGTTTAGCCCTTTTTTCATTATTTCCTGAGTGTTTCTCTTCCAAGATAGCTTACTGTCCAAGATAATCCCTAGAAATTTGGCTTCCTGCGACAATCTCAGCTCTACACCATTCAGCACAGGAAGTTTAAACCTTTCAACCTTGTACCTTCTGGTGTAGAGGACCAACTCCGTCTTGTCGGGGTTAATCCCCAGTCCTTTATTACTGGCCCAGGAGGAAAGTTCTCCTAGAACCGTTTGCATAATATTACTTATTGTATCTGGGAACTTGCCAGATACGAGCAATACTAAGTCATCGGCATAGGCTACGACCTTTCTCCCTAGTTGGTCAAGTCTTCTTAGAATGACATTGACGGCCAGTAACCACAGCAGTGGTGATAAAACCCCTCCTTGTGGAGTACCCCTAGTTACTTTCCTACGTAAACTACAGTCACCTAGATTTGAGTTGATGATCCTACTGTTAAGCATATTCACAATCCACTCTACTAGGAAGCCCTGTATATTTAAGTCCTCCAGTGAACCCCTGATTGCTTCAATGGTAATGTTATTGAAGGCACCCTCGATATCGAGGAAAGCGGCCAAAGTATATTCTCTGAATTTCAGGCCCTTTTCAATAAAACTGACCACATCGTGCAACGCACTCTCAACAGATTTACCCTTGAGATAAGCATGTTGAGCGTTGCTAATAATGCGCGTACCTAAAGAGTTCCTAAGAAATAGATCAATCAGTCGCTCGAGTGTCTTCAAGAAAAAAGACGACAGGCTGATTGGTCTAAAATCTTTAGGTTTAGAGTGACTAGTCTTCCCTGCTTTAGGAATAAAAATCACTCTTACCTCCCTCCACCCACTAGGAGTGAAGCCCCCATGGAGGCAGCTAGCAAAAATACTATGAAGAATCGATAAACAATAGTCGGAAGAATTCTGTAGCATAGCGGGGATAATGCCATCCGGGCCTGCTGACTTGTACGGTAAGAACGTACTTACGGCCCACTTAATTCTTTCTGAAGTGACTATCTTGTCTATCAGATTATTCGGTATTGAGCCCAATCGCTCCATAGAAGGCTCATGAATAACCGGATCTGGATTCCGATTGCCGGGGAAGTGAGTATCAAAAAGTAGTCCGAGTGTCTCAGGGCTAGATTCAGTCCAAGAACCATCAGGTTTTAGGATAGATCCGGGGACCGTTGGGTCCTTGGATAGTAATTTCCTAAATCTCGACAGCTCATTTTCAGAATCGATGGTCTCACAGTAGGTTAACCATGTTGACCTTTTAGCTTTTTTGAGATCGCTCTTATACTTGTTGAAACTCAATCTATAATAAGTCCAATCCTCATCACTGCGAGTAAGTTTGGCCTTATTAAACAGTCTTCTAACACATGTCCTAAGGTTCTTTAGTTCCTTCGTCCACCAGTTAGGCTGTTTGCGTTTGCCCGGGAAGGTTAATGGGCAGCTATGTTCATAGCTAGTTATATAACTTTCCGTGAGCTTTGTCACCACAGTGTTCGTTTCCGCCTCAGAATAGATTCTAAGTGGAATCTTACGCACCATGGTGTCCGAAGAACTCCTAAAGGACTCCCAATTTGTTTTTCGGGGATTCCTGTAGGGACTCGGTTTGACTCTCTTAAAATTGACAGAGAAGGAGATCAAGCAATGATCAGAGAAGGAACATTCACTTGATACCTTCCAGTTTTCGATAAGATTGTCCTTCGCGTTTGTCAGTGTGATGTCTAATACCTCCTCCCTATCTTTTGTCCTGAAAGTGGGCGCGTTGCCCCTATTGCAGATCCTAAGATGGTTATTAGTAATGAAATCAAAGACTGACTCACCGCGCTCGTTTATGTTGCTACTACCCCATTGGTAGTGATGGGCGTTGGCGTCACAGCCCATGATGAAGGTGTTGTTTTTCATGGACTCTACCAACCGCCTCACCTCGCTACTCGGAGGGTCCTCTGCCTCATACGGGAAGTAGGCTGAAGCCACAGTGAGGACATTCTTGCATGCGGCTTCACTCGCGACAACGGTTAGATCCCCACCACTGTAAGAATTGAGTAGACGTAAGTTTAATGAATTCCTAGCTAAAATACAGGTTCTCACCTTGTCGCCCGTGTTTGAGACAAATAAGGTGTAGCCTGCGACCTTGAGTCCTTGAACTCTGTTCTCGCGAATCCAGGGTTCCTGGATCAAGGCCACATCTACACCGGAGTCGACAAGTAGCCTTGTCATTTCGGCCGAGG
Organism: Stomorhina lunata; assembly: GCA_933228675.1. Lineage (NCBI taxonomy): Eukaryota > Metazoa > Arthropoda > Insecta > Diptera > Rhiniidae > Stomorhina > Stomorhina lunata. Next base: position 82,468,633 of record OW121742.1, read on the forward strand.
CCGCTTCACAGTGGTGTAGGTTTAACTGCACCACTAGCAGCTTCTTTGGATCCCCCATGTTTAGAAAACCTAAACTTGACGGTTCCAATACCGAAGTTGACAACGCCCCTTGTCGACTTTAATTTGTCAAGGGATATCTTGTCCACGGTGAACTTGATATCCCTTCCGCTGTTTCCCTCACAGCTGGTAGAAGATAAAAATCTCCAACCAGATGTGAGGAAATTATTCTGGTTCTGGAGGACTGCCAGTATGGTTTCCACCTTCCTTACCGGACGTGGAAACCACGCTGTCACGACCTGCCGAACCGGGAGCTCCGTAGCCAAAATCACGTCAAGTTTGGCGGACGGACAGAGATCGGCGCAGCCGTTAACCACGGTTTTTAGAAAGTCAAAAGACCTCGCATTATCGCAGTTAACGATCTTCACCCCTCTCTGCCATTCCGCACCCTTGAATGATATGGCGTCCTTCGGCCCCTTAAAAAGACCAATACTATCGATCAGTCGGGCTTCAATCAGCTCCCAAAGATCATCTTTGATCCTACAATGAGGATCATTGTGATCTAAGACAGCTGCCTGAACTGTGTCCCGGCTGACCGACTTCTTGATCTTTTTAGACGTAGTGGGTTGCTCGTCTCCGGATCTAGCTCTCTTCACGCTTTCCTTACGGGGGCCCGAAGAGGTAGTCGAGGATCCGCAACCCACACCAGCCTTGCCAACCATCGCAGACCCAGACTTGGGCTCCATTCTTGCCCTCTTGCGAGGAGAAGCTGGTTTCGCCACAGGGTCCTTGTTAGGAACTGTAGAACTGCCAGCTTCGGCTGGTTTCACCCCAGACACCTTGCTAGGTGACGCGGATCTACCAGCATCCACTGACTTTCCTACATGTCCTTTACCGGACTCTGTAGATCTAACAGCTTCGCCTCGCCTGATAAAACTTGAGGAGACGTCCAAGATGTCATCGGTAGAGCCGTAAATCCTTTCGAATTTAGCTACGGCCTGCCTATGCTTCTTGAGCTTCTTCCTCTCGTTTGCATCGAGCAGACTAGGGTCCTTGTCAGCCATCTTTTTGAGATAGGCCAAAGAACTTCTAGTCCCACTCTTCGCCTTGGCGAATTTAGTTCGGCTGGGTTTTTGCTTAACCTGTGGCGGTGCATCCACCACAGCGTCTTGCCGAACTAACCGTCCCAAGGGGAGTGGAGGGGTACCCGAGATAAGATCGGCCTGGCTCTCCTTCACAACTGAAGCCAAAGATCTAAGAGGTGATCTAGCCTTACCCCGCCCCGAAGTCGATATCACTGTGATATCGCTCTCCGTGTCGGTGTCAAGCACGATAACCTCAGAGACCTGAGTAGCTTCAGTCCTGTCGGTGCAGTCAGAACGATCTTTCTGGGCTTCCGGAGCCAGTTCAGCCTGGCTCTCCCTTTCCACTGCAACCACAGAACCCAAAAGAGATCCAGCTGGACCCTGACAAAAAGCCGGTGTCACTTTGACATCGCCCTCTGTGTCCGGATCCAACGAGACCTCTGTCGCACAACTTGTGATAGCAGTAGAACCGGCAGAGTCAGTCTGTTCCCTCTGGGTCTCTCCTACCAGCGGGTCCCTAGATCCTGAAGGAGATCCCGATTGAGATCGGCCAGAATTTGAGATTACAGTAACCTCGAATTCTGAATCCGACTCAAGCGAGACGTCCGCCAGAGTCTGTGTGGCTCCGGTGGTGTGAGAGGAGTCCAGATCGTCCAATAGCCCCCCCAACTCCTCTAAGTCCGTCAGTAATTGTCTCTCCTGATGGAGTATGTCCGCGTTAATGTCGCTAAGAGTCAGTTCGTCGATGTCGTCCCTCCCTGGTATGTCCCGTCTAGCCCTGAAGCTGTCCTTCAAGGAAGTCCCGTCCGTGTTAAATTTGGTTTTTTTTTAAATTATTTAGATTTTTATTCGAAATTTTGTTCCCACGAGTATGGGGGAACTGAGGTCACCCGCGTCATAGCCCCCTATAACGCGAGAGCGACTAGATACTGGTGGAGGCGTTAAGGTATCCAACCAGGCACCGTTGAAACACAGTCTACCGTTTACCCCCGACTGCGAACCGAAAGCCCGTAGCACGGTAAAAAGGCGCATGACACCGGGGCTTGGGGGGGGGTTAGTTTAAAGTATTAACCCACTACTACCTGTTTGGTCCGCGGGAGATATTTGATTTTTCTCCTACCACCCACGCATGGAAAGGGGTTCCTCGCCACCTATTTATGTGGCTGGTTTCCCCCCATGAATGGGAGGCATCCCCCTATCCGCCACCCGGGGACGCGCCCTCTAGGGATTAGGTTCCCCCGAGGGAGATCTCTGATAGATCGTTCCCTTTCATCGTTCCGATGAAAGGGAATGAATGGCGGCAAGACTATCTGTACAGAAACGAATATCGTTAGGATATACTCGGTGGTACGTGAGCCACTTGCTCGCCCTATAAATAGCTGAAATTTCAGCTTGAAGAATGCTGCATTGTTTTGGGAGCTTGAATTTCACTTTAATCCCAAATGATGGGATAAAGAAGCCCCCACCCACACCACGTGACGATTTGGATCCATCCGAATAGATAACCAGGGTCTCTTCACTAAAAGCGTTATGGGCCCCTGAGATATCCACAGTGAAGGATTGCTCGAAAGCGGGTGAGGGAATACAGTAGTCTATATTATCAGGGAGATTAAGTTTCTCCAGAATAGTGGTGTGGCCTAGAGACGAAGTAGACCATTCACCGGTGGTTTTTAACCTGATAGCTGAGTTGAGGGCTACTAATTGGGCCATTAGCTCAGCCGGAAGCCAATTTAGCATGGTAAAGAGTGCCTTTGAAGGAGTAGTCCTTAAAGCACCCGTAATCATGAGAGCAGCAGATCTAAGGATCTTAACAAAAAGTCCTCGCTGATTAGCCTTGTTTAGGGCAGGCCACCAGACAAGAGCGCCGTACATGAGAATGGGTTTAGCAACCATTTCGAAGAGCCAGGCTGTATTGGAAGGGGATAGGCCCCACGTATTTCCTAGAGCTCTTCTGCACGAGTATAGTGCAATGGAAGCCTTAGACACCCTAGATTGGGTGTTTAAGTTCCAGGACAGCTTAGAGTCCAGGATCACACCTAAGTATTTGGCATGATCCGTGAGTACCAGTTCCGTTCCATCAAGCTTTGGAAGATTGAACTGGGGAATCTTGTATTTCCTAGAGAAAAGAACGAGTTCCGTTTTGGCGGGGTTAACTCCCAGGCCATTGGAAACGCTCCATTCATTAAGTGTGGCGAGAGCGACTTCGAGTCGCTGCGAGATAGTGTTTAGGTACTTGCCCGAAACTGCAATAGCGACATCATCTGCGTAAGCAATAGTTTTGAAGCGCAGAGAGTCCAATTCCATTAACAATTTGTTGATGGCAAGGTTCCAGAGCAGGGGAGATAAAACACCCCCCTGAGGAGTACCTCGGTATGCTACTTTATATACTGTAGCTTTTCCCAAGGTAGAGAAAATAATTCTATAGGAAAGAAGTTTTCCAATAAAAGAGATGATAGAGTCATCAACTCCTATATCCGCCATTGCCGAAGTAATCGACGTGGGCTTAATATTATTAAAGGCTCCCTCTATATCTAGAAAGGCAACTAGTGAAAATTCGCCGAACTCAAGTGATTTTTCTAAGGAACTAACAAGTGAGTGGAGTGCTGTTTCAACAAACTTACCTTTATTGTAGGCGTGCTGTGATTTAGAGAGAAAGTGTGGATTGATTGATGATCGTAAGTGAACATCAATAATGCGTTCTAAAGTTTTAAGAAGGAAGGAGCTGAGACTGATTGGTCTGAAGTCCTTCGATTTTGTGTGGCTAGCTTTACCCGCTTTAGGGATGAATACTACCTCACATCTGGTCCAGGATTCCGGTATATATGAGAATTTAAGACAGCTCATAAAAATCCTGATGAGCCGGGGAGTTATAGTCTCAGCGTTATGCTGAAGGTCAGCTGGGATGATTCCATCCGGACCCGCTGACTTATATGGTTTGAAACTGTCAAGAGCCCACTTGATTTTTCCTCTATCAATGAGGATGGGTGAGGACCCGATGACAGTCGAGTTACTGGACACTTGCTCGCGATGCAGAGCACTGCATCCAGGGAAGTGTGTGCCCATGAGGACCTCAAGGGTTTCATAACTACTGGTGGTCCAGTTGCCACAGGCTTTTTAATATAGCCAGTGACGGAGGGAGAGGAGGTCAGGATTTTACGAAGTCGGCTAGTCTTGGAAGATCCTTCCACGCCGCTGCAGAAATTTCTCCACGATTGCCTCTTCGCGTTCCTGACGACATTTTTAAATCTGTTAACTGAAGCTTTGTAGGGGACCCAGTTGGATGTCCTCTTAGCTTCGTTAAACAGACGTCGACATTCCTTGCGTATCTTCTCAATGTCGGGTGACCACCAGGGTGGTTTGCATTTACCTTTCCTGGTGATTTTCTTACAAGCTTGATTTGTAGCTTGCTGAAAGGCATTGGTCAGTGTGTTGACAGCTAGATCAATGTCTTCGCAAGAGTCTATATGCGGTACAGTGGGCAAGAGTCGACAGAGGGATTCTTTGTGCATGTCCCAGTTTGTTCTCTTCCTATTTAAGAAGGGTGTTGGTTTTTCTTGTGTGAACTGAAGTTCGAATTCAAGATACCTGTGATCGGAAAAGGAGCAATCATTTGACACTCTCCAGTTTTTAATTAGATTATGGTGCAAAGAGCTTACCAAAGTAATATCAAGAACCTCTTGCCTATTGCTTACTACAAAGGTGGGTTCTGACCCTGTGTTGACAACATCTAAACTGCTACGAAGAAGAAAATCAAAAATGGACTCACCTCTTTCATTAATGTTAGAGCTGCCCCAGATGGTGTGATGGGCATTTGCATCCGCACCTATTATTAGCGGCAGATTTCTGCTGACAGCCATATCCACTGTCTTCCTGACCAAATTGTTGGGTGGAGGTTCAATCTGGTCATGGCCCATGTAACACGAGGCGATCAGTGTAGGGCCTGCGCTGGTTTCCAATGCAGCCACTACCGTGTCTTCATCACTAAAATCAGATAAAATGAAGACGTTTAAAGTGCTTTTAGCTAAAATACATGCCCGCAGCCTACCTGATCCACTGGCATGTATTAGCTTGTAGCCTCTTAGTGATAATCCACGAATCCTGTCTCCTACGATCCAAGGTTCCTGGATTATCACTAGCTCCTCCTTGCGTTCGGAAACGCGAAGGAGCAGGGCGGCTGAGGCCGCTTTAGAATGATGAAGATTAATTTGAGTAATCTTCATCATTCTCGAAGAGGGGGATAACAGTGACGTTGAAGTCATCCTGATCCTCGTCGTCTAGATCGGGGTTCAGGAGGGCTTCCTCGTCCAATTCCTCGTCCATCTCCTCATCCACAATGCTCAGGGAGCCTGGGCTCAGCTGGGAAGTGGGAGGAGCAGATGAACCGGAAGGTACGTCGTCCTTGGTGAGGGTATCCGGTACACTGTCATCCTGCTTTTCGGGACCCTTGTCGTCACCTCGGTAGACATGTAGGATGATTTTCTCGAAGCCGTAGAGAATCTTCCAACGCATCTGCCGAAGTGGCTCCAGGGATTCCTGGGTCAGGACAACAGTGATCCTTCTAAGAGAATCCTTAGGCTCAGAAACCTTTACTACCCTCCAATCATGGACAGGAAGATTGGGGTTGCTGAGTCTAAGGAGCTCTAGGATCTCCTCCTTAGATGACACACCATCGCGTACAAGGGCAGTGAATCTAGGCCTACGTGGAATCTCTTCACGAGAAACCACGTCGAGACTAGCTCCATCCCATATACCTTCAATGAGCCGGATCGCCTCTCTCAAGAGAAAGGCGGACCTCTCATTGTGGCATGCCATCAGCTTGACACGACCCTGGAACCAGCCAGCGTCGTCGCAGTCTGGAGGGGGACCAGGGTTTTCCCTAAGGACCCTGATGAAAACCCCCACCAGTTTGACTTGGATCAAGTCCCACCTTTCGGTGGTAATTGACCCGTCAGGGTTACCCCTGTCGATGATGGCCTTAACGAGGTTACCCTTGGCAATCTCGCTAAAGGATCTGTCTATCATGACAGAGGGTTTAGGACGTTTAGCCCCAGGCTGCTGGCTTAACGAGTGGTCCTCCTCAGAACGTTGCCGTTTAGGCACACCTTTCGGTGCTGAGGTAACCTTGTTCGGGAGTTCAGCCAGAGTCTTTATAGCCCTGTCCTTCGCCGCAATCTCCTCAGGAGTAAGGGAGTCAGCAGGCTTGTCGCCAAGCTGCTGCAGTTTCCGCTCGGCTGCGCGCCGTTGAAGAAAAGCCCTTCTAGCCGGAGAAATGTGCTTCTTAGGACGATCAGATAGGGGATCCGAGGGTTTAGTCCCGGTCCCCTTTGCAGGGATAGGAGTTTTCAGAGAGGAAGAATTATTCGCATCTCCTTGACTCCTAGGGGTGTGTGCAGGTGGGGAATCTGAACATGGGATCACGATTCCTTTCTGCACAGGAAGCACTTGGGATTTACCCGAAGCAGGGGTTTGGCCATTGCGGCTTTAGAAGTACTCGCAGCATGGCTAAGAGGTACTTCAAAGAGTAATTTGCCTTTACCGGGCGATTTTTTTGTGCGGGAAGGACTGGATTTGACAGTCTTCTTCCCCACACCAGTTACAGTAGCACCAGTATTTCGGCCAGCCTGAATAGGTGCTTTCACCAGACTAACCTTCGAACCTGTGGTCGGCAGACTAGCTTGGCCAGGTGTCGCCACCAAGCTAGACGAAGAGCTTTGAGCCGATGTAGTCCCAGTCGCACACCATTCCACACAGCCCGGGACAGGCACCGGTGGAACTGGGTCTCCGGAGATTATGAAGCCCTCGACCGGATACAGGGGGCATAATTTTTTGGACATTGGGGGGTTTCATGATTAAAATATTTCGTATTTTATCCTTGCTACCAAGACCTGAATTAAACTGCCGCCCCACTGGGGATCAGACGCAGACCACAGAGCCGCCCAATATGGGAAACAGACGCTCTGTGGATTTGGTTTGCCGGACGGACCTAAATCAAGGATCGAAGATCCAAAACGGACAGTTCTGCCGCCATATCCCATGGTGCCGTACATGGGTAACCTATGGGGCAAAACAGGGGGTCCCAGCTGGCCGCCCAATATGGGTAAACAGACGCCAGTAGGGAGAGGGTGGGTGGGTAGTTCTTAGTGGTGCGCTCCCTCTAAGCCTGTCTGGTATGGGTGACCCTGCCGGAGATAGCGATGATACCAATCTCCCCCAGCATAGCCTTAGAGTTCATTACGCTTAAGCCCCTGCATCACGACAAGATGACTACCCTTCGAGAGGTATAGGTGTAAAGAAAATAGGTATAAAGTATAAAGGTATAAAGAAAACGCTGCTATTTGGACAAATGAAGCTTGTATACCCCAACATCATGAAATGACCGAATTGCGGACTGGAAAAAATGTAATCTACCTACACCAAGAAACAAACCACAGCCAATCAAAGGACGACTGTCACTTACATGCGATATTCCATAAATTGCAAACAAATATGTTGATATGCATTTGCTTCGCCAGTACCTCCACACAAATAATATTCTAGCCTTACAATTTTCCCCATTTTTGATATTTTTTATGTTTGTCGATGCGGTTTATTGATTTCAAAGACAAAAGACGAAAAGTACCAAAACTTGTTTTTATCTTATTACATGATAAAAAATGCTATGTAAACTTTTCACCCATCTCTGATTATTTGAAAGTTAAAGCTAAAAAGTACCAAAAATATTTTTTCTCTTTTTCTCCCCTTTTTTCGAAAAGTACTTACCACTTGTACTGTTATTTGTTATTATTTTTGTAACTGATCTAAACTCGGTTTCAATTTTGGTTCTATTGTTTTTAGTTTGGGAATTATAGCGTTATTGAATTTTCCCTTTTTTATCCCCCATAGGGCCAAATTTTCAAAAATCTGTTCTTAGTGGATCTTTAAATCGAAAAAGGCACTAGTTGGCCAGTAACGCCTTTGTTTTAAATTGATAGACCAATTTTGAAATGAAATCTGTTAACTGTAAGTTGCTTGTTTTATTTCCAATACTAAACCAATAATTTTATTTTCTGTGACACATAAAACCAATAGAAAATGTAGCTCGAACATTAATATTGGAATTCATGACACCAAATTAATTTTTTTGTCGTTTTCAAAACCAATACCAATGAAATTGGTTTCTATGACACCCCTGAATATTGTAAAATAAAATGATAATAATGAATTATCTTTCCAAGATATATGTACTTGTTTCATGTATGTTTCCAAGATATATGTACACGGTAGTTCCATTGTCACTTTTAAATTTAAAAATCACTATCTGACATATATAAGTACTATGACATTTGTGAAAAAATAAAGCTACCATATATGTTTGGATTTATTTTCAATTTTGTAAATATTGAATATTTTTGAAACATATTAATTTTTTCATTGAAATTTTTTTTCTTCAATATAAATATCAAAAAAAAAAAATATTAAATATTGAATTTAAGAGAGCCTGGATCATAGAGGAATACTTCTAGACAACCATTATAACAATTACAAGGTCAAAAATGTGTTTATAATGATATGCAAATTTGATGCCGTTCGATATTCAAAGCTGTGTTTTTAAAAAGTGGCAATATTTTTTCAAATGTAAATATAAAAATGAAACTTCAAAAATCCTTATTAAAAATTTAGTAAGACTATTGGAACTACCTTGTACTTGTATCATGTATGTTTCTGTGTTTCTAATATTAGTTCGTCAGATTAGTATATTGATTCCGGTGCTACTAGTCACATTTGTAATCAAAAGTCATTTTTTAAAACGATCGAAAATAAGAACCTTACAACCATTACTGTAGCTAATGGTTATGAAATGAAAACTTGTGAAAAGGGATCTGGTGTTTTGAGTGTAATTAAAGGCGATGGTAATATTCAAGATATTTCTGTAAACGACGTTTTATATGTTCCCAACATTGAAAGCAATCTTCTGTCGGTTAAGAAATTAACTGGAAAAGGTCTACGTGTTTTATTTTATAAAAATATTTGTGATATACTACAAGAATAATGTCATAATAATGGACTTTACAAACTCAACATTCAATCATCAAAGCAGCAAGCTCTATATATCAGACAGCTGAAATGTATTCATGAATGGCATAGATGTCTTGGTTACCATGATTTTAGTTGTATTAAGATGTTAAAAATGTACAATCAAAAACCGATGTTCATGTGAAGGAATATGTCAAATTTGTGTTAAGGGAAAACTATCAAGAAATCCATTCCCAACAAGTTCAAGTCAGCAAACCAATGAAGTAATGGAGCTAATTTATAGTGATGTATGCGAGCCAATGGATACAGAGACACCGGGTGGTAAAAGATATTTCGTTACCTTTATTGATGACTTTAGTAAGTATGTTACAATATATTTACTTAAGTTTGAGTCAGAAGTTACATCAAAACTCAAAGAATATTGTAAGGCTATGAAAACAAAATTTAATAAGTATCCAAAGATAATCCGGTCGGACAATGGTGATGAATATGTAAATTCAAAAGTTAATAATTTTTGTAAAAGCCGTGGTATAAAACAACAATTTACAGTACCCTATAACCCAGAACAAAATGGTGTTGCTGAGAGGCGCAATAGATACATTGTAGAAATGATTCGTTGTATGTTGATTGATGCAGATATGCCTAAACGTTATTGGGGAGAAGCAGCAGCTACAGCAGCCTATATACAAAATCGTGTCTTAACAAGAACTACTGATTGCATACCATTACATATTTGGGAAGGTAAAAATTCAGATTTAAGTGAATTTCTGATTTTTGGATGTCAAGCTCTTGTATATATACCAAAAGAAAAAAGAAAGAAGTTAGATGATAAAGCTAAAATTTTGACATTTGTTGGATATTCTGATCAGTCAAAAGCACTGCGATTTATAGAATACAAATTTTGTTACAATTAGCCGAGATTACAAAGTAATATATATTAAAAAATCTAACGACGTTCTCAGCAAGAATAATGAAATAGAAATAAATCTTTTTGCTTCAAACAAAATAGTGACATAAATAGTGACATATCACAAGATAATGTAATAAATACTGAAGATTGCTCTATTTTAGAAGAAGGAACAGGAATTAGTATTTAGGAGGTCAACAAGAGAAACTAAAGGAAAGTCACCAGAAAGATATAAAGCCAACATGGTGACTGATTTTTTAGAACCAAATTCTTATAGTGAGGTACTAAAACGAAGCGATAAGGAGTTGTGGTTAAAAGCAATGAAAGATGAATTTAATTCACTACAAGCAAATAATACATGGGATTTAAAATATATTCCAAAGGATCGTAAACCAATTGGGTGTAAGTGGTTATATAAGCTAAAATATGATGCAAATGGCGTTGTTTTAAAATACAAAGCAAGACTGGTGGCTCAAGGTTTTAACCAAAAATATGGCGTGGATTATGACGAAGTTTTTGCACCAGTAGTACGACAAACAACTTTCCGTTTGTTCCTAACAATTTCTGGAGAAAATAAAATGGTTGCAAAGCACTATGATATAAAAACAGCATTTCTTTATGGGGATCTCAAGGAAGATATTTATATGAAACAGCCAATTGGATTTGAAATACAAAATGAAAAGTTTTGTTAATTAAATAAAAGTATTTATGGGTTAAAACAAGCGGCCAGATGTTGGAATAAAAAATTCTTTGACATTTTTTAAAAGTTGGTTTCCAAATAGGTTTAGCTGTTCCTTGCATGTTAAAACTAAAGAAAGATGATAATTGAATTTTCGTTTTAGTATATGTAGATGATATACTTGTTGCTGCAAAATCACCCACCCATCAAATTTTTGTTGAACAACTTCTGAGAAATAATTTTGAAATATCCGATCTTGAAGAAGTAAATTTTTATTTAGGAATAAAAATTGAGAAGGGGAGTGATTGATATTTCAGTATTAATTAATTTATAAAGTAATTAAAAATGCTGGTGTAGAAGGTCAAAATTTTCGAAAATACCAATGGATACAGGGTATATTAAAGAAGATGATTGCAGTGATTATTTCCCTAATAATAACAACTATCATAATTTAATAGGTAGTTTGTTATATATTTGTGTAAACACAAGACCAGACATAGCAACATCTGTTTCTATTTTGAGCCGAAAAGTGAGCAAGCATTCGGTACGAGATTAGAATGAGTTAAAAAAATTAATAAAATATTTAAATGGTTCAAAATCTATGAAGTTAACACTGAAATGCAATAAACCAATGATTGGGTTATGTGGTTTTGCTGATACTGATTGGGCTCAAAATACAAAGGACAGAAAATCAAATAGTGGTTTTGTATTTAAGTATAACGGTTCGTGTATATCTTGGTGTTGCCGAAAACAAGATTGCGTTTCATTATCGTCAACAGAAGCTGAATATATATCTTTATGTGAAGCTGCTCAAGAATGCAGTGTGGTTAAGAAGATTAGTATCTGGTTTTGGAATAAAGTTAAAAGAGCCAACAATTATATATGAAGACAATCAAAGTTGCTTGAAATTGATAATTATTGAAAAATTTAGCCGCAGAAGCAAGCACATTGAAACAAAGTATCATTTTATAAAAGACTTGAAAGAAAAGAATGTTATTAAACTGCAGTACTGTCCTACGGAGTTAATGGAAGCAGACATTTTAACAAAACCTTTGAATTGTATAAAAGTTAATCAGTTTAGAGAATTACTGGGATTACTATCAAGTTAAATTGAAAAGGGGTGTTGAATGAACAATATAACTTAATAAATTATCTACTTTGATTTTGTTTTATAAACTTTATAATCTTGTTAGTTTTTTGTTAAATTAATCAAGATTTTTTTTATTTGTTAAAACTTTGTTCATTGTATTTTATATTTTCAATTGAATAACAATAAATATTATTTTATTATTTTCTTATAAATAAATATAAATATTTATTAGCTGCGCCAATAAGGCCTTGGCAGATTTTTCTCAGCTTCCTGGTCATGAATTATGAAGAAAAATTTCGTGTGCAAAAAAACAAAATTCCCAAAGAAATTTTTGGTATGGCAAGTAATTTGCACGTGTGGTGAGAGAATCACTTTATTCATTACTAGCGGCTCTTTAAACCTTGAAATATACATTAGCGAGTGTCTCCAGAAATGATTTTTAAATAGCCATAGGGTATCCACATATTTTGGCCGGATCTTTCAACTTGCCACTATAGCAAAAAAGCTATTGAGTGGTTCCATACTAATAATGTTGATTTTGTGCCAAAACAAGCTAAACCACCAAATTGCCCAGAACTCTGCCCTATTGAGGTATTAGGCGTTAGTAGAAATAAATTTAAAGGGCACGAAGGGCTTAGTAAAAAAAAGACTTGCAGAAAATGTGAAAATGCTTGCAAAATGGTAAAAAAAACAACACAATTAAATCCTAAATTGATATATTAAATAAAAAATAAAAAAGATCTTAAAGCATTTTAAAGAAGTACTAATTTGGTATACAAATAAATTCGAACATTATTTGCTCTGTGTTGGTTCAGTTTGCCTACGGCTTTTCTTTATGTATCAAATTTGAAAAATAGCAAATTAACTAAAAGTGGCCAATGTGCCCCATCTATGGGGCACATTTGCCAATAAGTTTGGTACAAAAAAGAAGTAAAAATATTGTAATAAAGTAAATTTTTATTTCTATAAAGCTTTAATATACAAAACAAACAAGCCAAAAAATTAATTAATTTCACATGAATAAATTAAACAAAATAGTAAAAAATTCATAGATCAAAATTTAAACTATTGGGCCTCTGTTAACGTTGTACTGTGACATATCAACATAAAAAAAATGTTAAGATGGAAGATGGATTGGGCATTGCAACCAAAATACGATATCTTTTTTAGGGATATTACAAATGTTGGGCTCAACGAGTTGCTTTGTTATATGTGTATGGCAAATGTGCCCCAGGTAGAGTCGTTAGATGTAAAGAATTATTTTTTACATAAGAAATAGATTTATTGATAAAAACTTAAAATATTTGTTCTCAATACTATATTGTTTATTAAACTAATGAATAATTTCTTAGGATAACAAAAAAACTAAGGAAAATATTACAAAAATACTTGTAGCAAAATATTTTTTTAGGATCTGCTGAAACAGCAAATCACGCCTGATGTTTTAAATATGAAAGCTACAGCAGTCAAAATTTGAGATATAGAATATCAATGATACACGAATATAAAATCGATTACAGCATAAAAAAAGATAAGTCAGTTTTCAAGAAAATTAGTGGTGGCAAATGCGTCCCTATGGCAAATGGTCCCCCTCTTACCCTATATAATTTCGTCAAAATCGGTCCATTATTTATGGTACCTCCCATGGGTCCCACTTCCCGGAATTGATATTTTGGCCATAAATATCAATATTTTTTAATGAAATTTAAAACAAATACTGCTTATATAAACCAAAATCAATGTACCAAATTTCGTTCGGAATCGGCCCACATTTGATCATAGCTCCCATACAAACTCTTTTGTCAAAACGCACTAAATGAGACAAAAAATCACTAAAATGCTCGTAAACCTGAAGATAATGAGAATTTTGAGTTTATTTTTTGCATACATAATTTTTTTTCAAATTTGTAATTAACTTGACAAATTTCGAGATAATCGGTAAACATTTGACCCTAGCTTTCATATAAGTCCAAATGACGGAAACAGCCTTAATATAAAAGTTTTGGAAAATATTTGTATGATGGCAAAATTTACTAAATATTTGTCTTTATACACGAAAAAAAAAACACTTTCTTACTTTTTAGAAATACCCACCCTAATCGAATCGAGTGCAAATCTAGTTTTTAAAACTTATGACTATAAATTTATGTGATAGTAAAAAATTATCAAAGAGTGAAATGTAGGCCTTACAGAGACACCGATATAAAATTTTATGATTGGACTTAAAATAGCGACACTGTGAACAAAATACTAAAAGGGCGATATCCTAGGGGGTGACTGGCACAACTTTTTTTGTATGGAAGGCGAACCGCTCTACTGTGCAGTCATCTTACCAACATTATAGAGTCACTACAAACTTTATTTTCGTCCTGCCTCGGATTTGAGAAAACAGTGTATTGTAACTAAAATATGTGAGACTAACTCTAAAATTTGGAGGTGGCTCTGTAATGGTATGGTTCTGCATGCATCTCCCCGTTTTCTGCAAAAAATTTGGATTCTTGAAGGAAAAGGTCATTTTCCACGGGAACACACCGCTAAGCTTACACAAAAATGACCACTAGTACAAAGTCCTTCCTTGAGTTTGTTTATTTTGTTTTTGAACTTCAAATTTTATAGGAATCAGTCCATATTTGACTTTAGCTTTCATAAAAAAATCACTCACGGAAACCAAAAATTTTAGTAAACTCCAGTTAAAAGCTATTTAATTAGAAACTATGATGGCTATGGCCACTAAATTTTGCAAGAATAAGCTCTATATATATACCAGCCAGTGTGTAAAATTTTGTTACAATCGGTCAACATTTGGCTATAATTCTTATATATATATAACATCCCCTTTTTATATCTACAATCAAAAAGATTTGGAGGTACATTCATTATATTAAGATTGCACCTATAAAACTAGATAGGCATCAATCAATGTTCAGCACAGACTTTATATATGATGAATGCATTAGGAACTCCTAACGATATATATGGACCTGCTGTGTTACTATTAACGTGTTTAGCCTAACTACATATTAAGCACAACGAAAAGTATTTAACAACTTATTAAAACTATACCCGGTTATGAGACCGAATTTTGATCAAAGTAAATACTGGGGAAACCACTAAAATATTTTTAAATGTTAAACTATAAAGCAACCGAATTTAGTCCAAAGGTTTTACCAACAATATCAATTAGCTTTGCTTTTTTTTCAGTTTTGGTCCAGATTTGAATTAGCTGCACCCTGTTTCTGAATTTTACATAACTTGATGGTGGGTATATAAGCCGAATATAACACTCTTACTTGTTTTATTGTTAGGTAAAAAAAAAATTAAGAAACAAAGAAAATTTACTTACGCATATGAATATTATTGAATTTTTAATCTTGACATTTTTTAAGCAAGGTTTTATGGTCAAATATGGATCAATTTTAAAAAATCCGAAAGAAATAACGAATTTCTTTAAAATGCAATGCCATTCCATTAAAATATCTTAAACATTAATTTCTTTTAACATAAATTATTTTTTTTATGTTTGAAAAAAAGTTTGAAATAAGGTTTGATATCAAATTTATATAACATCATTTTTCAAATAATTGATAATGATTTGGGAATAACCTTTATTCTCAATTTGAGAAACTTTAATTTTTCAAACGTTTATTCTTAAATTAACCCTCATTTGAAAATGAATGTGAATCTCAAACATCTGTTCAGGTTTGAAAACAGTTTGAAAAAAACGTTTGATACCAAATGTAAAAGTCATCATATTTCAAACGTTTGACACTGTTCTTACTGGGTTACTGCGAATAAAGGCTATCCAAAATATTAAATTAAAAAAAAACATTAAATATGTAAATAAATCTTAAGTCAATAAACCTCACTTACTTAATTTAATGTCCTATAGGTTACAACTTGTAACTGCTTTGATCAAATGCCGAGCTTAATTTAGAATTCCATGCGCTTATATCTTGTGCGCACATTCTCCAATTTCGTATGTATGTGTACATTATCCAATTTTGAAAGATTTTCTTCTACTTGGACTTTCCATCGAAATTTGGACGCCATCTTCTACGAGTTCCCTCAGGATCATTATCGAACAGGATCATTATCGAACATTTTTCTTGCCGGGGTATTTTTATCTATTCGCACAACATGTCCAAACCAACGCAGCCGCTGTTTTTTAATGCGTTTTGCTATGTCTATGTCCAAGGATAGCTTCATCTGCCTGGTCAAGTGCCCATGATTCAGCACCACACGTAGTATAAGCGTTTTATAAAGCGAATTTTAATTCTTACAGAGAGGACTTTATTCCTTAGGTGTTTGCTTAGGCCAAATTGCATCTATTGGCAAGTATGATTCTACTTTTGCTTTCGAAGCTAATATCGTTGTTGATTTTCACAGTACCAGAGTATACAAATTATTTTATAGTTCTCAATGGGCACATGTGATCCTTCTTTTTCAGCACACTAATTAGTTGGATATATAAATATTTACTCTCAAACAATATTCATGGAAGCACTTGATAACGAAAGAATAGGAATACGAACAAATATAGTTTTAGTAAATAATATTCTATATGCGAACGATACCACATTACTGACAAGCAGTATATATGGATTTCAGAAATCGGTAGATAAACTTACAGCTGTGAGTGAACATATGGCTTGAAAATTAATTCTAAAAGCACAAAATAGATGATTGTTAGCAAGGAAAATTTATTCAACAACACACCATTTAAAATACAGTACCTGGTTGACCGAGCCTTGCTCGGAGCTTTATGATAAGCATTATGTGCAAATATTCAGTTAATTTCGAATTATTTTATTTATTTTTTCCGATCAACACATAGTTTGCATAGTTTACAGATTAACTCATTTTGAAAAATTTTGGAAATTGGTCATACCAACAGAAACCTCTGTCGACTCATGCGCAACAACTTTGCTAAATATTATAGCCTGATCAAATGCACAGTTTACGATTGATTCCATTTTGAGTAATTTTTAGTGGCGCCACCTGAAGTTGTTCATACCAACTAAGAAAAATTCGTCTGCTTATGCGTAACAACTTTTCTAATGATTATAATATGATCAAATGCACAGTTTACGATTTAATTTATTTTGAGTAATTTTCAGTGGCGCCACCTGTCGGACTTTGGTCATTCCAATTAATAAACCTTCGTCGGATTATCCGCAATAACTTTGCTAAAAATTATAGCATGATTAAATGTACAGTTTGCGATTAAATTGACTTTAAGTAAATTTCAGTGGCGCCACCTGTCGAAATTTCTTCTTACCAATTAAGAAACCTTCGTCGGCTCATGTGCAACAACATTGCTAAAGATTACAGCATGATTATATGTACAGCTTACGATTAAATTGACTTTGAGTAATTTT
Source organism: Stomorhina lunata (assembly GCA_933228675.1). Lineage (NCBI taxonomy): Eukaryota > Metazoa > Arthropoda > Insecta > Diptera > Rhiniidae > Stomorhina > Stomorhina lunata. The sequence continues at coordinate 82,485,782 of OW121742.1, forward strand.
TAGTAGCGCCACCTGTCGGAAATTATTCATACCAACTAAAAAGCCTTCGTCGGCTCATGCGCTACAACTTTGCTAAAGATCATAGCATGATCAAATGTACAGTTTACGATTTAATTAATTTTTAGTAATTTTCAGTGGCGTCATCTGTCGGAAATTAGTATTATCAACTTTAAAACCTTCGCCGGCTTATCCGCAACATCTTCGCTAAAGAGCATAACATAATCAAATTCACAGTTTACTATTCTATAAAGAACATACATACAGACAAACATTCATTTGTTTAAAATAATACTAATTTTTCCCCCTTTTTATTACCTAATTTCTAAAAGTTCCATATGCATATTTGGTGCCAATTGAATTCGGTACATTTTTTTAAAACGCATTTAACATAATGTATAATGTTCCTATTCCTATTACTTTGGAGATGTTAAGTTATCATTTTATCCCTTTTTTACCCATTTTGGCTTCAAAATCAAAAAAGTACCAAATACGTGTTTCATGTTTCTTTTACATCTATTGATTGCAGTACCAAGTTTCTTTCCATATTCTTTAGTTTAAAATATAAGAGTGGGTTAAAAAGGTGCCAAAAAAAACTATTTTCACCCTTTTTTACCCCCTATCGGACATAGTTTCAAAAAAGTACCAAACACCTGTCCGCTTATTTTCATAGCTGTTTAAAACGTAATTTTAATTTTGTTTCTATACCTATTACTTTAGGAGATATAGCGTTTTCGATTTTTTCCCCTTTTTACCCGTTTTTACCCTCTTAGAGGTAAAAGTTCCAAAAATCCCTTCTTCTTCGACCTATACATGGGTTAATTCCAAAAGTAGTGTACATGAGCATTTTTTTTTTTTAAGGTTGAGGAATTCATTCTCTGAAATTGTTTACTTGCATTAAGATTTGTGCAGATTGCGAAATTAATTTTAGTTTCTTTAAAAAAAAAATTGTTTTGCTTTTTTATTGCATTTTGGTTAAATATTTTCCGGAATGTCACTTTTTACAAAAATTTACAAAACTAAGAAATTAATGCAAAAATGTTAGAACAAAGCCTACTAATCGCATTCGTTCACTTATTATTTACCAGCTTTGGATGTTTTTCTTAAAAAACACGGGTTTAGTAATAGCAAAAAGTTATTTTTCGAAGAGATTCCAATTATTTTTTTTCCTTTTATAATTCAAGAATTAAAAAAAAGTAATTTTTTTACAAAAATTCGTTTTTGTGCAGCTTACATTTAAAGTAACAAATTTGCTGCAAACAATTTGGAAGAAATTGTTGTATTTTGCTGGAAACTTGAAAAAATAAAAAGTGACAGTACGGAATTTTTTGTGACAGTAAAGAAAATCCAATTTAAATTTCAAGTGTAACGAAAACTTAAACATTTATTAATTATTTTGTTTTTGGTTACTGTTTGTTTTTTCTTCTTTATAAAAACGAAACAAAAAATAAAAGTAATCCAATTATATTAACAAAAAATTCATGAACAAATCTATTCATCGGAATCTGTGAATATTTCATAAAAAATTGATTCCCGATTGGTTTTTTTTCTATTTGTTTTTATCTTTACATCAAAAGAACTACAGTATTGAAATCAATCAGAATTTTCGAGAAATAAGCTTTTAAAATAAAAAAACCTTTTTACTTAAAAGTGACAGTAAAGAAATTTGTGATATTTTTTTTGTTTTTTTCTTTTAAAAAGTTATTTCACGGAAAATAAAAACAAGAAAAAGTGATCAAAACTTCGTAATATATTAATATAAATTTTTATTTATTTTATTTTTTACGATTTTTTATTAAATAACTGTGTGACAGTACGGAAATTTTTAGCTGTACTTACCATCGTGCGATTATAAATTCACTTGAAAACACCAAATAATTGATTTTATTATTTTATTTTTTATCTTAATCAATTTATCACTTCTTGCACTTTTTAATAGCGATGCACATAAAGCAAACGAAACAGCTCAAGTAATGATTATGACTTAATTAAAAAAATGTGACATTACGGAAAAAACGCAGAGACAAAGTAAAATTAGAACGTCAAAATGACATTGATAACATTTTTCAGGTAAAACTAGGAAAAAGCAATAAAAATAAATACAATCATTGAAAAACAGTTAAATTTTTTATTATTGTTCTATTGTTTTCAACTCTTTTTCCATGTTGCTTAATGAATAACATGTGTGGAGACAGGTATATTTGTATGTAATAGGCATGATATACAGGTAAAGCACCATTTGCACAATTTAGCAGAAAGTTTTACAATAATAACAACTACTTTTGTTTGTTGCTAATTATTTTAGAGCTTACTTGCCGTTTTTGTTTTTTTATTTTCTTTTACATGAAAGAAATAAAAAGCTTGAGACGAAAAAAAGCATTGTGTTTGGAATTAACCCACATCAAAAATTATACCCACTGTCCAAATTTTATCAAAATCGTTAGAGCCGTTTTCAAGATAGCCATTCTATATATATATATATATATATATATATATATATATATATATATATATATAAATACATACAATTATTGCTCGTTTAAGAATATAAGATATTGAAGAAATTAAAAAAGTAAACAACTTTATATACTTGGGAGTATAATAAATAACCAATGGGACATAGCAAATAAAACACGGTGCCGTATAGAGATGGCGAGATAAGCTAAGCCTTTTTCAAATACTCCAAAATATTAACCAGTCATGACATAGGCCTTCAAACAAAAATCAGATTCGTAAAATGCTATATCAGGTCAGTCCTATTATACGCATCAGAAACATGTACAATTAAAGCTACTGATGAAAGGAAGCTAGAATCATTTGAAGTATAGTTATGTAGAAGAACTTTTAAAATAACATGGACAGATCGTGTCCCCAATGACGAAGTCTTAAGAAGAATGCACGTAGGTCGAGAGTTAATAAGTATAATTTAATCTAGAAAAACCTTATATTTTGGACACATTTTGAGAAACGGTAAATACCCTCTCATACAAACAATACTCAAAGGAAAAATTTAAGGGAGACCTGTCGGAGGCAGAAAAGAAATTTCCTGGTTAAAAATATATAAGACTGGACAGGTTACCATGATGAAAGAACCCTTTATACATCTATATAAAATACATTCCACGAACTGTTGTTAAGCTGATTAAAAAAAAAAAAAAGAACATTTATATACATTTATGTTCGAAATTTTACCATTTGATACCAGTTATTACAGAAATTGCGAATGCAACAAATAAACTCAAAATTATCTTCAGAGCATTTAAGTGAGTTTTAACAAAATAGTTTGTATGGTAGCTATATACAAATATAGATCAATTCCACAGAAATTTGGTAAAGAGATTTTTGTGTGATTTCAGGAAGTGAGACCTAAACAATTGACCGATTTTGATGAATTTCAATAGCCATGGTCCACGACCAAAAGAATTTTTTGTGTCAAATTGCTACCTGTACTTTGATTATAAGGTTTGCATTGGCGTTCATCCAGACGTCAGGCATCTATAAATCGACTCAGGAAGTGATTCTAGATCTTTTGGATCTAACACTAATATTTCTATGCATTACATATGTACAAAAATAAGGATGCCCGCAGACCTTTTATAATGTACTCTTTTGCAGTTGCAGCAAGTTAAATTTTTTCTGACACATAATCAATGTGATTCCATTTCCATTCACTTTAGTGTCGGGGTTACATATTTAAATGTGTAATCAACAAAAAATTGTGGTGGATTTTGAAATTAAGATTACTTATTTGAGTAAATAAATATTTTGAATAAAAAAAATAATGCTAAAAATATAATTGAAAAATGCAAAAAAACGGCTAACTGTAAAATTTGCAGCTAAATTAAAAATAAAAATGCTAAATCTAGCCGCAAAAATGCCAAAATGACCACACTGATTATCACCGTATTGAAATTTCAAGTTTTGTTTACTTTCTCGATACATTTTTAAAAATGGAACATGTAAACAAATTAATAAACATTTTTTATTTAGAACATCGATGCCCAATATAATAGTATTAGTGAGAATGACAAAATAACACTTGAAGAAAACAGTTTGCTATTAATTTTATTTAGTCGTCAGCGAGATTCCGACGAATGCACATGTGTAGCGGGTGTTGTCATTTTTTTCTGTTTCTTTGTTTAACAATGGAAAATGGTAAAATGAATGAATTTACATATATCAGTGATACTTTTGGTAAATATAAAAGGGATTACTCGAGTAAAAATATTATGTTACATATTTAAATTAATCGGTTACTCAAATAGAAATTATTCGATTACTCGGTGTAAAAATTACTCTGTAAAACGAGTGTACTTGAATTAAAATAACTCCGTATTATTCGTGTAATCGAATTATTAGACGAATAATACACTCTATTACACGTGTAATAGAGTAGTTTTCACTAAAGTAACCGCATAATATTTACTCGAGTCTAGAATGTAACTAAACGAACGTCAGTATGGGTTCCGTGTTGCCTTTGTTGTCGGTAATAACTTCTCTCTGTTTATATCGAGCTCAGAGATCGCACTATACGAGTTGTTATAGATGGGGCCTCTTCAAACGAGTTCAAGATTAATTCAGGGGTACCGCAAGGTTCTGTTCTGTGAAATTCACTTCCCGCAGAAATTTTCCCTGCCGATTGCAATATAGGTAAATTCAAATCAAATGTTGTGTACAGAATTTATTCTCTAACAATTTCTTCTTTAGTGGTTATTTTTTCTTATTTGAAAATGTTTTTTACATGTGTCTATAAAATTTTTAGTTGTGTTTTTAATTTCAAATATCAAGGTTGCTGAATTATTTCCAAAAATTAAAGTATCAATTTTAATAGAGACAGTCTTTAGAAGCACTTGCAAAAGTTAGAAAAGTTTAATTTTTCAATAATTTTTAAGTTATTTAGGTAAAAATATGGTATGGGATTATCCGATTACATTAAAACAGAATTACATTAAAAAGGAAAAATAAATGTAAATTTTTAAAAAACTTAAACAAAAATATGTAATTTTTTAAATCTTAAAAAGGAAAAAATAAATGTTAATTTTTAAAAAACTTTAACAAAAATATATAATTTTTAAATCTTCAGCTTTGGGGTTATTTTACATAAAATAACTTATACATTGAAAATATTAATGCGTTGAAGAGTTATAGACTTTTGAACTTTTGGGGTAACATAGCAATAAGTAAAAATCTTTTATTATAAACACAGGCAACGCCGTGTTGACTTTTTTTCTTCATAATGTATATAATTGTTTACCCCAAAAATTCCCAAGAAGCATTGGGGTACTTTTGTTATTAAATTTTAATAATAAAAAATAACATAAAAAAGCCAACGTGTTAAAATGTGCAATATATTTTATTATTATTTACATTTTTGCAGACTGATAGAAACCCGCAACTGTTGTACCCTATTAGAAATCACCTCATATATGAACGATCTTTTCATGTACGGGTCTCTAAGTTTTGGAATCTTTTGCCACGTCATCTAAGAGATTTAACTTTTACCCCACAAGCTTTCAAAAATAAACTTGTAGAACATGCCTCCATCATCAATATTTAACATTACATTTTTCACTTTTTTTTAAAGAAAAATATCTAATTTTATATTGTAATTGCTCCTATCATTATTAGCGTTATACGTAATATCATATTTAAACATATATATTATATATATACATATATATATTTTTTTGAAGTATTTATTGAATTTTTATTTGGATTTGTTACAGTAGTTGCCTTTATTAATATACTATTGTTAGACCACCAACTATATAAGGCCTTAAAGGCTCAGTTGGTTCATTTATAATAATAAATAAATAAAAAAATATAGTTACAAGATCAATCATTAAAAAGACTATTTAATTCCGATAAGCTTTGGAGACTTATACGGGTTGCGTGGAACAGGATACCGGATTACGACTGCCACTTGGTCAGTGCCCAGACGATATGCTGATGGGTAAGCAACAATGTACTTATTAAATACTGACGCTCTATGTAAAATTTACAACTACAGGTCTCTATATTTATTAAATTTAGTCATAATTTTTAGATATGTATTGTAAAATGTCCATATTTTTGTCACATGTCAAACTACAATACACCTAAAAAGCCAAAATAAAAAAAATATATTATAAGAACAGCAGAAATTGTTTTATAGCATTTTCTCTACAGTTTAATAAAAAACAAATATTTTAAATATTAAAGAGTTTTGACTTTCTAACCGTTTTGAATATGATTTAAGGTTAGAGTTTCGTTATCCCTATTATTTGTATTGTATTAATTGTATTATTTCTTTATTACAAAAATATATTAATTTATATTTTTTGTATTATTTTTTAGCAACACAAAGACAGCATATAGCAGTCCCTGGCAATGGACAACTGTCACTGCAACAGGGGAATGACACACAAGGGCTCTTAAGGAGCCCGATATTTATCCAAAGGATTCAATAGAATTTCGGTATAATGCTACTACTACCGCTAAACCAAATAAAGCGATAAACACGTCATATTATCCCAACAATGCAGCCTATGCCACAAATAACAGCTGCGCAAACACAGCATCTAAACTTAATAGTGGACGACAGGAACATAGATCTTTTCAGCAAAGTTCTGCCCCATATAGTATCCCCGAAAATGCTGTTCAACAAAAAATTTCAACACCATTAAGAAGAGATTCACAATCTTCCTATGGTTATAAGGAGTATGCTGACACCAGATCTAATATAGATTATGCAAATGCATGGCACCAAAAACAACAACATCAGCAGCAGCAACAACAGTACAATCAGCAACTTTCATGGGCATCAATTGGGGGTAACCGCACCTACCCAGACAACATTTCTCAAGTAACATGTACTAATCGAACACAAAATTTTTCAAATTCTCGTCCATTTTATATGCAGTTTAATCCATACATGACCCAAAGAGCTATTATTGCTTCTCACAATCAACAGCAGCAACAGCATTCTGTAGAAATGAATGATCCGCAAACTGCAAATGTACGTTTTGGAGATTATGATTATTCGTTGCGTTAACGTAGTTTTAATATACAATATGCGAACGTATTTATTTAAAATTTGTCCCAACTGAAAAGTTCGCAAAATGTAGTTGAAATATTCAATCTATATAGAGAAATCATTCTACTTTTATCACAATTTTATGTTATTTAAGAAATATCATAAAATTTGTATCCTTTTTTAGCTACCGGATAAAGATAGTTTGAAAACCAAAACTAACAAGAGGTTTAGATAATGCGACTTAAAGTTATTTTATTTAACTTAAATTTTGTATTTTATTTAAATAAAGGCGACTTACATTATGTGAAAGCGTTCAAAAATAAAGCAACTCACGAAAGTCCAATATTTCTGCAAATTTGCTATACCTTTCACAAGCATAGGGTATAATATGTTTGTGCTGACGAGACCCGATATTTTTAGAATCACTCTCTGAGTGGATTTAGGAATGTACGTCCACCTGGACGGCTGGCTGGCTTGCTGGGCGTATATTAAAGTATAATATAAAGTGAAACGTCTCCTAGCGGATATAACCGAGCAAGTAATTTTCTCCCAAACGAGAACAAATATAAAAGTATTCTACTGATAGAGCAAAACCCCAAAAAATGTTTAAAAAGTTAGCTCGAATTTGTATTTTATATCTTTTTGAAGAAGGGATATTTAATAAACTGATTATTTTAGTCATATTATACTTAGATTTATTAATTATTTTAATTTTTATGGATTTAAGTTTAAACTTCCTTACGTTTTTTCACAAAAAAAAATGTATATTAGTCCCTAAATCAAATATAGCAAAAATTTTCATTTAAACTGAAAATTGAAAAGAAGTTCAATATTACTTACACAAATGATCTTTCAATGATGAAATAAAGCATTTCGTTAATCATACAAATTGACTAAAGCATAATTTTATTTCTCAAACAGAAGATAATTTTGTATTTAATATAAGACTTTAATCTTAATTTTAAAAATATTTTAGTTAAAATATTATTGTTTTTTAGAACAGATTCTGGTTTGCATATTTAAAGTACATTACTTTCAAACAGTAAGAAACAAAATAAGACCCTCCACAGCCAATTTAACATACTCATAACAAATAAAAAGGGAAATGTTATTAATAGATTGAAAAAAGGTTAAATGCTTAATATAGTAAATTTCATTTAATTCTCGTATTGAATTTAGAAGAAAGTGGAAAAAAATATAATAGTTTTCGTCTTAAAACAATTTACGTTTTCAATGTAAATTTTCACATACAAAATAGAAACTCCTTGTGGCTTTTCCACGAAAACTTATTTGAAAACTTTTAAAATACTGATACAACACTAAGTTCATACCATTTATTAGAACTTTAATGTTAATAGAAAAAGAACAAAAATAAATGTCAGTTCAAAGTAAGAAAATAAAAAACAAACATTATTTTTTCTAAATTTCTTGTCACTATAAGTTTGTCGTATCAATTTAAACTCAACCGCATGCGATATAAAGTTTTCGATGGTGTTTTCTCTTCTGAAAACACCTAATTTGAATGGGCTATAAAATAAATTCACTAAATTTAAAAAAAATATGTATTTAATATTATAGTGCTATACAGTTTTAAATATTAAATTCATTCACTAATTTACTCCACATGAAACATACATATATGAGAAATTTTGCATGAATAAAATCATCCTTCAAAACTCGAGCTAAATTTTCAAAACCCTTTTAGAGTTTTGGCGTACTATCATCACCGTCACCCTAACTTAGCGCACAAGGTAACCGGATAAATTTTGAAGAACCGTAATAGTAAAAGTAATAGTTTGTCAGGGGTGTTATAGAAATCAAGTATGGTTTTAAATTTCTCGGATTTGAAAACCAATATTGGTTTTATTTGGTTTCATGGAACCAAATCGGTTTTTTTATTTTTGATTTCAAATCAAACAAAATGTGCAAATAAATTGTTTACAATTTAATATAATTTTTTTTGGAAAGTTCAAAAATCAATTTAAAAACAATTCATTAATGAAAATTGTTTACTTTTTTGTTGACTTGTGAATTCACCAATCAAGCCAATTGTCGCTAGCATGCGACGAATATCATCGTGATATCCGTTAAATCAAAAATATGTTAAGATACATTTGTTTCGCCAGTGCCTTTAGACAAGGAAGGAATTGTAGCTGATCCAAACGCTATGTAAACTTTTTTATTTAAAAGTGCCCTTTGTTATATTTTCGAAAAAGTACCAATTCTACTGTTATTTTTATAGATAATACAAACTCGATTTAATTTTGTTTCCATTGTTTATTGTTTTCAAAGTTATAATTGAAAAAGTACCAAAAAAATAACTTTACCCTTTTTCTCCCTTATTTCTCATGTTTTCGAGAAAGTACTGACCACTTGTACTGTTATTTTTTTACCTGATACAAACTTGATTTAACCCATATCTTCCCAAACAACCTTCCTATCATCAAATTTCGATATCGAAAAACAAAGATCAGCTCATTCTTAAGTTTTATTAACGTTCTAAAAATGGAACAGGATAATTTTCCTTTGCTTATACAAACATATCACAAAAAAGTAAAAACAATGGTTTTTATTGAGTAACCTTTATTCAAAATTATAAAAACAAATTAAAAGTATTAAGTTGTTCATTACAAATTTAGTTAGTTTAAATATAAACTTTTAAGAAAACAACTTACGTTATTACGTTTTATAAAATATTCACCAAATAATACTCAACAAAACATAAATGAAGCACCTAACAATGAATAACGGGACTTTAATTTGATAGCTGACAACTTCAGTGTTACCACAGTACAAAAATAATTCGTTAAAAAAATACAAATAAAAAAGCAACCGTTTTTTAGTGGCCGATAAAGGCACCCGCTGGCCAGATCAAATTTAAAATGAAATATGTTTACTGTAATCTTCTTGGTTTATTTCCAATACTAAACCAGTAATATTTGTTTCTGTGACACATAAAACCAACTGAAATTGTAGTTCGAACATAAAAACAATTATATTGGAATTAAGTTTATTTTGTTGTTTTTAAAACCAAACCCAATAATATTGTAGTCCATGACACCCCTGTGTATCTCTTTTAAGCGAACACCTCTATAACCGGCCAAAAATGGCGCGACGGTGATTGTCCGGTTATGAAAGTTTTACTATGTAAATAAAGGCCAATTCTTGTATATAAGCTATGGTCAAATAGGGTCCGATTACATCAAAATTTGGTTCATTACTAACATTTTTTAAACAAAATCTTTAATGTTTTTATCTTGAAAATGGTTTAAATTCCATACATTATTAATATTGTATATATTTTTTTTATGAATATATATCAATTTAAAAACAAATAGACTAATACCACTGTAAGGATATATTGTGAAACGTTTTGTATTTAACCAATGTTTGCCTTTTAATGTTCAAAACAACAAGAACTTATTCTATTATCCTTGACTCCTAGTGGAGCATAGGACCTAAAGGCTAAACATCAACTCTCGCACTATCAACTTGTTGCAATCTCTGTTGTTACAACGGTTGTATAAAAGTTTTTGTTCCATATATCTTTATTTTTTACCCTTCTCACGTTTTTTGCCATTAATGTAACAATTGAGCTGGCTGTAAAAAAATATAAAGAACAAAATTCACGATGTGAGCATTTTTTAAAGTCAAAGCACACAATTGCTTAGCTTAAGTCTTAAAGGGTTAAGTAACTAAACATATTTAAAAAAAAACACAAAATAACTTTAACATTTACATTTTCCATTTCATTTCGACTTAAGTAAATTTATGCAGGGTTTATATAACTCAAGCGTCTGACGATTGAGTGAAATTTAAATGTGTTTTGTTATTGTAACAAAAACAATATACATGTAAATTTCACTCAATCATGAGCCGCTTGAGTTATACAAACCCCACATTAGTGCTAAAAATAATCGATGCATTTAAAAAAAAAACGAATAAAAAACTATTTATTTTGCCTTTGAAAGTTTTTATAAATATTAAAGTAGTTTTATATTAAGTTTTTTATATATTTTTGTTCTGGACTACCCTCTCTATTGTTCTAAGAGATCTACTTTTGCAATTCTCCGTTGTGTTTTTCGTACAAATCAATCTTATTTTTGAAAACTTCTTTCATATATTTTCCAATGTGTCACTGCACACGTCTGCCTTATTTTCAATGCAGGATTTACAGATCAACTGTGTAATATATCACCTGTTAGGATCTTAAAATAACTTTTATTTGAAAACCTTTTATAGACAAGAAGCTTTTAGTTTGGGAGATATAGTGCTTTTAAGCTTTGAAACATAAATCGCTATTGGTGCATATCAATAAAGTGCATGTCACTTAAAAGCGTCCGAAATATATATCAAATGATGTACTTTACCATAATTGAGATAGATGTTAAAACGTTGTTTATATATTCGTTGTCCGCAGTCGCTAATTTCTAAAATATCAACAGCATGATTTTCCAAAAAAAAACTTGATGCCTTTGTGCACATTTGCATATCGATCATTGAATGCCATTCTGAAAAATTTTACGTGATCATATCGGAAATGTTGCTTCATCGAAATAATTCGCTAGTATCTGTTTTGAACAAAAAATATCATACACATGATTTGCAAGTGAAAATGTTTCTTTGTGTACATCTTTAATTTCGATGACGTTTTCGGCAAATTCATTAGACACTATTGCAAGCGAGCATTATGGTTTCTTTATGTTTTTATAACACATCAAACATTTCGCAGTTGCAACACAAATACATCGTTTTATATTTTCACAAAATTTATATTGTTATCATACGGGCGTTTCTGAGATTTTTGGCATATTTAAGCTTCTTTTAAATGTAGATTTTGTATGGCTAGTTAGCCATTATTTCAGGAGGTAACCGAAATAATAGACCGATTCCGACCAATTTAAAATTTTTCTGTAAGACGGAGGTATATGATTGAATCAACTGAGGTTCTGAGCCGAAAATGTTGACATATGCTGGTTAAGGGTATAGTAATATATTACTTAAATTTTTCAATAAAACAAAGTATATTTAAATGTTTATGACTTTATATCTTATTATGGTTATACATGGCAACAAAGTATTTGCCTTTTCGTTTAGATTTTTTCTGAAAACTGCAGTTTTAGCAAGAGCTATATAGAAATTCGCAGCACAAATTTTATATCCTCAGTCATTAATCGCTATATTTACATGCATTTGCTTGCTAAAAGCTGCTGCTTGATGATTGTGTGTAGGTTTTCGAACAACAATTTAATTAAAAACCTTTATATTTGCAAAACCCATTTCGTAAATAAAACATAAAATTTTAAAATTTGGACAGAATTGCGACTTTTAGTTATGTTATTATTCATGCCAATCGAAATGTTCGACGGAAAGATGTATTTGTTGTAAGATAATGAATTAAATGTCGAACAATGCTATTTATTATATACAATGTAAGTTCATGATTATTGTTATTTGAGAAATGCGAACTATTTTCCTAAAATGTTAAAATGGATAATCTTTATATGAACTTAATTAGTTAATTTGTTATGAGTAATGTAGTTTGTTACGCACTAGAATTGTTAATCTTTCTGTATTTTTTGTTTGTATATCAAAAATATTTTGTTTTTATTTCTTAAGTTTAGACTATAATATATACTAATACTTATTTAAAGAAATATATATATAACATGCATGTATATATATTAATTAATATTGATATAATAATTTAATATTTTTAATGTCTTTTTTTCTAAATAAAAGCAAAATAATGGTGATTTTTAACAACATTTCATTCCAAAAAATGTAATATGAATTAAATAATACCATCGTATTAAACGACTGTTATAAAACTGGTCGATTATTGTTTATATAAACTTAAATAAAAGAAATAGGTATACCTAGTTAAATAAAAATATCTGTTTTTAAGTAAACAAATTCATTTATATACTTTAGTTTTAAATTAATGGTTACAAAATATATCGTTAATATATAACGATATCATTTTGGCGAATGATGTTATTTAGATTATAAATTGTAAATTATTGTATTAATACAATGTACACTGCGCGTCACTAGAATAGTCCACCGTACACATTGAAATTCAACCCCCTATGTCTTTGCAGAAATTAAAAATATTATTTTAATTTCAGTTTGCATTTGCAGTGCTATTTATAGCTTTTATTGGAAAATAGAAAAAATTTCTCAAATGCAAATAGTTTTTGAAATATAACTTAATAATGATAAATACTAAAAAAAACTGCACACAATTTTGTTTCATTGAAAAATAAATCTGAATGAAATGACTTTTTGTTTTTAATTTTTTTATAATAATTTAAGGATAAAAAAGGATTTCTAATAATAGGTTGTTCCTCCGTTGTTCAGAATAACCTCATATATCCTATTAGGAATTGACTGGTACAATAAAATAATAAGAAAAATTTAAGTCCACAGTCGTTGAATGGCCTCAAAGAGTTTGGCTTATTGAGGCCGAATTTATTACTAAAAAGTCATTTAATCTAGATTTACTTAAAAATGTTCTAGTCAAGCAAAACAAAATTTGTTTGCTATTTTCTAAGTATTTTTTTTAGAGACCGAAAATAATTGTTATTCAAAAAAAAACTTAGCCAAAAAATCACTATAAAAGAATGCATCTAGAAATTTATTAAGTACACCAAAGCGTTTGAATCAAGATTACCAAGCCAACGGTGTAATAAATATTTATTTTCCGATTTTTGTAATATAAATTAAAAATAAGAATTATTTTTGATTTATTTTATATTTCTCAAAAATAATTGTTATTTCTGATTTCCTTCAATAAAAATTGTAAAGTGATTTTTATTTTGAAATTTAGAAATAAAAATTACTCAGTGATTTTTAAATTTGAAAATAAGAAATAAAAATCAACATAAAATTTTTTAGAAGAAAAATTCTTTTGGATATTACACCTTTATACTTTATTGAAAAACATTTTTTTTCATTTTTATGTTATATGATGTATTCCAAAAACTATTTAATTTTGTGAAATTTTTTCTGTTTTCAGTTGAAATAGCATTACAAATGCAAACTGAAATAAAAACGCCATTTTTATTTTCTACAAAGAAAAACCGGGTTAAATTTTAATGTGTACGGTGAGCTATTCTAGCGACGCGCAGTATATCGTGTTTATATAGTTATCAGTCTTAAACTCCATGATCGATCTTATCTTAACAATGATAAATCGTTTTATGCAAAATTGTTTAAAATGTAAATACTAACGTATAGTAAATAAAGTACGAACAAGTTAAAAATAGAAACCACAGGTCAATTTTTTTAATAAATTTTTAATAACTAAATGTCAATAAAAACACAAAAACATATATAGAAATAAGGAATCAACATTTTAGCTCGGGCCCCAAAAGTGACGAAATCATGGAACAAGTGTATTTACACAAATTTTATTATATTATTTTTTTAAATTCTCTATTGTTTGTTTCGTGTAGTGTCAGTCCTGCCAAATAAAACATTTTTTTCTTCCCGGTGATATATTTTATGAAAGCTAAGCGCTGGCAAAAATAGTTGATTATGTTTATAATTAACAATTTTTGCCAGTTAAACCTCATTAAAAAAAACTTGATCGCTTACATCTTGTTATATTCTTTAATTGTAAAGAACTGTATAAATACTTGAATAAATTTAACATGAGTTGTAATTTTTATGCATTATTTAAGAATAATAATTTTTATGTATTATTTAAGCATAATTAATAGTGTTCCCAAATTGCTATAATACAAAGTGGGACATAACACACCTCATTCATTTGTGGCAAATCCCAACAAAAATATTCCCGGATACTTGGTCATTCAAACTATTTTAGCTTTATTTATATATATATATATATATATATATATATATATAGATATATATATATATATATAGATATATATATATATAATTCCCCGACAACATTCCAATTGGAACAAGGGGTACTTCTCTCATTGAAAGGGACCTACGTTTTAACGCCGAACGGCAAATGTATTAGTTAGAGAGGTGAACTGCCGCTTTTTTGAAAATTAATTTTTTTCAAGTGGGTCTGACAGGGATT
The DNA here is from genome assembly GCA_933228675.1 of Stomorhina lunata. NCBI lineage: Eukaryota > Metazoa > Arthropoda > Insecta > Diptera > Rhiniidae > Stomorhina > Stomorhina lunata. Next base: position 82,500,856 of record OW121742.1, read on the forward strand.
GAACTTGGGACCTCTGGTATGCTAGGCGGATGACTAACCTGCTACACCACGGCGGTTCACAGCCGTTTATGACTTGAAAATTCTATACTGACAGCCTTTAATGGTAAAATATGACTTATTCATTATCTATTTGTACTCTGGGGAGCAAGAAAGTAAATTCAGTTCTTCTGTTGTTTGGTCAGTTTTTTATTATTTTTATACATTTTCACAAATTTCTAATTCTGTTTTTGTCATAATTATACTTAATTATAACACAGTTAGTGATAAGCTTTTCACAGCAACCTACTGTTTCAACCTGTAAATTAACGTTTTTTGAAGCTTATCATTATTAAAAATTTTCATTTTAGTTTTGTTTACAAAATTCAAAAATTTAAGATATTCATAATCCAGAGTACTTTGGGTATTCAAAGAGTAATGGGGTAATGTAACACTCTCCAAAATTAGTGTTTACTGTTTTTTAATTCTTTTTCACTCAGGCTTAAAAGATATTCAAACGTCATTAAAATTATTTTCGTTAAAAGACAAAATTAGTATTTAATTTTTTTATTAATAGGTAACAGTTTTGCACTTGTTTGTATTTTATTTATCATACGTTAGTTATAAATAACTAGTTTTTAGAATTTGTAAAGCCAAGCCCTACTTTTAGATATACGACTGTAGTGAAATTCAAATCGATGAGAAATTGTCGGCTTTTTTTACAAACCTGCTAAATCGACTTTTTTATGTAAATTAAGATTTTGATGCCCTATGCTTCGTTGACGTTCATGTAGTTTTTCTTCAATTTGAGTCTTGAAATGTGTAAAACTGTTAAATAAGAAAAACGTTGAACGAATTCTTTTTGTAAACAAACGAAAACAAAATTAAAACACTTATGTTTTATTAACTTTAAGAGTTAGTTCTCTTTTAACACAAATCACAAAAACTGTAAACAAACTTGTCGATTTTCAAATATTCTTGGTCAATACGTCAATACATTCTCACATGATCAAGAACATACTCACCAATACGTTGCACAAATGGATTTTCTGAAGTTTACAGCAGCAAAACACAGTAAGAGAGTTGATAGATAAAAGAGAGGAAAGTGTTGCTCTGCTTTACAGCAAAACATTAAGAGAAAAATGTTACTCTGCTTATAGACACAAACAGAACAACAACACACCAACAGAGACATTCTTGGAAAGAATTATAGGCAGTTAACTTTGCACAATGGGGCTGATAAATTTAAAATTCGTGACAATATGATCTTTAGAAACATATTTCACATAAGCGTTAAACATATTTCAAATAAGCGTGTTTATGATTTCTCCGATTATTTAAATGAATTTTGAGAGTTTGTCTTTGGGGGTACACTGATTTTGATTGTGATAATCTTGTTAATGCTAAATTTTTAAAATACAAAAAAAAAATCGTTACTACAAAGGGCCAAAAACTCTACTCCGGGACGGCAGTTCTATGGTTCTCCTGGATGAACCAATATAAATTATATATCAGATTTTAGCTATTGAATTTCAAAACACCAAAATTTGTGAGCTAATTTTAAAAGTTTTAATTGAAAAATACAGTTAAAAAGAAAAACCTACATAAAATCGGTCCATAAACTACTTACATATCGCGGTCTATTGAATTTAATGTTCTGGCGATATTTCAGGAGTTTAAAGAATTTGGAGTTTTGGCGAAATCACAGATTGTTATGTACCTATTTTGATAATACAGTGGAGGCTTGAAAAAGTTAAGTGTATGGAAAAATTAAGCTGTTTTTATTCAACACACATGACGCCAAGAAGTTAAGTGATCTTAACATTTTAGAGACAATTGTTTTTTATTTCGTTTTTCTGTTTCCAAGATCATTTTAACTTCTTACATTTCAATCCTCAATACATATTTATACATGCGTCAATTTATTATAGTTATTATTATTTTGGCACAAAAGAGTTTGCCGACTAACGAATTATTGAAGAAGCGCGATCATCGTAATGCGATTTTGCCATTACAAATAGCTTAAGATGCGAGCAGTCAATGCGTTTTACAAAAAGCATGTTATAAGTTGCTGAATTGGAATACTCTTCAGTATGATGCCGAAGACGATATCCCTTTATCGGTGCTTTTTCTTTCGAATACTTTATATAATTGTCAACTCGAGGATAATCTACAGTTATTGACGACACTTGCACCTGATTGTATTCTCTCAAGTGAACAAATTAATGCGTGAAATGCCGATATACTTAATAAGAATGAATCGGACACAGGATCAAGAGGATGATAATGTGACCGAATCTCCAGAGTTCGTATCATATCATGATTAAATGGAGTAAGTACAATGCGAAATTCTCCGTTAAACATATTTCACATAATAATCCGGTATGTGATGAAAATCGATCGATTTCAGATATATTTTTTAGATAATTTTTCGCATTTCCACAAAAAATTCAAACCAAATGAAAGTTAAGATATTAGTCAAAAGTATTAAAGCCCAAATTTTAATTTTTTTGAGGAATAACCGAAAATTATCTCAAAATATATCTGAAAACGTCGATTTCCCCCCAGAAATATTCTGTGCATTTTTTTCAAAGGTCAAACTAAAAAAAATCAATAATTTCGGGTTTGCTTAAATTATAACCACTAAGTATTAAAATATTTAATATAAAAGAGAACTAAAGTAGCTTTACTTTAAGTCATCACAATTAAACATCCATGTAATTGTTTCGGTGTTATATCAATTTTCCCCCGAAAATTCGTGTCCTTGACGACATGCCTAAGGAAAATTTACTTAAGGATAAATAAATTTAAAAGTAAGACATAATTTAGAATTCTATGACCTGTAAGTACTAAAAAGTTGAGTTTTGTTAAAATACCCGAAATAAACAAATTTACTTAGTTTTTTTCATATTAGAAAAATATAGATTTTTCTCAGGCCGGTTTCAAAAATCATTTTTTGAAAATTTTGTTCAACAAATATTACAAATAATAAATTTTAGACCCCATGTCTCACAGTGAACGGTCCCCATAATAAAATTGGAAAAAAAAATCGATGGAGTTATGGTAGCTTAATTAAATTTTTGGCACACATCTTTTTGGCTCGATCTCTGATTATTAAGGGTTGCCATGTACCTTTTTAGAAAATAACATTATTTTAAACATATTAGTATTTTTATTGCTTAAAGTATTGGAAATACTCATAAATATTGCCTTCTATTATCATATATTTTCAAATATTAAAAATATCAACTGATAAATGTGATAAAAATATCAAATATGGATGATTTTTCAAAAGTTGGCATAGAAAACACTTAAACTTTTTAACACATATTTTATTATATATAACAGAAAATAAGATTACACAGTACAACGAAATAAAAAAAATTTCATGTGCTCTTAAAACCACTATACAATTTTGATGTATCATGACTACCTTTGTACAAAAATTTTTAAATTTTTAAATTCTATGGCAAGATTTTTTTTACTTGCAATTTTTTTAGACGTTTCTTCAAATAATGATAACTCAAAAACTACTAGTCCAATATTTTTAGAATAAAATCAGAAAAATTAAGATTTATATAGCCTTTAATTCGTCTATATATCGCGTTTCAATCGGATCAATAGTATCGGAGTTATAATAAAAAACTTAAAAAAAATATATATTTTTTACATAAAAATGGCAAAAATTTTCGTTTTAAAAAAATCATGAAAAATCGAAAACGGCAAAAAACTTCGAGATTTATTATTTTATTGCATAGCGACATATAATAGCAACAAAATGAGATATCGACCATAAAAATCGATTGATTTTTTCGAATTTATTCACAATTTAGTGCATCCGCTCATTTTCACAAAATTTTAATTTTTTGCTTGATATGCGCATTATAGCGGGTTTTCAAATGTATGAAAAAAATAAATTTTCCAATTTCAAGGGGTGCATGTCGGATTATTGTGAGATTTGGTGAGAAACTTCCACCCACACAATTTTAGTCGAATTGGACAACGTTAACACGTAGCGCATAGGCCCCAAATCTGAAAAGTAGTGTTTAAATCGAAAAAAATTGACAAATTTTCAGTTTTTGCAAAATTAAAGCTATTTATTCCCCCTTTTGCAAAAAAGTGGATTCTGGATCTTAGTGCAAACGCAATGATTTTTCCAATAAGTTATTCCAATAAGTTATTACAATATTATTACAATTTTCACTGGCCATTACATGTCCTTGAGGACTTGAATGTTATAGATGTACCTCTGGTGCCCCGAGATCGCATCATATTACCCCCTCTTCTGATGAAACAATTTGTTAAAGCACTTAACAAAGATGGTGAATGTTTCCAGTATATTTCAAGGAAGTTTCCAAGTTTGAGTATGGAAAAGCTGAGAGCAGGAATATTTGATGACCCACAAATTCGCAAAGTGGTCAAAGATACCGATTTTCTCAGTTCAATGTCAGAAATTGAGAAAAATGCATGGGACTCGTTTGTATGGGTTATTCAACATTTCTTAGGAAATAACAAGGATGATGATTATGTTGCGCACATTGAAGAGATGTTAACTCACTTCCAGAATCTTGGATGCAACATGAGCATCAAGTTACGTTATCTTCACAGTCACTTAGATCGTTTTCCTGAAAATCTAGGAGACTTAAGTGAGGAACAGGGCGAACGATTTAACCAAGATATTCGGACAATGGAGGAAAGATTTTTGCTGGAGTATTTAGATTTGAAAAACCCTGTATACGTATATCAAGCAAAAATATAAAATTTTGTGAAAATGAGTGAATTCACTTAATTGTGAATAAATTCGAAAATAATCAATCGATTTTTATGGTCGATATCTCGTTTTGTTGCTATTATTTGTGGCTTTGCGACAGAACAATGAATCTGAACATTTTTTTGCCGTTTTCTATTTTTCATGATTTTTTTTAAACAAAATTTTTTTGCCATTTTTACGTAAAAAATATATTTTTTTCTTAAATTTTTTATTATAACTTTGATACTATTGATCCGATTGAAACGCGATATATAGACGAATCAAAGGCTTTGTAAATCTTAATTTTTCTGATTTTATTCTAATAATATCGGACTAGTAGTTTTTGAGTTATCATTAATTATTTGAAGAAACGTCTAAAAAAATTGCAATTTAAAAAAAAAAAATTAAAAAAAAATCTTGCCATAGAATTTAAAAATTTTACCATTTTTGCACTAAGGTAGCCATGATACATCAAATGTATATAGTGGTTACTCGAGCACATTTTTGCTGTTGCCCTGTGTTATTGATTCATAAAAGTAGTTTTTTTTAATGTGCCTATATTTCCGGGTCCATCGAATCTGGCTATTTTTTTTATTGAAAAGTACATATTTTGGCTAAAAACTTCACAATTTTTTTACAGTGTTATAAATATTTTAATTTTAGGATTTTTTCATTGTTTCTGCTATATTTCTGAATACAACAAATATAATTGCATGCATTTTTATTGAAAAATTAATTTTTGATATTTATTTTTCCAATGCCATTTTTTGTTACTTAAAAATGATTAAAAAATTATGAAAATAATTCGAATTAAAAACTGTAGCTTTTTATATATGTAACACACTTGAAAAACCAAACCACTTCTGAAATTGTGGGAGTTTTAGCTCTCATTCCACATGTGTTTTATTGATAAAATCGAAAGTTTTTATTTTTTTCCACTAGGCAGTTTACTGTGTGTATGTTCAAAAATTCAACTTCTTGGTTCTAATAAAATTAATTACTTTCAACATGTGCCCATACACATGTAGATTTATAAGGAATAGGGATACAAAACATAAAGAAAAAAACTATGGTGTATAAGTTCTTCTTAATCTGCGTTCGGCAAAAGCTAGCTATTGCTCACACAGATAGAAAAAGATAACGATTGTTTATCTTAAGTTAAATCATTCTCTCACGAGCATTCAAACAAACAGATTGTGTTGTTAGCAGTGTTGCCACTTCAGGTGTAATTACATATTTGATGTGTAATTTTTATTTTCATGTGTAGCCGATGTGTAATTGGCTGCATGTGTAATTCATGTGTAATTTAAATTTTTGTCATTTTTGAGTACTAACAGTTTTCAAAACTTGCATTTTAAAAAATAAATTTATGTGCGTCCCATTCGAAATCGAAATAGTGCATATAATGCAAACTTTTTATTCTAACTATATAAAAATGTATGTTTTAAAATCCCAGTGCTTATTGGAGATCAACCATTCAGATTAAAATATATATGTTTATTAAAGAATATGATATATTGGTATTACTGCTCATGAATCTTTGACCACAATCTCTAATTCGGGAAAAAAATATACTTTATGATTTTCGAGAATTTTATATTCGTTAAATTAAAACAATATTTAATTTAAGTGACGATATTTATTCAATTGCGGATATTGTTGATCACAAAATTTCCCGAACTCTTCAATTATTTTATGTGATCTTTTCCGAGAAAAGGAACCTAGTGTGTCAAAAAACGGATTTAGAGTTAGCAGTGAATTCTGGTACCTAAAAGGGTTTAGAATAAGATGAAATAAGTTAGATTTCTGCTAAAAATTTATTTGCCATAAAACGAAGTTGGGAAAATCGATAAAAAAAATGAAAATAACATTAAAATTCAATTTTTTAGTTTTTCTCAAAACTTTATTTTCATACACTAGGTCCCTTTTCTCGGAGAAGGTGACATATATGTTTAACAAAAAGATTTTCATTCTTCAATGTCGATTTGCAAACTCTTGACACGCACCTTTCGATTTTGAAACTTTGGAACCAGAAGATTATTAGATAAAAGTTTTTGATTTAAAGAATTCCTTGGAGATAGATTGTTTCCTACATTGCAAAAATTTATTAATGGTGGACCAATTTTTAAACCTACACAAACAATGTTAAACAAGAAGTGGAAGATTTTTAATATAGTCGTTATGTATTTCATTTTTTAAAATCGATTTGAAATAGTATACATTAATTGTTTTATTTTCAAGCTTTATGAAATAAAAAAAAAGATGAACATTAATTTAAAAAACTACAAATCATTTTTTTAATTTTTAACAAAAAAAAAAAAATTAATTAAATTCAAAACAGGTTATTTTGCTAAAAAAAATCATGTGTAATTCCTATTTTCATGTGTAATTTTGACACGATCCATGTGTAATTTAACATTTGGTTGGTGGCAACACTGGTTGTTAGTATCTTACTAACAAAACAACTTGTTTGTTTGAATTCAGTGCATAGATAAAGAGACAATTACAAAAATAACCCACACAAACACAAGATGCGATAGTATTATTTTGCGGGACCAGCGTTATCGTTATGCGACTAAAGTCGCAATTTTCGACTTTTTCAGGTGTCCTTCCATGACCCTTTTTTGCTACTTTTTTGAATTTTGTGCAACTTTTGACACCTTTTTACAAAATTATTTAAAATTTTTATTTTTAGCCCATATTTAATATCTGAACTAAAATTCCCTTAAATGATTTTAACTTAAGTATAAATACCATCAGAAGTTTTTTTGTACAATAAAAAACTAAAACAAATAAATTTTGGCGGCAGAGCCGATAGCTTTTCGACAACTCTCGCACAGTTACGTACAAAAATATTGGTTTTGTTCGTTTGTCATTATTTCGTTAATATTTTACATTTATAGTTCGAGCAGAGTATTAATGAAACTAAGCAGGTGGAACACCAGTTAAAATACAATCAAGTTCAGAGTCAGAAGATGATGAAGTTTCCCAATAACCCTCATGCTTTTCGAAGATACAGAAAGCTTAAGGAAATATTCTAAGATATGGAAGTTGCATTAGTGAAAAATCCGTTCGCGTTAATGATTTTACTCGGTGCGCTCAGAACTTATGACGGTTAAAATAAAAATTTCTAAAAATTATTTAAAAACCATTTTATTTTTATTTAGTTTTATGTTGATTTGGACACAACTTTCAGGGGTTTTGTCATTTTATGGTAATTTATATATGCTTTAATATTTAATCCGTCAAATAGTTAATCCTTAAATTATTTTGGTGCGCTTCAGATCTAAGGTAAAGCTTTTTTAAAGAATAGTTTTAACACCATTCCTGACCAATTTTGTGTTCAATTCGCGATGTGCATCAGTAAAATGTTTTTAGATAAAACCTTTGCGTTCTCAGTTTATAAAGGTATTTCTGACAAACTTTTAATGCAAATCGGTTATAAATGACATCGCTTTCACACCTTTTATGTGATTTGGTCTCAGTTTGTTATCTAAAACCATTAAAAGTAATATATACTTTTTTGCACGATTTTCAAAATCTTAATAAAATTTTAGCTAAAAATTTTTTTTGCGCTTTTGGTTTTAGGTGTTAAATTTTAAGAAATTCACGTTTAAGTTTTCGTCATTTACACCTGTCGTATGTTATACCCATATGGATCAAATAATGAGAGGCAGCCGAAAAATATGCGAAAAAATTAAAAAGTCGCGAAAACGTGCTTCAATTTTGGTAGCCATTAAGTAGTATTAGAAGTGACGAAAATAAAATTTAGAGGACAATGGATTCATCCCCCAAGTATGGTGTCTATTTCATAAAACAACGACTTGGGTCCAAAGGAAACAAAAGAAGAAGAAGAAGACGAAATATGAAAAAAGCGTAAATGCTTCTTTCGGTTTTTTTACGTTTTTGAAATTTGCATACCAATTACCTAATAAGTGCAAACTTGCGCTACTAAGATTTTGTGTTCAATATACCTGAAGTCTTAGGAGATTTTCCGAACACCTAAGAGTACAAAAATTATTCGAGTTGAAAGTCGGTTTCATAGGAATTAAAACTGTTTGATTTTTGCCTATATATAATATCTTTTCAAAATTTTATAAAAAATGTGTGACTTTTTTTTGTTGAGCGCGACTTTTTCAAATTTGTCAGCGGTAACGCTGTTTGAACACTACTCGGCATAATTATTTTAACATACCAGTTGTTTTCTTCTTTTTTATTTCCGGTCCTACGCAATTAAAAAAAATAAATTAAAAATAGTATAAAATATTGTAATTTATTAGGAAACAAAAGACCTTTCACATTTTAAATGTTTTGTATAATATTTTTTAATTAAAACTAAAAAAGGAAATTTCCGGATGTGGCATAAGTATTTTGACATGTTTTTTGTTTTTTTTTTGTTTTTTCAACAAAAATTAATAATAATTTTTTAAATTAATCAAAAATGTATCCTCCTTTAGCATTTAAAACTTTTTGGTGGTGGTTCGGAACAGAATCTGCCAAGAACTGCAGAAACTCCATTGAAGTCTCTTTCCAAGCATTTGCACCCTCAATAACCGTTTTATCTTCTGTTCTTTTTAAATCCGTAGATCTGTTTTGCTTTCTGTATGACTATAAATTTTCTATAACATAAAAAACTGGACTTTGGGGAAGCCAATCCAGAGTTTTGAACACCAGCCTCTGTTACAAATTTTGTGATCAATTTGCTCTTATGACATGGAGCGTTATCCTGTTGGAAAATTTATGCTTCTCCTATCAATTTATCGCCGGAGGGAAATGCATATACATTTCATTTTCTGAGCTAGGGTCAATACCCTAGCTCAGAAAATGAAATGTGATAAAAACATTAAGATAAGATGATTTTAGTATTAAATTGTCGGGCTTGACTAACTGTAGCTGTTAAAGACAGCAGGAGGTTTGCTTTTGTAACAAGTATCTGAGACAAAATGTCTCAGATACAAACGTTTATTTCTGTGAAAATATCAGAAGTATAAATTATTAAATATAGACAAAAAGACAAAATCACTTTGCACCTCCTTCCTCAAAGTTTAAAAGTAAATTTTTGAAAAATTTGTTATAAAAATTAAATTTTCCTCTGGGTATTTGAGGGTTAATTTCTAAAAAAATATGACAGGAAGAAGCTTTTGGAAGTATATTTTAGCACGCATATTATACATATATAAGTAGTTATTTGTCAGTTTAAAACTAGAACCATTTTGAGCCTATGGGTACGCAAGGGTTAATTTATATAAAACTGTAATTAAAGGCTTCTTTGAACGATTTGTTGAATTTTTATTTTTTAGGACATTTTTTAAAAAAATTGAATATTTTACTTTTGACCCTGGTAATAATAGGGTTAATGACATTCATTTAAATTCAAGCCAGTGCAACATTCCGTTTTCGTACAGCATTGAACGAAATTTGTCTAATTTTTAAGAAAATTTTTGTGTTTTCAAACATATAACAAAAAAGTCAAGACGATTTTGCAACTTTCTGAAATGTAGAAATATAGTTTCATAAATTCTCTTTAGATTTAAAAAATAAAAAGTAGAGCGAATTACATAAACAATAAAATAAACTTTATAACTGCAAAAAATTATTTATTTATACCTTGTATATTTTTTCAGAAATTTGAATCCAAATTTCAAGTCAAATTTTGTAAAAAATACACTTTTCATTTTTTAAGGTATTTTTTTAAATTTGAAACATTTTTGCAAAATTGGACTTGAAATTTTATTACTCACATAGGAGATATTTTTAATTTTGTGAATTCTATTTATTTTGAATATTAAGAAATATGTGGGCGGTAGGCGTGTCCTTCGACCGATTTTGTTAAGATTTTGCGCATATTTTTTTTTCATTTATATACGACAATTGCTTTCAGATATTTTTTTAATTTTGTGAGTTTTGTCGATTTTTCCAGATTTAAATATTTGTGCATCCTAGGCGTATCCTTAGGCCAATGTTGTCGAAATTTTGCAAACAATTTAACCAAATTTTTATTTAATTATGCTTGTGTGAGTTTTGTGAATTCCATTTATTTTTCAATATTAAGAAGTATGTGGCGGTAGGCGTGTCCTTCGACCAACTTTGTTAAATTTCATTGGTTGTATGGGATGGTAGCAATGTGGGGCGTGACTACTTTTTTAAATGCGTATTTTTGTAAACTTCAAGAGCTATAGCATAGCTATTTACAAAAAGTATGTCTTGTTTGAAAAATAATAATCAATACTTTTAATTATAGAAATATGTTGAGAAGCAAAAAAATTATGGTTGTTTAATGTTGAAAATCTAAGAAAACACGTTTTTCGCTACATTAACTATTATAAAATCACTTTTCGAAGAGACCTAAATAAACAAAGATATTTTCGTTTTTCATAGACTTCAACTTAACAGAATTGGTACATCAGAACCCCTGAATTATTTTGGTGTATTACCTTTGACTTTTTACTTAAAAGTCGTAAAATTTTTAATCATGTCTTAACTTTTTAAGTAAATTTTGGTGCTACATATTCTTGGGAATGTTGTTAAACATACGAAAAAATTTCGAGATATATATTTTTTTGAGATATAGTAATTTATTGACCATAGCGTTATTAATATGTCGGGGTATAATTACAGGTTAAATATTTTTTTCTTTAAACTCAGTATTTTAATTAAGATATATTCAACAAATGTATAGGATAAGGTATTTTGTTTAAATAATTTCGACATCTTAGTAATTTGAAAGGTTCCTTTAAATAGTTAGCTCCATTTTGTTGGCTGAGCTTTACATAATTTATCCACCAGTAATTGACATTTCTTTTCTGTAAAAATAAAAATACAAAATATGCATTAGGTTTCTTGTTATAAAAAACTTATTTTTTTCAATTTTAAATGTTATTTGTGGCACTTAAAAAACTTACATCCTAAACAATTTTATGACGTCACCTTAAATGTCTTTTACATTTTTTGCTTTAAATTTAACAGAAGAGAACATTAAGTTATTCAAATACAAATTATTGTAGCCATCAACATTATGGTTTTAATTTTTAGTTGAAGGACTCATCTGTGAACCGCCGTGGTATAGCAGGTTAGTCATCCGCCTAGCATGCCAGGGTCCCAAGTTCGATCAGCGGCGATTCATCCTATAACTCAGCTAGCCACTGGTTATTCTCTAACTAAAACGTAGGGGGCCTACGTTTTAGTTAGAGTCTAAAAATAGAATCGGATGCAGCTCATTGTCTGAGAGAAGTACCGCTTGTTCCAATTGTAATGTTGTAAACCAGAAGCTAGCTGAGTTATGAGGTGAACCACCGCATTTTTGAAAATTTATTTTTTTCAAATGAGTCTGGCCGGGGATCGAACTTGAGATCTCTGGTATGCTAGGCGGATGACTAACCTGCTATACCACGGCGGTTCACTATGACCGCCAATATCAACAAATTTTATTTTAAAGTAAAGAAGACAATTTCAATTAAAAATGATCACTTCTGGAATGATTTGCGCTCCGTTTGTAGCAATACGGACTCTTTTACAACTTAGCGAAGATTGTCAAGATCAATATTCAACAGCAACAACGATTTTAAAAGAAAAAGGTTTAAGTTGATGATTTTATGTGAGGAGAGGACACACTATAGAAGTGACAATTGTAAAACAAAATGAAATTTAAAACGCTCTAAATTTCGCCTGCTTCCCCGTGAATATAATGACTGCAAATAACAGATTTCGCCTAGAAAATTAGCTCCGGTGCGAAGCTATTTGGATAGGTCCAATTATTGTTGTTGCCAAAACTGATTGGGATAAAGCAATCCCACCAAATCTATTAGTAAAATGAAACAAATTCATACAGGATCTACCTCTGATTTCAAACCTGAAAATTCCAAGATTGATAAAATTTGTACGCTGTATCACATTCTTCAATTACCCTTGGCTGGCTACAGAGATCGCTTCAGACATTGAAATCCTTCGTGGCGAATAGAGTTATGCAAATAAACAGTATGATAAACTATAATCACTGCATGTAAAGAGTGAAAACAATCCAGATAATATTGGCTCTAGAGGGTGCACCGCACACCCCTCATGACTTACTCAACCAATGAAGATGTAGCCAAAGTCACGAACTTTTAACAGATTTTGATCTTCAAGCTTTCATCTTAAAGAAGTTCCAGAAGAAATAAAGTTGATTGAAGAAATTTAAGCAGTCGAGCAGCCTTTTCTTTTTTCCGCGAGCGTTAAGAGTTATCTCATACATATTCCGTTTTATTAGTAGAAGCCGAAACAACAAATTCCTAATCATTTATCACAGCTGAAGAAATGTGAAACACCAAAACGTTTGATTATGGTATCCCAGAAAAGATATTTCCCAAAAGAGATCGAAAGTGTCCACAACAAACACCCATTAGGAAGTAAAAGCAGACTTCTACACCATTCATTGACAAAGATAATCTACTTCGTGTTGGAGGTAGATTGGATAATTGTGGTCTGAGATATGATGAAAAGCATCCTCTAATCATACTTTTCTGGCATGATTAGGTGATGATTTTCATCATATCTCAGAAAAATTCCGTTTCGCAAAACCTCCTGTGAACTACACTAATCAAATTCTACTTCATAGAGAGCATCACATCATGCTTCGAGCCATAAGACAGTGTTTTTATCAGGTATGTGATGGAAATCGATCGTTTTCAAATCGTTCGATTTCAGATATATTTTTGAGGTAATTTTCGGTTATTTTTCCAAAAAATCAAAACCAAATGAAGGATAAAATATCAGTCGAAAGGATTAAATATCTTATATTTCATTTGGTTTAAACTTTTTGGAAAAATAACCGAAAATTACCTCAAAAATATATCTGAAATCGAACGATTTGAAAACGATCGATTTCCATCACATACCTGTATATACTATGCGTAAGAAACCCCATGAGGAAATGTATACGAGACTGTAAACATTGTACTGTCTACAAACATAAACTTCAAAATCAAATAATGTCAGTTTAAATTTTTCTCTACCTTTCACCTATACCGGAGTTGATTTTTGCAGACCATTCTCATTAAAGGCATCAAACTTGAAAGGATATGTGGCAGTGTCCGTATGCTTCTGTACAAAATCGGTACATTTAGAAGTATGCAGGAATTCATCAACCGAATGTTTTTAGCATGCTTTGACGTTGACTGGCAGAAGAGGTCTCCCAAAGACCATGTTTTCCGATAACGGTCGAAATTTCTTGGATGCTAGTCTGAAGTTGCTTAAAAATCGTAATTTATTCCTTAAAACAGCAAAAAAGGCATTTATCGAGAAGTACAGTACCTATGGTTTTAATTGGTCGTTTATTCCCCGTTAGGAACCCCATATGAGCGGGCTGTAAGAGACTGCGGTAAAAAGCTTGAAGTTACATCTAAAAAAAGGTGATCAACAATCTCAACATTCTGTGATATTAGAGTTAAGATTAACTTGACTTCGGTTTTTGTTTTTTAGTGTTGTCATTATTTATTTTATTTTAATTAATTATTTATTTATTTATACAAAAAATTTGTTGGTGATGTTCAGTTTTTTACAAAAATACAATAATATAAACAGACTCAAGTCTCCTGGAGAAGTTTCCAAAAAAGAAACGAAACGTTGGGAAATATAAATCAACAATTAAAGTTTTATTTACATCAAAAATTAATATCTGACCATATCAGCCTAAAGGTAACCCCTTATGAAATCAATTAACTTTACTTTCGAAGAATTTTCAATTTAAAAATGCTTCAATTTTAATGATGGGATTATTAAAATTGAACCAATTTTAAATTAAAGGCCGTTGACCGAATGGCGTCTACCACTACCATCAAGTTCAAGTAGCAGATATTAAAATACAAAACGGCATCATCACAAGGCCAATCGTAAAATTATGTATTTTTTGCTTTCAGAAAAAAATCAAAAATAATCAAATAATCAAAAATTTGAAATTCATAAAACAGTTTTATAGTTATTTCGATTTCTCCCCTAAAATTCGAGCCTTTTACAACACACCTAAGCATACAAAGCCAAAAATTAATTTGGACAAGACTTTTAAGTACCTAACAGTTTAATTTTGTTAAAATATAAAAATATTTACTTAGTTTTTTTTCATATTCGAAAATGGGTAATTTTTCTCAGGTGAGTTTCAAACTCATTTTTTAATTTTTTGAAAATTCTGTTAAACAAATATTAAAAATTTGAATTTCTTTCATCGGTTTTTTAAAAAAGATAAATAAGATAATAAAACTCAAAAAATTGAGGTCGATATCTTAAAGCATTTCCCCGTACCTTGTGTTCGAATTCGTCAAATTTCGCAAAAAAGTAATTTTTTCTTCACAATTTGAGTAAATGCTTCATAAATTTTATAAGTGTTTAATTTTAATAATTTAAACAATAAATAATTTCCATACTATGGAAAATATAAACAATTTTTTTTTTAATTTGACCCTTTTTTCCGGGGTCAAAGTTGAAAAATTTGTTTGTTAATTTATTATAGAATTTTAATAAATATACTTAAAAAGAGTTTTATTGTCTTATTTATCTATTTTAACATACCAATGAGAGAAATTCAAATTTGTAATATTTATTTAATAAAATTAAAAAAAAAAAATAAAGAATGAGTTTTGAAACCTGCCTAAGAAATATCCCATTTTCGAATATGAAAAAACGAAGTAAATATGTTTTATATTTTAACAAAATTAAACTGTAAAGTAAATATTTTTTACATTTTAACAAAATTAAACTGTAAAGTAAATATTTTTTATATTTTAACAAAATTAAACTGTTAAGTACTTACAAGTCTTGCAAAAACTGCAAATACTCTAATTTTCCCCCATACAAATGGGCTCAAAAACTTTGGGCCCGTTGCGAGGGCTCGTATCCTAAAAATAAATATTTGTTGGACAAAATAAAATAATTCTTATTTATTCTGTTCCTCAATATAACATATAATGTGTGGTTTTCGCTCTGTCTAGAATTAGGGATAATCCTCCTGATGAGATGAGGTCTTACCAACCATCGAAACGCGTCGAGGAAAGGTTTCCCCACCAACATTTTTTGGTTTTATCAAAAAAGTATTTATTACAGTAATAAATAATTGTAATAAATTGGGATCTTAGTGCAATACACTGCAGTAAAACTTTTTAATTAAATGTTTGATGTTCCAAAATTTTGATAAACCTTTTTAATAAATATACGGCTGCACTTGTGCCACATTTTAAAATAAACTTTTGTTTATTTAAATCTTTTTTTGAACCCCCTTTATAGCACTTTTGTCTTAGTCGCCAACAAAGCATCAACAAAAGTGTGGGAAATAAAGAAATTATAAAACTGAAAAATGTTTGTGTGTTTCTTTTCAGATGACAATCTTCGCTTCATGTTGATATTTGTTGGACACAATAAAATAATTCTTATTTATTCTGGCCCTCAATATAACATATTGAGTGGTTTTCGCTCTGTCTAGAATTAGGGATAATCCTCTTGATGAGATAGTCTAACCAATCATCGAAACGCGTCGAGGAAAGGTTTTCCCACCAACATTTTTTGTTTTTATCAAAAAACTATTTATTACAATAAAAAATAATTGTAATGAATTGGGATCTTAGTGCAATACACTATAGTACAACTTTTTTAATTAAATCAATAATATAATAATATTTTGCACACTTGACATAATTTGGCTACATAATTTCACTATTAGAAGTCGATCAGAGACAAAAGTCAAAAAAGACCCACCCTACTATACACATCTTCTCTTTTTTTAACGAAATGTTACAGTTGTAACAAAAATGTCATGCCATCTGAAATAGTTAAAAAAAATTTTATACTTAAATTTATGTTTAGGTAAGACTTACCAATAAAAATCCATGTCGTAAGCAGTTTCTTTTTTTGTAGTTAAATCTAATCGGCTGCTTCCTACTAGATGCTTTGTCTAAATTTGACCGAATTACACTGGAATTAGTTGGAGTTTCCAGGCGTGCAACCTAAAGTGATGTGATAGAAAATTTAACATAAATTACATATTTCCATGTAGAAACAAGAGTAATAAAATATATAGTATCAGTAAGTTTGTGTACGATCTTCTTAAAAACAGATGTATTCGAGCCAAATTAGGGTAGTATGACTTAAATAGATTTGTTTGTAGGGGAACACCACAAGGTGGTATTCTATCTCCTTTACTATGCCAATCATTCACCGCAAGAATATTATCTTCTGTCCATTTTTCCACAATGACCTACCTGTACTATCTTTTTCAGTCAACAAAACATACAGTGGTCGGCATATTTATTTCGACATAATAGTTGTTTTTATTTTTTTTTATTTCTGGTCCAATATAATTAAAAATAGTTTAAATATCAACATATATTGTTATTGATTAGAACACAAAACATTTTTTACATTTTTAATGTTTTTGTATTTTTTTAATTGAATCTAAAAAGACAAAGATTCAATATAAGGCATAAGTATTTTGACATGTTTGTATAGCATATTAAAAAAATTAGGACTAGGCCAACAAAAATTAATAATAATTATTTGGATTAATACAAAATGTATCCACCTTTAGCGTTTAAAATTTTTTGGTGGCGGTTCGGAACAAAATTCAACAAAGAATTAAGAAACTCCATAGAAATCTTTCCAAGCATTTGTGAAGAATTACGACAACATTAAAAATGTGACTAGTGTTTGTGTTCTAATAAATTACATTATTCGTAGCAATTTTAACTTATTTTTTTATTACATTGGATCAAAAGTAAACAAAAGAAGAAAAATAACTGTTGTGTCAAAATAAATATGGCGACCACTGTACATACATATATACAACCTTTAAATGTCACATAATCTTCCTAAAATTGGGTATGTACTGAGACTCATGACACATTCTAACCTTCATACATATAATGACACATTCTAACCTTCATACATATAATGACACATTCTAACATTCATACATATACTTATAACATACTGAAACCAGCGTTACCGTTATGCGACTAAAGTCGACTTTTTAGGTGGCCTGCGACGCAACCTGCGACTTTTCTTAAATGGCCCTTTTTTGCCACTTTTTCGAATTTTGTGCGACTTTTGACACCTTTTTAGAAAATTATTTAAAATTTTTATTTTTAGCCCATATTCAATATCTCAACTAAAATTCCCAAAAATTATTGTAACTTAAGTATAAATGCCATCACTTTGGTCTCAGTTTGCTATCTAAAACCATTAAAAGCAATATTTATATTTTGCACTATTTTCAAAATCTTCATACAATTTTAGCAAAAAATGATTTTTTGGTGCGCTTTTGCTTTTAGGTGTTAAATGGCAAAAACTCAGTTTACGAGGTAGTTTGGAATTTTTATACATATTTGTCGTATGTTATATCAACATGCAGCACATAAATGAGATATATATCAAACGATGCACAACTGAAAGATCTGATTGAGGGGCCGAAAAATATGCAAAAAAAATTTAAAAGTGGCGAAAACGTGATTAAATTTTGGCAGCCATTAAGTAGTATTTGAATGACGAAATTAAAACTTAGAGTGAATGGAATTCATCCCTCAAGTATGGTGTCTATTTCATAAAATAACGACTGGGTCCAAATGAAACGAAAAAAGAAGACGAAATATGAAAAAAACCTAAATGCTTCATTCGATTTTTTACGTTTTTGAAATTTGCATGCCAATTACGCTAAGAAGTGAAAACTTGCGCTACTAAGATTTTGCGTTCAATATTAGTAATTAGATTTTCCGAACACCTAAGAGAACAAAAGTTATTCAAGTTGAAACTCGGTTTTATAGGAATTAAAACTGTTTGATTTTTGAATATATATAATATCTTTTCAAGTATGAATTGTTTTATAATCTTTTGTTCAAAAAAAAAAAAAAAAAAAATGTTATAAAAAAGTGTGCGACTTTTTTTATTGAAAGTGACTTTTTGTGCGACTTTTTTTGTAAAAAGCGACTTTTTCTGCGACTTTTCCAAATTTGTCAGCGGTAACGCTGACTGAAACAATTCATTACAAACTAAATACATATGTATATCAAGATAAAAATTATTTAAAATAATTATGTATATAAAATTACAATACACAAATACCTCGCTTTGCGTCGTTTCGTTTTGCGTCTTTTTCGAAGTTGCGTCGTTGGTTAGAGTCTTTAATACTATGAGTTATAGTCTTTAATATTTTTAAATGTATTTTACGTAAAAAAGCTGTTTAGCAAACATTGGATTATTTTTTTTTCTTTTCGTTTCAATTTGCGTCGTGTTTTTCTGGAACGTAACCTCGACGCAAAGTGAGATATTGATGTATATGCAAAGTTAAGAAAGTAGTGAATTTTAAGAGCATATTAACCGATAGCTGCAATAAAATTTTACTTGAATTTCTATACCTTCTCTTAATCGGTAACTCCTAGTTTTAATATTCAGCGACTTTGTTAATAACATATGATACAAAAATAACATATGATACAAAACATCCAAGTGGAAGAGCATGTGGTGGTACAGCTGTTCTAATACATAATACGAAACGGAATACGAAATGGAATATATTCAGGCAACATCTGTTAAACTTTTGCATTATAAAATAATTTTGTCTTCTATATATTGTCCGCCAAAATATTATATTAAAACAGATCAATTTCTTGATTTTTTTCGATACGGTTGGCTCTAAATTCACAGTGGCTAGTGATTTTAACGCGAAACACACGTTTTGGGGCTCAAGCCATATTACGCCTAGGGGTAGACAGCTATTGGGTGCTATCTCTTCACACAAATTGGACGCCGTATCAGGAGGTCACCCAACGTAGGTATTGGCCCTCAGACTTAAGATTCCCGATTTTATAGATTTTGCCGTTACAAGATGTATAAAAAGACAAACTTATCCGTCTGCTCATCACTAGACTTATCATACGATCATTCGCCATCTATTCTAACATTTTATGGTAGCCCGAATGAAGCTCAAGAAAGACATTTTTATCCAAACAGAAATACAAACTGGTTAAAATCCAAAATGTATGTGAGTTCCCACCTCTCATACAATATTCTTCTTAGGAATCCAACTGACATCGAATATGCAATTTAATACTTTTTCAGAAATTCTCACTAATACAGAATGTATAGCAACTCCAATTTTTAAACCGAAGAAAAAGGGTAGCCAGAACATTCCAGAAGATATTCAAAGTCTAGTAAATAAAAAGAGAAGGCTAAGAAGACGGTGGCAAGAATGTCGATGTCCTCCCTTAAAACCGTTTAAACCAATATTGATCAAAATTAAAAAGCTTTTGTATTAGTGAGAAAAATTTTAAGGTACAGTAAAATGTAAAAGTTAACGAAAAGATTTTGATAAAATTGTAATTCAAAAAATTGTTTAAAATAAGAACATTTTTTATTTTAAAGAATCTTATAACATTTTTAATCATCATGAATTTCCTCTTTTATCCATTATTTAAAATTTTTCAAATATATATTTTTTTTTCGCAAAAAAACTAATTTTTGTTATCTTCATAATATTTTTGCATATCGCTATGAAAAACACTATAATGTCGTTTGATAACCGAATCCCATTGCCCTTTAAATGTTTTATAACACAAAAGGCATTAAGGATTACCAAATCCATTATTTATCACGAACTGGTACATCTTTTGTTACTCACTGTTCTTAAAATCAATCTTTAAACTTTAATAACTTAGATTCCGCTAAGGAAAAAATTGCAATCTATGACTTTAAATCTTTGACTTTAAAAACTTAGATTCCTCTAAGGAAAAAAATTGCAATCTATGGAGGGCTGTTAAAAACATGTAACATCCAATTGCATATGAGTCTCCAATCAGGCTCGAAAACGGTACTTGGGCAAGAGATCCATCTGAAAAGGTTTATTACCTAGAAAAAGTTTGCACAAAAAACGAAACAAACTCTGATATAAGCGCTTATATAATAGCCGACTTACATACTTATATCAAATATTCAAAAGCTTAATCCAAAAAAGTCTGCTGGCATTGATAGATTTTCTTCGTCGGCTCTAAGAATTCTAATGTAAATATATTTATAACTCGATTCTTCGTTTGGGACATTTTCCAATGTCCTGGAAGTTATCAGAATGATTATCAAACCAGGAAAAGATGTCAGTCAAGTTCCATCTTATATGCCTATAAGCTTACTTTCAATTTTATCGTAATCTTATTTGCACTTTGGGCATACTCGTTAATTGGATGGATGTTATTCCGGACCATCAATTCGGTTTCCGCAAATGTCATGGTAGCTTTGAACGAGTACACAGAATAACAACAATGATCAGAAAAGCTTTTGAAAGAAAACAATACTGTTCCGCCTTGTTTATCGATATTCCACAAGCATTCGATAAAGTCTGGCACGAAGGACATATGAGATAAATAATAAATCTGCTACCAGCAAATTCACACAAACTCTTGTCCATTAGAACATTCCGAATTCGATCCAAAGATATCTTGCTATCTTTACAGCAGATATGCCAGAGAATGCTCAAACATACACATCTACTTTCGCAGATGATACAACGTTTATTAGCATTCATCCCCATCTCAAAATTGCATCTGCATTATTGCATATTTAAATCGAATATTTAAATCGAAAGTAAATCTGAGCAAGTGTGATCACGTAACGTTTACTCTAAGAAGAAATAACTGCCCTGCAATCAAGATAAATAAAGTGACCATCCCCGTGAGTTCTCACGTTAAGTATCTTGGTATACATTTAGATCGCCGCATCAAATAGTCCCATTACATTGACAGCAAACTCAGATAAAACTGAATCCGCTGAACTAAACTCGCTTATTGTCCCACAATCTGCTCTGGAGTTAGATTACATGGTTCTTTTGTACAAAACAATAATCAAACCAATATGGACACATGGTATTCAACTATGGGGAATGGCTTCCACCTCGAGCATTGCTAAATTGCAGAGAAGACAATCCAAGCTCTTACGTTTAATAACTTGCGCTCCTTGGTTCATAAGAAATAACAACATTCACAGAGATTTTAATATTCTCCTTGTCCAAGAAGTGATTAGAAGGTTCTGCCCTAAATATATTTCCAAGCTGCATGTTCACCAAAATCATCTTGCACGGCAGCTTTTGCAATTTGAAAGTCACCAGCGATTAAGAAGGAAAACACATTATAATACTTTAGATCAATATTAATACATATTATTTTAATAACAAAAATACAAAATTAAAAGGAAATAAAACAAATAATAACGAAAGAAAAACGAAATACAGTCAAATAAGAAAAAAGTATAAATATGTAACAAAAAACAAAAAGTTTACAAAATAAGAAATAAATTAATCAAAATGAAATTAAAATATATTTTAATATTTTGATTCTTTTTTGACTCCACCACGATTAAAATGATCATTTATGATATCACATATGAGTCAAAAATGATCTTTTTGTGTGAGAAAATGGTACCCCTCATGCGACTCTTCAAAACAAGTCCTTAATGACTCGTTTTGCTGATTAGAAATGACTGCACACATTTTGCTAGATTTGTAAAAAATAAAGCTTTTTATTGCTCAACACAGTATATCTATTTTTAGAACATCTATTTTTAGAACAGTGAAGTTGCGTTAATAATTACAGAAATTGATGTTGCCGAGACCGAGGATCGAACCTAGGCTGCTGAAGAATATGATATGTTATGCTTAGTAGTCGACGTGCTAAACAACTAAGCCACATAACCCATCATGAGATACGAGTCTTTTTGTGGCATTTTTGTATCACTTAAAAATAGTGATATTACGTACATTTTACAAGATTTTTTGTGCTATTTTTAACTAGTCGCTTGCTAAGCGTATATGAGTCTTCTTGTACACTTTTTTGATCAACAAACTGTTTGCACACATTTTGCTTTCAAATGGTCGCTTTCAAGGTATTTTCTGAGTCTTTTGTGTGTGTATTAGTTGCGGTCATTCATTTCTTCCCAGTCAGCATTTAGAAGATTACTTTTTGAAAAATCACACAAATGAGTATTCTTTAACCAGTTTAGAAGACCAAAAAATGATTTGTCGCCTTTGTCGCGCTTATGCTTTAAAACTTACTATTTAAAAATACAAAAACAAAAATCATATTCATTAAAAATCAAACCTTTAAGGGATTGAAATTCGATAGTTTTTAACGCTATTTTGCACAGTTAGATGATAAAAAGGTTACTCCTGTGGTGTTGGTTTTGAAATACTTTTTAACGCGCATAGATAATGGGTGCTGTAGCTAAGTGGGTTAGCACACAAAAAATAGCGCAACTTCTTCAGTGTTCTAAAAATAGACTTTACACCACTTTACACGTACAATTGTAAAGGGAATGTTACTTTTTTTTGAATCAACTGAAAAAATAATCAAAATTGAGTCAAAGATGACTCGAAAATGGCTCGTAAAATATTCATAAAGGTGCTCATAATAGATTCACTCAAGGGAGTCGCGGCTAGGGTACCATTTTCTCCCGAAGGCACAGTCTTTTTCGAATCGAAAATGATAGCATATTCGATTATTTTAATCGTCCGCGGCAATCGGAAAAGAGTCAAATATGATCAGAAAATAAAAAAAATGCTAACAAAAACACAAAATAAGTCTCGTTTCACACGAATCAGGTTTACTTGATCAGTTTTTCTTTAAATTTCTTTTGAACCTGCATTCGTTTTCTTCATCAGTTTTCATTTTATTTTCTTTAAATTTCATACAAACTTTCAAAATTTTCGTAAACTTGATAGTGCGGTCAGGTTTGCTCAATTTTAAACAGAGTGTGCAAACAAACGAAACCAAACATTTGAATTTGTTTTATTTCTGTCTTTGCAGAGTATAAAACAGAAACAAAATACAAATAATGATAATAAAGTTGACAAAATGATTTGTTTTTTTATTTGTACACGAACAAAACACGAATGCTATTTAAACTTACTCTGCTAGAAAGAAAAACAAAGAGAGCAAAACCGAAAAACTCAGAACAAAACCGTTTCGCAAACATTTGCTGAGTGATTTGATATTTTTTTATTTAATAGCGTATAGCAGTAGAAATCAGAAAGAGAAACAAATTTTTGTTTCTAGAAAAATTTACATATTGAAATGAGGTAAACTGTAAATTTTGTTGCTATAAATTGGGTTTTGATTTTGTTTCTTGTATTTTTCTTATTGTCTTTTCTTAAACAAAGCAAATTTCGTTAACGTCCAACTGAATGTTTTTGATACTCATTTTCACGAGTTTCATTAATGATCGTGATATTTACCTTAGGATAATATAAAACGAATCATTCGCAAACATTTCTGAGGATGTTTTGTACTTAAATGTACGATTGGTATGGTAAACTGAAGCAAAGAAGATGAGCACAAAGAATATTGTTTGTTTTTTTGCTCTTTGATTTTCAAATGAATTTGTTTTGTTTAGTTCATGAAACAAACGATTGAAGTCAAGCTGAATCTGTCTTTACATTCTACGAATGTTTGCAAAGGGTTTCGTTTGTTTGCACACTCTGATTTTAAATCTGTCAGTTTTTTCTTATACAAATTCAAGACTTGATAAGCCAAACCTGACCAATGTAAAAGTAAACTAACAAAAGAATAACAAAATACAGTCAAATAAAAAAGTATAAATACATAACAAAGTGTGCATTTAATTGAACAAAAAGAAAACAACATAAGAAATTAAATTAATCAAAATTAAAATTACATATCGCTAGTTTAGAGTGCAAAGGTGCCAACTGCACTTTTTGAAATTTTTCAGGAGAGACAAAAAACTGTATAAAAAAACTTACATATTTTTAAAATTTTTTTGTAAGGAAAAAAATAAAAAAATTACAGTATCTTTGATTAATTAGAACTTTTAGCACGTTTTATTGTGCAATTTTTTGATTTGAGCAAGTCAATTAGCACCTTTTTTTCTCGTTTAACTTAAATAGTATAATTTAGTTTATGTTTTTTAAGGCCAATAGTATTTAAAATTTTTTTGAAAAAGAAACATTTGAAATTTTTACAGTCTTACTTCGTTGCTGTAACTTAATCTTATTTGCAGTCTTACTTTGTTGCTGCTTTTATAAAATAAAATAAATAAAAGATGTTGCATCTACATACATTGTAGACAGCGTTACCGCTGACAAATTTGAAAAAGTCGCAAAAATAGTCGCTTTTTACAAAAAAAGTCGCACAAAAAGTCACTTTCAATAAAAAAAAGTCGCACACTTTTTTTATAACATTTTTTTTAACAATGAACAAAAGACTATAAAACAATTCATACTTGAAAAGATATATAGGCAAAAATCAAACAGTTTTAATTCCTATAAAACCGACTTTCAATTTGAATAATTTTTGTACTCTTAAGTGTTCGGAAAATCTAATTACAGATTTGAACTCCTAAGTCTACAGGTATATTGAACGCAAAATCTTAGCGCAAGTTTGCACTTCTAAGCGTAATTGGCATGCAAATTTCAAAAACGTAAAAAATCGAATGAAGCATTTATGTTTTTTTCATATTTCGTCTTCTTTTTTCGTTTCATTTGGACCCAGTCGTTATTTTATGATATAGACACCATACTTGGGGGATGAATTCATTAAATAAATATTAAAGGAAGTGCCACTTCAAAATTTTTGACTATAAAGAATATCTTTGAAGTTTGTATATTTTGTCAATATTACACAGATCGTTGCCACACTCGTAAATTACTTTATGGAAATTTGTAAACTAAAATGTGTAGTTTGAAAAAAAAAAATAATAACGCTTAAAGTAACGAATATTTTTAATAAATAGTCCAATAAAATTTTAGTTTGTAGCTTTGTAGATGCTAAAACACATAAGATCTCAATTATACCATTAAATTAAAAAATATTTCGTGTGTTTTACTGAATAACGAATTACGGGCAAACTGCTGAGACGTTTGAGATAATATTCACAGCTTGTGTTCCTAAAAGTTTAGGGAAGGACTCGATAGACTTTGAAAACATGTCATGAAAACACTCACTAGGAGCTCAGTTCAAGAACTTTACTTACTGAGTTTCCCCAAACACTACAAGTGAAATAGAGGAATTTTTTACTTAAATGCTGTAAAATATGGCTTTGGCGCCATACGACAATTATGTTTTCCTCAAATTTAGTAAATTTTCCTAAATTCTAGTTCATTTTTTTTCTGAGTGTAAATGGAATTTTTTTTTAAGTAAGGTAGCCTTATTTTTTGAGTAAACTTCAGATATTCCTTCTTGTCAAATGGTTAATGTTTACAAAATAAAAAGAAAGTGACACTTCCTTTAATATTTATTTCATGGATGAATTCATTGCCCTCTAAATTTTAATTTCACGTTTTCGCCACTTTTAAATTTTTTTCGCATATTTTTCGGCCCCTCAATGAATTTCTAAAAAATAGATAATCAGTTGTGCATCGTTTGATATATATCTCAATTATGTTCTCCATGTTGATATAACATACGACAAATATGTATAAAAAATCCAAACTACCTTGTAAACTGAATTTTTGCCATTTAACACCTAAAAGCAAAAGCGCACCAAAAAATAATTTTTTCTAAAATTGTATGAAGATTTTGAAAATCGTGCAAAATATATATTGCTTTTAATGGTTTTAGATAGCAAACTGAGACCAAAATGATGGCATTTATACTTAAGTTACAATAATTTTAGGGAATTTTAGTTGAGATATTGAATATGGACTAAAAATACAAATTTTAAATAATTTTCTTAAAAGGTGTCAAAAGTCGCACAAAACTCGAAAAAGTGGCAAAAAAGGGCCATGGAAGAAAAGTCGCAGCTTGCGTCGCAGGCCACCTAAAAAGTCGCAAATTGCGACTTTAGTCGCATAACGGTAACGCTGATTGTAGAAACCAGCGAATTTAAAAAGGAAGTAAACACATTTTTTAATTTTTAGAATAAACTTTTATCAATTACATTGTATATAATTTCCATTTTGTTGGATGACTTTCCCCATCTTTCCGGCAACATCTTTATTACACTCTCATAGAACTTTTGGCCTTTATCTGCAAAAAATTGAACCAAATGCTGACGGCGCAAGGTCAGGGCGGATGCATCAAAAGTTTCCACCAAGCTTTCTCAGTTTTGGCGAGTGATCAAAGATGTGTACGGTCTAGCGTTACTTGGTTTACGATTGACCAATTCTGGCCGTTTCTCCTTGATGGCTGTATTCAATTTTTCCCATGTATTCATAGTAGACATCCGAATTAATCGTTTGGTTCCTTGAAAGCAGCTCAAAATATACCGCACTCTTCCAATCCCACCTTCAAAAACGGATCATGTACATTGCGTTTAAGATGCATATCACAAGCGTTGAAACGTTTTGTTAAATGAATTTTGTTAAATGAATCATGTGGTACCCAAATACCAAGTTTTTTTACGAGTCCAAGATGTCGATATGGTTATAATTTTGGTATATTCAACTTCTCTCCAATTTCTCGTTCAGTTACATGACGATCAGATTCAATCAAAGCCTTGATGTCATCATCAACTTCACTAGGCAGACCTGAACGTTACTTATATTTTAGTGAAAAATCTCCCGATCGAAATTTGATAAAACAACTTTGACACTGTATTTCTTTTAAGGCTTTTGTCCGGCCAGAACAAATGCTTTCTAAACTGTGGACACTAACCTTCTCTTGGTATCACCCGGGGAACTGTGTTAAAATCCGTTAATGTAGTGAGCAAGTTCTCCCATAAGAACTATAAAAGTATGGATTAGAATGTCGGGCTAGTAACCCACTCTTGGAATAAACAATTACCATAAAAAGCTAAAATTAGAATAAAAACAGACCCCCCGGAGGAAAATCTTTCAAAGCTTAGCCTAGGAAATTGGGGGGTTCTAAAATATAGGCCATTTAAGTAAGTAAGTGTATTCTACAGGTACGTCTATAGTCCGATTATAGGTGAGAGAGTGTCATCCTCCAATTGCATGTGTACAGCTTCTAAAATGTTTTTCTCTATTGTTATTTAATATTTAATAGCTGCATTCAACAAAGCATAACTCATAGTCACATTTCTGTTTTTGTATGAACATCCGTCGCTGTAAAATAAAATTTTTCTCAGAATATCAGTGTTTTCTCAGAATATCAGTGTTTCAAGTTTTGGATTTTACGGGAATTTCCATTAGGGCGACATGAAAAATTGTTTTCTTTAATTTCAAATGTTTTTCAACGGAATATTATGACACTAGGTCTAAAAGTTTAGTTCTGAAAATTTGAGCCAAATCGGACAACGTTCTATGGGCGCGCATCCGGTCCAAAGTTTAAGAGCCCATTTGTATGGTGAAAAATGGGTTATTTTTATTTTTGAGAAATTTCAACCAAAAATAAACAAAAAATAATGGAATATTAAACAAAACTAATACAGTTTTATTTCAAATAGTCAAAAACAAAAATTCATGAAGTAGTTTTGGAGTTATTCCATTTTCCCCAGAAAATTCATTTCCTTGAAAACGCGCCTAAGGATATGCACCAAAGATTTTATGTTGTAAATAAAGAAATTTAAAAATTAGACATAATTTATTCTTTAATGACTCGTTACTATTGAATAATTCAGTTTTGCCTAAATATAATTAAATTTACTTAGTCTTTTCCATGTTGGAAAATGGTACATTTTTCTCAGGTCGGTTTCAAAATCAGTTTTTAATTTTTCGAAAATTTTGTTTAACAAATATTACAAGTTTAGAATTTACTCACCTGTGTGTTAAAAAAAATGGGAGAATAAAAATAAAATTTAAGAATTTCGCGAAAATTAAAATTTTTGGGCCAAATTCTAGTAGATGCTCGGTAAATTTTACTTGTATTAGATTTTAACAAAAAAAAAAAGTAATGGAAGAAAAGAAAAGTATGGAAAACTTATGCTGAAAGGTTTTTTAATATTGGACGAGATTAACCCTTTCTTCACCGGGGTCAAATGTCAAAATTTGGATTTCCTTAAAATTTTCATATGTGGCAAAATCATGAAATAAATATTAAAGGAAGTGCCACTTTCTTTTTATTTTGTAAACATTAACCATTTGACAAGAAAGAATATCTGAAGTTTACTCGAAAAATGAGGCTACCTTACTTTAAAAAAAAAAAATCCCATTTACACTCAGCAAAAAAAAAAATGAACTAGAATTTAGGAAAATTTACTAAATTTGAGGAAAACATGGTTGTCGTGTAGCGCCAAAGCCATATTTTACAGCAATTAAGTAAAAAAATCCTCTATTTCACTTGTAGTGTTTGGGGAAACTAAGTTAGTAACGTTTTTGGACTGAGATCCACAAAATTGCTCCTAGTAGGTGTTTTCGAAGTCTACCGAGTCCTTCCCTAAATTTTTAGGAACACAAGATGTGAATATTATCTCACAAGTCTCAGCAGTTTGCCCGTAATTCGTTATTTAGTAAAACACATGAAATATTCTTTATTTTAATGATATAATTGAGATCTTATGTGTTTTAGCATCTACAGAGCTATAAAGTACAAATTTTATTAGACTATTTATTGAAAATATTAGTCATTTTAGCGTTATTTATTTTATTTTTCAAACTACACATTTTAGTTTACAAATTTCCATAAAATAATCTACAAGTGTGGCAACGATCTGTGTAATATTGACAAAATATACAAACTTCAAAGATATTCTTTATAGTCAAAAATTTTGAAGTGGCACTTCCTTTAATATTTATTTCATGGGCAAAATTATGTCAATCGGAAGTGTGCAAAATATTATTCATTTATTTTTAGGATTTGAGCCCATTTGTATGGGGAAAAATGAGAGTATTTGCAGTTTTTGCTATATTTCGTCCATTTACAAATTATTTTTAAGAAAAAAGATAATGGAATCTAAAAGTGAACTCATGCAGCTTTAATTGAAATCATCAATACTGGAAATCCATAAAACAGATTTAAAATAATTGCGACTTTCCCGCAAAAATTCGTGTCCTTGACAATACGCCTAAGGATAAACCGCTAGAAAAAATACTTTGGACAAAAACTCGCAAAGTAAGACATGATTTATCATTTCAAGACTTGTAAGTATTTCATAGTTTAATTCTGTTAAAATATAACAATATTTACTTAGTTTTTCATACTCGAAAATGGGTAATTTTTCTCAGGTGGGTTTCAAAACGCATTTTTCAATTTTTTTAAAAATTTTTTAAACAAATATTATCAATTAAAGCTGCATTAGTTCACTTTTAAATTCCATTATCTTTTTTCTTAAAAATAAGTTGTAAATGGACGAAATGTAGCAAAAACTGCAAATACTCTCATTTTTCCCCATACAAATGGGCTCAAAAACTTTGGGCTCGTTGCGCGGGCTCGTATCCTAAAAATAAATCAATAATATTTTGCACACTTCCGATTGACAAAAGTCAAAAAACGACCCGCCCTAATGTACATGGCATTTTTGCGCATCAACAAAGGACCATTAAAAAAAAGTTGGCACAATTTTGTTTTTTTCAAACGATGTATTAATTAAATTTCTTTTGTTCTTCATTAAAATCTCATTTTTGTAAAAAAGTGCAGTTGGCACCTTTGCACTCTAAGCTAGCGATATGATAAATTTTTCACTTTTTTATTTTATATGTTTTAAAAACATTTAAAAAATGTTTCGTTAATTTAAATTTATTTTTGTTATATTTTTTCTTAGTTCTTTTCTTCTAATGCACGCCACAAAAATAATTTTCAGAAAATGTCAAAAATTCAACCCTGCAAATTACTTGTTCAACGATGATGGAAACTTCTTCACGAGTGACGACCATATGTTTTGTCAAGTTTAAATATGTTTAGTGTGTAAAAGTTTCGGTTTTTCATTTCTTGTAGCCCAGCTAGCAATTGGAAGATTGTTGATGATAATATCAGCAAAATGAAACTTTTGGGATTCGTATAGATGATCAAAAAATTGATTAATTAGCTTGGTGATCAAAAAATTTAAAATCAAAAAAGTTAGTTAAAAATAGCACGTCGACTACTAAGCATAACGTCAGCTAGCAATTTGGTGATTGTTGACGATAATATCAGCAAAATGAGTCTTTTGGGATTCGTATAGATGATCGAAAACTGATTAATCAGCTTGGTGATCTAAAAAAGATTCCAAAAAGACTTAAAACGCTTAGAAAACAACAGAATGTGTGCAGTCTAAATCTTATCGTCCTAATACGACTGTTTTTATGTTATTTTAATCAGTTTGGTGATCAAAAAAGTGTACAAAACGACTCATAAATGCGCTTGCTAGTTAAAAATAGCACAAAAAATCTTGTAAAATGTGCGTAATAAAACTATTTTTAGGTGATAAAAAAATGACACATGGCTGATGTGGCTTAGTTGGTTAGCACGTCGACTACTAAGCATAACATATCATAACATTCAGCAGCCTAGGTTCGATCCTCGGTCTCAGCAACAATAGTTTCTGTAATTATTAACGCAACTTCACTGTTCTAAAAATAGATAACACGTGTTCTAAAAATAGATAACACTTGTTCTAAAAATAGATATGTGTTGAGTAATATTTTTTTTTACAAAATGTGTGCAGTCATATTCTAATAAGCAAAACGAGGTCAAGACTCGTTTTGAAGAGTCGCATGAAGGGTACCATTTTTTCACACAAAAAGATAATTTTTGACTCATAAGTGATATCATAAATGATCATTTTAATCGTGCAGTGAAGTCAAAAAAGACTCATATTTCAGCAGCCTAGTATCAATCTTCGGCCTCGACAACATCAATTTCTGTAATATAAACGCAACTTCACTATTCTAAAAATAGATATGACGTGTTCTAAAAATAGATATACAGTGTTGAGTAATAAAAAGCTTTATCTCTCTTTTTTTTAATAAATCCAGCAAAATGTGTGCAGTTATATTTTAATCAGAAAAACGAGTCATTAAAACCTCTTTTTGAAGAGTCGCATGAAGGGTACCATTTTCTTACAAAAAAAAAACATTTTTGACTCATAAGTGATGTAATTAAAGATCATTTTAATCGTGCAGTGGAGTCAAAAAAGACTTATATTTAATTTGTGTCTGATTTATGTCTAATTGTTTTGTCTGAAAGAGTGAATTTGAAATGAGAGTAGTTAAATGTCAAACATAATATTTATAATAAAGTTTAATCTGTTAACTAAATTAAGAATTAGATGATTATATTGATTTTAAACTATAAAAATACTTAACTATGGAATGAATCTAGATGTATATTTTAAAACAAATAAAAGGATTTTTGTTTGAAATAATTTTTAAGTTTGATTTGGTAAATAATTTTAAAGTGTCTAAAAGAGTTTTTTAGCGCAAGCAGGTAATTTTGAGTTTGTCTAGCGTTTAAAAACTACGATAATAACTCGAATCTTCTCTTTTAGGGAAATGTAATTGTACCGACGGTATTTACGTTAGGTCTATTGATTGTTTGGTAAATGTAATGTTGTTTGAGTATCTTTTGATGATGATACAGATATTAAGGTGTTCTTGTTAGCCTATTGCTTGTATTGATCAAGTTTAACTTTATGGCCATAAATTTTCTTTTCCAGCTACTTCAAGCAATTTTTATGTTCAATTTTATAGATACCTTTCTATTCTAAACGAATATTTTGTTATTTCTTAATATTATTCGAAAGTGTTGCGACACACTATAAATTGAGTATTCATTTTTTTGTTAAGAAAATTTTAGGATATTTATGGGAATATTTAAGCCAATTAAATAAAAACTAATAGATATATTTTATTTTCAAAATACTGGCTAGAGCCCTACATTAATACACTTTTAAAATAATTTAATCGCAAAAAAACATAAAGAGTACGAACGTACGTTCAGGACCCCATTTTCAAATACGTAAATATTTTCTTATAGAAAGAGTACATGAGTAATATTGATTGTCAGTGAATTAAATAGACAGAATTGTGGAAGTCTTGTTGCAATAATATCTCGAAGGCGTATCGGAAAATATGAGACACATCATACAATTCGTGTATAACAACGATGAAATATAAGTCCACCAACTATGAAGTAATACATGGCTACCCGCTCTCATCTACAATATTCTGAAGGAACTAAGCATGAAGAGAAGAGGGATAACATTATGGTTACACAGACATATTGAAGATTTTGATTCCTTAGATTACTCCTGTATATTTACTGGTTAAAATGAACTAGAACCGAATTTTCAAGTTTTATATAAAACTAATTTATTTACAAAAAAAAATATGTCTTTATATTTTTAAAATTTAAAAGAAGAATGAAAAAATTTTTTAATTTTTAAATGACAATAAAAATTAAATTCAATGTTTTTGTGATTTAAAAAAAAATATTACAAAACAAGTATTTTTAAAAGAAGTGTGTTTTTAAAAAATTAGGAAATGTATATTACGCCACATAGACATTTACAATGAGAGTTAATTATTCTTCTGAAAGGCAAATAACAATTAATGGACAATTCATTTTTGGACAACTTTTGTTACCTTGTCAAATTTATGGTGGAATTCACGATTATGTCTACTAACCAGATCACACGTAAAACCAAAATAAGAATTTTCCACGTAGTGTCAAATATAAAAATTGAACTGAACAAACTATTTTTCTAAAATCAAACTATTTACAACATATAAGTACTAAAATGATTAATTTTGTCTTAGTTTACAATTTACTTTTTCCAAAGACAATTTTTTGCTGTGTATCCTTATCCATCTCTTCTAGTAACCAGAACGTAAGTCAAAAATATATAGCATACTAGCTGATTTTACCCGGCGTTGCCTGGGTTGGTAGTTAAAGTTTTTAACTTATTACTGTGTTAACGCTTACTTTAAAAATTAACAATAATGAAATATTTTTTATTAATTTTTTAATTAAATACTTTATTAATGTATTTGCATATTTGGTAAATATGGTACATTTTTCTTAATGTATAATCCTAACTCGGAATAAAAAAAAATGTCTTCATTGGTCCAGCCGTTCTTAAGATATACAATTTTAAAGAAAAGGGGAATTTTATCCCTATCTTCCAATTCCCAGGTCCCCGTTGGTCCATTTTCAAAAAATTCAAAAAGCGAAAAACTATCCTATAGTATAAAAATATCCCCATTTAAAACTTTAATTAATCGGGTTAAATCGTTTTCATCCATATTTGTCATTTTTAATATTTGACTTATATGGGAGGGGTCACGCCCACTTGAGATATGAAAAAAAATCTAGCCTATTTTATACATCGGCCATACCTTAACATACTGTCAAAATTTCAGAAAAATCGGGCCTCTCGGTCACCTACATTTGTCTTTTTTAATATATGAGTTAATATATGAGTTTTGAAAAAAAATTTAGCCTATAGTCACCACAGCCACACCATACTACACTGTCAAAAAAATCGGTCCGCTAGTTTCGCAGATCCTTCCCAACAAACAACATACAAACAGACGCGGACATTTTTTTATAGATATAGATATAACATTTATATTACCGAGACTCGAATATGGAATTTGCAATAACTCGTAATAATTTTATGTGAGTTAAATTAATTTTTTTGTAGTTAAGCCAAAATATAATTGAGGCCACGCTTAGTAAGTGAATTAATTAAAAAATAAATTTCTCTTACCAAATCCTCCACATTTGTTATATATTTCTTCACGCCTTCATCAGCAATGATTTTTAGATTTTGAAGTTCTGCGTTGATCTCTTGAGATTTAATCTGCTTTGATTTCAATATTTTGTTGTTGTCGGCTTTTCCAAATAACCCTCTTTTTTCAGCAGTTTGTATAAGATATTTGGCATTTAATCGAGTTATGCTTT
This sequence comes from Stomorhina lunata, assembly GCA_933228675.1. Taxonomy (NCBI): domain Eukaryota; kingdom Metazoa; phylum Arthropoda; class Insecta; order Diptera; family Rhiniidae; genus Stomorhina; species Stomorhina lunata. Next base: position 82,535,311 of record OW121742.1, read on the forward strand.
TTCTCTGCAAGAGGGAAAGAAAACAATCGTTTTCCTGAGTTTGTATACAGTTATCTTGATTTTTGCAAAGATCAGGTAAATCAGCGATTACAAATTCATCAATATCGGGAAGTTTTACTTCATCTGCATCATCTGAGCTTCCACTGTTATTATTGTCGGATACTAATGTCGCAGAATCAGGTTTTGAGCTTTGGTGAGGTTTATTTTCTACTGAATTTTTTGGCTTTCTTGGTGAATTGGTGTTCATTGCAGCTGAAGGTATATTTGCAGCTTCTGCTTCTTCCAAGGCTTCCAAACGCTTTTTTTCTATATAAGCATCGCGATGTTTTTTTAAAGCGGTTTTATTAATCATATTCATTGTATGTTCCACCATATTATGATTTTCACTGTTAACAATTGAATGAGTTTGATAGAGAAGAAACTGGATTTGAGGACGAGACATTGCCATACGCAAGGTTAGAAATTGTTCTTCCAAAATAAGGGAAACTCGCTGCTTCCCATCATCGCTTATAGACGATTCTGTTAAAATTTTTAGCATTCCTAAATCCCCTCCTCGAGAGCATATTAAATCAATTGGATCTGATATTGCACTAAAAGAATTTGGTGGGTTTGCAAAGATGCCGACCACAGTTCGAAATCGGTTGGACTCTAAAGGAAATGTTGTAAATAATTCTGAAAATAATCTAATATTGGTAATTCCAAGGTCTTCCATATATTTTCTGTATCGCTTAAGATTTGAACCTGATCCGTAAACGTAAAAATTATTAATTCGATTAACTGAATAAAATAGTGAAGCTAAATAAGCTGTTGAGCGGGGTGAATCAATATGAGTTTGCAGGATATCACCATTTAGATCAAAAAAACTAAGTAATCTAGCCATTACTGCCGGTCCTAGGGAAAACGTTCGATCCTAAAAAAGTATATATTTTAAATAAAAATTATTAATATATTGAATTTTTAAAAAAGTTTATCATTTTATATTATTTTTTTTTTTTAATTTTTTACACCGTTAACAAATGGTATTACAAGTCCAACAGAAATGTTTACGCTGGTTACCCTAATTTAATGTTCCTTTAAATGTAACCCTAGTTTTAAAAACGTAGTTTGAATTTAAAAGTGCCTGTGTTTTATTACAATTTTTTTCGTCTTTTTTTATACCCTTCACCAATAGGTGAAAGGGTATTATAAGTTTGTCATTCAGTTTGTAATTTTTGATTATTCGTCTTATACTGATCGTCTTATACTGAGAATCGCCTGGAGAGTCGATTTAGCCATGTCCGTCTGTCTGTTAAAATCAAGCTTGTGGAGCTCCTGTTGGGTGTACCCAGATGAATTATACACTAGATTTTCGGAAATTTCCATACGCAGCACGCTATTTAATTAAAATCGGTCCATTAACACCCGAGATATCGCCAAAACACTACAGATGACAAATTAATTTTTTTTTAAATACAGTTTAAAAAAAAATTTTTTAATTCTCATCGGATTTTGAATTTCGGCGATATCTCTGGCATTTATAGATTGATTTTGATAAAATTTTATGGCATATACTCAAAAGCAGTATTTTTTAATTTTTTTTTTTTAATTTGCCAATTTGCGTTCATCAATATCTTTTGCTTTGGCGATATCTCAGTTATTGATCTACCGATTTTGATGCAATTCAATAGTGTGTTTGTGCTTTGAATGATTTCCTAAACTTTGATATATATTTTTTGATATATATTTCAGAATTTAAAATTTAAAAAAAAAAAAAACAGTTAAAAAAAATAAAATGTGTTATTGTAGCCTGTTGTACGGCTCCTCAACTGTGACTATAAATGGGATGCGTTTAATTTATCTTTAGTTTAATGTCTCTGGGTTCTTATTCCACTCGAAACATGGGTTAGAGGATATTTTCCTTATTTCTAATGTTAGTAACATGCTTTACTTTAAAACCATTTCTTTGAATTTCTTCTGTGTCAACGCACGAGTCGGTGCCTTTCAGGACTCCTTGAAGACCTTTACTGCTTTTTAATTGATTAGTGTAAAAACTTTTTTCAGCGATCATTGCTCCCGTTTTAGGGTTAATAAAGTTATTACTTACTGCACTAATTTTTGAATTAGGGATGAATTGTGTGGCATACTTTCAGGCACAAGTGAAAGTGGGCTACTATTATTTACCATAATGTATTATGTTTTCTTAAATTATCCCCTCTTGTCAACAGAGAAGGGGAACATGAAGAAGCACTGTCATCAGTTTTCTTATTTCTGTCGTTTACACTAAGTCTTCTCTCACTTATTGTATTATTTGGAAAACTCATTAAGAGAACTCTCTTTTAATTTTTTCACTTGTTCTCTTGGTTTTCTAGTCAAATTTCTTTTGTAAACAACAAAAAGAAATCAACTTAGTTTTATTTAACAAATATTGAATTTTATTTATTGTTTTATTTTATGTTACACTTAATATTTTTGTTATTATTATTTTTTTTTATTTAAAAGCGTCCTTTCGCATAAATTATTTTAATCAAATTTTTATCAGAGTAAAAACCGTTTAAATAGCTTGTAATCGGAGCAAACTTAAAATGCGTATATTCACTTGGTTTGTCGATAATTTTTTTATTAAAAAAGTGCAAAAAATGAATAAACAACATATAAGTTATTAAAGTTAAAAATTAAGCTTCATTTGTTTTGAGTACTTGACTAAGACTAAATCTATCGCAATCAAAATCTTTATTTTTATACCCTTTACCACCATAGATGGAAAGGGTATTATAAGTTTGTGCTGATGTATGTAACGCATTGAAATATTTAGTATACCAACAGACTTAGACTAAGCGATGTCAGTCCGTCCGTTTGGCTGGCTGGACCTCCATATAAATCAGTACAGGGCGCAATTCTATAGATAATTTGATGTAATTTGACACAGACCACATTTTGATAGTGGGACCATGGCTATTGAAACTTGTCAAAATTGGTCTATTATTTAGGATACCTCCCATGAGTCTCACTTCCCGGAATTGATATTTTGGTAACAAATATCAATATTTTTTCATTAAATTTAAAACAAATACTGCTTATGTAAACCAAAATCACTGCACCAAATATCGTTGAAATTGGTCCAAATTTGACCATAGCTCCCATACAAAATATTCTGTCAAAGCGCACTAAATGAGACAAAAATCTCTAAAACACTCATAAAGCTGAAAATAATTAGAATTTTGTGTCTATTTTTTGCATACATAATTTTTGTAAAAACTGTAATCAATTTTGAGATAATCGGTCCATACATGACCCTAGCTCTCATATAAGTGCAAATGACGGAAACAGCTTAAATATATAAGTTTTGAGAAAATGTTTGTATGATGGCAAAATTTAGCAAGTAATGTCTTTATTCAGGAAAAAGAACACCTTTGACCTTAGTGGTGAAGGGTATTGTATGGTCGGGCTTGACTAGTGATGGGACAAGGGTAAATACCCAAATGGTAAATTGGGTATTTAAATGTAAATACACAGGTATTTACCCAAGCGCTTGGGTATTTACCTAAAATGTGGGTATAAATTTGTAATACAGAAAAATATACATAAATTAAAAGAATTTAAGTTTTTATCATAAATTATATATAATTCCATGGTAACATTATAATTGGAACAAGACTCATTGAAAGGGATCTATCTACGTTTTAACGCCGACTCCGAACGGCAAATGCATTAGATAGAGAAGCTTTACATAGCCTAATACTCAATAACCAGTGGCTAGCTGAGTTATGCGGTGAACCGCCGCTTTTTGAAAATTTATTTTTTATACCCTTCACCACCATAGGTTTGTGCTGATGTATGTAACGCATGGAAATACTTGTCTTAGACCCACCTTTTAGTATACCAATAGGCTTAGAATCACTTTCTGAGTCGACTTAGCGATGTCCGTCCGTCTGGCTGGACCCCCATGTAAACCTTATAATCAAACTAAAGGTCGCAATTCTAAAGATAATTTGATGAAATTTGCCACAGATCATTTTTTTGATAATGGGACCATGGCTATTGAAATTCGTCAAAATCGGTCCCGGAATTGATATATTGGCCACAAATATCAATATTTTTTCATGAAATTTAAATCAAATACTGCTTATGCAAATCAAGATCACTGTACTAAATTTCAAAATCGGTGCACATTTGACCATAGCTCCCATACAAACTTTTCTTTAAAAACGCACTAAATGAGACAAAAATCACGATAATCGTTAATCTTAAGATAATGAGAATTTGCCAAATTTCGAGATAATCGGTCCACATTTGACCCTAGCTCTCATATAAGTCAAAATAACAAAAACAGCTTAAATATATAAGTTTTGATGTTTGTATGATGACAAAATTTAGCAAATATTTGTCTTTATACAGGAAAAAGAACACCTTTGACTATAATGGTGAAGGGTATCGCATGGTCGGTCATGAGCGACTATAGCACTTTCTTACTTGTTTTAAGTGCGTCTGGCCGGGGATCGAACTTGGGACCCCTTGTATGCTAGGCGGATGACTAACCTGCTATACCACAGCGGTTTATCAGGAATTAGATTTTTTAATAACAAATGCAATCATTTTTAAATTTAATCGTAATCGCTGTAGCTGTACGTATCCGATAAAAACTCATCGAGTAGATTCCTAATAAAGTTGAAGATGTATCGTCTTAAGTGCCTTCATTTTCAAATTGAATGAAGCGTAAAGCATTTCAGTTGCACAATATATATGTATCTTATTTAACCTGCTCTTTGTGTTGTTAAATGGTTCCTGTTTTTGGAGTGAATGAAGCTGTGGCTGCTAGCAGCTGAAGTACAGGGAGCTGTTAAAATTCGAACAGCTTAATTGCGTTCTTTCACAAATTCTTTTACATCAAGTTACTGGAGAAATTTCATCCAAACTGCTGCAGACAATAGTTTTTGACCAGAAATCATTTTTGGCTTTGTAATTGACAAAATCTGCCATTACATTTATGTTAAGCACCTGTGACATTGTTTTTATGTTCAAAATAAATTCGAAAATGTTCACATTTATGTTAAGCACCTGTGACATTGTTTTTATGTTCAAAATAAATTCGAAAATGTTCACATTTCTGTTACTCTACGTGACAACGAATATTTGTTATTGAAATGAGTATTTACTCGAAATTAGATAAATACCCGGGCATGAAAATGGGTATAAATGGGTAAATACCCAGCGTTAGGTTAATACCCAGGTCTAAACCCATCTCTTGGCTTGACCGACTATAGAACTTCTTACTTGTTATTTATATTTTTTAGCTACAAAAAGTCAGGATTTACAAACCATTTCAAAGAAAACAAAAGTCAGCATTTACAAAATTATTTTGAATTATTAAAACTAACAATTTCTAATAAAACAATTGCAATACGACAAAGTAAATAATTTCCACTTAAAAACAGAAAAGTGAATCAAGTGCAGACATTTTGCGAAAAAAAAACTCACGCAGGGAAGCAAAGTTTTAAAACCTTCCATAGAACTTTTTTAGATAATTGATAATTTCTTAATGAACTAAAATTTTTAATAATGTAAACTTTATAACACAGAAAAATTCTTCAAAGTATGTGTAGCGAAAAAAAAAAACATTTTTTTTTTCAAAAAAACGTAACGTTATTTTTTCTATATTTTTTTAAAGATTAACAGCCTGTTTTTCGAAAATGAAAATATTGTTTCGTTCGTAAAAATAACGAAACGTAAATCAATTTGGTTTTTGTAAAATTAAATAAATTCTAGTGAGTGACAACTTAAAAGCTTTTGTGTCTTAAGCTTTTTTGGGCTTTTCTTAAACAAATTCACTCGTATAAAGCGAATGAAAACGTTAAAATTTCTCGATAACCAAAGGTCTTTCGTGTATGAAATAAAAACTAAGGGCCTGATATATTTATTTGTGCAAAGTTTTAGTAAACAAATGCATTTATCTTTAGATTTATAAACGTTTTTGTGCATTCATGATTATTTTAGCTACTTTTGAGAATTTGTCTTGTATGGGAGGTATGGTCAAATATGGGTCGATTCCTACAAAATTAGGTACACTGATTAAGGTTATTATAAATAGGTAATATTTGTGCTGCATGTTATTGAAATAGAACTAAATTAGTGGCTGTAAAGGACCTACAACTCTATTTGGGGAAGACATTCCTATGGAAGGTACCCGAAATAGTAAACCGATTTTGACCAAAAAGTATAGGGATCGTTCTTGGACCAAAATATAAGCCTGTGTCAAAATAACTCAGGAAGTGATTCTGGGTCGATTGGTATAATTAAAGGTGGGTCTCAAAATATAAGCCTGTGTCAAAACAAATCACAAAGTGATTTTCTTAGACCAAAATATAAGCCTGTGTCAAAACAACTCAGGAAGTCATTCTGAGTCGATTGGTATACTTAAAGGTGGGTCTCAGAGCAATATTTCTATGCGTTACAAACATCAGCACAAACCCAATATACCCTTTCCACCTAATTTAATCGGGAACTGAGGGAGGCCGTTTAAAAACTTTAAAACAACTTGAGTTGCAAATATATCAAATATACCATCTATCCAACTGCTCCAAAAGTTGCAGTGCATGGTTTGCCTAAACCTGTTATTATAAGTAAATTGTCCCCACGTGAACACAGTAAGAAGAACCCGTTCGCACGATGAAGTTATATTTGAGAAGGTTTCCTCATTTTCTTCACATTTATTAGTGGCCGCGAATGCCTCCCATCTATTTAGGCATCAACACCACAACCTATATCAACCAAAAAAGAAAAGAAAACAAATTAGCCAGGTAATGTAAGAATTGGTACTATTGAGGAAACAAGTAGCCCCACAGGAGGCAATTTTAGGTGTGATGCAGTCTCAGGATGTATCTCTGAAATTTCCAAAGCTGCAAAAACTATAGCTGATTTTATTAAATATTTAAAATAGATTTTAATTTGGTAATTGTGAATTTTTTAAATTAAAATTTAATTTTCTTTTTTTTTATTTTTATAAACAACGGCAATTGACTGACAGGGTTACCACCGACAAGCTACATGTTACATATAAAAAAGCTTGGATATTTCAAAATACATATATTGGCAATAATATGTTTGTTCCCGTACTCTAACGAAACTACCCAAAACGGTCCGAAGTTGTCAGAAATTACTCAAAAAACAACAATTTCAATTGAAAAATTTGTACGGGAACACGTTTGAGTAAGTTTGGGTTGTTTCGTTAAAGTACGGGAACAAACATAATGTTTCCTTACGAAAGAAAAAAGCTCTTTTTATGTCAAAATTATATTGACGAAAGCTTTTAAACGTTTTAGAAAAACCTAAATTTGAGCTTAATCGTAAGCAAACGGAAACAAATGTGACAAGACTTTTGTTTTCGAAAAACAGGCTGTTAATTTTTTTCAACATATTCTAATAGATAAGTTTTCTGGGATGAGTATAAGCTATATTTTGAAAAATTTTGGACATGTACCCTACAACCAGCGGTAGTCAAAAATCATACATTTTTGAACAAAACTTACGTTTTTTGTGTAAAAAATTTATCATGATTGTAGACTTCAAAACTTTTCTTAATTAAATTGCATCAAGTATAATATTCTTAAGGTCTGTGCTAAAATCTAATAGGGCCTGATTTTCGTAAAGCGTACTCTTCTTTATTCAAAAATGTTTATAAAAACTTCTGAACTCGTTCTGAAAAATATATTTCCGAATTTCTAATATATATATACTATGTCGGTTCTAATATCTTGTTTGATTTTAGAGATTTTTGCGAAAAATTACAAAGTAATATTAAACAAGTAAGAAAGCGCTATAGTCGGTCAAGCCGACCATACGATACCCTTCACCACTAAGGTCAAAGGTGTTATTTTTCCTGTATAAAGACAAATATTTGCTAAATTTTGCCATCATACAAACATTTTCTCAAAACGTATATATTCAACCTGTTTCCGTCACTTGGACTTATATGAGAGCTAGGGTCAAATGTGGACCGATTATCTCGAAATTTTGCAAATTGATTACAGTTGTTACAAATTATGTATGCAAAAACTAAACTCAAAATTTTCATTATCTTTAGATTTACGAGCGTTTTAGTGATTTTTTGTCTCATTTAGTGCGTTTTTGAAGAAGAGTTTGTATGGGAGCTATGGTCAAATGTGGACCGATTTCAACGATTTCAAATTGGTACAGTGATTTAAGTTTACATAAGCAGTATCTGTTTTAAATTTCATGAAAAAATATTGATATTTGTGGCCAATATAGCAATTCCGGGAAGTGGGACCTATGGGAGGTACCATAAATAATGGACCGATTTTGACCAATTTCAATAGCGATGGTCCCATTATCAAAAAAATTATCTGTGCTAAATTTTATCAAATTATCTTTAGAATTGCGACCTATAGTTTGATTACAAGGTTTACATGGGGGTCCAGCCAGCCGTCCAGCCAGCCAGACGGACGGACGGACATCGCTTAATCGACTCAGAAAGCGATTCTAAGTCTATTGGTATACTAAAAGGTGGGTCTAAGACAAATATTTCTAAGCGTTACAAACATCAGCACAAACTTATAATACCCTTTCCACCTATGGTGGTGAAGGGTATAAAAATTATATAAATTGATTGTTGTTGCACTTTTTTAACAAAAGCCTGAAATTAATTTATAAATTGTGATTTTTAACCTAACTTAAAAGAATATAAAATTCCCTTTACATTGATGTATATACCTTATTTTATTTTGGTAGAATAATATTATTTAGACTTGTATATAAAAATCAAATATACATTAAAATTTAGCAAATATTTGTCTTTATACAGGAAAAAAACATCTTTGACCTAAGTGGTGAAGGCTTGACCGACTATAGCACTTTCTTACTTCTTTTTTATATCTTACAAAATTTTCTCTTGTCGAATGGTTTAAATTGAAGCGTTTTCTCTGGGTTCCTTTTTAAAAACGAAAACTTCATTTTTTCTTTTATTTTGGTAGAATAATATTATTTAGACTTGTATATAAAAATCAAATATACATTAAAATTTAGCAAATATTTGTCTTTATACAGGAAAAAAACATCTTTGACCTAAGTGGTGAAGGCTTGACCGACTATAGCACTTTCTTACTTCTTTTTTATATCTTACAAAATTTTCTCTTGTCGAATGGTTTAAATTGAAGCGTTTTCTCTGGGTTCCTTTTTAAAAACGAAAACTTCATTTTTTCTTTTAAACAATCAGTTAAGTTTTACACATTCAAATTCTAACCTTAAAAAAGTCTTTACGAATTCGTTACTACAAGACTGACTTTAGACTTACTGCCAAAATGTCCTAACGAATTCGTTACGATAAGTCTGACTTCAGAATAACTACCGAAATGTCTTAAAGAATTCGATACGATAAGTCTGACTTCCGAAAAATTCAAGTCCTTTGGTTTGGTAGGAAGCGTCATTTATGATGAAAGCTTCAAATGTTTGATGCATTTTGCTAAAATATTAAACACTTTCTGCTAAATTCAGCTTAATCCAAATTTTTAAAGAATTTTATTGAAATAATTCCGCTAAAACTTTTAAAACAAAATGTAGATAACTTTAAAATGGTTTGTCCTACTCAATTTAACAAGAAACCCCATAAGCAATCCCAAACAAAAGACTAGAATGCAATAAACGTGCAGACCTATTTTGAAGATATTGTTACTGCCTAAAAACTTTATTCCCGAAGTCGATAAGATTATATGCAAATTAAATACGTCCAAATCAGCTTCGTATGCTTTTTTCTTGAGTTAACGAAATAAGGATCCTATTTTGTTTACTTCTGTGAGGTCATTCTATTCTTCCAAACCCTATTCTTTTACTGCTTCATTGTATAGAGGCAAACCAGGTTTTTTTGGTATTAACTCTGCAGTATCCAAACTACTGGACGGATTTTGACGAAATTTGAAACATCAGCAGAAGAGGATTTAGGTTTTTAGATCATTCTATCTGTAGCACAGTGGGCTATACAGTAGAGCAAAGTTGCTTACCTCGGGAATGTATAACTTTTGCGTGCGTATAACTTTCGCCAGTTTAGTCCGATCCAAAAGATTTTTTCATTTTTGGAAACTTTGTAAAAAGTTAAGAAAAAACATGCTTACTTATACACGATACATCAGTAGAAAGGGAATTTCATATACTTTTAAGAGGGATTAAAAGTTTTATTCAATTATATAAGTAAATATATGTATGTATATACTAACCTGCATTATGAAATAATGTTTTACAACAAGATCTGACTTTGTAAACTCGCTTCTGTCAAATGGAATACACGATAAGAAAAGCGGACACACGTTATCCCATTTAAATTGTCCAATTTGTAGCTCAGTTTCATTTTCGCTCGATTCAAATCCATATTTTAATAAAAGACTTTCAGCAGCATCTTTATCTCTAATATTTTATAAAAAAAAGCTTGTTTTAATTGTTGATATTTTATTTAAGTGAAATATATTTTATTATACAGGGTTATCCATTTTGCGGTTTCAAAAGTGAACGTAAATAAAATACATAGAAAATATTTGTTTTTCATGATATTTCTTTTTTATTATAAATTTTTGAGGTAATTTTCGACCACTTTCGGCGGTATTTCAGCCATAACATGACAAATGTTTGTATGCGTTGTGTGATACTTAAGTCCATTTTCGGCAATGTTAGACTTTTAACTGAAAAGGAAAAAATTGGTTTAACAACTTAGTTTGACAGATATCGAATTCCAGTCCTATACTTTTGAAACCACGAAATGGATAACGCGATATAAGTACAAACTCCGAGGACTGTTAAATTTCGATCTTTATAAACAACATATTAAGCTATTAAATACTTTTAATTGTGCTTAACAGTTAGGCCAAACGCGTTAAAACCAATACGTATGGTCCATATATTTTCCGAGGAGTTCCTAATGCATCCGTAATGCACCGTAAGTCTGGACTTAATGTTGATTGATAGCTATCTAATTGCGTAGGTGCAGTCTTAATACATATACTGAATGTGTTTCCAAATCTTTTTTATTGTAGATAAAAAAGGGGATGTTATACATGTAAGAACTATAGATAAATGGCGACCGATTATTACAGAATTTTATACACTGGCTGATATTTATATAAGGTTTATTTTTGCAAAATTTAGTGGCCATAGCTGTCATAGATAATAAATTAATAGCTTTTAACTGGCCTTTGTGGTATTTTAGTAGTTTCCGGCAGTGGTTTTTATATGAAAGCTATAGTCAAATATGGACCGATTCCTATAAAATTTTATATACTGACCAATATTTCATAAAATTTCTCTGTTTTAAATTAAGTTGTCATATAATATATATTGCAATTGGATTTAATTTATTAGCATTTATGTGATTCCCTGGGCGGGGTTATACAAGAGCTCTAACTAAATGTGAACCGATTACGCTCATTTTCAATACACAACTGTTTTAACATACCTTCAAATAAAAGCGCGATAGCGCTTTTGTTTATTAAATTATTTAGTTTTCTTTCATATTGTAAAATGGTATTATAAGTTTAAATATTTGTCTTGGATAAACCTTTTAGTATACCAATAGACTTAGAATCGCTTTCTGAGTCGATTTAGCGATGTCCGTCCGTCCGTCTGGCTGGACGGCTGTACCCCCCAGATGATTTTTTCTGATAGTGGGACCATGGCTATTTAAATTTGTTAAAATCGGTCCATTATTTATGGTACCTCCCATAGGCCCCAATTCCCGGAATCGATATTTTGGCCACAAGTATCAATATTTTTTGATGAAAAAAACAGGTACTGCTTATGAAAGAAAAAATCACTGTACCAAATTTTGTTGAAATCGGTCCACATTTGACCATAGCTCTAAAACGCACTAAATGAGACAAAAACCACTAAAATGCTCGTAAATCTGAAGATAATGACAATTTTAAGTTTATTATTATTAAAAACTGTTATCCAGTTCAGCGATGCCAACTCTACCACTTTTGTAGTAGATCTAATACTTTTGGGTGTCTCTCTACACTCTACCACTTTTTAAGTAGAATCTACCACTTTTTTAAGTTTTTTCAAAATTGTGTTAAATCAATTTTTCGTTACCAAAAATGCAACATTGAACACCTGTTTCAAAAAATATTTATTTTTTGTAACATGTTCTTCTTTTTAGATTTATGCCCCTAAGACCGCAGCGAATTATATTAGGAATGGAAGCTTTTAAGAAATATAACATTTCATTTCTCTCTTGAAGAAAATATACGTACGTGTTGAAAATTCTGGCATCATGATTCTATAATAATAAAGGTGACAACGAACAAATGCTCTCTTTGACACAAAAATTGCTTGTGCTTCCACATAGTAGTGCCATGTTAAAAGGCTATTTCGGCAGTTAATTTACTTAAAAATTCTAATAGGAATATACTTTCTACTAACACTCTTCAGGGAGTGTAAATGATGAACAGATGATCATTTTAAATTATTTAGTAAAACCATGTATTCTTTTAAGGATTCGAATAAAAATTATCTTTTATAACATCTTGTTTATTTTTCAAATTACATTCAATATGTATGTATATCTATTGATACATATTCAACACTATTTTTTAAACAAAACATTGAATAAATGCGTAAATATTCTAACTTTAAAATTCTTTAAAAGCTTGAATAATAAAAGTGGTAGATCTACCACTTTTTATACATTTCACCAATAGGTGAAAGGGTATTATAAGTTTGTGATTCCGTTTGTAATTTTTATTAGTGATCGTAGACCCCATAATTATATATTATATTGATCGACTCAGAATCGGGAGGAGAATCGATTAAGCGATGTCCGTCTGTCTGTTGAAACCAAGTTTCTGAAGCCCCTGGAGGATGGACCTACATAAATTATATACCAGATTTTAGGAAATTCTCCCGCAATGAACGCTATTCATTAAAATCGGTTTATAAACACCGAAAATATCGAAAAAAATACCAAAAATTAGATGAAAATTTTAAAATTTTTGATTGAAACACACTTTTAAATAACAATAGAAAAAAGATATTCCTGTGTACATGTGACAATATATTATATATCAGATTGTAGGAAATGGTTCCCCAAAGCACTCTGTAAAATTTTATCAAAATCGGTCCATAAACAACCGGTCCATAAACATATCGGTCCATAAACATACCGCCAAAACACTAAGTTTGATGTATCGCAAATTGCCCAAAGTACGCGTTAGAGAATGTTTGTTGAAAAAATGAAATGCAGAAATAGGAAAAACCATCCACCTGGAGCACGGACGTACATATATCAGATTTTAGGAAATTCCCCCGCCAAGCACTTTATTAAATTTTATCAAAAGCGGTCCATAAACAACTGAGATATCGCCAAAACACTACTTGTGATGTACAGCAAATTGCCCAAAGTGCCTAAGAAATTTTGTTTACATTTTGTAAGTATTGTTTCAGCGATATCTCAGGTGTTTATGGACCGATTCTGATGAAATTTGACAGCGTTCTTTGTGGGAGGATATATCTGATATATAAACTCCACAAATCTGATTATGAATACCATTCAAATTGTACCGATCGACTCAGAATCGGCAGTCGATTCCATTTTTTTCTGTTGTAGTCAAGTTTTTGTTTGTTTTGTTTTGTCGATATTTTAGATGTTTATTTTGATCAAATTTAATAGCGTTCTACGCATCGGATTACCTAAATTCTGATGCACTCGGTAATTTTTGGTAGATATAATTTAGTATTTAAGCGATATTTAGGTGTTTTGATCGACAACGATGAAATTCAGGGTGGGACGATATCCTAAAATTTTGTGTAAAATGCATATGGGTATACCTTCCAGGACCTCCACAAGTCTGATTTTAGCAGACAGACACACTGCATTTATCTTAATTTTGTGTCTGACTTTTGAACATTATGATAACATTTGTGAATGTATTATATATCAAATTATAGGTAATCTTCCTAGGAAGTACAAAAATGCAGCTAAGTACATGATATCCGTTCAAAACCTACATATGTATGTATGTATCTCACATACCAACGAAAATTTAAATTTTTTAATTGCAATTGGGAGAAATCCGTTCACGTTTGACAATTGCTCCCGTATAACTTCGCCTAAGGCAATCTCTTAGTAGCTAATAAATGACAAATTATAATTATCTTTATACTAAATGTCATCATCGTATCTATTATAATAGATACGATGATGACATTTAGTATAAAGACGTTGTACAATATCGTTATTCAGGGCAATCTCTTGAAAAGTTCGGCTTTGAAAATGGGCGAGGTCGGTTCACATTTACTGTTATCTCCCATATAACTCCGGCCGGGAATCACTTTAATGCTGATAAATTAAATCACATTGTTATTACACAAAGAACTAGAGCAAAACTTTCCACATATCCATCAGACAGATCGAAAGAACAATGCATCCCAAATATTATTGTTGAAGTAATCATCTTAATTAGTTAACTAACTTGAGATTAATAAATAAATATTCAATAAATTTTCCGCCAAAGCTGATATCCATTCATTTAAAAGCTATATATTTCACGTATGTATCTAAAACTAAGAGTGTATACCTTATAATTCTAAGGCTTGTATAAGTTAGCAACGCTATGAATACCCATATTATTTTGATGAGCGACGTGAATGCCCATACTAAGATAATACGCTTAATTGCAATTTTCGGTTTTACTTGGCTTGGATTAAATTTCATTCTGCACTAAATATTTCTGCATTGCGTTGATTGGTCAATTCATGGGAAATTTTGTAAAATTTAATAATGATTAATCAGCTATTATTTTACCTCAAATTTTAATTTTAAGTAGTTTTATGAAATAAATGCATTCTATGTCGAATCACCTAATTGTTTAGTTCATTTTTTCGGAGGTTCATAGAACCTAAATCAACAAAACTAACTGGCGCCCAACTAAACTTTAAAAAATCAACATATCCTTGTTAAGTGAAAAATCAATATTTTTTTGATAAAAAAGGAAATATTTATTTTTTAAATTGTCAATCAATATATCCTTGATCAGTGAAAAAATCAATATTTATTTGATAAAGAAGAGATAAAACTTTAAAATTATTAAAAATCAATATTTGTTTGATATAAAAAAAAACCTTAGAGTTTTATAAAAATATAAATAAATAATTCTTTGAGTACGTTAAAAAAAAAAATCAATATTTTTTGAAAAGAAAAGACAAAGCTTAAAAATATAAGTTTAAATAATTTTGATATAAAATAAAGTTGTTTATAAAACAAGAAGCATAAATTTAAATTTCCTTGATTGAATTTTTTTTAAATTGTGAAAAATATCAAGTTTAAATAATTTTGATATAAAATAAAGTTGTTTATAAAAACAAGAAGTATAAATTTAAATTTCCTTGATTGAATTTTTTTTTTAATTTGTGAAAAATATTAAGTTTAAATAATTTTAATTTAGAATAAGCTGTTTATATAAAACAAAAAAAACTTTTGTGCAAAGGATTCTTGTAAAGACATTAAAGTTAAAAAAAAAAACAACCTATATTGAAGAATAACTAAGAACAGCTTCCTCCTTAAAAAATGGAATTCATGTAAGTACCTCTTTTGATTTTTGACAAGGTGTGTTACATAAAACAATCAAAGTCTAATTCTTCATTAAAAAAATTGATAAATCTTATGAAGACTTTTTAAAATTTCATTCAGCACGGAAGAAAGGAATTAGTGTATCCTTACTGAACTACTGCGACTCCTAAGGGACCCTCCAGTAGAAGGTAATAATTTTTTTTTTTTTTTGCTTTTTAAGAGAGGTGCAAAACTTATAGTTTTCAAGGACCAGGATATATTGAAATTTTTGTTCTTCTTCTCGTGCTTTAATTATTTATTTAACCTTAAGAGAAATGAGTCTTACTAGGGATGAAGCAATAGGTCTGATCAGTGTTACCGTAGAGGCGGTGACAGAGGAATTAGCAACAAAAATAGAAGCTTTGACACAAAAATTTGAAAATCTTAGTCCCAGGGTAGAAACTTTCGAACCTGTGTCAATACCGGACAATAGTAGGGGGAATTCCTTGGACCTTATTAAATCATTACCAGAATTTAAGGGCGATGTGCAATCGTACCCGGCGTGGAGGGATGCAGCGCATTTCGCGATGAGGTACTATCCGGAAGATACGGAGAACTACTACATAGCGATAGGGGTCTTTAGAAACAAAATAACGGGAATGGCCAATGCCAAACTGGCGTCATTTAATACAGTTCTAAATTTTAGTGCCATTATTGCTAGACTAGACCAATGTTACGCGGACAAGAGGTCATTACAGGCGCTAGAAAACGAGCTCAGCGTACTAAGGCAAGGGGAACTGACAATATCTGAATTTTACGATTTAGTGGACGAGCATTTGACCCTCATTATTAACAAAAACAAAATGACTTATTCCAGCAACGAAGAGGTAGCGATAGCACTTAACGAACGTGCAAGGGACAATGCCTTACGAGTTTTCATATCTGGTTTACGCCGCCCACTGAGTAATATTTTATTTTCTGCCAGGCCGGCAGATTTACCAACGGCTTTAGCTACTGCCCAAGAACTAGAGGCAGACCACAAACGACAGCAGTTTGCGAGAATTTTTGCGGCAGGAGACTCCGCAAGGTCAAGCCAGTATCAGGTTAGGAAATTGGGTGGCCTTCCGGCTACACACCCGTCGTACAGACCGAAACGTGAGCAGGATCTTAGGCCAAAAGATGGTGAAAGCACAAATCCGATACCAATGGACGTGGACCGCGGGTCGTCATTATTTAGACGATCAACAGCTTATGCGGCTCAACAACAGCCTCGACCAACAACAAACCAAAACAGACAGCAACATTCACAGGGTAATGTAATTAAACGCAGATACGAAAACTCAGGAATTTCTGCTCCTGCTCCTAAAGCGCAGAGGGTAAATTATATAGAAGTAGGGAACTCCGAGGAACAGGAGGACATAGACTCCGTATTTGAATATGAACAAGAAGATGAGGAGGATGAGATTGTCGAAGAACAGCTAAATTTTTTAGGATAAAACCTCTCTTACCTTTTGTTAAAAAAACAATAAAAGGTAGGGAATTAAAACTTTTAATTGATACGGGCACGACAAAAAATTTCATACAGCCGATAGACTCCTTAGTAGGTGTGACCTCATTAGAACAACCATTCAACGTAAATTCAGTAAATGGGACAAATTTCATAAATCAAAAATGTAAAATGGTAATATTCGGCTATGTGACTACATTTTACATTCTACCAAGACTTCAACAGTTTGACGGAATAATTGGTTTTGACTTTCTTAAAGAAATTCAAGCAACTATAGACTTAGGAAATGACGTGCTGAAATTTAGAAAAGGGAGTACACACTTGACATATGGGGAAAAAGATAAAATAAATTTTATGACGATAGACAAAACGGACGTACCGTCGGATATTTTGGCAGAATTTGAGGAGGCTATATCTGCAAATACTAACGCGTTCGCTGACCCAAACAGGTCCTTACCATTTAACACATCGGTAGAAGCGACAATAGATACTTATACTGACGAACCAATCTACAGTAGATCATATCCATACCCAATATCAGTTGCAGAGTTTGTAAATAGGGAAATTGAATCGCTACTTAAAGATGGTATCATTAGAAAGTCATCCTCACCATATAACTCTCCAGTACACGTAGTGGGAAAAAAAGGTACTGACGAACTTGGAAATCCAAAATACAGGATGGTAATTGACTTTAGAAAATTAAACGCAAAAACGAATGACGATAGATACCCTATGCCGGACATTTCGGTAATCCTGTCAAACTTAGGAAAATCTAAATATTTTACTACCTTGGACCTGAAATCTGGATTTCACCAGATTCAATTGTCTGAGAGGGACAGAAGAAAGACTGCCTTTAGCGTTAATAACGGCAAATACGAATTTTGTCGATTACCATTTGGCTTTAAAAACGCTCCGAGTATATTCCAAAGAGCCATAGACGACATTCTGCGAGATGATATAGGGAAAAGGTGTCAGGTGTACATGGATGATATTATTATCTATTCATCTAACAAACATGAACATGTAAGAGACATTGAAACTATTTTACGGAAGCTCGAAATTGCAGGAATGAGAGTTTCATCTGAAAAATCTAAATTCTTTAAAACAGAAGTACAGTTTCTTGGATTCATCGTAACTAGGGAAGGCATTAAGGCATGCCCAGAGAAAGTAAAAGCTATAGTAGACTTCAAAATACCACAGAACTTAAAATCCCTTAGATCATTCCTTGGTTTGTCGGGATACTATAGAAAATTTATTAAGGACTATGCGCGGATTGCTAAACCACTAACAAAGTATTTAAGAGGAGAAAATGGCCATACAGCAGCAAGTAGCTCAAGAAACGTTAAAATCGCTCTAGACAACGAAGCAATAGTAGCTTTTGACAAGCTGAAAAGAATATTAGCGTCAGATGACGTATTACTAGTATATCCCGATTATAAGAAAACATTCGAACTAACAACCGACGCGTCAGGGGTGGCACTTGGAGCAGTACTGTCGCAAAACGGAAAACCCATCACAATGATCTCGAGGACACTCTCAAGCGCAGAATCTAATTATGCTACAAATGAAAGAGAACTACTGGCCATCGTATGGGCACTCAAAACTCTTAGGCATTACTTATATGGCATTACTGGAATTCACATCTTTACAGACCACCAGCCACTAACTTTTGCTATGTCCGACAAAAATCCAAACGCTAAACTGAAGAGATGGCGAGCTTTTATAGAGGAGTTTTCGCCAAAATTCTTTTACAAACCTGGAAAGGAGAATGTAGTTGCAGACGCCCTTTCGCGACAATACATAAACCAAATGGATGAAGAAAGCGATCAGACTGTACATAGTGAGATATCGCTTTCAAATACGATTCAGTCCATTAAATTTCCCGTAAACCAGTTCAGGAATCAGTTAATAATATCAAAATCTGATATTTTCTCAACTAGTAAGAAAATAGTGTTCAGACGATTTATACGGCATACAATAAATTATAATACAGTTGATGAACTTTTGGCATATTTAAAAGATAATGTGGATTCGACGGGCTCGAATGTTTTTCATTGCGATCTGCCAACACTAGCAGAATTCAAGGATAATCTTCTCCTATTGTTCCCATCTACAAAGTTTGTTCACACTGAAAAATTCGTTATGGATGTAATACGGGAAGACGATCAGTGGGATATAGTGACCACTGAACACAACAGAGCACATAGATCGCTTCAGGAGAACTTTCATCAAATTATCAACGAGTACTACTTCCCTGGTGTAAAGAAGATGCTAAAATATGTAATAACAAACTGTAGAATATGCAAAGAAAATAAGTACCAGCGAAAGCCTCCTAATGTGGGAATTGCAGCAACCCCTATACCCTCCTATCCTGGGGAAGTCCTTCATATGGATATTTTAATCACTAATAACTTAAATTTTCTTACATGCCTCGATAAATTTTCCAAGTTCGCAATTGTTTTGCCTATAAACTCTAGATCTTCCATAGATATTAAAATAGGTTTGCTTCAGGTTTTGAATAGGTTCAAGGGAGTCAAGACAATCGTTTCTGACAATGAAAGAGCGTTTTGTTCACATGCACTTGGCATTTTTCTGAGAGACCATTTAAATGTGCAACAATTTTTCGTTCCGCCAATGCACAGCAAGAGCAATGGCCAGGTAGAAAGATTCCACTCTACACTTTTGGAAATTGCACGGTGCATCAAGGCCCAGCAAAGCATAGATGAAACGGCCGAGTTGCTGTTACTCTCAACGCTAAAATATAATGACACAATCCACTCCGTAACGAACAGAAAACCCATAGACATAATTAACGGTTTTGAAAAGAATTCCCTAGTGGATATAAGAAAACAACTTCAAACTGCGCAGGACAAATCTTTGAATCAGAATAACAAGAATACGTCAAACAAGGTGTACCACCCAGGGGAAATTGTGTTCGTCAGAAGGAACAAAAGGTTAGGGAATAAATTCGATAAGGTATTCGAACAGGAGGTAATAGAAAGGGATCTAGGAACTACAGTTATGATAAAAGGAAAAAAAGTTCATAAGGAAAATCTTAGATAAGCAAAACCTTCAAGCTGACCTCTAATAGTTTCTTTTTTTTCTCTCTTCCTTTTTGCTACTATAGAGTATAGAGTCTTGTTTGCCTTCCATGGGTGTTGGCGAAGATTATGGACTATTCGGGTGCACATTTTATCGCTACAACAGAAGGTGACGTTGCTACATTTACTGATTACGACTACCTGGTACACAGGACGAACCTTTCAGAATATGAGTCATTAATACGAGAGACTGACTATATTTTAAAGACGATGACGGACGCGAGAATGAGTGCATTAATCAAGGAACAGATAAGAGAAATAGAAAGACTGCTAACAATCTTACAAGCTAATAGAAGGCACGCTAGATCATTAGATATTCTGGGATCTGCCCTAAAATTTATTGCAGGCACTCCGGACCATAGTGATTTAGAAGTCTTAACAGCGAATGAAGAAGCTCTAACAGAAAATAACAACAAACAAGCAGTAATAAATTCCGTGTTGCAGGAGAGAATTAACGACATAACTGATAGGGTCAATAATATTATTGAAAGGAAAGGCAGTAATTCAGTTCAAGAGGAAGAACTAATCCTTTTCGAGCTGATTATTGAAAGAAACGGAAACACTATATCCTTTCTAAACAGTCTGGCACTCTCAATTGTCCTGGCAAAGGAAAATATTATAAACCCGGTAATTTTTGATAACATTGAAAACACCGATATAAAAAAATCAGGAAAGGTACCTATTAGTATAAGTAACATCCTAAAATGTAGCAATATAAGTATTTTTCAAAATAGTAGCATAATAATTCAAATTGTAAAGTATCCAGTATTGACCAATCTTTGTAAATTTTTAAAAATTTATCCTGTAATTCAAAATAACTCTATATTAAAACTAGACATAAATCAAGCTTCCAAGTGTGATGAATGGGCTATCCCGGTAAAGGACTGCACAAGTATGGGCTCAACAAATATCTGTCGGAAGGCCAACGATACGTGCTTGTTCCAGCTGTTAAATAATAACACTGCGTCCTGTTTAACACAATCCGCTGATCATATCCCGCCCGTTCAAAGAATCTCAGAAGAATCAATACTTCTGAATGATGTCCTTAACACAAGCGTTTCTGAGACGGATACAATTACGGTAAATGGTACTGTACTGATAACGTTCTCGGAGAGTGTGTTTATCAATGGAACAATTTACAACAAGGAGCATAAGCAAAGAAAATTTGTTGAACCCCACCCACCAAAAATTTTGGATGTCTTAAAGAATAGCCACGAAACCAAAATCTCGTTACCATATTTACACAAAATAAACCTGAAAAATTACGAATTGATATCCAATTTACAAGAGAATATCGTCGCACATCGGACAACTCTAATAATAATTGCAATATCTATGCCGATCATATTGTGGCTGATATGCTATTTTCGCGGGAAGAAAAGACAGGACACTACCAATGTAGAGGATATAATTCAGAAGATAAGGTCGAAACAGGGACGCTCCGACACTTAAAAGGGGGAGGAGCTAGCAACGCTATGAATACCCATATTATTTTGATGAGCGACGTGAATGCCCATACTAAGATAATACGCTTAATTGCAATTTTCGGTTTTACTTGGCTTGGATTAAATTTCATTCTGCACTAAATATTTCTGCATTGCGTTGATTGGTCAATTCATGGGAAATTTTGTAAAATTTAATAATGATTAATCAGCTATTATTTTACCTCAAATTTTAATTTTAAGTAATTTTATGAAATAAATGCATTCTATGTCGAATCACCTAATTGTTTAGTTCATTTTTTCGGAGGTTCATAGAACCTAAATCAACAAAACTAACTTATACATTGACAATCATTGTTAAAGCTTTGACCTAAATCAGTCCGCTAACTTCAGAGTTTTACATAACTAATCATTAACCTTTAATAGCTGAATAATTCGTATGAATTAAAGTACACAACCCTCACTGGAAATGGGCCTCATCACTCATGATTATTTTTGATGAAAAATCATCTTCCTCTTGATGGTGATTAAGGATGGCTTGAACGTATGTTAGACGCGATTGGCGGTCAGCAGCTAACAGCTGATGCACCGTCTGGACTTTGTACGGAAACATCTTTAAATCTTTTACCAAAATTCGCTGTAAACACCGTCGACTGATACCCATTTGCGTGGCACGTCGTCTGGTCGATGTCGACGGTGCTTCCATGACATCCTCGTCTACAGCAGCAATATTCTCTGCAGAACGGCGACATTGTGCCAAAGTCACCGACCGATTATTGGTCAAATAAATAGTCACCAATATTCCACGTTCTGGAGCAGTGTAGAGTAGCATTGTTTATTAACGTGTATTTTGCAAGTGTTTACTACACAAATGTCAAAACAGAATTGACATTAGGGGCCAATCGCAAAATTTAGAGCATTTTCTTATAGGAGGATTACTTTTGCGCCACCTTGTACTAGTATAACCAAATATTGCTAGGAATTACATTTAGTATGAACAAAAGAAAATTAATATACATATGAAGCATTTGTGTGGGGCTCAACTAAGTCAGCAATCAGAAACTATATAATTATCAATATATTCTTACGATTTTGTACTTTACTTTTGGAACACCATTGGTGAAGGGTATCCAAGATTCGGCAAAGCCGAATATACCACTCTTACTTGTTGAAAATAAATTTTGTGGAATCTACTACTTTTTAATGTCGAATCTCCCACAAAGTAAAATTTTTGGTTGGCATCACTGATCCAGTTGCTAAATTTCGAGATAATCGGTCCACATTTAATCCTAGCACTCGTATAAGTGGCAGTGACGAAAAAAGCTTAAATATATAAGTCTTGAGAAATTGTTTGTATGATGACAAAATTTAGCAAATAGTTGACTCTTTATAAATAAAAAGTGATATGTGACTTCAATGGTGAAGGGTATCATATGGTCGGGCTTGACCGACTATAGCACTTTCTTACTTGATTTTTTTCAGCTTGGTTTCAACATTTAGTTTTTGCTTTTTTTAAGAATTGAGTTCAACAAATATTTAAAATTTTCATTCCAGTGCCATAAAGGAAACAAATGGGAGAATTAACTGAAAAAAGTTTGATATCTTGAACGTTACAACTATTTAAAATCGGAAAAATTTGGAAAATGTTATTTTTGGTCATAATTTGAGTAGATACTTGGTAAATTTTACTTGTCTTTAATTTTTATATACAATAAAGCATTTATATACAATCTATAAAAAATCTATCCTAACATTTTGCCGCAATTTTTATTTAGTGAAATAAAAGAAATAAAATTAACTAAATTAAAGTAAAAAAGTATATAACTAATTAAAAATAATAAGTTTGAGTATTTTTGTTATTCCTTTATTGTCTATTTTATTGTTTTCTTTTAATTACTCAAAAAAGTATCTTTTAAAAATATCGCTCAGAGATTGTTTAACAAAAAATTTAGTTTCAAAATAAAAGGCAAAAATTTCCTGATATAATATTTAAATAAAGAAATAACCGACACAAAATGTCCAAAAAAATATGAAATAAAAATACTCGTTATAAATTGAGCGATATAATAAACGGCAATCATAACCGGCATAATTTGTGAGATATAATAAACTACAGAAATAACCGTCAGTCTTTGTGCGATATAATAAACGACATTAAAAAAATAAAAATCAAAAAATAACTTTTAATTTTGATTAAAAATAAAAATCAAAAACTAACAGTTATTTTCTGAGTTTTATTATAAAAGTCATAACCATAACAGTCCCTGACCATAACTCTTTCGATTTTTTCCAGTTTTACTATGGAAACCATTGAGATTTTCATGTTCAAAATGTGCTTTGAGATTTTCATATTCCAAATTTGCAAATAGTTACCTTACAGAAAAAGGATTTATCCATCCCGTTACCACGGGATTTACAGCAGCAATAGCTACTTTTTCGTTTTGTAAATGAATAGGTAGAAGTTGTGAGAGTCGAAGTGCGCCATATTTTATTCTCATTCTTGAAATTGAAGCTGCTAACTTCGTTCGCAAAGTCCACAATAAATCAGCTAAATCTGTAATTAAAATAAGATTATTTAAATCAAAGTTGTCCAAAGTATTTGTAATGGGTAGTTGTATTAATGGGAAAGTATTTACAACAATGACAGAAAACAGTTTGTTGTTTGTTTTGCTTAGTCGATAGCAAAACAGCGACGCGTCGCCAGTAGTATTTCTTCATACATCGAAGTGAAAAAATTCAAATTTTCATACTTGTTCAGTTTTATTAGATAAGTAAAATTAAAAAAAATTTCGAAATCCGTCGACTTTGATTTAGTCCTCATTTTTTTACCTATTCGAAATTTGGCTTAAGTCTGTTAGTTTATCTAAAAAAGAGGTCTACTTATTTTGGTTGAAATAAGTTGACTCATTGGGTACCAGTCTTTGACACCCATTTCCCACATTTTTTTGTGTATACGCCCCAATTCTCAACAGAATTTGATAAATTTCGGAACACGCCTATAGTTTATACAACAAAGAGCTCTACTAATTCAAGTTGAACTCCGTCGACTCCTAGGGGTACCTGCGTTGGACTTACACTTAAATGCAATTTCATTAAAAAGTTAAGCCCAAACGACTGCAACACTTTTTTCTTAAATTTTGTATAACAATTTACTTGACTTTTTTCAGAAATTTTTTCCTGATATCTACTATATACGAGATTAAGTTATTTTCTTCTGCAAACTAAGGTTCTGTATCTTAATTAAATCGACATCAAGATTAAAGCTGTGAAACTACTGATGAAAAATTTCATCATTTTTCATTTTAGAACATTAAGCACATCTCAATACCTTTTTATAATACATAATAAAACTTTTTCTTGAAATCAATTATTATTTCTTTATTTCTAGACTCTTCTATAAACTGCATCATTAGATTTTTCAAAAGCGGTGGTCAAAAAATGGCTTTTTTGCAGCAGAAATGACATAGTGCGTCGCTACGTTAACACATATAGGGTGGGTATTACGCTTTTATTTTTTTTTATGAACCTTAGGAAATAATGCTACAAATATTTTAAATTAAAGGCCGGATTTTATTATTATGTTCAAAATATTCATATGAAACAAGTAAGAAAGCGCTATAGTCGGTCAAGCCGACCATACGATACCCTTCACCACTAAGGTCAAAGGTGTTATTTTTCCTGTGTAAAGACAAATATTTGCTAAATTTTGCCATCATACAAACATTTTCTCAAAACTTATATATTCAACCTGTTTCCGTCATTTGGACTTATATGAGAGCTAGGGTCAAATGTGGACCGATTATCTCGAAATTTGGCAGATTGATTACAGTTGTTACAAAAATTATGTATGCAAAAAATAGACTCAAAATTTCCATTATCTTTAGATTTACGAGCGTTTTAGCGATTTTTTTGTCTCATTTAGTGCGTTTTTAAAGAAGAATTTGTATGGGAGCTATGGTCAAATGTGGACCGATTTCAACGAAATTTTATACAGTGATTTTAGTTGACATAAGCAGTATTTGTTTTAAATTTCATGAAAAAATATTGATATTTGTGGCCAATACAGCAATTCCGGGAAGTGGGACCTATGGGAGGTACCATAAATAATAAACGATTTTGACCAATTTCAATAGCCATGGTCCCATTATCAAAAAAAATGATCTGTGCCAAATTTCATCAAATTATCTTTAGAATTGCGACCTGTAGTTTGATTACAAGGTTTACATGGGGGTCCAGCCAGCCGTCCAGCCAGCCAGACGGACGGACGGACATCGCTAAATCGACTCAGAAAGTGATTCTAAGCCTATTGGTATACTAAAAGGTGGGTCTAAGACAAATATTTCTATGCGTTACAAACATCAGCACAAACTTATAATACCCTTTCCACCTATGGTGGTGAAGGGTATAATAATGATAATAATGAATGACAAATCCAATCAAATTTTCCATACGAATTTCCTACATAAAACTTTGATAATTTTATTATTCGTTTATGAATTAGGGAAAAATTAGGGAAATTAATAATATTAAAACATACAACAAACGTGAAGATTTACATTTTCTAGATATATTGAATTAAAAAGAAAAACTGAATACACCATGATTTAAATTACAAAAAAGGCAGTGGTTATTTTAATTTCAGATATTGTTACTATATTATAAGGTCGTTGCCACAAACCAAATTTTCAAACAAAAATTTTAAACTTCAAAGTAAATTTACTTCTAAACATGACAAACACGCCATAAATTTGAACACAATAATAAAGAGCAAAATATTACTATTCAACAACGGTGTACAAATGCGGCTCTTCTTATTCCGTCTTTTGATTTTTTTAATTTTTGGGGCAGTTGTTTTTTCATAAAAATTAATCACATAAAAGGATCTAAACATAAGCTGTGTTTTTTTTTTTCAAAGTTTATGTCTATTTCTATAAAGATTTCGCTACTTAGCTTTCTAAGCATGCTAACACTATATATTTTGATTATTTTACGTCAAAAAAAAAATAATTAAAAATTAAAACAAGTAAGAGTGTTATATTCGGCTTTGCCGAATCTTATATACCAGGGGTACTCAACGGGAGAACATCTTAAAATACTTATGTGTTTGTGGTTTTACATGTGTTAGTGTAAAAATAACCTTATGCAGCGTTACCGATGATATGTAAATCGAACAAAAAATTCGTTAAAAGTAAAACAATGATATGAATACTCAGAAATTTTAGCATTGGCAATGCAGGCTGAATAATTTCATGTGTGTTTGTTGTTGTATTTATGAAATCTGAGCGACATCAACCTCCTTCGTTGAAAGCAGCAAAGAGACTAAGTAAAATATTATTGTTTTCCTTTCTCACTTATTGAAATTTGATTACAGTTCGTGTTATGTCTGTGAATATATGTTAAAAAGCCGATTAGTACTCGGCTCCTGAGTGCAAAGGCTGAGTAAGGCTGTTATATACCCTTCACCAATGGTGTTCAAATAACAAAATTTGTATTTATGATTTTATTCAATTCTTCTTTTAGAAACTTTTAGAATAATATTGTGACGAATTTTAAACTTATCCGTCCCATTGTGCAAAGTTCACTGGTGTTGTTGTTATTCTGTTTATGTCAAATAAGCAGAGCAACATGTTTCTCTTATGTACAGTAAAAAGCATAGCAACATGTTTCTATTTTATCTACATTCTCTCTCTCTCTCTCTGTTACTGTTAACTTCAGATAATCTGTTTGTACACTGTTTGTGTGAGTGTGTTCTTGATCATGTGAGAATGTAGTGGAACACACATGAACTTTCGTAAGCCACATTGTTAGTGCAATCAACTACAGCAGCTCTTTGTTTACGTCTGCAGAAATTGCTAGAATCTCTCTTCTCTACTATATAAGGCCGATGGGAGAGTATTGTAGGAACAGTTTTTATTTCAAACGCGTATAAGAGAAACAGTGTGACTAAGAATATTTGTAAAGCTGTTTTGTGAAGTTTGTTTACAGTTTTTGTGAAAGTGTGTCTAAGTGATTCTAAAGTTAATAAAACGTTTACTTTGAAAAACTACCTAAAGTGTTTTAATTAATTTGATTACGTTTTTTTGCAAAAAGAATTCCTTCCACGTTTTTAAAGGAAAAACGTAACAACTGGTGTCAGAAGTGGAATTTCAAAATAACAACCATAGTGAAACTTGACGAATTAAAATTGGACCAACTTAACCCTTATACTCTCCTTGGGTCAATTTGACCCAATTTTGTTTTTCAAACGCAAAATTTTCCCCTTAAATATTTAGATATGAACTTGAAACTTTTATTTATCCATTACAGGGACGAAAATTATGTTTTTATAAGAAAATAATAAAATTAAAAATTTTCCTCCCCCCTCCACATTTCAAAACACGATTTACACACATTTAATACCCTTTGGGTCAATATGACCCAACAAGCGATATTTCAAGCTTAATTACACTTTATAATTTTTTTTCCTATTGAACATAATTGAATCGAGTTCACCTTCATTCAGAATCATCTATCAATAATTTGTTCAGTCAAATAATCAGTAAAATCGCTTTTATTGAACATTTTTCCATTCATGGGCTGTTCACATATTACGTTACGCTATTTTCGCAATTTTTTTTTGTTTTCAGATGATATATTCCAAACAAAAATAAATATGTTATCCTCTTAAGTTCTCTTCATCATTCAGCCGACGTAAGAGATGATGAACAAAAAAAGACTAAAATAATACATCATTGCATCCAAACTAAAGCTTTAGTTCATGCACTTAACCAACTTGTTGCTAATTACACATGTAAGCGCAAGACTAAACGATGGCCAGTTGCATTATTTTCAAACATGATAGTTGTATCAGCATATAGCACCTACATCACATGGACTTAAATGAATCCTGACTGGGGTTTTAATACAAACTTCAGAAGCAAGCTTTATTTAGTAGAACTTGCAAATCAATGAACTAACAAATGAGCATATTTGGCGAAGAATATTTCCAAGGCGTTTGATATAGTGTGGCACGGAGCACTTCTATCAAAACTTATTGCCTTTGGTATCGGTAATAACTTCTCTCGGTTTATATTGAGCTTCCTCAGAGATCGCTCTATACGAGTTGTTATAGAATTCAAGGTTAATTCAGAGCTACCACAAGCTCTGTTCTTTCTCCAACTCTATTTCTTATCTTTATAAATGTCCTTCAACATCAAACTTCCAAAACTATCTACTCTTTTGCAGATGACAGCAATATTTGCCATTCATATTCATTCAATCGTAGTCCAAGCCTTCCTTAGGTTGGCGCTATGAGACAAAACATGAATTAATTATTAAATCGATATTTAGAAACAATTTCAGAATGGGGTCGTGCGAATAGATGTTGTATGCTTATGCATAAACGCGCGGGAAACCATGTTTCTTCTTCAATGTGATGTCCGTTCGACAAAATATATCTTTCAAGTGTCGAAAGAAGCATTCAAGTGCCTCGGTTTTCTAAAACGGTGCAAGAGATACTTCACTCCATCTGATCTCCTTACTATTTACACCACCTCATGTATGTGCCGGAACTTCAAAGTCTATTTTGGAGCTTCTCGACCTAGTGTACGAAATGGCGAAAGTGCTCATCGGGACAGTGGGGTATCCAACTCTATTGATTTACAGGAGCACCATCGCAATTTGAGTTGTGTCACACTCTTCTATTGTTAATACTTTTGAAAGTGCTCTAACGAAATCAGAGAACTCGTTTCCGAAACTCGGACTTTTTTACGCAATGCACGTCATTCTGTTAGAGCTCATTCCTTTGTGGTCGATTGGCCGGTAGACCGAACAACACGCTATATTCATCCGTATAGTTCGTATATGGAATTCACTTCCCGCAGAAGTTTTCCCTGCCAGTTGCAATATAGGTAAATTTAAAGCCATAAAGACTACTCCATCTATCCACCCTCCCATAACCTATTTTCCTACTTCCAACACAATGCACAATGTGCTGCACAATGTGCTGGTTCTAAATTAAAAAATCCAATGTTAAATATCCAATTTTGTTAATATTTCATTGTTGGGTCATATTAACCCAAAGGGTAATATAAAGGGCACAAATCCAAGGAAAGTAGAAGGGTTAAGAAGGAGTTGGGAAAGATGAACATGCCAACAGCCGACACTAAAGCTGAACTACAAAGAAGGCTCAGGGACGAACTTCAAAATCAAGGTATTGACATTGCGACTTACGAATTCGAGACTAAAGAAGAAATGGAGGTTAGTACCAGTTCGATGATGGAAAAGATGGAAGTTAACAATAAGCAAACGAGAACCATGTTTGCAGGTTTAAAAACAGAGCTTCAAGAATCTGCCGAAATTAACAATAAGCAAACGAGAACCATGATTGCAGGTATGAAAACGGAACTTCAAGAAGCTGCCAAAATCAACAACGAGAAACTTCTAGCTGAGGTCAGACAAGAAAACAAACAGATCGAAGAAAAAATGGTAGAAATTTCTGGATCCACAAACAAACAACTTCAAGAAATTTCGGCAACAATTAACAATCGGATCGATGGCGTTGAGAACAAATTTGACAAAAAACTGGCCGATATAGAAAATGAGATTGGCGATGTAGAAGCTAAAGTCAATCAGATCAAATTTGACAAGAAACTGGCCGATATAGAGAATGAAGTTGAAAAGAAAATTGGCGATCTAGAAGCGAAATTTAATGGCATACAACAACAGGCAGGTCCAGTGCGAGTTGTTCAAGAAACATCTGGAAAAACGAAAGCACCCAGTTTTGATGGCAGTCTACCGTTTAATGTGTTCAAGTTCCAGTTTGAAACAGTCGCCGAGAGGAACCTATGGGACAACGACCAGAAAGCTGTGGAACTAATTTTGGCTCTAAAAGGCAATGCTGCGGAAGTCCTAGAAAGTGTGCCGTTAAGCTGTAGAAAGAACTTTGATGACATCATGTCTGCTCTTCAGCGTAAGTACGGTGGCGAACACAAGAAGGAAATTTACCGCCTGGAACTTCGCGGCAGAGTTCAGAAACCAAACGAAACCTTACATGACTTTGCCTGAGACATTGAACGTTTGGTGGGGCTAATTTATCCTGGAGAAAGTCAGACTTTCTTAAACCAGTTCCGGATTGAAGCATTTGTGCATGGTATAAGAGATCCTGATATTAAATTTGCGGTGTGTGCCACACGAAAATCAACATTTGCCGAAACTGTGTCATTCGCATTGACCCAAGAAACAGCGAAAATCATTGCTATGCCACAAGTATGCAGGTTGCAAGGTGTCGACGTAGTTGCTAACAACCAAACCAGTATGGAGCAACTGATAGAGAAAATGAGTCGAGTAATAGTTGAAAAATTGAGTAGAGTAATAGATGAGAAATTGAGCAAGCTGAAATCCAAGTGTTACAACTGCGGTAAGGAAGGTCATTTCCAGCGAAATTGCAGGGCACCGTTAAGACAATCGAGATCTGCTTCATCAGTCGAAGGCAGCCAGCAGGAGAAGTCCTGCAATACCAGAAGAGTTCCTGTAAGAGTTAAAAACTTATCCTGCCATGAAAAAGTGAGCAAATCTGATTTGGAAATTGGTCAATGCGCAACCACTAAAGCGATAACTAACTGCGAGACAAAATCAGAGCCTGTTAAGATGTCCAGCAAAGAACAACAAGTGGCGAAGAACGTAGAGAGTAAGCATTGCGCCAAGACCAAAGTAAAGGGGTGCGTAGTTAATGTTCGGCAAATTCGTGTAGAATCCAGTGAAGATTGGTCTGTAGTGCAGAGGAACGATCCAGTACTGGGGAAAATAATGCAAGCCAAAGAAGAAGGCAAGAGGCCAACCCGTAACGAGATATCACAGGAAAGTCCACTTATGAAGTCATATTGGGCTCTCTGGGATAGTCTGAAGATAATAGACGGTTGCTTATATCGCACTTGGGAGAGCGCCGACGGAAAGACAGTGCAAAATTTGGTCGTGGTGCCATCCTCTAAAATAAAGGAAGTGCAAAAGGAGTTTCATGATGGTCCTAGTGGAGGTCACCTTGGTGTAACAAAGACCTTAGAAAAACTGAAGCAGCGGTTCTACTGGGTTGGGT
Organism: Stomorhina lunata; assembly: GCA_933228675.1. NCBI lineage: Eukaryota > Metazoa > Arthropoda > Insecta > Diptera > Rhiniidae > Stomorhina > Stomorhina lunata. The sequence goes on from OW121742.1 coordinate 82,566,950, forward strand.
GTCCTCAGAGTGTGACTGACTGGATTGCTAATTGTCCAAATTGTATCGCAGCCAAGGGTCCAGTCCGAAAAAGTCATGGCCAGCTACATCAGTACAATTCTGGTGCCCCATTTGAGCGGATAGCTATGGATGTAGCAGGTCCTTTCCCTGTAAGCGAGGCTAGTAATCGTTATGTGCTAGTGGTGATGGACTATTTTACCAAATGGCCTGAGGTGTATGCAGTACCTAACCAAGAAGCTAAAACAGTGATAGACGTCTTTGTAAACAACTGGATATGCCGCTATGGAGTTCCACTAGAGCTACACTCAGATCAAGGCAGAAATTTTGAATCCGCGGTGTTCAGGGAAATGTGTGAGTTGTATGGAATAAGAAAAACGCGAACTACCCCTCTACATCCGCAGTCTGACGGTATGGTTGAAAGGTTTTACCGTACGCTGGAAGAGTACCTAAGGAAGGTGGTCAGCACTCATCAGAGGGACTGGGATCAACACATACAAAAATTTCTGCTGGCATATCGAACAGCCGCTCACGACTCCACGTCCAAGACCCCTGCCAAAGTCGTTTTCGGAACCGAGCTGCGATTACCCGCAGACTTGCAATTTGGTACTAAGCCAATAACAAATACTGAGAATCGTGGTCACCTCTCCTCCCAAGAGCAAGAAAACCTTAATGAACTGCATAAATTCGTCCGTAGCAAAATTAGAATGGTCAGCGACAAGATGAAGGCCAGATACGATTGAGCAGCCAATTCCCAGGGCTTTAATGAAGGTCAGCTGGTACTCTTATACAACCCACAGCGCAGAAAAGGATTATCTCCCAAACTACAAACTGATTGGAACGGCCCGTACAAGGTTGTTAAAAGGATAAATGATGTGGTAAATCGAATACAAAAGGATAAGAGTCCAAGGTCCAAAATGAAGGTCGTACACCTCGAAAGATTGGCCGCCTACGGAAGAATGGAGACTGTGCCTATTCGGGACGAACAGGGTTAAGAGGGGGCAGTGTGACGAATTTTAAACTTATCCGTCCCATTGTGCAAAGTTCACTGCTTATAATTCTTCCCCTCGCTTTCTAGATGTTTCTGTTGGTGTTGTTGTTATTCTGTTTATGTCAATAAGCAGAGCAACATGTTTCCCTTATGTACAGTAAAGAGCATAGCAACATGTTTCTCTTTTATCTACATTCTCTCTCTCTCTCTGTTACTGTTAACTTCAGATAATCTGTTTGTACAACGTATGTGTGAGTGTGTTCTTGATCATGTGAGAATGTAGTGGAACACACATGAACTTTCGTAAGCCACATTGTTAGTGTAATCAACTACAGCTGCTCTTTGTTTACGTCTGCAGAAATTGCTAGAAACTATCTTCTCTACTATATAAGGCCGATGGGCGAGTATTGTGGGAACAGTTTTAATTCAGACGCGTATAAAGAGAACAGTGTGACTAAGAGTATTTGTAAAGCAGTTTTGTGAAGTTTGTTTGCAGTATTTGTGAAAGTTTGTTTTAAGTGATTAACTATAGAGTTAATAAAAGTATTGCTTTGTAAAACTACATACTACAAGTGTTTTAATTTGATTACGGTTGTTTGCAAAAAGAATTCCTTCCACGTTTTTTAAGGAAAAACGTAACAATACATTTAAAAGTTAAACGCTATATTGTTCAAAATTTTGTATCCTGATGTCGGTGTCTTGACTTTATATCTGGCAACTAACAAATATCACAACATTTTAAAATACGTGTATATGTTTTTCTTATAGGAAAAGCACATGGTTAATCTTGAATGTCTGTGAATTTAGTAGGCAGAATTAGTACCAATATATGCAATTATATATAATTAATATATTAACCTATAGGTTCAGTTAGATTTTTATACATATGTATGGTTTTGAACGGATACCATTGTAATGAGTTGTATTTTGCATAATTCATAAAAAGATTACCTACAATTTAATATAAATATACTTATTACATGTCGCAAATAATGAGCAATCACTATGTTCAAAAGTTTAGACATATGTACATCGTATTTCCGTCTACTGAAATCAGGTTTGTGTAGCTCCTGGATGGCATACCGACATAAGTTAAATATTGGATGTTAATAGTGTTCTATGAAGTTTATTATCAAATTTCAATATACATTTCTATTAACACCTGAGATATAGCCAAAACTCGAAATTCGATGCCGAATTAAAATTTTATATTTCCTTTTAAATTATTTTTTTTTAATTTGTATAAAATTCTTCAATTTGATTAAAATTTCTCAATTTGCGGATAGTATACTGACATGAATAATTTGTCAGATCTTAGGAAATCCACTAAAGCAAAACGATATTAAATATCATCAAAATCGGTATATAACAATCTGAGATATAGCCAAAACTCCAAATTTGATGTCCCGCAAATTGCCGAATTTAAAATATTTTTTTGTAAAAAAAATATATTTTTTTGTAAAAAAAATAATTTTTTTGAAGAAAGTTTTCTGAATTGTATACCAAATTTCGGTATATCAACAACTCAGATATCGCCAAAGCAAAATATACCGATGTACGCAAATTGGCAATTTAAAAAATTTTTTTCTTTTTTAAAAACAGCATTTAAAAAAAAAATTTTCGTATTATATGTCAGATTAGAAGAAAATACTTCAACGCAGCACGCTATTAAATTTCATCAAAATCGGTCCATAAACACCAGAGATATCGCCAAAATTCGATGAGAATTTTAAAAAAGTTTTTTAAAAATATGTAAATTTAAAAAAAATTAAATTCGTCATTTTGTACCCATCGAATTTTAGTATTTTGCCGATATCTCCGGTGTTTATGGGCCGATTTTGATGAAATTTAAACTTGATTTCAACAGACAGACGGACAGACAGACAGAGTCGATCGGTATAAAAAAAACAATGTATGTATGTATGTCAGTATATATGTATTCAATTAAATGGCATTGAGGATTACCAAATGCATTTTTTTAACATAATATGGTGTCATCATTTTTTTGTTACTGACTATTTCTAAAAAACAAACAAAGCATCCGCTAAGCATGTGTCATGTTTGCCGTCTGAAAGACAACTGAATTTAATGAGCATAACAAAGTCGTGGGCGTAGCAAATAATCAATTGCTGTATGAAATGAGCACCCATGTTTTAAACACAAAAGGCATTGAGGACAACCAAATCCATTATTTATCACGAAATGGTAACATCTTTTGTTACTCACTGTTTTTTAAAAACAATCAAAGCATCCGCTAAGCATGTGTTATGTTTGCCGTCTGAAAGACAACTGAATTCAAAGAGCATAACAAAGTGGTGGGTGTCGCCAATAATCAATTGCTGTATGAAATGAGCACCTCTGAACTAAAGCCTCTTGACCATTCCAAACGTCGTGAATTGGCAGAATGGTGGCAAGAAATGGCAACAGTTTTTTTTTTTTTTCTCGTCTATTCTTATTTATTGAATCTTCATTGAATCTAATGAACTAACAATAAGTTTACAAATCTGAAATCTAAAATAAATTAATCATGAAAGTCCAATTATGAACCACATAATCCTTTTCTTCGGTAGGATTATTCCTTTCTACTCTAAAAATCCGTTTTCAATTTCTGCTGAAAAGGTCGCTAGTATCCCTCCTTCTGAGACGGACATGGCCGCGACCATTTAATATGTTTCGAGCAAGTGGGTTAGGATGACATGCTAATTTATTTAGATAATTCACAACACTCTTTGCTATTTCAGTTTTAACTAATGGGATTTCAAGGTCTTTGTGTAAATTAGAGTTCTTAATATACCACGGTGCGCCAGTAATTATTCTTAAAAGTTTGTTTTGTCGCCTTTGGATTTTTTCAATATTTGACTCAGAGGCAGTACCCCACAGCTGAATTTTGCAGTCTAGGCCAAGCTTAGAATTTTTACCAATAAGCCAGTTAATTTCTGCTGATTTAAGTTTAATTTGAGTAAGTTTTGCTTCTATATGACTTTTCCACGTAAGCCGTCTATCCAAGTGAATTCCAAGGTATTTCACTTCTGTTTGGTGGGGAATAATTTGGCCATTTATTTTAACTGGTGGGCAAGTTTCCCTCCGTAGAGTGAAAGTGATGTGAACGCACTTTTGTTCATTTACTTTAATTTTCCACTGTTTTAGCCATTCTTCTAAATGAGATATATGGGTCTGTAGACGCCGAGTTGATTCTAATGGGTTTTCATGAGTACTCAAAATGGCAGTATCATCTGCAAATGTGGATGTTAATGTATGTATGTTTGTGGGCATATCAAAAGTGTATATTACATATAATATTGGACCTAGTATACTACCTTGGGGTACGCCGGCTTTTATAGGTTGCGGCGTGCTTAAGAAATCTCCTTCTTTAAGTATAAACTTACGTTTGGTCAGATAGCTAACTAGAAGCTTATATACACTTTCGGGGAAAAGTTTTTTCAATTTATAAATTAAACCATCATGCCAAACTTTATCAAATGCCTGGGATACATCAATAAAAAGAGCAGAGCAGTATTTTTTTCTTCAAAAGCCGTTCGTATTGCGGTAACGATTCGATGAGTTTGTTCGATTGTACTGTGCTTTCTTCTAAACCCGAACTGGTGATTTGGAATGCATCCTCTTTCATCCAGAATTTGCATTATTTTGGTCACCAATAGTTTTTCAAAAAGTTTAGACATATTGGATAGTAAGCTTATAGGTCTATATGATTCTACTTTTGTATGATCTTTTCCTGGCTTAGGAATCATAGTTATCAAAGAAACCTTCCAATCTGTGGGAAAAAATTTCAAGCTTAAAATGGCATTAAAAATAAGTTGAATTAATTTTATTGCAACAAGTGGTAACTCTTTAAGAATTTTATTACTTATTTTGTCAAGTCCTGGTGCTTTGTTTGGGTTCAAATCGTGTATAGTTTTAACGACTTCTTGGATTTCAAACATAATATTTGTACCATGTCGCTCTTCAACCGGAGGTAATTCCACTATACTATTTGATGCATTGGGGGTAAATACGCATTTTAAGTGATTAACAAACAGTTCACCTTTTTCAGAGTCAATTTTTGCAAAGCCTCCATTCGTATTTCTTAAAGGGGGTTTACGCATGCATTATTTTGGTCTTTTGTGACTTTTAGCAGCTCTCCATAACGAATATCCTGATTGCGGAGTTGCATCTAATCCTTTCAGATAAGTTTTCAGGGATTCTTCTCTTCGGGTTTCCAAAAGTTTCCTTAATAATTTTGTACAAGTCTGCAATCTGTTTTTCGATTGGGGGGATCTATGAAGTTGCCATTCTCTTCTTGCTCTTCTTTTATCAGATAAAAGCCTTTCGACATCGGCTGAATAAATTCTGTTAAAACTGACTTGATTGGGGGAAAATGAAATCTGTTGTGTGGTGGTGTGAGGCCGGCGGGGTAATGCAAAATGTTGCTGGGGGGTAATAAAGCATGTTGACTGTGGGACAAAGGAGTATGTTGACCGACCTGGGGGTTTAGTGTGGTATATTGTTCGGGGGGTAATACAGTATGTTGTTGAGGGGACTATGTAGCGTGATGCCTGTGGGGTAATACAGCATGATGCTGATGTGTTATTGTGACCTGCTGATGGGGTAAATGTGGAGAACCTTGCCAGGTGGGCGCTACCAAATTTTATAGAGTGGGTAGCGTTGACTGTTGTGGAGGGGGGGTGGTATAGAAAGTTGTCTAGGGGATACTGCAGCGTGTTATCTGGGAGGAGAGGTTGTGTATTAATTTGGGGGTAGTGTGGCATGTAATCATGTAACAAAACAGAGTCTTGGCGGGGGGGTAACGAGGAAAATGCAGCATGCTGTTGGGGAGTTGGTGTAGCATGATGCGAAGGGGATAATGGTGCCTGTTGCTGGTGTGTTATAATTGTCTGTTGACGGGGTAATAACGGAGAACTTATCCGGGGGGCGTCTACTGCACAATATGGGGTTGGCAACGTTGCACGTGGACGGGGGGATAAAGTAGGCTGTTGTTGAGTGGGATGTATTATGTTGGATGGAGCAAGAAGCATCATGTTTCCTGGGGGGTAGTGTTGCATATTAATGAGGGAAAATTCATAATGTTGTAAGTGGGGAGAGTCAGCATGTTGTGTGGGGGCTGGATCAGCAAGTTGCCGGGGATTTATTGACACTTGTTGACAGGGGGTTAATGTAGCATGTTGTTTGGGGGGTAGTGTAGCATGGTAAATAGCCAATTTAATATTGTTTTCGAAATCTCTAATAGCGGAATCGATGTGTTCCGGTATACGTAGATGGCAACAGTGGATGATCAATTTTCGAAGAAATCATCTTCAGTGATGAGCCACATTTTCACCTCAGTGGATTCGTCAATAAACAGAATTGCCGCATTTGGGCGAATGAGAATATAAGAGTGATTGTCGAAAAACCAATGCACCCACAAAGAGTCACTGTTTGGTGCGGTTTACGGGCTGGCGGCATCATCGGGCCGTATTTTTTTCAAAATGAGGCCGGTCAGGCAGTTATTGTGAATGGTGTTCGCTATCGTGAGATGATAACGAACTTTTTATGGCCCGAATCGGAAGATATGGATGTGGACGACATGTGGTTTCAGCAGGACGGTGCCACTTGCCACACAGCTAACGAAACAACGGCTCTTTTGCGCAACAAATTCAATGGCCGTGTTATTTCACGTAATAACAATGCCAATTGACCGCCAAGATCATGTGATTTGACACCGGTGGACTTTTTTCTTTGGGGTTATTTGAAAGAAAAGGTGTACGTCGATAACACTGCTCTACAAAATGAAACTTTTTGTGTTGTCCGGGATCACCACTATATTTTTTTTATCTGCTATAGTCCCCTGACTATAAAAATGGTCGAAATTTAAAATTTTATGGATACGATTTTTTTAAAAAAATTTTTTTCTAAAATTTGTCATTTTTAAAAAAGGAGATCCATTGATATTACCATATCTCCAAAACGGGCTGTCCGATTTTGTTGGTGGAAACTGCATATAATAGCAAATAAAATTGCCTTTAAATTGTCTGTATACAATTCTTTTAAATGCTTATTGGTTTCAGAGTTATTTGCATCGAGATATAAAAAAATCGATTTTTTGTATTAAAAGTTTCCATTTTTTTTTTAATTCGTAAAAAATCGAAAATGACAAAAACGAACGATTTTTTTTACGTGATTGCAAAACTGTGAATATTCCAAATAAGCCAAGCTTTATTTCATGAAGATCTATGCATAAACGGTAATTTTATTAATACTTAAGTGAATGAAGTGAAAATACGTAATTTTTGTACAAGTAAGCCGTATGAAGCCTATTGTTAAAAAAAGAAGTAGAGGCCACAATTTTGAAGCCAATTTCATAAAATTTGGCACAGGTTATTTTTTGCTACAAGAGCAAAGCCTGTTTTAATAGTATAAAATCGTCCATACTTGTGGGCTACCTTCCATAGAACCTTCTTCCCGGAATATAGTTTTATGTTCCTCAAATCAAAAAATTTCCTTCTATCTACATAGAAATAAACCTTATCTCACATATTAACCTGCTATCGGAAATTTTTTAAATGTAAATAGTGAAGTTTTATATTTTTGTTTATTTAGCTACGCTACCTTTATTAAAGAAATGGTGTAAAATTTAGTAGTTAAAGTATTTAAAAATAGTTTCTACATTTTGCTTGTCTACTGTAATTTTCCGAATTTGATTCTCGTATAAGAAACCAAATATAGTCCCCCATCATATTTTCGTTCCAGAATCCTTGATAACGCTCCTCCATTGACTTAAGTTGTTGGTGAAATCGTCTCCATGCTCATCACTGACATCACCAAGGCTTATGTCGTTCACGATAGGTAGTTATTATAACCTGTTTTTCAACTAAATCTCTTTCTTTTAGACGGGATGCAAGTAGCTCTGACTGTTGTTTTGAAAGCTCTAGGTCTCTTATAATATCATTTAACAAGGACTGTGTAAAAGGCTTTGGGCAAAATCCATGAGATACGCTGGAGATGTTTGAAGATGAAGAAACAGGGGATGGAGGAACTTCAGTATACGTAGAATGTTGATTTTCGGGACATAGAACTTCATCTGAATCTAGCACGGGAAGTGTAAATCCACCAGCTGAAATCGTGGGATAAGACCAAAGCATATGTTTTCCAAATCCACTTTTTCTACTTAAACAAAAGTAACAGTCAGCATCATGATTAGATGTTTCTCTCCACATCATAGGTTTTTCAATTTGCATGTTTCCTCTGTGAAAAATAAAAATTTTCCAATGAGTATCAAAAATATTTTGAAATAATATAAGTATTACTTACTGAGGGTGGGATTCCCATTTTTTTAACATATATTCACAGCTACGACAAATTGAATTAGGCGTCCAATATTGGCTTAAATTATCTACATCTATTTTGAAATAATCTTTAAATGAATTTTGTAGTGAAATAGTGAACTTTCGCCGGCCTTTTGCTATAGTGTATACACCACATATATAACAAAATATATCCGGGTTATTTTTGCAGACAAATTTTCTACGTGTATTATTCATTTTTTAAAAATTCGCCAACCAAATAAATAGTTTGTTGTAATGACAACTTGACTTTTCGCGATCAGAAACGCTAGTTAAATAACATGAATGAACTAAATGAACTACTTTAAATATGTTGCATTTTTACCAAAAGTACCTATTTTTTAAAAGAAAATACCTAGGTGAATAAGGACCAAAGAATAATTTACCTGTCAAAAGTTGATGTAAAGTCATAAAAAACAGCAAAAAACCATTCCTGTTTTATCTACCTGCTGAACAGAAGTGTACTTCATTTATCAAAATATTTTCGCGGAACACACTCAAATTAATTCCAGGTATAACAGTTTCTATGACCGAGTGATAAAATTAAATTTTTTAATTTTTATGATTTAAAAAGACAAAGTTGCGCAAAATGTCATACCTTAATGAATTTAGTCAAAAACAATAACAGGCTTAATATGCCAAATTTTTGCTAAATTGGGTATTTTCACTTTATTGTCAATAAAACCAACATTTATTGATGTATTTTCACGAAACAAGGCTTCACTTATTTATAAGATTCACAGCTTTAACACCGTGAAATAATGGCAAGTTTTTGAAACTTTCGATTTTTTATGAATTTTTGAAAAATAAAGATTTTTCGATTTTGCAAAAAAAAAACTTTTTTTTTATATTTTTATGTCAATAACTCCACAACCGTTGATGATATGAAAAAATTGTCTTAACAAGACTTACCATATCTCCAAAACGGGCTGTCCGATTTTGTTGGTGGAAACTGCATATAATAGCAAATTAAATTGCCTTTAAATTGTGTGTATACAATTCTTTTAAATGCTTATTGGTTTCAGAGTTATTTGCATCGAGATATAAAAAAATCGATTTTTTGTATTAAAAGTTTCCATTTTTTTTTTAATTCGTAAAAAATCGAAAATGACAAAAACGTACGATTTTTTTTACGTGATTGCAAAACTGTGAATATTCCAAATAAGCCAAGCTTTATTTCATGAAGATCTATGCATAAACGGTAATTTTATTAATACTTAAGTGAATGAAGTGAAAATACGTAATTTTTGTACAAGTAAGCCGTATGAAGCCTATTGTTAAAAAAAGAAGTAGAGGCCACAATTTTGAAGCCAATTTCATAAAATTTGGCACAGGTTATTTTTTGCTACAAGAGCAAAGCCTGTTTTAATAGTATAAAATCGTCCATACTTGTGGGCTACCTTCCATAGAACCTTCTTCCCGGAATATAGTTTTATGTTCCTCAAATCAAAAAATTTCCTTCTATCTACATAGAAATAAACCTTATCTCACATATTAACCTGCTATCGGAAATTTTTTAAATGTAAATAGTGAAGTTTTATATTTTTGTTTATTTAGCTACGCTACCTTTATTAAAGAAATGGTGTAAAATTTAGTAGTTAAAGTATTTAAAAATAGTTTCTACATTTTGCTTGTCTACTGTAATTTTCCGAATTTGATTCTCGTATAAGAAACCAAATATAGTCCCCCATCATATTTTCGTTCCAGAATCCTTGATAACGCTCCTCCATTGACTTAAGTTGTTGGTGAAATCGTCTCCATGCTCATCACTGACATCACCAAGGCTTATGTCGTTCACGATAGGTAGTTATTATAACCTGTTTTTCAACTAAATCTCTTTCTTTTAGACGGGATGCAAGTAGCTCTGACTGTTGTTTTGAAAGCTCTAGGTCTCTTATAATATCATTTAACAAGGACTGTGTAAAAGGCTTTGGGCAAAATCCATGAGATACGCTGGAGATGTTTGAAGATGAAGAAACATAAAAATAAACAATTACACCAACCAAATCCAATCCAACAAACCAAATAAATCACATTATATTATGTATGAATTACACTAAACCCAACCAACCGACCAACCAAAAATCAAAAACACATCAATCACATCCAACTCAATACCAAATCCGTATAAAAAAAAAAATATGAAAAAATACACCCACAGGTGGACAAGCAGCCGATACGAGAAACCAATATCTACATGTATTTATATTTCGTATTCTTCATTATATTTGGATCATTTTTCACACTCAATCTGTTCATTGGTGTTATCATTGATAATTTTAATGAACAAAAGAAGAAAGCAGGTGGATCATTAGAAATGTTCATGACAGAAGATCAGAAAAAGTACTATAATGCTATGAAAAAGATGGGCTCAAAAAAACCATTAAAAGCCATTCCAAGACCGAGGGTAAGGCTTCGAAAAAAAACATACAAACAAATTTAACCAAACCAAACCTAATCTAATTTAACTAAACGAAAAGAAACGAAACGAACAATCGATAAAAAAAACTATAACCGATATCTCAAAATTTCTACTAACATATTTAACAATTCCTATATATATAGATATTCAGAACGTCATACATACTATATGTATTAAAAAAAAAATTACGAGAAATTTTTACTAGAATAATTTAAAACGATAACGTTTAAATCTGTGCCAATTTCAAAAACTGTTTTAATACAACGTTTATACAATATTATTTATTATTATATTTGTATACATAATTACATAAATTTATTTTTAAATTGACTTTTACAAATGTTGATAAAACCCTAAAATGTCCCGTTTTGACATAAATATTTTAACATGTAACTTTTTACATGTGGCCTCCCCTATCGCTCTCTATGTATATCTCCCTTATGTTACGTTACATGTTACAAAAAAGGTTGTCTGTTAATAAACATTTTTATGTCTGCCATTTGAATATTTTCAAATGTTTCAGTGCAAACAAAAAAAATATTTTTATATTTTTATAAAAGCGATTAAAATAATTTTTCGCATTATTTCCTTTCTTTGTATGTATATGCAATGTATGATTATATATCAACTACATCTTTACTTAAGTAATATACCCAAATATTTTAATATGAAAATGGCATGTTTTTCACTTCAGTATACGTAGAATGTTGATTTTCGGGACATAGAACTTCATCTGAATCTAGCACGGGAAGTGTAAATCCACCAGCTGAAATCGTGGGATAAGACCAAAGCATATGTTTTCCAAATCCACTTTTTCTACTTAAACAAAAGTAACAGTCAGCATCATGATTAGATGTTTCTCTCCACATCATAGGTTTTTCAATTTGCATGTTTCCTCTGTGAAAAATAAAAATTTTCCAATGAGTATCAAAAATATTTTGAAATAATATAAGTATTACTTACTGAGGGTGGGATTCCCATTTTTTTAACATATATTCACAGCTACGACAAATTGAATTAGGCGTCCAATATTGGCTTAAATTATCTACATCTATTTTGAAATAATCTTTAAATGAATTTTGTAGTGAAATAGTGAACTTTCGCCGGCCTTTTGCTATAGTGTATACACCACATATATAACAAAATATATCCGGGTTATTTTTGCAGACAAATTTTCTACGTGTATTATTCATTTTTTAAAAATTCGCCAACCAAATAAATAGTTTGTTGTAATGACAACTTGACTTTTCGCGATCAGAAACGCTAGTTAAATAACATGAATGAACTAAATGAACTACTTTAAATATGTTGCATTTTTACCAAAAGTACCTATTTTTTAAAAGAAAATACCTAGGTGAATAAGGACCAAAGAATAATTTACCTGTCAAAAGTTGATGTAAAGTCATAAAAAACAGCAAAAAACCATTCCTGTTTTATCTACCTGCTGAACAGAAGTGTACTTCATTTATCAAAATATTTTCGCGGAACACACTCAAATTAATTCCAGGTATAACAGTTTCTATGACCGAGTGATAAAATTAAATTTTTTAATTTTTATGATTTAAAAAGACAAAGTTGCGCAAAATGTCATACCTTAATGAATTTAGTCAAAAACAATAACAGGCTTAATATGCCAAATTTTTGCTAAATTGGGTATTTTCACTTTATTGTCAATAAAACCAACATTTATTGATGTATTTTCACGAAACAAGGCTTCACTTATTTATAAGATTCACAGCTTTAACACCGTGAAATAATGGCAAGTTTTTGAAACTTTCGATTTTTTATGAATTTTTGAAAAATAAAGATTTTTCGATTTTGCAAAAAAAAACTTTTTTTTTATATTTTTATGTCAATAACTCCACAACCGTTGATGATATGAAAAAATTGTCTTAACAAGACTTAAAGAAAATTTTGTGGTGAATCCGCTCGTGTTCCTCTCATAAGCCGTTTCCAAGTTACGATAAAATAAATGGAACGACCTCTGTGAAAATCCGTAATTTTAGAAAAAAAAATTAAAAAAAAAATCGTATCCATAAAATTTTAAATTTTGGGTGTTTTTGTACTTAGGGGGCCATAATACAACGAAATTAAATAGTTAGACTTCAAACCAATTTTTGCTGTTGACCAGTGTAAGCTAGCAACAATTCAAGAGCTAAAGGACGAGATAATTCGGCACATTAACGGCATAGAACCTCCATTATGCCTCAGGGTCATCGAAAATTTGGACCATCGGATGGAGGTGTGCCGCCGTGGTCGCAGCGCCCGTTTGGCCGATATTTTGTTCCATGCATAATTGAGTAATACCAATATATCACAATAAAATAAAATTACAATAATTTCCCAAATAGTTTGTGTTTTATTCAAAATCAACATCGGCCCTTGAAATTTAACCACCCGATATATTTCATTCATTCCACCAAATCATTTTCTTCATTTCTTTAAGTATCTTATTTCTGTTATTACATCGATAATCTTTCCATTAAGAAATTTTTTCATCGGTAATTTACTTTTTGGGTTATTAATAACCTTTTTTTATCCAACATTTTACTATAAAAATCAATTATTGGGAAACGGGTCCTATTGACCTTTTACGTGTCCATCCCCGTTATATAATATTAAATATATTCATTTTTGCCTTGGATAATCAATTGTATTACAAAGTTAAACATACCTTTAATGTTGGATTTTTGGTACAACATATGTTGTTGTTTAGCATCTTCTGAACTTCTCTGTTGAAAGGCCCTGTCATTCAGCTCGTAAAGCATAAGCCACACTAAGCTTTCATTACTCGAAAACTAAAATAAAAATAAAAATTATTATGTTTTAAATTACAAATTTAGCTGCACAAAATTATGTTTCTGACTAACTGAAACCATTATTACCTAAAAGCTCATTCACATCACATTTGAAAACGTTTTAAATACCGATTATAGGCGTGCATCAGTATACAAACTAATACTACGATAACAAATGCGCAAAGTTGTAATACCTTATACAACTTGTATAAATATTAAAATTAGTGTATCTAATATTCAATGATTTTTGCCCCTGATATACATATATATATATATATATATATATATATATATATATATATATATATATATATATATATATATATATATATATATATAATTCCCCGACAACATTCCAATTGGAACAAGGGGTACTTTCTATTTTTAGAATCGGATGCAACTCATCCGGCTCCGAACGGCAAATGCATTAGTTAGAGAAGTTTTACATAGCCTAGTACTCAATAACCAGTGGCTAGCTGAGTTATGAGGTGAACCGCTGCTTTTTTGAAAATTTATTTTTTCAAGTGAGTCTGGCCAGGGATCGAACTTGGGCCTCTGGTATGCTAGGCGGATGACTAACCTGCTATACCACGGCGGTTCACTATGGTTTACAAGTTGAAATTAATAATTCAAAATAATATTGAAAATCTAGACTCAAAAAAACTTAGAGCCTGTATATACCCTACGAAAGCCATAGGCTTAAATAAATCTATAAACAATGCCTTCCAAACATAACTATTAAAGAAATCATCCAAATCGGCCCACTTACTTGGGAAATGTAATTTCTTATTTTTTTGTTTTACATACATAAATAAATAAAGCCATGATACGTACGTAATTTACCACAAACATTTCTAATATAGTTCTTATAAGAGGCAACAACAAAGTTTAAAATTTTTAGTAGGGCAAAAAATTATTTTTTTAATGTCTAACATTTGTTTTTTAAACATATTTTCTAAAAGCGTATACACGCACCGACAATGCAATAGCCCATAAATATTCTTGATAAAGCAACCATCTTAATCGGTTCCCTAACTTTAATGATATATCAAGAGCCTATATTCAACACAGACTATGAACCAAATAGAGTATTTTTGAGGAGTGACAAAAAACTGTTTAATATCAAAAATATTTAAATATAAGTCAATATTTCTTCTTCATTATATTTAAGCCCTGGTTACTTAATCGTTTAGACCCAATATAAATCATTGTAAATGAAAATCATAAGTATAAGAGTAAATACTAGGATGTTTATTTTACTCGACTTTTAATTGTTTGAGTAATCAAACAACTTGAAAATGGGGTTTTTTAATCACTCGGAAAATCGTTTTATCGTTAAAAATTACTCGAGTTAATCGAGATTTTTCTGTAAGCTTTTTATATATATATTTTAAATACAACAATTTTTTTAATAAAATTTAGCGAAAATATTAACAAAAAAGTTTAACAATTTGCAATATAAAACATAAAACAAAAATAAACAAATTTATTTTTAATACAAATTAACATTTGTAACATATTGTCACCCTGAATATTTTAAGTCAGTTTATTTACTTATATATAAAAAGCAATCTTTCGATTTCATAAATCCTGAGTTTGATTAATAGATTAGTAGGCTCTACGACTAGCTTTTACCTATGTTTACAATGTGATTATCAACTGACCTAAAGTAAGATCTACGATTACATTGCGTCCTTTAACTGAACTATAGTAAGACGTACTGTTACTATAGTAGGACCAACGATTACACACGGATCTTCAACTGAACTTTTGTAGTATCTACGAATGCATTGGAGACTTCAACTGGATTATAGTAGGTTTTACGGATAAATTGGATACCACAACAGGTCTATGGTAGATAAGGCCATGATACAAGTACAAGGTAGTTCCAATAGTCTTACTAAATTTTTAAGAAGGATTTTTGAAGTTTAATTTTTATATTTACATTTGAAAAAATATTGCCACTTTTTAAAAACACAGCTTTGAATATTGAACGGCATCAAATTTGCATATCATTATAAACACATTTTTGACCTTGTAATTGTTATAATGGTTGTCTAGAAATATTCCTCTATGATCCAGGCTCTCTTGAATTCAAAAAGATATTTATATTGAAGAAAAATAATTTCAATGAAAAAATTAATATGCTTCAAAAATATTTAATATTTACAAAATTGAAAACAAATCCAAACATATATGGTAGCTTTATTTTTTCACAAATGTCATAATCCTTATATATGTCAGATAGTGATTTTTAAATTTAAAAGTGACAATGGAACTACCGTGTACATATATCTTGGATAAGGCTATTTTTATTTCAAATAACATTTACTATATATATACTATGGACTATATACATACAATGGACTATATACACACAATGGACTATATACACACAATGGACTATATACACACAATGGACTATATTACAAGTTGTAATTTACAAGTCTCGATTATTGCTTAGAATTGACAATGTTAAAATCCACAATTACACATAAATGGAACATTAACTATATTAAAACTTTCGATTATTGCTTTAAATTAACTATAGTAGAACCAACAATTATTGCCTAAGATGGACCATAGAACGGTAGATAATTGATTTAAGTGGTCTTCATTTGAACCCATTCATTAGTAGCTTTCAAGCCAAAGTTGGCCATTATTTGCGTGGCAGGGAAATAACAACAATTTACATTAAACAAGAAAACTTTTTCTAAACTAGTAATCAAAACATGCATACTAAACTAACAAAACATACAGCAAGTAGTATCTTAGCTCTCCATTTGGCCAACGATTTTTTACAAACATAACAGTTTAGAAATACGCTGAGACAAATTTTAGTTGTTTTATTAAAAAAAAATACTTAAAAAATAATTTTAATAATTTTACTCGAGTAACTCGATTACTCGTGGAAAATTACTAAAATAAATCCTTATTTGAAATTAGTCATTTTATTTTACTCGAGCTATTAATCGATTCTATTTTTCCGATTAATAGAGCAAACATAACTGGAGTAAACACCCTAGTAAATATCCACAAGCAACTGTCATTTACTCGATAGTTTTTTTTTATTTATTGGATGTCAGTAATTTTATCATCTCATAACTTTACAGGAGAAGGTTTTTTTTTATTAAATGCTTCATTAATGCAGTTACTATATTAAAGTTTTGTATCTAAGTTTTATTAGGTCTATCAAATGTTATTACATTAACTTAATTTCCATATCTGCGATATATCGATTGTTGATGTCCCTTAAGCTTTTTCTGCCGTCACTATAAAGTACTACTGTTTCAGTTTTTCTTTGGTTTTGTTACTTAAGTTTTTTTTACTACACTTCCTTATCTTTTATAGTTTAGAAGATATTTGACTTTAACTATCGTTTAGGCTTACTTTAACAAAAAACCCGCGTTAATCTTGACATTTTCTAAGTATTATAAAACTATTAAACAGATAAAATAATTTCCTTTCCAGTGATATGCAATTTTTCTATATTTCTGTACTGTTAATATACATATTTATATATGATTTTGGATATTATTAGAAGTTATTTTCCTTTGAATGTTTAAGAAAATTGTATTTTAAGTAACAAGTTGTTGTCACAAAAAATATAAACAAATGATCAATATGCACTTAAGCTAAAATTGTTTTTGATGTATGTTCGTAAAGGTACTATGTACGTCGGTGAAATTTTAGGACTGGTTGTAGATAAGCACGGGCCATTAATTTTTATAAAGAACACCAATTCGAAAGTCATGTTGCTTAAGCTTTTCTTGCGGTTATGAGACGTTATGATCTTTAGGGATAATATATAGAAGTTGTGTGTGCATTTATCATTTACGGCTGGTTTTGTTTGGCACTTCGTTTTCCTACAAGAGTTTATTAATAATAACTGCATTATGGAATTTTAAATGAATTTGCAAACAAAAAAAAATTATTTCCAAGACCAATGCTCGGAAATAAATAGTGTTACTGAAAGATAATTTTGTTGCCCAATTACGATTTTTTTACTTAAATAGTTTTAACGAGAATATTTATTGCGCAACCTACTCCATTTTTTATAAAGCTATATCTCGAAAGCTAGAGCCAACCTAAAAAAACGGTTAGCACCATTGAATTCAGCGTACTCGATTTATCTTTACCCCCTAGCTCTCCTTTTTGTCGTTTTTTCAACGTAATAAAAAAGATCTGCATTTTTATACCTGACCAATTTTTAATTGTATTTACATACTAGTAAAAAATGATTTAATTTGTAAGACTCTCATTTATAAAAGATATATGAAATAAATAATTAATTTTTTTGTTAAATATACCACGAATTTCAAGGAGCAATGTACTTCTTTTTACTCAGTTGTACTTCTTTTTTATGCCAAATACAACGCTTTTAACATATTTTTATATTACATATGTATATATTACAATAATGCTAATCTTAATGTCTGTACATAATTTTAACAAAATTTTAAAATAAATGCAGAGAGTATTACCTGTGGAAATTTCACAAAGAAATGTACGTCACTTAAAGCATTTTTCAGCACGAATTTATCTGAAAATATACAAATGTAAAAAATCTGTTAAATATAATCATTCACTTAATTGTTATACGCCATACCAATATGTGATAGGATATTACATTAGGCTGCCAGTTATTTTTCAAATTTGTATGCTGCCAACTTTGTATGCTGTTCGAAATGTTAAAAAAATAATCCTTTGAAAATTTGAGGTCAATCGGATGGGGGGAAGCCCATGGCCCGCCCAAAATTTGAAAAATATCTGATTTTTTACTTTGGTTGTAAATAACTTAATTAAGACTTTAGAATAAAAAAATTCAAAGTAAGATATGATTTATAATTCTATGGCCTGTAAGTGCTAAATTTCTGAATTTCGTCAAAATATTATCAAATTTACTTGGTTTTTTTCATATTAGAAAATTTTACTTTTTCCTCGGTTTCAAAAATCATTTTTTGTTTTTTTTTATATTTTGTTCAACAAATATTACAAATTGTAAGTTATTGTTTCAGGTTCATAAAAGAAAAAAATAAGAGAATGAAATACAGAATTGAAGATTAGGTATAATATAACAAGCATATAATCAAATTATGAACGAAAAATTACATTTTCGCGAAATACTAAGATTTAAAATCATAAGTACGGCGAAACGGTTCAAGATATCGACCCAATTTTTCTGTGTTTTATTCTCTTATTTGTTTCTTTTATGAATTTTTAATATTTCAATAATCCAAATACAAAGTTTCATTTAGATCAGATATTGGGAAAGCGTACCAAGATATATTTGAAAACTGAGGGTTTCTTTAGATTTCTTCAAAATGCTTCTACTTAGAATATGTTTTTAAATACATTTTTAACAGCATGCTATAAATGAGCTTTCCAACGATATATAAGACATTAATATCGGTTGAAAGGTTTTCTAATTATTAAGGTTTTCCCAAAATATTTTACGTCCTTGAAGACGCTGAACATATGCAATAAAAAATGTATTAATATTAATAAATTTTAAAAAGTTTGACCGGTTTTACTTTTTTGAGACCTCATTTTTGTTGCAATGGGCTAAAGTTAAGTCACTTTTGCATAAGACGAAAAACAATATTTTTTCATAGCGTTTTCAAAACTGCTGTTTTGTTTTTTTTTTTCAATAGTTTGTTAAATGAATTCGAAAAAACTAAAAAAAGTTTCAGAGTGTTAGTAAAAACACCCTGCAGATTAGTGTAAAGAAAGAATTAAATCGATATCTCTAACGGCTTAGGATTTGGACAAAAACCCAATTTTTCGCCAAAGTTATAAAAAAAGCACGTGAATTGTTATACGAGTATATTAGCAGTTTTTATAAACAGAACTATAATTATTATTGTTTCTATGAGCTGAAATTTATATGTGAACTTTGGTTGAAATCGGATGTCATTAACCCTTTTATTACCAGGGCCAAAAGAAAAATTTTTGAAATATTCAATTTTTCAAATGGTACTAAAAACTACATGTTTTTATTATATTTGAATAAAAACATATATCGTTCAAAGAAGCCTTTAATTACATTTTTGTACAAATTAACTCTTGAGTATTTGTCAGTTCAAAATGGTTATAGTTTTAAACTGGCAAATACTTTTTTAGAAAGAAACCCTCAAATAACCAGAGTAAAATTTACTTTTTATACGACATTTTTCAAAAATTTACTTTTTATAAAAAAATTTTTAAAAATTTACTTTTTAAAGGACATTTTTCAAAAATTTACGTTTTATAGAAAATTTAAAAAAAAGTTGACTATTTATAAGAAAATTTTAAAAAATTTACTTTTTATAGGACATTTTTCAAAAATTTACTTTTTATAAGAAAATTTCACATTTTTATAGAAATTTTTCAAAAATTTACTTTTTGTAGGATACTTTTCATAGAAAATTTTTCCAAAAATACTTTTTACAGGAAATTTTTAAAAAATTTCTTATCAACACTCAATTTTCGAAAAATTTCTTATAAAAAGTAAATATTCGAATAATTTCTTTAAAATTTCCTTTAAAAAGTAACTTTTTGAAATATTTCCTATAAAAAGTAAATTTTTGAAAAATTTCCTATAAAAAGTAAATTTTTAAAAAATTTCCTATAAAAAGTAAATTTTTGAAAAATTTTTTATAAAAAACAAATTTTTGAAAAATTTCCTATAAAAAGTAAATTTTTGAAAAATTTCCTATAAAAAGTAAATTCTTGAAAAATTTCCTATAAAAAGTAAATTTTTGAAAAATTTCCTATAAAAAGTAAATTTTTGAAAAATTTCCTATAAAAAGTAAATTTTTGAAAAATTTCCTATAAAAAGTAAATTTTTGAAAAATTTCCTATAAAAAGTAAATTTTTGAAAAATTTCCTATAAAAAGTAAATTTTTGAAAAATTTCCTATAAAAAGTAAATTTTTGAAAAATTTCCTATAAAAAGTAAATTTTTGAAAAATTTCCTATAAAAAGTAAATTTTTGAAAAATTTCCTATAAAAAGTAAATTTTTGAAAAATTTCCTATAAAAAGTAAATTTTTGAAAAATTTCCTATAAAAAGTAAATTTTTGAAATATTTCCTATTAAAAGTAAATTTTTGAAAAATTTCCTATAAAAAGTAAATTTTTGAAAAATTTCCTATAAAAAGTAAATTTTTGAAAAATTTCCTATAAAAAGTAAATTTTTGAAAAATTTCCTATAAAAAGTAAATTTTTGAAAAATTTCCTATAAAAAGTAAATTTTTGAAAAATTTCCTATAAAAAGTAAATTTTTGAAAAATTTCCTATAAAAAGTAAATTTTTGAAAAATTTCCTATAAAAAGTAAATTTTTGAAAAATTTCCTTTAAAAAGTAAATTTTTGAAAAATTTCCTATAAAAAGTAAATTTTTGAAAAATTTCCTATAAAAAGTAAATTTTTGAAAAATTTCCTATAAAAAGTAAATTTTTGAAAAATTTCCTATAAAAAGTAAATTTTCGAAAAAATTCCAATAAAATGCAAATTTTTGAAAAATTTTTGAATTCTTAAGCGAAATTGAAAAAGAGAATAATGTTAAGTGTGTTCAGTATTCCTACTAATTATTGTTACGTTTTTCCTTTAAAAAGTTGGAAGGAATTCTTTTTGCAAACAACCGTAATCAAATTAAAACACTTGTAGTATGTAGTTTTACAAAGCAATACTTTTATTAACTCTATAGTTAATCACTTAAAACAAACTTTCACAAATACTGCAAACAAACTTCACAAAACTGCTTTACAAATACTCTTAGTCACACTGTTCTCTTTATACGCGTCTGAATTAAAACTGTTCCCACAATACTCGCCCATCGGCCTTATATAGTAGAGAAGATAGTTTCTAGCAATTTCTGCAGACGTAAACAAAGAGCAGCTGTAGTTGATTACACTAACAATGTGGCTTACGAAAGTTCATGTGTGTTCCACTACATTCTCACATGATCAAGAACACACTCACACATACGTTGTACAAACAGATTATCTGAAGTTAACAGTAACAGAGAGAGAGAGAGAGAATGTAGATAAAAGAGAAACATGTTGCTATGCTCTTTACTGTACATAAGGGAAACATGTTGCTCTGCTTATTGACATAAACAGAATAACAACAACACCAACAGAAACATCTAGAAAGCGAGGGGAAGAATTATAAGCAGTGAACTTTGCACAATGGGACGGATAAGTTTAAAATTCGTCACACTGCCCCCTCTTAAGCCTGTTCGTCCCGAATAGGCAAAGTCTCCATTCTTCCGTAGGCGGCCAATCTTTCGAGGTGTACGACCTTCATTTTGGACCTTGGACTCTTATCCTTTTGTATTCGATTTACCACATCATTTATCCTTTTAACAACCTTGTACGGGCCGTTCCAATCAGTTTGTAGTTTGGGAGATAATCCTTTTCTGCGCTGTGGGTTGTATAAGAGTACCAGCTGACCTTCATTAAAGCCCTGGGAATTGGCTGCTCGATCGTATCTGGCCTTCATCTTGTCGCTGACCATTCTAATTTTGCTACGGACGAATTTATGCAGTTCATTAAGGTTTTCTTGCTCTTGGGAGGAGAGGTGACCACGATTCTCAGTATTTGTTATTGGCTTAGTACCAAATTGCAAGTCTGCGGGTAATCGCAGCTCGGTTCCGAAAACGACTTTGGCAGGGGTCTTGGACGTGGAGTCGTGAGCGGCTGTTCGATATGCCAGCAGAAATTTTTGTATGTGTTGATCCCAGTCCCTCTGATGAGTGCTGACCACCTTCCTTAGGTACTCTTCCAGCGTAAAACCTTTCAACCATACCGTCAGACTGCGGATGTAGAGGGGTAGTTCGCGTTTTTCTTATTCCATACAACTCACACATTTCTCTGAATACCGTGGATTCAAAATTTCTGCCTTGATCTGAGTGTAGCTCTAGTGGAACACCATAGCGGCATATCCAGTTGTTTACAAAGACGTCTATCACTGTTTTAGCTTCTTGATTAGGTACTGCATACACCTCTGGCCATTTGGTAAAATAGTCCATCACCACAAGCACATAACGATTACCAGCCTCGCTTACAGGGAAAGGACCTGCCACATCCATAGCTATCCGCTCAAAAGGGGCACCAGAATTGTACTGCTGTAGCTGGCCACGACTTCTTCGGACTGGACCCTTGGCTGCGATACAATTTGGACAATTAGCAATCCAGTCAGTCACACTTTGAAGACACCCAACCCAATAGAACCGCTGCTTTAGTTTTTCCAAAGTCTTTGTTACTCCTTTAGCACTTCCTTTATTTTAGAGGATGGCACCACGACCAAATTTTGCACTGTCTTTCCATCGGCGCTCTCCCAAGTGCGATATAAGCAACCGTCTATCATCTTCAGACTATACCAGAGAGCCCAATATGACTTCATCAGTGGACTTTCCTGCGATATCTTGTTACGGGTTGGCTCTTGTCTTCTTCTTTGGCTTGCATTATTTTCCCCAGTACTGGATCGTTCCTCTGCACTACAGACCGATCTCCACTGGATTCTACGCGCATAAGCCGAACATCAATAACACACTCCTTGGCTTCAGTCTTGGTACAATGCTTGCACTCTACACTACAAGGACGTCAGGAAAGGACATCTGCATTCCCGTGATTTTTTCCTTTCCTGTGCTCGATTGTGAAATCGTAGCTATGTAGTCGTTCGATCCATCGTGCAAGCTGGCCTGCTGGTTGTTTAAACTGCTATAGCCATCTAAGTGCGGAATGATCGGTCCTTAGTTGAAACTTCTGACCATACAGGTACTTATGGTAGTGCTTCACACATTCTACTACTGCCAAGAGTTCTCGTCTTGTAACACAGTAGTTCCTTTCGGGCTTTGAAAGAGTTCGACTGTAGTAGCCTATCACTCGTTCTGTCCCATTCACCTCCTGTGAGAGCACACCTCCAATTCCGCACGCCTTTGCGTCTGTGTCAAGTACGAATTTCTCTCCGGCCACAGGATACGCCAATATTGGTGCCGAGCAGAGTAATGCTTTTAGTCTCTTAAACGCTTGCTCCTGCTCTGTACCCCAATAGAATGGTCAAGACTTCTTGGTAAGCTCATGCAAACTTGCGGCCACACTTGCAAAATTCGGAACAAATCGTCTGTAGTACGTGCACAGCCCTAGGAAGCTGCGTAATTCATGGCGATTTGTTGGTTGCGGCCAGTCTTTGACAGCTCGTATTTTGTCCTCATCAGTCGCTATGCCATTTTCAGTCACCAAGTGCCCCAAGTATTTTACTTCTTTCCGGAACAACGCACATTTCTTGGCACTTAAGGTGGGACCAGCCTCCGCTATGCGTTCAAGGACTTCTTCCAGATTCTTCAAATGTTCATCAAAGGTTTTTCCCATAACGATGATGTCGTCTAGGTACACCAAACAAGTCCTCGACTGGAGTCCTTTCAATACTCGTTCCATTAGACGTTCGAAAGTAGCGGGGGCGTTCCAGAGCCCAAATGGCATAACATTGAACTGGAATAGCCCATCAATTGCACTAAACGCTGTTTTCTCTTTGTCTTTCTCTAAGATCTCCACCTGCCAATAACCGCTTTGAAGATCTAGCGTAGAAAACCATTTTGCCCCACCTATTGTGTCCAGGGTGTCATCGATTCTTGGCAAGGGGTAGCTGTCCTTTTTCGTAACATCATTAAGCTTCCGGTAGTCAACACAAAATCTGGTTCTGCCATCTTTCTTCTTAACCAGAATGACCGGAGAGCTCCATGGACTTGCGGATGGTTCAATTACTCCACTACGCTCCGTTTCGTTGACCAACTCCTTAACTTCGTCTCGCTTGGCCAGGGGAATACTCCTAGGCGCCTGTTTAATTGGTCTCGCCTCGCCCGTATGAACTTCATGTTTCACTATTGCCGTTCTCCCCTGGCTTTGAGTTTTGGACGCAAATACGGCTGCATGCTTCTTCAAAAATTGTTTGGCTTTATTTTTGTAGGACGGTGTCAAGCCTTCTACCCATTTCTCTACGTATTCCGCCAGTTGCTGTTGTTCCTTGCTGGACATCTTAATAGGCTCTGATTTCGTCTCGCAGTTAATAATCGCTTCAGTAGCTGCGCATAGACCAATTTCCGAGTCAGGTTTAATAACTTTGTCATGGCAGGATAAGTTTAGAACTCTTACAGGGACTCTTCCGTTATTGCAGGGCTTCACTAGAGCTTTTGCCGTTATGATGTCATTGTCGAGTTTTGATTCTACCACCCACAAACTGTTGTCCTCACAATCTCCCTCCATTCGTGCCCATATCAACGATTCTGACTGTGGTGGTAGCTTATGATGCTCGACAGCTATCAGTTTTCTAACATTGGGCTTGCTCTCGTAACCAACATCGAGGGGTATATCTATATTTCTCCAAATCATTATTTTAGGCCCCAGATGTAAACTAATGCTCTTTATAATCATAAAATCTGCACCGATTATTACTTCATCCACAATGTCGGCAACAATGAATACGTGGTTGACGTGCAGGTTGGCAATGGTTACTTTAGCACTTACTTTACCATAGATTGTCGCATGCTCTCCAGTTGCCGTGCGCAGGTTTATACCCCTCAAGGATTCAAGGTTTCCACGCACCAAATCGGGCCTAATAATTGACTGAGACGCCCCTGTGTCTATGGTAAAAATATGCCTTTGGCCGTTGATGTATCCCCGAGCTGTAAGGTTGCTGTTTTTCTCTTGCATGACCGATATGGAGATTGTGGGGCCACCAATTGTGGGAGCTAACTCATGCCCCGCGGAGCTAGCTCGTTTTAGTTTAACGATTGTTCTTGGGATGATTGTGGCTCCACCTGTTGGCTGCCCTCATATGAAGAGACAGATCTTGACTGCCTTCTCGGTGCCCTGCAATTTCGCTGGAAATGGCCTTCTTTACCGCAGTTGAAACACTTGGATTTCGGCTTGCTCTGTTTCTCATCCAACACTCGACTCAATTTCTCATCTATTACTCGACTCATTTTCTCTATCAGTTGCTCCATACTGCTTTGGTTGTTAGCAACTACGTCGACACTTCGCAACCTGCATATTTGTGGCTTGGCTATGATTTTGGCTGTTTCTTGAGCCAATGTGAATGATACAGTTTTGCCAAATGTGGATTTTCGAGTGGCACAAACTGCAAATTTAATATCAGAATCTCGTATACCGTTCACAAATGCTTCAATCTTGAACTGATCCAAGAAAGTCTGGGTTTCTCCAGGATAAATTTGCTCCACCAAACGTTCAATATCCAAGACAAAGTCCTGTAAACTTTCGTTTGGTTTCTGAACTCTGCCGCGAATGTAAATTTCCTTTTTGTGTTCGCCACCGTACTTACGCTGAAGAGCAGACATGATGTCATCAAAGTTCTTTCTACAGCTTAACGCCACACTTTCTAGGACTTCCGCAGCATTGCCTTTTAGAGCCAAAATTAGTTCCAGAGCTTTCTGGTCGTTGTCCCATAGGTTCCTCTCGGCGACTGTTTCGAACTGGAACTTGAAGACATTAAACGATAGACTGCCCTAAAAGCTGGGTGTTTTTGCGAACATTGAGCTTATGTCTAGGCTGCTAGTCGTCGAACGTATACTAACCTCCATTTCTTCTTTAGTCTCAAATTCGTAAGTCGCAATGTCAATACCTTGATTTTGGAGTTCGCCCCTGAGCCTTCTTTGTAGTTCAGCTTTAGTGCCGGCTGTTGGAACGTTCATCTTTCCCAACTCCTTCTTAAGTTGGTCCAATTTCAATTCGTCAAGTTTCACCATGGTTGTTATTTTTGCAATTCCACTTCTGACACCAGTTGTTACGTTTTTCCTTTAAAAACGTGGAAGGAATTCTTTTTGGAAACAACCGTAATCAAATTAAAACACTTGTAGTATGTAATCACTTAAAACAAACTTTCACAAATACTGTAAACAAACTTCACAAAACTGCTTTACAAATACTCTTAGTCACACTGTTCTCTTTATACGCGTCTTAATTAAAACTGTTCCCACAATACTCGCCCATCGACCTTATATAGTAGAGAAGAGAGTTTCTAGCAATTTCTGCAGACGTAAACAAAGAGCAGCTGTAGTTGATTACACTAACAATGTGGCTTACGAAAGTTCATGTGTTCCACTACATTCTCACATGATCAAGAACACACTCACACATACGTTGTACAAACAGATTATCTGAAGTTAACAGCAACAGAGAGAATGTAGATAAAAGAGAAACATGTTGCTATGCTCTTTACTGTACATAAGGGAAACATGTTGCTCTGCTTATTGACATAAACAGAATAACAACAACACCAACGGAAACATCTAAAAAGCGAGGGGAAGAATTATAAGCAGTAAACTTTGCACAATGGGACGAATAAGTTTAAAATTCGTCACACTAATAATCTAATTTAAAAATCATAAATTAAAAAAATAATTTATGACATGAACCTAAGCCCGATTCAAACTCACGACCATCAACATAAATTTCTGGTTCAACTACAAATTTATTTCTTTCAAAATTTAATATTTCAAAAATTTTACTTTTGACCCTGGTAATAATTGGGTTAATGACATCCGATTCCAACCAAAGTTCACATATATATTTATACACATTGAAACAATAATAATTATATTTCTGTTAATACAAACTGCTGATATATAACTAATATATAAGTCGGCACTTTTTCCCGATATCTGATCTGAATGAAACTTTGTATTTGGATTATTGAGCTCAAATGTAACAAATTTGGGAGGTACGACTTTTGCTACAACGACTTTCAGTTTTTTGGGACACTCTAATGTATGTATATGGATCTTCATCGATGTTATATTATTATGGGCATTTTTAATCCCGACAAAGAAATCTTAAAGCAAAAATATTTAATTTACTTTGCAGTTTTGTATAAGACCAATAATTTTACAATTGCGAAGTAATCAATGCTCCATATATCAATGCTCCATATATTCTCTTTCCGCGATTTTACATATTTTGAGTTAATGATGTCACTTTAGTTTCTCGACCTTAAATTTTAAGTAAAAACTTCAAGATCGATTTTCTCAAAATGCACATAAGCTCCCGCACGACGATATGGTAAAAGCCATTGCATTTTTTTATCCAAAAAATGACACATGTCATTTGTATTGCCCATGGATATATCCATATCCTACAAAATAAATTTTAAAAAATTCACAAACCAAGACAGATTTATTTTTTATTTCATCAAATTATGCTTTATGGAAAATTATATATGTAAATGCAACGTGCCCTTTGCTTCAAATTAATAATTTGAAAATTAAAAATGAACTTAAATTAATAATTTGAAAATTAGAAATGAATAAACCTTATTTTTCAATCTGTTATTTTTCTTAAATTTGACTGCATTTTATATAATTTTGCTTTCCATTGTTTGTTCCTAAAAAAAATTAGTAATATTTGTTTCCTCTTATCTTGAATCAATAACAAATAAGATACACAATTTCTGCAAGTGTATTTGGTCTCTCCCGCTCAACATGCTGATTTTCTATTGGTTGATTGACGATTAAACGAAAGAGCGTAATTATATGTGTGAGTTCAATTTCCTGATTTCAGCAACTAGCTGGGCTACTTTGGTTTAGACCAAATTTTTAAAAACATGCCTATTTTTAGCACAGTGTCCTCTACAGTGAGCCAATGTTGAGTATGTAAAACCTATTGGCCCGTATAACTTTCGCAAATATTAAACTATCGAAAAGATTTTTACACGTTCGAAAACTACTTCTGAAAAAAAAATAGGCTTACTGTATTACGATTTTTTAATAGTTTAAGAGATATTTAACGAAATGTCGTCTACAATTATTTGAATCTAAGTGTTCGGTATGCAAAGAACTAAGTGGATAATCACCAAAAACAAAGTTAATGTAAAATACCAGGAAATTATGTTTTTAAAATTTGAACCTATTACTTCCATTGATGTTGAAAGATACTTTTTAATGTATACAATTTTGTTTAGATGAAATAGACAGCGTTTTTTATTTGAAAACTTAAGTCAATATCTTTTTGTAATTGCAACAATAATTTACACTGCTTAATTTAGTTTTTTATATATTCTGACAGGGATATTCATTCATCTCCATATGTACTTCTTAATCTCTTAATTTTTCAAATATTAAATGAATTAGGAATTTAAGACCTAGAATATGAATACTTATTAAATTTATTTATTTATATATTTTAGAGCATATATCTAGTTTCCTCGGTTTATAGTTTATAAGTTTTTGTACTAAAAAGAACACATTTTTAATTTCGATCGCTTCAAACGTAATTTTTCAAATTGACCGCACCAAAACGTAACTTTTAGAAACGCGAGTTTATTAAACAAATCACCATATGACTTCAAGGACTAATTATTTCCATAATTATAGTGTAGAAAATGTTTTCTCAATTTATTCAAGATTATTTGTGATGAAATTATTACGTTTTGGTGCGAATGTCTACATTTAATATTGGATTTCAGTGTGTGTAGGCGGCCAACTGACCGAATTTAAAACTCAGTTTGGACATTTTATCGGAATGTATAGCAGTTCTATAGGCCGCTTTTTACATCATATATATACGTCAATTTTGGTTTCTTACTATTCAACCAGAAATGAGTTTAATCGCTGATCACAGTTATTCGATAAAACAAGTTAGAAAGTTTTATTGTCAGTCTAGCCAGACCATATATATGGTCCAAAGAATGAAAATATTTTTTTTTTCAATACATATCAATAGATCTGTGGCTTGGTGCTAAAAGGGCCAATGTCAGTTTTCGAATTTTTTGAGTTAGTCATTGCATTAGGTTCCTCTTTTTACTCTCTTTTATTTTCTTTCAACAGCCAATCTTTCACTCATCACAGAACAGCTTCATAAGAAATTTAAGGGCCAATGTCACTCTAAAATTGTTAGTTCTAAAAGGGATAATGTCAACAATTTATTTCACATTTTTTTTTTTTGGAATTTTATACCATATGTTATAAGATATATATGTTATAAGTTATTAGATACATACATATATCCTCTAAATTCAATAATATTTGCAGAAACATAATAAACAGTGGCTTAATAATATTGTTTTTTTTGTCAATATTTCCTTGTAAAAGGACCAATGTCACAGAAAAAAAATAAAATGGAAAAATTAGTTAGTGCTAAAAGGGCCAATGTCATATTTTTATTCTTAATTTGGATCTTTTTCAAAGAATTGGTTTTACCATGCCCTCTACAGGATCATAATACATGTCTCACCCAAATTTTATGAGCGAAACTTGGAAATTAGCTGAGCTGTAAGGAAAACAAAATCTTATAAAAATGTAATTTCTAATTTTCACAAAACTAGTTTTTTGACATTGGCCCTTTTAGCACTAAGCAACAGAAATTTAGGACAATTTCCACAGCAATGGTCGAAGTACCAAATCAAATATTTGCACAAATTTCATCAGATTACTTTGGTTGAAAACAGATCTAAGATTTGTAACTTTCAATTTTATTCTCTTCTATTATATCGTAACTAGCTAAAAACTCAGTTAAATGCCTGAGCTGTTATTTTAAGTTGATACAAAAAGCAATTTATAAGAAAAAACAAAATAAAAATGACAAAAATTATCCAAACCTTACACCAGGGGGTCAATTCTGGTTCTATGAAACGATGAAATGAAAAAAAATTTTCATTTAAGTTTCCACAACTAGTTTTCATAATACTTTTTCACCAAGACTTTTTCATTCCATTCGTTGCTATGAAACTTTATCAACTATTTTATGATAATTGCCAAGCAAATGTCAAACGTAAAACAGGAAACAAATAATGTTTGTCTCGGCAACACCAATTTCCGTAATTATTAATTTTTATTAAAATTATTAATTACCAATTTAAATTTTTGTAATTATTAATTTCAATTAAAATTATTAATTACCACAGCATCTTCCGTCGGCGGTAATCCTACAGCAATAACACGCCGTCGACGAAAAATAAATAAAATTGGCTGTTAAACAAAAAAGCTTAAACAAAGGGCGCAACTTGACTATATACAATAGCACGTACGTTGAATAATATAAAGCTTTCTTTTCACCACCTTTTGCTTCTCTACTATCCCTTTTCCAAAGAAGGTAACCCAATTCGTATATACTCTTTATACAATTGTATAGGCAGTATTTGCCTGAGTGTTACTTCTCTTAAAAAAAATATATATACCTAAATTATTATCATCAGTACCGCCTAAAGCGGTAAGCCTCGTCGTCAGTTTCACTTTTGGTCTAAAATTTTTTCCGTCATACATTTATAGTTTTAGTTTTTTAATAATTATATTTCATACTAATCGTTAGCAATATCAATATTTTCTTCCAAGAAGTTAATTTAATAATATTTTATTTTTGATTTTTCACTTAAGATTTTTCAGTGAAAAAATTCTTTTCATATGAAAAAATTTTGACAGTTGGTTGAACAGTTTCACAAAACAAGAATCACAATTGTTATGAAACGATGAAAAAATCTCGTTTCGTTTCAGTGATTTTTTCATATGATAATGATTTGACGTTTGTTTTCATTTTTTTACTAAAATAGAATCGCTTTTTCTATGAAAACATGAAAAAACTTTTCATTTCATCGTTTCATGACCCCCAGGGTTGAGACATCAATTTCAGACAATTTTAGCAGAGAGTTCGAAGTGTTAAAGCAAATATTTGCACAAATTTCGTAAAATTACTGTGATTACACTACTGTGAAGCGTCCGTATGAGGCAACGGATCCGCCAGGTAGCGATGTACGGCAATTAGTGAACGCCATGGTAAACAACACCTTCATCATGGGCTGCAATGCTAAAGCGCATCACTACCAGTGGGGCAGTAGCAACATTAAAGAGCGTGGGGAGTCAGTTTTTTAGTCTATTACTACAACCCTAGTATTATCTGTAACGCGGATAACGCGCCCACTTTTAGGACAAAAGATAGGGAGGAAGTTGTAGACATAACACTGACCAAATCACTCAAAACCCAAAGATTTTAGGACAATCTTTTCTTTTGAAAACACTTGACCTATTTCTTAGGAACTCATTAGAAACGCACATCACTAGTAACGCTCAGCATGCTTATCTCAAGAGTAGATCTGCGCACTGCATGACGTGGTCGGTTTTATTAAAAAGGGTCTGGATGTCAAAGATTTCACTGCGAGGCTGCGTTCCTCGATATCGAGGTCGCTTTCAACAATGTCACGACTAAAGGCATTAGAAGTTCACTTGAGGTTATGAATATTCAGGGTATTCTTATATGTAGAGTGGATTGCAAACATGCTTAACAATAGGATTATCAATTCGAGTCTAGGGAACTATAGTATTCGTAAAAAAGTGACTAGGGTTGCTGTTTGTCAATGTCATCTTGAGAAGACTTGACTAGTTAGGAAAAAAAGGTCGTAGCCTACACCGATGACGTAGTCTTACTCGTATCAGGCAAGTTCCTGAATACCATCAGTAATATTGTACAATCGGCTTTAGGTGAACTATCTTCCTGGGCCAGTAATAAAGGACTGAGAATAAATCCTGATAAAACAGAGTTAGTCCTCTTCACCAGGAGGTATAAGATTGAAAACATCAAATTACCAATGCTGAATGGTGTAGCGCAGAGACTATCGTGGGAGGCAAAAGGGCGGTATTTGTAGGCGTGGTTAAAAAATAAAAAATCATTTTTAAGAATTGTTTTAACATTATCTTTAATCCTAGGGGGTGACTGACACAACTTTTTTTTGTATGGAAGGCGAACCGCTCTAATGTGCAGTTTGGTGTTAAGTGATACTGAGTCGATCGGTATAGTTAAAGGTGAGTTTCAAACCAATATTTTTATAGTGGTGAATAAACTGTCGTTTATGTGTTCTATATGAGAAAAATGCATTTTGAGAAAATCGATCTTGAAGTTTTAACATAATTTTTCTAAAAAATTATACGATAGAATTTTTAGATTTTAATACCATATATTTGTTTTGAAAAAATGATTCTACAGAAATGTTTTATTTCTCAATGGCATCTATAACTGTATAAAAGTAATAAAAATCCTAATTGCACCGTAGTATATTAAGAGCTCTAATTTACCCAAAGACCTTGAAATTCTATTGGTTAGAACTAAAATAAGAAAGCGTGTTGTGAATTATGTTAATAAATTAGCATGTTATCCTAACCTTCTTACCCGAAACAAACTAAATGATCGCGGTCATGTCCATCTCAGAACTAGCGACCTGTACAGCAGATATTGAAATTGGATTTTTGGAGTAGAAGAGAATAATCCTACTAAAGAAAAATATGATGTGGTTCATAAATGGACTTTTATTTATGATTAATTTATTTTAGATTTAAGATTTGTTAACTTATTGTTAGTTCATTAGCAAATGAAGATTCAATAAATAAAAAACGATTCGATTCCGAGTCGATCACTAAAAAAAATTACAAACTGAAACTCTAATACCTTATCAGGGTGTAACAAGCAAAAGGGTTTAATAGTTTTTCCAAACGGATTTTGAGAAATATAAGCCATGGAAAGGGCGTCTAAGAACTATTTCACGTCAGTCGCAGTGGGTTAAACAACGTCTACTGCTACTTTTATTTCAATTAATTTGAGCAGCAGTTATTGGGGTAATCAAATAAAAGTAAGACAAAGTAGCAATTTATAATAAAATTATATGTAAAAATTGAATTAATCTCATGCAACAAATAAAAAAAAATTACTAAATGTTACGTTGGATTCTTATACTTACATCTAAAAACGTCATATACTAAAGAATAGACCTTTCTCATATCGTGTTCGTTTGTAAAAACAACATCTTCCGGTGGTCTTTTTAAGAGTTTAGCTGCTTTACATATATTATCCAAAGTCCAAAAAACAACTATTTTCTTATTGCTTTTTACAAAAATTCGTCCACATCTTTTTCGATCAATAGCCATATAGTTTGGAGGACTAGTTGCGGGAGAAAATCTTTGGATATGGGTTGAATCAAATATTGGTTTTTCTTTTTGTCGTATTACATCCTCATATATCCTATAAATATACATTAAGAAAATAATCAAATAAAATAAAAATCCTAAATTTTATATTTGGGAAGTCGTAATCTATATTTAATAATTCTTGGTTCTCAATATATGTCTACCAAATAAACGCAATGTGAAAAATTCAGGAATATATTGTCATCATCATCAAACAATTTTGAGGAATGAAATTGACATCTTAGATGTCAATGGATCACTTGTTAATCGGATTTTCCTTCAAATTGCATTTATATTACACTCACTCTCAGACTCTGATGACGAAGAATAAAAAAATAAATTTACGTCCCTGACCGCGATTCAAAAACGAAAAACTTTCAAAATTATAAAACAAATTCGCAATTCTTTTGATAAAATCTTTTGAAACTTGGTATACGAAATTGGAGAATATGTGCACAAGATAGAGGTGCTTGGAATTCTAAAATATGCTCGGAATTTGACCTAAACAGGTTGTAATTACAGGCCATTTAAGTAATTAAGTATTTCTTTAGTGTATACTTACCTACTTAAATGGCCAATAGTTACAATCTGTTTAGGTCAAAGGTCGAGCATATTTTATAATTTCATGCGCCTCTATCTTGTGCGCTTATTCTCCAATTTCGTAGGCCATGTTTTGAAAGATTCTCTTCTACTTGGCCTTTCCATC
Source organism: Stomorhina lunata (assembly GCA_933228675.1). Classification (NCBI taxonomy): domain Eukaryota; kingdom Metazoa; phylum Arthropoda; class Insecta; order Diptera; family Rhiniidae; genus Stomorhina; species Stomorhina lunata. The sequence continues at coordinate 82,601,139 of OW121742.1, forward strand.
AAGGTTTTGGACGGCCTCTTCTACGAGTTCCCTCAAGACCAATATCGAACGCTTTTCTAGTCGGAATATTTCCATCCATTCGCACAGCATGTCCTAGCCAATGCAGCGCTGTTGCTTAACTCGTTTCAATATGTCAGCGTATAACTCATACAGCTCATAGTTCATTCTTAAACAAGCTCGAAGCTATAGTTCTCAACGAACACATGCGGTCCAATTGTAGTGGTCTGTCTCCCTGTATAACTGGCATAGGCACACATATTTGTAGTTCCTCTTAAATCACAAAAAAAAAAACAAGACAATTTAATCTTAGGCGAGCATTCGTAACATGTGGTTGTGTTTTCTCAATTTAGTTGATCACGAGCATCCAACCATGACGGTTGGTAGTTGCTTGTTGAAAATTACTTAAGGGGTGGGGAGAACGCTCGTTTGTCTAAAAAATTTCTCACACAAACAGACTCAAAATGTTTATGTATCTGTATCTTTGCTGTATAACCATCAGTTTTGTTTTTGATTCATTGACAGCTAGACTCATTTTGTTGATTCCTTCTCGATACTGGAAAATTCGGAAGTTATCTCGCGCAAATTGCGTCCCAAAATATCAATGTCATCGGTATAAGCGAGTAGCATATGTTTTCTATTGAAAATTGCACCTACTGTATAAACTGCAGCATCTGGCAAGATTTTCTCTAACACAATATTAAAGAGATCACATAATATACACATGTTTTTCTTGGGTCTTCTCCAGGATTTCGTGTAGAGTAAAGATCTGGTCAGTGGTTGATTTACCAGATCTAAAGCAGGCGCGACCACCGCTAAGCAAGTGCTTGCCAGAAGATTTCTTATTCTCATTTATTTAGTCGTCATTCAACCTTTGACGGATGCACACGAGTGGAGGCTATTATAAGTTTCGTTAATTCTTTAGTATTTTTTGTTATTGTTTTTTTCAGATACACTGTGAGATTGAATGTTAGAATAATTATTTTTACGCTAAACATTCAATCGTTTTTATAGAAAATCTTTGATCTTTTAGTAAAAAATAGAAAGTAAGTTTTTCTATAGAAAAAGTAAGTTTTTCTATAGAAAAAGTAAGTTTTTCTATAGAAAAAGTAAGTTTTTCTGTAGAAAAAGTAAGTTTTTCTATAGAAAAAGTAAGTTTTTCTATAGAAAAAGTAAGTTTTTCTATAGAAAAAGTAAGTTTTTCTATAGAAAAAGTAAGTTTTTCTATAGAAAAAGTAAGTTTTTCTATAGAAAAAGTAAGTTTTTCTATAGAAAAAGTAAGTTTTTCTATAGAAAAAGTAAGTTTTTCTATAGAAAAAGTAAGTTTTTCTATAGAAAAAGTAAGTTTTTCTATAGAAAAAGTAAGTTTTTCTATAGAAAAAGTAAGTTTTTCTATAGAAAAAGTAAGTTTTTCTATAGAAAAAGTAAGTTTTTCTATAGAAAAAGTAAGTTTTTCTATAGAAAAAGTAAGTTTTTCTATAGAAAAAGTAAGTTTTTCTATAGAAAAAGTAAGTTTTTCTATAGAAAAAGTAAGTTTTTCTATAGAAAAAGTAAGTTTTTCTATAGAAAAAGTAAGTTTTTCTATAGAAAAAGTAAGTTTTTCTATAGAAAAAGTAAGTTTTTCTATAGAAAAAGTAAGTTTTTCTATAGAAAAAGTAAGTTTTTCTATAGAAAAAGTAAGTTTTTCTATAGAAAAAGTAAGTTTTTCTATAGAAAAAGTAAGTTTTTCTATAGAAAAGGTAAGTTTTTCTATAGAAAAGGTAAGTTTTTCTATAGAAAAAGTAAGTTTTTCTATAGAAAAGGTAAGTTTTTCTATAGAAAAGGTAAGTTTTTCTATAGAAAAAGTAAGTTTTTCTATAGAAAAAGTAAGTTTTTCTATAGAAAAAGTAAGTTTTTCTATAGAAAAAGTAAGTTTTTCTATAGAAAAAGTAAGTTTTTCTATAGAAAAAGTAAGTTTTTCTATAGAAAAAGTAAGTTTTTCTATAGAAAAAGTAAGTTTTTCTATAGAAAAAGTAAGTTTTTCTATAGAAAAAGTAAGTTTTTCTATAGAAAAAGTAAGTTTTTCTATAGAAAAAGTAAGTTTTTCTATAGAAAAAGTAAATTTTTCTATGGAAAAAGTAAGTTTTTCTATAGAAAAAGTAAGTTTTTCTATAGAAAAAGTAAGTTTTTCTATAGAAAAAGTAAGTTTTTCTAAAGAAAAAGTAAGTATTTCTATAGAAAAAGTAAGTTTTTCTATAGAAAAAGTAAGTTTTTCTATAGAAAAAGTAAATTTTTCTATAGAAAAGTAAGTTTTTCTATAGAAAAAGTAAGTTTTTCTATAGAAAAAGTAAATTTTTCTATAGAAAAAGTAAGTTTTTCTATAGAAAAAGTAAGTTTTTCTATAGAAAAAGTAAGTTTTTCTATAGAAAAAGTAAGTTTTTCTATAGAAAAAGTAAGTTTTTCTATAGAAAAAGTAAGTTTTTTTATAGAAAAAGTAAGTTTTTCTATAGAAAAAGTAAGTCTTTCTATAGAAAAAGTAAGTTTTTCTATAGAAAAAGTAAGTTTTTCTATAGAAAAAGTAAGTTTTTCTATAGAAAAAGTAAGTTTTTCTATAGAAAAAGTAAGTTTTTCTATAGAAAAAGTAAGTTTTTCTATAGAAAAAGTAAGTTTTTCTATAGAAAAAGTAAGTTTTTCTATAGAAAAAGTAAGTTTTTCTATAGAAAAAGTAAGTTTTTCTATAGAAAAAGTAAGTTTTTCTATAGAAAAAGTAAGTTTTTCTATAGAAAAAGTAAATTTTTCTATAGAAAAAGTAAGTTTTTCTATAGAAAAAGTAAGTTTTTCTATAGAAAAAGTAAGTTTTTCTATAGAAAAAGTAAGTTTTTCTATAGAAAAAGTAAGTTTTTCTATAGAAAAAGTAAGTTTTTCTATAGAAAAAGTAAGTTTTTCTATAGAAAAAGTAAGTTTTTCTATAGAAAAAGTAAGTTTTTCTATAGAAAAAGTAAGTTTTTCTATAGAAAAAGTAAGTTTTTCTATAGAAAAAGTAAGTTTTTCTATAGAAAAAGTAAGTTTTTCTATAGAAAAAGTAAGTTTTTCTATAGAAAAAGTAAGTTTTTCTATAGAAAAAGTAAGTTTTTCTATAGAAAAAGTAAGTTTTTCTATAGAAAAAGTAAGTTTTTCTATAGAAAAAGTAAGTTTTTCTATAGAAAAAGTAAGTTTTTCTATAGAAAAAGTAAGTTTTTCTATAGAAAAAGTAAGTTTTTCTATAGAAAAAGTAAGTTTTTCTATAGAAAAAGTAAGTTTTTCTATAGAAAAAGTAAGTTTTTCTATAGAAAAAGTAAGTTTTTCTATAGAAAAAGTAAGTTTTTCTATAGAAAAAGTAAGTTTTTCTATAGAAAAAGTAAGTTTTTCTATAGAAAAAGTAAGTTTTTCTATAGAAAAAGTAAGTTTTTCTATAGAAAAAGTAAGTTTTTCTATAGAAAAAGTAAGTTTTTCTATAGAAAAAGTAAGTTTTTCTATAGAAAAAGTAAGTTTTTCTATAGAAAAAGTAAGTTTTTCTATAGAAAAAGTAAGTTTTTCTATAGAAAAAGTAAGTTTTTCTATAGAAAAAGTAAGTTTTTCTATAGAAAAAGTAAGTTTTTCTATAGAAAAAGTAAGTTTTTCTATAGAAAAAGTAAGTTTTTCTATAGAAAAAGTAAGTTTTTCTATAGAAAAGTAAGTTTTTCTATAGAAAAAGTAAGTTTTTCTATAGAAAAAGTAAATTTTTCTATAGAAAAAGTAAGTTTTTCTATAGAAAAAGTAAGTTTTTCTATAGAAAAAGTAAGTTTTTCTATAGAAAAAGTAAGTTTTTCTATAGAAAAAGTAAGTTTTTCTATAGAAAAAGTAAGTTTTTCTATAGAAAAAGTAAGTTTTTCTATAGAAAAAGTAAGTTTTTCTATAGAAAAAGTAAGTTTTTCTATAGAAAAAGTAAGTTTTTCTATAGAAAAAGTAAGTTTTTCTATAGAAAAAGTAAGTTTTTCTATAGAAAAAGTAAGTTTTTCTATAGAAAAAGTAAGTTTTTCTATAGAAAAAGTAAGTTTTTCTATAGAAAAAGTAGTTTTTCTATAGAAAAAGTAGTTTTTCTATAGAAAAAGTAAGTTTTTGTATAGAAAAAGTAAGTTTTTGTATAGAAAAAGTAAGTTTTTGTATAGAAAAAGTAAGTTTTTGTATAGAAAAAGTAAGTTTTTCTATAGAAAAAGTAAGTTTTTCTATAGAAAAAGTAAGTTTTTCTATAGAAAAAGTAAGTTTTTCTATAGAAAAAGTAAGTTTTTCTATAGAAAAAGTAAGTTTTTTAAATTGTATTTATAAAAAAATATACTATGCTGAATATGCATTTCTAAAAAGTAATGTTTTCTTTATAGAAACAAAAGAAAATAATTTTTGTTTACATAAAAACAACAAAAAAAAAAAGATTAATGCTCCTCCACATGTTCATTTCAAGCTGGTTCAGCGGTAACTGAAAAAAATAGAAATAAACAACCAAATTAATGTCAATTCTTGCTTCTGCCTGTGTATCCTCTCTTTCGCTTACAAATACAATCACATTCCTCTCTTTGGTCATCCCTGGTTTAAGCCTTAAACTTAAACTTTAAGGTCGTCAAAGTTCTATTTCTGAGTACAAGTTTCAGTGTTGCCACGACAAAATTATTTTTGTAACCAAATTTTCAAATAAAAATAACCAAAATGGGAAAAAAGTAACCTAATTTTGAAATGTCGATATCTTTAAAGCAAATTGAGTACATTTGATCTCAATATTAAAGTGCAAAATGTTACAATATTTCAAATTGGATTCAAGGAAATTTTCCGACTTAGCGCAAAAGATCCGGCCTAACAGTTATATAGGAAAATGAGATCTTTCAATTATATTAGAAGCATTGAACCACATGTGTTATATTTTAAGTCAGAATGACCAAAAGTAGAATAGTTTTCGATGTATTCAAAAGTTCTCGTTATTTACATTTTTCAAAAATATGACATTACTAACATGTAGATTGATAATCTCCTTTTCAGTGGAAGATAATCATAATAACAATGTATTGTTTTGTAGAGATAAGTAAAAAAAGACAGAGTTACATATAAGTTATTTTTTGGTATAAACTTAGCAATTTCTAAACTACTGGGATTTTGACTAATATCAGTAGAAGAGGAGTTAGGTTTTTATTTACAGCACAGTGGGCTCTACAGTAGAGCAAAGTTTCGCACCTCGGGTATGTAAAACTTTCGGGTGCTTATAATTTTCGCCAATTTGGTCCGATCCGAAAGATTTTTACATTTCGAAAACTTTTTAAGAAAATTAAGAAAGAACACTTCATTATCTCTTATAATTTAAGAGTTATTTGACCCCTAACATTTTTTAGCATGACTTCTAGCCTTTTTTGACATATAAATAATTTTTGATAATGCGGATTTTTTTTTTTTTATAAGAAGTTTCCGAAAATTAAAATGTAATTTAAGAAGTTTTCGAAATTATTTCTTTTTATGTGAAAAATAAAGTTAAATCCACTGTGACTCAGTCATTTCTTGACCACATGTTACAAACAATCAGAGGTTATTCCAGAAAATGTATTATCTTTTAACGAAACAAGTCAAATAAAAAATGTTAGAAGATACTTTTATTAAAGTGACATCTTTTATGAAAACTCAAAAAACAGTAAATTTGCTATATCTCGAAACTGTTCTACTTTTGACCATTCTTACTCCACATTCGAATTTTACATTAAAATCAAGTGTTAGGTTCATTGGAAATTGACTTAAAAATTTGCTTGTATGTTGAAATTTTGTTTAGCAGTGCACAGTGGTTTACGGACGCTTTTTTTTGGAAATAATTCTGTAACTTTTGAACTACTAAAGATATTTGAATGAAATTTGGCATGGTGATAGTCAAGGAGTATTCGAGTTGGTTTTCAAAAGCACTGGCCCATGAGGGGTCGGGAGAGTGACTGATGTACCTTCAAAGTTGGTCACCTCGGGTGTTCGACTTTTTTAAAAATTCGCCAAAAATCCATTTATGAATGGATTGAAAAGAAATTTTAAACTTAAGTTCTCCTTCAGAAGGTCTACTAAAAATACGCTTACATGTGTAGGTTATCTCCTTTGGGTTTCGAGATATTTGGATAAAAAGGAATTTTTGGGTTGATTTTTTACCTATTTTTTTAAGCTGTTTTTGATCTGGTGGACGCATCTGAAGATCAAAAATTTTTTAAGAATATTCGTTAAAATTGTAACAAAATTCTAAATAATTTTTGTGCAAGTTGGTTATAGATATCTTCTTTCGTTTAAAAGTTAAAAATATTCAAAGTTGAAACTTAAAAAAAATTTCGCTTTTTTTTGAGTTTTTCCCTAAAAGATAGCTATATTTTTTCACTAATAAAAAAATATTTTCTTAAGAAACATAAAAATATTTTTAAAGTTTTTCAAAGAAAACATAATGAGAATGCGTATAAAACAAATTTCTTGCTAATCGGACTTTTGGTCCTCGCACGTGCCCTCTCCAAAAAATGCCAATTTGTAAAAAAAAATTTTGGTTTAAATAAAAATTTTTCAAAAGGCAAAGCACCGATTTGAAAAAAATAATAATGTCCGTATTTTCTAATATATCTGTTATTGATTGGAAAAGTTTTTTCTGAAACGAGCTGCAAATAGAGTCAGTGTTGCCATTTTTGTAAAAAAACTCATTTTTTGAAACCCTTTTTTTCCGAGTTGGGAATTGGGGAATTTTTTAGTTAAAATTGGGAATTTTTTTAGTCTATTGCTTTTAGATCTTATTGGTCTACATGACTACAAATTTTCATTGAGATATCTTCATCCATGTCATTTCTACAAAACATCAAAAATTGAAATTATTTTCCTTCTAAAAGTAGAAAAATAATATTTTTTTGATTTACGATACAAAGTGTAAAAATATTAACTTACTAAAAAAAGATTTTTAATTGGTGTTCATCTCCTGGACTTTCCCGATCCAATGATACTAAACACATGTATCAAGCTTCAATACATAGCCTTTAAAAGCTCTGAGAACTTTGCCTCCCATATCATTTTTAAGCTAAATATTTTAGTATTGGAGAGTAATGTGTGCAAATAACGTTAATGGTGCACAGTGGTATTAACTCTGCAATTTCTAAACTACTAGACGGATTTTGACAAAATTTGGAACGTCAATAGAAGAGGTGTGAGGCTTTTAGATCAATGTTTAAGAACGTATTTGTCGGTAGCACAGTGGGCTCTACAGTGGGCTAAAGTTGCCTACCTCGGGTATATAAAACATTTGAGGGCGTATAACTTTCCTCAATTGGGTCCGATCTAAAAGATTTTTACGTTTTCGAAAACTTCTTAAAAAAATTAAGAAAAAAACATGCTTACTTTACTACCTTATCTCTTATAGTTTAAGAGATATTTGAATCCAATTTTTTTTTTGCTTTTTATGGTATATCTTCTGGCCTTTTTTTGGCCTATTTATTTTTTCTTGTAAAAAAAAAATACTGCAAGATTGCTGATAAATTTCTAAATGAACTGGAAGAAACAAGTTCTTTATTATGTAAACTTAATAACACAGAAAAATTCTTCAAAGTTTGTGTGCCGAAAAAAGCCTGAAAAATTATTTTTTTTTTCAAAAAAAGTAATATTATTTTTTCAATATTTTTGAAAAATTTTTTCAAAAGACTCAATTCGTTTTTTACATTTTCTAAAAGGCTGGACTTGAGAGATCAGTATAAACTATATTTCTAAAAATTTTGGACATGCACCCTACAACCAGCGGTAGTCGAAAATCAGCCATTTTTTAACAAAACTTGTGTTTTTTTGTGACTGTAAAAAAATTGTTTATTTTATCTCAAAACTTTTTTTTAACAAAATTGTATTAAGTATAATGTTTTTAATATCTGTGCAAAAATCTGATAGAGCCCGGCTATTAATCGGGTCACACGGGCCGCTTTTCTAAAAAAAACTCAAATTTGCGAAAAGCATACTCTTCTGTATTCAAAAATTTTTTTTACATTTCAGAACTTGTTCCGAAATTTATATTTCTGATTTTCGCACATACAGGTCCATACTATGTACAAAAATTGTCGCAATACCTTGTTTAGTTTTAGAGATTTTTTTTACTAAAATTTTATGGAGTCGAATATCTCTTAAACTATAAGAGATGAGGTAGTAAAGTAAGCATGTTTTTTTCTTAATTTTTTTAAGAAGTTTTCGAAAACTTAAAAATCTTTTAGATCGGACCCAATTGAGGAAAGTTATACGCCACCAAATGTTTTATATACCCGAGGTAGGCAACTTTGGCCCACTGTAGAGCCCACTGTGCTACCGACAAATACGTTCTTAAACATTGATCTAAAAGCCTCACACCTCTTCTATTGACGTTCCAAATTTTGTCCAAATCCGTCTACTAGTTTAGAAATTGCAGAGTTAATACCACTGTGCACCATTAACTTTATTTGCACACATTACTCTCCAATACTCCAATATTTAGCTTAAAAATGCTATGGGAGGCAAAGTTTTCAGAGCTTTTAAAGGCTATGTATTGAAGCTTGATACATGTGTTTAGTATCATTGGATCGGGAAAGTCCAGGAGATGAACACCAATTAAAAATCTTTTTTTAGTGAGTTAATATTTTTACACTTTGTATCGTAAAACAAAAAAATATTATTTTTCTACTTTTAGAAGGAAAATAATTTCAATTTTTGATGTTTTGTAGAAATGACATGGATGAAGATATCTCAATGAAAATTTGTAGTCATGTAGACCAATAAGATCTAAAAGCAATAGACTAAAAAAATTCCCAATTTTAACTAAAAAATTCCCCAATTCCCAACTCGGGAAAAAAGGGTTTCAAAAAATGAGTTTTTTTACAAAAATGGCAACACTGACTCTATTTGCAGCTCGTTTCAGAAAAAACTTTTCCAATCAATAACAGATATATTAGAAAATACGGACATTATTATTTTTTTCAAATCGGTGCTTTGCCTTTTGAAAAATTTTTATTTAAACCAAAATTTTTTTTTACAAATTGGCATTTTTTGGAGAGGGCACGTGCGAGGACCAAAAGTCCGATTAGCAAGAAATTTGTTTTATACGCATTCTCATTATGTTTTCTTTGAAAAACTTTAAAAATATTTTTATGTTTCTTAAGAAAATATTTTTTTATTAGTGAAAAAATATAGCTATCTTTTAGGGAAAAACTCAAAAAAAAGCGAAATTTTTTTTAAGTTTCAACTTTGAATATTTTTAACTTTTAAACGAAAGAAGATATCTATAACCAACTTGCACAAAAATTATTTAGAATTTTGTTACAATTTTAACGAATATTCTTAAAAAATTTTTGATCTTCAGATGCGTCCACCAGATCAAAAAAAGCTTAAAAAAATAGGTAAAAAATCAACCCAAAAATTCCTTTTTATCCAAATATCTCGAAACCCAAAGGAGATAACCTACACATGTAAGCGTATTTTTAGTAGACCTTCTGAAGGAGAACTTAAGTTTAAAATTTCTTTTCAATCCATTCATAAATGGATTTTTGGCGAATTTTTAAAAAAGTCGAACACCCGAGGTGACCAACTTTGAAGGTACATCAGTCACTCTCCCGACCCCTCATGGGCCAGTGCTTTTGAAAACCAACTCGAATACTCCTTGACTATCACCATGCCAAATTTCATTCAAATATCTTTAGTAGTTCAAAAGTTACAGAATTATTTCCAAAAAAAAGCGTCCGTAAACCACTGTGCAGTGTAACGTAAGACAAATAAGCTTTATTGAATAATAACTGTAGTTTTATACAGATCAAGTTTAGTATTTCAAGTTTTCCTCAATTTTCTTTTAAGCTTTCATTCGCTTTTACACACAAATTCCTTAATTGAAGTAATTTTTTCAAATTTGATAAAAATTTCAAAATATTACTACTCCCCCATGTTTCTTATAATAGCGAAAAAGGTTAAAAACAAAACTGAAGAAAACGTTCAGGTATATACCCCGTTCTATGCCCTTTACCTCTCTTGACCTTGCCTTGAAACTTTATTCGTGTAAAAGTATACTAAGCTCTCAAACAAGCTTCATACAAGTATGTCGATAACAGTCATTGAATACAAATAATTGAAATATTATAGCCGATCAAGTACGATATATATAATATTTTACATGGTCATAGGTCATGTTGCCCAATCTTTTTAGTTTCCTTAGACAAACATCTGTCACTTTGCAAATAATTTCGAAAGATAAATGTATATTTTTAACAGAGGTTATTAGGGTGAAATAGTAATATAATAAAAAAAACAAAATGTCAACTATAAATCAAAGGTGTTCTGAAAGTGATGCCGATCTTAAAGAAAATGGTCGAATTTTACTTTTATAATCGTTCTCGACAAAGTAACCAAATTGAAAGAAAAGTACACATGTACACATTAAGGAAAAAAGTAACCAATTTTGGTTAGAAGTACACAAAACGGCAGCACTGACAAGTTTAGTCACCGTTGATTTATTTTGAGAAAGCAAAACAACTCGTCGACTTTTAGTTCATTTACTATTTGCCAAATTTGATACATAAAGAAAAGTAGTAGGAAATCTGAACCAACACAGCTTAAAGCTATGAAGAAAAAAAAGTTGTGGTAAAAAAAATCTTGGTAAAAAAACTAGAGCAAAAATTCAAAAAATAAGCTATTACTTTGTAACTTAAAAGTGTTAACCTTTTAAATCACACGGAACGGCCATGAACTCTTCTGGAAAACTACAAATTTTGCTGTATAGATAAAATGGCTCAATAAACTATATATCTGCTGTATAGGCTTCACCTACAATGTGGAAGGAGACAAATACAGTATATATGTATTTACAAAGCGGGTAAAGGGACAAACAAATTTTAAACCTATGATCTGACTTTGTCTTTCAATGTTTTTTATGTCTTTAAGAAAAAAAGTTAAAAAAATATCTTAGAAATAGTTTGCATTCTTCTGATTTACACATCGGAGCAATATAACTTTACTAGTTAAAAGAAGTACATCAGAAAGAAAAGTGAAAAAACGATCCTCCAAATGTGCAATACATGTATATTTACAGTTAAAAAGAAATAATTCGTATTCTTTACTTACTTTCCACTTTCCAAGGCTTCATTTACATTTTTTTGGACTTCCAACAACATATAATACATTCTGTCTTGCCACTCAGTATCGCTTGGCAAATATATTTGTGGAAAATATTCTTGATCCGTAACTAATTCATGAAATATTTGGGGATACACGGAAAAAATGTCAGCCAAACTTAAAAAAAATAGATTATTTGACATGTTTGCTAATACAAAAAAGCACTGTTTTCTTAAAGGGTTGTTTTTTAACTAAATTCTTTAGAGCTGATTGAAAATTATCTATAATAGTTCAATGAGCTACTTACCCATCATTCGTGCTGAACACCAATTCAATAACTAAATAAATGATTTATTTATTTTATTGTCATGCAACCTAGCGTATCTATATATTAGATGTACATATGTAACCTACTTATTGATTAACTAAAATTTTAGCTACAAAGTGATTGAATTCTGGCTAAAATTAAATTCATAAAGTTTTACATGAAAATGTTTAACCTTTAAATAAAACTAACGGAATTTTTTGGTTCGCTGTTTTCAAAACGTTTAATGCTATTAACACAACTGGAACGATTTGTTTCGAATATTTGAAACAATTTAATTTTATTTTGGAGATTTAAAATGTAGCAGTTGCCACTCTTCTTAAAAATACTTGTTTAAAAATATAAAAATTTAGCATAGATTTTTCTTTTAAATTTTTGAAAAATTTTTGAAATATAAAAAATAATTTTTAGTCATTAAGAATTCTTGATTCAATAAACTCTTTTATATGGCAATTCTAGCCATTTCATCAGAACATTTGGATGCTCTTGCTTGAATGGCAGATAAGTTTGGAGACATCTCTGTGGTGAGATCTCAAAGCTCCTCACCACAGATGTGCTATCATCATCGCAAGTTCGGAAACAATGCTCGTTGTTGTCGTCAACCTTGTTCCTACAATTCTAAGAATTTGGGAAACTCCCGAGGCGGTCACTAAGCATGACTAGTGACCGAAGCCAATACCAATCGTCTTTTTATTTACGATACTCATCTTAAAGCAAATTTTTTGATTGATACAGGTGCCGAAACATTCAAACTTTTTCCTGCAAATGGTTCACCCATCAATACATATGGTGACACCAATTTATCTCCTACCCTTGGACTTAGAAGAAATTTTGTCTTTAAATTCATTGTCGTTGACGTCAATCATCCAATAATCGGTGCTGATTTTTGCAATATGGTTTGGTGGTGGACTTAAAAAAGAAGAAACTAATTGACAATGGGTCTCATGCATAAAAACGAGTAAAAGCGCTGAGTTGAAGCAGGTGAGAAATTGCTCATGAAGTCGAGTTCTATCAAACAGCAATAGCTTTTGCTCAATTTCGTATGCATAAAAAAGAGTTCAAACCAATTGCAATTACTTGAGCAAAGGGAGTTCAAACGTGTAATTGTTATTAAAGTGTAAGCATATCGTCAAGTGAAAGTGAAGTAGAACTAAATAATAATAATAATAAAGTAGAAAATGACGACATTTCGTAATGCATCGTTTGTGGCATTTTGCTTAATTCTATATAACTCGCTATTTCGTACGATACGTGAGTCATAAACTGAACCAGGCTAGGATATGTCAACGCTTGTAAAAAGTTCTTTTCCATCACAAGTTGCATGCACATTTATAGAGTGGAATCCTTTTCTACAAATATATTCATCGCTTTGATTTGAGGGTTTTTTAATGCAAATGGAAAGCAATAATTTGCTCGCCATTTCATTTGAGCATCTTTTATTTCATCTGCATCTTTCGGGAATTTTATCCACTCGCTTACTTTGGCAGATATAAGTTTCGCAACTTCCGCAATAATTCGCGACACAGTTGATTGATGGACTCCAATATCTGTGGCTATACCATTTTGGAATCCAGGATCGGCACAAAATCTTAAAAACAGTTTAATTTTATCATAGTTGCTGAGGACACCACCACGTGTTTCTTCTGACTCCTCAAAAAAGTAATTAGCCAACCAGCAGATGCTACAATCATCAAACCTATTTATTTATCATTTTATTATTAATTAAATAAAAAAATAATAATAATTACGAATACAAACGTGTACAATTTTTTGTCCTCACTTGCTAATTTTTTTTACGCTGTTGATAACACTTTGTATTTCATTGCGGTACAAAATATTCAGCCATGATTCCTTTTAAGTGGACGCGAGTCAACTATAAGGCATGCTTAACAAAAATTGAGCAAGAGCTCACAAAACTATAAGGCATGCTTAACAAAAATTGAGCAAGAGCTCACAAAAGAAAGCAAAAGCTCGTTTTTATGCATATGAAAATGAGCACATGCTCATCTAACTTAGTTCAAACCGAGAAAGACGAGTTCAAACGTAAGCAGTGAGTAAAAGCAAATTCATGAAATTTTATTATGCATACGACAAGCAAATTTTGCTCAAAAAAACGAGTCATAGCTCAAGGTCACGTTTTATGCATGAGGCCCAATGTCATTGATTTAAACTCATCTTTTTTCTTAAAAAAAATCGATCATGTCCAAATTAAAACAGTAAGCAAAAGTATTTCCTACTATAATGTAATTACTCGTTTTCCAGATGTCACCAATCCCTCAACAATATCATCCAAAAGGAAACATAATATTCAACACGTCATTGAAACTAAAGGGCAGCCAATAACATCAATTAGAAGTTGCAAAACGTGAATTTGAGTTCATGGTTAATCAAGGTTTGTGCTCTCCATCCAAAAGTAACTGGCCCAGTCCTCTTCACATGGTACCAAAAAGAATGGCCAATGGCGTCCATGTGGAGATTACCGACGATTTAATGCAATAACTGTCCCCGACAAATATCCTTTGCCTCACATCCATGATTTCGGATATGGATTAAATCGCAAAACTATTTTTTCAACAGTTGATTTGGTGCGTGCTTACAACCAAATTCCCGTGGCTCCTGAAGATGTACCTAAGACCGCCATTATAACGCCTTTTGGACTCTTTGAATTCAATTATATGACCTTCGTGTTATTTAATGCTGCCCAAACTTTTTAACGATTCATCCATGAAGTTTAACGTGGTCTTGACTTTTGCTTTAGTTATCTGGATGACGTTCTTATTGCCTCCTCCTCTGAAGAAAAAAACATATTCAACACCTTGAAATGCTATTCCAACGATTCAATGAATATTGTATAGTTATCAACTTGGAAAAATGTAATTTTGGTAAATCGGAAATCCAGTTCCTTGGCCACATGGTTAATAAAGATGGCATCAACCCTCTTCCCGGTAAAGTATCTGCAATTGAAAACTTCCCTAAGCAAAAAAATGTAAAAGAAGTACGTCGTTTCATGGTGAACTTCTATATTCATCATGCTGCTGAAACCCAAATACCACTTCTAGAATACCAAAAAAGTAATAAGAAAAACGACAAAACTCCAATAAATTGGACACCCAAAGCTGAAAACGCTTTTAATAAATGTAAAGCAGATTTAGCAATAGGTGAGGTCCTTTAACAGCAATCCGGTGATGGATGGGTTCCACTTAGTTTTTTTTAAGAAAGTTAACGGAAACCCAAAGAAAATATGGTACTTACGACAGAGAATTGCTGGCCGTCTATACTGTGGTTAAATACTTGAGGCACATGCTCGAAGGACGCCATTTTATCATTTTTACTGATCACAAGCCTTTAACGTTTGCATTTAAGCAAAATCCTGAAAAAGCTACTCCTCGAAAGTTTCGTCAGTTAGATTTTATATTGCAGTTTTCAACCAATATTCGTCATATAAGTGGTCATGCTAACACAGTTGCAGATACCCCTTCAAGAATTTCTACTATCAATGCACCTACAAATATTGACTTCGAAGAAAAAAACTGATCCAGAAATTCAATTAATTTTAAGAGATAACTCAACATCACTTATTCTGAAGTCCATAGCAATTTCTCAAGATAAACCTCATTTGTGATATTTCAACAAATAAAGCCAGACCAGCCGTTTTTCGAAAAATAGTATTCAATTCACTTCATAGATTATCACAGATAGTTTTGTTTGGCCAAATATGAAGAAGGATATACAATGTTGGACAATGCATACAGTATCAGCGTTCAAAAATAACTTGGCACATTCATAGTTATATTGGTACGTATCCTATAACTTCTGAGCGTTTTTCCCATATCAATATTTATTTTGTTGGTCCATTACTCCTACTTGTTAACTTGCATCGACAGCTTCACACGATGGCCTGAGGCAATTCCGTTAGCTGACATAAAAGCCAATAAAGTTTTTCGAAAAATAGTATTCAATTCACTTTATGGATTATCACAAGGTGGAATAAAAGCAACTACAAAACTTATACAAGATCGTTTTGTTTGGCCAAATATGAAGAAGGATATACAATGTTGGACTCGACAACAACTTCGTCCTAAACCTTAAAACTCAAATGAATATGCTTAAACTAGTTAAATTAAACACAAGTCTATCAAAACCGTATTTCTACATAAAAATTTGAAAAACTGTTCCATGTTTTGTTCGTCATGGCGCAGTAAGAAAACCTCTTCAACAGCCGTATGATGGACCTTATCGTGTATTGAGAAGGACAAATAATGTGTTCACTTTGGACATAAATGGTACCAGCAAAGAAATAAGTATTGACCGTCTGAAACCAGCATTTGTTTTTAACGGTGAAATTATCGAAGAACCAAAAACTGTAACCATTCAAGTAGCACCATTAAGTTCGTTATCAAGTAGATATGCAAACAGCGTTACCGCTGACAAATTTGAAAAAGTCGCAAAAAAAAGTCGCTTTTTACAAAAAAAGTGGCACAAAAAGTCACTTTCAATAAAAAAAGTCGCACACTTTATAACATTTTTACTTAAACAATGAACAAAAGACTATAAAACAATTCATACTTGAAAAGATATTATATACAGGCAAAAATCAAACAGTTTTAATTCCTGTAATACCGACTTTCAACTCGAATAATTTTTGTACTCTTAGGTGTTCGGAAAATCTAATTACAGATTTGAACTCCTAAGTCTACAGGTATATTGAACACAAAATCTTAGTGGCGCAAGTTTGCACTTCTTAGCGTAATTGGCATGCAAATTTCAAAAACGTATAAAATCGAATGAAGCATATACGTTTTTTCATATTTCGTCTTCTTTTTCATTTCATTTGGACCCAGTCGTTATTTTATGAAATAGACACCATACTTGGGGGATGAATCCATTGCCCTTTAAATTTTAATTTCGTCACTTCAAATACTACTTAATGACTGCCAACATTTAAGCACGTTTTCTCCACTTTTAAATTTTTTTCGCATATTTTTCGGCCCCCTCAATGAAATCCTAAAAAATGGATAAGGGTTTGTAGATCAGTTGTGCATCGTTTACAGTGGTGGTCACATATTTAGCACACTAGTTATGTGTTGTTTTCAAAACTGTATATTTTTCTGTTGGATTAATAATTTTCTTTTTTTTTGCCACGATGTGTAGCTTATAGTGTGATCGACAAGTCCCGTTGCTTTTTTTGTTATTCCCTTTCTTCAATTGCTTCATATATAATTTATTTGTTAGTAATACGTAATTAGAGCTGGACACAAATTTAGCACAAATATTAAACATTTTGCATTTCTGTTAGTTTTTGAATTTTTAATTAATTTTTAAGTTTTTTATCATAAAGTGTACAGTTGAAGGTTTTTCAGAAATTAAATATTTATTAAACATGGCCAAAAATAAATGGTGCACAGATGCGCAACGACAGGTGATTTGTAAAATGAATTCGACAGGATGTCCTGTAAGTGAAATATCTAGTATTTTAAATTGCTCCAGAAAGATGGTATATAATGCTTTGAGTCAAATAAAAGCACACGGAACAATTAAAAATGGGCACTTAGACCAAGAAAAACGACAACAAAAGAGGATTCTTTAATACATAGAATGTCAGTGGCCGACCTTTTAAGAGCCCCAGTGAAATAAATAGTGAAGTGTCATCAATATACGGTATTGATGTCTCCGACAGAACGATACAAAGACGCCTTAATGAAAAAAACTTGCGTGGCTGTATCGTGCAACACAAGCCACATGTGTCAAAAAGGAATTTGAAGTCACGAATTTCTTTCGCCCGATAGCATTAGGAAAAGCTATTAGATTTTTGGAAAAACATACTTTGGAGCGACGAATCAAAGTTTTGCAGATTTGGATCTGATGGAAAGAGATATGTATGGTATCTTCCGAACATGCAGCACAACCCAAAGTATTCGTCAAAGACTGTAAAACATGGTGGAGAAAATGTAATAGTGTGGCTTGCATTCTCAGGGCATGGAGTTGGTCCAATACACAAAATTGACACACGTATGGATCAACACGTTTATAAAAATATTCTAGCCGGTATCATTATACCATATGCAGAGGCAAAGATGCCACCTAGCTGGCGCTTCATGCATGACAATGACCCTGAACACATTTCACGTACTGTGAAGTGTTGCTTTGAGGAGAGTCAAATAGATGTTTTGAAATAGCCAGCTCAATCTCCGGATCTCAATCCTATTGAGAATCTTTGGAATGATATAGAGAAGAATATAACAAGCGTAAAACCTAACAACTTAAATGATTTATGGACGGAAATCCAAAAAATATGGCACGCTATCCCAAATGAGCGATACCTGGCTTTTGTGAAGAGTGTGCCTAAAAGAGTTGCGGTGGTTATACAAAATAAAGGATATCCTACAAAATATTAGGTTTTTTTCAAGAAATTTTAATTAATAACTTGTTTTTGATAAATATTGTTTTTAATTTGTGCTAAAAATATGTCCAGTATTTTTTATGGGTTAGTTTTAAATAAATGCAAAAATAAATATAATTTTTAAAAAATATGTATATAAAAGGAATACGATTTCATCTTCGCATCACGTGTAATACATTACAAAAATAAAAGTAGTGAAAAAAATTTAATTAGGACTTAATATTTCCTATAAGAGATAACAGGTACCATTTGTGCTAAATACGTGACCACCACTGTATATCTCATTTATGTGCTCCATATTCCAAACTACCTCGTAAACTAAGTTTTTGCCATTTAACACCTAAAAGCAAAAGCGCACCAAAAAATCATTTTTTGCTATTATTGTATGAAGATTTTGAAAATCGTGCAAAAAATTATATATTGCTTTTAATGGTTTTAGATAGCAAACTGAGACCAAAGTGATGGCATTTATACTTAAGTTACAATCATTTTAGGGAATTTTAGTTAAGATATTGAATATGGGATAAAAATACAAATTTTAAATAATTTTCTAAAAAGGTGTTAAAAGTAGCACAAAACTCGAAAAAGTAGCAAAAAAGGGCCATGGAAGAAAAGTCGCAGGTTGCGTCGCAGGCCACCTAAATAGTCGCAAATTGCGACTTTAGACGCATAACGGTAACGCTGTATGCAAATAAATTACAGTTAAAGAAAAGTTCAAGAATTCCGAAAAGAGTTAAATTTTGAAGAGTTAATTAACTTACTCTCTGGTGGGGAAGTATATGTAGCAGTTGCCACTCTCCTTAAAAATACTTGTTTAAAAATACAAAAATGTAACAGATTTTTCATTTAAATTTTTGGAAACATTTTTAAATAAAAAATAATTTTTAGTCATTAAGAATTCTTGATTCAATAAACTACTTTTATAAAAATAAAATTGTTCCAACTATCTTTTATAAAAACAAAGCTACTTTAGTTCTCTTTTATATTCCACTAAATTCGTATACCCATCACCAATAGGTGATAGAGTATTATAAGTTTGTGCATCCGTTTGTAATTATTTATTAATATTAGTGATCGTAGAAACCCAAGATATCCGAAAAATACCAAAGATTAGAAAAATTTAAAAATTTTTGATTGAAAAATAATTTTAAATAACAAGAGAAAAAACATTCTTCTAGACTACGTTTGATAACAAATTATATATCAGATTTTAGGAAATCCTATCCCAAAGCACTCTTTAATTTTATCAAAATCGTTCCATAAGTACCTAAAATATCGCCAAAACACTAAGTTTAATGTACCGCAAATTGAAGAAAGTACGTATAAGAAAAACCATCCTTCTGGAGTACGGCCATGCATAAATAATATATCAGATTTTAGGAAATCCTCCCCCCAAGCATGCTGTGAAATTTTATCAAAATCGGTATAAAGTACGTATTTAAGAAATTTTGTTGAAGAAGTAGAATTAAGATATAAGAAAAACCATCTTCTTAGAGCATAAATTATGTATCAAAATTCAAAAAATTCTTCCACAAAATAATCTATTAAATTTTATCAAAATCGTATTATAAATACCAGAAATATCTGCAAAACAACGAAATCGATGTGTCTTAAATTGTAGTGTACTAATTAATTTTTAATTTTTTAAATACTTTTTTTTTAGTATTTTGGTGATATCTATAAAGCTTATGATTTTGATTAAATTTAATATCGTAATTATTAATCGGAGGATTTCCTAAGTGTTGATACATAATTTATATCGGCTCGTGCTCCAGAAGCAGAGTTTTACAAAATTTTATTTTCAAACAAAATTTCTAAAATACGTACTTTCGGCAATTTGTGCTGTACCTAATTTAGTGTATTGCTGATATCTCAGGTTATTATTGAGCGATTGTGATGCAATTTGACAGCATACTTTGAAAGATGATTTCCTAAAATCTGATATATAGTTCATCGATACACCCAACATAAACTCAACAAGTATGATCGTAGATACCACCAAAATTAGACAGA
This sequence comes from Stomorhina lunata, assembly GCA_933228675.1. NCBI lineage: Eukaryota > Metazoa > Arthropoda > Insecta > Diptera > Rhiniidae > Stomorhina > Stomorhina lunata. Next base: position 82,620,959 of record OW121742.1, read on the forward strand.
TATACTCAGAATCAGCAGGAGCAATTTCCGTCTGTCTGTTGAAATCAATTTTCTTGAGCTCCAGTTTTTTCGATATCTCAGATGTTTATTAACCGATTTTGATGAAACCGAGTTTGCTAAATTCTGATATATAATTAATGTAGGCCTGTGCTCCGGGATTAATTTCTTATTTGTTGTTTTTTTAAACAAAATTTCTAAAATACATGAGTACATTCGGCAATTACGCTGTTGCAAAAGTACAAAAAACTACTACTTAAATACAATCACTTTTTTCCAGTATTTGCTTTATCTTCTCTTTACTTTGAAAATAACAAATACAGTCAATATTATCTTTGTACTAAAAAATACAGCAAGTATTCAAGAATACAGAATAGCACATGTTTGAATGGGTAGTACCTACTTAAACTACTTACACACTGCGACAAAAAAAAAATGGTAGGTACTGTCGAGTAGAACAACAATCTGTTTTTGGAATTTTCAAAACACCCCCAAAATCTGAAGTTACGGATAAAAAAAACGGTTTTTTCTACATTTTTCTATTTTCGGAACGTTGATACACAACATTTTTGTATGGGAAGCGTGTTATTTATTATCTGATTTCAATACGATATAATATAACCAATAAAATGAGCCTTCATATTAAAAAATCCGTTAAAAACTGACTGATTTATTCAACTTAAAAGAAAAACAAATGTTTACAAGTAAACAGTTTTTAACGATTTCGATCAAAAATGTTTGCTTGGCCTTCAATGTTTGCTTGGCCTTCAACTAAAAAGAGATCATAATTTTTAAAAATTCGTTTTTCTTTTAAGCTGAATAAATCAGTCAGATTTTTAAATTTATTAATCAAACCAAGCGAGAAAGAAATATTAAGCATTACACGTCGGCTTTTTAGAGTCGGCATTCTTATGTGCAGGCCCATACCACCAGAAGCCGAAGACTTTTTTGTAATTTTCGTAAATATCGCGATCATTAATGAAACTCGTGAAAAGCATTCAGTTGGAATTTGGATGTTAACAGAGTCTGTTGGTGCCACTTTGTTAAAGAAAATACAAAAACAAAACACATAAGAAACAAAATCAAAATCCAATTTATAGCAACACAATACATGGTTCGAGAGAACAAAGAAATACAATCTCAAACATTGTTGCCGCGACACTATTATTTTTGTAAAAATTGTTTAAAATAAATGTAACCGAATTGGGAATGCTTTTCGAAACAGAAATAAATTCCACAATTAAACAATTTTAGATATTTATATTTTTTAGGTGAAAAAATATTTCATAGAAACATTTTTGATAAAAATATTTATCTTTGGAAAATTTTTTGATAAACATATTTTTCTGTGAAAATTTAACAAATATTTTTCTATCGAAAAATTTTTTAATAAAAAATTTTCTATAGAAGAATTTTCGTTAAAATTTTTTCCTAAAGAAAAATTTTCTATAAAAATATTTTTGTATAGAAATATTTTTCTGTAGAAAAATTTTCTAAAAAATTTTCTATAGAAAAAAAAATATTTAATCTGTTTTTTATTCATCAAAAACCGCATTGATAAATAAAAATATTACATTTTTTATTTTTTGCAATTTTTTCACAGTACCAATCTTTAGGCCTCTCAACCGTAGATTTGTCCTGCTGGAAATGTTAGAGACTCAATCGTAATTGACTTCACTAAATTATAATGAATGAATGACAAATGTGTATGCTCATGTGCTTGCTTATGTTCAAACTCAGTTTACTCGTGTGCATAGGAAATGATTTTTAAATTTTATTCATTCTTCATGTGCGAGAGTTGTGTGTAACAAAACAAAAAAAAAAAACATTACTCACAACTTTTGAGAAAGTACTGAATTTAGACAAATGAGCTGCACGCTTACCCTGGTAAGTACAATAGTGGACATATTTAACAAAATCAAAAAAAAATCGATTTTTGTCTGTGTGCTGCGTTACAAAACCGAGCATTTTAGGTGTGAATGTGGCAAATCAGTTTCAAATACTTTTCTAAAATTCCTTTAAAACAACGAAATTGAGTTAAAAGGTAGTGAGTAGCTTTTCATAAAAAAATCTACACATAAAATTATTTAAATATGCCTGTCTGTAGATATTTGAATAAATAAATATTTTCGTTCATCTAATGAAAATTTTTCAATTTTAATAATCAAAACATATAAAAGATAATTTTAGATATTAGATTATACCCTTTATATTTTAATCTTTTTAATTAATAAAACACGCTTTGATTAATTTATATCAATATTAATTCAATTTTTATTTTATTTTAATTAGACGCGCACTCCGACCTGTCACATTCAAAGTTTAAAAAGGGAATAATAAAATTCACATTAAAAGGGAGAGAATGTAAAAGTCAAAAACTTATATAATAACAACAACAAAGAGTATATAAATTTACTGAGAAATTCTATGGAAATGATCTTTGTATATGTTGCAATTTCTGGAAGTTATTGCATCATCTAATGAATACACTGTGAAAAAACTCTAAAAGTTTTAAAAAAGAAATACTCCGATTCGTGAACAGTTTCTGTGGAAGTTTATTTATAACTACTGTTTAAAAAGGAAAAGTAGAATATTTATAATAGAAAAAATAATTAAAGATATAAAAGAATGTTAACTTCATTACATAGAGAGAGTGAGAGTGAGACTAATTATAGCATATTTAAAGTTGGCCATAGTAGACTTGAATTCAGGTTACATTTTTTACATCCTCGGCCCGGCCATGACATTTGATACCTCCAGTGGATAAAGTAACTGAATAGGTCTCTTTAGAATCACTTTATTTCCAAGTCGTACATTACAAGCTCGCACGTGACCATCCCTGCCTTGGAATACTGAATCGACCACAGCTAATTTCCAAAGCAGCCTCGACTTCAAATCTTCGTGTACTAAAACAACATCTCCAACATTGATACTTCGAATAGGACCACACTTATTGTGGTGAATTGTACGCAACTGTTGCAAATACTCAGATTGCCATCTTTTGTAATATCGCCTAATTATTGTTTGCCTTAAGTTCCATGACTTAGCCGTAGATGATTGATCAGTTTGAAAATCTGTTGGAATAAAAATAGCTTTTTGATTAGTTAGAAAATGAGCCGGAGTTAATGGCTCTAGATCGTTATGATCATTGGTAATGTAAGTCAGTGGTCTAGCATTGATAACACCCTCAGCTTCTGCCAAAAACGTTCGTATTTCGTCAAAAATTAAAATACTTTTACCAATTGCTGCCTTCAGACAATCCTTAATGCTACGAACTAAACGTTCCCAAAACCCGGCCCACCATGCTGCTATTTCGGGAATATATTTCCAGGTGATACCTTTATGGGCAGTTGTTTGTTGGATATTAGTATGCTTCAATAATTGCTCTAGCTTTTTCAGCTCTAAATCAGCTCGCTTGAAAGTTTTCGCGTTATCAGATATGATGGTTTCTGGAGGGCCAAATCTCGATATAAATCGACGTAATGCATTCATGCAACTTTCAACTGTCATATTTTTAACTAACTCTAAATGTACAGCACGGATTGCTGCACAGATAAACAGCATAATGTAACCTTTTCGCTCGGTCATCTCTTCATCGCTTTTTATATAAAGAGGACCTGCGAAATCAATGCCTGTTGTTTCGAATGACCTTGTTGTCCTGATACGCTCTACTGGTAAAGTTGTCCATGGGTCTGAAGCGCTTTTGCCATGAAGACGCTTACAAATCACACACCGGCTAAGTATATTTTTTATTAGTTGTCGCCCTTTTACAATCCAGAAACGTTTTCGCAAGAGTGCTAAAACAGCACTAACACCGCCGTGCATTGCCGCTTGATGCGCCTCATTTATTAACATTACGCTGAGTTGACATTTCTTAGGTAAAATTATAGGGTTGCATGAATAATCGCTGAAAACTGAGTTTGGTAAACGCCCTTGAAGTCGCATTATTCCGTTGATTAAAATTGGGTTTAAACAAATTAATTTTGACTGTGCAGATACTTTTTTATGTTACTCTAAATCTGCATATTCCGTTTCGTAGTGTGACTTTTGAAAATACTTGATCCAATAATATTCCGCTTGCTGTATTTCATTGTAGGATAATTCTTCAATTTTGTTGCCAGCAATCAAATTCCCGCATTTTTCTGAGAATTTATTTTTACAATTTTTTATAAAGCGTAGTACATACGCTGTGGCGCGCAGCAATCTCTTTAATTTCCTAAAATTTTCAACATTTAAAATGGGTTCTGTATCTTGCATGATGGCTGATTCGCTCTGGACCGATGCAAACAAATTCGTTGACGATTTTAAATTGTGCTCTCTCGGCCAATATTCAGTGCTATTCTCTATACACCTAGGACCCAATTTCCAAACGCTGTTTTCTGACAATTGCTTGGCTGTTAGACCTCTCGTTAAAAAATCTGCTGGATTCGATTTACCATCACAATGTCGCCATTTATGTTGCTAAGCTGATTTATTTTGTTGACTCTCGCTTTGACATATGGAATACGTTTACCATTACCATTTATCCAGTTCAGCGCTATAGTAGAGTCTGTCCAAAGCCAAAATACGCTTATTTCAAAGTCTAGTGAACATTTAAAAAATTCCCTTAATCGGGCAGCCATCAACGCCGCTGTAAGCTCCAATTTTGGCAGTGATAACTCATCATTTTTTGTGGTTTTATTGATAGGACGTACGCGATTTTTGGAACAAATAAAATTTGTGTAAAATTCACTGTTAACTGTTGTCTGTCGAGAGTAAGCAACTGCTCCGTAGGCTAAAGGGCTCGCATCTGCAAAAATATGGATCTCTTCACTGCTTGCATTCGCTGATATACACCGCTGTATTGAATATTCTTTTAAAACTGATAACTCCTCATACCACATTTGGAATTCATTCAGTAAATCGCCACTTAAATTCAGATCCCAATCAATACGTTCTTTCCAAATCTTTTGTAATAATATTTTAATTCTAACAGTAAAGGGACCAAGCATACCAAGAGGATCATAAATTCTTGCCATTGCTTGTAATACATTTCGTTTTGTTGCTCGTGGCATTTTCTCCTCGATTATATTATTCAAGTCGACATCAATACTGTCCGTTAATGTGCACCAATTTATGCCAAGTATTTTTTGCGATAGTGGTCTCTCTATCCCATCAGACTGAAAATGCTTTCTAACCTCTAATTCATTTGAATTCCATTTAGGTAACTTAAAACTTGCCCTTTCCATAATTTCTGTTGCGGTTTTCATTGTTGTTATTGCCGATTCAACTGAAGTTTCGCTGATAACCATATCGTCCACATAAAAAGATCTTTTTAACTTGTTGCAAATATTTCCGTATTGTGCTTCACAATTTGACAAATGTTTTTGAATTGTCGCTGTTAAAAGGAAAGGGCTGCTTGCTACTCCAAAGGTTACTCTCAGCGTTCGCAAAACTGCTACAACTTCTCTTTACTTGGATTTTGCTTTCGCTTTTCTTTCTAAAATTAACAAAAGTTCCATCCGAAGCTAAACAAAGAAACGAATGACAGACAGTTGAGAAAAACACTTGGCAGTGGTTGTTTTAAAAATTTGAATTTTGATTTTGCCTTTCTTTTAAAGAGTGCCAAAAGTAAAAACATAAGCAGCCTCGTTGCTTTTGAAAGTCACGAGCAGTCGAGCTGGAGAACTTTTTTGTGTTTGAAAGTTGTAAATCATAACTTTCAAATACAGAAAAGTTATTTCATTTCGGATGCTCACTTTTTTGTTTTTCTGCGTAAACACATCTACATAGTATATATTTGTGTGTATGATCGGTAAATGCATGTGTAAAATAAGATGACGAAATTCGTCTACTTGCCTGTGTTCCCTGTAGGAAATGTCAATAGTGAAGGTAGCACTAGCGCTTGTTCTGCGAATAGCCAATTGTCTTTTTTATATAGTTAGGTAACTGGTTGCACACAGTGATTTCTTCGATTTAGTAAACCTTGCACATCTTGCAGACCTAGTATATTTCATATAGCACTAAGCCTACATAAACCAAAATATCGTTATCTATTTTCTAAAAAAAAAATTTATAACGATAAAAACTTTCCCAGATCGTACCCAAACAAGTAAGAAAGTGCTACAGTCGGTCAAGCCCGACCATACGATACCCTTCACCACTATGGTCAAAGGTGTACTTTTCGTGTATAAAGACAAATATTTGCTAAAATTTTGTCATCATACAAACATTTTCTCAAAACTTTTATATTTAAGCTGTTTTTGTCATTTTGGCTTATATGGGGCCTAGGGTCAAATATGGACCGATTACCTTGAAATTAAGCAAGTTGATTACGGTTTATACAAAAATTATGTATGCAAAAATGATCAGAATTCTCATTATCTTCAGATTTACGAGTGATTTAGTGATTTTTGCCTTATTTAGTGCGTTTTGACAGAAGAGTTTGTATGGGAGCTATGGTCAAATGTGGACCGATTTCAACGAAATTTGGTACAGTGATACCAAAATGGAATTTTTACTTTTTAGTTATTTATTTTTAATAAAAAAAGAAAATTAAATTGCTGATTTTACTGATTAACTTTTTTTATCGAACTATATTTTGAGGTTTTTGTCCAACTATTAAGGAATTCTTATCAGGATATGATAACCGTATACATATTTTGGAACCACTTAATCCACAATCCCAAAAAATTTACAGAAATTGTTTAATTATTTCCCACAAAATATTTTTCAACCCACTGTGCAACGCTGACCCCATATTAAATTATTTAACTTAAATATTTATTGTGCATACATACCATGATACAAGTACAAGGTAGTTCCAATAGTCTTACTAAATTTTTAATAAGGATTTTTGAAGTTTCATTTTTTATTTACATTTGACAAAATATTGCCACTTTTTAAAAACACAGCTTTTAATATCGAACGGCATCAAATTTGCATATCATTTTAAACACATTTTGACCTTGTAATTGTTATAATGGTTGTCTAGAAGTATTCCTTTATGATCCAGGCTCTCTTAAATTCAATATTTAATATTTTTTTTGATATTTATATTGAAGAAAAATAATTTCAATAAAAATATTAAATATTTACAAAATTGAAAACAAATCCAAACATATGGTAGCTTTATTTTTTCACAAATGTCATAATCCTTATATATGTCAGATAGTGATTTTTAAATTTAAAAGTGACAATGGAACTACCGTGTACATATATCTTGATACATACTATGTACATTATCATCAATAGTGAATCACTATTGACATTTCCTACAGGGTACCTGTTTCTCTGTTTTAAAAAAAATAATACAACGGCTATAGGTGAGTGAGTATGTTTGTGTCAAAAAAGTTAGAGAAATTAAAAAATATTTGTCTGCTTTTACCTACTCAGAATAAAAAAAATCAAAACAACGAAAACCATTCAACAGCGACTGAATAAAACTTTTGGAAACGAAGGCGCTGCTTTTGGCATTGCTTTTGTTACTTATTAAAATCAAAAGTTGACGAAGTTGTAAATTTCAACCCGATTAATGTTTTATGTTTTGTACGACTGTTTAGAAATAACTTTTCTCTTTGACTTTTGATTTCGCTTTCGTGTTTTTGCAAAAGTTAAAATTGAAACAATTTGAAATTTTAAAAAGTGGAGGAAAGCAACAGCATTGAAAAGTAAAAATTTTGCGACTTTTGGAATTTTGACTTAAGTTTTATTAACACTGGTTACTCTTGTCATCCTATGTTCTACAATTGGTGGGAGTTCATCTTTTTTGTCTGGTGTATCTTCAAACCATAGGAATCAGTGGACATCTCTGTCGTTTTCTGTTAAGGAAACCTGTAAGAAACTTAACAACATTGATAACAGGTCTGCTACCATATTTTCACCAACGCTTAAGAGATCATTTAAAGACGCTGTGCCTGGTTCGCTGGATGATGCATCAAAAACTATTCGCATTTTTGTTGTAGCTTTATCTTCTCTATATACAGGTCTATGTGGCATGTAATAAATACGATCGTTAATAGTTGAAGATGAAATTTTGTCGGCAATGCCATTCTTTAATAAATTACGAATACCGGCATCATATTCAGCTAATTTTTCGGTTTTTATTAATTTTAACGTTAGACTATGTAAACGAGCCATCGCAATTTGTGTGTTATCCTTTAGCTTAGTATTATTATCACGCCACGGCAAAGACACCACATATCGATTATTATTGAAAATTATTTTGTTGATTGTTTCGTCTATAATTTCTTTTTCGCTATTTGCTGCACAACTTGTTATGCCAACTGACTCTAAATCCCAGAATTTTTCTATTTTGAAACCTTCTGCAGCTTCTCGAATTTGAAAAACACTATGAGCATTATCGCTATTATTGTTGGCACCTTGTAATGTCCAACCAAAAAATGTATTAATGGCAAAAAGATTCTTTGAAATTACTTCACAACCTGGTTTATAAAATTGCCAGTAATAATCTTGACCAATCAATAAATTAATACCATCGATAAGCCGCACATTACAGTTGACAGCATCAGCCAAATTATTAAATATTTTATTTTTGGTTTGAGGTTCTGGCAAAACATCATCACAAATTTTTGGCACAATTGTTGCATTTATTGTTATCATTTTATCATCATATTGGTTTTTTATTGTTATTTTAACGCGCTTAAATACTTCGGTTTTTATGTCTTCTTGTTTTTCGCCAAACGGAATTATTTTAATTTTCGCGGTTCTTAGGCTACCGTTATCCATTACGATTCTAGACAAAACGCTTTTGTTATTGTTTGTGTCGCTGATTATACCTCTCGCTGTTTGCAAATATATAACATTTTGTTCTGCTTCCAGTGTGTTTAACGCTGCTGCTCCGTTGTTCTCATCTTTTGGACTGCGCTGTGACTTCTGCTGCTTTATTTCGCTGCTTCGAACATCTTCGACGTTATTGGTTTTAGCATTATTTGTTGCTTTTTCACACATTGAAGTAATATGCCTACCTTTGCAAAAGTCACATTTAATCCAGTTTGCTTTACAAAACTTAGAGTTATGGTTTTTTCTTGCACATCTAAAACACCTTGCATCTCTCATCAAAATTCTTTTTTTCTCCTCCATAGATAATTGTGCTTTGCAGTTTTTGGTTGAGTGATTATTTCTTTTACAAAAGATGCAATTTGTGTTTGTGGTATTGTCGCTAATGAATAGCCCAGTTGCTGTACCGTAATTCGTTTGCATATCTCTCTTCGAAGTACGTCTCTCTGACATTTCTGCTTTTTCCAAAGCTTCTACTTCTATTTTAATAAAATCAAGTAAATTCTTTAAACTTTTATCTCTAATTTCTCCTTCTTCTTCACCTACTATTGTACTCGAATGAGCAGATGTACTTGATGTTTTATGATAAACTGTACGAAGTTGTGCTGGTATTGCACCTAATAAAATGGATTTTACCATGAGGTCATATTGTGAAGGTGAAACTTTTAAGGCTGATAACGATCGAATTGTTGAGCTAACTTCATTGTAAAGGCGACGAAGACCATTAACCATAAACTAACAACATAGACTGAGGACGCAACTGTCAAGTACATTTAAGAGACGTCATGGTACATTTTAGAGTCGCCATATTGTAATAAGTATTACTGTATTGGTAAAATTATGTTTAAGTGGTATTAGTGCATACTAAAATATCCACCACATACTAAAGCAGAGTTGCTTGGTATTGTTGATTTTTAAATTTTTATTTTTGAATTTGCACTAGAAATGCAACACTGGTTTGAATGATTTTTAATTCCCCACAAGAAAAAGAAACTCAACAATAAAATGTCAATAAATTATTCGTTTATAAAATAAACAAAGCAAATGGCACAATCTTTTTATTTTAAAATAAATTTATAAGTTTTTATACATAAAATGTATAACGGAGTTATATAATTTTCTGTGTTTATCGTGCCTGTTGAGACAAATGATTGGCTTATTTTGCGACAACTACAAAAAGCTCGCCACACGAGATTTTTTTGGGAATCTTGTGTTTTTTCTCTTCCTGAACATTGGCTCACTCTTCAACAACATGAAAATCTTGGCCGGGAAGTTGAGAACAGTTTGTCAGTACGTATGTTTCGTCATCCATCACACAAAATTTGTTTTAAATTTTTCTCTCGTTTTTTTCAGGATCAGGAACTTCTTGAAACTTGTATGTCTTCGGCCCAGCATGAGCTGCTCTGTGGACAAAACAAAAATATTTTCTCAAAGTGTGCAGTGTGCAAATTTTGTCATAATCGGTCACCATAGCTTCCATATAAAAAACTTACGGAAATACAAAAAGAAGAGGGGTTATGTCCGTCAGATAAAAGCGCAATAGCACCATATCGAAAAGATCTAGATTGACAAAATTTTACAAAAGTATTTTCGATATCTTGAGTATCGATATCTTGTGTATTGAAAATGAACAAAATCGGTTAACATTTAGTTAAAGCTCCCATATAACCCCGCCCCAGGAAACACATTAATGCTGATAAATTGAATACAACTGTAATAGATATGACGACTAAATTTACATTAGGGAAGTTTTATGCAACTATTGGTCAGTATATCAAATTTTATAGGAATCGGTCCATATTTGAATATAGCTTTCATATAAAAAACACTCCCGGAAACCAAAAAAAATGTAGCAAAGGCCAATTAAAAGATATTAAATTAGAAACTATGACAGCTATGGCCACAAAACTTTGCTAAATTCCAGACTTTTTATACGGTAGATGCGTTAGGAGCTCCTCCTGTAAAATAAACTAGAACTGTAGTTATGTCCTTTTTTATTTTAGGTGATATATTCTACGAACATATTACTTAAACAACTGTATAAGTTTTAGATGCATGTGCAAAGTATATATTTAAATTATTTTCTGTTTATTTTTTATTTATTTATTTATACATATACAGTCAAAATAAAATTTAAAATTTTTAAGGTCCATCAGCACCTGAAATATAGCCAATATATTATTAAAAAAAACAAACAAAATTTCTTTACATACCCTTTTCAATTACAAATAATTTTTGTTTGTTTACATTTTCATTTGACAGTTGTCAAAATGACTATGTTGAATTCACAGTACCTGTATGTGAGTTCACCACCTTAGTTAATTTATTCACCACATTTTTTTGGTGCCTTAGTAGAACATATGTTCTCAATCTATGTGTTTTATCTATGCCATTAACATCACTATTAGAATGCACTTTATTCAAACACATACACTCATAAAAAATGACGTTACAAAATCGTCACTGGTCGTTGCCAAATTGAAAACAATTGGTATATATATTTTTGATACCGATGTTTTTAAAGTTGAAAACATGCGTTTACAACTCAAAAACCTATGTTACTTAGTCATTTATCCACACGTGTCTCTAAAGTCATAGCCAGATAAAGTTTTGGAAAACAAGAAGTCAGTGGACGACGCCAAGTTATAAATAATAAAAAGCAGGAGTAACCTTTAAGTTCTTGAGGTACCTAAAAAAGAGGACTTTACTAAAAAAGAGGACATTACTTTACTTTTCTTAAATCCTAATGGCTTCATTTACCATCAGGATTTAATGAAAAGTATTTTTTGGAAGAAGTCGAAGGTAAGTTTAATGATTTTATCCAACACAACTTACTTAATGGTAACGAAAAGTCATTGTTAAATGTTACTATTAAGGGCCAATCTCGTTTTCAGAATACAAATAAGTCTTTCAATCGCAAACAAAGTATTTTTCATTTGACCACGACGTGTTTTAAAATTGAAAAAAATATGTTTTTAGTTCAACCCCGTCCGGTAAAAAAAAATTTTGATTGAAATTGAAAACAAAGTGTTTTCATATCAACATCGTATGTTTACAATTTGAAAACGAAGCGTTTTGAACTCAAAACCCCTCGGTATTGAGCTGGTACATTAACGGTATACATTTTGTGTTGCAATATTGAAAACATTAGTTTTTAATTTGTAAACATACGGTGTTAATTCACTATTGACCCCGAATGGTGTGATTTTAAACACGAATGTGTTCAATTTTTCTATGAGTGTAAGCTTTTGTACATATTTTTCAATAATTTTTTCTTGGTTTCCATATTCTTCTAATAGTAAGTCAGTAGCTTCATCGTAACATGCTTCTGTAGGTGTGAATCCTGCTACAGATGCTGCCGCCTTACCCTCCAAACACTCAACCAAAAAGTTAAATTTTAAATAAAAAATATTTATATGTATGACAGGTCGAGTATTCTGGGAAAAGTTAATAAACAATGTAGTCCAACATTTGTTGCAAGGATTGGGGAAAACCCAGAAAAACCCAATCAGACCACAAAACAAAAAAAATAGTTAAAATAGGAACTTCCAAAATCCATGGTTAAATACATTTAGGTACATATTGTTGAGAGAAAACATTTCACAAATTCTTCAATCCCAGTTGGTTTCTTAATTCAATAAATCGGGGTCCAGGCAAAGGCTTCGTCAAGATATCAGCCAATTGTTTATCTGTAGAAATATACTCAATTTTTATTAGTTTGTTTTCTACCTGTTCTCTTGAAAAATGATATTTAATATCAATATGTTTTGATCTTTTATGGCATTAGGGATTATTAGCTATACTGATACATCCTTGGTTATCTTCAAACAATCGGATTATTTACAACTAATTTTAGACCTTCTAATAAAGACTTTAACCACATGGCCTCTCTAACCGCCTCAAATAGTGCCATATATTCTGCTTCAGTGGACGAAGCAGCGACAGAATTTTGCTTTCTTGTATTCCAGCAAACTAAGTTTGAATCAAACATTTTTAATAAATATCCAGTAGTACTTCTTCTATCGCTTTCACTTCCACCTCAGTCAGAATCTACATAACCAATCAATAAATCATTATATCTTGGATTAGCGATAAATGTCAATCTAAAACCTATAGTTCCCTTAAGGTATCATAAAACTCTCTTTAAACATTGCCATAGTTCCTCATTACCCTTATGGCTATATCGACTAAGGATATTAACCGCCTTGCTTATGTCAGGTCGCGTACATAACATAATATACATTAAGATCCTAATCAAACTGCGACATGGCGCATCACACTTTTCATCAGAATTTAAAGCCTCGTAATCCATTTTAACTGGAAGTGGGGAAGATACTGGTTTACATTCATCCATTTTAAACCTCTTTAAAACATTTTCAATATAAGCGCTCTGACTTAGGTGAAGTTGATTATTCTCCCTATCGATCCTAATTCCAATGAAGTAACGAATTTCTAATAAATCCGTCATTCTAAATTTTGCCATTAAATAAGTTTTGAAATTGTTCATTGTTTTTATATCCTCTGTAGAAATTACCAAATCATCTACATATAGCAGTACGTATATATTTTTAGCAACGCCACCATTGTCCAGAATATAAATACAACGATCCACGGAGGAATCAGTAAAGCCAATTTTTCTCAGAGCTTGTTCAAATATCTCAAACCAACATCTAGCTGCCTGCTTGAGTCCATAAATAGCTTTATTTAATTTGCAGACCTTACCACTTTCGCTAGGTAAACCCTTAGGAATAGACATATAAATTTCTTCTTTTAAGACGCCATTTCAAAAAGGCAGTTTTTACGTCCATATTGTGACGAATTTTAAACTTATCCGTCCCATTGTGCAAAGTTCACTGCTTATAATTCTTCCCCTTGCTTTCTAGATGTTTCTGTTGGTGTTGTTGTTATTCTGTTTATGCCAAATAAGCAGAGCAACATGTTTCTCTTATGTACAGTAAAGAGCATAGCAACATGTTTCTCTTTTATCTACATTCTCTCTCTCTCTCTCTGTTACTGTTAACTTTAGATAATCTGTTTGTACAACGTATGTGTGAGTGTGTTCTTGATTATGTGAGAATGTAGTGGAACACACATGAACTTTCGTAAGCCACATTGTTACTGTAATCAACTACAGCTGCTCTTTGTTTACGTCTGCAGAAATTGCTAGAATCTTTCTTCTCTACTATATAAGGCCGATGGGCGAGTATTGTAGGAACAGTTTTTATTTCAAACGCGTATAAGAGAAACAGTGTGACTAAGAATATTTGTAAAGCTGTTTTGTGAAGTTTGTTTACAGTTTTTGTGAAAGTGTGTCTAAGTGATTCTAAAGTTAATAAAACGTTTACTTTGAAAGACTACCTAAAGTGTTTTAATTAATTTGATTACGGTTGTTTGCAAAAAGAATTCCTTCCACGTTTTTAAAGGAAAAACGTAACAACTGGTGTCAGAAGTGGAATTGCAAAATAACAACCATGGTGAAACTTGACGAATTAAAATTTAACCAACTTAAGAAGGAGTTGGGAAAGATGAACGTGCCAACGGCCGGCACTAAAGCTGAACTACAAAGAAGGCTCAGGGACGAACTCCAAAATCAAGGTATTGACATTGCGACTTACGAATTTGAGACTAAAGAAGAAATGGAGGTTAGTATCCGCTCGATGACTAGCAGCCTAGATATAAGCTCAATGTTCGCCGCAATGATGGAAAAAATGGAAAAGATAGAAACCAACAATAAGCAAACAAGAACCATGATTGCAGGTAACAACGAGAAGCTTATTGCTGAGGTGACGCAGGAAAACAAACAAATAGAAGAAAAATTGGTAGAAATTTCTCGATCCACAAACAAACAACTTCAAGAAATTTCGGCAACGATCTACAAGCGCATCGATGGCGTTGAGATTGAGATCGAGAAATTTGATAAAAAAAACTGACTGAAATAGAGAATGAAGTCGGAAAGAAGATTGACGATTTAGAAGCGAAAGTTAATGAGAACAAATTTGACAAAAAACTTTCTGATATAGAGAAAGAAGTCGGAAAGGAGATTAGCGATCTGAAAGCGAAATTGAATGACATACAACAGCAGGGGAGTCCAGTAAGAGTTATTCAGGAAACATCCGGTAAAACAAAAACACCCAGCTTTGATGGCAGTCTACCGTTTAATGTCTTCAAGTTCCAGTTCGAAACAGTCGCCGAGAGGAACCTATGGGACAACGACCAGAAAGCTCGGGAACTAATTTTGGCTCTAAAAGGCAATGTGTGAAAGTGTGCCGTTAAGCTGTAGAAAGAACCAGGGTTTAAATAAACTGCTATAGCAGTTTTCAAATAGTCAATTATTTCATATTTCATATAAAATTGTGCCAACAATATGAAACAAAAACACCTTTTGCTTTTATAAAAACTAGAACGAAAAACTATTTCCAAAATTTCATATATAAATTACTATTTGCTTCACATATTTTCGTGGTGTGCTAAAATGATTTTAGCTTTTAGGAACTATTTTATACGACAGTAAAAAGAAAGAATATGAATTTTTTCATTTTAGCATTTAGTTTTATATTCTTAGTTATGAAAACGAAAATGTTTCTCGCAGTAAAATATATTCTCATGACTATTTTGAAAATATGAAAAATAAAATGTTGACTAAAATGAACTAAAAAGGTCGACTGCCACTGACTAGAGACAAAAACTATCAAGAAATATAAAACAAAGAATAAAAAAACCTTCACAAATATTTCATTAAATATAATTGGCACAAGTAAAATTAATTATTTAAAAGTGATCTTGAGGGGGTGGTGAGGGTGGTAGGAAGAAGAATTAATAAGTTAAATTTGTTTTAAACTGACTCGACTTTACCAGGAGAACAGAAAAACAACAACATAAGTTTCAATAACATATTTTTTCTTCTTTATGTTGTTTTTTTTGTATACAATTTTTTGCCTTGTTTGTTTTTTAAGTTATTTTTGTTGTTTTTCTATGCAGTAATTCGCTGGTAAGTTTTTTTAAGATCAAAAAATTAACCTTGCAGTTTGAAGGCATAAATTGTCACTAGAACTAAAAAAGCAAATAGGTTTGCCAAATTTTCAGCGTGTTCATTTGTAAAACTAGGGTCAATATTAGATTTTTTAAAACTTTACTTGTAGAGAGTAACAAAATAAAGATTCTGAAATATGTCTTTTGTCGTTTAAAACAAAATCAGAGACCACTTCTAGTTTTAAAGGCAACGTTTCCTTGTAAAACTGTTGGGTAATCTTTACAGCATTACAAAGTTCTGAAAATACGAAAAATATACCTAACAGTTGCTTGCTAGTTTTTCTTTTTTTCTATTAGAATTAATTCAGATTTAGGAAGCGCAGACCAATTTTTTTCATCCAAAACAAAACTTAAAGAAAACAAAAAACATTTATTATACAAAAACAACAACATAAGAGAAAATTAAAAAAAATCTGTTATTGAAACTTCGTTTCCTATTTTCCTGGTAAAATGGATGAAAAAAATTGGTCTGCGCTTCCTAAATCTGAATTAATTCTAATAGAAAAACAGAAAAACTAGCAAGCAACTGTTAGGTATATTTTTCGTATTTTCAGAACTTTGTAATGCTGTAAAGATTACCCAACAGTTTTACAAGGAAACGTTGCCTTTAAAACCAGAAGTGGTCTCTGATTTTGTCTTAAACGACAAAAGACATATTTCAGAATCTTTATTTTGTTACTCTCTACAAGTAAAGTTTTAAAAAATCTAATATTGACCCTAGTTTTACAAATGAACACTCTAAAAATTTGGCAAACCTAGTTGCTTTTTTAGTTCTAGTGACAATTTATGCCTTCAAACTGCAAGGTTAATTTTTTGATCTTAAAAAAACTTACCAGCGAATTACTGCATAGAAAAACAACAAAAATAACTTAAAAAACAAACAAGGCAAAAAATTGTATCCAAAAAAAAAACAACATAAAGAAGAAAAAATATGTTATTGAAACTTATGTTGTTGTTTTTCTGTTCTCCTGGTAAAGTCGAGTCAGTTTAAAACAAATTTAACTTATTAATTCTTCTTCCTACCACCCTCACCACCCCCTCAAGATCACTTTTAAATAATTAATTTTACTTGTGCCAATTATATTTAATGAAATATTTGTGAAGGTTTTTTTATTCTTTGTTTTATATTTCTTGATAGTTTTTGTCTCTAGTCAGTGGCAGTCGACCTTTTTAGTTCATTTTAGTCAACATTTTATTTTTCATATTTTCAAAATAGTCATGAGAATATATTTTACTGCGAGAAACATTTTCGTTTTCATAACTAAGAATATAAAACTAAATGCTAAAATGAAAAAATTCATATTCTTTCTTTTTACTGTCGTATAAAATAGTTCCTAAAAGCTAAAATCATTTTAGCACACCACGAAAATATGTGAAGCAAATAGTAAATTTATATATGAAATTTTGGAAATAGTTTTTGGTTTCAGTTTTTATTTAAATGAAAAGGTGAGAGGTGTCATATTTTATCTTTGTTGAAAATAAAAATATGAATACGTTTCATATTTACTTCGAATATGAAAATTAGGGAAAAAAACTAAAAACTAAATATTAAACCCTGGAAAGAACTTTGATGACATCATGTCTGCTCTTCAGCGTAAGTACGGTGGCGAACACAAGAAGGAAATTTACAGTCTGGAACTTCGCGGCAGAGTCCAGAAACCAAACGAAAGTTTACAGGACTTTGCCTTGGATATTGAACGTTTGGTAGAGCAAATTTATCCTGGAGAAAACCAGACTTTCTTGGACCAGTTCAAGATTGAAGCATTTGTGCATGGTATAAGAGATCCTGATATTAAATTTGCGGTGTGTGCCACACGAAAATCAACATTTGCCGAAACTGTGTCATTCGCATTGACCCAAGAAACAGCGAAAATCATTGCTATGCCACAAATATGTAGGTTGCAAGGTGTCGACGTAGTTGCTAACAACCAAACCAGTATGGAGCAACTAATAGAGAAAATGAGTAGAGTAATAGTTGAGAAATTGAGTAGAGTAATAGATGAGAAATTGAGCAAGCCGAAATCCAAGTGTTACAACTGCAGTAAAGAAGGTCATTTCCAGCGAAATTGCAGGGCACCGTTAAGACAATCGAGATCTGCTTCATCAGTCGAAGGCAGCCAGCAGGAGAAGTCCTGCAATACCAGAAGAGTTCCTATAAGAGTTAAAAACTTATCCTGCCATGTAAAAGTGAGCAAATCTGATTTGGAAATTGGTCAATGCGCAACCACTAAAGCGGTAACTAACTGCGAGACAAAATCAGAGCCTGTTAAGATGTCCAGCAAAGAACAACAAGTGGCGAAGAACGTAGAGAGTAAGCATTGCGCCAAGACCAAAGTAAAGGAATGCGTAGTTAATGTTCGGCAAATGCGTGTAGAATCCAGTGAAGATTGGTCTGTATTGCAGAGGAACGATCCATTACTGGGGAAAATAATGCAAGCCAAAGAAGAAGATAAGAGGCCAACCCGTAACGAGATATCGCAGGAAAGTCCACTGATGAAGTCATATTGGGCTCTCAGGGATAGTCTGAAGATAATAGACGGTTGCTTATATCGCACTTGGGAGAGCGCCGATGGAAAGACAGTGCAAAATTTGGTCGTGGTGCCATCCTCTAAAATAAAGGAAGTGCTAAAGGAGTTTCATGATGGTCCTAGTGGAGGTCACCTAGGTGTAACAAAGACTTTGGAAAAACTAAAGCAGCAGTTCTATTGGGTTGGGTGTCTTCAAAGTGTGACTGACTGGATTGCTAATTGTCCAAATTGTATCGCAGCCAAGGGTCCAGTCCGAAGAAGTCGTGGCCAGCTACAGCAGTACAATTCTGGTGCCCCCTTTGAGCGGATAGCTATGGATGTGGCAGGTCCTTTCCCTGTAAGCGAGGCTGGTAATCGTTATGTGCTAGTGGTGATGGACTATTTTACCAAATGGCCTGAGGTGTATGCAGTACCTAACCAAGAAGCTAAAACAGTGATAGACGTCTTTGTAAACAACTGGATATGCTGCTATGGAGTTCCACTAGAGCTACACTCAGATCAAGGCAGAAATTTTGAATCCGCGGTGTTCAGGGAAATGTGTGAGTATACAGGTATAAGAAAAACGCGAACTACCCCTCTACATCCACAGTCTGACGGTATGGTCGAAAGGTTTAACCGTACGCTGGAAGAGTACCTAAGGAAGGTGGTCAGCACTCATCAGAGGGACTGGGATCAACACATACAAAAATTTCTGCTGGCATATCGAACAGCCGCTCACGACTCCACGTCCAAGACCCTTGCCAAAGTCGTTTTTGGAACCGAGTTGCGATTACCCGCAGACTTGCAATTTGGTACTAAGCCGATAACAAATACTGAGGATCGTGGTCGCCTCACCTCCCAAGAGCAGGAAGACCTTAATGAACTTCATGACTTCGTCCGCAGCAAAATTAGAATGGTCAGCGACAAGATGAAGGCGAGCTACGATCGTGCGGCCAATTCCCAAGGATTTAGTGAAGGACAGTTGGTACTCTTATACAACCTACAGCAAAGAAAAGGATTATCCCGCAAACTACAAACTCATTGGGATGGCCCGTACAAGGTTGTTAAAAGGATAAATGATGTGGTGTATCGAATACAAAAAGATAAGAGTCCAAGGTCTAAAATGAAGGTCGTACACCTCGAAAGATTGGCTGCCTACGGAAGAACGGAGACCTTGCCTATTCGGGACGAACAGGCTTAAGAGGGGGGCAGTGTGACGAATTTTAAACTTATCCGTCCCATTGTGCAAAGTTCACTGCTTATAATTCTTCCCCTCGCTTTCTAGATGTTTCTGTTGGTGTTGTTGTTATTCTGTTTATGTCAAATAAGCAGAGCAACATGTTTCTCTTATGTACAGTAAAGAGCATAGCAACATGTTTCTCTTTTATCTACATTCTCTCTCTCTCTCTCTGTTACTGTTAACTTTAGATAATCTGTTTGTACAACGTATGTGTGAGTGTGTTCTTGATTATGTGAGAATGTAGTGGAACACACATGAACTTTCGTAAGCCACATTGTTACTGTAATCAACTACAGCTGCTCTTTGTTTACGTCTGCAGAAATTGCTAGAATCTCTCTTCTCTACTATATAAGGCCGATGGGCGAGTATTGTAGGAACAGTTTTTATTTCAAACGCGTATAAGAGAAACAGTGTGACTAAGAATATTTGTAAAGCTGTTTTGTGAAGTTTGTTTACAGTTTTTGTGAAAGTGTGTCTAAGTGATTCTAAAGTTAATAAAACGTTTACTTTGAAAAACTACCTAAAGTGTTTTAATTAATTTGATTACGGTTGTTTACAAAAAGAATTCCTTCCACGTTTTTAAAGGAAAAACGTAACAATATGATGAACTTTTAAATTATATTGATTTGAAAGAGACATCAAAATCCTAAAGCTAGAAACTCTAGCTACTGAAACAAAAGTTTCGTCATAGTCCACCAAATACTCTTGTGTAAAACCACGAGCTACAAGCCTAGCCTTATATTTAACTGGCCTACCAAGTTCATCATGCTTAATAGTAAATACCCACTTACAGTCAACTATATTTTTATTATCAGGCTTTTGTACAAGAGACCATGTACCATTATAAAAATGCGAATCTAACTCTTCTTTTATTGCTTCTTCCCAATGTATTCTGTCATGTCTGTTTTTGATTTCTTCAAATGAGTTGGGAATATTGTTGAATAAAGTGTGTGCATTCATCACACAATTATCTATTAAGTCTTTATATGATATTTGTGGTCTATTTTTCATTCTTTCACTTCTTCTGATTTCTATATTTGGCTCTTTAAGGTCACTACAAGTTTTATTTACATCTGACTCTATGTTATCAGTAGATACTGTGTCGGCATTCTTCTCAATAGGCAAATGACCACTAGGCTGTTCCTCTGATATAATTTTATCAGATTCTTTTGTATTGTTATTAATTGACAAATCATTTTTAACTAATTCCGTACTTTCATTCGTGATTTTATATTGACCACATTTCTTACTATCATTCAGAAAATCTTCCCTACTATCATTCGGGATATACAATTGATCCGAATCATTTTTCTCCACAGCTCTAGTATTCACCATATTTGTCTCATCAACAATTACATCTCTGGCAACTTGGAATCTTTCAGATTCAATGTCCCATATCTTAAGACCATTCGGTTCATAACCAACGAGTATACCCTTCCGTGATTTTTGATCAAACTTTCTTTTTCTAGTCTTATCATGGACGTATACCGTACGAAAACTTTTAAATATTTAAGATTTGGTTTTCTATTATGCCACATTTCATATGGTGTTTTCATATGTTCTTTCAACACAACACTGGGACTTCTATTTATTAAATATGTTGCTGTTAAAACAGCTTCACTCCAGAAAATTTTCTGCAATTTTGCACCATTAACCATTGCTCGAGAATTTTCTGTAATTGTTCTTATCATTCTCTCAGCCACACCATTTAATTGTGGTGTATGTGGGACTGTCAGGTGATAAGTAATGCCCTTTTCTACACAGTATTCACGCATATCATTGGACAAGTATTCCCTACCATTGTCTATATACAAATTTACAACTTTCAAATTAAAATGTGCTTCACTTTTAGCCACAAAATCTTTGAAAGTTGAAAATACGTCGGACTTATTTGCAATTAAATAAGTTACACAATAGTGAGTATATTGATCAATAAAAATAACGTAATAATTTTTACCATCTATAGTAGTAGGAGTTATAGGACCACAGACATCAGAATGAATAACATATAATGGCCTTTTTATATAGTCTTTATTCTTAAAACTTTCAAAACGAAGTCTGGCCTGTTTTCCATTTATGCACGCTTCACATAAATCATTGTTTGGCTGCACATTCTCAAGAAGCTTTGTATCGTCAAACATGTCTTTTCCCTTTATTTCTAAAAATTTCCCTTAACTAATGTGCCCTAGCCTCTCATGCCATAAACGATACTCATCAACCTTACTAACTTTTGAAACATGAGCAATAAACTCAACAACTGGAATATTATTTTCATATTTACCATTTAAGATGTCCTGATTATCCTTACTGATTCTTACACCTCCTGGATGGAACTCAACTGTCATTCCAGCATCTTGTATCCTCTTCACTGAGAGTAAATTTTCCGGTACTTCTGGGCAAAACAAAACATCCTCCAAGGTGATCTGATGCATTAAGTTATTGCGAAGCTTTACTATGCCTTTTTTGTTTGCATAAATATATTCACCATATTTTGCTATTTCTATTTTAATAGGTGGCTCCAGCATTACAAAATCTGCGAAGAGAGTTTCATCATTTATGAGATGATCATCATTTATGAGATGATCCGAAGAAAAAAAAACACTATTTTTATTTTTAAAAAGTTGTTCACGTTTAATCATAAATGCAAATCCTTCATTCGGTTGGGTTGTGGCCATTTGCGCCTGTTTATCTTTTTCTTGGTTTTTATTGTTTACATTTTTCTTATAAGCGAAACAATTATTTTTAATGTGTCCAGATTTGCCGCAGTAATGACATTTGACTCTTGGTCCCAATGGCTTATTGGATTTGTATGTTTTATTTGATTTTGGTTTGTACTTATTTTCAAAATAATTAAATTTATTTTTATATTCGCTTTGATTAGTTTCATTCCTGGCATGCACAACTTTAGAACTATCACTTTTCAATTTTATCTCATGATCCAGTAATCGATTCTTAACAAACGCTAATGTTAGATTGCCTTCCGACAATGTTTCAATGGCAGTAATTACTCCATCATCGATCTTGGCTCCTGCGGCTAGTAATTCGGTTATCAAGTCATCAAAGATATTAAAATGATTTAGAAGTGGACATTCTGCCTTTAACTTTAGACTTAATAACTGTTTTCTAATCGATAACTGTGACGCCAAACTTTTTCTTTCATAAATTGCGTCTAGATTTGCGAATATTTGTTTTACACTACTTTCACTATTTGCAAGGCCTAGGAACGAATCACTTAAGTATTCAATAATTATACTTTTTGCAATTTTGTCCATCTTTTTCCACTCTTCTTTATTTCCACTGGGTTCGACACCATCAACAACCGCCAACACATTCATCTCATTTAAAAGAGCCCGCACACGAAACTTCCAGATTGAGTATTTTTCACCATCAAATGGTTTAATATTTCTTTTGGATTTATCCATTCTATACAGCACAATATAAAACGTAAACTGGGTCCATAACCTATTAGATTATACCCTTTATATTTTAATCCTTTTAATTAATAAAACACGCTTTGATTAATTTATATCAATATTAATTCAATTTTTATTTTAATTAAACGCGCACTCCGACCTGTCACATTCAAAGTTTAAAAGGGAATAATAAAATTCACATTAAAAGGGAGAGAATGTAAAAGTCAAAAACTTATATAATAACAACAACAAAGAGTATATAAATTTACTGAGAAATTCTATGGAAATGATCTTTGTATATGTTGCAATTTCTGGAAGTTATTGCATCATCTAATGAATACACAGAAAGAAATTTTCTGTAACTCCAACAGTAGAAAAAAAAATATTGTTTTAACGAATATTTTGTTACATTTATAATATTTCGTTAATTTAGTAAGAAAAATAAACGGGTGTGTGTAATGAGTGAGTTTTGAAATCTATTGTTGTAAAAAAATAAAATAGTAACAAAAAGAAAAATAAAAAATATTTGTCATCTTTTAGCTGATTTAAAATGGAACAGAAATATGATCTAGTAAACGGCAAAATTGGATGTCTTAAAATGTCTAGACAATAAATGTTTATCTTTTTATCTTCATCAAATCCGTATTAACAGCCCGTAAGACAATTAAAGTAGAAAATATTTGTTGTTATATACAAATGTGTCATTACATGGCGATTAAAGACCGTTGCATAAGAAATACGGTTGACTTTACGAATGAAAAATATCATGCAGTCTAAATTGTGTTTTGCATAGACTGATCGATAGTAAAACATCTTGTCAAGAATTAAACCAGTATTATGCATTAAACACATAGACAACAGCAGGCTACGGGCTACAACCTGTCAAAATTAGAATACATGCATTCAAATAGAAATAAATTTTTTAGAGTCTACACGGCTACACAACTACCGACCACCGTTGTAGCTGTAGCCAAAATTAAACTATTTTCTATTTTTGTTGGCGACAATAAAAGATTTAGTGCTGTCAACACCATATAATATTGAAATAAATGAGCGATTTAAACCACTTGACTTTATTTACCATAAATACAATGGGGAGAATTTATGTAAACAATTTATATACTTATCAAATATTTATATATTTAATGTATATAATAATATCTAATAAAATATTATGTAAAAATTTATATTTATATAACTCTAACTCAATAGAAGTAAAATTTTAAAAAGTTATCTAACTCACACGCTAAGTGTGCTAGAGCTACGTAGTTCATGTTATATAAAAGCTCAGTATGTCCTTTATAAAATTCATTATATAAAAGAGCATACTTATATCTACATTGTTTTAAGATATACAAATTTTGATAAAAAAAAGTCGGTTGCAGAAATAAGTTTATAGTATATTAGCTCCTTATCCATTATAAAGAATATTATATAGAATATATAAGAGTATCAAAGATATTTTCAGTAGCTTTTGTTTGATACCAAAAAAGTTAATATCGGATATAAACTTCTAAAGTTATACCGTATTATTCTTGAAATTTAAAAAGCCCATAACTCTTAAACTATTAGAGATCACACCAAAATCTTTCTATAATTTTTTTTAATATAGACATACCATCAGGTACAGGAAAACCGTTGATTTCGGAGGTTAATTAATAAAATGAATTTATGTCGTTTTTATCGAAATTTAAATTGTTATTTTGCCCATCTTATAAACGCGATATTGTCACCACTCATAAACAGATGTTTCGAAATGTAGCTGCCATCTTAAATGTAGCTGCCGTCCCCAAAATAATTAAGTAGCTGACTACGAGGCGACGATTGCAGCCAACGACTTTTGTAGTCGGTGTTCGTGTAGCCTGCTGTTGTGTTTAAAGCATTAGGCTGTAATAATGTGAAGTCAGTTTTAAAGCGGCAATAGAATTAGCTTAAGTAAGTGATTAGAATTTGCTAAGTAAAATAAAATATAAAATATAGATAATCCTTAAACCTTTTCAGTGTTAACCCAGCAACCCTTCCTTGAAAATAATGTATAAAGAAAGCTAATTGCGGATGCAGAGACAAGAGTCAAAAAAAAATTTGTAAAAATATACAACTGTCAAGCACAAAATGTATAAAATGAATAAAATGTAATTAAAATAAATATTCATTTAATAAAAAGCAACAAAAATTTTTTCAATTTGAATTAAAAATTTTCAAGAACTAGTAGTTAAATTGATTAAAAATTCTTTAATATGAAAAACTCAAAAATTTGGATGCAAATTTGAAGAAAATTCTTCCAATTCAATAAAATTCAACTAATTATTTTTTTAAAAATTTTGTTAAATCTTCTGTTATCCTTGACTCCCAGTGGAGCATAGGTCCTCAACCATCCTTTTATATCGAACTCTATTGCGAGATGTGTGCCTACATCTTTCCATGAATAGTTTGCTGCTTGTAACTTCGCATCAATTGACCTTCTCCACGTACTAGCAGGTGCACCAACACGACGGCCGCTTCCTTGTGGAATCCAACGAAGCGCTTGCCGAGCAATGTTGGTATTTGGCTTTCGAAGTGTGTGGCCTATCCACCGACATTTTCGTTGACATCCCTCTACAGAAGAAGGGTTTTGGTTTGTAGTGTTTAGTAGAGCTTTGGTTTAGATGTTTAGTAGCTTTGGCTTAGAAGACATACGCCATCAGCATATTCCAAGTCCTCGAGTTATTTAAAGGGTGTCCATTTGATACCACGTTGGATATCCTGAAGTTATTGCAGTTTTTCGGGTCACCCTTTTTTGGTATTTTGACTAGCATACCTTCATTCCAGAAGGTTGGTAGAGCTTCTTCTTTCCATATTTTACGCACAAATGGGTCCCACAGTCTCGCTGATCCTTCAACATCACATAAAAGCATCTTCGCTTAGATATTGTCATTGCCCGGGGCCTTGTTGCGGTTAAGGTTTTTAGTGGCATTCTTCACTTCTTGTATTGTTGTTGGCTGTCTGAAATTCCATTGAATAAAATGGCATGGTTGGTTTCATTTTGCACTTCCGTCAGGCTTCTAATCCAATAGAATTGTTTGATGTTGACTGAAAGTGTTCCATCCATCTTATTAATTGTTTATCCGGGGTTGAGAGAAGAACACAAAGAACTGGGTATATTGTACAATGTCCTCATGTCGCCTTTACAGTTTGGCTCGCTTGTTCATCAATCCACATTCTCTTGTCCCTCCTTGTAGACTTTTTTATTCTGTTGGATAGGTCACCGTATATATTTTTTAAGGTTTTACGTTCCTTAACCAGATCCCATGTTGCTTGGGTGAGCTAGACTTCCCTTTTATGGTCTTTGAAACCTAACGTTTGCTGACCAATCTCGTTGTACGTTTGAGTGGCACCCCTTGCAATTTCGTTAATATTAACGTCGTTGTTGTTAACAACATCTGGAAGCCGATTCCTTATGGAAGAAATAAAGGCATTTCGATGTCGCTCTGATTCCAGTTTCCCAAATCAATTTTCCGATCGGCTTTTGCCGATATTTTCAATCGAATATTAGATATAACTAAATAATGGTCGCTTTGTTAATTAATTTCACAAAATTTCGTAAAATTTATCTCAAAAAACTTAACGAAAATGTTTAGTAACATTGAACAAAATTTCATTGAAGCAATACATTTACTAAAATAAAACAAAAATTCTATTAAATTAAATAAAATGTCTGTTAGCTGTATAATAACCTACTTTTCTTCAATTTTACTTGCCATTCTACGGTATTTTCGAAGTATTTGGTTGAGTGTGCGTAACGCTATTTTTGCAGATTTTTTTTTTTTTTTTTTGTAACAAAAGCCATAAAACCCACTCCCCCTAAGAGATTTTCGTAATATCGTCGCCCCGGAGTTATCTTCACGTAAGTGCAAAAATTTTTTTTTTGGGAAATTGAACTTAAAGATTTGACATTAGTTGCAGAAGAATTTACTCGAAAAATGTGTTCCAATATTTTTATCAGTTGTAGTCCATGAAGTTCTTAATCAAATCGGTTAAAAATATTCAAGGCCATGGAAGAATATTTCCGAGTTATTGGCATTTTTGTCTCTAAAGAAATTTTCACAATTTGCCGTAAAGGACACATTTTATTAAATATTTATTAATATATGTCATATACGTGAAAATGTTAGTACAAACAATTTTTTTTTAAGTTATCTTCACGTATGTACCCACATAATATTATGATTTTTTAAGAAAAAAAATCTAAAATCTATTATACTAAATATCAATTCATAGTTTTTCTGAGAGGAAATATACTTAAAATTTCTCCTGTTATACAAAAACTTTGCAGTGAGATTTAAATATATAAAAAAATACTATGACTGCTCTATCCATATAAATCGAATTTTCACACGAAATACGTACCTTATCATTTCAATAATGATTGGATAAATGCTAAGATAAAGAAGTAAGAGTTTTAAAATTATGCAGAATTAATAATATAAATTAAAAACTCTTAAATTACGTACTTAGTTCTAAGTACTTACATCAGAAATTTTACTCTTAGGATACCTTTTAATTTTACTCTTAAGAAACCTTCCTATTCTTTTATTGTTTATCAGTCTCTTAAACTTGTTTTCCAAATTTTAGTACTGCATTTTTTTATATTATGTTATTTTCCATTTCTTTGTTTATATTATTTTGATCATATGATTTATTAGTTGTTCATTTTATTGCAAATTCAATTTCCACGTGGTTTAAAATTGGTTAATAGAATTAAATTAAAAATATTAAACAAAATACAGAAAGATCAAATAGAAATTGAAGAGCTTAGTGCAATGGGTAACTAAATACATATATATAGCCTGGACTAAACTGTAATTAAACTTAAGAAGTAGTCTCCATTTTATTGTGATTTTTTGGCCTACTTAAAATTTCTAAAAAATTGTGATACGCAATTGCGTCTTTTATGTGATTATATGTAAGTATATATATATAGTGTGTAGAAAAAAAATAAATCAATCAAATTTAGCTAATTTTCTACCAAGAATTAATTTTTTCGTATGATAAATATTTCTACTTTTCAAGATATATTTTGCTTGCGAATACGTGAAGATAACTCAAGATTTCTAAATTGCATTTGTTCATATATTTTGTGTTGTATCGCCTTCAAATACCAATAATTATTGTACTTACGTGAAGATAATGCAAAAATGTTGTACTTGTCAAATTTCATATGTTTTTTATTGTATATCCACAAAAATGTTACATACGTTAAGATAACGCAATAACTTTTTACGAAAGGTGGATATACAACAAAGTGCATTCATAATATCTCCGTAACTATAAAAGGTAGGCACATGGCGATCAAGTAGATCGATAGATCTAAATAAAAGATGCAAGAAAATGGTCTTATCTCAATTTTTTCGATTTTGTGATATACGTGAAGATAACTTCGGGGCGACGATATGTTAACAGCCCTTAAGGCAGGGATGTCAGCGTCATACACAATTGTGCAAATCAAACTCACATGTACACTTACGCTCTTTTATTTTGCTAGCGTAAAATATGATTTTTTACTGAGAAATATTCTTATTCAGCGGGAAATATCGCAAGGCCTGTTTCGAGGCCTCTAAATTGAAATAATATGTATATTTTTTTATCGATAAATACCTATACAATAAATATAAAAAGGCCGGTTGAAATAAGCTGGAGCCCTTGTATGTAGTAGGTGCGTCTTTTCGAAAATTAAGAAATTTTAGGCTTTTTGCAAAAATGTATTTAAACTATCCAAATGTACAGGTAAAAACTGGAGAAATATTTTTAAATTAAATATCTTTTTTCTGCATAAAATTAGGTGTGAGCCAATGTATTTATGTACGTTGACTTTATTTGCCTATTGCAAAGTTAAAATTATATTTATTTATCATTTAGGCAATAACGATAAAGTAAAACTTATTTAATAATCGTGAGGACTACGATGTTTCTACATTAAAAAAATAAAATTAACCTCATGTATTTCTTATTTATCAAAATCCGCATTGATAAATAAAAAATACATGTCTTCGTATTTTTCTGCATTTTTTAGCAGCACAGATCTCAAGGCCTCGCAACCGTATATTTTTCCCGCTAGGAATGTAAGAGTCAAGAGTAATCTCACCAACACAATCATAATTGACACCACTGCCTTAAGGCAATAACTTTGAACAACAAAATGACTGAAAACTGCATGTTTAACATGTAATGTTTATCAAGTACGTCATCAACGTGTTGACAGCATTCGTGCTGCTAACAATCGTATCGCAACATGTCTAGAAATCGAACATTAACTCATCAACACGAGTCAACTGCAGCGAATTAGAAATAGAAGGTTTGTGTCTTAGATGCGCCCGCAGTAACCACCTATCAACAGAATGCAAAACTAACAAATTAAAATTGAAATGTTTTTCATGCGGCAAAACACTGCATGTATAAAAGGTGTGTTTCAAGGATAGAATGCGGCGAAATAAATGAAAAGAAAGCCAAGTGGAGCCAACAACACCTCAAATGCTATCGAATCATTTTCGATTACAGCCGATGTACAGTGGGATGGTTTATAAATAGAATGGAAATAATTCTGTAACTTCTAAACCGTTGTGGATATAGCAGAAGTGTTGGGAAGCTTAAGTTTTGAACCTGGAAAGCCTGATTGTACTGGGGTGGCACAATCGGCCACCTAAGTAGGGCACCCCGGACTCATATATCACTTAAAACGATATATAATGGTCATTTCCCAACCTATTTGAAAAATCATACTATATAACAAATATATAGGTCAAGATCTACAAAAAACACTTCAAAAACACAAATTTCAATTTCCATACTTTACCGATTTTTTACTAATAACTGATCTTTATATAAAGCGATTATCTTGATTTAAAGTTTTCCAAAAAAAGAACAAAATTTGAAATATTTGTATTAAAAGATTTACTATGTAAAAAAGTTATAAGTGCTTAAAGTAAATATTTAAAAAATAAACCATTTTCCCCGCTTTTTTGGGTAAAAGGTAGTTTTAGTATTTTTTAGTTATTTAAAATATTTCATAAGGAACATATAATATATATATATATATATATATATATATATATATATAATTTTCAGAAAAAAAAACTTCACAAAGTTTATAATTAAGCTTAAAAACAACTTATTTTTTATTCTGTGTTGTACAAGAGTTTCTCGAATTAGACCTATTGTTTACGGAAATTTCAATTTTGACTCATAATTCCTCCCAACGCACGCAAGCTGTAAAAAAAACTAAATTTTTATGGACAATGGTGTTTTTAATTACATTGCAAATGTACCTTGTCGAACTGAAAGCGGCCAAGCAACTAGAGCAAAAAAACTAAATTTGGAAATTTTTCAAATCTTTTTAGGAATTTTGCGATTTCTGTTCCCAAATATATATTTTTTTTTTTGTTAATTTTTGTATTTTTTTCCTTAAAAAGTTTTATTAAAATATATTTATAAATAATCCAAATCCAAAATATATTCACCCTTATCGCGGTTGGCAATTTTGTGTCGTTTTTTTTTTGCGTTTTTAAAAAATCGCATCTCGGTTGGCAAAAACACCTGCAAATACGACACTGATTGTAATTCTATTACAAAAACGGTATCGCCGTTGGCGTATTTGCTTATTAAAAACGACTAAAATTGTCGTTAGGTTTTTTACTCAAGACAGAGTATATTTCTTGACAAAAATTGTTAAAAAATTGAGTTAAACATATCGTAAGTTAAATAAAAATTCGATTTCTTGTATTTTAGTATAAAAATATTACATCCGCACATAATAAAATATAATAAAGGAATAAATAAAATTAATACAAAAGATGAATGAAATGAAGCCGCACAGACGAAGGTTGGTTAAAGGTTTGGGAAGAATTTAAATTAAAATTACAAAAACAAACTGTATACAACAAGGCCGAAAGCCATGCTTTTAAGCAGTTTGCTTTGACAATTGAAGAGTCTGCAGTAAGTTTGTTGGGGTTACACTTTATTGTTCAGTATAAGAAACCTTTCGGCCTTAAACTTTCTCATTGCAGCTCCCCAATAGCAGCAATATCTTAATGTTGACATTGTTATTGGAGACGGATCAAACTTGTACTCCTGCAAAAAAAACATTTCGGGTACCACTGAAGTTTAATTGAACATTATTGCTCTTCCAAAAACCTCTTACATTCCTATAATGACGAGAACGTGGAACCAAATAATTAAAAAAAAAAGTTCGCAAAAATTGAGAATGTAATAAACTTGAAATTTACTGTTCCACAAAATTGAAACTTTTTCGTTAATTCAAAATAAAAAGCCAATAGCTTTACTAAATTTGGATCGCTGAGTTTGAAAATGTAAAAATTTTTCAGAAGTTAGTTCTATTGTAGGAGATATATTTTAAAATTTTCCATTGAACACCCATATAAAAATCCATTTTAGCAAAATATTCGCGAATTTTTATTTCAAAAAGAATGAAACTGTTTATTGGATTTAAATATGTGTAAGGCCAGCTTTCGTTAAAGTATAATATTGACATTACTTAATCAAAAATATTTTCGGGATTCTGTAAGGATCTTTCAAAATAAAATAAAACCAGAACATAAAAATCGCGATATCTCGAAAATAAGAGCTAACTTTAAAATCTTACTACCATATTTGTATTCACAGAATGAAATACTATTGAAAAAATATGATATTTTTTACCATAGTGTGTAGAAAAACAAGTGGAACATAAAAGAGATTAGTTATAAAAGTTATAAAAAAATTGGCCGAAATACAAAAATTCATCAATTATTCTTAATCTAATGTTTATTCTTATTTAATTTTATTTGTATGATCAGCCGTGTTTTGTTGACATTTTTTATAACAGGGTATTTCATAATAAATACAATTGAGTAATCTGTTACAACACGACTCTGTTACAAAAAAAAGAGAATCGTAGGCTTAGACGAATAGTTTTCACGATACCATTGAGTTTTAAATACGACAACAAATACGACATTCGCCAAAATACGCCTACGCCAACCGCGATAAGAGTGATTATTGTTAATGCAGACAAAACAAATATTTAGGCTCTTTTCAAGTTTTCTACCAAGTGTTATTTGCTTTTTTAGTTCTTCATCTTTTTATATTTTTATTTGATATGATTGATAACAAGTCTATATTCCCAACTAAAATGTATGTACGATGTTCAAAACTTAAGCTCCCCAACACTTCTGCTATATCCAGTTTAGAAGTTACAGAATTATTTCCATTCTTTTTTAAACCATCCCACTGTGCGATGATAATTTTGGTGTATCAAATATCGACATTTATAACAAGACAGCTGTTCCATTAAAAGATTTATGCTCTGTCTACACGATGGTCAGATCTTACAATATTGTAAGAAAATTACCTACGATCGTGTAAACTTACAATTTTTGGCTGACAACGTTGTCAGCTAGGGCATTGTCTGCACATTGTCTCACAACCACCTTACAATGAAATTGTCATTAAAATTGTATTTAAAATCGGCAGAACATTTTTAAAAATTGTCAGCTTTTATATTGTCAGCTGCGTGAAATTCCACCATCTTACAATGCAGTCATTGTCAGACAAATTTATTTAAAATCCGCCAAAATATTAGTTTTTGAGCTTATTAAGGATTTTGAGCACGTAAAACATACGGATTTGAAGATTTACATCATAAAAAAATAAATAAAAATAAAAAAATTACATTGTATGTACATACATTTTAGTTGGGAATATAGTATTATTATATATCAATTTAAAGCAGTTTTTCGTACAAAAATATTAAAAAAAGGTGAAGAATTGAAAAAGCAAATAACACTTTTGGTAGAAAACATGAAAACATCCAACAATTTTGTTTAATCTGAATTAACATTAAAAGATTTTGGTTTAAAAAAATTATTTATAAATATATTTGCAATGGCATAAAATTTTCTAAGAATAAAAGTACAATAACAGAAATCATAGAATTCCTAAAAAGATTTAAAAAATTTTCAAAAATGGATATTTTTAGTTTTTTTCTCAGATTTCTTGACCATTTTTGCAACGTACTTAAAAGCATTTTGGGCCATAAAAATCTCGCAGTTTATTCGGAGGAATTATGGATCGAAATTGAAATTTCCCGAAACAATAGGTCTAGTTCGAGAGACTCTGGAACTAACACCGAAAAAACGAGAAGTTATTTTATAACTCAATTATTATCAAATTTGTCAAATCAAAAAACAGCTGATTGCCGCCCGCAGGCGATTGTCTCGTGCATTGGCCTCCTACCTTTAACTTTTAAGAATTAACAAACATGATTTTAAATTCTTAGGGAATTTAAAATCAATTAGATTCAATTCAATTTTTTTTTTTCAATTCCTAATCTAATTCAAAAAGGCTTGAAAATTTTATAAACAAATCATTTTGTAAAGGCATACAAAAATAAATATATTCAAACGAACCCTGCAGTTCAAAAATATCGTATACATATAAAAGAGCGGAATGAAACGAAACAAATCCTTAACCATAAAATAAGTTTCAGAATTGCACAAGGTATTAAATATCATTTAATACACGTGAAAAAAATTCCCCATTTTAGAAGATAAAGAAATGACTCTTTCTTAAGTTATTGGGTTTAAAAAGGGTTCTTAAGTTGAGATGATTTCCTTCTCAATTTTAACAAAATCGAGTCCACTTTGTTTAAAAAAATGTATGCAAAGTCGTATGATTTTAATGTTATTTATTCATTATCGGCATACATACATATATATAAATTTACTTAATTATATAATTCAGTTATGTACTATATTTTCTTTTTGAGAAGAATTTGATGTTTTTAGACATTTAGGGCACATACAAATAACATTCTGTGGAAAAATTCGAAAACTTATTAAGTTGACTTAGGCGAAATTTGAAAAAATTGTTTGTTATTGGTCATAAGATAAAAAAAGCTATTTAAAATATAATATAGATACCCATAAAACTAAAAATGTTTTGTACACATAATCTATAATCTCATGCAGATTCGAAAATATAAAATCCATTATTTCGCAGCAACACAACAAAACCAGAGATAATATACTTTTACATATCTGCACATTTGTACATGTATATTAGGGTGACAATTTTTTGTATGAAGGAAAATGATTTTTCGAATTTTGTAACTTTTTCTACGGAATATTGCGACACTAGGTCTTAAAGTTTAGATCTGAAAATTTGAGCCAAATTTGACAATGTTCTATGGGCGCGCATCGGCTCCAAAGCTTAAGAGCCCATTTGTATGGGGGAAAATGGCTTTTTGTTTTTGCGACATTTAGACCAAAAATAAATAATTTTTACAAGAACACAGCTTTATTTCAAATCGAAAGATGAAAATACATGAGGTAGTTTAAAAGTTATTGCAGTTTTCCCCAGAAAATTCATGTCCTTAAAAACGCGCCTAAGGATATGCCCCAAAAATTGTATGTTGTAGATAAAGAAATTCCAAAGTTAGACATGATTTATCATTTAATGGCTTGTAACTAGTAAATAGTTCAGTTTTGTTTAAATATAATAAAATTTACTTAGTTTATTTCATGTTGGAAAATGCTTTTTTTTTATCATATATTAGGGTAGTTCTGTTTTTCTGAAAGAACATTAAAAAATACATGCATACTTTTAATAAATGTGTATGCTTTCTGATAAAACATATGAATATTTTAATAGGTTATGATAAATGTTCTTTTAGTATCTATGGTTTTTACAAACAATGTATATCGATCGCACTTGTTTCAATAATATCTAATTGATTTAAAACTTTAATTTTCGTTTTTTTAGTTTGATATACTTTTTTTTCAATGAATGGTAAAGTTTTTAAAACTTTTCCCTTAAAAAAGTCAGAATTTCAAGAGTTTGATTTGAAATCAAGTATCTTTAGTTAATATCCACCCTAATGTTTTGCACAAAATGAATTAACAAAAAATATTTTAATTCAATTTGGACTTGTTTGAATTAAGAATAAAAAATGTCAATTCAAATTGGAGTAGATGAACGAAGAAACATTTTATTTATTCAAGTTGATTTTAAATTTCCATGTGAATCAATTCACTAAAAAATTAAAAATCAGAGTTCGAATTTATTTCAATAGTAAATAAAACAATTTAAATATATTTATTAGAAAGCCGTTTGTATTTATCATTTCATATAAGGTATATTTTTGTTGTTTTTGAATATAAAACACTGAACTACAATACAAATATTTATAATAAAAGTCTTACAACATAACTTGTTCCTTTTTTAATTCATAAACAAACTTGTATTAATCTACATGTCCGTAATGTGATGATGAAATACATATGCGAATATGTATGTTTTTATGTAAATATGTCGGTGTACTTTTTTATTTATTTTATTATTTATGTATGAAAACTTATTAACGATGTAGTTTGTTACATTACATTTGTATAAATTCTGCAAATTTCTTAATTATATATGAATGTATGATTTATAATGAATTTTAGCAGTTTGAGCATTTTAAAATATCTTGTTCGTGCGGAATGGAATTTAAAAATTACAGATGAAATTTAAAATGTTTACATTAATACTTAAATAATTATATTTAAAAAGACACAAATTTTGAAACAATAAAATAATTATATTTAAAAAGACACAAATTTTGCAATAATAAAATAATCTTATAAAACATTATAAAGAATATCTTAATATTAAAGAAAATTTTAATTTAATATTTGCACATAATTATAAAAATTTATTTTTATAAAAAATACATACATTTTATTTTTGATCGTTTATGATAACTAACATACAATTCTCACGAAATTGATAAATTATAAATCATCTTCAATCGTCAGAAGTTTTTTTAACTAATAATATTTCTTATTTATATATTTTATAATTTTAGGCTAATTCAATATATATATATATATATATATATATATATATATATATATATATATATATATATATATATATATATTAGTAATATGTATATATAAAATGATCCAATTATTTAATGCAATAGTTAAATGTATAATAAATGCTTTTCCTTTCAGAAATCGGAAGATTAATTATGTGTTCACTTTGATTCATCTTTGTCCTTATTTTCTTCTGATATTTCTTTTTCACTCGTCTAAAAATAAATGTAATATAATTAATACAAAATATATACAAGTAACATACAAAAATTTATGATTATAGTTATTTTTAAAGCTTGCCAAAAATGATTAAAAGGAAACAAGTAAGAAATTACTTTAGTCGGTTAAGTTAGACTATAAAATACTTAAAAAAAAATAAAAACATCTGTTCATGTTGATATCATACAAATATAGTGACAGTTTCTTAAATAATGCCCAAAAAGTATTAAATTTTTTTTTTATTTTTATTTATTTACGGCATCAGATTTAAAAAAAATGTTTTGCAAGTTAGTATGGTTTAATTGCTAGGTGGAAAAAGGTTAATGAGTGCCTCAAGGCAATATTTGGCTTTTATTGACATAAATGTAGTCATTTCATATTTTGTTGATTTTTATTGCAAATACTTTACATTATTTGCAAATAAATTATTTGTGTTTATGAATATAAAAAAAAACAACAAGTTTTTGTTTTTGAACAGCATGAGTGAATTTTACATTTCGAGACTTTTTCAATGCTTTCACCATTTTTTTTGCCATTTTCCCTATTTAGCCAAAGAGTGTTTAAAGTCTTCAAAAACATTTAAATTCGTTTTTAGCAACTGCAAAATAAACATTTGAAAAAAAATCTGTTACATTTGTTACCATTGAAAAGAACTTCTAGTTAAGGAAATCAAAAATGTATCCTCCTTTAGCATTTAACACTTTTTGGAAGCGGTTCAGAACGGAATCCACTATGGACTGTAAAAACTCAATTGAAATCTCTTTTCAAGCATTTGCGACCTCAATGATCGTTTTATCTTTTGTTCTTGTCAAATCCGCAGATCTATTTCGCTTTATCTATTTTTTATAGCATTTAAATCTGGACTTTGGGGAGGCCAATCCAGAGTTTAAACACCAGCCTCTGTTAGAAATTTTGAAATCGTCTTGCTTTTATGACATAGAGCGTTCTAATGAAAAATTAATGCTTCTCCGATCAATATATCGGCGGAAGGAAATGCATATTCATTCAATTTCATTCAACATTCTTAAATATTAACGGTCACCAGGGACCGTGGTCAACCGTGTCCCCAACTCCATTACATGAAATGGATCCCCAGAACATAACGCTTTCACCTCCATGGCTTACTTTCTGGCATACAAGCGAAAGAAAAACAGAAACATCTGTCAAAAAAGATTTATTTATGTTTGCTACGGAGATTATAAATAACTTTAAGCCTATAAGTTTCTGCGTCGATCGGTTCGAACAAACTCAATATATAACACATCCATCTTTGGCAGTAAAGGGTATAAATATTCTAGAATGATTATTTAGGAGATATTACCCTAGGTGCTTCTAAAACCAGAATGTTTCTGACACTTAAATTCCAATAAAGACTTTATTTTCATTAAAGTTTGTTACACCTTTCTATAATTACCATTACCTATAAATCAAGTTAAATAACATTTCCTTCAAACAGTTATCCTACAACATTGGATGTTGTAAACCTATATTGTCGGTCACAACGCTTAAAGGCTTTACAGTATGGACCCTATTACGATTTACAACTTAACTCTATTTCAACTGAAATTTGTTTATTTTGCATTATGAATTACAACTTAATCTGTCAAAAATGTTAAGGTTGTAATTTTAGCAATTTACGACGTTTTTATATCATTACGAATTACAACTCTGTGCTGATATGGTTGTCAAAAACGCAAAAAAAAAACATATTATTAGTAACAAGGGAGAACGGGTGAGAAAAATTCTTCCTTATTTAAACGAAAGTAAACTGGTAAAACTACACAAAATTATAGCTCTGTTTATTTTCTGGTTGATTTCCTGGAAATAAGAGTAATTTAGGTGTTACACAGAAGTACGGGAAGACAAAACAGTCCACAATTGATTTATATTAAAAAATATTCAAAGAAATGTTTTAAGAACTGTTGAAAACATTTTAGTTTTTCTGTATTTAATTTTTAATAACATTTTTTCAATTTTTTTTTTTTTTTTTTTTTTTAATTCAAATTCGAACAATTTTTTTTCAAAAAATGGTTGATCGACTTTCATCTCTAATAATTCTAATTGCCCATCACCGAGTATAATTTCAGAAATTGGAAATTCATTCTAGTAAAATATTACTGAAAATTTTTAGTTTTTTTATTTTCTTTTTATGAAAAAAAAAACAACTTCAGCAAAATAATAAAAAAAATGGATAAAATCAAAAGAATTTAATTTTTAAAGAACCGCAGTTTAGGCACCAAAGAGCCGCATTTGCCCACGGTTGTTATATACGAGATATCTGTGGCTTCTGTGCTGTCAAAAAAACTAGTTTTGAGAAAATTAGAAATGAAATTTTTATAAGATTTTGTTTTCCTTACAGCTCAGCTAATTTCCAAGTTTCGCTCATAAAATTTGGGTTAGACTGTATTATGATCCTATAGAGGGCATGATAAAATCAATTATTTGAAAGAGATCCAAATTAAGAAAAAAAAATATGACATTGGCCCTTTTAGCACTAACTAATTTTTACATTTTATATTTTTTTCTGTGACATTGGCCCTTTTACAAGGAAATATTGACAAAAAACAATTTTATTAAGCCACTGTTTTTTATGTTTCTGCAAATATTATTGAATTTAGAGGATATATGTATATATCTAATAACTTATAACATATATATCTAACGTGCCAATGTGGCTTTAGACCAGGTAAATCAACCACTGACCAGATTTTTACTCTTCGTCAAATCCTTGAGAAGACCTATGAGAAACATATTGTCAACGACCATGTGATCTCTTTAATATTGTGTTAGAGAAAATCTTGCGGGATGCATCAGTTAATACAACTGGTACAATTATTAAGAAAAAACATATGCATCACAACGCTTAATTGTTGTGTTGTCTCGGCTACAACACAACATTAATATTTTTACTGATTATGATTTACAACCTTTAGATGTTGTATATGTTACACGGTTGTTTCATTTCCATGTAAATCATACGTAAAAATAATCAAAATAATTTAATTTAAATGTATCTAATTTTATTTTGTAAACGTCTTCTGATCCTATTTACTGCTGTAAATGATAGCTTATTCCTAAATCTTCCACCAACCATTTTGAAATATAATAAATAAGTCTATTGGAATACGAAATTTTGATTTATTTTAAAATTTAGAAAAAATTAACAAATGGACAACAAATTGAGTAATATCTCCTCCGCCACCAATAGAGGTTATACCGGTCAATCTTACCGATTGACGCATTTTTTAATATACATATTAAACAATGTCCGTCTGACAGACCTTCCATGTTTTGTGTCTGTTTTTTATTGTTTGGAAATTAAAAAAAAAATCATTTCATTATTTTAGGTACCTCTCATAAGACTGTCTTTCTCATAGCCTCAAGTTTAGAAGTATTCGGACAACGTTTATGCGAGCCAATATTTGACCACACCATTCTTACAAACCGACTCAATATTTGACATTGTGTCTTATATCATTATTGGACTTAGTTTGCGAACTACAACAAAAAGTTCTTACAAAAAAAATTAAGGCCGACGACAACATGTAAAAAAAATTCGTTTTTTTTTTGAGTTTTTCCCTAAAAGATAGCTATATTTTTTAACATGTAGGAAGCAGTTGTAAGTTTTTAAAACATCTTACAACACATAAAAACATATGTTGTAAACGATAATCTCAGTAAATAAACATAGACAATGCACAGTGGTTTACGGACGCTTTTTTTGGAAATAATTCTGTAACTTTTGAACGACTGGAGATATTTTAATGAAATTTGGCATGGTGGTAGTCAAGTATTCGAGTTGGTTTTTAAAAGCACTGGTCCATGAGAGGTCGGGAGAGTGATTGATGGACCTTCAAAGTTGGTCACCTCGGGTGTTCAACTTTTTTAAAAATTCGCCAAAAATCCATTTATGGATGGATTGAAAAGAAATTTTAAACTTAAGTTGTCCTTGAGAAGATCTACAAAAAATACTCTTACATGTGTAGGTTATCTCTTTTGGGTCTCGTGATATTTGGGTAAAAAGAAATTTTCGGGTTGATTTTTTACCTATTTTTTAAGCTTTTTTTGATCTGGTGGACGCATCTGAGGACCAAAATTTTTTAAGAATATTCGTTAAATTTGTAATAAAATTTCAAATAATTTTTGTGCAAGTTGGATATAGATATCTTCTTTCATTTAAAAGTTAAAAATATTCAAAGTTGAAACTTAAAAAAAATTTCGTTTTTTTTTTTTGAGTTTTTCCCTAAAAGATAGCTATATTTTTTCACTAGAAAAAAAATATTTTCTTAAGAAACATAAAAAGATTTTTAAAGTTTTTAAAAGAAAACATAATGAGAATGCGTATAAAACAAATTTCTTGCTAATTAGACTTTTGGTCCTCGCACATGCCCTCTCCAAAAAATGACAATTTGTAAAAAAAAATTTTAGTTTAAACAAAAATTTCTCAAAAGGCAAAGCACCGATTTGAAAAAGATTATAATGTTTATATTTTTTGATATATCTGTTATTGATTAGAGAAGTTTTTTCTGAAACGCGCTGCAAATAGAGCCAGTGTTGCCATATTTGTAAAAAAAAAACTCACTTTTTGAAATCCCTTTTTCCCGAGTTGGGAATTGGAGAATTTTTGAGTTAAAATTGGAATTTTTTTTTAGTCTATTGCTTTTAGATCTTATTGGTCTACATAATTACAAAATTTCATTGTGATATCTTTATCCATGTCATTTCTACATAATATCAAATATTGCAATTATTTTCCTTAAAAAAGTAGAAAAGTAATATTTGTTGTTTTATGATACAAAGTGTAAAAAGATTAACTCACTTAAAAAATATTTTTACTTAGTGTTCATCTCCTGGTCTTTCCCGATCCAATGATACTAAACACGCTCTGAAAACTTTGCCTCCCATAGCATTTTTAAGCTAAATATTGGAGTATTGAAGAGTAATGTGTGCAAACAAATTTAATGGTGCACAGTGGTATTAACTCTGCAATTTCTAAACTACTAGACGGATTTTGACAAAATTTGGAACGTCAAAAGAAGAGGTCTGAAAACTTTGCCTCCCATAGCATTTTTAAGCTAAATATTGGAGTATTGAAGAGTAATGTGTGCAAATAAATTTAATGGTGCACAGTGGTATTAACTCTGCAATTTCTAAGCTACTAGACGGATTTTGACAAAATTTGGAACGTCAAAAGAAGAGGTATAAGGCTTTTTGATCAATATTTAAGAATGTATTTGTCGGTAGCACAGTGGGCTATACAGTGGGCCAAAGTTGCCTGCCTCGGGTATATAGATCCTTTGGGTCCGTATAACTTTCGCCACTTGGGTCCTATCTAAAAGATTTTAAAGTAATATTGTTTTTTCAATATTTTTGAAAAATTTTTTCAAAAGACTCAATTCGTTTTTTTATATTTTCTAAAAGAGGGATCAGTATAAACTTTATTTCTATAAATTTTGGACATGCACCCTACATCCAGCGGTAGTCGAAAATCAGCCGTTTTTTTAACAAGACTTGTGTTTTTTGTGACTGTAAACAAATTGTTTATTTTATCTCAAAACTTTTCTTAACAAAGTATAATATTCTTAACATCTGTGCAAAAATCTGATACAGCCCGGTTATAAAACGGGTCACACGGGCCGCTTCTCTAAAAAAAAATTTAAATTTGCAGAACTTTTAAAGACTATGTATTAAAGCTTGATATACGTGTTTAGTATCATTGGATCGGGAAAGACCAGGAGATGAACACTAAGTAAAAATCTTTTTTAAGTGAGTTAATCTTTTTACACTTTGTATCATAAAACAACAAATATTACTTTTCTACTTTTTTAAGGAAAATAATTTCAATATTTGATATTATGTAGAAATGACATGGATAAAGATATCACAATGAAATTTTGTAATTATGTAGACCAATAAGATTTAAAAGCAATAGACTAAAAAAAAATTCCAATTTTAACTCGGGAAAAAGGGATTTCAAAAAATGAGTTTTTTTACAAATATGGCAACACTGGCTCTATTTGCAGCGCGTTTCAGAAAAAACTTTTCTAATCAATAACAGATATATCAAAAAATATAAACATTATAATCTTTTTCAAATCGGTGCTTTGCCTTTTGAGAAATTTTTGTATAAACTAAATTTTTTTTTTACAAATTGTCATTTTTTGGAGAGGGCATGTGCGAGGACCAAAAGTCTAATTAGCAAGAAATTTGTTTTATACGCATTCTCATTATGTTTTCTTTTAAAAACTTTAAAAATCGTTTTATGCTTCTTAAGAAAATATTTTTTTATTAGTGAAAAAATATAGCTATCTTTTAGGGAAAAACTCAAAAAAAAACGAAATTTTTTTTAAGTTTCAACTTTGAATATTTTTAACTTTTAAATGAAAGAAGATATCTATAACCAACTTGCACAAAAATTATTTGAAATTTTATTACAAATTTAACGAATATTCTTTAAAAATTTTTGGTCCTCAGATGCGTCCACCAGATCAAAAAAAGCTTAAAAATAGGTAAAAAATCAACCCGAAAATTTCTTTTTACCCAAATATCTTGAAACCCAAAAGAGATAACCTACACATTTAAGCGTATTTTGTAGATCTTCTCAAGGACAACTTAAGTTAAAAATTTCTTTTCAATCCACCCATAAATGGATTTTTGGCGAATTTAAAAAAAGTCGAACACCCGAGGTGACCAACTTTGAAGGTCCATCAATCACTCTTCCGACCTCTCATGGATCAGTGCTTTTAAAAACCAACAATACTCCTTGACTACCACCATGCCAAATTTCATTCAAATATCTCCAGTTGTTTAAAAGTAACAGAATTATTTCCAAAAAAAGCGCCCGTAAACCACTGTGCTAGGCTACTTACAACACTTCCGACAACAGTTGTAAATCATAATCTTAATTTATAAAATACAACACTTAAAACATAAGTGTTGTAAACGATAATCCGGGCAATATGCTATTCGCGTTCTCAGACAACATTGATATTCTGGGACGTACTTTGCGCGAAGTAACTGCCGCCTTTTCCAGTATCGAGAAAGAATCAAACAAAATGGGTCTAGCTGTCAACGAATCAAAAACAAAAGTAATGTTTTCTACAGGCAGACTGACTATTAGAATTGGATCACATGTGTTGAGAACTATAGCTTTAAGGTTGTAAAAGAATTGGTACAGTTGTGCACATCATCGACTAAATAAGCTTCGAAATCAAACGGAGAATCATATTTGCCAATCGATGCTATATTTAAATTACGCTTTATAAACGCTTATACTACCTGTGTTATTGTTTGGTGCTGAATCATGGGCACTTGCACGGGCAGATGAAGCTATTTTTGGTGTGCTTGAGAAAAATCTTTGGAATAGTCTGTGTCAAAAATGAGTATCGACATCGAATTTACCATTTGCTGTTTGAGTTATATGCTGACATAGACATAGTGAAACGCATTAAGCAACATAGGCTGCGTTGGCTAGGACATGTTGTGAGAATGGATAAAAATACTCCTGCAAGAAAAGTGTTCGATAATGATCCTGAAGGAACTCGTAGAAGAGGGCGTTTAAGACTTCGATGGAAAGACTAAGTAGAAGCAAATCTTACAAAACTTGGTTTACAAAATTGGAGAACATGCGCACAAGATAGAGGCGCATGGAATTCTAAAATATGCTCGGCATTTGACTTGAAACAGGTTGCCCATTTAAGTAAGTATATAATAAAAAAATAAAATAAAATATGTTATGCAATGTTTATAAACTTGATTTTTACTTACCTTATCTTTTTCTAGTTCTTTCTCATTTTTGTCAGTTTCGTTCTCCTGTTCTTTTGTTTTTTCCACATCTTCTTCTTTACCTTCCTTGTTTTCGGGCCTACATAAAAATATTAAATAATTTTTAGAAATAATAAGGGTTGACTTTTTACATTTAAAAACGTTTGTATTGGTAAAATTTTTGTAAATTTGTATTTTATTAATGAAATATAAGTTGTTTTTATACCCTTTACCAATAGGTGAAAGGGTATTAGTTTGTCATTCAGTATGTAATTTTTTCATTATTTGTCAAAGACTCCACAAAATTTATACCGACTGATTCAAAATATGATGGAAAGTACACCAACATAAGTTGTATATCAGATTTTAGGAAATTTTCCTACTCAGAACGCTATTAAATTTCATCAATATCGATCAAAAAGCACTAATGTGTGACGTTTAAATTATTTTTTTTTTTTGAAGTATTTATTTCGTAATGAGATGAAAAACCATACTCCTGAAGGACTGGGCAAGCCTTCATAAATTATATATCAATTTAGGACATATATAACAATTTAGGAAACCTCCCACGAAGCACTCTGTTAAATTTCATCAAAATCGGTCCATTAACACCTGAAAAAACACCAAAACACTATATTTGATGTTCTCCAAATTGCCAAAAGTACTCATTTGTTTAAAAAATACAATTGAAAAATAAGAAAAACCATCTTCTTGGACGTTGGGCCTACATAAAGTACGTATCAGACTCTAGGAAATCCTCCCGCAAACCACGCTAAATTTCATAAACATTTGTCTACACAATTT
The DNA here is from genome assembly GCA_933228675.1 of Stomorhina lunata. Taxonomy (NCBI): domain Eukaryota; kingdom Metazoa; phylum Arthropoda; class Insecta; order Diptera; family Rhiniidae; genus Stomorhina; species Stomorhina lunata. The sequence goes on from OW121742.1 coordinate 82,665,600, forward strand.
CTGTTTTTTTTATGTTAACAGAATTTATTGACTTTGTAATAAATATGATTTTGCATAATTTTAGCTATTTAACACTCCAAAATTTTATTCTTTATGTGTCGTTTTCGACTCATATGAGAAAAACATATGTTTTGGTGCGAATTTTTGATGTCATGGTTATTTTTTGTCAATCATTGTGCTTTTAACAGGTAGTAAAGCTCTTTTTGATTTTTTTTTTTTTTAAATTACAAGAAAAATTAAAAAGAAGATGAAGAAGAATTAGTACCGTTAAATTTTATTTTTTACTTTTTTAACTTATTTGGTGTTTTGGCGATATCTTAGGTGCTAATGGAACGATTTTTATCAAATTTAAAAGCGTGCTTAGAAGGAAAATCTAATTTATAGATCATCGCATTTATAATTCATGTAGGCCATGATGCGTAGGAAAATTTCCTAAAATGTGATATATGTATGTACAGTGTCGGACAAAACTATTTAAACTTTTCAAAAATATTTATTATATTAAACTAATTTCTCAAAAGTTTAACATGTTTTAAATTTTTAAGATTTTTTTCATTTTTTAATAATATGGCCTTACAGTGGTGTGCAAAAAAATTTCGCCACCTTGAACTAATATTCTTTAACCAAAAAATAATGTCAAAAAAACATGGTAATTAATTAATTTTATTTAGGTTTAGTCTTCACCTAAATAATACAAAAATAATGCGATAATGAAAATTCAAATGTAAAATAAATATATCTGTGGCAATATAAGAGTGAATTGAGTTAAGGCGTTTGGTGCACTATAGAAGCAAAGGCCGTTTTAAAAAATTCGGATTTTTATCAATGTTATGTAATTTTACTTTTTAGCTTAAGTTTTTTGAATCAATAATGCAATGATCAAAACAACTTATGTACACATAATTCTGTGTACATATTCACATTTTTCTTTTATTATATAACGGTTTCGCTTAACTTCACTTAAGCTTTATAAATGTTGACCTTGAAAAAAAGTCATTATTTCCAACCAACTTATGTTTACATAAAAATGCACAATATGTATACATTTTATTTAAACAGAATACTTTTTATTTAAATAGAACCACTTAAGTTACTTAAGGCCCAGTTCAACGCAAATTTCAGTTTCGAAAAAGAGCTTAAGTAGAAAAAACATAAAATCTTTTGAATTTAAAATTTTTTTTAATTCATCCTTCTTAATTGAAAATTAGGATTTATCAGGCTTGAGTTCATTTCCCAAATAAGTTTTGTTTGAGATTTGCTGCTTTTCAACGAAAAATTTCTACCTTTTTAATCCCAAATATAAAACTAACGGCAAGCTGTATTGGAAAGGTTTTATACTCCTAAAATTGCGTTCATTTGGAAAAATTTGCCGAAATTTTGAACAACACATTTAACATTTTAAAAAATATAGGAATGTCTTCCTGTCAACTTTTCTATAGAAATGTCTTCCTGTCGTCAACTTTTCTATAGAAATGTCTTCCTGTCGTCAACTTTTCTATAGAAATGTCTTCCTGTCGTCAACTTTTCTATAGAAATGTCTTCCTGTCGTCAACTTTTCTATAGAAATGTCTTCCTGTCGTCAACTTTTCTATAGAAATGTCTTCCTGTCGTCAACTTTTCTATAGAAATGTCTTCCTGTCGTCAACTTTTCTATAGAAATGTCTTCCTGTCGTCAACTTTTCTATAGAAATGTCTTCCTGTCGTCAACTTTTCTATAGAAATGTCTTCCTGTCGTCAACTTTTCTATAGAAATGTCTTCCTGTCGTCAACTTTTCTATAGAAATGTCTTCCTGTCGTCAACTTTTCTATAGAAATGTCTTCCTGTCGTCAACTTTTCTATAGAAATGTCTTCCTGTCGTCAACTTTTCTATAGAAATGTCTTCCTGTCGTCAACTTTTATATAGAAATGTCTTCCTGTCGTCAACTTTTCTATAGAAATGTCTTCCTGTCGTCAACTTTTCTATAGAAATGTCTTCCTGTCGTCAACTTTTCTATAGAAATGTCTTCCTGTCGTCAACTTTTCTATAGAAATGTCTTCCTGTCGTCAACTTTTCTATAGAAATGTCTTAATGTCGTCAACTTTTCTATAGAAATGTCTTCCTGTCGTCAACTTTTCTATAGAAATGTCTTCCTGTCGTCAACTTTTCTATAGAAATGTCTTCCTGTCGTCAACTTTTCTATAGAAATGTCTTCCTGTCGTCAACTTTTCTATAGAAATGTCTTCCTGTCGTCAACTTTTCTATAGAAATGTCTTCCTGTCGTCAACTTTTCTATAGAAATGTCTTCCTGTCGTCAACTTTTCTATAGAAATGTCTTCCTGTCGTCAACTTTTCTATAGAAATGTCTTCCTGTCGTCAACTTTTCTATAGAAATGTCTTCCTGTCGTCAACTTTTCTATAGAAATGTCTTCCTGTCGTCAACTTTTCTATAGAAATGTCTTCCTGTAGTCAACTTTTCTATAGAAATGTCTTCCTGTCGTCAACTTTTCTATAGAAATGTCTTCCTGTCGTCAACTTTTCTATAGAAATGTCTTCCTGTCGTCAACTTTTCTATAGAAATGTCTTCCTGTCGTCAACTTTTCTATAGAAATGTCTTCCTGTCGTCAACTTTTCTATAGAAATGTCTTCCTGTCGTCAACTTTTCTATAGAAATGTCTTCCTGTCGTCAACTTTTCTATAGAAATGTCTTCCTGTCGTCAACTTTTCTATAGAAATGTCTTCCTGTCGTCAACTTTTCTATAGAAATGTCTTCCTGTCGTCAACTTTTCTATAGAAATGTCTTCCTGTCAACTTTTCTATAGAAATGTCTTCCTGTCGTCAACTTTTCTATAGAAATGTCTTCCTGTCGTCAACTTTTCTATAGAAATGTCTTCCTGTAGTCAACTTTTCTATAGAAATGTCTTCCTGTCGTCAAATTTTCTATAGAAATGTCTTCCTGTCGTCAAATTTTCTATAGAAATGTCTTCCTGTCGTCAACTTTTATATAGAAATGTCTTCCTGTCGTCAACTTTTCTATAGAAATGTCTTCCTGTCGTCAACTTTTCTATAGAAATGTCTTCCTGTCGTCAACTTTTCTATAGAAATGTCTTCCTGTCGTCAACTTTTCTATAGAAATGTCTTCCTGTCGTCAACTTTTCTATAGAAATGTCTTCCTGTCGTCAACTTTTCTATAGAAATGTCTTCCTGTCGTCAACTTTTCTATAGAAATGTCTTCCTGTCGTCAACTTTTCTATAGAAATGTCTTCCTGTCGTCAACTTTTCTATAGAAATGTCTTCCTGTCGTCAACTTTTCTATAGAAATGTCTTCCTGTCGTCAACTTTTCTATAGAAATGTCTTCCTGTCGTCAACTTTTCTATAGAAATGTCTTCCTGTCGTCAACTTTTCTATAGAAATGTCTTCCTGTCGTCAACTTTTCTATAGAAATGTCTTCCTGTCGTCAACTTTTCTATAGAAATGTCTTCCTGTCGTCAACTTTTCTATAGAAATGTCTTCCTGTCGTCAACTTTTCTATAGAAATGTCTTCCTGTCGTCAACTTTTCTATAGAAATGTCTTCCTGTCGTCAACTTTTCTATAGAAATGTCTTCCTGTCGTCAACTTTTCTATAGAAATGTCTTCCTGTCGTCAACTTTTCTATAGAAATGTCTTCCTGTCAACTTTTCTATAGAAATGTCTTCCTGTCGTCAACTTTTCTATAGAAATGTCTTCCTGTCGTCAAATTTTCTATAGAAATGTCTTCCTGTCGTCAAATTTTCTATAGAAATGTCTTTCTGTCGTCAACTTTTCTATAGAAATGTCTTTCTGTCGTCAACTTTTCTATAGAAATGTCTTCCTGTAGTCAACTTTTCTATAGAAATGTCTTCCTGTCGTCAACTTTTCTATAGAAATGTCTTCCTGTCGTCAACTTTTCTATAGAAATGTCGTCAACTTTTCTATAGAAATGTCTTCCTGTCAACTTTTCTATAGAAATGTCTTCCTGTCGTCAACTTTTCTATAGAAATGTCTTCCTGTCGTCAACTTTTCTATAGAAATGTCTTCCTGTAGTCAACTTTTCTATAGAAATGTCTTCCTGTCGTCAAATTTTCTATAGAAATGTCTTCCTGTCGTCAAATTTTCTATAGAAATGTCTTTCTGTCGTCAACTTTTCTATAGAAATGTCTTTCTGTCGTCAACTTTTCTATAGAAATGTCTTCCTGTAGTCAACTTTTCTATAGAAATGTCTTCCTGTCGTCAACTTTTCTATAGAAATGTCTTCCTGTCGTTAACTTTTCTATAGTAATTAGTTGGAGCAAGTCGGCGAATAGCAAGACGTGAGAAGGTTAATTTATCAAATTCAAATAAAATGTTGCGATCAATTGAAGATTGATTCATCTGTTGTCTATGTTCTCACGGTAAGAAGTTCTCAAAACGTCACAAATATGATTTTTTTAAAAGGAATAACTGTTTATTACCCCAAAAATACATAAATTACTTTCAGAGCAAAAAAATATTGAGATAAATTTTTTGTATCAAAATTTAACACAAAAAGGTTTATCGAACCTTTAAAAACTATTTTCAATATTTTTCATATTTTTTTTAGTTTCTTTAGTTATATAGTAATAGTTTTCCAATTATTTATAAAATTAAAATTATTTATCTATAGTTTTAAACATTCACTATACAGAAATCCGAAGTATAATAAAATGAATTGATCACCAGATGTAAATTAAAAAAAAAAAAAAAGAATTACTTACTCAGGTTTTTGAATGTGAGCGTTTAGGTCCAGTTTTGTACAAATTTCATCCCAGTCTGGGAAACATCTATCCTTCATACGAGATACATGTCCTACCAAATTAGGACACTTTTCAGTCATGAAATCCCTAAGAGCATATGGAACATCTTTTGATAAAAAGTGCAACTGAGATAAAACCGCAAATGCAACAACATCCAATGTTGTTGGTTCATCTCCAAAAAAGAATGGCTTGCAATCCAACATCTCACTAAGTACTTTCAAATCGTTTTTGCCAAATTCTTCAATCTCTTCCGCACTGTGTACACCAATTCCATGAGCCTTTAGTTTTTTTGTACCCTGGAACCACTAATTATGAAAAATTTGCACAATACAGTTATAGAAAGAAAGGAAAAATGTTGAATGAACAAAAATTTTTAAAGCACACACAAGCAGTAGCACATTAACTTATAGAAATCTGGGACATCATGAATATATCACTCCAGCAGCAACATGTTGCGATGTCTATTAGTTTTAAATATTTATATACATATTATTCTATTTTTTTTTACTATAATCAGATAGTTAAATCGAATTAACTACAAATTTTATGAATTTGTGAATTACTAACTTAGTTTAACGATATCTGCGATTGTTATAGAAAACTTTCAAATGAACAACTTAAGTATACTATAAAATTGTCGGTGTTGTTTAGTCAACTATCAAAGTATTTTTTTTTTTTTTCAACGAAAAATTAAACTCTACTAACTCCTTGTCAATTCAATAATTTGATAAATATCTAAAGTAAAATCTTAAACATAGAGATACAAATAATAATGTGCAAACGGCAACTCTGCTGACTATTTTTTTTGTTCTGTTCTCTTTGCGCCGACCCGTGTACTTGTTAGTATGTAATTCATTTTTTTCGCAATGATACCAAAAACTTTTAAGGTACATTATGTACATTAGATATACATATGCGTATCGTTACTTTAATATAGAAAAGCCCTAATACCTAATACAATCTTAGGTTTTGAAGATACAGAAATTTTTTAAACGCAGTTTTTTAATAAATTCTCTGAAGGATTAAATGCCATAATAATGTTTTTTGAAATTAAAATATTTTTATAAAATTACATAAGATAAAGTTTTAAAAAGCTATTTGAATGAAAAACGACTTACGGCCTTTCTATATTAAAGTAACGATATGTATTTTGTAAATACATAATGTCCTTTAAATTTAATGCTTTATTTGTAAAACTTGTTAAACAACATTTCAGTAGTTTTGAGTAAACGAAAGAAAAATTCCTAGCAACCTGGATATTTATTTTAAAAATCTAATATTTTTCCCCGTGAAAGTTTTTAATATTTGTAATTTTTTTGGTATTCATAAAATATTTTTGCAATATTAACATACTTTTAGCTCTTCTAAAGTGTTGCTCGAATTCTTTTGCCTTACTTATATTTATTGAACTTTTCTACTTTCTGATCCAGGTTTCCTTTCCATGATCAGGTCTTCCTTATGCCGTTTAATGGCTTTTAATACAGTTCGAGGGTCAACTTTAAAATTTTTGTCCATGACGAATTTTTTTTAAAGCTTTAATAATATTTTCCAGTACTTTTTTGTCGCAGTCCATTATTATTGAAAATTAATGAGTTTTAAAATAATAGTATCTGAAATATGTACCTATAAAAGTTAACATGATAACAAAAAAAAAAATATTTATTGCGCTATGGATAATTTTTGGCTAAAATATTAAATGCATATTTCATTCCGAAACTTTTTAATAAAATAAAAATTCCAAATGAAAACTTCTTTTGTGCTGAAAGCGAATAAGCAAAAATAAAATTTTTAAATCATTCAAAATTAATTTCCATAAGTGACAAGCGCATAGAGAAAAGGACCTAAGGGTATTTTTAGTATTTTAGGGTAAAAGATAGAGAAGGTCCCCTTCTCTATGCGCTATCACATTAGAGTGTCCCAACCTTTTATGAATACATATTTATCTCTGTAGAATTTTTTACATTTGACTCATATAATGTGGAAATCCGAAAACCTTGCAACGTTATGCTAGTTATAGAATAAATAACTGCTTAACACTCATTAGCTAGCTAGAAAATACTGTTCATCATTTAAAAACAGCTGCTTATTGTCAGTTTTTAAAAAAGACGAAATAAAATATGGTTCCATGCAATAAGATAAAACTGAGAAATGTTGTGTTTCTGCCCAGATGATAATCTTCGCTTTATGTCGATTTTGTTGGACACTATCATTTGTATTTATTCTGTCTTGAAAATAAGACATAACAAAGAACCATCGAAATCCTTCAGGGAAAGATTGTCCCCACCAACATTTTTTGGTTTTGAAATAAAGTATTTATTACAAATAAAAATAATTGTAATAAATTACAATCTTATCTTATTCTTATTTTAATTATTTTTATTAATGCAGGCACTATGCTAAGAAGCTGCTGAGACATATCGATATTCTTGTTAACAGCAGTTTAAAAATAGTTGATATATTTTTATATACTGGTTGCGTTACGTATGTTTATTTTTTTTTTTAAATATAGCGAATATAGACGAATAAGCGTTTTTGAGAATAATAGTTTCTGTTCCAATTATGTTAGTTAAAAAAAAAACACACATACATGTATATGTACATTACAGTGTCCCACAAAAAACTGAAAGTCGTTGTACCAAAAGACGTACTCCCCAAATTTGTTAGATTTGACCCCAATAATCCAAATACAAAGTTTCTTTCAGATCAAATATCGGGAAAGCGTTCCTACTTGACGCCAAAGTTTGGATATCCCAGTTATATGAGAAAACTGAGGGGTTTCTTTAGATTTCTTCAAAATGTTTCTATTTAGAGTATGTTTTTAAATATATTTTTTAACAGCATGAAGAAACCAAAAGCAGTTTTGAAAACGGTATGAAAAAAATATTATTTTTCGTCCTATGCAAAAGTGACTTAACGTTAGCCCATTGCAACAAAAATGGATAATTAAATATCTTGAGGTCTCAAAAAAGTAACACCAGTCAAACATTTTAAAATTTATTAAAAATAATAAATTTTTTATTGCTCAGGAGCGTCCTCAAGGACGTAAAATATTTTGGGAAACCCTTAATAATTAGGAAACTTTTCAACCGTCTTATATCTGGTTGGAAAGCTCATTTTGTTATCAGTAGCATGCTGTTAAAAATGTATTTAAAAACATATTCCAAATAGAAACATTTTGAAGAAATCTAAAGTAACACCTCAGTTTTCCCATATAACTGGGATGTACCGATGTCTGATCTTAATGAAACTTTGTATTTGGATTAATGGGGCCAATGTAACCAATTTGGGAGGTACGTCTTTTGGCACAACGACTTTGTTTTTTTGGGACACACTAATGCACATATTTTAATTAATGAAATTTTGCATTTTTCTTTCAGCATACATATAGTTTAGGATGTCCAAAATTTCATTATGTAAGAGCAAACTCCAGTACATTTAGTACTGTAAGTATTAAAACATATAGTGCTTTTACAAAACATATGAGAACAAAGCGCATACAGCTTGAGCATTGTTGGCTTAGATATTATTACATAACTGGTGGGTTTTTTTCTGGGACACTCTTAAGTTTTATACATACATATAAAAAATGTTTGACGTAAAATTACCTTCCTTCCAAATGTAATTTTAAAAAAGAAATTTAAAATAGAGTTTGGTAATCGTAAGCCCAATGCATGCTGTAAATTCACTTTGTATCCTTTGAGTACATTGTCGGGATATTTGGCGCGCCAGTAAAATATTATCCAAATAAGATGGTTTTCCAGCATAGCAATCATTGCATATGAAACATTTCGTTGTTCTGTTGTTAATCCAGCATCAAGATCCTTATTATGTTTTGCTGAGAGCTCTTTTATAATTATAGCAGAATCGGCAATTTCTTCTCCATTAAGTTCAATAAAAGGCAATTGACCTTTTTTAGACCGGAAACGCATCTTGTGATCAACATTCTAAAATAAATTTTAAAGCAAATTTTAAAGACTGCTATTAAACAATATAATTATCAATAAAAAATAAAATAATATAGGTAATTTAAGTAAATACGTTTTTTAAATACATTATACATAAAAAAGTTAACTATTATGTTGAACTGAAGTGTTCTTTATTCAAAATTGAAAACATGGAACAAATTCAAAATGTTTTCTTCCCTCTGAACGGTTTAAATTGAAAAAAAAAATATATATATATATATATATTTTCAAATCTGCGCAGAAGTTTTTTCACTCCATATTTTCGTACACAAATGTCTTATAGGTATATTGGCAATAATATCTTAATAGATAAAACTTCAGAAAAATACAAATCGTAAAATTAAAGTTTTAAAAATTAATCCATTTAATAAATTCTTTTGATTTGCTTGTAAATTTTCAATTCATTTGTAAACGATTAAAAGCGTCCGCCATAAAGAATAAAAAATCTTATATTAATACTTACTATTAGGTGCAATATTTTAACTAATGCTTGGATTATATTTCTAATAATCATAAGTAACTTTTATTAAAATTAATAAAAGATATTTCAAAAACAAAAACATTTAAACTTTTTTCCTTACATTATTTCTTGTTGAAATACCTTACTCAATTTTATTTAAATAACAAAAATATTGCCAGCATCATTTCTGAGGAAAAAATCTCATTTAGAAAAACCCATAATTGGAAAAGTTCTAAGATTGCAACATTAATAAAATTATGGTCACCCTATAGTAATGTACATACAATACATTGGTATGTACATATGGAAATACATCTTTATGTATCTACATGCATATTGGAAAATGTAGCATAAGATATTCGTGTTACAATACAAACTAACTTGACAATTGTAAATAGAAAATTAAAACGATTTTAAGTCACGCCCAATGTCCTAATTATCAAAAAGAACTTGTGGTATACTACTGGAATTTCTATGTACATTAAGTTTACTTTTAAGACGTATAATTAAAAGAAAAATGTTACTTTTTAGATATTCGTTATTTATAATTAAACAAAAAATATATTTATTATAAAATTATTTAACATCAATATGAAATATGTACAATATATAAATTTTGCTATGTATGTAGCTATTGCTGCAATATGTATAATGGAAAGTTTATTGGAAGTACATTCTTTAAAAGGAAGTATGTACACAAAGCAAACACAAAAAAGGGTGGTATACAATAGGAAAATCAACATGGCGGCCATATTAATTTTGATGTACATTTTATTTTTGCACTTATTTATTGTACTTACCTCATATTTTAATCCTGCTAAGCGCAACCAAGTTTCCACTTTAAGGCAATATGGAGATAAAGATGGCAAAAGTGGAGTTCTAGAGAACTGGTACAGATATATTATATCCTTTTCAAAATTTGTTTTATGTACACTAAATTTCGCTGCAGGCTCCGACTTGTTTGTTAGCGCAGAGTTTTCATTTTCTTTTTTAATATCTTCCAAAACTGGCTGAGGTTTTTCTGGTGACGAATTATCTTGGGCGTTAGCACAATTCTCTCCAGAATTGCCTACTTTTTCAGCCTTGTCCTCACTAGCTGTGTTATTATCCACAGGTTGAGCATCTTCCGGTTTATTATCCGGAACAGGGTTATTTGTAACTTCAGACATTACTATTTTTATATATTTTAATCTTTCAACGTAAAATAATATAAAATCGTCCTTGCGTGTGTATTTAAATTTTAGTATTCTCAAATGTCTTAATTAACTTGTCAAGTATCCTCTAAAGTCTGAAAGGATCTATTTAAAAAAACAGTACTTGGTACAACACATATATGCAATGCACCAATAAAATGTATGTATATATACACAAAATATACTTAATACTTTGAGGCTTTCAATAGCAAACAAAAAGCAGTCCAATTACAAACATCCACAACACGAACAGCGTTCTCTGAAATAACAAATACAACTGAATCAAAAAACGCAACTGTATATTACAGAAAGCGTATCCTTATATAGGTATCGTTAGTTTCACAAAAAACAAAACGATTTGACATAAAGTTGTTCATGCTTAATATAGAGTTTTGACAGTTCTTTAAATAACGTTTGTATGCAAAAGTGTAACGAAAACTTGCTCTGCTGTGTAAGTAACATCACTTAATAATTACACCATATAGTTAAACGGACCTTATGTCCAGCATTGCCAACATAGCTCTGTTTGATATAGCATTTTTAACACACCCAAAGTAGTATTTTTTCCTTTGGTGCTTTCTTTAAAAACGCTTCATTTGACTTTGTCTAAATTGTATAGTGTTGTCTATTATGAAATCGCAAACATAAAGTCTATATTAACAAATTTTTGGATCAATAAGAAAAATAACGCCGTAAGAAATGTACACAATTTGTAATATTATCTGAGTTGCATTTGCTTTCTATATCTATTACAATCTATATATATATATATATATAAAACTCTAACGTGACTGACTGGATGACCGACTTATCATCGCCCTGCCCAAACGGCTAAAGACAGAGAGCTGATATTTTGACAGAGGATACCTTTTTTGATGTATAAACCCACTATTTATAAAAATTCGACCGCTAAGGAAAAAATCCGTAATGCTATATCTTCGGAAGTAAACATGATAGGACTAAATTGAATTGTGTTGGGATCTGCTGCAAAAATAAGAACACACGTGCTTGGTACTTTTTGGCAGATGGGACAAAAAGCGGGTAAAAATAAATTTTTAGTACTTTTTTAACCCATGTGTATCTTCTGAACCAATCAAGACAGAAACAAAATTTAAAACGGAGACGGTAAATAATAAGAAAATATCAAATACGTTTTTGGTACTTTTTTGATTAAAGGCGTCAAACGGGGAAAATAAATTTAAGAAAAGGTTAATTCTACTTTATCTTTGTATATCACTTGAACCAATAAAGCTAGAAAAAAATTTATAGGGAAGTCGATTGCCAAGTACAAAATATCAAATACGTATTTGGTACTTTTTTTCAATTTAAATGGTAAAAAAGGCAAAAATCGGTAACATTATATCTCATAAACCAAAAACAATAAAAGTGAAAATTGGTTTGAGATTCGCACTAAAAATCAAGGGATATGTTTTCGGTGCTTTTTTATATGTAAAGGGACATTTTTGTAAATGGCAGTAATAAGGGCAAAAAGGGTAAAAACTATACTTTGGCACTTTTTTTAACCCATATGCATCTCTTGAAGTTACAAACATAAAGTCAATTTATTTCACAATCGATAAATATTTAACAAATATTAAACAAATGTAAATTGGATCAGCTACAAAAAAGGGGGCACCTTTTTGAAACTTTTTTTTAGAAATATGACCAATAGAGGTAAAAAAGGTTAAAAACGATTTTTTGTTACTTTTTTAACCAATAAAGATATAGATACAATTTGTATCGCAATCGATAAGCATTAAAAAGATAAAACAGAGTAGAAAAGCGAAAAATTAGTAACGTCATATCTCTAAAACTAACATCGATAGAAATAGAATTTAAATTGGATTTAGATCGGCTGAAAAAATGATGAAACAAATGGGGTAAAAATAGGGAATCAAAAGGGTTTAAACGAAATTTTGGTACCTTTTAACAGAACAAAAATATATTTTTTATAAATAGTAAATTATTAAATATACTTTAAAAAAAAAATTGTTTATGGATTTGCAATATTTTTAAACAAAGGAACATAGTTTTTGAGATCATTACATTAATATGCAGATAACTTCTGATATAAATGTGTACTCATATTAAGACTACTAAGCAAACATATTGAAATTTATAAATATAAAATAAATAATCTTAGCATTTATGTAAGGAATAAATTTGTTTTACAGTCTTCATATTCTTTTAAATATTGCGACGAATTTTAAACTTATCCGTCCCATTGTGCAAGGTTCACTGCTTATAATTCTTCCCCTCGCTTTCTAGATGTTTCTGTTGGTGCTGTTGTTATTCTGTTTATGTCAATAAGTAGAGCAACATGTTTCTCTTATGTACAGTAAAGAGCATAGCAACATGTTTCTCTTTTATCTACATTCTCTCTCTCTCTGTTACTGTTAACTTCAGATAACCTGTTTGTACAACGTACGAGTGAGTGTGTTGTTGATCATGTGAGAATGTAGTGGAACACACATGAACTTTCGTAAGCCACATTGTTAGTGTAATCAACTACAGCTGCTCTTTGTTTACGTCTGCAGAAATTGCTAGAAACTCTCTTCTCTACTATATAAGGGCGATGGGCGAGTATTGTGGGGACAGTTTTAATCAAGACGCGTATAAAGAGAACAGTGTGACTAAGAGTATTTGTAAAGCAGTTTTGTGAAGTTTGTTTACAGTATTTGTGAAAGTGTGTTTTAAGTGATTAACTCTAAAGTTAATAAAAGTATTGCTTTGTAAAACTACATACTACAAGTGTTTTAATTTGATTACGGTTGTTTGCAAAAAGAATTCCTTCCACGTTTTTAAAGGAAAAACGTAACAACTGGTGTCAGAAGTGGAATTGCAAAATAACAACCATGGTGAAACTTAAAGAATTAAAATTGGACCAACTTAAGAAGGAGTTGGGAAAGATGAACGTGCCAACAACCGGCACTAAAGCTGAACTACAAAGAAGGCTCAGGGACGAACTCCAAAATCAAGGTATTGACATTGCGACTTACGAATTTGAGACTAAAGAAGAAATGGAGATTAGTACCCGTTCGATGACTAGCAGCCTAGACATAAGCTCAATGTTCGCCGCGATGATGGAAAAGATGGAAGTTAACAATAAGCAAACGAGAACCATGTTTGCAGGTTTAAAAACAGAGTTCAAGAATCTGCCAAAATCAACAACGAGAAGCTTCTAGCTGAGGTCAGACAAGAAAGCAAACAGATAGAAGAAAAACTGCAAGAAATTTCTGGATCCACTAACAAACAACTTCAAGAAATTTCGGAAACGATTAACAATCGCATTGAAGGCGTTAAAATCAAATTTGACAAAAAACTGGCTGACGTCGGAAGGAAGATGGGCTATCTAGAAGCGAAAGTCAATGAGAACAAATTTAACAAAGAACTGGCTGACGTCGGAAAGAAGATTGGCGATCTGGAAGCGAAATTTAAAGACATACAACACCATGGAGGTCCAGTGCGAGTTGTTCAAGACACATCTGGAAAAACAAAAACACCCAGTTTTGATGGCAGTCTACCGTTTAATGTCTTCAAGTTTTAGTTTGAAACAGTCGCCGAGAGGAACCTATGGGACAACGACCAGAAAGCTCTGGAACTAATTTTGGCTCTAAAAGGCAATGCTGCGGAAGTCCTAGAAAGTGTGCCGTTAAGCTGTAGAAAGAACTTTGATGATATCATGTCTGCTCTTCAGCGTAAATACGGTGGCGAACACAAAAAGGAAATTTATCGTCTGGAACTTCGCGGCAGAGTCCAGAAAACAAACGAAAGCTTACAGGACTTTGCCTTGGACATTGAACGTTTGGTGGGGCTAATTTATCCTGGAGAAAGTCAGACTTTCTTGGACTAGTTCAGGATTGAAGCATTTGTGCATGGTATAAGAGATCCTGATATTAAATTTGCGGTGTGTGCCACACGAAAATCAACATTTGCCGAAACTGTGTCATTCGCATTGCCCCAAGAAATAGCAAAAATCATAGCCAAGCCACAAATATGCAGGTTGCGAAGTGTCGACGTAGTTGCTAACAACCAAACCAGTATGGAACAACTGATAGAGAAAATAAGTCGAGTAGTAGTTGAATCGCCGTGGTATAGCAGGTTAGTCATCCGCCTAGCATACCAGAGGCCCAAGTTCGATCCCTGGCCAGACTCACTTGAAAAAATAAAAATTTTCAAAAAAGCGTCGGTTCACCTCATAACTCAGCTAGCCACTAGTTATTGAGTATTAGGCTATGTAAAACTTCTCAAACTAATGCATTTGCCGTTCGGAGCCGGATTTAAACCGTAAGTCCCTTTCAATGAGTCTAAAAATAGAATCGGATGCAGCTCATTGTCTGAGAGAAGTACCCCTTGTTCCAATTGGAATGTTGTCGGGGAATTATATATATAATAGTTGAGAAATTGAGTAGAGTAATAGATGAGAAATTGATCAAGCCGAAATTCAAGTGTTACAACTGCGGTAAAGGAGGTCATTTCCAGCGAAATTGCAGGGCATCGTTAAGACAATCGAGATCTGCTTCATCAGTCGAAGGCAGCCAACAGGAGAAGTCCTGCAATACCAGAAGAGTTCCTGTAAGAGTTAAAAACTGAGCAAATCTGATTTGGAAATTGATCAATGCGCAGCCACTGAAGCGATCACTAACTGCGAGACAAAATCAGAGCCTGTTAGGATGTCCAGCAGGGAGCAATAGCAACTGGTGAAGTACGTTGAGAGTAGGCATTGCGCCGAGACCAACGTCAAGAGTTGTGTAGTCGACGTTCGGCAAATGCGTGTAGAATCCAGTGAAGATTGGTCTGTAGTGCAGAGGAACGATCCAGTACTGAGGAAAATAATGCAAGCCAAAGAAGAAGACAAGAGGCCAACCCGTAACGAGATATCGCAGGAAAGTCCGCTGATGAAATCATATTGGGCTTTCTGGGATAGTCTAAAGATAATAGACGGTTGCTTGTATCGCACTTGGGAGAGCGCTGATGGAAAGACAGTGCAAAATTTGGTCGTGGCTATGGATGTGGCAGGACCTTTCCCTGTGAGCGAGGCTGGTAATTGTTATGTGTTGGTGGTGATGGACTATTTTACCAAATGGCCGGAGGTGTATGCAGTACCTAACCAAGAAGCTAAAGCAGTGATAGACGTCTTTGTAAACAACTGGATATGCCGCTATGGAGTTCCACTAGAGTTACACTCAGATCAAGGCAGAAATTTTGAATCCGCGGTGTTCAGGGAAATGTGTGAGTTGTATGGTATAAGAAAAACGCGAACTACCCCTCTACATCCACAGTCTGATGGTATGGTTGAAAGGTTTAACCGTACGCTGGAAGAGTATCTAAGGAAGGTGGTCAGCAATCATCGGAGAGATTGGGATCAACACATACAAAAATTTCTGCTGGCATATCGAACAGCCGCTCACGACTCCACGTCCAAGACCCCTGCCAAAGTCGTCCTTGGAACCGAGCTGCGATTACCCGCAGACTTGCAATTTGGTACTAAGCCAATAACAAATACTGAGGATCGTGGTCACCTCTCCTCCCAAGAACAAGAAAGCCTTAATGAACTTCATGACTTCGTCCGCAGCAAAATTAGAATGGTCAGCGACAAGATGAAGGCCAGATATGATAGAGCGGCCAATTCCCAGGGATTTAATGAAGGTCAGTTGGTACTCTTATACAACCCACAGCGCAGAAAAGGATAATCCCCCGAACTACAAACTCATTGGGATGGCCCGTACAAGGTTGTTAAAAGGATAAATGATGTGGTGTATCGAATACAAAAAGATAAGAGTCCAAGGTCTAAAATGAAGGTCGTACACCTCGAAAGATTGGCCGCCTACGGAAGAACGGAGACTGTGCCTATTCGGGACGAACAGGCTTAAGAGGGGGGCAGTGTGACGAATTTTAAACTTATCCGTCCCATTGTGCAAAGTTCACTGCTTATAATTCTTCCCCTCGCTTTCTAGATGTTTCTGTTGGTGTTGTTGTTATTCTGTTTATGTCATTAAGCAGAGCAACAGTTTCTCTTATGTACAGTAAAGAGCATAGCAACATGTTTCTCTTTTATCTACATTCGCTCTCTCTCTCTGTTACTGTTAACTTCAGATAACCTGTTTGTACAACGTATGTGTGAGTGTGTTCTTGATCATGTGAGAATGTAGTGGAACACACATGAACTTTCGTAAGCCACATTGTTAGTGTAATCAACTACAGCTGCTCTTTGTTTACGTCTGCAGAAATTGCTAGACTGTCTTCTCTACTATATAAGGCCGATGGGCGAGTATTGTGGGGACAGTTTTAATTAAGACGCGTATAAAGAGAACAGTGTGA
This sequence comes from Stomorhina lunata, assembly GCA_933228675.1. Taxonomy (NCBI): domain Eukaryota; kingdom Metazoa; phylum Arthropoda; class Insecta; order Diptera; family Rhiniidae; genus Stomorhina; species Stomorhina lunata. The sequence continues at coordinate 82,682,309 of OW121742.1, forward strand.
CTAAGAGTATTTGTAAAGCAGTTTTGTGAAGTTTGTTTACAGTATTTGTGAAAGTGTGTTTTAAGCGATTAACTCTAAAGTCAATAAAAGTATTGCTTTGTAAAACTACATACTACAAGTGTTTTAATTTGATTACGGTTGTTTGCAAAAAGAATTCCTTCTACGCTTTTAAAGGAAAAACGTAAAAATATTCTTTAAATTCAATACAACAAAATACCCTCTCATATGAAGCATTTAAAAAAGGTAAACATTAACCAAATTCGACAACTTTCTAAATGTTTGTAGCGCTTATATCTCTTTTAAATGTTTAAAAAATTCTACCCAACGTTCTTAAGCTGATTTTTTTTGTCTATATTCCATTTCTTCAATTTTTCGGAAGAGGTGTAACTTTTAACAAGAGCTAATTCGTCAAATAATTCGGTCTCATTTATATTTAGCATGCAAATATAGTACAAATACAGAACAGTAAAAAAAATACAGAACATTTTTACACTTTTTCCTAAATAATAATTTATACAGAACAGACCTCTCAAATACAGCACTGTACTCTATAATAGAGTACATATGGTCACCGTACCCATATATAGCACCCTAAATACAAAAGAGTCACAACTCAAAATTTTCCAAAACTGACTTTTATCGATAAATTAATTTAGAGCACAAAACTCTAAACTGCTGCAAAAATTTCATTCACATCACTATCTATTTTTATATAAAGTGTGTTCATTTGTACATAAACAGTTTTTTTGTCTCTCCTGAATATTTTAGTTTTTTGAGTTGTGACCAATAATTATAGAAACAAAATGTATACCTATTAATAAGGATAGGTTTTTTCTTTTTAAACTATACATATTATTTAAATCAATAATGCTGGAAATATAATTTATAGACTGGTCGGGGGTAAAAAAGGGAAAATCGCAAAAATTGTATCTTCTAAACTGAAAGGGATAGAAACAAATATGACAATGAGTTTAGATCAGGTCTATTTTACTAAGCTACAAGTTTACAACTACAAGTGGTTTTGCCTGTAAAATTTTGAACATGTAAATAATTTTGTTTCATTAAAATATAATTACAAGTTTGTGGCTACAAGTGATTTTTATAATTTACAAATTTACAAGTCATACTTCTACAGAAGGTTTTGCTTCAAAAAAGCATAGTGTTTTAATAAAATAGCATAGCATAGTTTTTTAATAAAAATTAGTTCAAATAAACACAAAATCAAATCAATATTAATTACCATTTATTTATTTTGTTTGTTTTTAATTATAAAATTTTTTAAATATGTATGTTTGATTGATTAGGGGTGTGATAACAATCAAAATAAATTATCGATACATGTACATTGAGTACCCATAATTGCGACTTCGGAAGTGATTTTAAGTCTATTATAATAAAGGTGAAAGGTATTTTTAAAAGACATAAAAAGGACACATTTTTTGATATTAAGTTGATTTACTCAATAATTCAATAATATGGACTGAGCGAAAGCAGCTAGGTCACTGAAAAATATTCTTCATTTCAGTGATAGCTCCCATAGGCGGACACCGACCGTAAAGCCTAGGGTAGATGACCGTCCGTTCCTTATCTCCCAACTTTTTAACACAAAATAGAATTGTGAGCCTCTCTTTAGAAAATTTACTATGTGTAAATTTTTCTGACTTTAGAGATAATGTTCTGTTAGGCAATGCACGAAAGAATAGATCACTCTCGTCAGCATTGTAAACATCCTCAGGTCTGTGCATACTAAGCATTGAAGTGAGTCTTTCTTTGAACTGAGTAACATCCTCTGAAATGATGTACGTAGAGAAGAATTTGTTCTAAAAATACGATCCAATTTAAGGGACTTGGAAAATCTTTCGTCTAGCGGAGATGCGTTCCTATAAGGGCAGTCCGCGAGTGGAGCTTTTACTGTATATAAATTTGGAACAATTTCTTCAACATTTTGGGCGGCATATTTCATATTTAATTTCAGTGCGGACTTTTCCATAAAGCCTATACACAACATTCTAAAAATAGTCTAAAGACATTAATTTTTTCGATATAGGCGGTCAATTGACCCAACTAGAATCTTAGTTTCTGCATTTTATTGGAATGCATTGCAGTTCTACAGGCTGCTCTTCACAAAAATCTTGAAAAAAACGAATCACAAAATCTGAAAAGCTGTAAAAATTGTCTAAGCTAGGAGAATGTACATTAGAGTGCCAATAGCGTATATGGGGGAAATTTCTTGAAGCTCTACGTTTCGGGCCAACCAGATTTGTTAGAAATACTAAAAAAATAATCCCTTTTAGCTAAATGGGATGAGGGGAAAGCGTGCCCATGACCCGCCCAAAATATGCAATATGCCTTATTTTTTACTTTGATTCTAAATAATTTAATTAATATTTTAAAACAAAAAAATCCAAAGACATGATTAACAATTCTATGGCCTGTAAGTACTAAATAGTTTTGTCAAAATATTATCAAATTTACTTAGTTTTTATATTAGAAAATTTTACTTTTTTCTCAGGTCGGTTTCAAAAATCATTTTTTGATTTTTTGAAAATTTTGTTCAACAAATATTACAAATTTTAAATTATTGTTTCAGGTTTATAAAAGAAACAAATAAGAGAATAAAACACAGAAAATATGGTGTCAATATCTTAACCCGTTTTGCGGTACCAATGATTTAAAATCTTCATATTTTGGGAAAATGTAATTTTTTGGTTATAATTTGATTATATGCTTGTTAAATTGTATCTAAGTTCAATTTAAATAAAAGTAGTAATGAATATTTTTACTTAGTATTTTCACTCAGTGGTGTTTTTTTTATCATTATAAAAGTTTAACCGTTTTTTCCCGAGGTCAAAGTTCATTTTTTTTTAATTTTCCATTGGAAAATAGCTGAATATTAAAAATATATTATTGAATTTAAATTAAAATGCGAGAAAAAAAATTTATTTTAACCCTAAACGGCCACCGCCAGATTGCTTCGAATTGCTAAAAAATTGTCCCTTTAAATTTGAGCTCAATCAGACGAAGGCAGGGTTAAAATATTTTTTTAATAAAAATACTTAGTATTTATAAAAATAATTACTTTTTTACATTTGGATTAAAATTCGTTATAAGTTACAATGTGATATTTTTTAGCTTGAGCAATTAGTTAGATCCGTTTACTTTTAATAGAATAACAAAATTAACAAGAAAATTTCTGGAATTGATGAAGGCTACCAATATCTAAAATTTTTCGGATGAATGTTTAGTTTGGCAGTAATTTAAGAAAAACTAAAAGATGTTATGAAAAAAACGTAAAAAAATGAAATTTTTCAACTTTTCGTTTATATAACTCTGAAACTAGGAATTATATCGCAAATCCACATACCAAAAATTTTCATATTAATGTTTTTAATGAGTGTGCAAAAATTGAGTGCAAAATATTAGGCGGTATTTTTGCAGTTTGAAAAATGATGGAGCTAAGTTTTGAGAATTTCTGCTTTTCCAAAAAATAAAACTAAATAAACTAATTTTACAATTGCAAAATAAGGTTTAGAAAATTAAAATTTTTTGGAGACTATTGCACGACTAATATAAATAAAAGAAATGAAATTTGTATTTAACGTTTTTAATATGTTATCTTCTATATATATAAAACTCTAACGTGACTGACTGACTCATCATCGCACAGCCCAAACGGCTAAAGCTAGAGAGCTGAAATTTTGACAGCGGGTACCTTTTTCAAAGTATAGATCCACTAAGACGGGATTTTTGGAAATTCGGCCTCTAAGGGGGCAAAAGGGGTAAAAAAGGGAAAAATTAGTAATGCTGTATCTCCGGAAGTAAACGTCATAGGCCCAAAATTGAAATTGCGTTGGGATCAGCTGCAAAAATAAGTAGACACGTGTTTGGGTAAAAATAAAATGTTGGTACTTTTTTAAACCCATGTGTATCTTTTGAACCAATCAACAGAGTAACAAAATTCAAAATGGATCCGGTAAACAAGAAAAAAATATTAGACACGTGTTTGGTACTTTTTGGATTCAGGGTTCAAAAAGGGGGAAAAGCGGGGAAAAAAATTTAGAATAGGTCCATTTTTGTTTTTCTTTGTATTTCACTTAAACCAATAAAGCTAGAAATAAAATTTATAGGGAGGTCGATTGCCAAGTACAAAATATTAAATACGTGTTTGGTACTTTTTTCAATTAAAAGGGTAAAAAAGGGAAAAATCGGTAACATTATATCTCATTAACCAACACACAATAGAAGCGAAGATTAAATTGGTTTGAGATAAGCACTAAAAATTAAGGGACATGTGTTCGGTACTTTTTTGAAAATCGGCCGCCTAGCGGGCAAAACAGGGTAGAAAAGGGAGAAATTAGTAATATCATATCTCCGAAACCAACATAGACAGAAACAAAGTTGAAATTGGATTTGAATCGCCTAGAAAAATAAGGGGACACGTGCTTGGTACTTTTTTGAAAATGGCACTAATAAGGATAAAAAAGGGTAAAAACTATATTTTGGTACTTTTTTTAACCCATATGTATCTTTTGAACTAATAAACATAGAAACATATTTTATATCGCAACCGATAGATATAAAACAAGTAAGAGTGGTATATTCGGCTTTGCCGAATCTTGGATACCCTTCACCAATGGTGTTCCAAAAGTACTTAATGTAATTCGTAGCAATATTTGGTTATACTAGCATTATATGCAAAGAGTCTTTAAAATTAAGAGTCGGAAAACGAAAACCTTTTCGGTGGCGTCATCATCTAGAATAGTTATGCACCCAAAGGTTAGGTTGGGCAGGTGGCTGATGTCTAGGGAAGCTTCACTTGGGTTCTAAAGTGGTCCCTTTGTGAAAGATAATGATTACTAGACTACAAGTAGAGAATGCATATTTAAGCCAGCCAGTAGCTTCGAAATAAAATAGACACATATTTTACGAACATTTAATAAAGTTCGATAGACCAGATAAACCATGCAGAAAAGATGCTTCAAAATGTAGATGCCCTTAGATTTGCAATAGCACATCGATTTGATAAAGTTTAAGTATTCTGACATGCAACCCAAAAACGCTGTGCCCAGTAAGGGTTGTGCACTTTAATTCGTACGAATTATCCAACTAGTAAAAGTTCTTGATTAGTTATGTAAAACTCTGAAGTTAGCGGACTGATTTAGGTCAAAGCTTTAACAATGATTGTCAATGTATACAAGCCTTAAAATTATAGGGTATACACTCTTAGTTTTAGATACATACGTGAAATATATAGCTTTTGAATGGATGGTTATCAGCTTTGTCGGAAAAGTTTACTTATTAATTTGAAGTTAGTTAATTAATTAAAATGAACACTTCATCAATAATATTTGGGATGTATAGTTCTTTCGATCTGTCCGATGGATGTTTGGAAAGTTTTGCTCTAGTTCTTTGTGCAATTTTAATGTGATTTAATTTATCAGCATTAAATCGATTCCCGGTCGGGTTTATATGGGAGATTTCACTAAATGTGAATAGAGCTCGCCCATTTTCAATATCGAACTTTTCAAGAGACCAGAAATACTTTTGTCAAATGTTGTCCCTCTAGAAAGTTTATTTTAGGCGCTATTGTCCTTAGGCAAATATTGTACAACGTCTTTATACTAAATGTCATCATCGTATCTATTATAATTTGTCATTTATTAGCTACTAAGAGATTGCCTTAGGCGAAGTTATACGGGATCAATTGTCAAACGTGAACGGATTTCTCCCAATTGCAATTAAAAAATTTAAATTTTTGTTGATATGTGAGATACTTACATACATATGTAGGTTTTGAACGGATATCATGTAATTAGCTGCATTTTTGTACTTCCTAGGAAGATTACCTATAATTTGATATATAATACATTCTCAAATGTTATCATAATGTTCAAAAGTCAGACACAAAATTATGATAAATGCAGTGTCTGCTAAAACCAGATTTGTGGAGCTCCTGAATTGTCCCACCCTGAATTTCAACATTGTCGATCAAAACACCATCACTTAAACGCTAAATTATATCTACCACAAATTAACGAATGCATCAGGATTTAGATAATCCCCTGCGAAGGACGCTATTAAACTTCATCAAAATAAACATCTGAGGTATCGACAAAACAGGAGCTCCAAAAACTTGACTACAACAGAAAAAAGGACAGACAGGTAGACGGACGGACATGTAGACGGACGGACAAACAAACAGACGGACGGACAGACGGACGGAGGTCGCGAAATCGATTCTTGTGCCGATTCTGAGTTGATCGGTACAATTTGAATGGTATTCATAATCAGATTTGTGGAGTATATATATCAGATTTTAGAAAATCCTCCTATAAAGAACGATGTGAAATCACAATCGGTCCATAAACACCTGAGATATCGCTGAAACAATACTTACAAAATGTAAACAAAATTTCTTAGACACGTACTTTGGGCAATTTGCTGTACATCAAATGTAGTGTTATGGCGATATCTCAATTGTTTATAGACCGCTTTTGATAAAATTTAATAACGTGCTTGGTGGGGGAATTTCCTAAAATCTGATATAAAATTTATGTAGGTCCGTACTAAAGGAGGATAGTTTTTCCTATTTCTGCATTTAATTTTTTCAACAAACATTCTCTAATGTATACTTTGGGCAATTTGCGATACATCAAATTCAGTGTTTTGGCGATATCTCAGTTGTTTATGGACCGATTTTGATAAAATTTTACAGAGTGCTTTGGGAAAATATTTCCTACAATCTGATATATAACATATTATCACATGTACACCAGGAGTATCTTTTTTCTCTTGTTATTTAAAAGTGTGTTTCAATCAAAAATTTTCAAATTTTCGTCTAATTTTTGGTATTTTTTTGATATTTTCGGTGTTTATAAACCGATTTTAATGAAATTTAATAGCGTTCATTGCGGGAGAATTTCCTAAAATCTGATATATAATTTATGTAAGTCCATCCTCCAGGGGCTTCAGAAACTTGATTTCAACAGACAGACAGACAGACGGACAGACAGACAGACAGACAGACAGACAGACAGACAGACGGACATCGCTTAATCGATTCTCCTCCCGATTCTGAGTCGATCGGTATAATTTTTATGGGGTCTACGATCACTAATAAAAAAATTACAAACGGAATCACAAACTTATAATACCCTTTCACCTATTGGTGAAGGGTATAAAAAGAACTAAATACGTATTTGGTACTTTTACGATTAATGGGGTACAAAAGGGTAAAAAAGGGAAAATATTCAAGGATAGGTTTTTTCGTTTTTAGCCATGGATATCTTTAAGGCTAATGAAGCCAGAAGTATAATTTATTGACTGGTCGATGGACATTGAAAAAAATAAACTACGAGTTTGGCACTTTTTTTTAATTTTGGGGGTAAAAATCTGTAAAGTATATCTTCTAAACCAAAAGTGATAGAAACAAAAACTAAATTGGTCTGAGATCGGCACTTAAAACCAAGGGACACGTGTTCGGTACTTTTTTGAAATTCAACCTTCTAGAAGGTAAAACAGGGTAGAAAAGGGAGAAATCAGTAACATCATATCTCCGAAACCAATACAGATAGAAACAAAGTTGAAATTGGATTTAAATCGGCTAGAAAAATACGGGGACACGTGTTTGGTACTTTTTTGAAAATGGCACCAATAAGAATGAAAAAGGGCAAAAACTATATTTTGGTACTTTTTTTAACCCATATGTATCTTTTAAACTAATAAACATAGAAACATATTTTATATCGCAACCGATAGATATTAAAAAAGAACTAAATACGTATTTGATACTTTTGCGATTAATGGGGTACAAAAGGGTAAAAAAAGGGAAAATATTCAAGGATAGGTTTTTTGCTTTTTAGCCATGGATATCTTTTAGACTAATGAAGTTAGAAGTATAATCTATTGACTGGTAGATTTACATTGAAAAGAAATAAGCTACGTGTTTGGTACTTTTTTTTAATTTTGGGGGTAAAAATCGGTAAAGTATATCTTCTAAACCAAAAGTGATAGAAACAAAAACTAAATTGGTCTGAGATTGGCACTTAAAATTAAGGAACACGTGTTCGGTACTTTTTTGAAGTTCAACCTCTTAGAAGGTAAAACAGGGTAGAAAAGGGAGAAATTAGTAACATCATATCTCCGAAACCAACATCGATGCAAACAAAGTTGAAATTGGATTTGAATCGGCTAGGGAAATAAGAAGACACGTGCTTGGTACTTTTTTGGAAATGGCACTATTAAGGATTAAAAAGGGTAAAAACTATATTTTGGTACTTTTTTCAACTAATATGTATCTTTTGAACTAATAAACATAGGAACATAATTTATATCGCAACAGATAGATTTTAAAAAACAACTAAAGACGTATTTGAAACTTTTGCGATTACTGGGGTACAAAAGGGTAAAAAAGGGAAAATGTTTAATGGTAGGTTTTTTGTTTTTAGCTATAGATATCTTTTAGGCTAATGAAGCCAGAAGTATAATTTATTGACTGGTCGATTGACAAAGAATTTTGGTACTTTTTTGACCCATATATAATTTTTGAATCAATTATTATAGAAACAAAATTTATACAGCAATCGAAAAGAACAAAAACGGGTCAAAAATTTAAAGATAGGTTTTTTCCTCATGTTGTTTAAATCAATAAAATAACACTGTGTGTAATTTTTTAGGTCATGGAAAAATAACCACATACGGACACCACCACGAGATAGAGGATCAAAAAAAAGAAGACACGTGTATTTCAGTTTTGTCAAATGTCCTCCCCTTTTTTGTGGGCGGGGCCCTAAAGATTTTGGGCCTCTTTGCCTTTTTTGCAAAAAAGTGGTCATCTTCTCAGGCTCATATCAAACCGTTAGGAATTTCGATTTACTGTTTGAGACAAAGTTGTAGCCATTGTCATGAGGAATAAAAATTGTGAACGCATTAAATCAAAAAAACGCCATCTTGAATATCAAAATCGCAAAAAACTTAAAAAAAACGATTTTTTTAGGCTTTTTTTACATGTTCAGGTTCACACGTAGCAAACTGTTCAAAATTTAAGAAAACAATATACTACAAAAATGTAGCTAAGACCTCACTTAACAACTTTGTAGAACATACAAACATCCTAGGAATGATCCTTAACACAGTAAGGGTAGCGCTAAGGTAACCATAAAAATTAAAAATTTCCCAAAAAAATGATATTTTCAATGGTTATTTTTTTTTACTTCAACAATAAAAAATATTTGCGATTTTGATATTCAAGATGGCGTTTTTTTGATTTTTTGTGTTCACTATTTTTATTCCTCATGACAATAGCTACAACTTTGTTTCAAAAAGTAAATCAAAATTCCTAACGGTTTGGAAGATATGAGCCTGAGAAGATGACCACTTTATTGCAAAAATTACAAAGAGGCCCAAATTTTTAAGGCCCCGCCCACAAAAAAGGGGAGGACATTTGACAAAACTGAAAGACACGTGTCTTCTTTTTTTTGATCCTCTATCTCGTGGTGGTGTCCGTATGTGGTTATTTTTTTCATGTTGCACCGTGTAATAAATAAATCAATGATTTATGGACTGTTCTATTGACATTGAAGAAATATGTGACAGGTGTTTGGTATTTTTTTAAATTAACAAAAATGGAGTTAAGATCAGCAATAAAAATATTAGGACATGTATCCGGAATTTTTTTTTAATTTGGCTGATCAGGGGTAAACAACGGATAAAAAAGGAAACTTTTGTAAAATATTCAAAATCAAAAGCGACAAGAACAAGATTTAAATTGGGTTAGCAATCAAAATTGGGTCAGCTACAAAAATAAGGGAGGCGTGTGTAGTACTTTTTTGAAAATGTAGAGGGTAGGTACTTATTTTGTCCTATATGTATCTTAAGAACCAATAAGTATTTAATTTAATTTATATCGAAATTGATAAATAAGTGAAAAAGTTATTTTGGTAAATTTTGTAACTTTGTCAATTCAAAAGGTACCGCTAACGAAGTAGCGGGTTATAAAGCTAGTATGATATAATTGTATTATTAATATAAATTCGTGAATTAAATTTGGATGCTATCCGATTAAACCAACCTATATGTTTCTTATCAATATAAGAAAATAAAAAAATTATTTACTGTTTCATCAATTCAGCTAATAAAAACTTATTTTAAAAGTTAATAACAAAAAAAATTTTACACTAGTGGTTATCTGAAGTAGATAAGTGATATTAAAAATGGTTACGTTTTTAATCTTTGTTAGTTGAAGCATAGCCGCGAATAACGTTGTAAGCGACAAAATTGAAATTGTTCACAATTCGCAAAAAAACGTTTTTAAAGAAGCAGGCAATATCTAGATATTTTTTTTAATTCATCATACTTGGGTTAAAAACTAATTAAGTGAACAAATAGTTTAATAATAATACTTGGTTAATAAAAAATGTATTACTTATTTTTATACCCTTCACCACCATAGGTGGAAAGGGTATTATAAGTTTGTGCTGATGTATGTAACGCATAGAAATATTTGTCTTAGACCCACCTTTTAGTATACCAATAGGCTTAGAATCACTTTCTGAGTCGATTTAGCGATGTCCGTCCGTCCCGGCTGGCTGGCTGGCTGGACCCCCATGTAAACCTTGTAATCAAACTACAGGTCTTAATTCTAAAGATAATTTGATGAAATTTGGTACAGATCATTTTTTTGATAATGGGACCATGGCTATTGAAATCGGTACATTATTTATGGTACCTCCCATAGGTCCCACTTCCCGGAATTGACATATTGGCCACAAATATCAATATCACTGTATGATCACTGAACCAAACATTTGACCATAGCTCCCATACAAACTTTTCTTTAAAAATGCACTAAATGAGACAAAAAAAATCACTAAAACGCTCGTAAATCGTAAAGATATTGAAAATTTTGAGTTTATTTTTTGCGTACATAATTTTTTAAACAACTGTAATCAATTTGCTAAATTTCGAGATAATCGGTCCACATTTGACCCTAGCTCTCATATAAGCCCAAATGATGGAAACAGCTTAAATATATAAGTTTTGAGAAAATGTTTTTATGATGGCAAAATTTAGCAAATATTTGTCTTTATACAGGAAAAATAACACCTTTGACCTTAGTGGTGAAGGGTATCGTATGGTCGGGCTTGACCGACTATAGCGCTTTCTTACTTGTTAAAATGGAAAAACGTTACATATCCAAAAAATGATTGTCATATAAAACGTTATTCCATTTTGCACAACGAAAAGTGTAATGGCATTTAAAATGTTCTTCCCTCAAAAGAAACATTTATATTGCACTTAAAACGTTTTTCCACATTACCTGCTCTGGGGCGTTTTTGAAAGAAATACTTTTATTTTTTCTTGTTATATACTCATTTCCACTATTTTTTAACCTTTTTCTTTCAATATCTTTCCAATTTTCCACATTGCACTTTCTTTTTGTGCCTCTGTTACACTTATAAATTACTTTTGACAATGCTGCTCGTATCATTTTGTGTGTAACTTAGAACGTTCTTCCACTGACTAACACTTTCTAATTGTATTTTGATAGCGATAAGGTGCATAATTTTGACTGATTTGGTGATTGATCAATGTAAAAAAGTCAAGTTAACTGTAATCTGCAAAAAACATGTTTTGTAAAAATCCGCTTATAAAACGTTATTCGCGGTTATGCTTTAGTTAATGAAAGTAGCATTTTTTTTAAATATTTTTAGCATATTTTAATCTAACAAAATCCTGTTCTTTTTATTTTTAATTAAAAGTTTCTTTTTCGAAATAAACCCATAAAATGTGATAAAAACATCTTAATTCTTATAAATGGGCTAACCAGAAATCAACTGTCGAATTTTGGATCGATGCATTAGAGCATAAGAATGCTTTGAATGAAAATCTATTTAAGAATTTGGCTTCTTATGATTTTCTTCTTTGGTCATTTAGTCCCGTTTCACACGAATAAGGCTTACTTGATCAGTTTTTCTTTTAATTTCTTTTGAACCTGCATTCACGTTCACACACAAACATTTTCTTCATCAGTTTTCATTTTATTTTCTTTAAATTTCATACAAATTTTCAAAATTTTCGTAAACTTGATAATACGCTCAGTAGTGCGATTCACTACGCTTTTTTAACCACAATTGTTTCTTCAAAATTATTAAACAACTAAATTAACCACACTGCTATTCACTAACACTTTAACGATTTCTGTTGACGTTTAAAGTCAGCTGTTTCAATCAGCTGTTATAAATAAACAAATAAATTATTGTTTATTAACGCCAACATTTTTGATGCTGTTTAATGTTAAAGAAAAATGGTTAAGAAAAGTGATTTAGAAAAGTGTATTAAAAAATTGTTTTTTTATATAAATCGAAAATTATAATTAAAGAAAATATAATATAAGAATATAACAACAAATATAATTCAACTATATGACTTGGCTGCTCAGCAGACGACCGGCTTCTTTTGATAGTAGTATGTATTCATTCAGTAGTGTTCATATATCATCAAAATAAATAAAAATGTATTTAAAATAATAATTATTTTTAATATTTTACTCAAGTTGTTCTTAATATTTACAACAAAAATAGTTTTTGGCTTGTTTTTTTCTATTCTTCTTTGTGTTTTTCTCTTATTTTGACAAAGTTGCCACATAACTTTACCGTGGCTTAAACTAAGTTAGTGAATAACATAGTAGTTAGTGCAAACATCAAAATGTGTTGTTAATGGTAGAACCTTTTGAAAGTTTTAAAAGTTAGTGAATCGCACTACAGGTTTGCTCAATTTTAATTTTGTCAGTTTTTTCTCATACACATTCAAGACTTGATAAGCCAAACCTGACTAATGTAAAAGTAGACTTAGTAATGCTGAGGTTGAAAGAGTTTTTAGTGGAATGAACCTATTAAAAACCAAAGTAAGAAGTCGTGTGGGTTTAAGTACAATGAATTCTCTTCTTTATATAAGAAGCTGGTTAAAAATGCTAAACAAATGTTGCAGAATTTGAAATTAACTCAGAGCTACTAAGAAATAACGACGGAAATATTTATAATATTTCATTTTGTGTCAGAAGCTAATAAATATCAACGTCTATTTTTTGTGTCAGTTACGCCCTTTTGCATTTCAGGTGACGTTATTATTTTCTATGTTATTTTTTTGCTATTGAATAAACTATTTTGTGTACGCATACTGAAGTTATATTATACATATTTATATGCTACATAACTTTTTTTGTATGTTAATTGTTATTAAATAAATTGTTCATAGTTTTACTATTTTTTTTTTATTCAAAAATTTAAAACAATTCAGCTATATTGTCTAAAATACGCTTAAAAATGTTTGCTCTTCTTTTTTAGCTCTATAAAAGATTTTTTTTAACACTTTTAGTTCCAAAATTTGTTTAGTTCTGGCCACACTGCTTACAGCGGATACATTTTTAATCAGATTCATAATGAATTGCATTATTTTAAAAATTGGCTATTATATAAATTTTTCGAGATAAGTATCTCCTGTTAGATTGGCGAACGAACCTTTCTGAACAAAACTCTATAACATTGGAAGTTCAAATATTATGATATACTGGTTAAAAATTACGATTTTCTAAAACAACTTATAAGTAGCGGTGGAATCGGGGAACGCGCCTAATATAAAAAAATCTCAGAACAACTACTATTTCTGACTACCCAAAGAACGATTTTCAGCAATAAACAAGTTTTTTTTACAATGCACTACTTACTTATGGCGGCCAGATATGGAAGTCAAATAAAAGTACATTGATGAAAAAAAGAAGGACATCTGAGAAAAAAAGTACATTGTAACTTTAAGAAAACACATTACAATTTATGGTATATTTAACAAAAATTAACAATTTATTTCATAGAACTTTTATAAATGAGATAAGTCTTACAAATCAGATCTTCTTCTTCTGCTATCCTTGACTCCCAGTGGAGCATAGGGCCTCAGCCATCCTTTTATATCGGACTCTATTGCGAGATGTTAGGCATACATCATTTCATGAATAGTTTGCTGCTTGCAGCTCCATCAATTGATCTTCTCCACGTTCTAGCAGATGGGCCTCTTCCCTGTGGATTCCAACTAAGCGCTTGTCGAGCAATGTTTGTATTTGGCTTTCAAAATGTGTGGCCTATCCACCTCCATTCCCGTTGTTAAACCTCTTTGTCGCGTTAAGTAGATCTTCATTTCTTATGCGTTTCGGCCTCCATATATTAAGTAATAGTAACTTTGTTGTTGTTGATATTTGCCGAGATTTTCAAATAGCTCGAAGAATGCTGAATGAACATTTTGCCTTATTAATACGCGATTTAATATCCTTTTCTATTAACTAAACCCCCCAGGTAATTAAAGGTATCTACACATTCAGTTACCTCGTTATCCATATTGATGTGTGTCAACGGGTTTGCGCCATAGCCTCCGGGCATAATCTTTGTCTTGGATTCAACAGTAATAACTTTAGTATTCTCTTGAAGGTGGTCTGAGCTTTGGCTTTGAAGACGTCATCGGCTGTTTAAAGGGTGTTGTCCATTGGATATCGTGTCTACCATTTAGAGCCGCGCGCATTATGTTGAGTATAATAAGTATAGGTGACAAGATACATCTTTGCCTTAGTCTAGAAGTAACATCGAACGGATCTGATAATTTACCCTTGTGTATTACTCGACATTTAAAATCAATGTACATTGCCCGGATTAATTTGAGAAATTTCGTTGTCATGTAACAATTTTCTAAAATTCTCCATAGATAGCTTCTATTGACACTGTCGAAGGCCTTCAAAAAGTCGATAAACGCTAGGTAAATTGGCTTGCGGAATTGATTACATTGCTCTAGTACTATTCTTACTGTGTTGATTAGATCAACACAAGAACAGTTTTCTCTGAACACACACTGATTTTCGCGGAGTGTAGAGGAAACTGCGTCGGATATTCTGTTAAAAATTACACTACATAGTATTTTGGTCGGTATTAGGAGAAGTGTTATACCCCTGTAGTTTTTGCAGTCTTTAGGTCACCCTTTTTTGGTATTTTGACTAGTATACCTTCATTCCAGGAGGTTGGCAGAGCTTATTCTTCTTCCCATAAAATGGTATCAAAAATATAAACTGACAAACTTTTTCAAAATTTGGATAAGATCCCCTATTTAAAAATTCCTTCCACTTCTCTTACCACAGTCTTTTATTTTGAAACGGTTAAAAAAAAAAACATTTTAAAGAAACAAATTCAATACGAAAGACTACAGAAAAGAAAAATTTTAATAATAAAAACATCATAGATAGTTACAACAATAGGGAATAGAAATACGCCAAGTTTATTCTATAATTATTTTTTTTTTATTTAAAACAGTACATTCGTTAAAAAAAAGTACGCGTACTGCTGAAAACAGTCCGTTTGGCAAGACTATACTTACTAACAAATTGTATTGTTGTATGTTGAATGTTCCACCTTTAATAGTTTTAAGAAACCCAATCCAATAATTTAATAAAATCGGAAAGAATTTAACTACAGTTGTAGAATACAATATATGTCCGAGATCGAAGTTTTACACCCACTTAAGATTTTAAAAGTTTTTCTGACCTATGTTAATAATGCTAAACAATCCCCAGTCAATCGTTAAACAATTGTCGAACAATCATAAAAATCATCAAACAGTCTTTAGCCAATCTCCAATCAATCATCAAATAAATACAAAAAACCATCAAAACACCGTCATACAGCCATTATATAAAAATCAAATATTACCAATATCCTTGCAGCCGTTTTCCGATTTTAGATAAATCAAAAAAGTGGGTGTGGTATTTTTTTCTTTCAGTTCAGTCGATTTAAGATAAATTAAAGAAATTTTATTTTCATAAAATTTACTGAATTATAATTAACGTTTAAGAAAAAAATTACCCATATCCATGCAGCCATTTTCAGATTCAAGATAAATTAAAAAAGTGGGTGTGATAAATTTTTCTTTATATTAACTTTGACTATGATAACCGATGGAATATTCGCCGTTTTTCGATCCCCAGGCCCTTCTTTGTCCATTTTTAAAAAATATAAAAAGCGCAAAACTATTTTTCATTCGTTGCGAATAGTATCGTAGATAGTTAATTTAAATTGAAACACAACCGTTCACGTTCGCAATTAAAACTTTTTTGCATTTTTGTTTTACAATAGGTTTCTTATTAACTAAGGCTTTCGTTAAGTTATATAAAACATTCATGCAATTATCAAATAAGCAAGAAAGATACAATTATATTTACATAGAATAATCTAGAAAGATAAAATATAAACCGTTATCCTAGATTACTATAATAAATAGTAATAAAGCAACGAAATAACACACTGTGAATAAAGTATGTGTACTTAATTCAAATATATTGCTACAACTCGGCCATCCTAACCATGAGATCACCTAATCTCCTGTTTCCTTTCTGACCAATCACGTCCTTTGAAACATGGGCGCATGTACGAAGCTGCCCAAACACCTTAATAAGGCGTTCGGAACTGCTGAAATCCTTCTACATCCTCAAGTAGGTATCGATCATAAAATTTGGGATTAGTTTTTTTTTTTTTTTTTTTTTTTTTAATAATTCATTTATTTATCAATACACCGGCAGTTGAGTCAAAGTTTTTTATCATACATAGACATAGTCACCGTCTTTATATTTTACTGGCGATTTCCTATGTTTATTGACATAACTTTCATTATAGTCCTGTAGTGTCTTCTGTTTTTCGGCTGCCCTTTGTCGAATCGTATCAAGGTCGTCCCTCTGAATACCATTCGTTTTCAGCAAAGCCTCTTTTACTAGATCAATTATCTTTCCTCTTTCCAAATAATATTACACTAGGGTGTTCCCCAACCGCTCTATGAACTGTATTATAAAGTGTATATTCCCAATAAACCAAAAAAGGATACCGTACCATTAATGATATAATATTTCAATAGTTTTTAGACTCATAAATTATAAGACGAAATGATATAATTGTAATATTATATTTTTAAAAAAAAATTAATAAAAGCTCGTTCAAAAATTTTCTATAAAAAAAATTATAAGAATAAATTAAAATTTTTTACGTGTATGTAATATAAATTATATAAAAATATCGCGAATTTAAAAACAGTTGCAGTCATATCTGTTAAGTATATCAACATAACTATAATCTTTTGACTATTCTTTAAAAAATATAATATAATATAATACATGTTACGTGTCCTTAATAGATACTGAGTGGCCATCGCCTAGCTCGCAATGCATGGAACTTTTTTCGGGTGTAGATTTCTTTGGACCCTCACTCAGCTCTCAAGACCGTACCAAATAATTTTAACTAGAACATAACGAATATACAGAACCTAAACACAACAACGACACCGACATAAAGGGAGAAAGATGAATTCTCCTACCGCCCATTACCCAACCATGGTCACTTCTATCCATGCACAATTTGCTAGTGACCCCGTATTCCGACTCACCTCACCACTTCCAGTCTTTTCCTACCCCTTAGGAATGAGTTTTACTCTGAATTTTTTATGATTCAATAATTAGTACACATTTTATTAAGTTATCTTAAAGCTAATTAGGGAATATTACGAGATAATAATTAATAATAATAAGTCGATATATATATAATTCAAATAAAAGGACATAAATATAAACAAAAAACAGGAAATACAGAATTTTTAAACGGAAATCAAAAGCAAAAGAAATCAAATCACTCTAGTTCTTTTTTTTTAAGCGTTTTTACACCTAAATTGTGTTACCATTCAAAAAAAAACTTTCTGGTGTTTTGACTCCTAACTCCGAGCCTTTAAAACTAACTCTAAAACGACCTGACCTGAAAGAGCTCTCTAAAATCAGATATATTTTAATTAGGTAAATCTACCAAAAGAAACAGATCACTATTGTGAGCAAATTCCCAATGTAACTAAAAAAACCTGCAATTTGATAACTTTTCTACTAAGTGAAAAATACATTAAACAAATAAAATTTAACCTATATTTCAAAAATAACTTAAAACTACTTATCTAATAATATATGTTTTGTGTTTTGTTTTCTATCTTCTGAATTTAATATTAGCGGTTATATCAGCCAACAAAAATTATATACCAATAAAGTATTATAATATCAGGATTTTGCTTTCTTTTTCAATGTTTTGAATGTGGCACATTAATTTATTTTTACGATACTTAGTTTACCTGGTGACTTGCTTTTAGGGATGTTAGTTGAGGTGATTAAATCGGCAATTAGTTTCTTAGTTACATGAAATGATCAGGCATTCAAAAGCCCCAAGGTTTAAAAGTTAAGGAGAGCTTCTTTTCTTTTCCAATCTCTGGTCTTCGATACCCAAACTTCTGGTCCTGCTGCAACCGAATACCAATTAAAAGCTCTCCGCTCTGAATCTCTTATTAATGCAGGAAAATTTTTCACCATCAGGTACCTTTTCCAAGGAATCCAAGGTAATCTATCAAATCACCACAAAGACACTTATGTTAAGAATAATACATAAACTAATTTTTTTTATCACATTCTTACGTTTTTGTTTATTTAACGATTTACTTTAATATAAAAAAATATTGCTTAAATTTTCTGTGTCACAAGTAATTTGTTCTTTACTGTTTTTTTTTTCTTTTAACTAAAAAAAATATATTTTTTTAACAACCACAACAGGTGATGTTTGGCCACACTTAGAATGATAAATAAATCTCTTCAAGTTGGTAAGCCCTTTATATATTCCCCCCATAATTATAATGGACTTCCAGCGAGCCATCTTCTTATTTATTTTTGCTAAACGCGCACTTTTTTGTTTTTATTAAACTTGTCTCTTTCTTGTCATAATAATGAAGTTTTCCATAAACTGTTTGTCCCTCTTTCTTCGAGCCATATCATCATACCCCGCCAAAATTTTAAAAACCTTTTCAAACTTAACCGAAATTTCATTCATAAAAAACCCATTACTACATACCGCCTTAATATTATTAATTCACAGTAACATCTTATGCACAAATAAAAAAAAAATCCAAACACTTCCTAATACTATCCTAACTGAACATGGCTACCGCATATGTTTAGTACAATATTGACAGATACAAAAAAAAACCCATCGCATTGCATTGTGATTTTTACGATGCGATCAAAAATGTTCTTTTTCCTGTATAGAGACAAAAATTTGGACATCATACAAAAATTTTCTCAAAACTTATATATTGAAGCTGTTCCCGTCATTTGGAATTATATGAGAACGATTACCTCTGAATTATATGAGACCGATTACCTCCAAATTTGGTCATTTAATTACAGTTTTTACGAAAATTATGCATGCAAAAATTAAACTCTTAATTCTAAATATCTTCAGATTTACGAGCGTTTTAGTGATTATTGCCTCAGTGCGTTTTGACAATAGAGTTTCTATGGGAGGTATGGTCAAATGGTTTTAGTTGACATAAAAATAATATGTTTTTATTTGCATGGACAAATATTAATATATGTGGCCAAAATATCAATTCCGGGAAGTGGGAGCTATGGTAAAATGTGGACCGATTTCAACGAAATTTGGTAGCCATGGTCCAACTATAAAAAAAAATGATCTGTGCCATAAAATTATCAATAAAATTGCGGCCTGTATTTTGATTACATGGTTTACATATGATTCCAGCCAGCCAGGGACGGACATCGCTAAATAGACTCAGAAAGTGATTCTAAACCTATTGGTATACTAAAAGGTGGGTCTACGACAGATATTTCTGTGCGTTACATACATCAGCATGAAAATTTATAAATTCATACAAACGGGCATAATTCATACATACCCTGCAGTAAATACCGTCAGAGAAACAGTACTGTTTTGCTATTGACAATGTCTCCAGTACTACTTGCCTATTTTGCCCCATCCAATGTTATCTACTCTTGACATTTAACATTTAGAGTTCCTACGAAATCTACCAGTAGACATTACCACTATTTACTTAGTATTGACTTTGTAGTTTTTTTTTGGTCCAAATGGAGACATTGGGATCAAATCGGGGCCTATTGATATACATATATGTTGACACATTCGTTGACAATGTTACCAGTTATATACTAGAATAGTTGTCCCTATATATTCACTATTTCAGTACTGAACTAAAATTGGGGACATTTGAATTGATGTTACACAAAGTGTTGACACATGACACATGATCCCAGTTTTCTTACAGGGTACCTCCATACATACATATATACATACATACATACATAAGTCTGATAAAGCCACCTCCAAAAGAGAACTTTATCATAGAAATGAGGGCATCTTATCCCTATAATGCCACCGCAACATACAATAGTTTTTTCAACAGATTTGGAAAGAGTTATCTTAAGGCGTTTTACTTAGCGATATTTATTTCGACTATTTAATTTATAAAGCGTGTAAGTATTATTATTATTATTTTATTGTATATTTTTTGTAAATTAATTGTTCTATGATGTTCTTTTTTAGATTTCGTGGAGCAATTAGTGTAGATTGCTGCGCAAAGTCTAATTTTCTTCTGTTAGCCTTGACTCCCAGTGGAGCAAAGAGCCTCAACCATCCTTTTATATCGGACTCTATTGCGAGATGTTAGGCATACATCATTCCATGAATAGTTTGCTGCTTGTAACTCCGTATCAACTGACCTTCTCGGAGTTCTATCAGGTGCACCAACACGACGGCCGCCTCCTCTGTATTCCAACGAAGCCACACACACTTCAAAGGCCAAATACCAACATTGCTCGACAAGTGCTTCGTTGGAATCCAAAGTCGCATCTGATGCTGATTTATCAAAGAAGAGGTAAGGATATTCCCCTTTTCTATATACATACATTATTGTAACAAAGATTAGTATAAAATATTAACTTAAATTTCGGTCAATTGATGCAAATAACAGACCTTAAGTAAATGTCTCCTTTATTTTATACAACTGAACCACTGCACAACAATTTGTGTAACTATTGGTTCACATTTTTATCGACTATACATTACGAATTATTTAATAACTCTGTATGCATCTCACTTTATTTTTATTTTTTTTTACAGATAACCATTGCTTCGCAGAAAACAAAAAAAAAATCGGATGTGTAATAGTGCGATGGATGTTCAACTTAACCCAATGCTCCAATCGACACAATTTTAATATAGAAACAGAACGAACTATGCATTTCTGTTGAGAAAAAACTCCTATTTTGTTTTATAATATAAATTTTAATAAATAATATAATAAATACAACACTTAAGAGCTTAAAATGCAGCATGTTTTATTTTTACTAGTATCATTTTAGAATCATTATTAGTTATAATTAATGATATCGTTATATCATTATTTTTTAAAATCTCGGAAAGTATCGCGAAAATATCATATTGCCTCTTCTTTTCGATATTGTAAATGATATCATAATTTTCAAAAATTATTATATTATAATCGAGTGTACCTTTTTTTAGGGGACTACTATTACTTTAGAGTCTAGAATGATATCATTCTCGGAATTGCTTGCCGAGTAAATGATATCGTAACTATATCATTATGATATCGTTTGGTTTCTTGGGTTCTACCTGTTCTAGCACAGTGTCCCAAAATATTCCCTTTTCAGGGTTCCCAAGTTTTGCTAACATCGGACCTATTGATCTGTTGACCCTTTCTACCTTTTCCGAAGTAAAGCAATCACCGCGATCACTTATTATAAGTGGCCTCGAATATGATCTAAAATATTCCTTCAGGGCATTATTAGTAAAAATATAATTAACAAAAATAAGTTTCAAGGCTCTTGCTTTTGCTCTCATCTTTGGAAACCAATAAGTCTTCAGTATAAGTTCAGTCATCTTATCAGTACCAACGTGACCCATCTCGTTGTGATATTTGTACAGAAAATGTTCCTCCATATCTTCAGGGACGTAGAACAATAAATTACCGTCATTAGTCTTTTTATATAGTACACTATTTCTCATTTCAAACAAGTTATGGTCGGTGTTTTGAAATTTATTCTTTAATTCTTTCAATTTTTGATCCCTATTCTGGTAGATTATTAAATTTTCTTCAAAAGTATTAGATTCAACTACCATTATATTAGTCTACTTTTACATTAGTCAGGTTTGGCTTATCAAGTCTTAAAGAAAAAACTGACAGAATTAAAATTGAGCAAACCTGACCGTACTATCAAGTTCACGAAAATTTTGAAAATTTGTATGAAATTTAAGGAAAATAAAATGAAAACTGATGAAGAAAATGTTTGTGTGTGAACATGAATGCAGGTTAAAAAGAAATTTAAAGAAAAACTGATCAAGTAAACCTGATTCGTGTGAAACGGGACTAAGTACTTCTACTTAATGCATCTACATGTTGCATTTTGTTGCCTGATCTGTGTTCAAGTTCATACTCGTAATCTTGCAGTTCAAGAGCTCATCGTGCAATTCTTGGGTTAAGTTCTTTTCTATTTAATGTTAAAGTTAGAGAGTTACAATCCGTTATAATCTTAATTTTTTTCCCTTGCAGAAATATTCGAAAACGTTTTAGTGCATAAATTATTGCCAAAATTTTCGAGTTCGAAACTATGATATTTAGATTCTGTGTCCGTCGTTCTTTTTGATATGTAAAAAATTGGGTGAAACTTTCTGCCAGCTTTCTTTTGTAGCAAAACTGCTCCGAAACCAATAGAACTAGCATCGCAGTGAAGTTCGGTCTCATCTCATAAAGTCCAATAAAGTCCAAAAGTCATAAAGTGCCAATACTGGAGATTCTGTTGATTTTTCTTTTAGCAATTCAAAAGACTTAAGTTCTGTTTCTCCAAATTTAAACTTTTTATCCTTTTTAGTCAAGTCATATAGAGGTTTTGCAATAGAAATGTCATTTACAAATCTACGAAAATATGAATAAAAACCCAAAAAAATCTGTACAGAATGTTGTTTATCTGGTACTGGAAAATTTTTAATAGCAATCAATCCTTTGTCATCAGCACGAATTCCACATTTGTCAATTCTTAGCTTCAAGTTATTTTCCACTAATCTACAAAATACTTCCTTTAAAATTTTGAAATGTTTTAAATATATAATATCTGCAAAATTGTAGCCAAACTTGTGCTTTTGATTTAAGTTTGCACATCAGCAAAGTTTTTTTCGTATTTTCATCCAGTTTGTTGATTTCAAAATGATCCGCAGTGTGGCCATATCAAAAAATATTTTACAGCTAAATCGGCTTTAAAATAATGCTAGAAAATGCTAAATAAAAACCAAAACTGCCAAAAAAATAATGCTAACATTTTCATTGTATTATTTATTATTACTTTGGTAAATATATCTCTATAAATTGTTTATTTTTCATAATTCTTCCCTATAAACACTTATTCCATCATTTTAATCAAACAAAATGTATAAAAGGTAACAGAATATTTATTGAAGTATATGTACCTACACATTTGTATACATTTATGTACGTTATTTTGCCATTTGCTACCAGTTTTTAGAGAAATTGCGTATGCAACAACTAAACTCAAAATTGTCATTAGTATACATAATGTATTTATTTGAAATTTCATTAAAATATTCTGATATTTCTGGTCAGAATATCAATTTCGGGAAGTGAGACCTATAGGAGGTACCCTAACTAAGTGACCGATTTTTACGAATTTCAATTGCCATGGTCCCACGATCAAAATAATTGTTTGTGTCAGATTATAAGGTTTTCGCGGGTGTTCAGTGGCCAAGAATGTTGCAGTAATTATGATTTTTTAGTTCCTTAATTTTTGGATGAAATCTGATTGGAAATGGTGTATTTTGAAAGCTCTTTTAATAGCTAATAACATAAGCATTTCGTGAAGGTGAAACCTGTTTAAATCGAATTATTGATTATGTTGTTATATCGCTTTAAACATAAGGTATATTATTTAGGTTTTTATTATCCGCAATAAATTGTCAACCGTAGACAAATTTTGAAATCTAAAATAGTTTGTAGATTCGTTAACAGCATTTAAGTGATACGCATATAAATATATATAAATATCAGGTGTATAGTTTTTTAAATTTTCGTGAGATAAAAATAGATGTTTTTAAACTTCAACCTTTTGAACTTATATTATTTTTTCTTAACAACTTTTAATACTCTACAAGACTAGACTATGCCGTTTTTAATTTCACAAAAAGTGTGAAAAAGTTTTAGCCCTAGTTTTCAGCCAGCCGTTCAGACGGAAAGTCATCTTAAAATCGACTGAGGAAGTGAATCTAAGTCTTTTGGATCTAAAACTAATATTTCTATGCGTTACATACATCAGCACCGTACGGTTAAAACTATGCTAAAAGAATGATGATAGTGCCCTTTGTACTCTTCGACAGCTGTAGCAAGTTAATTTTTTTCTTAAAACATAAACAATATGATGCCATTTCCATTCACTTTATTGTCAAGGTTACATATAGAAATGTGTAATCAAAAATTGCATGGTGAGATTACAAAATATTTATTCAAATATAAATATTTTCAGTATAAAAAAGAATGCTAAATATATAATTGAAAATTTTTGAGCGCAATGGAAAAATGGCTGTGATAGTAGAGTTAGAATCGGTTAAATCAATGGATGAAGTTTTTAAAAACACTAGAAAACTTGCTGGCTCATCTATCTCTTTTGAGCGGGATATGATTCCAAATAAGCAGGAGCTCAAGAAAGCATTATTGATACTTAAGAAAAAACTTCAAGAGATAAATAAAGAACATAAGATCATTGTTAGAGAAGATAGATTAAAAGTAAATGATCAATGGTTTAAATGGAATCAGGAAAAAAATTAGTCTCAGGTTATAGTGAAGGTAAAACCGAGTTGGTAAAAATCTTTGGTGAGCAAATAAACGACCTGAATATAGATTATGATTATCTTATGCTGGAATATAACCAAAAAAAACTAAAACACGTCTGTCAAGCGACCTCAAATATCTGTACCCAAAAAAGTAACCAGGATGAACAAAAAAAGAGAGAAATCAGTAGAGATCTCAGAATATAATCGTACAACATAAACGGCATAGAAAATAAATACTTGTACCCGTCTTTTTTTAACTATATAAAAAATTCAGATATTTTTGTATTAATTGAAACCCATGTTGAAGAAGAAAAAACGGAGAGGGTTCGAAAATATTTTTCAGAGTTCGATCTATATTTTGAAGCTGCAAAGAGAAAACATAGATTCGGGCGAGCAATAGGCGGTTGTATATGTGGCATAAATAAAAAGCTACAGAGTTAGGAATTACTTGGGAAAAGGCTATTAATTCAAATATTATATTATTAAAATTCTATCTAGAAGTTACCTCTTTTACAATTTTACCTTTATATTTGCGACCTGCCAGCTGGGATTCTGATTTAAAAACGTAAATGAACTCTTTGAAAATAAAAACATTACAAACCCTATCATAATTGGTGATTTAAATGTCAGGATTGGCGAAATTAACCAGGAAGTGATCGCTATATACAAAGACAATTTTAGAGCAGGCTGTGACATGAGAAAATCTAAAGACAAAACCGAAAATAGAAAAGGCCGACAGTTAGTAGAGTTCTGTACAGAAAATAACTTATTAATTCTAAATGGTAGAACGAGGGGAGATGAAGATGATGAATTAACATATGTCAGTGCTATTGGTGATTCTGTCAATGATATTTGTGCCACATCGCAGGAACTATTATATTATGTTGATAAATTTTCAATTGAAGACAAAATATAGTCAGATCACTTTTCCATCACATTGAAACTAAATATAAAAAGCACCAGTGAACAAACAAAGAATCTTAAATTGTTACCAAAGTTACGATGGAAAGCTTGGGAAAAGGACCAATATCAAGCAAAGTTAAATAATGGCCTACAAACTCTAACAAATGCAGAAAATAATTTAAAAGATCTATGTGAAATAACTAAAAAGGCCACAGACTCAACAGAATTACACAAAACTCCGTTCGAACATAAAAACAAATGGTATAATACCAGATGCAATCTGGCAAGACAAAAAAAACTTTGAGTTACTCAAAAAATATAGGAAAACAGAAAGCCTAATCGATAAGGAAATGTACATTGAGGCGCAGAAAAAATATAAAACTATTTGTAGTGAATGTAAAGAGGAGTACTATTGGCAACTTTCGAATAGAATCAATAGTGTTAAAGAAAGCAAGTCATGGTGGAAATTGGTGAACGAAATACGTAACAGACAATATCAAATTGGCAACAATGTTTCAGCGACATCCTTCAAACTGTATTTCGAAAAATTGCTGAATCCTGAACAAACAGAAGTTACTATAGTCCCTTACGAATTTTTTATAAATGCCACGGATGAATTTCACACAAGAATGTTAACAGTTTTCAATAAAGCGTTCGTTGATTGTCGGGTAGATAGTGCCTTTACAAAAACTATTGTTTTTCCTATTCATAAAAAAGGAGACCCAAGCCAGGCATATCATTTATGAACTGTGCGGTTAAAATACTGATGGGAGTTTCGATTGAAAAATTGTATAGATGGGTAGAACACAACCAAGTACTAAATGAATATCAAGCCGGGTTTCGTAAAAATTACTCCACGGTGGATAATATCTATAAGTTATCAGCTATTCTAAGCATAAAATTAGCAGAAAAGAAGAAAGTTTATGCGTTCTTCGTCGACTTCAAAGCAGCGTTTGACAGTATATCCAGAAAATCACTAATGTATAAACTTTATAAAATGGGAGTGTCCTACAAATTTGTCCAGTTCATAGAAAAAGTTTACACTAATACACAATCCGCTGTGTGGAATGGTGAAGATTTCTCGGTCTACTTTGAAACAAAATCGGGTGTAAAACAAGGATGTCTAATGTCCCCCTTACTTTTTACCTTGTACATCAACGATTTTCATGAATGTTTGGAAGGTGGACTGATGGTTGAGAATTATAATATACGACTTCTACTGTATGCGGACGACATAGTCATACTGGCTGATGATATAACGGTCTTGCAAAATATGATTAAAAATCTTGAAAACTACTGTATCATGTGGAACCTAGAAGTTAACTTAAACAAATCCGAAATCCTGGTGTTTAGAAATGGTGGGCGTCTAAGCCAAAAAGAAAAAAGGCTTTTTAAGGGAGAAGAGATAAAAATATCTTCAGAGTTTAAATACCTGGGAGTTATATTCACACCAAAACTAAATTTTAACAAGCATTTAGAAAAACGAAACAATCAGGCAAAAAATGCAAGAAACTCAACATTTATTTATTTATTTATTTATAAAGATTTTCTAATACTAGACAAGCCAAGTCAATTTTAAAATGTTGAATAAATAAAATTAGTTGAAATTAAAAATCATCAGTAATATTATAATATCAATTGACAAAAGTTTAATAATAATAAACAAGTAAGAGTGGTATATTCGGCTTTGCCGAATCTTGGATACCCTTCACCAATGGTGTTCCAAAAGTAAAGTACAAAATCGTAAGAATATATTGATAATTATATAGTTTCTTATTACTGACTTAGTTGAGCCCCACACAAATGCTTGGTATGTATATTAATTTTCTTTTGTTCATACTAAATGTAATTCCTAGCAATATTTAGCTATGTCGGAAAACGAAAACCTCGATATGATGAAGATTAAGTATTCTGGCATGCTTGATTCTTGATTAGTTATGTAAAACTTTGAAGTTAGCGGACTGATTTTGGTCAAAGCTTTAACAATGATTGTCAATGTAAACAAGCCTTAGAATTATGGGGTATAAACTCTTAGTTTTAGATACATACGTGAAATATATAGCTTTTAAATGGAATTAAGATGAATACTTCATCAATAATGTGATTTAATTGTTCTTTCGATTTGTCCGATGGATGTGTGGAAAGTTTTGCTCTAGTTCTTAGTGCAATTATAATGTGATTTAATTTATCAGTATTAAAGTGATTCCCGGTCGAGGTTATATGGGAGATTTCACTAAATGTGAACCGAGCTCGACCATTTTCAATACCGAACTTTTCAAGAGATCAAAAATACTTTTGTCAAATGTTGTCCCTCTAGAAAGTTTATTTTAGGCGTTATCGCCCTGAATAACGATATTGTACAATGTCTTTATACTAAATGTCATCATCGTTTCAATTAAAATTTGTCATATATTAGCTACTAAGAGATTGCCTCTGGCGAAATTATACGGAAGCAATTGTCAAACGTGAACGGATTTCACCCAATTGTAATTAAAAAATTTATATTTTCGTTGACATGTGAGATACATACATACATATGTAGGTTTTGAACAGATATCATGTATTCAGTTGTATTTTTGTACTTCCTAGGAAGATTACCTATAATTTGATATATAATACATTCTCAAATGTTATCATAATGTTCAGAAGTCAGACACAAAATTAAGATAAATGCAGTGTCTGTTTGCTAAAATCAGATTTGTGGAGCTCCTGGAAGGTATACACATATGCATTTTACACAAAATTTTAGGATATCGTCTCATCCTAAATTTCATCATTGTCGATTAAAACACCTGAAATATCACCTTAACACTAAATTATATTTACCACAAATTGCCGAATGCATCAGAGTTTAGGTAACCCCCTGCGAAGTACGCTATTAAATTTCATCAAAATAAACATCTGAGATATCGACAAAACTGGAGCTCCAAAAACTTGACTACAACAGAAAAAAGGACAGACAGGTAGACGGACGGACAGACAGGTAGATGGACGGACGGACGGACAGACAGGTAGATGGACGGACGGACGGACAGACAAACAGACAGACGGACGAAGGTCGCGAAATCGATTCTCCTGCCGATTCTGAGTGCTTTGGGAAACTATTTCCTACAATCTAATATATAACATATTATCACATGTACACCAGGAGTATCTTTTTTCTCTTGTTATTTAAAAGTGTGTTTCAATCAAAAATTTTAAAATTTTCGTCTAATTTTTGGTATTTTTTTCGATATTTTCGGTGTTTATAAACCGATTTTAATGAAATTTAATAGCGTTCATTGCGGGAGAATTTCCTAAAATCTGATATATAATTTATGTAAGTCCATCCTCCAGGGGCTTCAGAAACTTGATTTCAACAGACAGACGGACATCGCTTAATCGATTCTCCTCCCGATTCTGAGTCGATCGGTAAAATTTTTATGGGGTCTACGATCACTAATAAAAAAATTACAAACGGAATCATAAACTTATAATACCCTTTCACCTATTGGCGAAGGGTATAAAAAATAATAATAATAAAAATAATGATACATAATTTGACAAAATTAAAATTATTAATTACGATAATTTGAGAAGAAAAAGTCAATAGTCTTCAAGCAAGATATTAAATAAAAGAAAAAATAAATAAAATTAATGTCTTAATCACTTAAGTGTTCAATTAAACATTTCCTAAGATTTATTGCGTTGTTGATGTTTTGTAGATAAGTGGGAAGTTGATTCCAGAGACGTATACTCTTTATGAAAAATTTGCTTTCTGAAGCATGGTAGCGATGGTGTAGTTGAATGATTCGTCTACCCCTTTGAGATCTTGTAAATCTAAGACGATTGTACAAATATTCAGGTTCTTTCGTAACAATGATTTTGTGTAGAAAAATTATCCTCTCATATTTAAAAGGTTTTTAAAAGATATGTTTATGAAACGCATTGAGAAAAGTGATATACTATGAAATCTTTTTAGGCTATATATATAACGGATTATGTTATTATACGTTGTAGTTAGTTTTCTCATGTCGCGGGAAGAACAACCAAAGAAAACCTCCGCGCCATATAATAAAGTTGATAACAGATAAGCTTTTGCTAACAAAGTTCTTATATTCAAAGGAGTGAACTGCTGCGTAGCCCATACATTTCTCAACATGCTATACACTCTACCACAGGCTTGGCTGATATGATCAGACCAGGTAAGTTTTGCGTTGAATGTTACACCCAAATTTTTAGCAGTGTTGACACGTTCGATTTTAGAACCACCAATATAAAGTTTAATATCGTTTACATCCAAAGTGCATTTTATAGATATTAAAAGAAAAACTGACTTTTTAGGATTGATCCTTAAACCATTGGCAGAAGCCCAGACAAAAATACGATCTAAATCAGAATTTAGTTCTTGTGTTTTTGACACGATTGAGTCATAGGTACTAGAAAGATACAACTGAACGTCATCAGCATACATCTGTATATTAGATAAATTAATTTGTTTCGGCAGATCATTTGCGTATAAGGAATAAAGTAATGGTCCAATAATGGAACCTTGCGGTACCCCTCTGGTGACAGGTAAAGACCGAGAAATGCAATTATTAAGTACAACACGTTGAGTTCTATCACTAAGATATGACAAAATTAGTTTCGTAGCTAAAGAAGAAAAACCAAACTGATTAATCAATTTCATACAAAGCATCGAATGATGAACTGTATCGAAAGCTTTCGAATGGTCTAGCAGTACTAAAAATGAAAAGTTTCCCTCGTCCAAGTTACCTCTGATCTCTTCCACTACATCAACGAGTGTCGTTATACAACTGCGTTGAGGTCTGAAGCTAGATTGTCGACTGGTCAGTAGATTATTTTCATTTACGTGGTTGTAAATCATTTTGTGCAGTAAACGTTCAAATACCTTAGAAAAGTATGGTAGTATGGCAATAGGACGGTACTCATTTCCAGATTTAGGTACTGGAACGATTTTGGCATGTTTCCAAATGCTCGAATATGTACAGCTCTTAATAACACTGTTAAAGACATGTGTTATA
Source organism: Stomorhina lunata (assembly GCA_933228675.1). Taxonomy (NCBI): domain Eukaryota; kingdom Metazoa; phylum Arthropoda; class Insecta; order Diptera; family Rhiniidae; genus Stomorhina; species Stomorhina lunata. The sequence continues at coordinate 82,713,006 of OW121742.1, forward strand.
TATTGAACAATCCATGGCAAAATAATCTTAACGAACCTCGGGTCAATGCCATCTAACGCAATCGAGTTTGATTTCACATTATGAAATGCCTCAACTACATCAAGTACATTTACAGCTTGAAAATTAAAACGGACACCCAAGTCAGGAACATTTGCATTTTGATTATAAAACTGGGGTTGAAAATTTGGTTGTGGTATATTTGTAAAATTTTCGTTTAAAACATTAACATCAACATCTATTGGTCGATGGGTTGATTTGCCAATACCAATGTCTTTTATATATTTCCAAGTTTTTTTTATTATCTGTAGCTGCATTAAATTTAGTTTGATAGTATAAGGCTTTGTCACGTTTTATCTTCCTCACAACCGCTTTTTTGGCAAGACGAAATGCTGAAAAAAACTCAGGTAACGCTTCCATAAGTTATATAGCCGATCTCGCTGATCTATCAATTTTTTGGCTTCATTACTAAACCAAGGTCTTATAACTTGTTGATGTCTTTTTGTTGTTATGGGTACACTATTATTATATAATTTTACTATCATATCATTCAATAAGTTAATTTTATCATCTAAATTTTGTATATGGTAAATTGTATCCCATTCGGCATTTGCAATATCATAGCATAAGGAGTGATAATCAATCTTATTAAAATTACGATAGCTTAAGGTTTGATCCAATTCCTCAGGCAGGAAATCATAAGAAATAAAAATAGCATCATGCTTGGAGAAGGACGTTAAAGACAACTGCTCATAATGTAATACATTAGCGGTGTTATTCACAAAGTACAAATCTAACAAAGTCGCAGATGTATTTGTGAAGTGAGTAGGTCTACAGGTATTAACTGATGAGAGCCCAAAAGTTGACATGGCCGTGGTTAGCTCATTTGTTACAAATATATTACTATTAAAGTCTCCTGCAATAGTAACCAATGGATATGCTACAGACAATTCCTCTAATTTTTCAAGGAAATTGTCAAAATTAATATTTCTATTCGGCCTATAAGCACATCCTAATAACATTTTCCTACAGCGAGAGTTAACTTATATAAAAATATATTCAGTTTCATTTTTTTCGCAATAACAAGTAACAAGTTTACTAAAAATATTGTTCTTAATGTATATATCCACCCCGCCTCCATTCCCAGATCTATCGGATCTAAAAAGGTGATGGCCTTCTACACAATATATACCATCATCGACTTCCTTATTGAACCAAGTTTCAGAGACACAAATTGCATCAATACCAGAATTCTCAAATATGTAACGGAACTCGTCAATTTTAGGAAGTAAACTTTGGGCAATGATATGAAATATACTGAAGGATTGGTAACGATTTGCCAAAATTCTGACCATACTACAGTTACTTTCTCTGGAATCAATTTGACTAAATAATGTGTTCGTCATACACACAATCTATATATATAAAACTCTAACGTGACTGACTGACTGACTGATTGACTGACTCATCATCGCACAGCCCAAACGGCTAAAGCTAGAGAGCTGAAATTTTGACAGTGGGTACCTTTTTCAAAGTATAGATCCACTAAGACGGGATTTTTGGAAATTCGGCCTCTAAGGGGGTAAAAAAGGGAAAAATCAGTAATACTGTATCTCCGGAAGTAAACGTCATAGGCCCAGAATTGAAAATTGCGTTGGGATCAGCTGCAAAAATAAGTAGACACGTGTTTGGTACTTTTTAGCAGATGGGACAAATAGGGGGTAAAAAGGGTAAAAATAAAATGTTGGTACTTTTTTAAACCCATGTGTATCTTTTGAACCAATCAACAGAGTAACAAAATTCAAAACGGAGCCGGTAAACAAGAAAAAAATATTAGACACGTGTTTGGTACTTTTTTGATTCAGGGTTCAAAAAGGGGGAAAAGCGGGGAAAAAAATTTAGAGTAGGTCCATTTTTCTATTTCTTTGTATTTCACTTGAACCAATAAAGCTAGAAATAAAATTTATAGGAAGGTCGACTGCCCAGTACAAAATATTAAATACGTGTTTGGTGATTTTTTCAATTAAAAGGGTAAAAAAGGGAAAAATCGGTAACATTATATCTCCTTAACCAACAGCGATAGAAGCGAAGATTAAATTGGCTTGAGATTAGCACTAAAAATTAAGGGACACGTGTTCGGTACTTTTATGAAATTCAACCTCCTAGAAGGTAAAACAGAGTAGAAAAGGGAGAAATTAGTAACATCATATCTCCGAAACTAACATAGACAGAAACAAAGTTGAAATTGGATTTGAATCGCCTAGAAAAATAAGGGGACACGTGTTTGGTACTTTTTTGAAAATGGCACTAATAAGGATAAAAAAGGGTAAAAACTATATTTTGGTACTTTTTTTAACCCATATGTATCTTTTGAACTAATAAACATAGAAACATATTTTATATCGCAACCGATAGATATTAAAAAAGAACTAAATACGTATTTGGTACTTTTGCGATTAATGGGGTACAAAAGGGTAAAAAAAGGGAAAATATTCAATTTTTTGCTTTTTAGCCATGGATATCTTTTAGACTAATGAAGTTAGAAGTATAATCTATTGACTGGTAGATTTACATTGAAAAGAAATAAGCTACGTGTTTGGTACTTTTTTTTAATTTTGGAGGTAAAAATCGGTAAAGTATATCTTCTAAACCAAAAGTGATAGAAACAAAAACTAAATTGGTCTGAGATTGGCACTTAAAATTAAGGAACAAATGTTCGGTACTTTTTTGAAGTTCAACCTCTTAGAAGGTAAAACAGGGTAGAAAAGGGAGAAATTAGTAACATCATATCTCCAAACCAACATCGATGCAAACAATGTTGAAATTGGATTTGAATCGGCTAGGAAAATAAGGAGACACGTGCTTGGTACTTTTTTGGAAATGGCACTAATAAGGATAAAAAAGGGTAAAAACTATATTTTGGTACTTTTTTCAACTAATATGTATCTTTTGAACTAATAAACATAGAAACATAATTTATATCGCAACAGATAGATATTAAAAAACAATTAAATAAGTATTTGGTACTTTTGCGATTAATGGGGTACAAAAGGGTAAAAAAGGGAAAATTGTTAAGGGTAGGTTTTTTGTTTTTAGCTATGGATATCTTTTAGGCTAATGAAGCCAGAAGTATAATTTATTGACTGGTCGATTGACAAAGAAAAAATAAAATACATTTTTGGTACTTTTTTTAATTTTGGGGGTAAAAAAATATATCTTCTAAATCAAAAGTGATAGAAACAAAAACTAAATTAGTCTGAGATCAGCACTAAAAATTAATGGACACGTGTTCGGTACTTTTTTGAAATTCGACCTTTTAAAGGGTAAAACAGGGTAGAAAAGGGAGAAATTAGTAACATAATATCTCCGAAACTAACACCGATGCAAACGATGTTTAAATTGGATTTGAATCGGATAAAAAATAAATGGTCACGTATTTGGTACTATTTCAAAAATGGTACTAATAAGAATAAAAAAGGGTAAAAACTGTATTTTGGTACTTTTTTAACCCATATATATCTTTTGAACTAATAAACATAGAAACATAATTTATATCGCAACTGATAGGCTTAAAAAACTATTAAACACGTATTTGGTACTTTTGCGATTAATGTGAGACGAAAGGGTAAAAAAAAGGGAAAATATTCAAGAGTAGGTTTTTTGCTTTTTAGCTAAGAATATCTTTTCGTCTAATGAAGTTAGAAGCATAATTTATTGGCTGGTAAATTGACACTGAAAAAAGTAAAATAAGTGTCTGGTACTTTTTTAATTTTGGGGGTAAAAATCGGTAAAAATATATCTTCTTAGCCAAAAGTGATAGAAACAAAAACTAAATCGGTCTAAAATCGGCACTTTAAATTAAGGGACATGTATTCGATACTTTTTTCTTTAATTCGGCCGTTTTGGGGTTAAAACAGGGAAAAAATGGGAAATATTAGTAACGTCATATTTCCGAAATTCAAAACGATAGGAATAGAGTTGAAATTTGCTTCGGATGGGCTGAAAAAAAAAACGAGAAACGTATTTGGTACTTTTTTGAATATGGTACTAATAAGGGTAAAAAAGGGCAAAAACTATTTTGGTACTTTTTTTGAACCCATACGTATCTTTTGAAATAACAAACATAGAGAAACAGTAAACGTCACAATTGATAAGTAACAAAGAATTATTAGACACGTATTTGGTACTTTTACGATAATTGAGGTAAAAAAGATAAAAACTGGGAAATATTCAAGGGTAGGTTTTTAACTAATGAAGCCAGAACTATAATTTACAGATGGGTGGATTCATATTGAAAAAGTATAAGACATGTGCTGTTTAGGAGTAAAAGGGGGAAAAATCGGTAACGTAATATCTTCTAAATCAAAAGTGATAGAAACAAAGATTAAATTGGTCTATGATCAGCATTAAAAATTAAAGGACACGGGTTCGGTATTTTTTTTTTTAATTTGGCCGCTTATGGTTAAAACAGGCTAGAAAATGAATAAATCATATAATCGGCTAGAAAAAGAAAGGGACATGTGTTCTGTACTTTTTTTTTTGAATAGCACTAATAAGGGCAAAAAGGGTAAAAACTATATTTTTGTACTTTTTTTTAACCCATACGTATCTTTTGAACTTATAAACATAAAGACTCACTTTATGCCACAATCAATAAGTATCGGGTGTTTTTTATTGAGGTATAGAACTTTAAGTTGGCATCACTTTTTTAACTGGCGGCCATTTTGTCAGCTGTCAAGTGATTAATATTTAGTTTGGTTTGCCATTTCATCATGAACAGGTTGACAAAAGAACAACGCTTGCAAATCGTGCAAATTTATTTCGAAAATAATGGTTCAGTTCGCGAAGTTTACCGCAAGCTCCGTCCATTTTATGGTCGACATAATCGTCCATCAGAGCAATTAATTCGGTTAACCATGGATCGTTTTCGCACTACGTTTACTCTATGTAATAATACGCATCCGCAGCGACGTCGAACAGTGCGCACCGAAGAAACAATTGCCGCTGTAGAGCAAAGTGTTGAAGAGGACCCGAATGAATCGATTCGCCACCGTGCACAGCAATTGGAGCTTTGTCCATCAACTTTATGGAAGATTTTGCGCAAAGATCTTGGCTTGCGACCTTACAAGATCCAGCTTGTGCAAGAATTAAAGCCGCGAGACCATGCAATGCGTCGTGATTTTGGTGTATGGGCCGAAAATGAGATTGATCTCGATGCTGATTTTCATCGCAAAATTTTGTTCAGTGATGAGGCTCATTTTTGGTTGAATGGCTACGTCAACAAGCAAAATTGCCGCATTTGGAGTGAAGAGAATCCACATGAGACCCTTGAGACGCCATTACATCCACAAAAACTGACTGTTTGGTGTGCTCTATGGGCTGGTGGAGTCATTGGGCCATACTTCTACCGAAATAATGCTGGAGAGTCAGTTACCATAAATGGAGACCGGTATAGAGCCATGATAACCGACTATTTTGTTCCCCAATTGGATGGCATGAATGTGGATGAGTTGTGGTTCCAACAAGACGACGCTACATGCCACACAGCGCACGTCACAATTGATTTATTGAAGGAAACATTCGATGAGCGCATAATTTCGCGGAATGGACCTGTCAATTGGCCACCAAGATCGTGCGATTTGACACCACTGGATTATTTTCTTTGGGGATATGTGAAGTCGCTCGTCTACGCCAACAAACCAGAAACGTTAGGGTACTTGGAAGCCAACATTCGTGGCGTTATTGCCAACATACGGCCCCATATGCTCGAAAAAGTAGTTGAAAATTGGACCTGTAGAATTGGCTTTATTCGAGCCAGCCGCGGCGGCCACATGCCCGAAATCATATTTAAACATTAATGGCATAAAATTATCCTTCCAATAAAGCCAAATTGATGGACATTAAAACGATTTTCTTGTGTTTTATTTCAATTCGAAGTTCTATACCTCTAAAAAAAACACCCATTATTAACAAAATATTAAATATGTGCTTGGTACTTTTACGATAAATGGGGTTCAAAGAGGTGAAAACGGGAAAATATTCACTTAAGCTAATGAAGTCAGAAGTATAAATTAGAGATGTGTCAATCAAAGGGGTAAAAAAGGGAAAAATCGATGACATTATATCTTCTAAACCTAATGGATGGAAACAAACACTAAAATGGTCTAAGATCAGCCCTAAAAATTAAGGGACTTTTCAGTACTTTTTGCAAATTAAACAGTTTTGGGGTTAAAATAGGGTAGAAAATAAAAACATTAGTAAAGTTATATCTCTGATACCAATATCGACAGAAAAAAAATTTAAATTGGATTTAGATCGAATAGAAAAATAAAAAGTCATTTTTTTAGTAGGTACTTTTCGTAAATGAGCTAAAAATAGGGAATGAAAAGGATAACTAAATTTTGGTACTTTTTTGACCCATATATAATTTTTGAATCAATTATTATAGAAACAAAATTTATACCGCAATCGAAAATAACAAAAACGGGTCAAAAATTTAAATATAGGTTTTTTCCTTTTAAACTGTGCATGTTGTTTAAATCAATAAAATAATAAATAAATCAATGATTTATGGACTGTTCTATTGACATTGAAGAAATATGTGACAGGTGTTTGGTATTTTTTTTTTCAATTAACAAAAATGGAGTTAAGATCAGCAATAAAAATATTAGGACATGTATCCGGATTTTTTTTTTAATTTGGCTGATCAGGGGTAAACAACGGGTAAAAAAAGGAAACTTTTGTAAAATATTCAAAATCAAAAGCGACAATAACAAAAATAAGGGAAGCGTGTGTAGTACTTTTTTGAAAATGTAAAGGGTAGGTACTTATTTTGTCCTATATGTATCTTAAGAACCAATAAGTATTTAATTTAATTTATATCGGAATTGATAAATAAGTGAAAAAGTTTTTTTGGTAAATTTTGTAACTTTGTCAATTCAAATGGTGCCGCTAACGAAGTAGCGGGTTATAAAGCTAGTCTACTATAAAATTCAATACAACGCAACAGAAATACGGAAATTTTAAGTTTAGAAAAATAAAAATTACTAATATTACATAAAATTTTAATATAACAATCATTAACTTAATATTAACGAAACAGCTTTTCCAGGTTTTCCAAGAATTCGACCAGAATAGGGTCATCAGAGTCAGCCTTTTTAATATACACTAGCCCACGAAGAGTAAAAGTAGATTTAATGATATTTTTATTTCTTTTTTTCATGTCTAATGCAGCTTTGAAGATTTTGTGATTATGAGGGGTTAAGTCCTCGTTTATATAAATAAATTGATTACTTTCAAAACCAGCATCATTTAATTTTAGATTGGTTTGATTTTCCCTACGATATTTAGAAATGGATTTCAAGAGAAAGTTTTTTTCGAAAGGAGAGCTTAGCTTGGCAACTATAGTATCTTCTTTTGGGTTATAGGGTTTATTATTAATGTAAATTTTTTTGAGTCTATAAATGTTTTCTATTCTAGGTGCTGGGATTTTTAAATTATTACATATGTTGTTAAAAATAGTTTGTAGGTTTTCATTTTCATAGTAGGGTATACCATTTATTCGAATACTACTTGCGACGGTTGAGTTTTCTTGTTTATTAATTTTTCGTTTTAATTCTATTATTTCCTTTTCTGTCTCATTTGTTTTGGTACTCTTAATTTCAAGCTGTTAAACTCTTACAACAACCGAATTTAATTGATTTGTAAGATCACTTATTTTATTTTCAATAACAGACGAAATTCTCTCTTCACTTTCTCTAATTAATGATTTAATATATTCAAAGTGTTTTCCTTCACTTTATCTTATAGAATTTTTTATAACAGCTGATGTAATGTCTTCGCTTTCTCTTATAGAGTCTTTAATTTTTTTCAATGTAATGCTTTCGCTCTCTTTTATTAAATCTCTGAGAAAAGATTTATCAGAACTAGAAAATCGCGGCACTTTACAATAATTTTCTACCAAAGAGTCTTGATTTGCTTCTCTTGTCCTTTTAGCAGATGATTCGCTTCTAGTTTCCATATTTGTTGTTATTTTATTTTCTTTTTTATGCTTTTGTGGTTAAATTTATGTTGATGTTGTTTTAGTTTTTGTTTGTTTTTGAAGTTATTAGATTATTGGATTTTACTTTAGTTAGAACAATTTTAATTTGTAAATATCTTCCTTAAGAAATTATGGATTGTTTATTTTTAAGTTCCGGATAAAAAAGAATTTTCTATTCCGTATTTTAGTATCAATTTTATTTTATAACAACTTCTTTAAATATTTTAATATTTAAAAAATTCTGAGCCACTTTATATTACGTCTGTTTATTTTAAAAGTTTTCAAAAATCTAAGAATGTAATGGAAGGTTTATCTTGCTGTGTGCAGAGCAATTTAAGCATACGCAGCCCAGGTCTGGGGTTTCAAACATTTTGAAGAGGTTAACAAATTGCAGAGATATTTTATGAAAAAGATTTTATATCTACCTAACTTCACACCAAATTAATTTAAGTATGAGTATCCACAAAATAGATTGCCGTACCGATTATCACAAATTCTACTGTGTCGTAAACTCTTTTGGGTAAAGGAGCTAACATCGAAAGCGATCTCATTAAACATACAATTGCCAGAATCAAATCCCACGGAAGAACAATGGAAAAACTTAAGTTTGGAAGTACTTAGCAAACTAAAAACCAATATTTTTAATGAACGAGTAGAGCGCAAAAGAAGAAGCATTACAAGAATTTTCAAGAATTTGGATCACGCAGATGAAATCTCATTAATATTTAAAGCACGGAGTGGTTTAATAGCGCTTAACTATAACAAATTCGTTGCAATAAATTCAGGTTTTCAGGTTCCTGCAACCTCCAGGAACCTGAAACATTTCAACACTTTTTTGGCAGGTGTCCGGTCTTAAAAGAAGTCAGATATAATATTTTTCTTATATATTACCTAGCGGAAGAAGACATGATAAACATACTGAATGGCCAGAATGAAGGAGATTTTCTCAACTTAGTAAAGTATTTAAAATGTGCTTTAAATGAAAGAAATTTAATAATAATAGAATTCAACTAAAGCTTACATAATAATCATTATATTAAATCTTATATATGTATTAAATGTCGATATTTATTTGTGATCGTTCGAAAGACGTTTTTAAAACATGTCGTTAATCTTTTTATATTTTCAAAATTTGTCTTGTTTATAAATTTATTTAGATATCATACAGAAATTGTTAATAGTCTTAAGAAACTTTTATAAATAAAGAAAAATTTTATATTCTAACAAAAAAAAAAATAAAAATATAATTGAAAAATGCTAAAAATAATGCTAACTGCAAAATGAAAAATTTGAAGCTAAATTAAAAATAAAAATGCTAAATCTAGCCGCAAAAATGCCAAAATGGCCACACTGATGATCCGTCAAAATCTGGAAACATATGCTTTAACACACCAAATGACATGCAATGTTTGCTATCATTATTTTCCACTTCTTTGCATCATTTTCAACACTTTTTTGACTTTTTTCATTTTAAACCTTTTTTTTTAAGAGGTCGTTCTCTCTTTTAAGGAGTTCTTTTTTCCGTTTAATCAACTCCAATTCTCTTTTCATAACTCCACTAAGAAACTCTTGTCTTTCCTTGCTTTTTTCTGGACACTCATTTCTTTTTTCATTTTGGCACTCATTAGTCCCCTGACGATCGTTTTCCTCCAGACGCTGGTTTGATGTACACTTTTTCGACACGCACTCGTTTGATGAACACTCATTTCTAGCCCCAATACACTCATTTTTCACACGATCATTCTCCACGGCATTTATTACCTCAACGTTTATTATATCCAGCTCCTGAGCACCCTCTTTAATAACAGGACACTCTCCTCTTGCATCTACGAACAACTCGTTCAACGGCATTAACATCGCACTTTTTGTTCCAGAAGAAGCCAAGTTTATCATGTGTGTGAAGTTAAATTTAAAATTTAACTTTCAAGACACAAACCCAAATAGTTAACAGAGCTATGTTAAACACTTAACAGGGGTACTGTTAATGGTAAAAAATTTAGCTATCACTTTAAAACCGATATTTATATACTAAAATCAGCTTTAAAAAAATAAAAAAAAATACTACTATATTACTATATTCAAAATATTTACAAATGTTTGAGTAACATTTTTTTACGCTTAATATGTCGAAAAAACAAAAAAAAAATTTAAATGATATTTATGCACTTTTGTCCTTTTCTCGAAAATCTTAGGAGATGGGCGGATAAAATTTATTGGATATCATTTCAGAACATACCTGAATAAATATCCAACGGTTAAAAGTGTTAACAGTTTGTTTTTTTTTTCGGAATTATTAAGAAATTTGATTTTTAAATTTTAAAAAGGACTTAAGTCCTTTTTTTGAAAATCTTAGGAGATGGGCGGATAAAATTTATTGGATATCATTTCAGAACGGACCTGAATAAATATCCAATAGTCAAAAGTGTTAACAGTTTGTTTTTTCTGAATTATTAAGAAATTTAATTTTTAAATTTTAAAAATGAAGTTAAAATTGTCTGACAATGATTGCATTGTAAGATGGTGGAGTTTCATGCAGCTGACAATAAAAACGAAGCTGACAGTTTTTTAAAATGTTCTGCCAATTTGAAATAGACTGTTTACACGATTGTAAGATATCTGACAATTTCATTGTAAGGTGGTTGTGTGACAATGTGCTGACAATGCTTTAGCTGACAACGTTGTCAGCAAAAAATTGTAAGTTTACACGATTGTAAGAAATTTTCTTACAATTTTTCTTACAATATTGTAAGATCTGACCATCATGTAGACATAGCATAACTTCTTGGTTTTAATTGAAAACATTTAGGATTTATATCATTAAAAAATAAATAAATAAAAATAGCAAAATAAAATTATATTGAACATTCATTTTAATTGGGAATATAGTGTTATTATATATCAATCTAAAGAAGTTTTTCGAATAAAACTATTATAAAAAGATGAATTAAAAAAGCAAAAAAGCAATTAACACTTTTAGCAAAAAACTTAAAAACAGCCAACATTTTTTTTATCTGAGTTAACATTAATAGATTTTGGATTAGAAAAATTTTTTATAAATATATTTCCGATGGTATAAAACTTTTTAAACAAAAAATTATGGATCGAAATTGAAATTTCCTGAAACAATAGGTCTATGTCATGAATAAAGTTCAAAAGACATATTTCGGTATGATGAAATCAAGTTTGATGAGCTCCTAGATGGCATACCGACATAACTTACATGTATAGGTATTGTATGTTAATAGTGTTCTACCAAGTATACTATTAAATTTCAACATGTAGTTCTACTAACAACTGAGATATAGCAAAAATTCGAAATTCGATGCCGAATTCAAATGTTTGTATTTTCTTTTAATTTTTTTTTTAATTTGTATAAATTCCTCAATTTACGTATAGTATACCGACACGAATTATATATCAGATATTAGAAAATCCTCCTAAGCAATATTATATATATTATCAAAATAGGTACAATCTGAGATATCGCCAAATTCGATGTCTCACAAATTACCGAATTGAAAATATTTTTTTTTGTAAAAAACTTTATTTAAAAAAAAGTTTTTTGAACTATATATCAAATTTTAGGAAATAATTCAGCGCAACTTGAGACCCTATGCTCCACTGGCAGTCAAGGATAACAGAATTTAGCGCAGCACAATCATCAAAATCGATAAATCAATAACTGAAATATCGCGAAAGCACAATATATCGATGTCCTCAAATTGGCAAATTAAAAAAAAAATTTTAAAACCGTATTTATTTAATCTGAATTATATATCAGATTTTAGGAAATTTTCCAACGCAGCACGCTATTAAATTTCATTAAAATCGATTTATAAACACTAGAGATATCGCCAAAATTAAAAATTCGATGAGAATTGAATTGAAACATTTTTTTAACTGCATTCAAAAAAAAGATTTTAAAATTCTAAGAATAGTCAAATACGACTCTCTGAGTCAATTTAGACCCCGACTCCTGAGTCGATCGGTATTATTTTTACTTGTTTTAAGACGAATAATGAAAAAATTACAAACTGAATGGCAAACTTATAATACCCTACTTTGGGAGCCGATTGCGCCGCCATAGTAAAAGCTAGGCTTTTCAGGTTTAAACATTTCTGCCAAAATTATTTTAAAATCGGCCTAAAGGTTTAAAAGTTGCAGACTTATTTCCATAATTTTTCTACAATCCCACTGTGAGACGTTTTTTCTCCACTTCACATTCATCTTCACAGCTTTCTAAACATACACTGTTAAAATTTTGGCAATTGCCTGTTTTTTCCATTTTGATTAATATTTTATAATAAACAAATATAAATTTCAAGTCAAAAACACAAAAATTAACAATATTTTTCATGTGCTTTGTGACTGACAATAGATCTGGCAATTTTTTGTGCACACATATCTGATAATCGTGTGAACTGCCAATTTATTGTAAGCTGAGATTGTCAGCTTAATTAATTGTCAGACAATTTCTGACAATGAAATTGACAGCTTTTCTTACAATTTTCTTACAACCGTGTAAACACACAATTTGCCTTTTGCTGACAATTCTTTATTGTCAGTTTATTGGCACCACATTGCCAGATGTGACAATGTTGTAAGATCTGACCATCGTCTGAACGTAGCTTTACATTTTAAAAAATTTTGCAAAACCCAGTAAGAGGGGAAATGTAAACAGAGAGAATTTTTGAGAAAAAGTGACAGTTTTGACAATATGAATAAAAAACGTAAACAAAAACTGAAAATTTGCCGCAATTTTTATTTAGTTAACAATTTTAAGTAAAACAAATAAAATTAACTAAATTAAAGTCAAAAAGTATATAACTAATTAAAAATTAAAAGCTTAGATCATTTTTTATTTATTTATTGCCTATTGTATTGTTTTTTTCTTATTGCCTCGATTTACTTACAGGATTTTTACAAATTTTCTGTTCGTTTACTTTTCTTGTACAAATGATTTGGTGAGAGTAAATTCGTTCATTTACTCAGTAAATACTCAGCTTACTGGACTTTTACTGGAAAGTAAACGAATTGACCTATTGTCAATTAAGCCAACATTTATTTATGTATTTTCACGAAATAAGGCTTTGGTTATTTATAATATTTATAGTTTTAAAACCGTAAAATACAGGCCTGTTCTGAAATCACTGTGATTTCAAATCACGAACGATTTCAAAACCACGAAGGTGATTTGCAGCTGTTCTGGAAATCACGTGATTTTAATTTTTTCGGCGTGAATTTCATTTGTCGAAATCACGAGCAAACAGCTGATTTCAACTTTGTTTACAAATATAAAACAATTCATTTGTCCGTACACGAAAATAAAAAATATTTAATATGCCTGGAGCGGCTTTGTTGGCCATAATTGAGTTAAAAAGGAAAAAATTAAAAAAATGAGCGTCTTAAAAAATGAGCGTCTATGGAAACGGAGGAAACCTTGTAAGTAAATATCAATTATATGTCTACCTAGTACATATGTATATTCTTCGTTATCCTTGACTCCCAGTGGAGCATAGGGCCTCATATGTATATTAAATATGTATATTAAATAAACAAATTCCATCAAATGGCTTCTCAGATTTATTTCACTTTAACGCCTGAACATAAGTGCATTCCAACTAGTTCTTGACAGTATAGCACCAAACTTACCGAAATGCAAAAATACAACTGGCAGCGTTTTTAAGATTTTTAGCAGTCGGATCCTATCAAGGTGTAATAGCGAACGACATGAGTATAAGCGTGGGACGGTAAACCTTCTGTAAGATACTATGGAAGATAATATCAATGTTGGAGAAAGCCTTGTGTCCCTCCTGGATAAAAATCGAAACAAGTCCTCAGGCTCAATGTGCATCAAAAAACCACTTTTATCAACAATTTCGCATTCCCGGAGTAGTCGGTTGCGTTGATGGCACGCTCATTAAAATGACCAAGCCGCCATTCGATCATTGTGCATATTTCAACAGGAAAGGCTTTTATAGCTTAAACGCTATGATTGTGCGTTAGAACATGAATAAACTTTGCAATTGTTTAACTATTCTTTAATTTCAGATTTGAGATTACGACATGCGTATTCTAGCCGTAGATGCATGCAGGCCTGGCTCATGCCACGATTCCTTTGTATGGAAAATCAGCGGTGCTAGAAGATACTACGCTGAAATGTATATTGAAGGTGCTCGGAATTTTTGACTTTTAGGAGATTCTGGGTATCCATTAAAACCATACCTTATGACTCCTTATAAGAGCCAGGCCTATGGTACTGCACAGCACACCTTTAACCAGAGACACGCTTCCGGAAGAAACATTGTAGAAAAGACAATAGATGTTTTAAAAAATAGATTTAGATGTTTACAAACTATTCTTCCCTATATTCCTTCTAAAGTGGTGTCTCTAGTTAATGTGTGTTGCGCACTACATAATATATGCAAACACTATGGCGTATCACTTGACGGGGAAGTTATCAAAACTTTTGGCATTTTCAACCCCATCCACTGATGCATACAACCCACAAATAACTGCTATTTGCTCGTCAGCAGGGGACAAAATAAATTTGTTAAATCGTCCACCACCAGTTTTGGCCACCTCTACGCTGTTGTGTGCCAAACGTTGCTCTATGGTAAGCTTCATATCTGTCCATACCTAAAATGATTTCTAGTATAAATATTCTGTGAATTCAAAATATTGTTTTACCTACCTTTTTCCACGCTTGTACTTCCTTTGTGGGTGGTCCGGATGCATTTAACTCGTTGGTCAGCACCAACCAAAGCTGGTCAAAATGCACCCGGTCACCCTTCACAAATCCCTTAGCCAAATCGGTATGCAGCTCCATGAATTGAATAAAAATTTCTATTTGGGCATTATTCTTATGTTGGCCCCTATAAAACATAATTAAGGAATAGAATTCTCTTTAATTTTTATAATAATACTTACATTTTTGTAAATTTTTTCGACAGTTCTTTTTAGGCGCGATACTTTAAAATTGTCTTCTTTTTCTTTGACACATTACAACAACAACAACAACAGAAACAGAGAGTGTAGTGGTAGTAGTAGTGAGTAGTGATTCTATACTTTAACACAAAAAAAGCTTTTATTATTAACTAATTATTAAAATTTGTATAAAAGTTTATGTTTAGTTTTATTGGATAATTTAGTAACATTTAATATGACTCAAATAATTTGTGAGTCTGGCAACAACGTTTTTATTTTCGAACTTCTGAAAACAGCTGATAGCTGAAAATGAAATAGAGTGATGCCAACCAAAAATTTTACTTTGTGGGAGATTCGACATTAAAAAGTAGTATTTTCCACAAAATCTATTTTCAAAAAGTGGTAGATCTACCACTTTTATTATTCAAGCTTTTAAAGAACTTTAAAGTTACAATATTTACGCTTTCAATGTTTTGTTTAAAAAATATTGTTGAATATGTATCAATAAATATACATATTGAATGAAATTTGAAAAGTAAACAAGATCTCATAAAAGATAATTTTTTATTCGAATCCTTAAAAGAATACATGGTTTTACTAAAAATTTTCATCTGTTGGTGTAAGCAATTTCACTCCCTGAAGAGTGCTAATAGAATTTTAAAGTAAATTAACTGCCGAAGTAGCTTTAACATTGGCACTACTATGTGGAAGCACAATCAATTTTTGTGTCTAAGGGAGCATTTGTTCGTTGTCACCTTTATTATTCTAGAAACATGTTGCCAGAAATTTTCAACACGTTATATATCTTAAAAATTTCCATTCCTAATATAATTCGCTGGGGTCTAATGGGCATAAATCTAAAAAGAGAACATATTACAAAAAATATATATTTTTTTCTGAAACAGGTGTTCAATGTTGCATTTTTAGTAACGAAAAATTAATTTAACACAATTTTGAAAAAAAACTTAAAAAAGTGGTAGATTCTACTTAAAACGTGGTAGAGTTTAGAAAGATACCCAAAAGTAGTAGATCTACTACAAAAGTGGTAGAGTTGGCATCGCTGATCACGGAGCCATTTTTAATTGCGTTTAATAAAATAAATAATTCTAAAACAAAATTAAGTAAAAAACAAATTAAATTTTTCAATAAAAGTGTTTAGGATAAGTTTTACGACAGATTGTTTACAGAAATCAGCAAGTGGTTTGAAATTGGCAGTGAAGCAGTTGATTGATTCTAAATCACGTGATTTCTAAATTTTTTGGACACAGAACACCTTTCTAGTGATTTCAAATCACATTGATAAAAAGTGATTTTTAGAACATACCTGATAATTATGAATTTTTAAAAAATAAAAATTTTACGATTTTGCAAACATTTAGCCAATTCACAGTCTCTGCTATTGTGTGCTATTGTCCTATTGTCATAAATATTTATGACTGTCATAAAAATTTTGTTGGTATTTCCCATTAAAAAATATTATATGACAATATCACTTTGAAACCTATGTTTACTCACCGTGCTATTTAAGTCAGTAATGCCACGCTCATATTTCAGCGCTTTTTGTTTGAAAAAAATTGGCATGATTGATCTTATCATATGTTTTCTCTTGACAGATAATCTTGCGCCAAAATAAAAAAAATTTGCAAAGAATTAAGAATTTGTTACAAAAGAAAAAATCTAAATGAAATAAATCACATACATTTTTGGAAATGGAAGCTGATAATGTGGTATCTTCCTGCTGGTTTAAGAAATTAGTTTACTGTAAAATTGTTATATTTCTTTTAAGGATAAGAAAAAGCGGATCCGCAACAATCCTATCAGGAAGTGGTCCCCTGCTGAAGAAAATGCTCTTCTAAATTTCCAATGGATAACAAAGATTTTTATAATTTCAATATGTAATTACGCGTTTAAAATATTTTTGTTTAAATTTTGGCGATTGACGTTTATGAAATGTCTATGTAGTAGTATGACGTTTATTAAAATATACAATGTTTAATATACGATAGGTTGTTCACAGCAGTGCTATTTGACCTCAAATATTACTTTAGGATTTAGGACTTTAGCAGACATAGTGAATTGGCTAATTGTTTTACATTTTTATGTGAAAAACTCCACAACCGTTGACCACATGAAAAAATTGTCTTATCAAGTTTTAAAGAAAATTTTATGGTGAACCCGCCGAATTTAGATAAGCCATTCCCAAGATATGATAAAATCAATGGAACTACCTCTTTGAAAATCCGTAATTTTAGAAAAAAATTTTGTACTTAGGGGACCATAAGACATCGAAATTAAAAAGCTTGAGAACTTTTATTTCAAAACGCTCATCATTTGGCCAACGTTGTTTCAAACAAATTTAGCAGTTTAGGAATACACTGAAACAAACATTAGTCGTTTATTTTATTAACATTTTAAAAAAATACTAACAAAATTATAAAAATTTTTTTACTCGAGTAACTCAATTACTCTTGGAAAATTTATTTCGCCTTAATAAAATAAATATATGGTGGTCTACGGATTTTAAAGATCTCAGAACTAAAGTCAGGAGGTTGTTCAATAAGGTAAAACTCACTCATTTAGATGAGGATTGGTCAAAGTATAAGGAGGCATTTAACAGATATAAGAGTGATCTCAGAAAAGCCAAACGGACCACGTGGCGAGACTACTGTGAGTCCATTGATTCAATAAACTAGCTATCCAGATTTTGACGGATGTTATCCACGAACCCTATCGTTCCTGGTTTCGTCCAGAAGTCAGATGGCTCGAGGACGGAATTGAACCTGGAGACACTTAATCTGCTAATTGATTCTCACTTCCCAGGTAACAGGAATCCAGATCCTGTCTCGAATATACCGATTACGGTAGAATCGGAAGAAAGACCGAACATCTTGACAGATAAGATTGTCACTATGGAGCAGGCGCGACCACCGCGAAGCAAGTGCTTGCCAGAAGTTTTCTTATTCTCATTTATTTAGTCGTCATTCAACCTTTGACGGATGCACACGAGTGGAGGCTGTTATAAGTTTTGTTAATTTTTTTGTATTTTTTGTTATTGTTTTTTTCAGATACACTGTGAGATTGAATGTTAGAATAATTATTTTTACGCTAAACATTCAATCGTTTTTATAGAAAATATTTAATTTTTTTTAGTAAAAAATACGTTTATATTTTCTTTATAGAAAAATAAACTTAAATTTTTTTCTATGTAAAAGCATGTTTTTAAAAGAAAAAAAAAAACGTTTTCTAAATAAAAAATACATATTCTAAAGAAAACAAACTTTTTCTTTAGTGATAAAAACATGATAAACCTTCTTAAAGACATGTTTTTTATAGAAAAAATAAGTAGAAAAAGTAAGTTTTTCTATAGAAAAAGTAAGTTTTTCTATAGAAAAAGTAAGTTTTTCTATAGAAAAAGTAAGTTTTTCTATAGAAAAAGTAAGTTTTTCTATAGAAAAAGTAAGTTTTTCTATAGAAAAAGTAAGTTTTTCTATAGAAAAAGTAAGTTTTTCTATAGAAAAAGAAAGTTTTTCTATAGAAAAAGTAAGTTTTTCTATAGAAAAAGTAAGTTTTTCTATAGAAAAAGTAAGTTTTTCTATAGAAAAATTAAGTTTTTCTATAGAAAAAGTAAGTTTTTCTATAGAAAAAGTAAGTTTTTCTATAGAAAAAGTAAGTTTTTCTATAGAAAAAGTAAGTTTTTCTATAGAAAAAGTAAGTTTTTCTATAGAAAAAGTAAGTTTTTCTATAGAAAAAGTAAGTTTTTCTATAGAAAAAGTAAGTTTTTCTATAGAAAAAGTAAGTTTTTCTATAGAAAAAGTAAGTTTTTCTATAGAAAAAGTAAGTTTTTCTATAGAAAAAGTAAGTTTTTCTATAGAAAAAGTAAGTTTTTCTATAGAAAAAGTAAGTTTTTCTATAGAAAAAGTAAGTTTTTCTATAGAAAAAGTAAGTTTTTCTATAGAAAAAGTAAGTTTTTCTATAGAAAAAGTAAGTTTTTCTATAGAAAAAGTAAGTTTTTCTATAGAAAAAGTAAGTTTTTCTATAGAAAAAGTAAATTTTTCTATGGAAAAAGTAAGTTTTTCTATAGAAAAAGTAAGTTTTTCTATAGAAAAAGTAAGTTTTTCTATAGCAAAAGTAAGTTTTTCTATAGCAAAAGTAAGTTTTTCTATAGAAAAAGTAAGTTTTTTTATAGAAAAAGTAAGTTTTTCTATAGAAAAAGTAAGTTTTTCTATAGAAAAAGTAAGTTTTTCTATAGAAAAAGTAAGTTTTTTAAATTGTATTTATAAAAAAAATATACTAAGCTGAATATACATTTCTAAAAAGTAATGTTTTCTTTATAGAAACAAAAGTAAATAATTTTTGTTTACATAAGAACAACAAAAAAAAGATCGATACTTTTCCGCATGTTCATTTCACGCTGGTTCAGCGGTAACTGAAATAAAATAGAAATAAACAACCAAATTTATGTCAATTCTTGCTTCTGCCTGTGTATCCTCTCTTTCGCTCACAAATACAATCACATTCCTCTCTTTGGTCATCCCTGCTATGGAGAGAATTAAATAGGCCGTGAATCAGCCTGTCGTCTTTTCTCCTGAAGACACTAGAGCGACTGATTTATCTTTATCTTAGGAACTCTTTAGAAACACGCATCATAAGTAACGCTCAACATGCTTACCTGAGGGGTAAATCTGTTGAGAGTGCACTTCATGATGTGGTTGGTTTTGTCGAAAAAGGGCTAAATATCAAGGGTAAATCTGTTGAGAGTGCACTTCATGATGTGGTTGGTTTTGTCGAAAAAGGGCTAGATATCAAGGATTATACATTGGCAGCTTTCTTAGACATCGAAGGAACTTTCAATAACATCACGATTGACGCCATTAATATGGGTGTGCAGGGTTTTCTGGTGGAGTGGGTAACAACCATGCTCAATAGCAGGATAGGAGATGGCAACACTCGTAGAATAGTCACAAGAGGTACACCACAGGGGGTGTTGTCCCCTTTACTTTGGCTACTGGCGATCAATGTCATACTTAAAAGATTTGACTATCTAGGTATGAAGATTGTCGCCTACGCTGATGATGTGGTTATAAAGATATCACGTAAATACCTGAATACAATCAGTGAAATCATGGAATCGGCACTAGGTGACCTCTCCTCCTGGGCCAGTGACAAAGGATTGAGGGTCAACCCTGAAAAACAGAGCTGGTTTTATTCACCAGGAGGTACAAGGTTGAGACTTTCAAACTTCCAGTACTTAATGGGACAGAGTTAGGACTATCATTAGAAGCCAAATTCCTAGGCATCATTCTAGATGGGAAACTATTTTGGAAGAGGAATACGCTTGAAAGAATGAAATAGGGACTTAACGCCTACTACTTTTGCAGGAACTCGGTAGTATACTGGATATACACGACCATTCTAAGACCGGTTCTGACATACGGGTGCGCAGTATGGTGGGAGGCGGTAAATAAAGTTTCCTATTTTAGCCTAGTGAAAAAAGTTCAAAGATGTGGCAGCATAGGCATCTCTGGTGCCCTAAGGAGCACTTCTCAAGAGGCCCTGGACGTGATGCTGCCTCTATTCCCTTTAGATCTATTCATAAAGGGAACAGCAACTAGGTGTCTACTAAGGCTGCATGAGTCAGGCATAGTTAGGCACAGGCAGACAGGACACACCAACATACTGAACCGAACGAATGTCCCTTGCTTTGAGTCAGGATCTAGTGTATCTGACTACTTAGTTAAGGAACTGTTGTTCATCTCCGTACCAGAGGTCGTTATTTCTGATAGAACTAGCTGGGATAATCGTCAATCGCTCTTTGAGGGGAACTCGATCTTCACAGATGGTTCTAAAATGGATATCGGCACTGGTGATGGTGTCTTCTTAAAGAATCAGAAAATTAGGAAATCTTACAGGCTTAGAGATGAGGCAGAAATCTTTGTAATTCTGAAAGCCACTGAACTTATCTCATAAAACATTCCTGTAGACAGCGAGGTGACAATCTACCTTGATAGTCGGGCTGCTCTAAAAGCCCTGGAAGGATGTAGCATCACCTCAAAACTAGTCAAGTCATGCAGATTAGCTATCATCAGCTTGGCTGATACATATAGGGTAAGACTTTGCTGGGTTCCTGGTCATTGCGACATCGAAAGCAACGAAACTGCTGACGAAATCGCAAGACTTAGCTCGAGTCAGGAACTGATGCTCGCGGTGACAGAGATAGCTCCACCTATATGTCACCTTTTTATGGGCTTTAAGTCTTGGATCGGTGGGAAAACAGCTAAGAACTGGCATAACTTGGAGACTTGCACAATATCTAGGACCTTATGGCCCGACTTAAATATACGCAAGACCAAGCTCTTGTTAGGCCTTAGCAGAACCAGTCTTAGAAAATGCATAGGTTTTCTAACTGGACACTGCGCCCTGAATTCCAGACGTAGTAGATGGGATGGAGCAATTCAGGACATTTCCAGACTATGCTTAGGCGCGGACTCGTCCGAAACGGTCGATCACATTCTCTGCCACTGTCCTATGCTCCGAAACCAGAGACTTAAATTTCTAGATAATAGATTCCATGAGGAACTGAGTGACATACAGCAGTGCGAACTGACCGGCGTTGTAGGTTTTATACTGGGACTAAGATGGCTTAGCTTCTCTTCTCTATGACTCCCTTTCTCTATATCTAACACTTTCTACAATCTTCTCCCTTCACTATTCTCTCTCTCTCTTCCCGCTATCGTTATTTACTATCAGAAAGGATCACATTGGACCCGAAGGTCTCCGAGTGAAGATGCCACTTTTCTGGCATTATCTTTTCAACCTAACCTAATAAAATAAAAATAAACATTTGGCATCAATGGCTTTGTATATTATTGAAAAAATAAATAAATAAACTATGAATTACTCAAATAATCTTTATTCAAAATTAGTCTATATACCAGAGCGATTAATCGAGTTTATTTTTCCGATTATTCGAGCAAACATAACTCGGGTAAACACCCTATCTATAACTCTATAATTCATCTTTAAATACCTTTTTATTTGCCGTGTTCATTAGTACAACTCATTATTGTTGCTTTATATCAGCAACTTTTATCAGCCATCATACTGAAATTTGGTTTAGTCACTGGTTATAACAACTCTGTTTTAATGCATTTTATATTTTTTAAATTTGGCAACACCCATGTGTGTGTCAAATAGAACATTTTTGCAAAGAAAATCTGTTTGAATCTTATTGTCTGTGTTTTGTACTTTTTGGAATAGTGTACAAAGAAATTTACTTCTATAATTTGATAAAATATAAAAATATTCTAAAAGTGAAATGAACAAATATTTCTCAGCTAATAATTGAGTGTTTGATAGAAAAAAAAAGATAAAATTCCAGTTGCAAACATAGACTAAGACCTCTTGTATACATAAAATGTATATGCAGTTTTAATTTAATTGAATATACATTTCTATTGAGAGATTAATAGAAATCAATTGTTTTGTTGAGTGCAATTAATTATTTATTAACCACAATTGTATTTATGTTGCAAAAAGTGCTGTAAAAAAGTAAAGGATTGGTACGTGAGAAATTACTCTGCAAAAATGTCTGCGAATTGTTTGGGTGGTGCTGAAAATATTTCTCTCCCCACTGAGATACGAGAGAAATTAGCTGAACTTGATTTGGAACTATCGGAAGGTAACGAAAAAAGATCATTGTCAAAATCTAACTAAAGATGACAAAAGTTATCCACATAAATAGTTTAAAGGACCTAAAGATCTCTTGTAGGGAGGAATAGAAAATCTGAAGTCGGTATTTAATTTTAAATAATAAGCTACCTATAGTACGTAACACTTCTTCTTTCTGGTATTTTCGCCTATTTTATGGCTTCCAAACTTAAAAGGATCTGAGTCTATGCATACAAATTATAAGTTTATTAGATTACTTGGCAAAAAAACGAATATATTAAAAACAAGTAAGAAAGTACTATAGTCGGTTAAGCCCGACAATAAGATACCCTTCACCACTAAAGTCAAAGTTGTACTTTTTCATGTATAAAACAAATATTCCTAAATTTTGTCAAAATACGAACATTTTCTTTAGGCTTATAAATTTAAGCTATTTTCGTCATTTAGACTTAATGGGGGCTAGGGTCAAATGTGGACCGATCATCTTGAAATTTAATTTCCTAAATTACAGTTTTTACAAAAATTATGTGTGCAAAAAATAGAGTTAAAATTGTCATAATTTTCAGGTTTATGAGCGTTTTAGTGATTTTTGTCTCATTTAGTGCGCTTTTAAAGAAGAGTTTGTACGGGAGCTATGGTCAAATGTGAACGAAATTTGGTACAGTGATTTTAGTTTACATATGCAGTACCTATTTGTTTTAAATTTCATGAAAAAATATTGACCGCTATATTGGTCGGGTCGTATGACCACTCAGCTTTAAATTGGCCGCAATATTGGTCTGGTTGTATGACCACTAAAATTATCTTGACCGCCACATTGGTCTAGTCGTATGACTTTGTTTTTTGAAAAAATAATAAAATGTAAAAAAAAAAATAAAAATATAATATAGAATTAATTTAGATTTACCTTTATTACATTGTTGCAACAAACCTTGTTATTGCAAGGTGGGCGGCAATGTTTAATTTAGAATTACTTTCGGTGTAATTGCCATCCTCGTTAGAGTTTATTAACTCCTTCTTTTACACCCTTGGGTGGGAAATTTAATAAATTCTAACGAGTAACGGTTTCTACTAGTTTATTTTAGTTTACTGCCATTTTGGTTTATAAAAAATATAGACAATTCATCTTGAATTACCAAGTAGAACACATCATATCATAAAGGTAAAGAGAAATTAAATAAATATTACATTTTAATTTAAACCATAAAAATATTTGTTTTTATTTATTCCACAATAAACAGTGGGCAATATATCAGTTCCAGGAGGTGGGACCTATGGGAGGTACCATAAATATGGAACCGATTTTGACGAATTTCAATCAAATTTCATCAAATTATCTTTAGAACTGCCACCTGTAGTTTGATTACAAGGTTTACACTTCCTGTGCTGAATGATGTAGAGCTGAGATTGTCGCAGGAAGCCAAATTTCTAGGGATTATCTTGGACAGTAAGCTATCTTGGAAGAGAAACACTCAGGAAAGAATGAAAAAAGGGCTAAACGCATACTACTTCTGCAGGAATTCCGTGGGTAAAAAATGGGGCTTAAGACCGATAGTTGTGTATTGGATTTACACAACAATTGTAAGGCCTGTTTTAACATATGGTTGCGCCGTATGGTGGGAAGCAGTTAGCAAGGGTTCTTTTCTTACTTCTCTCAATGCCCTTAAAAGCACACCTCAGGCAGCCCTAGACATCATGCTGTCGCTATACCCCCTTGATATCTTCATTAAGGGGATGGCTATGAGAAGTCTAGTAAGGCTGTACGAGGCGGGTATGCTTAGGTTTAGACATGTGGGAAACTCCAGTATTCTGAGCTTAACAGGCTCCCGGGGCTTGGAGTCAGGTCTACCACGAACTGACTATTTAGTCAAGGAACTACTGTTCAGCTCAGCTCCAGAGATCGTAATCCCCGAAAGATCCGACTGGTATGGGCAAACAGCACTTTTTCAAGGCTTTTCGATCTTCACGGATGGATCAAAAATGGATTGCGGGACTGGTTCTGGAGTTTTCCTGTGGGATCAAAATATTAGGAAATCCTTTAGACTCGCGGATGAGCGCAGTGTCTTCCAGGCAGAGATTTTTGCCATTTGGAAGGCTACAGAGCTCATTCAGGGTCTTATAGCTGTTAACAGTGAGGTGACAATTTATGTCGATAGCCAGGCCGCGCTCAAGGCGTTGCGGGGTTATGGGGTTACCTCCAAATTAGTCAAAAAATGTAGGATAGCTCTTCATGAGCTATCACTTTGCTATAGGATTAGATTGTGCTGGGTTCCGGGTCATTGTGACATCGTTGGCAACGAAGTTGCGGACGAAGTTGCCAGACACGGCTCAAGTCTAGACTTAAGCCAAAGAGTGTTGGATTTGGCTCCGCCTATCTGTCACTTTTATCTAGGCATTAAGTCCTGGACTAGCCAGGAAACCACAAGATTGTGGGGTAACATGGTCACGTGTAGGACATCTAGAGCTATATGGCCTAAACTGGACAGTAATGGTACAAAGCTTCTATTAAATCTAAATAGGTCAAGCTTAGGAAGATGTATAGGGTTCCTTACGGGACATTGGGCCTTAAATTCGAGGCTACATAGGTGGGATAGCAGCATTTCAGACCTCTGCAGACTATGTCTAGATGAGGATTCGTCCGAGTCGGTGGAACACATTCTCTGTCACTGTCCAAGGCTGCAAAACCTAAGACTTAAACTTCTAGGCAGCAGATTCCTTGCTGACCTACAGGATCTACAACAGTGTAGGTTAATTGATATTGTAGGGTTCATCACGGGTCTCAACTGGCCTAGATAGGGTAGTCTTCTCTTCAACTCTCTACTACCTTTCTCTTTCCCTATCTTCATTCTTTCTTTCTTCATTCTTTCTTTTCTCCCTCTCTGTTAAAGGATCACAATGGACCCCTGGGGTCTCCGAGTGTAGGTGTCTTTGACACCTCCTTTATTACCTAACCTAACCTTACATGGGGGTCCAGCCAGCCAGACGGACAGACGGACATCGCATCAGAAAGTGATTCTGAGCCTACTGGTATACTAAAATGTGTGTCTAAGACAAAAATTTCTATGTGTTACAAACATCAGCACAAACTTACAATACCCTTTCCATCTATGGTTTTGAAGGGTACAAAAACTAACATTTTCGAAGATCATTTATCATCCTTTATTTTACTCATATTTGAAGAATAATCAATAAATTGATATAAAAAATTATACTGTCGACATATTACAAAATTTAACACAACGTGGTTTAAAATTTCGACAGGGAATATTGAAGTTTATAGATTTTAATAAAAATTCACAACTAACATGACCATTTATAAGATTAAACATAAAACAGACATTTAGCATTGTACGGCGACTTTTCAGTGTGGGCAACTTTATTAATGAAAGTCTGTTTTCATATGATGGAAAGTTATTATCATAATTCCAGCGAAGAACAACAGGAACTGTTTTTGAACAGATTCAATTTTATTATTGTAAATGTCGTAATAGGGATCCCATATTATGTTGCTTTGTAACATAAGGGTCCAAAAAATCTTTAGCCCATCGCTTTATAAATCCGAGAACTGATCTAGCTTTATTTATAATTAGAGTAATGTGCGATCCAAAACTTAATTTAGGATCAAGTAAAACACCAAGATCAAGAAATGAGTCCACAAGCTCCAAAAGATAACCACCCAGGTAATAACTAACAGCTGCACAATTATTTCTAAAAAACGCATACATTTGCATTTTTTTAATTTAGCTCCATTAGACACCATAAAAATAAATTGTTGAGATCATTCAGCAAAAAAACGTTATCTTCATAGGCATTAAAGGAATAGAATATTATTTCTGCTATATATTGATGTACGCGGATGATGTTAGCGTACATAAATATATTGCAGAAGTTAATAACAATTGGTAGATCGTTCATAAATAACGAAAACAGAAGTGGTCCTACGCGACTTTCTCGGCTTTCGAATGCTTTAGTTTTTCTTTGGATGTAATAGGCAGATTTATTGGAATAGTTGGATGATGATTGTTTCAGAACGACTGATTGAAATATCATCAACATCATTTGTAAACACTAAATCGAGCAGTTTTCAAAAGTCGTTGCAAATAATATTCATTTGTTAAAGTGATAATTCAGAAATTTCATTTAAAAAATAATCATGATAGTTCTTATTTTTTACCAGGACCAAATAAGTTGTTAGTTTCCAGGAAGTAGATGGTAGGTTAAAATCACCACAAACAAAAGCTGAATCATTTCTATCAGCACACGAAACAGCAGATTTAATCGCTTGAATATGATTAAGATAAACAGAAGAATCTGAATCCGGAGGAACATACGAAGAAGTTATGTAAATTTTTTTGTGCATCAGTTTAACGACAACAGCATCTAATTCAACATCACATTGATCAGTGACAAAAGCTTCTGATTGATTAACAGCGATTAAAACACTACCACCCTTTTTTAATGCACGATTATATCAGTAAATTTGATATTTATTACAAAGAATCTCACTGTTAAATATGCCATCAGTGAGCCAAGTTTCGGTGAAGATAATTTATATCAAAGAAAAAACCATAACTACACTAGAAAAGTAGACAATTTTGCATTCAGACCACGAACATTTTGATAGATGACATTTAAGCAATCCTTTTTGATGTTCATTTTTTTTTAACAGATACGTTTCTAGGTGGCAAACTAGCTATATTAGGAGTTCTTCGATAATTTGAATAAACAATATTTTTTGTTTTTCCATTTTAAGCATGAATAAACAAACGGTTTGGAGTAGCGACTCTAAAACGGGAAACAAAGTTGGCCATGGGAGAAACATTCTTCCAAACTTGCACCACAAACGTTAAGTGTTTGCCCTTGGGCCTTGTACTGAATATAGTTTTTAAATCTACTCTCTTAGAACTTTCACACACTATGTTGCCACCTCATTCAGGTCTGTCCGAAATGGCCCCTACAGAGCTTCAAAGTCCTTATTACTTCATATAACTTTTTACTACATTCCACCCGCTGTAAAATTGTTCCTGGGAAACAACTGCATATGCTGAATGTAGTTCAGAATCTAGACCCCTGGGGCTTTCATCCAGAATTTCGCAACCCCAAGAGCTTTCACCGAGTATGTCACAACCTCATTCAAGTCTGTCCGAAATGGCCCCTAGAGAGCTTCAAAGTCTTTATGACTTCATATCACTTTTTACAACTATCCATCCGCTGTCAAATTTTTGCTGTGAAACAACTGAATATACGGAATATAGTCTATATATAGAGCTTTCACCCAGCATATCACAACATTTATCTGGTCTGTCTGAAATTGCACCTACAGAGCTTCAAAGTGTTGTCCAAGTGACTTTACATGAATTTCAATTACATTCCACCCGCTGTCAATTTTTTTCTGAGAAACATGAGAAACAGAATCTACCTAATTCGAGCTTTTACTCAGTACATCGGAACCCCATTCAGTTCTGTCTAAAATGACTTTATATCACTTTTTACTAAATTCCAAATTTAAATGTCAAATTTTTCCTGAGAAACAACTGCTTATACTGAGTACAGTTTTAAAATCTACTCCCCTTGAGCTTTCAGCCAGCATATCGCAACCCTATTCAGGTCTGTCTGGAATGGCCCCTACAGAGCTTTAAAGTCCTTATGAATTCATATCACTTTTTACTATATTTCACCCGCTGTCAAATTTTTGCTAAGAAACAATTGTATATACTAAATATAGTTTTTGAATCTACTCCCCTAGAGCTTTCTTTTTTTTTTTATTTTTTTTATTTATTCTTCCATTATATAACTAAGCACAGAAAGCCTTATATAGTTATTAAATGCTACTTGATATAAATAAATACTATTAAACTTTCATGCTTTCACCCAGCATATCTTAATTTGAGTGGCGCTATCTGCTTATACCAACTTTGAAACATTCGTCGGCTCACGCGCAGAAACTTTATCAAAGATCATAATATGATCAAATGTGCAGTTTACGATTTAATTCATTTGGAGTAATTTTCAGTGGCGTCACCAACTTAAAAACCTTCGTCGGCTCATGCGCTACAACTTTGCCAAAGAGCATAACATGATCAAATGTACAGTTTACGAATGTCGGAAACTTGTTACATCAGTTTAGAAACCTTCGTAGGCAACTTTGATAAAGATCATTACATGAGCAAATGCATAGTTTAGTATTCTATAAAGAACATACTGAAAAACATTAATTTTTATATACAATGTTGTGCAGAACAAAAACAACAAGCATTCATCTCATAACATAAATACCTATTTTTTATTTACAGTTCATTTTAGAAAACTATATTTTAGTTTTTATTTCATGTTTTTATGTAAATTAAAAATACAAAAAAATTATCAAATAATATTAACAAATTCTAAGAAATAAATAAACACAAATTGTTTCTCCTTATGAAACTGCAAAACAAAAGCAACAAATTCAGTTCTTCGTGTATGAACCCTTGTATTTGATGACATCCGCACATCTACGGGGCATAGATGCAATTATGATTGTTTATCGTACTGTTTAGAATTTGTCCAACTCTGATTTCCCACATTTTTTAACTTTTTGCGGCTACATATTTTTGAGTGTCCCAAAAAGGTTTTCAGCAGGATTAAAGTCGGGTGATTTGGCGGGCCAATCAAGTCCAGACCATTTATTTAGATTAATTTTAGCCAAAAATTTGGACTCCTTAAACGTGGAAAACCGTTTTATTTAGTGATGAGTCAAAATTGTATTTGGTAAACGCCTTCAAAACCGCAACTGTAAAGTGTCTCTAAAAGACCAAGGAGGGCAGTTTATGGTCTGGGGGGTTACTGCGTATTTCTATTCGAATGGACAACCATGTAAACTTTAATCAAAATAATTTGATACAATTTGCTACAGACATTTGCTTCGGTCTATCACAATTAAAATTGGCTGATTGGCCCATAAATCTTATTTTGTTTGAAATGCTTCGTATTTGACCATATAAGATCTTTATTTAAAAATCACTTTAATATCCCGTCACAAGGTTCATACTTGACCTTATCTATTATACTGCAAGATATTTTTCTTAGCATTACAAAATCTAGCAATATGTTGACAATCGTTCATCGGACCATAGTAGTTTAGGGTACCACAGAATCGGTCGAGTCCAACTATATTACTCTCTTTCTTGTATGTTAAATTCTATAATTTAAATTAATTTCTATCGATTCGCGTTATAAAAGAAGGTACTTTTATTACATGATTTTTTCAATTGAAAGATATTAGTACTCATTTTCATTACTCGAAATCCAAGTTTTACGGAAAATTTGTCAAAAGGAATTTTAATGTAAACTTCAATTGTTTAATTTTAATCGATATTCGCATTAAAAGTGATCAAATAAGACCCATTCTATAGTTTAGATTTTAATACCCGTCAAATGAATAATTTTTTGAAGTCGAACATGTCGACTTTTAATGCAATAAAAATGTATGTTCCTTTACTTTAACGAAACAACCCAAACATACAGCATGTTCACAAAACTGTCATACGTTAGAAGGCAGCCGAATAGTAGCCCAACGATTAAGCTCTCACTTGAGTTTATTTTCTTTTTTCGTTTAGAAGTAAAAGCTTCGTAATCGTTTTGCTATGAAATATTTTATTACTTTTCTGAATGCTTTTCCTGTAAGAGATACTTCATTTTATCTGATATCCGTACTATTTACAAAACCTACTTATATCCGACCGAAAATGAAATGCCGGTGGTTCACTCGTAAACTCTCGACCGAGTTTATTAGTGGGCGAAAGTGCTCATCTGTGACAGTAGGTTGTCCATCTTTATTGACCCAATGTTGGTTGTGCTTCACTCTTCTATCGTTACTACTTTGGAATGTGCTCTAACGAAATCAGGGAACTTGTTCCCGATACTTGAACTTTCTTACGCAATACACGTATATCTGTTAGAGCACATTTCTTTGTAGTCGGTTTGTAAGTAGAGAAAATTTGTTATTTAGCAGTACAGTTCGTTTGTGTAATTTGCTTTCCGCAGAAGTCTTGCCAGTCAGGAAGTTCAAATCAAATGTCTACATGCACTTTCCCACCTATCCCCCTCCCATAACCTTTTCCTAGTTCCAACACAATGCATTGCAAAAGTAGGGGTACCCCTGAGTGCTGGTCAAAATAAAAAAAAAAATAAAAAAACGTATTTTGCTTTCCCAGTCGATTATAATTTTTTATTTGCCTAATTTGCCATTTACTTTCGTTTACACATTTCATATACCAAAAAAAATTTAAAAAACTCGTTTCACTCAAACAAAAAAAAAAAAAAAAAATAGAAAACCCAAAAGTTAAATTTTTTTGTCCGTTGACAAACAATTTAAAAAATTAAATATTAATTTCAAAAACAGGCTGTTGTAAACAGAGTTGTAAACTTTAAAATTTTAAAAAGCACTGACATTTTTTCATATTTTTAAATCCAAAAATAAATTATGTTAACATACACTTACGATCACTAGAATAGGTTCACTTTTTTAGTAATAAATTTAAGCTTGCTGCTCTTAAGATTAATAGAATTGTGATGTACTTTTTCTGAAAGGCTGAAGAATTGAGATAAAGAGTATAAACAAAGAAAGTTTGAAAAAAAATTGACAGTTGATTAATGGTAATTAATATTATATGGAAGAGGAGACAAACATTGATGCCATTGGAGATTAAAGTCCTCTACTTCCGTGAAATTTGTACAAAAATTTAAAAGCATGACTGCGGTGTAATCATTAAGGAAGTAACAAAAAAATGAGAAAAAAAACTCTAAGCGAAAGTAAACTTTGGCCCCAAGAGTCACCAAACGACAAAAATATGGTGATTTTTGTTGAAAAATCTGAGAAAAAAAATAGTTTCAGTGGTAGTATTTCTACATATAGAGACTAATAAATAGACCTAACTCCTAATACCACCTAAACACTAAAAAATCATAATAAGTCCGAAAAATACGGATTTACGGTTGAATTTTTGCAAAGAACATGTGATTAAAAATGGTAAGGAGCAAGGAAGTTATTTCATTAGAAAAAGGTTAGGTTTTTATGGACCCGGTGTTTTTAAATTTTGTAGATCAGAGCTGAAAAATATTATGCCCTCCTCAAATCATAAAAATGGTAGTTTAAACCATCGGATCCATAAAAATACATTTTTTCCATACCTACTACTAAAGACTGTCTCGTTTAAATTGATACTAAGATTTTAGTCAATAAGATTAAAACGCTCAGTATCTTCCAATTCTTAAAATATAGATATTAAGAAATTAATTACCTTGGACCAAATTTAATTAAAACCGATAGAAAATACTTCTAGGGTTCTATTTTATTAAATGCTTAGCTATTTTGAGGTCAAAATTTCCACAAATAACCACAAAACTGAAATTTATATAGTGAACCTATTCAAGTGGCGCAAAAATAATTCATATTTTTCTGCACCAATTACATATATTTCAACTGTCAATTTTTTTTAAACTTTCTTTGTTTACACTTTCAGAAAAAGTACATCACAATTCTATTAATAAATTATCTTAAGAGCAGCAAGCTTATATTTATTACTAAAAAAGTCAACCTATTCTGGATATCGTGAGTGTATCTAACCTTGCTTGTCAACATGAAATTGTTATTAAAGTTTAGACAATTTGATAAAATTTGGTACCCTAACTTGTATAAATAATTTAATTTACCAAAAATCGGCCCATTATTGGGATTTGGTCCAGAAATTTCAGTTTGTTTTAATAAAATTTAGTGGAAATATTAATGGAATTTTGTTCAGACAGTTATTTTGGCAGACGGACCATTGCACTGTGGACGAAGTTACTGATCTAGCGGGGCAAAAGTCAAAAATTAAAACCTTAAAATCGACTATCCTTTTACATTGTATCGATTCCCGATACTTTGTTTTTCTTTTTCTTTTTCACTTTTCTTTTGCTATCAATATTCGCTTAGATATTAGCCGTCAAAAATAAAAATTTACACCAAGTGTATTAAAGAAATTTTAAACGCAATTGCTTTTATTACCAACTTCTGAGTTCGCGCAATTGAATGTTCCAATCGCACTCTTTTTCCTATTTGACACAATCAAAATACATCAACTTAAAAATGTTCGTCTTTGGATTTCTTTGTATTTGGCAATATTATAACCAAAACAATCTAAGTTCGCAATTGAATGTTCGCGCAATTGAATGTTCCAATCGCACTCTTTTTCCTATTTGACACAATCAAAATACATCAACTTAAAAATGTTCGTCTTTGGATTTCTTTGTATTTGGCAATATTATAACCAAAACAATCTAAGTTCGCAGCAAAAATTAAATTTCGTGTTCTTATTATTTGGTTTTTTTTCGTGTTCTTATTATTTGGTTTAGAATAATGACAGAAAAAAGTACAATAACTGGCCACAAATCTTAAAAAATGAACTTTTTATGGATATAAGACGACGCAGCAGAAACTCGGATCAAATCTGGAGAATATTGCGGATAAAGGAGCAATTTTTAACTCATTTGATGGATTTTTACCATGGAAACTGAACATATGTGTGCTCTTACACTTTTAGGTGGAAAATATCTTTTTATACCCTTCACCAATAGGTGAAAGGGTATTATAAGTTTGTTTTACTAGTGATCGTAGACCCCATAAAAATTATACCTATCGACTCAGAATCGGGAGGAGAATCGATTAAGCGATGTCCGTCTGTCTGTCTGTTGAAATCAAGTTTCTGAAGCCCCTGGAGGATGGTTAGGTTAGGTAATAAAGGAGGTGTCAAAGACACCAACACTCGGAGACCCCAGGGGTCCATTGTGATCCTTTAACAGAGAGGGAGAAAAGAAAGAATGAAGAAAGAAAGAATGAAGATAGGGAAAGAGAAAGGTAGTAGAGAGTTGAAGAGAAGACTACCCTATCTAGGCCAGTTGAGACCCGTGATGAACCCTACAATATCAATTAACCTACACTGTTGTAGATCCTGTAGGTCAGCAAGGAATCTGCTGCCTAGAAGTTTAAGTCTTAGGTTTTGCAGCCTTGGACAGTGACAGAGAATGTGTTCCACCGACTCGGACGAATCCTCATCTAGACATAGTCTGCAGAGGTCTGAAATGCTGCTATCCCACCTATGTAGCCTCGAATTTAAGGCCCAATGTCCCGTAAGGAACCCTATACATCTTCCTAAGCTTGACCTATTTAGACTTAATAGAAGCTTTGTACCATTACTGTCCAGTTTAGGCCATATAGCTCTAGATGTCCTACACGTGGCCATGTTACCCCACAGCCTTGTGGTTTCCTGGCTAGTCCAGGACTTAATGCCTAGATAAAAGTGACAGATAGGCGGAGCCAAATCCAGTACTCTTTGGCTTAAGTCTAGACTTGAGCCGTGTCTGGCAACTTCGTCCGCAACTTCGTTGCCAACGATGTCACAATGACCCGGAACCCAGCACAATCTAATCCTATAGCAAAGTGATAGCTCATGAAGAGCTATCCTACATTTTTTGACTAATTTGGAGGTAACCCCATAACACCGCAACGCCTTGAGCGCGGCCTGGCTATCGACATAAATTGTCACCTCACTGTTAACAGCTATAAGACCTTGAATGAGCTCTGTAGCCTTCCATATGGCAAAAATCTCTGCCTGGAAGACACTGCACTCATCCGCGAGTCTAAAGGATTTAATAATATTTTGATCCCACAGGAAAACTCCAGAACCAGTCCCGCAATCCATTTTTGATCCATCCGTGAAGATCGAAAAGCCTTGAAAAAGTGCTGTTTGCCCATTCCAGTCGGATCTTTCGGGGATTACGATCTCTGGAGCTGAGCTGAACAGTAGTTCCTTGACTAAATAGTCAGATCGTGGTAGACCTGACTCCAAGCCCCGGGAGCCTGTTAAGCTCAGAATACTGGAGTGTCCCACATGCCTAAACCTAGGCATACCCGCCTCGTACAGCCTTACTAGACTTCTCATAGCCATCCCCTTAATGAAGATATCAAGGGGGTATAACGACAGCATGATGTCTAGGGCACAATCCACTCTACTAGGAAGCCCTGTATATTTAAGTCCTCCAGTGAACCCCTGATTGCTTCAATGGTAATGTTATTGAAGGCATCCTCGATATCGAGGAAAGCGGCCAAAGTATATTCTCTGAATTTCAGGCCCTTTTCAATAAAACTGACCACATCGTGCAACGCACTCTCAACAGATTTACCCTTGAGATAAGCATGTTGAGCGTTGCTAATAATGCGCGTACCTAAAGAGTTCCTAAGAAATAGATCAATCACTCGCTCGAGTGTCTTCAAGAAAAAAGACGACAGGCTGATTGGTCTAAAATCTTTAGGTTTAGAGTGACTAGTCTTCTCTGCTTTAGGAATGAAAATCACTCTTACCTCCCTCCACCCACTAGGAGTGAAGCCCCCATGGAGGCAGCTAGCAAAAATACTATGAAGAATCGATAAACAATAGTCGGAAGAATTCTGTAGCATAGCGGGAATAATGCCATCCGGGCCTGCTGACTTGTACGGTAAGAACGTACTTACGGCCCACTTAATTCTTCCTGAAGTGACTATCTCGTCTATCAGATTATTCGGTATTAAGCCCAATCGCTCCATAGAAGGCTCATGAATAACCGGATCTGGATTCCGATTGCCGGGGAAGTGAGTATCAAAAAGTAGTCCGAGTGTCTCAGGGCTAGATTCAGTCCAAGAACCATCAGGTTTTAGGATAGATCCGGGGACCATTGGGTCCTTGGATAGTAATTTCCTAAATCTCGACAACTTATTTACAGAATCGATGGTCTCACAGTAGGTTAACCATGTTGACCTTTTAGCTTTTTTGAGATCGCTCTTATACTTGTTGAAACTCAATCTATAATAAGTCCAATCCTCATCACTGCGAGTAAGTTTGGCCTTATTAAACAGTCTTCTAACACATGTCCTAAGGTTCTTTAGTTCCTTCGTCCACCAGTTAGGCTGTTTGCGTTTGCCCGGGAAGGTTAATGGGCAGCTATGTTCATAGCTAGTTATATAACTTTCCGTGAGCTTTGTCACCACAGTGTTCGTTTCCGCCTCAGAATAGATTCTAAGTGGAATCTTACGCACCATGGTGTCCGAAGAACTCCTAAAGGACTCCCAATTTGTTTTTCGGGGATTCCTGTAGGGACTCGGTTTGACTCTCTTAAAATTGACAGAGAAGGAGATCAAGCAATGATCAGAGAAGGAACATTCACTTGATACCTTCCAGTTTTCGATAAGATTGTCCTTCGCTTTTGTCAGTGTGATGTCTAATACCTCCTCCCTATCTTTTGTCCTGAAAGTGGGCGCGTTGCCCCTATTGCAGATCCTTAGATGGTTATTAGTAATGAATTCAAAGACTGACTCACCGCGCTCGTTTATGTTGCTACTACCCCATTGGTAGTGATGGGCGTTGGCGTCACAGCCCATGAAGAAGGTGTTGTTTTTCATGGACTCTACCAACCGCCTCACCTCTCTACTCGGAGGGTCCTCTGCCTCATACGGGAAGTAGGCTGAAGCCACAGTGAGGACATTCTTGCATGCGGCTTCACTCGCGACAACGGTTAGATCCCCACCACTGTAAGAATTGAGTAGACGTAAATTTAATGAATTCCTAGCTAAAATACAGGTTCTCACCTTGTCGCCCGTGTTTGAGACAAATAAGGTGTAGCCTGCGACCTTGAGTCCTTGAACTCTGTTCTCGCGAATCCAGGGTTCCTGGATCAAGGCCACATCTACACCGGAGTCGACAAGTAGCCTTGTCATTTCGGCCGAGGCCGCTTCACAGTGGTGTAGGTTTAACTGCACCACTAGCAGCTTTGGATCCCCCATGTTTAGAAAACCTAAACTTGACGGTTCCAATACCGAAGTTGACAACGCCCCTTGTCGACTTTAATTTGTCAAGGGATATCTTGTCGACGGTGAACTTGATATCCCTTCCGCTGTTTCCCTCACAGCTGGCAGAAGATAAAAATCTCCAACCAGATGTGAGGAAATTATTCTGGTTCTGGAGGACTGCCAGTATGGTTTCCACCTTCCTTACCGGACGTGGGAACCACGCTGTCACGACCTGCCGAACCGGGAGCTCCGTAGCCAAAATCACCTCAAGTTTGGCGGACGGACAGAGATCGGCGCAGCCGTTAACCACGGTTTTTAGAAAGTCAAAAGACCTCGCATTATCGCAGTTAACGATCTTCACCCCTCTCTGCCATTCCGCACCCTTGAATGATATGGCGTCCTTCGGCCCCTTAAAAAGACCAATACTGTCGATCAGTCGGGCTTCAATCAGCTCCCAAAGATCATCTTTGATCCTACAATGTGGATCATTGTGATCTAAGACAGCTGCCTGAACTGTGTCCCGGCTGAGCGACTTCTTGATCTTTTTTGACGTAGTGGGTTGCTCGTCTCCGGATCTAGCTCTCTTCACGCTCTCCTTACGGGGGCCCGAAGAGGTAGTCGAAGATCCGCAACCCACACCAGCCTTGCCAACCATCGCAGACCCAGACTTGGGGGCGCCGGTAGCAGGCTCCATTATTGCCCTCTTGCGAGGAGAAGCTGGTTTCGCCACAGGGTCCTTGTTAGGAACTGTAGAACTGCCAGCTTCAGCTGGTTTCACCACAGACACCTTGCTAGGTGACGCGGATCTACCAGCATCCACTGACTTACCTACAGGTCCTTTACCGGACTCTGTAGATTTATCAGCTTCGCCTCGCTTGATAAAACTTGAGGAGACGCCCAAGATGTCATCGGTAGAGCCGTAAATCCTTTCGAATTTAGCTACGGCCTGCCTATGCTTCTTGAGCTTCTTCCTCTCGTTTGCATCGAGCAGACTAGGGTCCTTGTTAGCCATCTTTTTGAGATAGGCCAAAGAACTTCTAGTCCCACTCTTCGCCTTGGCGAATTTAGTTCGGCTGGGTTTTTGCTTAACCTGTGGCGGTGCATCCACCACAGCGTCCTGCCGAACTAACCGTCCCAAGGGGAGTGGAGGGGTACCCGAGATAAGGTCGGCCTGGCTCTCCTTCACAACTGAAGCCAAAGATCTAAGAGGTGATCTAGCCTTACCCCGCCCCGAAGTCGATATCACTGTGATATCGCTCTCCGCGTCGGAGTCAAGCACGATAACCTCAGAGACCTGAGTAGCTTCAGTCCTGTCGGTGCAGTCAGAACGATCTTTCTGGGCTTCCGGAGCCAGTTCAGCCAGGCTCTCCCTTTCCACTGCAACCACAGAACCCAAAAGATATCCAGCTGGACCCTGTCACAAAGCCGGTGTCACATTGACATCGCCCTCTGTGTCCGGATCCAGCGAGACCTCTGTCGCACAACTTGTGATAGCAGTAGAACCGGCAGAGTCAGTCTGTTCCCTCTGGGTCTCTCCTACCAGCGGGTCCCTAGATCTTGAAGGAGATCCCGATTGAGATCGGCCAGAATTTGAGATTACAGTAAGCTCGAATTCTGAATCCGACTCAAGCGAGACGTCCGCCAGAGTCTGTGTGGCTCCGGTGGTGTGAGAGGAGTCCAGATCGTCCAATAGCCCCCCCAACTCTTCTAAGTTCGTCAGTAATTGTCTCTCCTGATGGAGTAAGTCCGCGTTAATGTCCCTAAGAGTCAGTTCGTCGATGTCGTCCCTCCCTGGTATGTCCCGTCTAGCCCTGAAGCTGTCCTTCAAAGAAGTCCCGTCCGTGTTAAATTTGGTTTTTTTTTTAATATTAGCATTACGTTTCGAAATTTTGTTCCCACGAGTATGGGGGAACTGAGGTCACCCGCGTCATAGCCCCCTATAACGCGAGAGCGACTAGATACTGGTGGAGGCGTTAAGGTATCCAACCAGGCACCGTTGAAACACAGTCTACCGTTTACCCCCGACTGCGAACCGAAAGCCCGTAGCACGGTAAAAAAGGCGCATGACACCGGGGCTTGGGGGGGTTAGTTTAAAGTATTAACCCACTACTACCTGTTTGGTCCGCGGGAGATATTTGATTTTTCTCCTACCACCCACGCATGGAAAGGGGTTCCTCGCCACCTATTTATGTGGCTGGTTCCCCCCATGAATGGGAGGCATCCCCCTATCCGCCACCCGGGGACGCGCCCTCTAGGGATTAGGTTCCCCCGAGGGGAATGGACTTACATAAATTATATATCAGATTTTAGGAAATTCTCCCGCAATGAAAGCTATTTCATTAAAATCGGTTTATAAACACCGAAAATATCGAAAAAAAATACCAAAAATTAGACGAAAATTTTAAAATTTTTGATTGAAACACACTTTTAAATAACAAGAGAAAAAAGATACTCCTGGTGCACATGTGATAATATGTTATATATCAGATTGTTAGAAATAGTTTCCCAAAGCACTCTGTAAAATTTTATTAAAATCGGTCCATAAACAACTGAGATATCGCCAAAACACTGAATTTGATGTATCGCCCAAAGTACGCATTAGAGAATGTTTGTTGAAAAAATGAAATGCAGAAATAGGAAAAACCATCCTCCTTTAGCACGGGCCTAAATAAATTTTATATCAGATTTTAGGAAATTCCCCCGCCAAGCACGTTATTAAATTTTATCAAAAGCGGTCCATAAGCAATTGAGATATCGCCATAACACTACATTTGATGTACAGCAAATTGCCCAAAGTACGTGTCTAAGAAATTTTGTTTACATTTTGTAAGTATTGTTTCAGTGATATCTCAGGTGTTTATGGACCGATTGTGATGAAATTTGACATCGTTCTTTGTGGGAGGATTTTCTAAAATCTGATATATAAACTCCACAAATCTGATTATGAATACCATTCAAATTGTACCGATCAACTCAGAATCGGCAGGAGAATCGATTTCGCGACCTCCGTCCGCCCGTCCGTCTGTTTGTCTGTCCGTCCGTCTGTTTGTTTGTCCGTCCGTCTGTTTCTTTGTCCGTCCGTCTACCTGTCTGTCCTTTTTTCTGTTGTAGTCAAGTTTTTGGAGCTCCTGTTTTGTCGATATCTCAGGTGTTTATCTTAATGAAATTAAATAGCGTCCTTCGCAGGAGATTACCTAAATCCTGATGCATTCGGTAATTTGTGGTAGATATAATTTAGCATTTAAGCGATGGTGTTTTGATCGACAATGATGATATTCAGGGTGGGACAATATCCTAAAATTTTGTGTAAAATCCAGCAGCTCCACAAATCTAATTTTAGCAGACAGACACACTGGATTTATCTTAATTTTGTGTCTGACTTTTGAACATTATGATAACATTTGAGAATGTATTATATATCAAATTATAGGCAATCTTCCTGGGAAGTACAAAAATGCAGCTAATTACATGATATCTACATATGTATGTAAGTATCTCACATATCAACGATAATTTAATTTTTTTAATTGCAATTGGGAGAAATCCGTTCACGTTTGACAATTGATCCCGTATAACTTCACCTAAGGCAATCTCTTAGTAGCTAAAAAATTACAAATTATAATAGATACGATGATAACATTTAGTATAAAGACGTTGTACAATAAACATTCTGGAGGACAACATTTGACAAAAGTATTTTTGATCTCTTGAAAAGTTCGATATTGAAAATGGGCGAGCTCTATTCACATTTAGTGAAATCTCCCACATAACCCCGATCGGGAATCGATTTAATGCTGATAAATTAAATCACATTAAAATTTCACAAAGAACTAGAGCAAAACTTTCCAAACATCCATCGGACAGATCGAAAGAACAATACATCCCAAATATTATTGATGAAGTGTTCATTTTAATTAATTAACAAACTTCAGATTAAAAAGTAAATCTTTAATAACTTTTCCGACAAAGCTGATATCAATCCATTCAAAAGCTATATATTTCACGTATGTATTTAAAACTAAGAGTGTATACCCTATAATTTTAAGGCTTGTATACATTGACAATCATTGTTAAAGCTTTGACCTAAATCAGTCCGCTAACTTCAGAGTTTTACATAACTAATCAAGAACTTTTACTAGTTGGATAATTCGTACGAATTAAAGTGCACAACCCTCACTGTGTTTTTGGGTTGCATGCCAGAATACTTAAACTTCATCAAATCGATGTGCTCTTGCAAATCTAATGGCATCTACATTTTGAAGCATTTTTTCTGCATGGTTTATCTGGTCTATCGAACTTTATTAAATGTTCGTAAAATATGTGTCTATTTTATTTCGAAGCAACTGGCTTAAATATGCATTCTCTACTTGCAGTCTAGTAATCATTATCTTTCACAAAGGGACCACTTTAGAACCCAAGTGAAGCTTCCCTAGACATCAGCCACCGGCCCAACCTAATCTTTGTGTGCATAACTTTTCTAGATGATGACGCCACCGAAAAGCTTTTCGTTTTCCGACTCTTCATTTTAAAGATTCTTTGCATATAATACTAGTATAACCAAATATTGCTAGGAATTACATTAAGTACTTTTAGAATACCATTGGTGAAGGGTATCCAAGATTCGACAAAGCCGAATATACCACTCTTACTTGTTGATTTTATCTCCGATCGGCTTAAGCTATATTCTTTCAATTCTTTCGGATGTCGAGACCTTAACTGGGCATCCAGAATGTTCGGCTAAACTTAATGACGCAGATTGTGTAAATGTATGTTTTCTATTAGCGTTAACAGATGAATTTCCTAATAAAGAGTCTGGAAAATCAAATCGTCATGGACTTAGTAACCCTACCTCGTAAGAATTTGTTTCCACAAATTAAAATAACACTGTACCCGAAACAATCACTCAAGTAAGAGTTGAGTTTCGATTTGCAGTATATCGATGCATGTTGAGGCTCATATCTGTAGTGACAAGCCTGTAACGGTTGACGAACTGTAAGCCAATATTGAACAATTTATGTGTGGGATATTGACCGATATTTATTTATACACTCAGAAGTTAATAAAATTTAGATTATGACTAAAATATGCGTATCACGAAAGGATATCGTCTTGACATTTTTGACATGTTCATAATCACCCTTATTCTGAATTTCGACTCAATTCGAAATTTTTTGCGTCTGGCAATTATGTTATTCTGCGTTTCGATTCAATTTAGTTTCTTTCGATTGCATGTATTTTACATTACGATCGGAGTTCCGTTTTCCTCAGTTGCTTTTTTGTTAGCGGAGGTTTCTCGATTTTGGTTTTTATAAGTAAATGTAATTAATTTATAAAAGTTAAGTGTAAAATACAATAAAAATTGCATAAATCATTTAAATAACACTAAGAATTTTTATTTTTTTTGTTTTATAAAAGCATTTTTTTATCAGAATGTGGAGACTTTATCCATTAAAGAGCAATATAAGAACTGAACAATTTTAACATCTGGTAAGCTATTCCATCACTAAAATCTGTTCCGACTCATTATTGGTAGTTACTTTCCGCTAAGATCCTAAAGTAATTTGGTAATAATATTATATGCATCTAAATATATATTTTTGGCTTTTAGTATTTGTCACAATTTGTCCAGAAACAACCGATCAGACTTTAATATTTTTCTATTATAAACTTTTTTATGTGAATTAATTTAATTATTTCTTTCCTTATGCTCAACTTATTTTTCACTTTTTTTGAATTGAATTTGACATTTGTTTATTAATATGAGAACAAAATTTGCTTGTTTATGTTTCAATTCCACATTGTTTCAATTGGTTTTGTAAACATTTGCTTGAAATACCATTTT
Source organism: Stomorhina lunata (assembly GCA_933228675.1). Lineage (NCBI taxonomy): Eukaryota > Metazoa > Arthropoda > Insecta > Diptera > Rhiniidae > Stomorhina > Stomorhina lunata. The sequence continues at coordinate 82,755,318 of OW121742.1, forward strand.
TCGATTGTAGAGTAACTGAATTTGGAGACGTAATCGAAATGCAGAGTGTCATGAATAAATCGTTATTAAAACATTGGTTCGTTAAAAAAAAGAGTTTAAATAAAAAAGTCCTTACTATCTTTTTGCCACTATAGACAGAAAAAAACTAACTTTAATTTAAATCAGCTTTAAATGGGTGATGATTAAATTTTTTTGCAAGTGGCAGCAATTTTAGAGCAAAAAAAATTAGTAAAACAAACAAAAATAAAAAGGTGATTTGAATTCTTTTTTGGGGGAAAAATATAAATTAAAATACTACGAAAAATTCTAACAAGGTAAGATTTATTTCATTTACTTGTACATTAGTGTTTTCTTTGTTTTCAAATGTTTTTCAACGGAATATAATGACACCAGGTCTAAAAGTTTAGTTCTAAAACTTTGAGCCAAATCGGACAACGTTCTAAGGGCGCGCATCGGGTCCAAAGTTTAAGAGCCCATTTGTATGACGAAAAATGATTTTTTTCTAGTTTTTTAGAAATTTTAACCAAAAATAAACAATTTTTTCAAGAAAAAATAATGGAATATTAAAGAAAAAACAAAAATCCATGAAGTAGTTTTGGAGTTATTCCATTTCCCCCTGAAAATTCATATCCTTGAAAACGCGCCTTAGAATATGCACCAAAAACTTTATGTTGTAAATAAAGAAATTTAAAAATAAGACACATTTTATCATTAAATGACTCGTTAGTATGATTTAGTTCAGTTTTGCTTAAATATAATCGAATTTACTTAGTTTTTTTCCATGTTGGAAAATGGTACATTTTTCTCAGGTCGCACAGTGTGTTTTTTTGGGGATTTTTTGTTCAAAAATCTATAACTCTTTAACGCATTGATATTTTCAAATGCGATTTTTTGTATCTTATTTTCAACAAAATTGTCTATCTAAAAACACGCAAATGTTACTAAATATTTATGTAATATAACCTAAAAGTTGAAGATTTAAAAAATTATTTTTATTTTAATTTTACGTACACTGCTGCTTATAGACACAAACAAAACAACAACACCAACAGAAAAAATCTACAAAATTATGGGAAGGGTTTATAAGCAGTGAACTATGCACAATGGGGCGGAGAAATTAAAAATTCTTGACAGTTTTTATTTAAAAATATTTAATAACTTTTTTAATTGTACTTCACTCATTAGTAAAAAATATACATGAACTGAAAACTTTAAAGTTGTAGGAAATTTCTTATAATTTGTTAGCTCTGCAACTACTTTAAACTTTACTTCTGAAATGGTTAGTTGGGATAGTTTTTATTTTAAGTGCTTTAACAGTAAGGAACTAAATAATACCAAAACACCAAAAACTTAATACACTCTTAATATATAATATATAAGTTTAATGCTATATTGTGTATTAAAATTATTTTCTTCAAAATTTGCATAAAATAATTTTTTTTTTCATCAATTTCTAACAAACTTCTTTAATTAATTTTTATAATCCTTTGCAGGAGATATTACTCAAAAAGGCTATGAAAAGAAAAGATCTAAATTGCTGCAGCCATATTTATTGAAGCTAAATGAAGGTAAAATGTAATTTGAAAGTTATTATATGTTTAAAATGTTTATTTTTAAAGTAAAAGCAGTGGATGAAAATCCAAATAAGTCATCACCGCCTTATTATAATATTAAAGAAACTAGTTTGGAAACTAATAAGGTAGTTCGGGATGGTGCACTAATTTCAACTGAAGGTTATAGCTATGTATCAGAGGTGCCGTCCCTTCCTTCTTCACACCAAAGACATTCCAATATATCAAAAAAGTCTGATTATTATCAGTCTGAAGAAAATGATGCAGAACATGGATATGAAAATAGCCGAGTACGACGAACTCATCGAAAAATTACGCACAACGAAAAGAGATATCACTCAGGTAAGAATAGCTAATCTTATGTAATTTATGCTAAAATGGTAACAACAACATACAGTACTGTGAACTATCCCAATAATCACTTATTTTTTTTCCAAATTGAGGATGATTTGAAAGAAAAGTAAGACCTTTTTTCAAAAGTTAAAAATAATAAATAACGTTCTCATTTAAAGATAAGGTTTAAGGATAAATAGAAGTAACACTAAATCCCACTTGAGACATGTGTCTAGATTTGAAGCTCACAACATTGTTCAGTTTACACTGCAGGATGTCATAGAATTCCTTGTGAAATCTGTTACCTAGAATTTAAACAATATTTATTTTATTTATTTATTTAGTAGTATTTAAAATACTTTCTTATTAACTAAATGTAATTAAATTATCCATTATTTCAATTGCTCTGATATGTGTTACATTTTACAAAATGCACACAGTTTCTTTTATATGTTGATATTTCTTTCATTTTTAAAATTTGTGGGTAATAGATTAAATAAATAATAAGTTGAAGCCTTTGCCTAATGTTGAGCCATTTTAATGTTTCCAGCTTGAGTTGTATTGGAGTATATCTATTGCACTTAATATATTGTTCAAATAGATTTTGCAAAAACATGGCAAGATATTGTTACGAAACCGAAAACAAAATTAAAACACTTTATGCCGTCTTACAAAATTATCTATTTATTTACTTTTAGAGTTAGTCACTTTCACAAAAACTGTAAACAAAAACTGACTTTAAAAATATTCTCAGTCTTACTACTCTCGTACTCATCTTAATAAAAAATCTGTCTCGATATTTGTTCATCAGCCTTATATAGTAGAGAAGAGAGTTTCAAAGAGCTGCTGGAGAGCTGAACACCCACAAATGGATTATCGGAAGTTTACTGCAACAAAACAAATAGAGAGAGAGACTATAGATAAAAGAGAGAAAAATGTTACTATGCTCTTTACAGCTAAGAATTAAGAGAAAAGATTTTTCTAATTCAAGTGTAAATACATTAAGAGCCACTTTTTGACTTTAGGATCAAAATTAATTCTATTCTCCAATTAACTAATCTAAAACTGAATATCTGCAAAATACAGATTTGTCAGGAGAAGCAAAGAACTCTTTAATTCTCTTATTAATGAGTTTTTAATAAAGCGATCTTTTACAATATGATTGGTAGACTCCTTCTCATTTCCTGACATAAAATTTATTAAAAACCAATATTCGCAATTTTACGGTAGATCAGCCGTTTTGTCTTCGAAAATTTTTATATAAAATTTTAAAATGTATAGATAAACCATTTTCTTCATAGTGAATTTGTAGGAAAGTGGATTGCATAACATAATTTAAGAAATTTATGTAATTCCGATTACACAATACTCCCTCATGATTTGGGATACTTTTATGTATTTAAATTGTACTATATACGACGTTTATTACATTTTATTGGTAATAATTTATTTTTGAAAAAGTGAATTTTTCAAAATGCACTTTCTTTTATAAAAGTTAAATGATTTTATAATTTTTCGTCTTTCCTACTTGAAGGAAGATATCTTCTTATTGTTAAGAGTTATAGAATGTATTTTTTGGAAGTTTATGCGTAGTGAATAGCCTTTTAAACATCACTTAAAACACTACATTTTTTCACATTTTCTGTTAAACAGTGTGAAGAAATCATCAGAAAGTAAAAAAAGTTTTAATAATTTTACCTTTTTACAGATTTTTAGTTTACAACTTCTATGACTATTTAGTGAAAACAATGAAGATAAATCATTTTGTCTTCGAAAAAAATGTTTATGTACATACGCCAAACAAAACAAAGTGAATAAGTAGCGAATAAATTAACATTTTGATAAAAAATTCACACTTTAGGTAAAGCGCGTCATACGGAATTGTATGGTATAAAAATCTCAATTTCTAAAATCTGCAGATAAGCCATTTTAGATATAGGCCGACGATAAAAAAAAATTACAACACACATGTCTGTCTTATTCATAAAGCAATAACACTGTCTATATCTACAGATTAAATTTAAGGTATTAGGTATTAAAAAAAACACACAGTGGGATACATTTTATGCTTTTGAAAATTTATTTTTTTATTTTTGGTACACTTTAACAGCTAGCCGCAGCATTTAAGGGACGAAAAATAAGATGTAAAATTATGTAAAGATGTTTAAAAAATAAATATATCGTAATCATAAAGACCAAATAACCTATCAGCAAAAATTTCAAAATTGAGTTTTTTATGGATTATTTTCCCTATATCATAACGTATATCTGTGCAAAATTTTTAACATCTAATATCACAAATGACCAAATTCTTACAGTTTTTGTACCTAGAGGACCGTTACGCACTTAAAAAATATAAAAATAAATCATCAAAAATCGCGATAAAAGTTTACTTTTGTTGCAAAGTGTAATTTAAACAATCATTAAGTACTTTAATTTTAAAGTAAATGAAACTATAACTGTTATTATTTAATTTATATAATATTCATATGTACAAACAAATTTTATTTATTCATACTAATTAGTGCTGCAGATAGGTTATTTGGTTTTAAATTTTTGCAATTCCAAATAACCTAAGTGACATAACATAAGCTGTGTTTAGAAAAACAAATGTTTTTCAACCGATATGTATTTCTGGTTTAATTTTAGTCTAAAGGCATAAT